>CM060734.1:27683786-29053786 GCA_030704615.1 Takakia lepidozioides
ATACCCAATTCTGATATGCTGTTGGTAGATGTTTTGTCTGAATACCATGTGGTAAACCCCTGCCAGACTTCATTATCTAAGTCCCAATACCTGCCCCCTCTTGGTTTGTACACATGTTTTACCCAAAAAACAAGGGGGTGGGTAGACACTAAAAGTTTGATATAAGATTCTTTCCTGATTGTTACTTTTGACCTTGGAATTGAGGGTTCTTTCACTGGCCTCTTCTTCCGGTCACCAGAGCTTATATATAAACTAAAAGGTAAAACTCTACATTTTGATGTACATGTGTTGATGTACCTTCGTTTGTCACAACTTGCCAACGTGGAACATGCCAATGGCAGAAAATTCATTACCTAAACCTGCCCCCATTGGTTTTGTACACATGTGGTACCCAAAAACATGGGCTAGGTAGACACTAAAGGGTTGATAAAAGTTTATTTCCTGTTTGTTGCTTCATGAATTTCGGAGTTAAGGTCCCTTCATTGGCCTCATCTTTCCATTACCAGAGCTTATGTGTAGCTAAAAGGTAAAACTCTACATTATGATGTAAGTGTTGATGTACCTTTGCTTGTCACGGCTTGTTTTGTTTTTTGACCTTGGAGAGTTGAGATTGTAGGCATGTTTATTTCTATGGTTCCTTGTAACCAGAAGTAAAAGCTACAAAGAAGAGGGGAGGTCATTTATGTGATGGGGTCTGGTATGCACTCCCTTACGGGGGTGAGTGCATACCACACTCACTCCATAAGGAGCTGCCATACCAGGGGATGGTTGGTGGGTTCCCTCTCTCTCCCTCCCTCCATGGATCTGGCTGGTTCTTTTAAAACTTGATAGTTTAAGACCAGTGGTATGTTACCTAACCCCTAATTAACCTTCTTGGAATTTGGTTAATTTCGGTTATTTACATTACCCGGATTTTTGGTATAAGGTCGGGATCCTAATGGAGCCATCCTATTCTTTAATTTTTTCATCCATAAATGGATGTCATCCTCAGAGGATGAATCAGATGAAAAATCGAGAGACAATTTCATCCTGCGCGTAGTAGAGTTCATCCCGTGTGATGGATTTCATCCCGAATGGATGAAATCGTGGAAATCACGTGGATGGATGGAATCGCGGGAAATCGCGCTTCATCTCTTCCCTGCCCTAACCCTCTCCACGACGATCGTGCTTAAGGGATGGCTGGAGCTGAGAGATGGCGGCGGGGGCCGCATGGAGCTCGATTCAGGCGCCCTTGAATGCCACGGAGCTGCGCCATTAAGGCATTTAGGTGTTCTGGCAAGATTCAGTACCTTCTTCCCCTCTTGGGGTGCGCAATGGCGGCAGTACCTGCAATTTCCCTGTGGCGGTTGTTTCTAATGCTTGGCGGGCGATCTACCTGTGTTGTGGTTGCTTGCTGTGACGTTCATTGATCATTAAGATACAAGCGGCGATCTTAAGGCCTCAGGGAAGTGTCTGAACTCTTTGAGTTTGGGCGATTCACTTTCTTTGTGCATGCTTTGTACATTTTGTTGTGCATTCTTGTTTGCTGGTCTTGAGAGCTATGGCGCAGGCCTCTCTTCCACAAGCCATCAAGGTATTGGCTTGCATATGCTCTGTTTCCTTTCTGCCCCTGCTTTGTATTGCATGTTGTACAGCGATAACAAGCGTGAGACCTGCGATTCACCCGGGGTTCCACATCGTCTCTAACTTAACTGTTTCTGATTGCGTGTGATGGGACCGGGTGAGGGTCCTCACTTAACATGGATTTTTAAAGCTTGAAGTTGATTGGAATCGAGTTGAAGAAGCGACGCCATCTGTATCTTTGGGGGAGAACAATCCTTTCTTCCTCTTTCCTTTGATCTTGATGGCTCCTATGTTTAACCTAGTATGGTGGACAATCAATCATTAGGGCGACTATCTCTTGTTCCCTATGGCATACTGATGTGACAATGGAGCAATGATATTAAAGAGATCTGGTAACATGCTACAATGTAGGGCATACCTGTTTTCATGACCAGACAGTGTTCTTGAATGTACAAGCATTGGAAACTTAGCCTCTTTTAGAAGCTGGTTACTTTAGGACACTCGATACCGTGCCAAACTGATATGGATGTGGTTATGCCTTGGTATGTAAGCTGACCAAAAATAGAGACTGAATGACATGGCATGTCATGAATGGCACTTTTTAGCATGCTGAACAATGGTTTCCTGCTATGAACAGTGGTAATTGAGTCTCTAATTTTTCCCACCGCCCCACCCAGAGACTTCATTGACTTTGAAGTCTGGGATTTGTCATAAAGCTGACTTGTGAATGAAGAATGGTTGACAATGCCTTGTTATGAGGCTGATTTGTCGTTAATTTTACAATGACCTTGTCAGGTCTTTGTCCATGTCTCGACAAGACATAAGTATCTTCCCTCTCTGATTTAGACCGGTGTACTTGGTGGTTCTTGTACACATTATCAACCAATCTCCCTTCTGTTTTCAGTTTTATGTTTGATTTACTAACACCTTGGTCTGAGCATGACAAAAGGTTATCAAATATGTTCCTGATTGAAGTGATGAACCCAAGGCAATGGGAAGGCCAAAGCCATGAGATATCAGCCTCCTCTCCCGCCATGACCATGGTGTGGAGCAAGCAAGTCCTTCATAAGGTAAGATCTTCTCCAACAAAAATATGTTGGCTAAGATCTGTTGGGCATGGAGAGTAAGGCATCCTTGAAGGTACCCGAGACAAAGACATTTTCCAATGCTCTCTAGCGTCCAATACATAAGGTATTGAAGAACGAGTCGCTTCTTCAACTCGATTCCAATCAACTTCAAGCTTTAAAAATCCATGTTAAGTGAGGACCCTCACCCGGTCCCATCACACGCAATCAGAAACAGTTAAGTTAGAGACGATGTGGAACCCCGGGTGAATCGCAGGTCTCACGCTTGTTATCGCTGTACAACATGCAATACAAAGCAGGGGCAGAAAGGAAACAGAGCATATGCAAGCCAATACCTTGATGGCTTGTGGAAGAGAGGCCTGCGCCATAGCTCTCAAGACCAGCAAACAAGAATGCACAACAAAATGTACAAAGCATGCACAAAGAAAGTGAATCGCCCAAACTCAAAGAGTTCAGACACTTCCCTGAGGCCTTAAGATCGCCGCTTGTATCTTAATGATCAATGAAGGTCACAGCAAGCAACCACAACACAGGTAGATCGCCCGCCAAGCATTAGAGACAACCGCCATAGGGAAATTGCAGGTACTGCCGCCATTGCGCACCCCAAGAGGGGAAGAAGGTACTGAATCTTGCCAGAACACCTAAATGCCTTAATGGCGCAGCTCCGTGGCATTCAAGGGCGCCTGAATCGAGCTCCATGCGGCCCCCGCCGCCATCTCTCAGCTCCAGCCATCCCTTAAGCACGATCGTCGTGGAGAGGGTTAGGGCAGGGAAGAGATGAAGCGCGATTTCCCGCGATTCCATCCACGTGATTTCCCACGATTTCATCCATTCGGGATGAAATCCATCACACGGGATGAACTCTACCGCGCAGGATGAAATTGTCTCTCGATTTTTCATCTGAGTCATCCTCTGAGGATGACATCCATTTATGGATGAAAAAATTAAAGAATAGGATGGCTCCATTAGGATCCCGACCTTATACCAAAAATCTGGGTAATGTAAATAACCGAAATTAACCAAATTCCAAGAAGGTTAATTAGGGGTTAGGTAACATACCACTGGTCTTAAACTATCAAGTTTTAAAAGAACCAGCCAGATCCATGGAGGGAGGGAGAGAGAGGGAACCCACCAACCATCCCCTGGTATGGAGCTCCTTATGGAGTGAGTGTGGTATGCACTCACCCCGTAAGGGAGTGCATACCAGACCCCATCACATAAATGACCTCCCTCTTCTTTGTAGCTTTTACTTCTGGTTACAAAGGAACCATAGAAATAAACATGCCTACAATCTCAACTCTCCAAGGTCAAAAAACAAAACAAGCCGTGACAAGCAAAGGTACATCAACACTTACATCATAATGTAGAGTTTTACCTTTTAGCTACACATAAGCTCTGGTAATGGAAAGATGAGGCCAATGAAGGGACCTTAACTCCGAAATTCATGAAGCAACAAAACAGGAAATAAACTTTATCAACCCTTTAGTGTCTACCTAGCCCATGTTTTTGGGTACCACATGTGTACAAAACCAATGGGGGCAGGTTTAGGTAATGAATTTTCTGCCATTGGCATGTTCCACGTTGGCAAGTTGTGACAAACGAAGGTACATCAACACATGTACATCAAAATGTAGAGTTTTACCTTTTAGTTTATAATAAGCTCTGGTGACCGGAAGAAGAGGCCAGTGAAAGAACCCTCAATTCCCAAGGTCATAAAGTAACAATCAGGAAAGAATCTTATATCAAACTTTTAGTGTCTACCCACCCCTTGTTTTGGGTAAAACATGTGTACAAAACCAAAGGGGGCAGGTATTGGGACTTAGATAATGAAGTCTGGCAGGGGTTTACCACATGGTATTCAGACAAAACATCTACCAACAGCATATCAGAATTGGGTATTTTTTATGGTGCCTATAAAGAGCAAAGCCGTGACCAGGAGAAACAATTTGAGCCAAAGAAATGGAACTCATTCTTATCACGAGGTATCCAAATCTGACATAAGGCATCGGCTATAGGGGACCGGCAAACAAGAGTAATGTGCATTGACCGGATCATGTATAAGGTGTACACGTCTACTCCAGCAAGCTGTCTTACCAAGGCCTAGCTCAAAATTTCAGCATTCAGAAGCCCTATAGGGACACGTCTTTCCTTTCTCTTCTCTTCTGCCAAGGCGTGCAGATCTTTCTCAGACTCGTCAACAATACCGCCAGACATGTCCAGGTACCACGGGCATCCAACGAGATGCGCGGGATGCCATTGTTTCTGCATCTCGGGTGTGTAGACACAGCTTGGGCCCGCCACGGTCCAAGCCATGAAGAACGGGGGCTCTTGAGCCGGGGCCCCTGTCTGAAGGAGCACGTATTTCATATACCTGCAAGGCAGTCAGCATGCGTGAGCAAAAGTTGAGACCAACCTACTCGCAGAGTGCCACCGAAAACATAAAATGCGAATGCGGTGCCGCATTTCCGAGACAAACCTCGTAACCAGGCTTTGCATACAAGGGCAGCTGTGCTTCACCTGTAAACAATTCGCATTGCAGCTTTCCCCGCTCCCTCCTGATGTGTAAACTCCACGCTCCTTCTTGCTGTCTGTAGCTTTCTGGCGAAAAGGTTGTCCTTGTACGCACATCTGAAACGTGTCACGTAGTCTTCCAATGTCTGTGTTCCATCCCATTTGACGTACAAGCCGAACGAATTTGTGTGCATTACGACTTGCTCCTTCGCATTCGACATTACCTGCGATTCCCAAATGCATTGTCACGTAGCAGTTCAGGGAATTCATTTAGAAAAGCAAATCTGGGGAAGTACCTTGAATTACCTGGAACCACCAAGTCATACAGTTGAGCCACACATCCACTGCAGGGTCGGAAACTTCGAGTGGAAAAGACCACATTGTCCTTATGCTCTCGGATGCATTCCAGATCGACAGCCACCGTGTCTGCCATTTCCGATCCAATGTCAGGAGCTGGAAGAGAGTGGCTATTGCTAGGAAGGAACTTCAGTGCATTGAAACCTCACCTTCTCTTTCGCCTCCACACATGCCGTTGAGAGGTGATGCAGTTTCTCCAATTGCATGGTCGGCTGCATGGCCCGAGAATAGTGTTTTGCAATCTCGGGGATGAAGTCCTTTCCAAGTGCCGGATCTGCAATTGCCACCAGCTTCACAAGCTTTGACTTGTATTTGGTTTTGGACTTGACACCGGCTTCCTTCAAGTGCTCAGTCAATGACTGCAACGTTTTGACCTGCCCCTCACTTTCCATGAAGAAGCGTTTGGCATGGGCCAAATCCAGCTTGATGTTTGACTGCCAACAAAAACATGCAGAAGCGTTACATTCAATTCATGTGGAAAGATTACTGGAAATTGGGGAAGGATGAGCAGAGGGAAATTGGAGGACGACTTACTTCGTATATCACCTCCATTCCATCCATAGTGAGATGATACCATGTCCGGTCTGTTTTTGCAACGGCTTTCTGAATGAGCTCGGGCTCCAGCATTTCCGCAAACATCTGCGGATCAGTGAGACCAGTTTTCCTCACCCTGTACAGCATATGTGCCATGTGGGTATGCACGTACGCATTCTCAGTGACCCTGCAAGGCACACTCTCCAGTTCAGTACACGGAAGCACGGAAACAAACCAGAATGGAAACCGAAATGCGGCACCGCATTTCGAACGTGCTAGGGAGGGTATGAGTATCTTACGAGTTGAGGTCCGCCATGGCATTCTTGAGCAGGGAGGAGTCTGCCGCCTTCACCTTGAGGATGACACACTCCACCATGTAATGCCAGCCAATGTGCTTGGCATGGTTCTGCTTGATGTACTCCACCAGGCGAGAAGTCGGTGATTCCCGTCCCACACAAAGAACATTTTACCAGACATATGGCCGAAGTCTGGATCACCCTTCAGCGTCGCCTCGAATTCGTCGTTGCGAGTGTGCCAGTGGGTATCCCACGTTGACAATTCATCGGCAGTGGGTCCACAAGTTTCGCCGTCCTCATTCTCAATGGAAACGTAAAACGCTGCCGATCCCAGACGGTACCCTTCTCGAAATGCGAACTTCAGCTTATCCACATCTCCGGGAAGGGCCTGCCTGACGATGGGAAGGGAGACCATGCGATAGAGTGGGATTCGAAGAGTCCGCTGGAATACCCTGCTGCCCAGAACTCTGCCAATGCTACTGTGTGTCTCCTCCAACATTTTATCCGCTGCACTTTTGAAATCCTCCGGAGACATGTCTGTAGGTGCCGGTAGTGGCTGAGCAGCTGGAGCATCCTCAACTGGAGCTGCACTCGGGGGCCTGTCTGTGGGCAATTCTGCCATTGCAGAGGCCTCCTCCGCGCCTGATTGCTCATCGGTGGTGAGGTCTTGCTGCGAACGTTGAGCGGCAGCACCCTCCTCCGGTACCAAATCGAGATCAACGGTCGATCCCATTGCCTTCGCTGCAGCAGAGTCGGCCCCAACATCTGCAGGCGGGAAATCCTCCAGGAACTGAGCTTCAGCTCGTGGAAGCGGTTTTGCGGGAGATTGTTCGGCCGTCGCCCTGATTGCCTTCTGCTTCCTCATCCTTGCAGGTGAAGGTGTCTGCTGCAATTGAATCTGTCTTTTACCCTGCTGCTTCATTCGCGTTGGGGGGGGTGAATCGGCCTGAGCCGGTTCAGAAGTCAGTAGAGGGACGGGCTGCTTCTTCTTCGACTTTGCTGGAGAAGGGCCCGACCCCTGCTGGCGATTCTCCATGACCAAAGAACGCGAGTCGATCTCTGGGGCTTTGAACTTGCCCTTCGAAGCCGCGTCTTTGAATCGCACAGGGCTAGGCCCGGCAGGAATACCCGCGCTCGGGGATCGGGTGGGTGTACGTGCTGCAGCTAGCTCCTCGGACTCTTCCTGCGGCTCTTCGGATTCCTGCGATCCCTCCAGCACGTCCACCTTTCCTGTTAGGCATGCAAACATGTTCTGCATTCAAGTCTCCTAGCATTCAGTCTAAGAATTACAGAAGCAAAATGGGGGGTTCGGTGCTCGATCAGCTGCGCGCAGCCCGATCGCATGAAGCTCTCACTGGTGGCTGGGTTGCCTGAGTGGCCTGCTGCTCGGAGATGGCAATCTCCTCCTGTAGACGCATCTGCTTCCTCCCCTTCGGCATTGGCCTACGTCCGAAGTATAATTTCCGGAGCTTGCGACGAGGTCTCCTGTCTGATGCACGAACTCCCCCCCTCTCAGGTTCGAGCATAAGAAGAACAGAGAGAGGGAAAAGGGGCAAAGAGTGCAGATGGAAAGGGCGCGAGAGGGGTGACTGAGGAGACACGACAAAAGTAGATGAAACGGCGGTGATGCACCACTTGGGTTCGAAAGGGTTGGACGAAAGTGTCTCCTCGTGGACTTTGCGTCATTACGAAATTCGAATCGTTCAGGGTACGCCTGCCGTCCGAAAAACAAACATCATTATCCAACGGTCAGGCTGCGCCGCCTCATGCCCCTTCAGTCAGATAGAGTGCCGACATGTGCAGCAATTCCGTTGCTCCACGTGTTCACATTTCAAGGCATTTCCGTCCCAGCGTCTGATGAGTTGGAGTGAAAATGCGAATGCGGCTTCACATACCTTAGTTGTTGAACGGAAATATGGTGCCGCATTTCCGTCCCACAGCTCCATGTATGAGATACAAAAGGGAAATGCGGCGCCGCATTTCCGTTCTGGAATGTCGAAAGGTGCGATTCGGACGGAAATGAGGAACAACATTTCAGTTCCCGTGGTTCATGATTTTCAATGTGAACGGAAATGCGGTACCGCATTTCCGTTCCCCCTTCACATACGTTAGTTGATGAACGGAAATGCCGTGCCACATTTCCGTTCGGGAAAGTATAGAGGTCTCACCTGGACAGAAATGCGGTGCCGCATTTCCGGTCTGGAAAGTTTGAAGGTCTCACATGGATGGAAATGCGGCACCACATTTCCGTACCACAGCTCCAGGCCCCATATACAAAACGGAAATGCGGCGCCGCATTTCCGTTCTAGAATGTCGGAAGGTGCGACTCGGACGGAAATGCGGTGCCGCATTTCTGTTCCCGTTGCGCACGATTTTCAGTCAGAACGGAAATGCGGTACCGCATTTCCGTTCTGTAGAGTATTAACGTCTGACGCTGGCGGAAATGCTGTGCCGCATTTTCGTTCCACAGCTCCATGCCTCACATACAAAACGGAAATGCGGCGCCGCATTTCCGTTTTGGAAT
The DNA here is from genome assembly GCA_030704615.1 of Takakia lepidozioides. Lineage (NCBI taxonomy): Eukaryota > Viridiplantae > Streptophyta > Takakiopsida > Takakiales > Takakiaceae > Takakia > Takakia lepidozioides. The sequence goes on from CM060734.1 coordinate 27,692,657, forward strand.
GTCGGAAGGTGCGACTCCGACGGAAATGCGGTACCGCATTTCAGTTCCAATGTTTCAGGATATTTCATCAGAACGGAAATGCGGTGCCGCATTTCCGTTCTGGAATGTTGGGAGGTGCGACTCGGATGGAAATGCGCTGCCGCATTTCAGTTCCGATGGTTCACGATTTTCAGTCAGAACGGAAATGCGGTACCGCATTTCCTTTCTGGATAGTATGAATGTCTCAAGCGGTCGGAATTGCACTCGGCTCCATGCATCAGATACAAAATGGAAATGCGGCGCCGCATTTCCGTTCTGGAATGTCGGAAAGTGCGACTCCGACAGAAATGCGGTGCCGCATTTCTGTTCCCGTTGTTCATAATTCTCAATCAGAACGGAAATGCGGTACCGCATTTCCGTTATGGAGACTATGAATGTCTTTTAAGGACGGAAATGTGCTGCAGCATTTCTATCCCTCAGCTCCATGCATCAGATACAAAATGGAAATGCGGCGCCGCATTTCCGTTCTGGAATGTCGGAAAAGTGCGACTCGGACGGAAATGCGGTGCCACATTTCAGTTCCCGTTGTTCATAATTCTCAATCAGAACGGAAATGCGGTACCGCATTTCCGTTCCACCTTCACATACCGTGCTTGCTGGATGGAAATGCGTTACCGCATTTTCATTCTGGAGAGTATAAAGGTTTCCCCGGACGGAAACTCGGTGCCGCATTTCCGTCGCTCTGGTGCATGACCAAGAAGCAATACGGAAATGAGGCGCCGTATTTCCGTCCACCAGCAATCGAAAGAATCACTCGGGACGGGAAATCTGGAACCTCAATGGATTGCATTGTTCCGAAACAACATTGCGGCCAGTCTTGATGAGCACAACTTGGTTGTCTGACCGTTTTAACTAACAGTCCTGGCACTTGTCAGTGCGAACGTTCCTGTCTGCACCGAGAATACTGCTGGATCCACCCTCAGGAGAAACTGTCAGGAGATGTTATTTCGTCGCCGAATCGGTCATCATTGTCATACTTACTGGCTATGGAATCAAACCTCCCACCTTCATGCATGTAGCTTGAAAACAATACTTTCCACTTCAATGTGCGATTTCCAATCGTCGATGGACTCCGCATGGTGCCTGTGAGCCTTGGTCTGTCGCTATACTGAACCTCGCACTTGCCAACTCCGTGCGGTGTTCGATGGCTCCGAATTCCTACGCTATAGTTTGCTGTCCTCCGCAACTTGGGAGAGCCTGGATCCCAAACGAGGGAGGACTTTACAGAGTGACTGAAACTTACCTTTGTTCCAAATTCAAGCTCAAACCGGGCACAGTTTATTTGGAAGAAGAAAGGAAGGATGTTCCTGGACAGGTTGACGAGACCATTGTCGTGCTAGGTAACGACGGAGGTTGCGGAATCGAATGGCACGTTCCCCCATCAGACACCATCCTGTACCGAGCTGTGGGAATGCCCATTCCCTTTCCGAATCAGTCGCTGCCCACACCATCCACAAAGGAGTCCGGAAACCGAGAGGCGGCCACTGCCAACAGAGAGGTATGCAACGATAATCATTCCCGACATGGACCGTCAAGACCCTCCATAGCTTCTCGTGTGGACGTATTCGACATTTCCGACGAGGAAGATGATTGCATTGAGGTACCCATGTCCTCCACACGGTCGTTCAAATCCGGCATGGACGTCTCTGTCGGTGCTACGCATGTGCCCTCGAGCATAACTCCAACCCGGTCCATTGTGCAGCTCCTACGACAACATCACCTCGATGGTTCTCGCTCCGAGCTGGCTGCTCTCGACTATGCCAAATTTCCAGTCAGAAAGGTAATGTTTCTGCCTCCCGAAGTCGATGGCAATGTCATCTTTGAGTTTCCACCTGTTTCTTCGTCAAACAAAGCCTCCGGGATGTTAACAGACATGGATCGAAAGCATGACGGACACCCCTGGTGTGTGACGAAGACCAGTAGCACGAAAATTGCTGATGGTGTTCGTGTACGATATGTCCTCTGTGCGGGGAAGCTGAGGTGCCTCAATCCCACCTGCTTCCACTTTCTCTCCAAATGAGGGCGGAGAAACGAGACGGATTGGACTGGCACAACGCATCATCCATTCATTGTCTCCAGCTAAGCTCCTGCGGGTTCTTTCAAGTGTGCACATTGCAAAGAACCACCGACGTGCATGTCTTGATGTGGATGAATGTTGGTTGGATGTTACATGCATGATGGCTGAGTGTGGGGCGAATGATGGATGATATATGTTGGAACACTGGATGAATGACGGAGTGACAAATTTGGAATGGTAGAATTTCGGATAGTTGATGGATGGACATATGTTTTGGATGCATGAACAATTTACGTGCGTATGTGTAAAGACTGGAAGTATTGTGGACCCACACAGATTGTATGAATGGACTTGCAAGTGAAGATGAAAAAATTTATGTCAGAAAATGTCTTATGTAGACAATGTTGGGAAGGGAGGCACGCAGTTGACGCAAGAGAAGCAATCTCCTCACAGTTGATTCCCTAGATATTCCTAAACAGGTGGAACCAATCGGAAAATGTCTATGCACTGGAACTGTTGGTAGCACCGGACTCCGACACACTAATGTCCATAAAGATCCTAGCCCTGCTGTCCACCTTTTCTACACGATTGAAGCAAACTAGAGGGGGAGAGTCGCAGAGAGTAAACTCCCTAGCAGCAGCCTCCGCATAGCATGGCAACTGTAGGGGGGCAGGTGGGCTCGGGAAAAATTCCGGGATAACAAAGAAAGGGATGCTTCTCCTCGTTTTTGGTGTCCTGCAAAGATTCCCAAAGTTGCAAGACCAGTAAGCAGAAAGACAGGACCGCGGAAGGGAAATGCTTTGTGACAAAAATGAAGGTCTGAATAATGAAAAATCCAACATGTCATCCAAAACAAACCGGACTTACGTACACTCAAAGTCAGAGTCCACGTCGAGGTCTTCATCTGGAAGTTCCCGCTCGTCGAAAACTGTTTCTTTGTGTGGGGCTGATGTTGAGCCGGAGGTGAGTTGTTGAATCTCGCATGAAAACAGCTCCGCATCCCCCTCCATGCCGAAGAAGTGTCTACCATGGAATGTTGCACCTGCAAATGCACAGAACGAATGGTTAAAAACCACGAATCATTACAAAATTCAAGATCATAGATGTGGTAGAGCAGGAGACTTGGCAGGGCACACCTGTTCCCAAAGACAAGTCCACCACCCACCCCCCATGCCGGCTGCAAGTCTCCACTAGAGTCTGCATGAATGCTGGAGATTTCTCCCGAGCACCTCTCCAAGGGACACCATTCGTCCTTTTCAAGGTCCGCCCGGAGTCCACGTAATTGTACAGGACATCGTCCCCCACAGGCTCGCAGGTGGGGTCGATGTGTGCTGCAAGGTCTCTCAACTGGAACTCCGCAATACCAGGAGGGAGGGTGTCCTTTCGCATCCTCACCAAGCATAAAGCCTCAAACACCCGAGTCTGCATGCCTCCCCCCCCCCAAAAAAAAATTCAGTTTTCGAACATGCTTAATGAACTCAACCGAATGAAATTACAAGAAGAGGTAGTTCACCATCCTGAACTCACCCTCTGTCCTGGGAACTCTCCCTTGGAAAGTGGAAGAGTGTTGATACACATCCATGTTTTGATGACCTGAAGCCTTCATGTAACTGAAAAGGGTTCTGCGCGCCAACATGTCTTTTGCCTGCAAAAGAAGAAGTGCTCCTGCATCAGACAAAAATTTGTTGCTGAAGGAAAAAACCCACTGCCAGAAAAGGGCATCTGACTTGTTCCACGATGGCGTTGTGTTGGATAGGAGAACATCCGGCACAGGTGAACCATCTGGAATGTCCAGGACCACCAGGTCTGTTGCGTACGCTTGCTGGCTTCCATTCACCCATTCAGGTCTTTTGGTGACCCGTTTCACATAACAAAAACAGTAGACTAGTTAGGAGCATAACATAATCTTGAACAAAGTGAAAAACACACCAGGCAAAGTTTTGTGTGGGCACCTTTGTGAGGAAAGAAACCAGGATGTCCCAAGTCTTCGATTTCTCTCCTTTGAATGTGGATTTTCTGGATTCCATCATTGCCAAGAAGCTATCGTTAATCACCTCACTTTCATACTGACCCAAAACCCGAGAAGGGTGCTCTCTGGCCTCGTAAGGCTGTTCTTTAGTTTTCGGAGTCCTCCTGTCCTTGCGAGTTGGAGAGGGCTGACGCTCCGTGCTGTCTTGCATAGCCTGTTCCTGCCCAGCCACAATCTTCCCCTTCCCCTTCCCATCACCTGCGCCCTTTCCTTTGCGTTTGGGAGTGCTACTTTTCTCCGGCTCCTTTGCTGCGAGGGATTGAATTATTCTCTCCTGAATTTCCTTATCACTGAGTGGTGCAAGAGCTGCTGCATTGTCATTGAAGTTGCGCATGACCACCTCCTCGAATGGTGTGTCCTGTTTAGGCAAGTCCAAGTACCAGCCACAGTCTCTGAAGTGCACCCTGCCCCAGTCCTTCGCAATTCCCGCAGTGTACATTGTCTTGTCCTTAGTGGGGTCCGCCCACATGAGAATGAAATCCGGCTCATCACTGAGGTACTTGTCGGGAATGAGGACATGGTATATATACCTGGAAAACACACCCAAAAGAACAATTTCATGAAGGCCATAGTCCATCAGACACAAAGGAAGCAGGAAAAACACAGTACCTCGATCAACCTTGCGTTGACGCAAGGTTATTTCAGCCATCCCAACGAATTGCCAAAACCAACAATGAAAACACAAAATTGGTCTATTATGAGCAATGAACAACCTTGCGTCAACGCAAGGCTGAACAAAGCATTGAAGTACAACTTAAATGTGTAGATAAAATCAAGCCTCAATTAACCTTGCGTTAACGCAAGGTTGAAATGAGTCTGTAAAATGAATATTGAGAAGTAGAATTTGAAACGAAGAGACAATGGAGAAGAAGACAACGAACGGAAAATGTACTTCTACGTGCAGAGAAATCTCAAAAAATACTGTTCCGCTGGTCCTGCATCCAACCTTGCGTCAATGCAAGGTTGGGACATGCCTGGAGAAGTAGCATACAACAAACAGGGATATGTTCATGAAGTGCAGAATCATCAGCCCGAATCAACCTTGCGTTGACGCAAGGTTAAATTGCGACTAAAAAAGGAACGACAGACGATCAGAATAGCCTCACATTGGCAGTCCCAAACCAACCTTGCAACAACGTAAGATTGATTCAAGGAAGAAAAACGCAACCACGAAAAACCGCACTGAACAAACATGATACCTGTACAAGACTCGCTTCATAGCTTGCTCGCTATTGTACTGATTCTTGAACTCATTCGACCTGGAAATGCCTTCGTCTCTTTCAAATTCCCTGAAGAAACAGTTGTTCCAAATTGCACCTGTCCATCTCCGAATGTATTGCTCAAGAGAGATTATGGGTGTTGTCATGGTGATTTTGTAGTCAGTCAAGGACTCTCCCAGTGCTACCATAGCACGCTTCTCCAGCTGTCCCAACAAGGTAAATGTGAGGCTACGGAGCCAAACAACACGGAATTATGGAAAAATGCAAACTGCAAGAATGAATGGGTAGTTTTCTCACTTGGCTCCAGAAAGTAGCTTTGTGAAGCCATTGGTCGAAGGAGTGGTCGCTCACCACTTTTATCACATTGGTTTTGGGGTCTTTCTCTGTTCTTGGAAACCCATACGTGTCCTTCACCAGAGGATCCAAGTTCCAAATCTCCAACCATCTGACTTTGGTTGTGGTGTCCACCATTGAAATGGACAGGCGATGCAGTTTCTCTTGAGTCATTTCGGGTTTAGTTCCATACTTGTCATAGTGCACTTTCACCTGCTCCAGGAACTCTGAGCCGAGACCGGGATCTGCAATGCGGATTTGTTTGTCAAACGCACTCAGCAGGTTCTTTCTGTGGTTATCCATCTCAAACCTGATTGCCTCCGCCACCCCCACAACAGACCTCTCCTCCTCTACGTGAGTGGCGTAGTATTCGGCCTTCGCCTTCAAGCCTGTCTCTGCTATCTCTTGCTGCAAACAATCCAAAATATAGGATCCTTCAATTCACATCCATTGAATAGAGGGAACAAACTAGTCTGAATTTCAATTCGGTTTCGGTTTCTTTACCGTGTACTTGTAGTAAAAAAATGCCTCTTGTGTCAGGCTATACCATCTCCTTGCATCTCTTTATTTGACTTGGACTCAACACGTTCACAAACGATTCCAATGGCATCATACCGATCTTCTGGACCCATAAAAGGGTGTGGCAGAGGTTGGTTGTTACATGGGAGGTTTTGTTTGATCTGCATTGAACAATCACTTTGCCAATTAAGAAGAAAACAACCACAAACAGAGCAATGCAATCACATAATGCACAACAACTTCGGAAAACTTACTTGTTGATGTCGTGCATGGCAGTCAGCAGCTGTGTGATTCATCCTTTGTGATCGAGGACCGTAGAATGAACGCTCCAGTGCCAATCCTTTTCGTTAGAGTGCAATTCGGATATGTAGTCCATCCAGACAAGCAATCGGTGATTGCCATCCCATACAAAAAACATCTTCCCCATGAAAACTTTCGTGGAAGCCTTCTTAGATAGTTTGGCCTCGAACTCCCTGTTAACTTCACGCCAACATGGATCCCAACTTTGCTCAATCTCTTCTGATACATGGCACTCTTCGCCCTTCGTGTCAGTTGTGGAAACATAGAATGTCGCGGCCCTTTGCCTTGAGGGCAGGGGGTCGGGACACGAGAGGGGCTGCCCCTGTGGTGGGGGTAGTGGTGACATTAGATGCGGGGGCTGAAGCACCCTTGAGTGCCCAAGGCACTCAAGGAGGCGGAGGCGCTCACTAGGTGGAGCCCCTGCACACCGGATCGCGGTGGGGGTGGCTCCACGAGGGGTGGTGTTAGCTTAGTGGGACTTAGTGGGGGTGGCATAGGACTCACCATAGGGACGGAGACCTTGTGGTGGGAGTCGTGGGGAGTCTTGGGACTCATCACGGTCCAATGGGACCGTGGTGGGTGGGCCAAGACTCACCGCGACTCATCACTGGGAATCGAGGGTTTTCGTGGTGGTTCGCCATAAAATGGCACGGTTGTTTGTGAAACCCTCGCGGATAGTCACAGAAGTATATATAGGGAGTAGTAACCCCGAGAACGGTGCAAGCCCGTTGGTGACCAAAAACTAGTGAGTAAGCGTGCGAGCCGGAAAGCGACCAAGGTGTGGGGAGCTATTCCGGACTGCCATCGACCAAAGGGAATTTCCACCAGGCCCAAATTGGGAGAGGGTCTTGTGGAGGAGTAAAGGGGGACCGTTATGTCCCGGTGAGCAGCCGAAGCTCCGAGTTGGCCCGGCGGCCAGTGAAGGAGTTAGGCGCGCGCATCAAAGCGAGTAATTATGACTTGAAGGGGAGCTTACCGAAGTGAGGTGCGCGACACTTGGAATCAGAGCTTAGAGTTCAGTACGCGATCGTCCTTGGGATCGGCCTCATCATGGGGTCGGGCAAGCCAAAGCGAAAGCGGAACGGCCCAAAAGATGATGATCCTAGTGAGCCCGATGGGGGCGACGTGTCACCGAAGCGGCCATTTGAGGAAGTGATGCATGCTTTTGAAAATGAGGCCACTCAAGAACGGGAGGAATCTGAGGAGTCGGAGCCCGAGGAATCTCTGAGAGCTCCGACAAACCAACAGATGCCTCCCATGCCATCAGCCTTCTGGGAAGGGTTGTTGGCGCAGTTTGGCGGGACGTTGAAAGACGTGTTGAAGGCGGCTAATGTTACTTCCACTAAGGAAAAATTTAAGGTGAAGCCTAAGGAACCCGACACCTTCGAGGGCGTCCGAAATCGGAAGGCACTCAACACCTGGCTCTTGGAGCTAGAGCAGTACTTCCGGACGGCCAAGTTGAGTGACGAGGATCGGGTGGAAGTGGCTCCCACATATTTGAGGGGCTATGCTCAACAATGGTGGCAGAAACGCCTTCACGACCGAGATCCAAACCCGGAAACCTTGAACTGGAGCGGGTTCAAGGAACTGATGAAGAGACAGTTTGTGCCCCTCAACGCGTCCTGGCTCGCCCGTGACAAGATGAGGAATCTGAAGCAAACGGATGACATTCGGGTTCAGGCTTTCAATGTGCTGTTGCTCAAAGTCGCGGACATGGCAGAACTAGAAATGGTCTTCAACTTCGTGGCGGGACTGGCCCCATGGGCCAGACAGAAGTTGGAGGAGAAGCCACCTAAGACTTTGAACGAGGCAATTGAGAGGGCTGAATGTTTCTCAGATGTCCCTAGGGGCGAAAGACAAGGTTGTACGGAGCTGAACCACAAGAAGACCCGGCGGGAGGGTGACTCATTTTGACCAGAAAAGAAGTGGGATAGGCCACGCGGCGACAATGGCACTTGGAAATCGAAGGGAGGGCCTTCACACGCCAAGACGACACCCGGTGCTCCGAAAGGAAAATCAGGTGCAACGCCTTATGGCGGACAAAAGGCGACCTTCGATGGAGTGTGCTTCAATTGTGGGGAGTCCGGGCACATGGCCAAGAAGTGTACGAATCCCCGACAATTGAATATGACTCGGGCAACCACGGAGTTGTCCGAACCTTTGGCTCTAATATGTGCATTAAACAGGGATCTGATAGGTTTTCAGGAATACCTCCACGATATGACTCCTCGGAAAACTCACAACGGGCGATTGCCTCCCGCGGGCGGTCGCCACCACAATTCCATCGGCGACCACTACAGCAGTCTGCGGTCCAGCTGGCGGTTTGCGGTCCTCAGCGGTCGGCGGTCCGGGTCACGGGACGGCCAGTCTACAAGCCAATGGGCGACCGACGTGGCGGTCACCCGTCAGGTCTAGAAAGGACATGGTGCCCCGAACTAGCGAACGCGACCGCGGCCGTCGGTGGATATGAGAACGGCGGTCGCCGCAGGCGGAAACCCTCTACATGGGCGACCGCTGAGACAGTCGTCAGTTTAAACACAACACTGGGCGACCACCTAAACAGGTCGCCCAAACCTAAAATGAGTGGGCTGGGCGACTGGCTGAAGCGGTCGGCACTAGCAGGGTTGCCTGAGCGGCACCATGAGCGACACGCTATGACAATAACTCTACGGGATTATAGTATAGTTTTAACATGGTCTAGGTTACTTCTTGTGAGGTGCAAAGTCGCAATTGGACATCAGAGTGTGGATGGCATGACATGCACATGGGCATGTGAATTCATGGATATGATAATATGATACGATATGTATGGCATGACCATATAATGAATGCCTCATGGAAATGAACAAGTGGGGTGTTGGAAACAAGTGGGTTGTTGGGAACAAGTAGGTTGTTCCGAACAAGTGGGTTGTTAACAAGCATATTTGGAAGATGCTTTAAAGAGAAGCATATTTTGGAAGATGCTTTGATTTAAAGCATCTTTATCCAACTCGTGTTGATGTTGTTAGGGGTGTAGAACTGGCCGAATGGGACGCGTATAGTGTGTACCATTCGGCCACTTCTACACCCCTAACAACATCAACATGAACAACATCAAGTTGGTGATGATAGGGTGAGACAGGGTTTGTTATGGGGCGGAACAGGGACAGGGTTACTGGCCGAAATGTATTCCATACATATGTATATAGTCTAATTTCCCCCTTTAGTCTTCTATGCTTTAGGCTCACCTTCACCATTTGATTTCGGTTCTTTAGTTTAGTTAAACTAAAAGAAGATATTTTGATTCCCTATGAAATTATTTGATTGTTTTTCCAAGGAAGCGATTCTGTGTGTGAGGGACGGTGCTGTGACAGTCGTCGAGACTGTAAGTTAGTTCAGCAGATTGGTGGACTCGGGAGCTTGGCGGATCAGGGGATCATGGAAGATCTCAGACATGGCGCGTGTCGTCTCTCTCTCATTCTGGCGTGTGCGCTGTTTATTCCTCTCCTAGCAGTCGCCTCCTCACAGGTTGGAACGCCATCACGGTAACCTATGATTGTAGAAAAGTGCCCTGACATTTTCCCTCCTGAAAGGTTGGAAGTCTTGGTCGGTATAAGCACTGCGATGAGATATCATCTATTGGCAGCATGGGGGAGTCAGTCGGGGATTTTAGGTACTTATCTCCACATCTGTGACGAGCTTTCGGCTTCAAAGTGTTCTTAGGCAACCGGTTGTACAGCAGCCTGGTGAGCCATAAGTGTGTCGTAGATATTATTCTGGGGTTAAAGGCAAGTTCACTATTCTGAATGGGATGTTGAAGTGTGGCAGCTTGCTTGATGTTTTTGAACTCGGAACATTGTCCTCATGGATTCTCGAGCTGATACCTGATCTTCATCAGATAGGATTGGACAGACCTTATTCAGTACAATCCTGGATGCAATGTTCAAGAAAAATTGAAGGGCAAACATGTTTTAGTTGCTGTCAGTTAAAGGAAATTTTTGGGAACTGAAATATAGAATGAGGAGCTTGGTCATGGGAATGATTATTCATTTGGCAATCTGGTTCTGACTCTGTTTCAGATCAGTTTCACCCACCAAAAAACCCTGTTGTCTCTGTCTTCCCCCCAGGTTATAGAATTTTTCTAAGTATCATTGGGACTCTCTTTATTTAAAATCACCTCCCTGTGGCTCTTTCCTGCACCTCAAGCACCTTGTGAACTGTAAAGTCTGATTTTAAAAAGTGCACTTATTACTCCTACAGGTGAAATCTTTTCTCAAAATTGTTGAACTAAAATAATTGGAGGTGGATGTTGTTAAGGCTTCGTAGGGTTGTCTGCTGGTTTGGGAAACAGGCAGATGTGCTCGGGACAGTGCTCTTTGTGGATGGCGAGAGGGGTCAACAGTATCTGCGCTCAGCCTCTCCACCTCCAGAAGTGGAAGTATATTTCCTCCAACGTCCAACCTGCTGAAATTTTCTTGTTTTCAAAATCTCTTGGAATGCAAAACCGTTGTCTATGTGAGATGACCCAGCATTTTGGGAAACCTTCCACCTAGCATGGGCAGCGTGGTATGATTGGCCTGCCGGCGAGAAAACCCCTTAACCTCATCTGCTCTGCATCCTTTCCATTCAGTAGGCTTAATAGAAGTTTCAGATAATTGTAGCCACTTGAATCAAACAATCATAAACCTGTGAAAAAGATCTTATGGCCAGTTTGTAAGGGGTGAAGATCTTAGGGTTTACTTTTAAAGTAGACTCCCCATTAAAAGGGATGGGAGCTTATGTTTCCCCGAGTTCTCTATTTAGTGCTTTGTATGATTTGAATGCTAAAACTGTATCAGCTGAGTCTTCGTCTGTTTACACTGAAACTCAGTACATCTGTCAGGACTGATGAAGTTAGTGGGGGGTAATAACAGTTGATCACTGTCATAAAGGATGAAATCTCCTACCCTTAGAATGGATGTCTAAGTTATGTTTGTTTTTTCGTCTACCATGTGACTTTCCTTGATGTACTGTCCTTGTGCCTTTGTTCTCATGTTTGAAAGCTCTTCTTTACTTCGGCTTTCTCATTTTATCTTTGGTTACCTCTAAAATCTGAGTTCAGAATTTTACAAGGATCTCAAATGGATTTTATGATATAGGGTTTGTATCAGAGGCGTACTGAATGTAGATTTCCTCAGCTCCCAGATACAGTAGCAAACTCAACGCTCAGAGATTAGAGTTTTCCTTGTATCTTTATGCACTTCAATGTGTGTCCTCGTGGCTGAGTGCAACTCTTTTATTTGCATCTAGCTTGTCCATTTGTACCTGGTAAGAGGGCTGATCAAATAGTGTTGGCTTATGGGCAGGCATCTGTGTTTTCTTATGCTGATGTGGCGGCATCAGTGGCAGTGTTGCTGGGAGTAGTCCCGCCATATGTTTTGAGCGAAGCATCTGCCTCCAAGGTATACTGTCCCAGCCATATGGCCCAAGATTAATAAGTCCATGGAGGAAATGTTGCTGCAAAGTGAATGAGCCTGTCAGAAATCTATTCTGATATTCGGTACAGCCTTTGATGAGCTGGGACTCAAGAACTGCCTAAATTTCCTACGCACATTGGACCCTGGGTGACGTTTTAACTAAAGAGTAGGCTGCCTACCAAGTTTACCCAGCTGGAAGAAGAGAGTTCACGTGGCCTTTCTTTTGCCATAACTGGTGAGGATAGATAGGCAAATTTTTTTTTAATGCAGTGTATTGAGTGCTCTGCTGAATGGGAGGCCCTTTTTGGAAGCAACAAATAGAGTATTACTGCACCTCTTCTTGCCCAGTTTGAGAAACAGCAGAGGAAGTTGGAAACTGTACCTCCTCTTGGGTCTGAATTCTGGGGATTGACGCTAGGGTTTGGAGCTTTCTACAGCAAAGCTGGAAGACCAGAACGGACTTTGTATATTCACTTAAGGCCCCCACAGGATCATAAAGGTCTTCCATCCTCCTCTGCCTTGCATGACTGTAGTGGCCCTAACCTTTCAGAATCATAAATTTATCAGGTGGTGAAATGAACAGTGACAGATCTAGGCCGCCCAGGCTGCCCGTGTCTCTGTCCAAATGGTCTCTTGAAATGGGCCCTGACACAATCCTATGTTCCAAGGAATGTCTAGAAGGTAGCTATGCTGAGTTTCTATTGTGACATAGAAATTTCCTGATAGCTGTGTCTACAACTCATTGCCCACCTTAGTGGTTCTCTGTTCATAAGGTGCTGAAATTGTGATATTCAAGAGACAGATCAATACATAATGTGGTTTTCATGAGTCTCAGCAGTGGGTGCCTGGTTATATGACAGCTGGATGCCTTACTGTCACCCGATCCCTTCCACCGGCCACGTGCAGTTCTTTCATTGAGCGTTGACAGCATTGATTCTGGTGAGTTTAATTTTTGTTTACCAGATGAGGAAGTTGCTGTTAGAAAACAGACGGACAATATCAGTGAAGTTATATAGCAATGAAGTTAGTTTAGAAACTAGTTGTTAAATAATCTGGAATTAAAGGTCTTGACATGACATGTGTTTACAGATCTTCTTAGCCAAGCAAGGGCGCTTGAAACTCTTGGGGTTAAGACATACCAGCAGCGCACACTCACCACAGTTGATTCACAATCCTTTGAGCTCTCCGGTACCATGCTGACTTGTCCTTAGTAGCATGAGTTTGATCTGCTGTTTCAGGCTAGTCCACTCACTCTTCTCTGAGGAGTTCATGGATTTTGAGTCATGAACGGTGCTATTAACTCTGTCCATATGGGTGGCAGGGAATGATGTCAGGCTAGAGTCTTTAAGCAACTCGGTGGAAACGGACAGCTATGATCAATCCATTGAACGAGATGTAAAAGATTTGGTAAGTTTGGTTGGCATCCACTTGATTCACAGTAGGTCCTGTCAGGCTGCCATAAACACCCTCTTTGTGAAAAATCTGGCTTCTGGGATTGGGAATGATAGGTGATCCTGCAATGTGCTCAATTCTGAGTTATTGAGGACATTTTCAAAGCGGTATTCACATTGTTGACGAAATTTTCCCGTTATTGTGGCCCAGACTTCTCTTTTGGGAGGCGTGTATATAGCTAAGGTGGGGATGTCATCTGCAAATCCAAAGATCTCGGTCCCGTTGCCTGGTGGTGAGACTATGTCATTGGATCTATCTGAGGCAAGTGTGTCGTACATATCTCTTGTCTCTTTCCACTGCTAGGCTTGTAGTTAACTTGCAAGTAAAAGAGGCCTTTGGTGCCATTCAGGTTGTTACCTATTGGTTATCACCTAAGCATAAATATGGAAGTGCCAAATACCATGACACAAGAAGTTTTCAGCTCGTTTTCTGAGGCATCTGGCAGTGTCTCAAGATGGAAATACTCTCCCTCCTCCTTTCTTTTCTCTCTTTCCTCTTTTTCTCTCTATCAAGGGAATTGTGCCTGTACCTATGTTTACCAACTTTGAAAGTCTCGAGGCTGAGCCAAAAGCCCAGGTCCTTCTGGGGCCTAGTTACTGGGCAAACCACTCACAGCAGATTGATGCTTGTGTGAAGGGATTTCTAGAGGATATCTGGAAAACCCGGATCAATGTTCTTGACCAAGGTAAGTCTTACTACCGACGTCAGCCCCTGACAGAGGTAGGTTCTGTCCCTTTGTGTTCCGTTCAAACTGAGTGCGGGGTCAATGGCCACAAGGCAACAGCAAACAACGTCTTATGAGTACATTCTCTTCTCTCTTTCACACATATCACACTGTGACTGCAAATGCAAGCACAGCCACATTTCCTACATCTGTTTCAGGTAGAAAAGCTACATGAACATTGCAGGATATTAAGGCCATTCATAAAACATCAAGTCCCTCCCTCCAATGGGCATTGAATGCAATCAGAAAGTTGTTGTTGGCCGTGCATCATAAATATGGGCTATGGGATGCCTTGGTGAGTGAAAATCCCGGGACCTGCTTAGGAGGAGTTACTATCCCACATGGACCTTGCCCTCAAGAGTCTGTCACAGCCAGTATGCACAGGCACAGACATGAGTCTACATGTGTTAGTTCTATCTTCTTCTAGTCTGGAGTGTTAATTTCTAAAAGCCACATTGGAGGGCTGTAATGAGAAGATCCATTATTTTTTTCTGATATGTAGAGTGCAGATCAAGCATTTGCCCTGGAACTGGTATTCCTCTTCCGTGGCATGCAGCGGGCGGTGGCCGCCCACAGACATTTGGTGCAGGATTCACAACGTCCAGCAGAGCTTCTATTGGGCACTTTTACTGGGATCAAGGTAAGCTTACCTGTGGCACTGGGCATGTAGCAGAGTGGAACTTGGATACAGTGTGTAGCACGGGAATCTATTTGCACTGGAAAGCTGAGCTTAGGCAAACTATGTACTTATGAAATTGTTCCTGAGATATTGCTGAATAGGCATTTCATTGATTTGTGAATTTTTTCTAGAGATAATCACTTTACAACACCACATACATATTGTCAAGGATACAGGTGATCACTCTGAAATTTTCTTCCGAGAAAATGTTTTATACTGAGCTTTTCCATTTGTGACACTGCTCTTGTTTGGGTGGCCAATTGTCTTTATTTTGGTAGGTTGGTTGGTTGATGGTTGTAGCCACACTGGTATGACATTGTTAATCGTGCATAGGCCTTACGTAAGGAGTATGGCAGCGGGCCTCGTACCTTGCAAGCATCAAAATTGGTGATAATTGCTGCCTCCAAGATCCTTGAATCCTTGCATGCTGCCTATGGAGGTGAGCTTCTAGTATCTTCCCTAGTGAGAGACACCACTAAAAAAGAAAATGAATGAAATTTTATTCTCAGAGATAACAAGACAAGTACCTTGGGGGTGTTTAATTAAGCTTTCACATGTGGGCTGGGAGTGAAGATTGCTTTAGTAGATGGTGCCCTGTGTGGCAAACAATGATTGTTGTCTTAGTCTCTTTTGGCAGTAAGGGGCTTCATCATTAGGTGGGCTTGTTGACACAGCAGAGTGACCCTGCTATATATTAAGGTGTGGTAATGTGGTTCAGGGGCTTCATCATAACATTGTACAATTAAAGCCAATTGTACAGCTCAAGCATATCCTCTGAATGTTGTGTTACCTATACTTTCTGTCCAAGATTGTCTGGTTACACATCCCATGTCTTTGCAGGGGAAATTGTGGGTGTTTTCACGTGGACAAACGATGCTGCTGATGGGGAACGGACATTTGAGATCACCATCTCTCAAAGGTCCGCACGGCTCCTCGAAGCTGTGTCACCCAGTGGTGCTTATGGTGGGAACAGTACTGAAGATCCAGAGGAGGCCAGTGAATTGATGCTGCGTGCGATTGTATTTTTTACAGTACTCATATTGCTGGTGTCAGTCATTCTCGCGGTAAGCCTGCATCATAACTTTAATGGTAGTTCAATCTGTTCAACTACATGTTTATCCATTTAGCGTTAAAGCAGTTGATAATTGGACCTGGTGGATTTTAACACTTGCTTATTCTTGCAGACCTGCTGTCTGTTCAGAATGCCAATCGCACGTGACACTCTGCTCTATTCTGGTGTAAAGCTAGACTAAGGAAACCTGAAGCCAGCCATAGCTGTGTTGTTGCTCGGCATAATATCCTCAGATTGATCACCATTTTGTAGTAGCTTTGTGACAAGCATGTTGGTTTGTTGACCAGCTGCATTTGAACTTTCTGCAAGCACACTACAACCTATCAGCAGTGAGCAAAGCTGAGGGTTATCAGCACAAAAATGTTGCCATCAATGTAGCATTATGCAAATGCTTAAGAAATAAATCAAATTGGTTTCAGGTCACCTGAGAGACTCTGTAGAAGTGGTTTCCCATGCTATCTGTTGCGCTGAGTTCAGCATCGTTCCTAATATAAAATCAAATATGGGAATAATTTCCCTTAATTATCTTAATGATGGTTGTGATTCTGACCAGGCAGACATGGCAGTTAATAGGCTATATGTCAGAGAAAGCATTAGTGAGTCGCACCTCTTCACAGGCTGAAGATAGCTGTTCGATCTGCCCATGGAAGGCAAAAGGAGTGCGTGCAGAGAATCCAGCCTCTGCGTTCACCCACACTCGATGAAACCAGCACGATAATTACTTTCACTGAGTTGAGACGGCTTTCATTCCAATGAATTATAACACCAACAGTTGGTAGCTCAGTTGGATAGTGACCTCAGTGCCACCCAGATGATTCTGGGGTCAAATCCTGCTACCTTGATGGCTGTGGTATGTTCTTCTCCCCCTTCCCTTGGGCGGTGTCCCATGCGAAAGCCTTCACCACCAGGTTACTCTGAAAGAGGTTATTTTTTCCTCTCACTATAATTAAGGGGCCTGATTTGTGAGCTGTCGCTCCCAGGTGTTTCCCTTTCAAATATATATATATAACAGACACAGAGAAAGAGAAAGATCTAACGATTGTCGCTCCCTCCAGGGTGCTGGCGCAATATGCATTCATAACCTAGCTTTTCCCGTGATCTGCCCACCCTGTAAATGGCATGAACTTTGGATGATAATTTGGACGATGATTTGGAAAACATGGATGAACATTGCTGAAAAGCTCGGTTATGTACGGTATTCCACCATGACTCGCCTGGCTATGGGCTGTAGCTTGGCACGTATCGACTCGCCGCTCCTGTACGGCTCAGCAGTATTGTGTGTCGGGCTACAACCAGGCTTATGGAATACTATATGGACGATGACGGCACGGTGTCTCTCGGTGTCCATCACCGCTCACGACCTCCGTCGCCATGGACGGTGATGACCCACGGAGCCCGTCACCACTAACGGCAATGGACTCTGTGAGCCGTCTCCATGAATGTGGCACAACTAGCAACTAATGCCAAAAATAATTTACATTTAACTTATAGATTTTAAAAATTCATTTTCTCCTGCCCGGTTACATGAGAATGATTGCCCAGTGGGAACATGAGTAAAGTGAAATGGTTACTTTTTACAACAAGCTCAAAGTCTTTTGCAAAAGTGCATCAAGGTGCAGATGCAGAGCGCGCAGAGTCTACTGCATTCCGTGTGAATCGATAGCTACAAGGAACCTGCGGGTAGATGGAAGCAGTGGCAGTGACACGACAGTGTCTCGTCAGCATGTATGTTTAGTGCGGGAGCATTGTGGATGCACATCAAGTACTCAACAAAATGCTTGAACGAGATTCAGCCTGCTTCTGTGTTGGCAGATGCGTATCATGGGCCTTTGACCCAGACGGAGCTTGGGCCCACTTACTCATCTACCCACGCAAGTTTTTTGTAGCTATCGATTCACAGGGAATCATATAATAGGTAATCTTGTGCTTAAAATCTGGCCTTCTCGGATGAATCTACACCCACAACAATGCCACACTAATGCATTGTAAATCTTGCCATCGTTATATGTAAAGCAACGGCAGCAACAACAGTTATCTTTTCCGCATTGATGACGAGCTTGTGATGGGTCCTTTGAGCTGTTCCCTTCTGCCACTAAACAATCAATATGTAGATTGCAGGGGCTGAAATTTCTTACTGCTCATCTGAGCACAAGGTCAGCACACTATCTGCTGCTACAGGGTTTCCTGCCTTCCCTCCTTCTACAGATCCTCTCTGGCACCCTAGTTTACTGACAACACGCTCCAAATAATTGATGGTATGCAAAGGGAAGTGAGCCGTTTCAGTTTCCATCCGTGCCATGCAAACTATGCGCCATAAGTCACCCGGTTTGCCAGGTGGGCCTATCGCCCCTCGAAACAACTTCATCCAACTCCCCTTGGATGTAAATGCGGCGCCGAATTTCCATCCGGGGGGATGGACTTCGGTGCCAGGTGGCCGACTGTTCCCCCGACACCATTTCATCCTCTCACCCTGGATGGAAATTCGACGCCGCATTTCCATCCGGGCGTCCTCAAGTTGGGTGACAACTCCCACCGGATGGAATAAACTTTGCTGAAATTCCAGCAAAGTTGGATAATAAGGTCTGTGTAGTTAGTAAAATAAGCTACCTTATGAATGCTCAATGAATAACAAGGCAAAGAAGTTGCATTTGTGGTGAGAAGTAACCCACCAAACAAGCATGAAGCTCAAGAAAACCTAAAATCAACTGGTGATGGCAATGGATGGCTTCTCAGACTTCGTCTTACCAATAGAGGGAGTAGTGGACCGTTTACCACTATGGCTCACGACCACTGCAACGAGCCACTTTTTAGCAAACCTTTTAGGTTGCGTAGGCAGTTAGGCAAACGGTCATTAATGACCGCAGGCTGTAACGGCTCTTTCGAGCATAGTATAAAAAGACTGCACGCAACTTAGAGGGTGTGCAGTATGAGTATCAGGGATCAGTGTGTACTTTTGTGATGATGTGACGAGCTCTGAAGTAAAGCCATGCTATTCGAAGTATCTCTGTGTAGAGTGAATGTGAGATGGAGAGAATGTGCATTATGAGATAACAGTCCTTTTGACTAATTTTTTATATATTAAGAGACTGTAGATTGGGATTAATCAATAGGATTAAGCAACCTACAGGGATATGGTTTCATATGACATTCATGGTTTAGCTATCCTTAAAACGATTACTTCGTAATCGTTTCTGAAAGCATACCGTCGGACAACCTCTGTTGCATGTCTTAGGAAATGGGCAGTAGTGTCGATAGTCTATTTTGTCTAAGTCATAAACCAGCGGTTAACATTTGGCGACCATACTGGGGACTAACGGTATGTTGAGTTCAAGAATACTCAAAGAATGATGGTTACTCAGTGATTTCTTGAAATCAAGACAGAACGAGTCAACGGAAGCAAAGGAATGGAAAACATTCCTGAAAAAATTTCATGGCTTACCAATAGCAATACAATAGAAGATCTTTCTTTTAGTTGCGAAAGAAGATGACAAATGGGGATTGAAGGGAGGAGTGGTCAGTATTACACGAGCACCTTGGGAATGTAGAATCAGAAGTGAAAGATGGTTGTCTCGTTTAGCTTTATTGATTACTCTAATCCCAATCAGAAAAGTTTGTTACACTAGTTATATTTTCAGAGAAGGATGTTCGAATTATGAATATTGTCACACGACGATAGAAGCAGTAGGGTACTGGATACCCAAAGACTTATTACAAGTCAGATACACTGAAAAAGACAAATGGTATTATTGTGCCCATTAAAAGTTTGGTGATCAATCAGTAAAAAGGAAAATTAAGTCGTAATACGGATTCTGGCAAGATAGGATAAATCTTGAAGAAAGGGTAGAGACCACTATAAATTTTCTTTATTGACATACCAAGACTGTTTAAAGGGTGCCAAAAAGGAATTCTGCATATGATGTGGGAATGAATGAGGAAATTAAAGAAAAAGCTAAACAAGTCAGAGTTGAACAAATAGAGAAATATGTTGGAGAAAGGGAGGCTCGGTTAAGAGAAGAGTTCCCAGAATTACAGAACTTGAAAATTATTCAAGGTGAGACATCAAGACAAATTAACAGTGATAAACCAGAAGATCAGGAAATCGGATCGGTGGGAAGTGGGAACACTACACCAGAAGAAGTTGTCAGTAATGTACTTGGTGAATGGTTACCACAAGAAAGATCTGAAGGACCTTCTACAGTAACAAGCCTAAATCGAGGTTTTGTTGAAATATTAGAAGAAAGATTTGAGAACATTTTGAGTGAAGAAGGTGAAAGAAGTGAAAGCACTTCTCCAGAAAGGATAACCAGAACTGCACTCAAAGCTTTTAAAGATTCATTAAGCTTAGTAGGGACAGTAGCTGGAAGAAGGCTATCATTGGGACAAAGACCTCCTAGCTTTGAATCACTGTTTGGAAGACAAACACCAACACCACCACAGCCAGTAGCAGCGGGACCATCACAGTTTGGACAACCAGTTGCACCAGCTGCACCGATGGCTTTAGCAGCAAGCAAAACCAGACCACCATTTCCTTTATATGATGGGAAATCTGATCTAGATATCCATCTGAATCAATTTGAAAACATGTGCACCATTTACAATGAAGCATCAGACCAAGAGAAGATCCGACTATTTCCTTGTTCAATGGCTCGGAAAGGCATTGAATGGTTGGCAACTTTCCCAGCCAATCACTTTGCAAATTGGGCGGATATGAGAGCCGCGTTTCAAGAAATATATAGATCCAACAAATCCACATCTGAAATCTTCACAGGATTACAAAACCTGAGACAGAAAAAGAAAGAATTAGTAGTCGACTACCTGGAGAGAATGAAGACTCTGATCAGGAAGCTACCTCAAGCACCAGGGGATGATTTGCAAAAATCATGGCTCATCAATGGACTTCGTCCTGAATACGTAACCATGGTTACAGTCATCCCTAACAACACTTTGGCTGAAGCAATAAGGACTGCAAAGAAGTTGGAATTGGGATTCCATCAGAGCATAAGCAAAGATTCCAAGGATCCCTTGGAAGAAGAAGACTCTGATGATGAAGAAAAACCCAAGCAAAAGAAGAAAGAAATGATTGACAAAATCACTTTGGATCAGAAGATAGCAGAGGCTATCAAGAATTTTAAAGATGAAGGGCCACGAAAGGCAACATGGTGTCACAAATGCGGGATTGCAGGACACCTGGCAACGGAATGCCACATGAAAGACAAACACTGTGATATTTGTCATATGAACAATTATAATACCAGCCATTGTATTTACAACCAACGGGCCAAGAAGAGTGGGTACACACGAGAAGTGGGGGTACACCAAGTCCAAATCCGACGGGGAGGATTGGACGGACTAAGACGATACAATATGGGTAATCGTTATCAGAGGCCACGAGATGAATATCCACCAAGAGATAGGGAACATCAACCCAGAAACAAAGAAAGCACGAGATGCCACTATTGCAAGAAAGAGAGACACTGGAAACATGAATGCCAGTTGCGAACCAAGCATGAGGCAGAAGTGGGAAATATGGAAGCCGGACCAAGTGTAGCCGTAAGTGTGGTAACCCTTGTAGTGGATACCCTTGCGGTAACCCGAACTCAGGCCAAGAAACATAAACCTCCAGATAAGGAGATTGAAGAAGAACGGAAACAATATCCAGAAAGTGCAGCATGGCAGGAGGAAAAAAGCTTACACCAGGAAGTAAGTAAAGCCATAGCTCAAATGCAAGAGGGAACCCATATACCTTCTGGAGAGCCAACTCCAGATAAGCAAATCAGACCAACGGTGAAGACCATGAATACAAGCACGGAAACAGAATTGGCCGAAGTAATCTGTCAGACCAAGACCCAAATTACCATTGGACAATTATTAAAAATTGCTCCACACTGCAAGAAAACTTTATTTCGGGAAATCGAGGCATTGACCCCCACACCAAAACGGAAGATGGTAACGAATGTACTCATCAATGGAGGATCCGGAGTGAATATCATGACAGAAAAGATGAAGAAGTCACTAGGATTGGGGCACATGGAACCTGCTCCATTCACGGTACGAATGGCTGATCGACGAAAAGTGCAGCCATTGGGGATCATCATACGACTTGCAATGGAAGTAGCAGGACTGATATACGAAATATCAGTAACCATTCTCAGAATGGAGGATGTGGCAGAAGGATATTTGCTACTACTTGGCCGACCATGGTTAACACAAGCCCAATCACACCACGATTGGGGGAGTCAGACTCTCACAATAAAAAAGGGAGCAGAACAAGTCACCATCACTACGAAGCAACGAGGTACCATTCCACGAGAGAAACGACCTTGCATAGTGGAAGAATATGATTGGTCCAGTGGACTGTCGGATGAAGAAGAAGCCACAGTATACGCAGCACATCCACAGTTGGAACCTATTGGACAACTAGTGGTCAAGCATACCACAACAGTAGAATGTCACATGGTGAACACCCAAGAAGAACCAAATACTTTAAGAACTGAAGATCCAGAGGAAGAAGCGATGGACACACCTCAACACCCGGCCCGTTTCTATCAAGAAAGGGAAGAAGACATTCAAATCAGTGAAGTACCTGCCACAATTGCAACCATCGGACAAGAGATTGCAGGATGGACAGTAACGGAAGAAACTCAATTGACTCAAGTGAATCTGGGAACATGGGGAACACCACAGACAATATGAGTAAGTGCAGGTCTTGAAGAATCATTTCTACAAGAAGCTACTGCATTAGTCACTGAATACAAGGATGTATTTGCTTGGAACTACAAAGATTTGAAGGGTATACCTTCTAATATCTGTCAGCACCGAGAAGTTGACACAAAATCAATTCGTCAGAACCATTACAGAATGAACCCCAACTATGCAGCTAAACTTTGGGAAGAAATCAAGAAGTTACTGGATGCGGGATTCATATACCCAGTAGAGACACCACAATGGTTATCGCCCATTGTGATAGTACCCAAGAAAAATGGAAAACTGCGAGTGTGTGTGGACTACCGCAAGTTAAACGCAGGAACCAAGAAATACCCCTTTCCACTACCTTTTACTGAAATAGTGTTGGACACAGTGGCTGGACATGAGATGTACTCATTCATGGATGGGTTGAGTGGATACAACCAGGTGCAGATGGCAGAAGAAGACCGAGAAAAGACCGCATTCATCACTGAATGGGGAGCCTATGCTTACAAAGTCATGCCATTTGGACTTTGCAATGCACCAGCCACATTTCAACGAGCAGTATCCGAGATATTCAAAAACTATCCCAACGATTTTATGCAGGTATTTTTGGATGATTTCAGTGTCTTCAGACATAAATCCAAACATTTGGCATAGTTAAAACTTTGCCTACAAGCCTGCAGAAACAATGGAGTAAGTCTCAACCCGGAAAAATGTACATTTTGTGTGAATTCAGGATTATTATTGGGACACATTGTGTGCCAACAGGGAATTCTGGTAGATCCAAAGAAAGTGGAGGTTATCCAGAAAATACCACCACCAGAAAATCCCAAGAAACTCAAGAGATTTCTGGGACAAACGAGCTATTACATAAGGTACATGGACAAATATGCTCACAGAGCGGCACCAATCTATAGACTGCTGAAGCAAGATGCCGAATACCGATGGTCTCCAGCTTGCCAGGAATCATTTGATTCACTAAAAAGGGCACTCACAGCAGCACCAATTCTGATAAATCCAAGATGGGAGTTATCATTTCATGTACACAGTGATGCATCAGACATTGCCTTGGGAGCGGTTCTAGCTCAGAATGTGACAGGCACAATAGATTCACCAATCTATTATGCAAGCAGATTGTTAACAGCAGCAGAAAAGAACTATAGCACCACAGAAAGAGAAGCATTGGCAATGATTTATGCTGTTCAAAAATTTCGGCATTATTTACTTGGCAATCGCTTTAAGTTTATTGTTGATCATCAGGCTCTAGTTCATTTAGCAAATCGACCACTAGCTCGTGGCACGGTTGCTCGATGGTTATTACTTCTTCATGAGTATGACTTTGAAGTTGTTCATAAACCAGGGAGATTACAAGCAGATCATCTATCAAGGATTACTACAGGAGAACCAGCCACGGGGGTAGATGATCAATTTCCCGATGCATTTCTGTTTGCTATTCAACCAAAAGCACCAGATGAAGAGACAGATCCTATAAATGCTCTGGGAATGTTTCAAGGAGACTATGACCTTCCAGATGCTCTCAAACTCATGGACGACACTGATGAAGAAGAGGATTCATCCGATGAAGATGAACCTCTTGATGAAGGACTTATTATTGAAGAAGAGCCAGATCCAGAAGAAGAAGATGACAAGGAAAACGAAGAAACAAACAATCAAGAATTGGCCAATATCAGTATTGGAGCTTATACAGTCACCAAAGAAGAATCAGAAGATATTCAGGATCAAGATCAAGATGATTGGCAATGGCCAATCAAATACTATCTGAACACAGGGAAATTTCCTGAAGATTACACCAAAGATGACAGGATGAAGCTTTCAATGAAAAGCAAGCCATACACAGTAATCAAAGGAATTGACTCCATAATGAGAAGATGTGTAAACAAAGACCAAGCCAAAACAGTAATGCAAGAACTACACGAAGGAATTGCAGGAGGACACTTCAGTTCGGACCTGACAGCAAAAAAAAAATTACTAGCAGGGTACTGGTGGCCTACTGTATTTGGAGATACTTATGAACACTGTCAACAGTGTGATGTCTGCCAGAGGATGGGACCAGTAGAACGAACGGGGAAGGGGACTCTGCACCCAATACTACCAACAGAACCATTTCAGCGCTGGGGGCTAGACTTCGTGGGACCCATTAAACCTCTAGCAAGGTACACACAAAACCAATACATCCTCACAACCACTGACTACACTACCAAATGGGTAGAGGCCAAGGCACTAAGAGACAACACTGCCAGATTGATAGCCAAATTCTTATATGAAAACATCATCACACGATTTGGTTGCCCACTGGAATTCGTCAGTGATCAAGGATGCCATAAAATGCTTGACGGAGGAGTTCATGATCGTACATCACAAGAGTACTGATTACTATCCCCAAGGAAACGGCCAGGCCGAATCTACCAACAAAATATTATGCACTATCTTAACCAAGATAGTAAATGCCAATCGTACAGATTGGGACTCCAAATTGAACACAGCACTATGGGCATATACAAGGTGACCACAAAGCATACACCATTTCAACTGGTGTATGGAGCAGAGGCACTATTACCCATTGAATGTATGATACCCACACTACGAACCGGAACTCATGAACGATGGGGTTTAGAAGAATCCTTACGAGTCGGAGAATATGAGTTATTCCATTTAGAAGAAGTTTGAGCAGATGCCGCATCAGGAACAACGAAGGAAAAGAATATCTGAAGGGAAAGAGAAATCTTTCCAGGACGGGGACATTGTTTTGTGGTTACCTAAAATCAAGAATGAGTATTTGGATCATTTCATGCAAGTGTTCTTAGATGACTTCAGTGTGTATAGCTCTAAGAATGAGCACTTGCAGAAGTTGGAGTTATGTTTGGCCAGATGCAAGATGAGAGGTCTTGGTCTGAATCCAGAAAAGGTACTTCTGGGACACATTGTGTGTAAGAAGGGACTGCTTGTGGATCCTAGAAAGACAGGCTATTAAAGCCTCACCACCACCAAGTAACGTGAAGGGTTTAAGGAGGTTCCTTGGACAAACTACTTATTATAGAAGGTTTGTTAAACGATATGCACAGATGGCAGCTCCATTGAGCAAGCTTTTGAAGAAGGATGCAGTGTTTACATGGACAGCTGAATGTCAACAAACTTTTGAGGAACTTACATTGTCAGTAACGACTACACCTGTGTTGATTAACCCACATTGGCATGTAGTATTTCATGTACGTTGTGATGCCTCAGGAGAAGCATTGGGAGCTGTGTTAGCCCAAAATATCACAGGAAACATAGATTCACCTGTGTACTATGCTAGCAGGTTGTTGAACAGTGCTGAAATGAACTATAGCACCACTGAAAGAGAAGCATTGGCAATGATTTATGCAGTCAAGAAATTCAGGCATTACCTATTGGGAAGGAAGTTTATGTTTTATGTGGATCATCAGGCTTTGATTTATCTGGTGAACAAGCCTTTGATAAGTGGCAGGATAGCAAGATGGTTAATAATCTTGCACGAGTTTGAATTCAAAGTTGTTTACAAGCCTAGCTGTTTGCATCTTGTGGCAGTTCACTTGTCACGCCTATCAACAGGAGAGCCCGCCATGGGAGTGGACGACCAACTACCTGATGCGAGTCTATTTGCAGTGGAGGTGCAAGGAAGTGCAGATGATTGGTTAGATTGGCAGTGGCCAATCAGATATTACCTTACTCATGGTCAGTGCCCCCCCAATTATGGGAAGGAACAGAGGAAGAGAATAGCTATCAAGGCTTTACCCTACACTATGATAGGTGGCAGATTGTATAAGCTAGGACCTGATGGAGTTCTTAAACGATATTTGTACCACCATGAAGTAAATAAAGTTTTGGAAGAAGTTCATAAAGGAGTGGCTGGAGGTCATTTTGGAGAGGAGACTACTAGGAGAAAGATATTACTTGCAGGTTACTGGTGGCCTACTCTGTTCAAGGATGTACACAAGTATTGCAAGAGTTGTGATGAGTGTTAGAGGCTAGGACCTTTGCAAAGATCTGGAAAGATGGCTTTGCATCCTACAATGCCTACTGAACCATTTCAGAAATGGGGACTAGACTTTGTTGGACCAATAAACCCACCAGCCAGAAATACACAGAACAAGTATATAATCACAACCACTGATTATACTACAAAGTGGGTGGAAGCTAAGGCTCTGAGGAACAACACAGCTAAGTCTACAGCAAGGTTCCTGTATGAGAACATACTTACAAGATTTGGCTATCCCCTGGAATTTATCAATGACCAGGGAAGTCACTTCATTAATGAGACCATAGAATTATTGACTAAAGAGTTCATGATTGTACACATGAAGAGTACAACCTATTACCCACAGGGTAATGGGCAGGCAGAGGCCACCAACAAAATACTATGCATTATTTTGGCTAAGATAGTCAATGCAAACAGAACGGATTGGGATACAAAGCTGCTGACAGCTTTGTGGTCATACAAGACTTCATATAAAGTCACCACTAAGTATACACCATTCCAATTAGTTTATGGTATGGAAGTTTTACTTCCAGTGGAATTCTTGTTACCTACCATGAGAACTGAATAGGGAAGGAGAATGGAATTGGAGGATTCAATTAAAGTCAGGAAATATGATTTATATCATGTGGAAGAAGTACGTGCTGATGCAGCAGATAACATGACCAGAATTCAGATGAAGAGGAAGGATCAATTTGATGAAGGTAAATTGAAAACTTTTAAGACGGGTGATTTGGTTATGCGGTTCAGAAGAAGGGAAAGATTAAAGCTTTTAAGCTTAAGTCACCATGGAAAGGACCTTTTGTCATACAAAAGATGTATGATAACAACACAACCATGTTATAAACCATTAACAAAGAGACGCTTGGAAGAGTTAATACCAATAAAGGGATACAGTGGTATCCATGATAAACCATTGCAGCATGATTTTCATATTGAAACACAGAAGCAGTCACGGACTACACCGGTAATACCAACGGAGCATGAGGCACTTGTTGTAAAGCCGAATGTGTATGGCCTAAGCGTAGAACACGGGTGTTCACATAGTCATCACAGGCCACCATAGTATGACACAGCCTATCACAGCCCATCACAGCATCACACAGCCTATCACAGCTCGTCACAGTTTGACACAGCCTGTCACAGCCCAACACAACCCACGCAGGTTGCGGCCAAGAAGAGTGCACTGGGAGGAGCTGGAGAAGCTCCACCCTTGGCCGGGACTTGGAGGAAGTCGGCCGAACTAGCTAGTGGAGAGTAGAGTCAAGTGTGGGGTTTGGTTCTTTGCCATGGGACGCCATGGTACGGAAACAAACTCCTTGATGTGGGACGCCACAACTTGGATGTTCGTTTCTACAAAATGGACAAGTCGATGAGGACATTGACTCCCTGTTGGTAGGGGTGTGTGTCGCGGCCCTTTGCCTTGAGGGCAGGGAGGTCGGGACACAAGAGGGGCTGCCTTTGTGGTGGGGGCAGTAGCAGCGATAGGTACGGGGGCTGAAGCACCCTTGAGTGCCCAAGGCACTCAAGGAGGCGGAGGCGCTCACTAGGTGGAGCCCCGCACACCGGGTTGCGGTGGGGGTGGCTCCACAAGGGGTGGTGGTAGCTTAGTGGGACTTAGTGGGACTTAGTGGGGGTGGCATAGGACTCACCATGGGGGTGGAGACCTCATGATGGGAGTCGTGGGGAGTCTTGGGACTCATCACGGTCCATAGGGGCCGTGGTGAGCGGGCCAAGACTCACCGCGACTCACCACCGGGAATCGAGGGTCTTCGTGGTGGTTCGCCATAAAATGGCATGGCTGGTTGTGAAACCCCCGCGGACAGCTACAGAAGTATATATAGGGAGTAGTAACCCCGAGAACGGTGCAAGCCCGTTGGTGACCAAAAACTAGTGAGTAAGTGAGCGAGCCGGAAAGCGACCAAAGAGTAGGGAGCTGTTCCGGACTGCCATCTACCAAAGGGAATTCTCCTAGTCCCAATTAGGTAGAGGGTTTTAGAGGGAAGCGAAGGGGGACCGTTATGTCTCGGTGAGCAGCCGAAGCTCCAAGTTGGCCCGGCGGCCAGGTTGGGAGTCAGGCGCGCGCATCAAAGCGAGTAACTATGACTTGAAGGGGAGTTTACCGAAGTGAGGTGCGCGACAGGCCAATCCCAAATGTCAATATGTAAAAGCTAGCTATTTCCTAGCTAGTTTCACACTAGTGGTAAAATAACTTGACAGCCGCAAGAGAGTAGTCACGCTACCGTGTGGGAATGGTGGCGAAGTTTTACGAGTGTCAAAAACGCCCAACCCCGTGGGAGGGTGAATAAACCTTCTGTCAGCAAGGGAGTGGGCCGTGGAGGAGTCACGCGAGCCCCAGTTTTTGCTTTATGTAAGACAAGTGAAGGGAGAAGGCGATGGGGAGCCGAGCCTAGATTGGATCAAGGGGATTTTGGAGAAATAACAGGATGTGATGCCGGAGGATTTACCAAGCGGCTTGCCACCGCAAAGGGGAGTTGACCACAAGATTGAGGTGATACCGGGATCGGAGCCGCCTGCCAAGGCGCCCTACCGGTTGAGCCACAGAGAGTTGGTCGAGCTGAAGACTCAGCTCAAGGATCAAATGTCAAAGGGGTACATCAGGCCGAGTAAGTCACCTTACGGAGCCCCGGTGCTATTCGGAGAGAAGAAGGATGGGACGCTGTGGATGTGTGTCGACTACAGGGCTCTGAATAAGGTGACTATCAAGAACCGGTACCCTTTGCCAAGAATCGACGACCTCTTCGATCGGTTGGCAGGAGCAAAGTATTTCAGCTGGATCGATTAGCGCTCCGGCTACCATCAAATCCGAGTGGCGGAAGGAGATGAGGAGAAAACCGCGTGCAAGACAAGATATGGTTCGTATGAGTTCTTGGTGATGCCTTTTGGACTCACCAACGCACCTGCGACCTTTAGCACGCTGATGAACAGCCTTTTCCAGGAGTGGCTAGATGACTTTGTGATTGTGTACATCGACGACATCTTGGTATACTCGAAAACAAAGGAGGAGCACTTGGAGCACCTCAAAAAGGTGTTCCAGAAATTGCGGGAAGGGAAGTTGTATGCCAAAGCTTCAAAGTGCGAATTCGGGGTCACAAAAGTGGAGTTCCTGGGGCATGTGATTACACAGGATGGGATCAAAATGGATGACAGAAATGTGAGGGCGATCTTGGACTGGGAGCCTCCGACTTCGGTCCTGGGAGTGCGATCATTCCTAGGACTCGCCTCCTATTACCGAAAGTATGTGAGAAATTTTGCCAAGATCACGGGGCCGCTGTCAGACCTTATGTGTAAATCCAAAGTTTGGGTATGGAACACATTTTGTGGTCAAGCTTTTGCCGAGTCGAAGGAGCGGATGGCGGAAGCTCCATTCCTCAAAATCCCGGAGTTTGACCGTCCATTTGAGATTCATACGGATGCGTCGGACTTCGCTATAGGGGGTGTACTCATGCAGGATGGACGTCCAATGGCTTACGAAAGTAAGAAATTGAATGAAGTAGAGCGACGGTGGCCTACGCATGAGAAGGAAATGAAGGCGGTGGTGCATTGCCTTGAGCTTTGGCGCCACTATGTTGGTTCCAACCCGGTGAAGGTGTTCACGGACAATGTCACGGTGATGTATTTTGCCACGCAGCCTAAGTTGTCCCCAAAACAACTTAGGTGGCAAGATACTTTGGCAGTGTTCGACGTGGATATCCAGTACAAACCGGGATGGGACAATGTGGTGGCCGATGCTTTAAGTAGAAAGCAGCAGCTCATGTTGGTGTACAAGGGCGAGACGACGCTCCAAAGGAAGATCCGGAAGGCTTACCGGAAGGATGAAAGCGTCTCTACGTGCCGAAGGGAGGAAAATGGGTCATTTCATCCCCACCAAGGAGACGACAACGGCGCAGGAGACGGGGCAACTTTACTTCGCCCACATCTTCAAGCATCATGGACTCCCGAAGGATATTGTCTCGGACCGCGAAACAAAGTTTACGAGTAAATTTTGGAGGGCACTTTGGAAGAAGATGGGGACAAGGCTCAAGATGAGCACCGCCTCCCGACCTACGACGGACGGCCAAACGGAAAGGGTGAATTCCGTGGTGAAGCAGATCCTGCGGAATTACGTGTCGGCAGACCAATCAGACTGGGTGGAGCACTTGGATGCGGCAGAGTTCTGTTATAATAACACAAAACACTCCGTAACGGGAGTTTCCCCTTTCGTATTGGTCTATGGAAAAGCACCTCTGGTGCCGACAAGTTGGGCCACCCAAGACGTTGATGAACCAGCAGCAGCAGCGATGCTGGAAGAACGCGAGCGTTTGTTGAAGCTCGCAAAGTACAACATTGCCAAAGCTAGGAAACGGTATGAAAGGCAGGCAAATCGGAAGCGGAGGGAAGTTAAGTTTGAGGCAGGCACGGAGGTTTGGTTGAACATCAAGAATTTTTGACTACCTCCGGAAGTGAGCCCGATGTTCGTACCTCCGTATGCGGGACCCTTTCGCATCCGGAAGGTTATGAATGAGGATGTGTATGAATTGGAGGTGCCGACAAACAGGAAGATGCATCCGGTATTCCACGTCTCTTTTTTGAAGCCTTACTTCAAGATGAAGCGTGTCCGAATCGGCATCAAGTGTTGCGTCCGCCACCTTTGCTGTTGGATCATGAAAATGAACCTGAGTACGAGGTGGAGGTTCAAGAATCGAGAATCGGAGTATCTCGTGAAATGGAAGGGCTATCATCATGTGGAGGCATCTTGGGTGCATGCCTCAGAAATGAGAAACGCATCCGAGGCGGTTGCAGCTTTCGAAGGGCGACCTCAAAAGCGGAAGAAGCGTTGATGGGGACATCAACCTTGGATCGTGGGGAAGGAAATGCATACTTAGCCTGGCTTAGCTAGCTCAGGAATCCGATTGCAAGAACTTGTATTGTACAAATTTTGTTATAAATGAAATGGTTTCCAAATGTTGCGCCTCCTATTTTGTTTGGAATGGTGATGCATGGTATGGTTGGCTAGTGTGTAGAATCCATGCTAACTTACAAAAGTGGGAGAGGTAAATTGGATTAATCGTGTGTTTGCGCAGTGCCGAAATCGGGTGACTCCCATCCAAGGGGCAAAGAAATTTGCGTCTTCTTTGGGAGTTCACGTGCTAGTGCGCACTTGGCACGTGCGCGTACTATAATTGCGCTACCGAGGGGTTTGCCTTGTAGTGCAGGCTAACGCGGAAGCTACGTGCTTCCGTTCAAGTACTATAATCGTGTAGCCTCGGGACGAAGTCGTAGTGCGGCTTCGGCGTGTTCCCGTACCTCATGCCAGCATTCCAAGGCGGACCCAATTGTAGCGATTGGGGCGCACGGTTGGTTCAAGGTTATCTGCCTAGTCAAAAAGGGTTCAAGGTGAACCCTTGCTCAAGGCGATGCCAAAAGCGGCATCATGAGCGGTCGCAAGCAATGTTGTTGCAGTAAGGCGATTCGATCCTCGTGGAGGATCGTTCCTTGGCCTTGGAGTAGGCCAAGAAGAAGTGCACTGGGTGGAGCTTGAGAGGCTCCACCCTTGGCCGGGACTTGGAGGAAGTCGGCCGAACTAGCTAGTGGAGAGTAGAGTCAAGTGTGGGGTTTGGTTCTTTGCCATGGGACGCCATGGTGCGAAAACAAACTCCTTGATGTGGGACGCCACAACTTGGATGTTCGTTTCTACAAAATGGACAAGTCGATGAGGACATCGACTCCCTGATGGTAGGGGTGTGTGTCGCGGCCCTTTGCCTTGACGGCAGGGGGTCGGGACGCAGAGGGGCTGCCCCTGTGGTGGGGGCGGTGGCAGCAATAGGTACGGGGGGCTGAAGCACCCTTGAGTGCCCAAGGCACTCAATGTCGCGCACCTCACTTCGGTAAGTTCCCCCTTCAAGTCATAGTTACTCGCTTTGATGCACGCGCCTAACTCCCTAACTGGCCGCCGGGCCAACTCGGAGCTTCGGCTGCTCACCGGGACATAACGGTCCCCCTTTACTCTTCCACAAGACCCTCTCCCAATTTGGGCCTAGTGGAAATTCCCTTTGGTCGATGACAGTCCGGGATAGCTCCCCACACCTTGGTCGCTTTCCGGCTCGCACGCTTACTCACTAGTTTTTGGTCACCAACGGGCTTGCACCGTTCTCGGGGTTACTACTCCCTATATCTACTTCTGTGACTGTCTGCGGGGGTTTCACAAACAACCATGCCATTTTATGGCGAACCACCACGAAAACCCTCGATTCCCGGTGATAAGTCGCGGTGAGTCTTGGCCCACCCACCACGGTCCCATTGGACCGTGATGAGTCCCAAGACTCCCCACGACTCCCACCACAAGGTCTCCGCCCCCATGGTGAGTCCTATGCCACCCCCACTAAGTCCCACTAAGCTTAACACCACCCCTTGTGGAACCACCCCCACCGCAATCCGGTGTGCGGGGCTCCACCTAGTGAGCGCCTCCGCCTCCTTGAGTGCCTTGGGCACTCAAGGGTGCTTCAGCCCCCGCATCTATTGTCGCCACTGCCCCCACCACAGGGGCAGCCCCTCTCGTGTCTCGACCCCCTGCCCTCAAGGCAAGGGCCACGACACACACCCCTACCAACAGGGAGTCGATGTCCTCATCGACTTGTCTATTTTGTAGAAACAAACATCCAAGTTGTGGCATCCCACATCAAGGAATTTGTTTCCGCACCATGGCGTCCCATGGCTAAGAACCAAACCCCCACTTGACTCTACTCTCCACTAGCTAGTTCGGCCGACTTCCTCCAAGTCCCGGCCAAGGGTGGAGGGCCCCTCTCAATTCGCGACCTCATACACGGCGGTTTGGGATCACGGTTGTCATTTCCGCATTCATGAAGCGCAAAACAACGTTTGATTCTGGCTTGTGTGCCACATATTGGCAAGACTCCGTATGGGGCAAGGGAGATACACGACCTACATGAGCCAACTCAACTACATTCGGAAGCTTGAGAGCATACTCCAACTTCAGTATACAAGGTACCAGCCTCTTATCTTCAAGGGAAGGTGGTTCCAACCACATGTTAGGGGCCCTCCGCAACACTAGTGGAAGACGAGTGTGGTTTCTTGCGCGTCAATGTAGATAGGTTGAGTGCTCATTGTCCCTCCGATGAGCCTTTTGCATGGCCTTCAGACATGGAACAAGTTTTATTATCCGAAGACAAAACAAAAGGCGGAAATTGGAAGGTGGTTGTGTATGCTAAGCCAAGAGGAAGACGTATCTATTTGGTCGGGATGTACATGGGGCGAGGCAAATGCGGAGGAGGAAGAGACTAGTCATGATGATGCTGATGTTGGCCAAGGTTAAGTAGAGGGGGTACAAGAGGATGATGACGCCCCGCAGAATGTAGCCAAACCCTATACGATGAGGATGATGACGCCCCGCAGAATGTAGCCAAACCCTTTACGATGAGGTTGCATCAGATGCGGATGTTGGAGAAGAAGATGAAGACATGGTCATTGAAAACAGATGGAAGATGATTCAGACGTGCCTTTTTCTGACCAGGCCATTTATGACAATGACTCCGACGACCAAGAAGACTTGCAGCTTGATGAGGACGAAGAAGCTCCGGATGATGATGTTCAAGTTGATTAGACACGTAATCAAAGCTACATAATAATTCTTGCACATAACTGTAACATCAAGGCATTTTTGGAATTCCCTATTCAGGGTGGCCGGACATAGATATCTTGTGAGACACCATGACCAACACATATCACTTCACTGTATGTATTCAAGATTTTCATTCCTTCCCATGACAAGGATCCAAGGCATGGCCGCCTCAGCCTGGATTCAATCCCGCGTAGTTGTGCAACCATCCCACAACAAAACATCCCCTAGGCTTATGGCTGGCTTTTGAGCATGCAGGTAGATTTTCATTCCTTCCCATGACAAGGATCCAAGTCATGGCCGCCTGCGCCTGGGATTCAATCCCACGTAGTTGTGCAACCATCCCACAACAAAACATCCCCTAGCTTATGGCTGGCTTTTGATCATGCAGGTACTTCAGACCTTGCTGCATACTTGTCTGGGGACTACACTCTACAACACTATTCGTCATGCTTGGAAGTGAGACCTGCTGAGAGAGAGAGAGAGAGAGAGAGAGAGAGAGAGAGAGAGAGAGGGGCTGTGTTGTGTGTATGTGTGTGAAACTCTAAAGATCTGAGAATTTGCTGTTCTAGTAATCTGCTATATAGACACATTACTACCCTATGAAGGACTGTAACATCATTCACCCAAGTTGTCCCTGTGAAATGCTAACATATATACAGCAGTGGATACATAAGTCATTTAGTTTTCCACACAGAAATGAACTTCGATAGACTTGATTAACAGTGCACTATCAAGATGTAGACAAACACAGGTAACAGACAAATCCACGTTCAACATACATACTTCAATGTCTCCTGTAGTGTTTTGCCGGATTCCCAATCGGGTGCACCATTAGATACCACCTACTCTGATGGTGAACCACATACAAACAATCCGTAACTTCCTGGCTACAGATAAAAACTCTGCATGGCATCTGCATTGACCATATGACCCAGCAAGAAAGCAAGACATCTAGAAATGTACTGAACTCTATGCCTCATAGATGTAGTTGCTATCTTTGTAATTCCTTTGAAGTCGATGCAGATCTTACCAAGAACCAGGAAGCCTAAAGTTCTGCATATTGTTGGGAACACTTAAAGATCTGCAGTGGGTGAGCCGCGGAGATGTAACAAAACTTGCGATTATGATTGGGTCCTGTTGTTGTAAAGAGACGGAAAGATTTGGGTCAATATTGAATGGGTCAATCGACAAAAAAGTAAGACACTCCTGATGATAGTGTCTTTCTAGCTTATCATAGCCCCACTTGCTTCATTCGCTGTAACGCAGGAAAAAAAGAATCAGAAGTCAAGGCCTGGTGATAACAACATTCCAGTTTCACAGGTGATCTCACTCTGTGGAATGAGATCACTTTGTACCCTCTCGATCTCTCGTCCTTCAACAAGGGTGATTTTACAACACAACTGATACATGATCTAATCGACCAAGACTGCAACGTTACGCAGCAACCTTCTTGGATGTGACCGAGTTGATAATGGTGGCAAATTCAGGTCCCTTCAATGATGCACCTCCCACAAGAAAGCCATC
Source organism: Takakia lepidozioides (assembly GCA_030704615.1). Lineage (NCBI taxonomy): Eukaryota > Viridiplantae > Streptophyta > Takakiopsida > Takakiales > Takakiaceae > Takakia > Takakia lepidozioides. The sequence goes on from CM060734.1 coordinate 27,728,341, forward strand.
GATGTCTTCTTGCTTCGCAAGCTCCGCACTGTTGGCTCCATTCACCGAACCACCATAGATGATGCGCGTTTGTGAGGCCACCTCAGGGGACAGCTTCTCACTCAGCCATTTACGAATTGCTGCATGCACCTCCTGCGCTTGGGCAGGAGTGGCCACTTTGCCAGTGCCAATGGCCCATACTGGCTCATATGCAATCACCACATTCGACCAGCTTGGCAGTTCGTCAACGAAAGCTTGGAGCTGCTCGAAGACGACATCGAAAGTACGATTTCCCTCACGCTCCTCTAACTTCTCTCCCACGCACGCGATCACACTCAGGTTCTTGGACAGAGCATACGCACTCTTCTTTCCGATGAAATCGCTCTTCTCCCCGAGGACATGCCTGCGCTCGGAGTGCCCATGGATCACCCACTTAACCCCAATGTCCTGCAATTGCTCCGCGCTGATCTCACCGGTAAACGCCCCGCCCTTCCCAACCCACGAATTTTGCGCAGACACCTCGATGCGCTTCTCCAGAGACCTCAGAACCTGGTCAATGTAGATGAAAGGGGGAGCAACCACCACATCCACATCCTCCTCAAGCTTCTCAGCGTTCAGATCCCACACCAGCTTGGCGATGGACTCCTTCGTCCCATTGCATTTCCAGTTCCCCCCCACAAAGAACTTGCCGCTCCCCACCATGGTCACAACACCTCTGTGCCCCCTTCCGCTTCCGCCCGCAACCCGATGCTGCAAACCCACCAACGAACTCTCTCCGATCTCCAGCCGCCGCAGACCACAGAACTGGGGACAGCCCACCAAGCTCCGCACTGTGGCTCCGGCTCTGGCTGCTGAAGATGTGAATGACGCTGTGTACGTCGCTGTGGATGCGATGGCATGCGCCATAGCTTTCCTCCACCACCTGCCCCTTCGACAAGCTTATCACCACCTTATCTACCAATCTCTGGATCTTTTCTCCAAAAAGCGGGGGATCGCGGCCCTGCAGCCCCTATCCTCCTTACACTCACACCTCGCCCGCCTGCCTGGACGGCTTCGATCCGCGATGCCCGCCCTCCTCGCACCCCGCCTGCCATGGCCGCCATGGCCGCGGCATTGGCAGCATCGCGCACCCACGTGCCCACGCCCTTGTTTTCTGTTTTGTATCATTTTCTATTTCTGCGCCGGATGATGCGCCACAATGATGGATGGCCCACCATCCATCCATTATCGTTCTCTCCGGCAGCTTGAAGGCGGCCGGTTGTGCGCCCTGCGGGACTCGGTTCAACCGGCTGAGGGCCACTTTATGCACGCGCCGATGATGTGGTGGGGGTCGATGATTGGACTAATTTGCTCATTCGGTCTGTGGATACTCAATGTAACGCTGTAAACGTCCAAGGGGTATTCTCACGTGGCAATTTCGGTCAAAGGACGGCATTTCCAACTCTTGGCCGGGCGGTCGACCAAGGTTACCGAGATTAATAATTACAACGTGAAGTTAGGTGGTAGTCAAGATTGTGAATGTATGTTATCTGCTTGGGTGACTGCTGAGGAAGCTAGGGAATTTTCGGTGGGACGAGAACTCTTGTTTGCGGCTTCTTACTACTCTCTTGCGGAGTTGAAATGTGATGAATGTAAGATCAAAGATGTCACATCATCAAATGACTCCAGCCATACGACGCCGGTAGCATTTGATACAGCAATTTGGCCCATCTTCTCTGCTTGACCCAGCTCATTGCGGTTGATGACAAGCCCCAGTGTCCTCGATATCCTCTCAGCGATCATGCCTCGTACTCAGCTTACAATTACTGACCTGTGTCACATTGGGGTTATGGTGGAAAATGGCCCTTTAGCTCTTGACACCGTTGCGATCATCCACCTTTTCCCTATGCTGCTCCTGTTCATGGGTGAAAGCAAGCTATGGTGGCTTAGTGATGACCACATCATGAGTCCTTAAGAAATACACAACATTTTTATAAAGAGTTTGAAAAATGAGAATGCAATGCATTGACTGAGAAAGTAGATGGATGTATACTAAGGCAAATTCATTTTAATAAAAATTTGAGATTATATTAAGTTGTCAAAATCCCAAAGTCAACCTTAAAGTCAATCTTAAACCATAAACCTTAAACCTCTAATTACATGAAAAAATCGGAGCATTACTCGACGAGTTGAATGCAAGCGTGGGAGCCTTGCCGGTACGGTCGTCGGGGATGGCCGTACCGGCGACATCCCGGCGGGGCACACTGTCAAATCCCCACCCCCTTGCTCCCCTTTCACCTGCGAGCCTGTATTTCTAGAATAATAAACCATTAGGAAATAAAAAATGAGGTAAGAAGCCGACGGAAGTGTGGTGGCTAGGTGATGTGTCTTACGAATTCGAGGTCTGAGGTTCAATCCGTATCAGTGAAATCACGTTGACTGATTGGATGCACAGTGGACTGATTAATATACTTTTTCAATAATCCTAAGTCCAAGATTTGTGGCTACGCTCCCCTGTTCCCTCTGTCCCCTCATTGTTCCAATCCCGCTCCCCTATCTTTATCCCTTGTCCTTGTTCCCTTGTTCCCGGTCCTCGCTCCCCTCCTCGCCCCGGTTCACGGTCCCCGCTCCCCTACTCGCCCTGTGGAATGCGGGGAATGCGGCTCGCTCCCCTGTTCGTGGTTTGTCCCACTATGGGGGGGGAGTGACTGAGCAGCTGCAAGGATCTTGGACCGGGAACAGGAGAGCAAAATTGGAGAATGTTTGGGAACATGGTCCTAAAAATGGGGAGCGTGAGGAAGGGAGCAAGAGGTTTGGAGCGCTCCCCACCTTTACAATGGGGGAAGAGATTGACAGGTAGTCTGCCAGAGCCTCCTTGACCTCAGGCAAGCGGGCCCCACCACCTCATACGCTTGCCTTAAACTCGTCGGGTTAGCGTAGTCCTTGCCTTTTTTCCACATCTTTCTTGGCGGCCCTTTGTAATAGGCCAAGGTACCTTTTCAATTAAAGGAGTTTCTTTAATTCATTCATTTTCCTCCTATATGACAATTTGAAAATTCACTGTTTTCTAGGGTACTTAAAAATGCATAAATTTATATAATTAAATATTAATATATTTATTTGCTCAGGCCTAATGATTTTATGGAGGAGAGGTTGCAAGCGGAGAGCCAAAGCTTTGGCTATGATTTTCGTAAGAGGAATTAAGAAGGGTAATGGGAGAAGGTGGACGCGTTGCCGAAGCAAGCGTAACTTATGGTGTCACTTGACCCAGAGCTATTGCCTTCCGGTAGGAAGGTGGACACCTTTGTAACAACCAACAGGGTGGTTTGAACCCACAACCACTCGTAAGAGGGTATATGCCCTTACCACTGGGCTACATGTTGGTTGTTGGGTAATGGGACGTTAATTGGTGATGAACTCTCTATCTCCTTTTCTGAAAATGAGAGCTATCAGACTCAGAGATTTGAGATGGCATCATTTCCTTAGCAAGAATATCATTGTCCATATTAGTGAAGTCTTCACATCCATAGCCTGTTAGAAAAACTCTACCGGAATGTCGTCTAGTCCAGAGGATTTGAGAGGAGCGAGAGATCGTGTAGCATGGCCAAGTTCATCCATGGTGAAAGGGGCAAAAATAGTGGCCAAGTCTGATTCAGAGAGGGACCTAGGAACATGTTCCAAAACTTCAAAAATGATCCAAGAACGTTGAGGAGAGGAGGTAGGACTAGCAAAGAGATTCTTGAAGTGGTCTGCTGCCAGACAAACAATCATCTTAGATGTGGAATGGGAGATTCCAGATGAGTCTTTGAGAGCAGGTATTGTACTAGAAGCTTTAATGAAGAAGTATTTGGATATCTTCTCGCCACTTGGAGACCAACTTACACCAACTTTCCTCTTGAAATTAGCTTCTTTGGCTAAGTTAAGTTGGGCAAGATTTTGTTTGGCTACTTTGTACGATATGAGAGTTTGAGGGCCATCAGAGCCCTGCTCAAGATGCATCTGGCAGACCTTCGGGCATTTTAGGAGAGACCATTCCCGCTAAGAAGCATCTTTCGCAAGCTTCTCGGAAATTTCCTGACTTAGTGATCTGACCATCTGGAGTTTGGAGAGGAATTTGACAGTGGCAGAGTTGAAGTTGTTACTAGAGGTCCACCAGCTTATTTCCAGCGATTCACGGATTTTCGGGAGATTTAAGCAGACTGGGTTAAGCTTAAAGTTCCTCTACCACGTACCCATGAGCCTGGAGGGACGAGTTGGATGGATATGATAGAGTGGTCAAATTCTGGAAGAATAGGGCCAAGAGGGACTTTCTTAGACCAAGACAAGAGAGAGGGGGACTAGTAGAACCTATCCAACCTTGCAAGCCCAAGAGCTGGAGGGTCACGATTGTTAGACCAAGCTTGAAGAGCTCACCACGGTTTGGTTCAGAGGCATCAGAAAGTCCTATGGAGAAGCAAAGGGAATCCCAGACGCCGCGTTCAGCGTCGGAGATTCCTTGGGAGAATATGGAACTAGATCTGTCAGAGTTCATTCGACCATGTTGAGGTCTCCACCAATCAACCAGTGTTCAACTTTAGGGTGTGCCAAGATTCTGTCTCTTAGAGAAAGCCAAAGAGTGATACGATCATCAACTAGGCGCATAGACATTCACCAAGCCAATAGAGCCCTGATTTCCAGCAGGGAGAAAGGAAGCACACTGGAGGCAGCCCTGGATATTCCATGTTTCAACCTTGGACACCTGGGAAGCCAGAAGGGGGGAGAAAAGAATAGTTGTCCCTCCTCTGGATCCACCACAGCCGGATTCCAGTAAGCAGAGGCTGAGGGCCACATAGCATAACCAATAGCATTAATCTTCAGTAGGTCAAGCTTATGTTCTTGTAAGAAGACGAAGGTAGGTCGTGAAAGAAATTGAGACAACCAAGAACAAATCCTAGCCCTTTTAGGCGCCGAGGCGTGCGACCCAATGCCACGGATGTTCCAGTTTTGAACTCAGAAGTTCATGGAGGCACTACAACAGGATGTGGGATTTTCGGTTTCACTGCCAAAATAGTCGAAAGTACCATTTTTACCAAAAAACCAGATAGTGACAAAGGGCGAGTCGATTCCGGCATGCGGTAAAGTAGGAGTGACAGTCGATGTCAGTGAAAATATTTCACTGTGGTGGAGCCCACCAATTCTAGTTGGGTCGGTAGTGGATAGTAAATTATTTCATTACCCATATAATGAACAACTTTATCACAAGAGCCACATGTGCTATAATCACCATGTGAGAGAGATTACGATAGTGAATATCGACACTATGAGTAGTTTGTATTATCACTATTCAGTTAGCAAAGAAATTTCATAATTCACTGTATAGTGGATATCACTACAAATGAAAGATATATTCAACTGGTATCAATGAACGTACATCGAGGTAGTTCACTTTAAGAAGCCATGTGTCACAAACTTATTCGGTGAAAGAGCATATATGAGTAGTACTGATAGTGTATATTTACACTACTCTGTATAGAATTATTAAAGTTTTATGCAGCACTATATAGTAAAATTGGGAAGGTGAAAATTCTATCATGTGAGGATATTTCACTATATTAAGGAAATATTTCATTATACAGTGACTAAATAGTAAAAACAGAATAGTGAAGATGTTTGACTACACAAGAATTGGGTGAAGCATACACTACAACACAAACTGGTTTTTGCCACAGCCTAATTCACACAATTTGGTGTGAAAACAGCCAGGGGTCACACCCTCAGCAAGTGTGTAAACATACGTGAAGATTCGGACACCTGTTGCAAACGGTGGCTCTGTGAAACGACCATGCCACACTTCATCCACAGCTGACATGGACAATGGTGGCCGTGGCTGGCCACCTGGGCATGCCAACGTGTCATGCCACCTGGACATGCGCATAGGACGCGCCACCTGGACATTGCCACACACCACGTGGAGGAGACGGCACGTGGCAGCCCTGGATCGCTCCTGCCACGCGACGTGGAATAATGTCGCAGCGACACGTGGCATTTTGGACATGATGCAGGTAGTACGTGGAATAATATGGGGATGGCAAGTGGATTTTTGGACATGGTTGCGGGGGCCACGTTGAATAATTTTGGGATGACACGTGGATTATGGAAAACCAGGGGGGCCACGTGGAGTGAGGACGCAATGACACGTGCGAGGGGGTGGTTGTGGGCACATGACGCCAGTGTGGGTGGGAAAGTTCACAGATTTTGGGAGTCTAGGGTGAGGGATTGTTCACACTCTGACTGTGCTTCTGCATGTCATACTCACATGCCTGTGACATTGTGTACACTCCTGGAAATGTAGTGTTGCTCATAGGAACATACTGCAATTCTAAAAATCCATACATACGTACATACTACACATACTACACAAAATCAGTATACAGACCCTCCACACGAACAGAAGCAGCAGCATGGCAAAGACATGCATCATTGTGCATGGATCTACTTATTACCACACGGTTTCCAAATGACGCTTCATTGAAATGTTCATATTAAGCCCAATGGCAATTCCAACTCCAAATGTGTAAGACACTTGACCAGCTTAAAGCCTCCTTTCATACCCCTCCTGGTGCCTTGTTAAAACTTGTCTGACAGTAGTTTATTCTAGATTGCAACCCGGGAAGTGCTGAAGAGCACTATAAGTCATACTTAACAACAATCATTTAAGCATGTTGCCTCTTCAATACCCCTCATCTTTCAAGTCTTACAATGAGCTTGCTTGTTATATTACTTGACAAACAACCTACAATCAAAACATTTGCATGGCACGTAGAGTAACACATAATCTGTCTCCTTTGAGGAATGCAAAGCTGTCAGGGGCTGCTGAGCAAGGTATTTCAGCTTTTGATTTGGTAATAAGTTGTGACACACCAATCCTCACTTTAGTCCAACGAACAGGTCCAGCTTCCGATGTGTTCCTTTCATTAGCTTGGCATTAACTATCTCATCTTTCTTAAATGATAGCTGTTACCCTGAGTTGGATCACTTCTACTTTGCCTCGGCTTCCATTGGATTTGGGTCGGCATCTTCATCCAATGTGGCCGGACGAGCCATATCCTCCCCAATTTGTTGTCCCTCCCCCAAGTGGTTCATTAACAAATCCTCCATGGCTCTCACATTGTCAAAGTCCATATTGTGTTCATTGTCCACATTGTCACCGTCTTGGGCAATATGGTTGCCTGGGCCTTGTTCTCCGCAGCCAATATCAGAACTATTGACCACCTCGGCCTGCGTGCCCCATGGAGGGTTCGCTGACCTCATTTGCTCGTGTACTTGGATCTATATAAATACATTAACAATTCATTTAATGTACAATGGGTGGGAATCGCTCCATTTGCATCCAAAAATATATGTACAGTAGCACACCCTAATCACCAATCCCTACTGGTGCCACAATATAGGCCACGATATGTGTACATGACTAATCACCATCCCCTAGTACAAGTTTCCTCGGCGGCCGCGGGAGTGACGTTTGTCACGTTTGGCAAACTCCCTCCACTCCCGATTTCTTTTCTCATCCCAAGCCTTATCAGAGAACTCATAAGCGACGAACAACTCTGAACCGGCGGTAATCGTACTATATGCACATGTCATAACAAAATTTGATATCGATTGTGCTAGTCTAACATCCCTGTCATGTCACTCATCCCACAGTACATTGGTCATTTTAGGTTTACCAATTGAACTATTGATGAGGTGGAGTGATGCAACGCAGTTGACTCTGCATGGGCCGGTGTACTAGTGCAAACTGGACGAGGAGGAGATACAGATGGATGAGGATCAGAAGGTGGAGGAGGTGGAGCTGGACTAGTACAACTAGAGCGTACTGGTGATGGACGTGGAATATCGACATTATGAGGAGGCGCCGGTGCAAGCGATGGACGGCTGCGCGTTGGGCGACCAAATAATCGAAGGGCGTAGGGTAAGCCCTTCGTCTCACGGACCCTATCTATGTCAACCTGAGGGAAAAACAAAGTCACATCCGGCAATAGATGGTCCACCTCCAACTCATCACGTATCTATGATGAACTGTTTTTGTGCGCTTGGAGGGCAACGACTCATGGCTGCACGTAATATATAATTCATACAATTAGTTTATTGTTTACTCAATATATTTAACCATAGTAACTTCCATTAAAGTATCAATTACAAGTCATTTTTAAATAAACGAGTACTTACAACAAACGTACGTCTTTATATACTAGCACAAATAATGTTACAACAATGGATTATAGAAGGCTCACCCTTGCCGCATCGGCAATCCCTCATGTCTGATAGTGTTCATCCACAATATGATCCTGCCACACCACCGGAACACCTCCGGGTGCCACTCGTGCCCAACACCGCTCGCACTAACATCCCACCCGAGAGGGTTTGTCCAAAGTGGCTCAATTAGGGCCTCGTGGCTCTGGACTAAGAGGCCTAGGACCTCGAGGTGGCAAGCTGGGACGTGGAACGGGATGCTCGAGGCCTTGTGCATGAATCAAATGAACATCTCCAGGTACGTCCGCCAACCGCTCATCCCTACGTCTTCAGCATCTTGAAAGAAATGGAAGTATATCAAGCATGCGGACATCATTGTTGGAGGTGTTCTCGTCGGGTGGAACTACATTTCGATAATCATCCTCCGTGATTGGCCGAGCCCGTGAGCATACCATCACCTATAAAAAAAAAATCCAAAAACCTCACTATTGAAATTGCACATCCAACTAATATATGAATTATATGAAACAGGACATCATGCTTTCAAAAAAACTCCAACCCCCAGGAAGCGACCACCTGGGGGTCGCAGATACCGTGCAACGGGAAATAGGTGCCCACAGCATCCGACACCAACAATTTCTAAGTCCCCGGAAACGACCTCCAAGGGGTCATATCAAAAAAGCGACGGGAAATAGGTGCCCACATCATCCGGCAGTACTAAAACCACCAAGTCCCCGAAAACGACCTCCAAGGGGTCGTATGTAGAAAGCGACGGCAAATGGGTACCCACACTAGCTCGTATCCGGCTTTAAAAACTACCAAGTCCTCGGAAGCGACCTCCAAGGGGTCGCTTATAGAAAGCGACGGGAAATGGGTGCCCACACTACCTAGCATCCGGCTCTAAAACTACTAAGTCCCCAGAATCGACCTCCAGGGGGTCGATTATAGAAAATGACGGGAAATGGGTGCACACTAAAAAATTTCTAAATCCCCGGAGGGTGATTGCAAACTAGAGTGCACCAAAAATGGCAGATCATGAGTACATAACATAAAGGAGGATGTGACGAATCCTCAACCATCGGATTTGCTTCAACTGACAATCTTGACCGTCTGTTATTGACTGTTAAAACCAAAAAAAAAAATTACGGTAATCAATTCACAAATGTTTTTTTAAAATTTGATCACAATCAACCCTCTATTTATGGTAAATGAATGCGTCTAATGAAAAAAAAATGTTATTTCAAAAGAATTTAATCATAAAGGACTTTATGAAAATAACTATTTTTTAGGCTCAATATAGTACATAATTTTTTTTAACTTTATATTTTTGAATGATAGGTTTCATTCCAGATTCCTCATTCTCCAAAGCAAGGTTGAGAGAGTCCCTTTTCTTGACCTTGTTCTAACTCCTATATTAAAAAAATCCATAACGACTTTTTTTTATGGACTGTGACTAAAGATTCTGGGTTTTGATAATGAGATTTAAAAGTGTGAAAATATCTGTAGATGAGCCTTTGTATATTAGTCCTTTTTCATTGATGGCATTGTCATGTAGAAGTATGATAATTTACCACTATTATATGTCAGGAAAAAACAGTTCTGTGACAGCAAAAAATGAACACTGTAGGCTGCAATCACCCCGGAAGCGACCTCCGGGGGGGTCGCAACTACACAACGACGGGATTTTTTTACAAATTTTGATTTGTTTGATTACCGTCGTTAATTAAAAAAAAATCAAAATCGTCAAGCGACCTCCTTGTCTCTCTCACGGCCCAACTCCCTCTTCCTCTCCTCTTCACTCAGCTTGCAAGGTAGAGATTTCAATAAGAGGGTGAGAGGTGCGGAGGTCACCTCATCATGGGGGAGCTCGGAGGAAGGCGCACTTCGTGCACTTGCTTTTTGCCACGGCTGTGGAGTCTCCCAAGCTCCGATGTTGAGCTGCTCGCCCTCGGCCGTTCGTCTTCCGGAGATGAACTAGGGATCCCTTCTCTTTCGTTTACCTTGCTTTCCTTGCACCTTCAAACCCTCCCCTCTATCTTCCTTTTCCTCGCAAGGCGAGCTCGTCGATTCCAGCTCCCCCACCTCTGTCGGTCTGCTAGCTCGCCGAGGCCGTTGCCCCTGTGTGTGTATGTGCTGCAAGATAGGTCACCAGAGCTTAGCTCGCTCACCCCCGGCTGTCCTTCCCCGGTGAGCACCCTACAGCCACCCCGCCCGAACTTGGTTAGGTTTTCAAATTTGGGTGATGGCACCCTCTCATTCTCTCACACTACCTCTCTGTTAAGCAATTCGTAGCAACGGGGAGCTGGCCGCATTGGTGCGCGCGGCCACACCAGCCCACTTGGGTTTTTTTTTTTTTCAAATTTGGGTGATGGCAGACACCCTCTCTATCACGCATGCTCTGTCAAGCAATTCGCAACAACGGGGGGCTGGCCGCATTAGTGCGCGCAGCCATACCAACCCACTTGGGTTTTTTTTTTTCAAATTTGGGTGATGGCAGGCACCCTCTCTATCACGCATGCTCTCTGTCAAGCAATTCGCAGCAAGGGGGGAGTGGCCGCATTGGTACGTGCATCCACACCAGCCCACTTGGGCTTTTTTTTTTCAAATTTGGGTGATGCAGGCACCCTCTTTCTCTCCCTCACCACCTCTTTGCAGCAATTCGCAGCAATAGGGGGGCTGGCGCAGCCACCACAGCCCACATGGGTTTTTTGTTTTTTTTATTTTGGGTGATGCAGGCACCCCCTCTCTCTCCCTCACCACCTCTATGCAGCAATTCGCAGCAAGGGGGGGGCAATTCACATCCACCCCAACCCATATGGGCTCTTTTTTATTTTATTTTGGGTGATGCAGGCACCCTCTCTCTCTCCCTCACCACCTTTGTGCAACAATTCGCGACAAGGGGTGGGCAATTCGCAGCCACCCCAGCCCACATGGGTTTTTTTTTTTTTTTTTGGGTGATGCAGGCATCCTCTCTCTCTCCCTCACCACCTCTACGCAACAATTTGTAACAGCAGAGGGGCTGGCGTAGCCACCCCAGCCCACATGGGCTTTTTTTTTTTTGATTTTGGGTGATGCAGGCACCCTCTCTCTCTCCCTCACCACCTCTGTGCAGCAATTCGCAGCAATGGGGGGCAATTCGCGGCCACCCGAGCCCACATGGCTTTTCTTTATTTTTATTTTGGGTGATGCAGGTACCCTCTCTCTCTCCCTCACCACCTCTGTCAAGCAATTCACAGCAAAGGAGGGGGGGGGGGCTGGCCGCACTAGTGCGCGCAAGCACCCCAGTCCACACAGGTTTTTTTTCTTTTTTTTTTTCTTTTCGGTGATGCAAGCACCCTCTCTCTCTCCCTCACCATCTCTGTGCAGCAATTCGCAACAACGGGGGGCTGGCCGTGCTGGTGCGGGCAGGCACCCTCTCTCTCTCCCTCGCCATCTCTGTCAAGCAATTCGCAGCAGGGGGGGGGGGCTGGCCGCGCTGGTGCGCGCAGGCACCCCAGCCCACATGGGCCTTTTTTTTCTGTTTTTGGCTGATGCAGACACCCTCTCCATCTGTCTCTCTCACGACCTACCTCACATTCGTAGGAACGGGGAGCTGGCCGCGGTGGTGCGCGCAGCGACTGACCTCCCTGTCTCGCCCCCTCGCCCCACGGACGTTGGCTGGTTCTCTGGTCGCTGGCAGCTACCGTCCTCTTGCTCGGGTCTGGTACTCACTGCCTCTGCCACTGTGTTTTGTGATTCAGGGCTCGTGAGAGAAGACTACGCAGCTAGCGGCTACATTATTGTGTTTTCCTACTTTTTGTATTTCTACTTGTGTAGTGTGAAAAGAAGGGGCATAAATCCCCTTCTGAGAGTTAATTTCCAGACTGGTCATAGACCAGCAGATCATGTGACTTCCCTAAAGCTCACACCTGCTGGTTCTTTCTATGACTAAACCCTATTTTATTTACTCTAATTCTATTTATGACTAGAGACGTATACCCTTGTCCATGCCGCGGCGGAAGAGAAGACATGGACACGGCGTGAATTATCTTAGTAGTTGTTGTATTTCTTTTAGAGAGCAGATGACAACATATGCTAGGGTGTTTCTTCCTGATACATCAACACACAGAGCACCATAGAGTCAGGTTAACCAGCACACATGAGGTTTGCCCACTTTCTAATGCTTGCACGGCACAATCCACAGGATAGACATCAGCTTTATTGTGAATTCACTACAACTACCTTGGTGCTTTTGCAGTCACTGGTCAGCTCAGGCAACTCGGGGTTTTTCCAGACATCATCTCACCATGAAATCCCCACCATTTCCTTTTACCAAGCAGCTCTCCATCACCTTCTCTCTGTTTTTCTCTTCTCACTGATGTGCAGTCTTGACCATAAATCCTAAGTGATCAAGAACACAAAATACTGGAGGTTATCTGCAGTCAACTCATGGTGTTTCCTCTTACTCACGTCATGCTTCCCTCATTCCCATTTTACTGAGCAACTCTACCATCCAACCCTTTTTCTCTTCTCACAGCAAATCAGCAACATATCTAACTACTAGTGCATTTTTACTGCATTCCAATGCAAAGTGCCAGAGTCAAATTATCTAGTTGGTGGCATCCTACAGAGATCATCATGTGAGTTTGGAGAATACACATTCTATGCCCCACACCAAGGCAGCCCCTTTCTCATTGTGTCAAGACACTGATATCCTACCATACTCACTCTTATGTTATGTTCTGATGTGAAGCATCAGTAAAATCATTCACTTCTCCACAAACAGAAATCAAAAACCTAATTCCAGCATATCAGGTCTCCAATCCCCTCTCTTTTATCATGACATCCAGAATCAGATATCACTCCAATTAACTGACTTAGCAGTTGCAGACCAGCCTATCTATCATGGACGTATTCATCTCCCCAACCCCTAAAACCTAATGTCCTAAAGCAACAATCTTTCTTGTCATTCTATCAAGAGTCAAAGACAAAAATATGATACCTATCCCCTCTCTATCTTTTCTCTGCACCAGAGCTGATTACTAACAACACACCCTTCTAAAACCCTAGCGCAGCATTGAAGACTGACTCACACTGCTGGTACCAAATCAGAGGAGGCAGAATCAATACTACATATTCCATAACTCCAGGACTACTGCATCTCCCTTCAATCAACATTCCAAGGGACAATTGCATCATCTCACTTTCCCTCGACACATTCCTGGTTTGAAATCCATACTGCACTTCATTCCATTTTCAAAGGCCTATTCTCCTTATCAGGTTTGCGTGAGAGCTCTCTAGCTCTCTATCATCCTAGAACAAAATCACAAGTAGACGACGACCAGGTCATATCGCACTTAGCTGCTTTATACCATCCCTCAGGCGGTGGAGCTCTTACTGCCAGGATATTTCCCCACCTCCTTGTCTGCCATACCATGATGTCGACAGTCACCGTTTGCCCTCGGCGCATTCCAAAAACAGATGCCATCAAGTCATTGCGTATGCATCCTTCACCGCCCCCCATTGATTCAATGCCCAGCAGACCAGATATTTCCGCATCATCAACTCCATGACGGTACCGCAGCTTCTAGCCGAAGCACATATTCCAAGCTGCCTGCCCTGCTTACTCCCTTATCCCCTCTTATTACTGATTCTAACTTAGGCTTCAAGTAAAGTTCACAGTCAGCCCAAACAGATTTGAACAGCCAGTCTCCAGATCTACAAGTACCCCTGCAGCCTTCCCTTCGACCTTCCTTATGCTAATTCCTCAAGTCGTGGCGCACAACTCCTCCACCGCCTTGTTCTATCCTCCAGCGAGCTATGTTTCCAAAAACCATCAACACTTTGACGGCATCGGACAACCTACTGCAGCAGCACAGTTTACCAAGCTGGGAGTCCTAACTCCCTTCTTATCCACTACATCACTACTGCTAAATCGAGCATCAGCCAGCCATCAGACAGATAACACCCGCATCTCTGCCAGCACTTCACTCCACCGCGTTGCTCTCGACACCTCTGCATTTCTCCCTCCTTGATGCCCTAGGTTACGAACGCAGTGGATGATTTCCATCCTGCAACCCATCTGCATAAAAATCTTAATTTTCCACAGGACAAACAGAAAAAATAAAAAATAAAAATAAAAAATGATGGTAAACCCCCACACATTCACACTACATATGTAGTATGTCTCCATTTTTAAGTGTCAGGGTCCTCCCTGACCATGTCTGCAGGCTGATCAACCACACTTGGCATAAACACTTTCAAATCACGTCTGCTTCTTATCCACCCTTTTCCTGCTCCATCCTTGCTTGTAGCTGCATTCAGCTTCTCTTCCAGGATCATAAGGTACTCCCAAGAGATAAAGTTTGACCTCCCATCGGTTTTTGCTCCAAATCCTTTGGAGTTGTTTCCTCAGCGCATCATTTGTCACTCTCCTCACCTTTGCTCCAGCCTCCCATCAGACTGGAACACTAGGTTCAACTGGCATTTTGTTAATGAGGCCCTTTTTCTCATTCAAGCACCTTGCATGGCCAAGAAGGTCCACCATGCAGCCTGAGTGCTCCAATGTAGGAGTAAGGCCATGATCTTGACTTAGTGAAACAAAGTAGCGCCCATCCTTAGCCACTAGGCCCTCATGGCTATAGGCACAGAGAACAAACATAAAGCTGACAATGCTCGGCTTCAAGCCTTCCTTCAGCATAGCTCCAAACAATTCCAGGGTCTCCCCACGACAACCATGCTGAGAATATCCAGCAATCATTGCATTACATGAGACCACATTCCGGTAAGCCATGGTGTCAAGCACTTGATAGGCATTCCTTATGCTTCCATCGTTGGTATGTATGGCAAGAATGGCAGTCCCCAGAATGACATCTGGCGTGATCTGCACCTTGAAAATGTCTGCAGGGATATCTTCACCACTTTCCAGGGCTGGAAAGCTGGCACACGCATTTAGAACACAAGTGAACGAGATCTTATCAGGTTTCAACCCCTCTGGTCTCACTTGTTCGCAGATCTTCAAGGCCTCCTTACCAGATCCATGCTTGGCGTACCCTGCCATCATTATATTCCATGTAGACACATCTCATTCAGGCATATCATCAAACACTTGCCGTGCATCCCTGATGCTCCAACATTTGGCAAACCTGTCCACAAGGGCGTTGTTCAGATCGATATTTGGTACAATTCCAGCCCTCATGATGTCAGCATGGACCTGCCTGCCCCTTGCAAAAGATGCAAGGCTGGTGCACGCTTTGCAAACTGACATGAACATGACCTGGCCGGGCTTCACACTTTCCCACATCACTTGCTCATGCATCTCCAGAGCCTGCATTCCACAACCATGCTGGGCATATCCTGCCATCATCACATTTGATGACACCACATCTCGTTCAGCCAATTCAAACGAGCAATCCCTTGTCATATCAGACCATGGGTGACTTGGTGAGTGCACCCACCAACATGGGTCAACACTGGCTTGGTCACAAGTTTGATCTGATTCTTCCTTCGAGCTGATTGAGCTGATCGCAGGGTGTACTTCAGGTCTGACCTGTCTACTTCCCAACTCCAGCATTGATTGTCCCCCCTTGCCTTCTTCTTGTACACACCATGTTCGTCGTTGGTGTTTTGATTTGGCATGGACCTGTTTTGATGTCATTTCGCCTTGTACCAAACAACAGGTCAGATCTGGTGTCTTCCTTTTCATCCCACGTGATCCATCGTTCCCAAAGTTTGCTGTTGAACCTTGGCATCTCAGGTCTTGCATCATGTGTACCATGACTGAAGCCTTTGAACTTGAAGTCAGCGGTTAATTCAGCCAGCTTCTGACCCTCATACTCTATCATAGCTGGGTGATCACAACCACTTTGAAGCTTAGAGTTTTGTAGTCTTGATCTTCCTGGTTTGGGATAGCCAGCCTCTTTATCCCACATGATCTGTTGTGTTAGGATTTGCTTCCAAAACACAGAAACCATGTCTTGCATCAGCTTATCCCCGGATGGATTCCTGTCACCATGATGAAGAGTGATGGTGTCATCACCCCTTGGGCTGAATCCAAATTCCTCACCACGTAGACCAGCCTTACACACATGATTGCCATCAACATACTTCATTTCCATCAGTCCTTGAAGGTCTGAGACATACAAAGGTACCTAGCTGCATCTTTGGTTCAGCCCCTCACCTAGATCAACACTAGCTTCCACCAAGAAACATTGACTGAAGAGTTGTTTTCTGCAGTACACCCACACGAGCCACGCACAAAGGACAAATTCCTCCCACTTCTGGTTCAAGAATGTTCGCACTGTGGCAGCAACTTGTCCCCATTTCACTCCCTTTGTGTCATGAGATCTGTCCATGTCATCCCTTCTTTCTTCACCAACAGCTATGCTTGCTGCAAAGCTGACTCTTCTATCTGCATATGGAGTGTTCCATGGCACTGACCTGCCCTCCTTTGAGAGGTGGTCTATTATCTGGAGCTCAGTCTGGATCAAAACTCGCCCCGCAACGATTTATGCTTTCCTGTGGCAAGTAGTAAATAGAGTTCTCAAAGTAGGCGAATGGCTCTAGTTTTTGTGCATGCTGCTCTACTGCCGTGTAGGAATCCTTGGAGCACTGTCTGCTTCACTGTCAAGCACCATCCAAGATATGGCCACTAGTAAAAACCTTTTACCTCAAATGGAACCCAAAAACCCTCTCTGCAACTCACTTGCTACTAAACTACGACCAGAATACCAAGAATAGAGCAATGAGCTGTCAAGTCTTTGAAACCCTTAGAGGATCGACATTATGGCACCTATGGAAGATCTGTTGTAAGAACACCTTCTCACGAAGCACCACTACGATATCT
This sequence comes from Takakia lepidozioides, assembly GCA_030704615.1. Lineage (NCBI taxonomy): Eukaryota > Viridiplantae > Streptophyta > Takakiopsida > Takakiales > Takakiaceae > Takakia > Takakia lepidozioides. The sequence continues at coordinate 27,745,355 of CM060734.1, forward strand.
GCTCTCCTCTCCAGCATTTTTTACGATCTCCAAACTGAAGCTCGCAAAGCGTGGATTAAGACATGTGCACACATGGACCGAAATTCCGGGAGCGCAGCAGACATCCATGCAGCATTATGCAAGACTTGGGGTCACCTTGGTATCATTTGCCATTCCCCCACGCAAAACGAGTGCTTCTAGACCGAGCTCCCGCCACCACCGTGGCGCGACCTTTAGTCCCCCTCCACACTTTCGCCGGAGTTTGAGCGAGATGTCAATTGGAAACATATCAAGCCCTCATCTAAAGCCTCGAGGCTTAATTACACTTAGATCTTCCTGATTTAGGAAAGGTCAAGAGAGAAGGTCAATGATCTATTATTATTTCAAAGCATACCAAAGGTCAATGATCTGGTTATACTGGTCCATAAGTTTGGTAGAGGATCACTTACAAAATAAGTGGTCTTCCTTCTCGGGATCTGTCCCTTCATTTAGTTCCTTGAAAATCCACCTTTGGGAGGATGCATAGCTCTTAATACACTGATCACGGTGTGTGTCAGTTAAATCGCATTTAAGCCTATTTAGACATTTTCGTAATAAAGAAATGCAGGAAAATAAATAATATCAGGAAAATCCAGAAAATACCTCCCGTGTGGGGGATCCAAAGATGCCCTTGGCACCTAGAAATAACCTTGGGAACCCCTTGGGAACCAAGTTATAACTTGGGAACATTCGGGGGCCGTTCCCTATGGCGGCCCTACCAGATGAATGAATCTCGCTCAAAGTTCATCCCTGCCACTACATTCATTAGTCCAAAATATGCATGCTCAAATAATAAAATAATCAATGGTGGGTCCAAGCCAGATTACACCCCTTTATATTACTTTAAGGGAGCTGGTGCGCTTTCCCTAGTTGGAAAAGGTCATCCCCTACTTTGGGCTCTGACACAATGGGTCACTGCAGCCTAAATTTTAGGATAGAGTACTTTTGCTCCTCCCCTGTCTCTCAAGGTCTCAGCCTCTAGCTTGGAGCTCATTGATCCGCTCGGCTCCCTCTCTGATTCATACGGAAGCTCCTTCCAAAGGCTATGTCCTCCCCAAATCCTAGATTTTATCTACCATGGGAGCCCTGGTATATAGGCCCCTAACCCTTAAAGGGGTGCAAATTAAAACAAATAGCTAAAGGTAAGAGTAACCCCCCTTAAAGAAATCGCAGTTGAGTTGCCCGCCGGGTAGATAGCCCCGCCACGTGGCAGGGCGTGGCTCCGTGCTAGGGACCGTTGCAGTTAAAGCCGGCGACCGCTGGTCTGCCAACAGTATTGTTTATCCAGCGGGTAAAAGACCCGCGCCCTGCTTACACGCTTCAGCGCCTCGTGCCTGGGCCACACATGGCTGGTGTACTTGATCTAAGTACGACTAAGGTCAGCGCTGGCCCGGGCCCATACGTCGCGGCAAGGCCACGGCTGCCTCCACGCTTAAGTAATTGAGTACCTAGCTTCTAGGCGCAGCCCGGGCTCCTCCCGGGCTGCTCGCGGCTATGGGGCAGCTGCTATCAAGCAAATTTAGCCCGCCCAAACCCCAAAACAAAAAAAATAACAAACCCCCCTTCCCTAGGCCTCCCCGGCTTGCTTGGGGGGGGGACAAATTAGTATATAACAGGCCTGATAATTGGGAAACCCTAACTATTTACTTACCTCACGGCAGACACACCATTTATATAACGAGCCCTGAGCGCACGCGGTCAAGGTGACGGCATATTAGCTAAGAGGCGTGGTAAGTCGCAGTGTAGGTTGGGCTCACTGAACCGCCTACCCGACTGCGGTTAGTGCAAGGGGTCTGTTGTCGTAGATGGATGACAATCGTTAACTAATTCCTACCCGCAAGACGGAGTGGAGTACTCTTTCTCACAGGGTGAGTTTGCGTTTTCTAAGTCCTACGGAACTACTACTTTGTCGGTTCAGTAATTGCCTTCCAAATCTTTTATTAGCTAAGTCCTACTGCCTTAGCCTCCGAGCCGCCTATAGCCGGGATGCATTTCAATCCTTTCACAAAACACCTACCAAGCCTATGGAGGAGAATAGTAATCACCCTCTCCCCTCCTTCTCCGGGTGCTTGAGTTCAAGTCACTCCGCTGGAAGGGCCAATCCTTCCATGCCTCGGTGCCCAATTAATTTGTTTTAGCACAAGAGGGGGGCCATAACACCTATCACAATCCAATAGGTAAAAAGGGTCCAATAAGGTCACCCTAGGTGGCTTAGATTAATAAGTCCAATAAGTTCAGTAAGTTCCCCTAAGTTCTATAAGTTAAATCGCATTTAAGCCTATTTAGACATTTTTGCAATAAAGAAATGCAGGAAAATAAATAATATCAGGAAAATCCAGAAAATACCTCCCGTGTGGGGGATCCAAAGATGCCCTTGGCACCTAGAAATAACCTTGGGAACCCCTTGGGAACCAAGTAATAACCTGGGAACACCCGGGGGCCATTCCCTGCCGGAGGGAACTGCCGCGGCCCTACCAGATGAATTAATCTCGTTCAAAGTTCATCCCTACCACTACATTCATTAGTCCAAAACATGCATGCTCAAATAATAAAATAATCAATGGTGGGTCCAAGCTAGATTATTACTTTAAGGGAGCTGGTGCGCTTTCCCTCATTGGAAAAGGTCATCCCCTACCTTGGGCTCTGACACAATGGTCCCTGTAGCCTAAATTTTAGGATAGAGTACTTTTGCTCTTTCCCTGTCTCTCAAGGTTTGAGCCTCTAGCTCGGAGCTCATAGATCCGCTCAGCTCCCTCTCTGATTCATAAGGAAGCTCCTTCCAAAGGCTATGGCCTCCCCAAATCCTAGATTTTATCTACCATGGGAGCCCTAGTATATAGGCCCCTAACCCTTAAAGGGGTGCAAATTAAAACAAATAGCTAAGGGTAAGAGTGACCCCCCTAAAAGAAATCACAGTTGCGTTGCCTGCCGGGTAGACAGCCCCGCCACGTGGCGGGGCATGGCTCTGCACGAAGCGGTCCGCGCTAGGGACCGCTACAGTTAAAGCCGGCGACCGCCGGTCTGCCAACAGTATTGTTTATCCAGCGGGTAAAAGACCCACGCCCTGCTTACACGCTTCGGCGCCTCGTGCCCGGTCCACTCTTGGGTACTCGTCTCTAGGTCCATACCGGCCCTCCCTACTCATCCTCAAGTCGCCTTCTTCCACATGAACTTGCCCTTCTTCCTTCACAAAGGAAAATGGCTCAAAGAAGGGGGCGTCACCAAAACCCGCATGAACAAGTCATGGGTTCTGCCATTTACAGGTGAGGTCATATACAAAGTATTTGGTGTCTAAGCTACGACAGACAGGCTATCGACCACTCGTGAGCATCCTACTCTGGCTTCCGTCTGTGGTGCTAATGTGGTGAAAAGTGAGAGCATTGAGCTTTCTAGTGGCGACAGCGATGAATGTGTGGTTATTAGATCCAGTAGTGGAAGGCGGGAGAGCACTCCGGGAAAATCTGCTTCACCTCCACAGAAATTGCGCCGATGGGAGTTTATGGGCAACAACGCTAAATTCGCACAGCCCGCTCAATCTATACTGGATGTGCTGAAGCTTCTGCACCTAGACTCCAAATCGCAGCTTGGAAGGATAAATTTTGAAAATGTTGAAGCAAGGAAGGTGAGATGCTTGCCGAGGATCGTTGACAGTGATGTTTTGTATGAGCTGCCGCCCACATCGAACACATCTCCAGCTGGGCAACTTGAGGGCATGGACCGCAAATACGGCGGGAATCCATGGACGGTCACAAAAACAACCAACATAAAGTTCCCGCTCATTGGTTCAAAAGGCGGCGCTGTGAGGTGATGTTTCCATTTTTAGTGGTGGACATTGTCATATGACTTTTTGTAGTCGGTGTAGACTTACATTGTTTGTCCACATAGTGCCACGATCGTAGTCGAGTACTAACCAACTTTCACATGGCAGATATGTTTACTGTGTTGGAGCGTTGAGGTGCGTCCGGGGAACGTGCCCATTCTTCGTCAGGGAGGGAGCGCACATGAGATGCACTGGTTGGGGCACTCCAAGGTACAGTTGAAGCCATAGAGCCAAGTTCCGCCAAACACCTTTGTATGCACAATGTGCATTCATGCACCCACGTGCATGCATATTTGCCCCGCGAAAATGTTTTACGTCCTTGGTCCACCAACAATGACAAGAGCAGCCATCCATGTTGGGAACCACTCACACCCCTCTGCACCTGGGCTGTGTCGGGAAGCAGCAGCAAAGGCAAAAAGTGCCATTGCAGAAGAGATCCAAAGGTCACCCTCAGCCAGGCCCAAATCAGTTCAGCTATCTGTTGCTGAATCTATCGTCATGGAGAAGGTGTTATCTCCTGGTGCAACGGAGAGTTGGAAGGTATCTGATGAGCAATTCGAGGAGCTCATGGAAGAAGTGGGTGCAGTGAGCAGATGTGGTGTTCGTTACGAGACACAGAAGACAAAAGCGGCAATGGGGATTGGGAGCGATGTGGAAGCGTTAATGACAATGAAAAGTTGGAGTGGGTACGACTATATCCAGGGGAGCCGTTTTCCAGGTCAAGGGAGTGTGGACGAGAGATGCTTTGTCTTCAAGATGTCAACTGTTGGTAAAGGCCGTGGAGTCCATTTGGTGGACATGATGCGGGTCGGTGGTGAGCTGGGGTCGAGTTGGATTATGTTCGACAACGTCAAACGAATACACGGTTGGAGCACAATGGCGTGTCACGTGTACCATTCAAATTACCGCAAGATTATGACAATCGCAATCTGTGAAATGAAATCGGAGGATACAGCATCACAAGTGATTATGTGGGAGTGCATCAACGATCAGATGCGAAGAGCAGGGAAGGGCCAACCACATTTCCGAGGATTCATGGCCGACAATGCAAATGCCAACTGGGCTGCTGTGCGTATGGTGTATGGCGGAGGGGAACCTATGCCCGATCGAGAAAGGACATGTGGCTTCCATTGGGGCCAGAGCTTGGACAAATGGACGAAAAAATATATATTGCAGGACCTTCAAAAAACACATATACAGCTGTGTACGAAATGGAGAGCAGCAAGTTCTGAGGCGGAAGCAGAGGTTTCGTTTGTGGCCATCCGTGCCTGGTGGTCCTCCTCCGGTGCCGTGCGAGATGATGACATTCCTGCGCTAGAAAACTGGCTGTCGTGGTGGACATACCGATACTACCAATTGGGAGCATATGTTCGCAATGTAAGTCTTCGGTTTCTCCAAACACTGTATATGCACTTCTGTGATGCCGCTCACGTGAGCGAACCTAGTGTCTTAGTCAGCACCGACCAGAGCATTACATCTCTGGAACGTGATGCATGCGTTAGGCTATATTTCTACCAAGTGCGTTACTCACATGATCCTCCGCTCACATGAGCACGTCATAAGTTTAAGTAGAACGGTTTCCACTCGACGCTTTTATACATTGCCGAATATGCAGAACTGACGTGATATGAAGTTAAACCATATAGTCTGCAACGACTATTGCACCCGTCATCCGTACATGCTCCTTTTACTGCATAATAGTTGCACCCACAGGGTACAAGTACCGTATAGTCTGCAACGACTATATGGGATTGATATATTTTCACAGACAGGTAATTCCACATGTGTTATATTAATTTGGTCACATTTGAGGGTAAATGAAAAAGGGGCATAGTCGGCAACGACTATGCCACCGGGAAAGTAAAGCGGTTCATGCAGTTGGCTTGTACGTCCTCCTCCTCAACAACAAGAGAGAGAGGGTCCAGATTAAACCTTCCAAGTATTACTTTGTCAAGCAGGAACACCTGGTCTCCCTGTGCCTTCACCTTCACAAGATCGGAGGACGGTGGACATTGCAGCCTCACGAACCGTTCCATGTTCGGCTGCTTCAAGCCTGTGTCGCTGTCCGGGACTCCGACGTACAAACTGGAGTACTCTGCCGAATGTACCCAGCGTATGAGCACTGGGGCAGATGAGGAGCACATGAGCTGTTGCAAGCATGCAATGCAGTTTACGATTTCCTAACGAACTGTACGTCAACAACAGTAAGAAATAAATGCAAAAGGAATATTTAATGGATGTTAGGTCGGATGAAAACCGTCTGCTCAACAACTGGCGGCAGCACGTTCAGCTGGCAATGGCCATTTCGAAACAACCATTAACCTCCTCTTCATCTGAATTTGTTCTACGCGACAGGGGGATGCCTTATTGTCGTTGCCAACCACGCCTATTTGAAAGGCATGAACATTGTGAAATAGTTAGTGGGACAGGTTTTCTTCCGTAGTCGGTACCGACTTCATACAGTTGAAATAAATTCCGGCGACGGATCAGGCAGATTTACATAGAATTGGAAGACGAATCGGAGTAGTCGTTGGCGACTATACCAGTTATTGTTGAAGTCGGCCAACAGATCTGCCAAGGTCGCCGGAGATATTCATTTCATGTGGCTTTTTTGGCAAATTGGCTTGCGAACGGAATAGTCGGCAGCAACTATTGTTTAAATCGGCAACCGCTTTCCATTAATGCATTGTAGTCGCTGCCAACTTCCTTACGAATGCACAAATTTGCCTTCCAATTGATTTTTGGGCTTAAATGTGCTTGTAGTCGGGACCGACCTTCAGTTTTCCTTCAATGTGCACATTCGATTTGAAATATTGGAAGATACTCGGATGAAATTAAAAGCATTTCCCGCATTGTGAGGGTGTAGTCGGCGCCGACTATGGAAATTGGCGCATGTTGTGGCGGATTGCGCCGCATGGAGGCAGTCAATGAAATCCAAGTCGGCACCGACCTTATGGAATTATTGAAATTCGTAGAAATTTACAGAGTTAAAGACAGTGAACACATCCTCTTCAAAGGCATTATAGTGTATGGTCGGCGCCGACCAATTCTTGCGGAGGGCATTTCCCGACTGTGTGGTTGCCAATCGATCATTCACATCCGGAAATATGCGCTCTCTGACTCATAATTTCTGCTCCTCCAGAAACTTCCACGACCCTGCAGAGGATATTAAGATTCGGGGATATGAAGTTCCGATATGGAGTTCGGATATTAGAAGTTGATTATACCATTTAGGATGACGTTCTGCAAACCCGGACCCCCATTGCACCCAGAAGAGATTCGCGGATATTGACATTGACAGCGTTCGAGTCAACATAAATTCTACCATTCATGCCTCTTATATTTCTCATCCTAAACTATTTGGATGGAGTCTAGGCCACGTGTCGAAAATGACTGAGTCGTCTAGCGGCGCGGCAGGAGGCTATTTCTCAATTTTGGGGATGTGGTAGCCATCTCATATTCCTGACGTAGGTTTGGATGGAGTTCATTCGATGCACATTTAACATCCACATCGGATGACAACGGATGTCGTGCTTCCATGGATGGGGGATTCGATTTTTCATCCGTTATTGCTATTTGAATTTTGGCGCGGGCCACGTGGCACATAGTCCGGTTACGGCGTGCAGCCGGCTGCGTGGCACTACCTCAATTTCGTAGGCATACGTTACGGCCCGCGTAGGACGGGTTCTCATCCCTTTCCGGGTTCGGCAGTGCATACGGTCATGCGGATTCTCCTCTGCAGTGCCCGACTCTTCGGCTTCCCTTTCTATTGAGCAGGGGAACATTGTCGTCATGGAGCCTCAAGTGGAGGAAGAGGGGGAGTTTGTGCTGCCCACGCAAACACGCATATTGCGCGGCGGACGGTGGTCTCCCAATAGAGCAACGAGGGTGCTAGACCTCCCAGAAAATTAGTGAAACTTCGTAAGAAATCAACGACTTCACAGGAAGGCGGTTTGGTGTCTACAGCGGCCACACCATCGATGGATCGTCCTCCCCTCTCCCCCATTTTTCAAAGCGGTGCATCGCCAGGTCCAGCAACGAGCGCACAGGGAGGCGGACCTGTTCAAAATGCTGCAAGTGTGCAAGACATTGTGCTGGCGGACGTTGTTTTGACTGGCAACATGCGGAAGCAAGCCCTACTCTCACTCACTACAAATGCCATGAATCACACAATGAGTTCTATTTCGCACTTGATGCGGAATGGTGCTCCGCCAAGGATACCATTATGCAGGATGCAGCCCCTCCCGGCTGTGCGCATGGCTGAGCGCCCAGGCATCAACAAGCTCAAGTTGTTTTTTGAGGCGGACAGGTACAATGATGCACTTGCATCACTACTACTTTCCATCAATGACGACAGTGGACAGAGCCAATAAATCCAACGAGGAGATCGGGATGCATGGTCTGAACATTGGCAGGCAGCGGATGCTGTATTTGAGGAAGACATAAAGAACACGGAGTGGGAGTTTCTCTCCAACAAATGGCTGCACATCTACGACAGGAATCACAGGTGGTATGCTTGGATGGAGGTCATACGCGAGCAGCATGCAGACGACGCGAGCTGGCACTACCGGGTGAACTCCAAGATTATGGATGTGAAGAGTTCCGATCTGGGCCTCATACGGCGTGCAATGAATCGTATGAATGTGTGAGTTTTTATCTCCTCTTCTGCTCACATGAGCATAGGTATAGGGTTTAGCAATTTGGGGATGTCGTTTGCATGGGGTTGCAGGTCTTGCATAAGCAGTCCCACTGGGTGCTCCGTGGACCAATTCATTAATTAGACGTGTAGTGTGAGATGGAGTCGGAAGTATTGCCTGGTGGGAGAAAGTTCAAAGAAGATGCCCAAAATGCCTCCGTTGACAACTGCCTTGCTAAAAGTATGGTCTGCGCCGACTATACCATGGAGCCCACCCTAAACCCTAAAATCCCTGCTAAGTTTTGTAGGTAGTACTTTCTTTCACGAATTTCAATAAGGTCCATGGTCACATGAAGGTCTTGTTCCATGCGTTTTGCAGCGTGACAGATCGTGGAAATGTGACCAACGAGCTTCCGCACAAGCTATTCTACTTCCAGAAGTGCGCAACTACACCTGTTGAGCAGTACCAATCAGCTCTTCCAGCGGACATCTACAAGAAGTGCTTGAGTAAGCGGGATGGGAACTGGATGACAATGCCGCGGGACGCCCTAATAGAGTATATGGGTTAGGAGGGATTCCGTAGAATTAGAAACGTCTGCTTGGATTCCCATGCCCACCTGCTTGCCACCGCTAAGAACACCGACCTCATCCGGAAGAAACTGGCAAGCGATTTCCAGGTGCACAGGACGAAGTGGTATACCAAAATCGCAAAATATTCTTCCACCTGCGATCCTGCACTCGGAACTAGCTTTCTTTTTTAGATAACCACGCATTACAAGTCTCTTGCCGTCAATCAAAAGCCGGAAATGACTCTGGATAAGTTGCAGATGCTTGCCACGAGCAAGGTCAGTCCGAAGGAGAAGATTTTATGGTTGAAGCTGTGGAATTCCGACTCCACAACCCGCAAAAATGGAAAATTCCCCCATGCTCCCACAGATGTGGTGTTTGGCTTGTGGTACGACAAAATGACATGGTGGTTCCAGGTAAGATGTTGGCAATAATGGTGGTGGCTTCATGTTACAGTTATTGTTGCAATTTCTCATCTCTAACAATTGTCATGGTGGACTCGCAGCAAAAGGAGGAAGCAGAGCGGTAGTTGGCCATGCTGGTTCAGAAAGGGTTTCTGCAGCTACCAAGCCAGGAAGAGGCTCCCACTCTGAAGACCCTCTCTGTCTGGGTGGACGATTTCCGCCTCAAGTTCTGGAAGGAGCTATTCTGGTGCGAGGTGAAGGATGGGCCCGCAGTTGGCCAATTACACAGCAGTCTGGTGGAACTTTACCAGCTAGCATGCTCTTGTACAGGTACATAATTGTCATTGCAATTCACCCACCCTTTGCATATGCCATACAGCAAATGGGGTGTGGGAAGTAGCGGTCGAAAAAGAATCTGTAGGCTCGTTGTAGTCGGCAAACATTCCGGTAGTCGGCAGTAGTGTTGTTGCTCGTGGTCAGCGCCGACTACTGGGCTCAAACATTGTACTCATAGTCGGCAACGACTAAAGGAACGCGCCATTGGGTATAGGGTAGCCATTGGGTATAGGGTATAGGGTATTGGGTATAGGGTAGCCATTGGGTATAGTCGGCAACGACTATAGTAAGCCGGCCCTGTCGTAGCCAAAGTTGGCCTGGTCATAGTCGCCACCGACTATGACACAGGTTTTGCCCTTTAGGGGTTTATAGTCGCTGCCGACTATTGCAAGTGGACCGTGACTACTGCCCGCAAATTAAAAACTAACTCAATTCCATAGTCGGCAACGACTATGTGGTGGGTCTTTTGAAACCATGCCGTATAATGTACACACACATTCCGGTATTGCCCAGCTCGGTGGCTGGCTAACCCATAGTTCGGAGTCGTAGTCGCCACCGACTATGACACTGCCTTCGAACTATTTGGTGTCATAGTCACTGCCGACTACTACATCTGGTAAGAGACAAAAAGGTTCGGTTTTCATACCCTACACTTCTCATTACAATCAGGCCAATGTCTGTCCTGACATCGACGTTTGGTGCACTGCAACAGGTACATAAACTTTTATTTGCTCGCCAACAAACATATCAGGTGTATTCCCGCCAGTGTCACACAGTGGGCCAGCCTCCGATCAGACTGCACAATGTACAACGGCAAGCAGTTGGGCGAGTACGTGAAAGTCACGCATATGCCCTGCTACTAGTGGCTGGATTTGCCACCCGATATCATTCTTGACGTTGAACTGGAAGCGTATAAGAAGTACACCAAGAACGAACTGGCTGCACCAACTCACTTGGAGCCATTGACGGAAGAGGGTGCCGAGGAGGTTGCAGTTGTCGCTGCCGCACACCTGCAACAAGCGAATACAGCCCTAGAAGAAGCGGTGGCCAAGAAGAAACCAAGGAAATGGAAACAGAAACCGAAGAAGACAGCCACCACAGGGCAGGCAACCCCCCCAGCACAAGACCTGCAGGCAATCGAGGTGTGGAGGGTGTGGATGAGACAGATGGTGCTCAGAGGGTAGACAACCAACTGGTGTTTACAAATGCCCTACACAACTTCCAGATTGAGCGAAGGAATCGATCTTCTCGAAACCCTGCTTGGGCAAACATAAGTGACGGTAGGGGCATGCAGCTCTCAACCGTGCTGCTTTACGAGGCTATCTCTTTGTGAGAAGGAGTACCAAACACAGACGTAGCATGCCTCAAGTGCGATTGGTTCCAGCTTGTCATCCGCAGACTTGCATCCAAAGGAACAACGAGTAAGTGGCCAGAGCCTAGGGGAGATATCGACGCGTTTCTGGAGAGGCACCGCTCCCCCGAGCCTTTGCATAGGGGTGGCACAGTCCCTAAAGCGGGGGCAGACCTTGTAATGGTGGATCTCCTAGACGGGCAGTCTACGAGAGGATGTGGCATAGATGACATTGTGCCCGCTTGGAATGCAAAGTCAAAGGATACCGTCCCGCATGCACTGGCACTGGCAGCATCCCTGCTCAAAGACGACGGCTGCCTTGTTATTTTCTGCAAGGGTGATGCTAAGACAGAGGTGGAAATTCGGAGATGTGTGGGCCCAGCAGGGCCCTTCAAAGTTATCAAGAGAAAGTGGACTTGCCTCAATTGGCTACCACTTCAATCTGGAGAGCCAGGGCAGCCACAGATAAGTTCTAACTGCCTAAACTGCTTATATTGTTTGCTGAGCACTTTCAAATTTTCATCGCATGTACCACTTCTTCATCGACATTCTTTTAAAAATGTATTTAATAGTCGTCAAATATCCATTGTGTTAGTTATGGGTTGTCTACAGATATATAGTCGGTGCAGACTATGTCTCGGGTCGCATACTGTCTTTGCATAGTCGGCACCGACTATTTCTCAGTGCACCCACGTTAATATTTATAGTCGGCACCGACTATTAGAATGGTGTGTCTTGTTACTTAGTCATTGAAGTGCCGGATCGTCGGATTTGGTCGGTACCGATTTGGTCGGATTTGTTCGGATCATGGTCGGTGCCGACTATCAACCAAAATTGTGTGGTTTCGACGTTATAGGTCTGTAACGACTACCACAACTAATTTTAGAATTGTGCAGCTACAAAGTCCATTAGGTTTCTTGAAATATAACCTTTACCAAATGTTATACGTCTTCTCTTACATAATACCGATCTGACGGGGTTCCTCCTCCTATGCATTTTGCCTACTGAGGGGCATGGACGCCAATTTCAACTTGCGGGAGATAGCTGCAAAGCTTGACACCGACCACAACAGCCTCACTGAGGATGTGGTGAGGAACATGGTCAGGGAGGATAAACTCCACAAACGACAAGATAACACCTTCTTCCGCGGGGCACGTGAGAAAAGCCCCAGGTTCATGCAAACCTTCATGGAGATGTGTTCACCAGAAGGGGGAACAGTAGTCGATCTGACAGCGGGATGCGGGTCCTCCATGGTGGCTGCAACAATTTGCGGAAGGCATCTGCTCGCCTTGGAAGGGGACAACAAGCTACTACGAGAGAGGCTAGGGGGATTGCAGCGGCAGGCACCTGCGGCCACCGTTGTCGCTAACACAGCTGCCGACACTGACTGGTTGATCGACGAAAGGGATGACATTCAGATTCACGTACAATCGTTGGAGTGAGTAAGTCCAACTTCTATGTAAGTGTCTTCATTGTTAGCATGTTTTGAATGTTCCCATTTCCTCAAATTATCATTCATGCAAAATTTGATCTAATATGTTATGTCGTAATTGCAGTTACGAGCCGCCCTTGCAGATTGCAAAGCGTCCCGCTGAGGCCATCATGGGGATTCCAAGGTCTTCCACGGATACTGGGAGGGAGGACGCTGGTAGGGAGAAGAGGTTGAAAGTGCTTGAACATGTTGCAGCTCTAACTACTCCGGAGAAAGGGTATGATCTGCCTCCTTATGCGGCAGCAGAAGCGCAGGCTCAGGCTGAGCAACCGTGGACATGAATGTCTCAGCAGGCACAATGGCCAGCACAGGTGAGGGCTGCTGCTCAATTTTCTACGGTACAGAACTATTTTGATAATTCTGCAGAAGAGGGATCAGAAAGCGAGGATCCAACAACCGAGGAAGGCTCCGACAAAGAGTGTGTTGACGAGGTCGTTGGTGAGGAGAGGACTCCTAGCCCAAAGATCAGTTTAAGACTTGGCCTCGACTTGCTACCGGGTCCCTCCCCCGCAACAGTAGTTTCTGGGGTGTTGCAGGACATAACATCGGAGTATGGTGAGGACCCTGGTAGTCCGAATGTTACGTAGTTGCATTTGCTTTTCTTTGAATGTAAACACAAAGGGGTTTCTCTGATGCGCTGAATCATTTGGAAAATATCGTACAGTGATATGGGTGTAATTGAATGTTGCGCAAAATTTTACTCCAATGTGGATGTTCAGTCTTCTTAACTGCATGATCTTCGCATCCTCGCCATCCTCCAACCCTTCACATTCCTCTGGTTTGGAATTGCTGGAGTGCTGAGCCTAGTCTGCTGAAGTTATAAATTGTCGGTCACAAATATCCAAATGAAACAGGTTACTACTCTGCTGATTGATGTGAAGACCCTTGCCATGACATGCCAGCCGCAATGCCCAAATATTAAACTTATGCCTATGTGCACACTTCTTCCCTCACAGACAGTTACGCTTCAACAGTGTCCATTTCAAGAACAAGTAGCTTTCAACTATGTAGTTATAGACACAACAGGTCCAGCTTGGGTCCAGCTTTCACTGGGGATGATATAGTCGGTGGCGACCATAACACCTAACATCGCCGTACGGACTTGCCAATTTTGAGGGTGGTGCTATAGTCGGTGGCGACTACAACAACTCACCTACAGCCCACGGTGATATGCGTTCCACCTTCTATTTCCGTGGAGTGTTACCACTATGCATTAAGTCGGCAGTTTTGGTTCCCGACCTCCACCTTCGAGTAGGTTCGGTGTAGGTTCGGGCGAGGGTCGGGAAACTCTGCTCATGCTCATGCGCTCACCGCTCATGCTCCTGGATTTACAACCCCCTAATCAAACAAGGGACATATTCTCTTTAAACCTTGGTATGATATATAGATGATTGTACCACATTGCCATGAGTAGACAATTAACTACTATGGGTGTGGATATCAGTCTGCATATATCCAGAAGAGTACTCATGCATGTGCATACAAGTAAATGAAGAGAGCATACCCAATCAGACATCCTTCCAAGATCCGAAAATCTCGTTTGCGGATCGGGGAGAAACCCTCCGAGCCCCTCCGGGTCCTGTATGATTCTTGACTGGCAATGTTGATGGTGGAAGTAGAATTAGACCCTGATCCGCCAGGTGTAGAACGGTTGGGTGGTCTGGTATTTTTGGATGTGTTGGCAGAAGATTGCATCCGGCCAGAGTGTCCACCCCTTTGGTAGAGGCCTCTTCCTCGTACCGGGGTGCCTCTTCCCCGCGAAGCATATGTTTTACCTTGTTGGTGAGGTGTTTGCCCTCCATACGTTGCCGCTTGTAGTTACTAAACTGAGGCTTGGGCTGGCTGTCCAAGAAAGTACTAGGTTTTAGCATCCTTTCAATGTATCTGGCTGTCTTGGAATCACCCAATCTGACGAGTAACTTAGCATTGGGGTCAGCTGCAAATTCACAGGCTGCCTCCATGATGAATTCCCGTATCATCTGGAAAGTGATTTGTGCCAGAATAGCGGATCTGGCGGCCTTCATGATCCATACCAGAAAATTGTAATACTTGGTTTGAATAGAAGGGTATGTATCATCAGGGAAGAAAACCGTCAGGTTATTCAACATGTACCATACCAAATGGTCAAACCAAGAAACACTTCCAACACAACCAAATGATGCATTTCCAGACCCACAATTACATCGAATGTAAGGCCTATGCCAGTTAAACAGCTGACTTTTGTGATTCTTAGATCTGGCTGAACCAGTAGGTAAGTCATTCTTGGTTCGTAAGGTCAAATTCTCACCTTGGTCACAAAGTTTATAGTAAAAGGTCCATAGAAGCCATGCAAGGGCAATTGGCTCTTTTTTGAACCTCTGGAAGCTGTCTTTGGCATCCTGTGCACATCGGTTTCGTTCAGTTGGTGTTATTTTGCCCCATTTGACCCACATATCAACCGAAATAGGGGCCAGCAGATTGATGTTGGCCAATGGCTGCTGCCATTTTTGCATGCAGCACCTTTTCATCATCATTGACTTGGATTATTTCAAACCCCTCCAGCGCTTTCAGGGTAAGTGCCCTTGTCAGCTCCTTTTCTGCAGCTATTTCTAGATGTACTCTGTTGTCTTGTCTTTGACTCATATTGAAAGCAATCCAAAATCATTTGAACATCGAACGATGGGTTCACCCTTTGAATCAATTTTGATTGACCTGATACTTGAGAGGAGCCTGTGACAAGGTATGTCCAACACAGTTGCAAAGATTGAAAGCAATCACAAATTCATTTCACCAAGGAACGATGAGTTCACCCTCTGAACCAGTTTTGATTGACCTGATACTCAACAGGTACCTCTGACAAGGTATGTCCAACACACTCGCAAAGATTGAAAGCAATGAAAAATCATTTCACCAAGGAACGATGAGTCCACCCTCTGAACCAATTTTGGTTGACCTAATACTTGAGAGGAGCCTGTGACAAGGTATGTCCAACACACTCGCAATGTTTAAAAGCAATCAAAAATCATTTGAACAGCGAACAATGGGTTCACCCTTTGAATCAATTTTGATTGATTGGATATTTGAGAGGAGCCTGTGACAAGGTATGTCCAACACATTCGCAAAGATTGAAAACAATCAAAAAATCATTTGAACAGCGAACGATGGGTTCACCCTTTCAATCAATTTTGATTGACCTGATACTCGACAGGTCCCTCTGATAAGGTATGTCCAACACACTCGCAATGTTTGAAAGTAATCAAAAATCATTTGGACAGCGAACGATGGGTTCACCCTTTGAATCAATTTTGATTGATTGGATATTTGAGAGGAGCCTGTGATAAGGTATGTCCAACACACTCGCAAAGATTGGAAACAATCAAAAAATCATTTGAACAGCGAACGATGGGTTCACCCTTTCAATCAATTTTGATTGACCTGATACTCGACAGGTCCCTCTGATAAGGTATGTCCAACACACTCGCAATGTTTGAAAGTAATCAAAAATCATTTGGACAACGAACGATGGGTTCACCCTTTGAATCAATTTTGATTGACTTGATACTTGAGAGGAGCCGATGATAAGGTATGTCCAACACACTCGCAAAGGTTGAAAGCATCCAAAAATCATTTGAAGAACAAACTATGGGTTCACCCTTTCAACCAATTTTGATTGACCTGATACTTGATAGGTCCCTCTGATAAGGTATGTCGAACACACTCTCTTACGAGTGGATGTGGGTTCAAACCACCCTGTTGGTTGTTACAAAGGTGTCCACCTTCCTACCGGAAGGCAGTAGCCCTTCTAGGTCAAGTGACACCATAAGTTACGCTTGCGTCGGCAACGCGTCCACCTTTTTTTTTTTCTTTTTTCTTTTTTTTCGAACACACTCGCAATGTTTAAAAGCAATAAAAAAATCATTTGAACAACGAATGATGGGTTCACCCTTTGAATCAATTTCGATTGACCTGATACTCAACACGTACCTCTGACAAGGTATGTCCAACACACTCGCAATGTTTAAAAGCAATAAAAAATCATTTGAATAGCGAACGATGGTTCACCTTTTCAATCAATTTTGATTGACTTGATACTTGAGAGGAGCTTGTGACAAGGTATGTCCAACACACTCGCAAAGATTGAAATCAATCAAAAATCATTTGAACAGCGAACGATGGGTTTACCCTTTCACTCAATTTTGATTGATCTAATACTCGACACATACCTCTGACAAGGTATGTCCAACACACTCGCAAAGATTGAAAGCAATGAAAAATCATTTCACCAGGGAACGATGAGTTCACCCTCTGAACCAATTTTGGTTGACCTGATACTTGAGAGGAGCCTGTGACAAGGTATGTCCAACACACTCGCAATGTTTAAAAGCAATCAAAAATCATTTGAACAGCGAACGATGGGTTCACCCTTTGAATCAATTTTGATTGACTTGATATTTGAGAGGAGCCTATGACAAGGTATGTCCAACACACTCTCAAAGATTGAAAGCAATCAAAAAAATCATTTGCACAGCGAATGATGGGTTCATCCTTTCAATCAATTTTGATTGACCTGATACTTGATAGGTTCCTCTGACAAGGTATGTCCAACACACTCGCAATGTTTGAAAGCAATCAAAAATCATTTGAATAGTGAACAATGGTTCACCCTTTGAATCAATTTTGATTGACTTGATACTTGAGAGGAGCCTGTGACAAAGTATGTCCAACACACTCGCAAAGATTGAAAGCAATCAAAAATCATTTGAACAGCGAACGATGGGTTCACCCTTTCAATCAATTTTGATTGATCTGATACTCGATAGGTCCCTTTGACAAGGTATGTCCAACACACTCGCAATGTTTGAAAGCAATCAAAAATCAGCGAACGATGGGTTCACCCTTTGAATCAATTTTGATTGACTTGATATTTGAGAGGAGCCTGTGATAACGGCTATGCTACGAGGGACAGACAACGAGGGTCACAACGGGACATACCGGGTAGTGATGGACGTACACTACCTGAGCCACAGGCAGAGACGGCTAAGTACGCGGTACTTAGTCAATGGCGGGACAAGGGTACATTACCACGAGAGCAGTATTGGGTAGTGTAGTAACCGTGAGCCGTGAACCACGATATCACACGGCCACGTTAGCATCAAGTATATATATGTAGCAACCTCCTACATTCTCCCTTATTTAAGGAATCTTTTCTAATTCTCATACCTTTTGTGGTTCCACATGCAGATTTAGACAACGACAACAAATCAGGAGGTGAGAAACTTGGGCATTTGTTATGGATTTTTTTGTTTCACTGCTCCTAGCTGACAACTGTAGATCAGAGTTCAACCCTGCTTGTATGCGATAGGGCTTCTCAATTTGATCTACAATTACCAGTTGGGAGTAGTGAAACAAAAAAATCCATAACATATGCCCAAGTTTCTCACCTCTTGATTTGTTGTCATTGTCTAATCTGCATGTGGAACCACCAAAGGTATGAGAATTAGAAAAGATCCCTTAAATGAGAGAGAATGTGGGAGGTTGTAAATATGGTGCGAGCTACATATGTACTTTGTACACTAAGATAAGAAGAAGAGCTGTGAAACACCAAAAAAATGGTATTTCCATAATGTACACAATGTCCCGTTCTTTGATAGCCTTCCAGCAAAATAATAGAGAATTGTCTCATGTCCACTGTCATACCAGTGTTTCATTAGGCCAACGAAGTTGGGTACTTCCATCTGTATAGTGAGTAAAATATGCCGACCTTTTGAATAGGCTGAAATTCCAGCAAAGTTGGATACCATAGTCTATGTAGTTAGTAGAATAAGCTACCTTATGAATGCTCAATGATAACGAAGCAAAGAAGTTGCATTTGTGGAGAGAAGTAACCCACCAAACTGGCATGAAGCTCAAGAAAACCTAAAATCAACTAGTGATGGCAATGGATGGCTTATCAGACTTTGTCTTCAGCCTGACTGTCTCTCATAAGGTTATCAGCACTCTAAAGCAATTTCAGCCGCTGCAATCTACATATTGATTGTTTAGTGGCAGAAGGGAACAGCTCAAAGGACCCACCACAAGCTCGTCATCAATGTGAAAAAAATAATTGTTGCCGCTGCCGCTGCTTCCAGTTGACCATCTACCCACGCAAGTTTTTTGTAGCTATCGATTCATAGGGAATCATATCATAGGTAATCTTGTGCTTTGGCCTTCTCGGATGAATCTACACCCACAACAATGCCACACTAACACATACATGTTGCCAAGACATTGTTGTGTCGTTGCCGCTCCTTCCATCTACCCGCAGGTTCCTTGTAGTCATTGATTCACATGGAATGCAATAGACTATGCGCGCTCTACGTCTGCACCTAAATTCTAAAATCTATAAGTTAAATGTAAATTATTTTGGCATTAGTTGCTAGTTGGACGGCGTGCCATATTCACGAAGTCGAGTCACGGAGGCCGCCACCGTGGCGGAGACGGCTCACAGAGTCTATCGCCATTAGTGGTGACGGGCTCCATGGGTCGTCACCGTCACGGCGACGGACTATGGAATATGGAATTCTTTGGGCGGGGACTGAGATGCTCATGGAGCCTGCCACCATGATTGGTAATGGGCTCCGTGCACCTTCACCGTCCACGGTGACGGACGCCTTGAGCCGTCTCCGTGGGTTTGGTGAAACTATCCACTAATGTCGGGAAAAGAAATATATTCGACTTTTCAGCTGCCTGGCGACACCAACTTTTCTGATTTTTTTTTATTACAAATAATATGATGTACTATATGGAACACTATTTCGACGATGATGGGCACGGTGTCTCGGTGTCCGTCACCGTGGACGGTGACGACCCATGGAGCCCGTCACAACTAACAGCGACGGACTTCGTGAGCTGTCTCCGCCACAGTGATTGCTTCCTAGGACCCCCTCTAAACCCAGTCCTCGATTATGGGGCCTGCTTCTCCCTCCTCTCAACCCTTGGCTCACGCTTAGAGGGCAAAGCGTGAGCCCAGCTCCTGGGCTCGCGCGGCTGGGCTCACCTTTGACCACGGCGACAACTTTGAAATCTTACATGTCTCCAAGCCCAACCCCGAAACTACATTCGGGTTCCTCAATCTAGCCATAGAGGATACGCGTACCCGTGTCATGGAAATGGGCCTAAGGATCGATAACGTCCTCATTAAACCTCAAGTGCAGATCCAAAAGAAGAGCAGATCGGGGGCCAAGATAAGACCAGTCTCCGTGAATGTGGCACAACTACCAAGTAATGCCAAAAATAATTTTCATTTAACTTATAGATTTTAAAGATTCATTTTTCTGTTGCCTAGTTACATGAGAATTACTGCACAATGGGAACACAAGGAAAATAAAACAGTTCAATTTGACAACAAGCTCAAAGTCTTTTGCAAAAATGCATCAAGGTGCAGATGCAGAGCTTTCAGACTATACTGGATTCCCTGTGGAGCGATAGCTACAAGGTAGATGGAAGTAGAATACCCTCCTGTGGCACAAAGCTGCCAGATCTGCTAATGCTAACATAACATAAGCTTGACCACTGTGCATGGGAATTGCGGTGCAGTGGCAGCGACACAACAGTGTCTCGTCAGCATGTATGTTTAGTGCGGGAGCATTGTGGATGCACACGAAGTAATCAACAAAATGTCTAAACGAGATTTGATCACGTGGCATTCAGGTCTCAAAGAGGCCCTGTAACAGGTAGAAAGGATGAGCGCAGAGCAAGCTGCATGTGCACTCGAGATTTAGAATCCAAGTTTTAGGTCACGTTGTGAAAGTCAGCTGTGGAGTGTCATTTTTTTGTTGTGAATTGCTCTTACTCCCGAGTTCCTCTTTTTGACTTTGTTTCTTTACAAGGAATGCCTGATGCTATGTGAGAGCACACACATATACACAGAACTGTGTCTTGTAAGCATACTGGCAAACAGAGAGGTATTGACTTGTCTGGCCCTAGGCCCATGTACAGCAAATGGGGCAGGGGTAGGGCATGGAGGCAGGGAGGGAAAAGAACATAATTTAGGCGATCACCATACAGAATTGGGACCCATCTTCTCCATTCATGTGATTCAGCTTCCTTGAAGCATTTATTTGATCCAAACACTACCAAGATGTATACCAAAGGTAGGTCAGATTTTTGGGCACTACTGAAGACATGGACAGCCAGGAAAGTGAAAATGAGAGAAAATTCCTGGAGAGAAATTGTGTTTTTTCATAGCATGGAATTTTCTGTGACTTCCATTGCAGTCAATACGGATGGTATTTGCAAATCCATGCAGGCTACCCCGCAGGCTTGTGAGGGTCTCTCTCGCAGACTCTACTGGCCAATCATGGACTATCGCCCGGGCTGGGCACTGCAAGAGTGGACGTACCTTGAGAGGCGGCTGGAAGAAATTTGCATCCCATCACTACATGGAGGAGGGGGATGTCTGTGAAGTTTGAGCTCATCACCCCTAAAAAGCTGGCCTCTTGGTTTTCCCAGTTGAAAACCGGAATACTATGACGGATCCACTGATCCACGGACTACCTGGCACTGATCCACTGACTTGCTAAACTGAACTTTGGTTGGCTGTTATAAGTTGCAAGTATTCTAGGTTAAATCAGCTATGTCTCCCATGAAAGCATGTGATTAGCATACGCATTTAATGAGGGTGGGTGGGTTGGCAGGAAAATCAGATGGTTGGAGATCTGGAATTCGGATCCTCTAGTGAGGGATACAAACATGTTCCCAACCCCAGAGAGGGACTCGAAAACACAAGCAATCAAACCTGTGAGCGACCACACATTTGTCTAGTGGCTTCACAAAGCAACATTCTAGAGCCAGGTGAGGCTGTTGGAAAACCATTCTCAGCTGAGTCATTGTTTTCTTGTTCTCTCTTCACTTCTCATTACCTTCTTCTTGCACCTGGAAAAACGAGCGGTGGCAGCACTGGGAGAGTCAATGAAAGACTACAAAATCACCATGGCCCAGCCCCGAATCACGCTGGAGTCCTATATCAGGAGATGGAAGGGGGCTGTGTGGAACAACTGCTTCTTCAGGGAGTTTGAAAGGGACAAAGGGATTATGAGGTCGAACTAATTCAAAAACCAGTACAATAGTGAGCAAGCAATGAAGCGAGTCTTGTACATGTACAGACCCCGCAATATGCAGTGGATTGAAAGGTTGTGTCAACGCAAGGTTGATTGTTGGTTGCCCTGGACAAGATTTCGTTTCATTTCATCTCAATTGAATAGGAACTTGGTCTAACGTGAGGCAGTTTTGATTTCACTTTATGTTTTCTCTTATCAACCTTGCATCAACGCAAGGTTGGATTCCGGTTGCCTTGGTGAGTATTTCATGATATTATTTCATGTGAACTTGAATGAATTTGTACTTCGTTTCCTGTGAAGCTAGTGTGACTTCACATCTATGGTGCCGCCAATCAACGTTGCGTCAATGCAAGGTTGATTGCGGCTGTGGAATTTCCATGCGAGGGTCTATTTTCATGAAAGGTGTAGATGCAGGGTAGTTGTAGGTTGTAGCTTCAGGGTTCGTTTCTAGGTGACCGTTTGCTTTGATAGGTGTGTTTGTAAGCAGTAATCAACCTTGCATCAACGCAAGGTTGAATCTGGCTGAGAACTGATCGTTTCAGGGGTTATTTTCCAGCTTTCAGTACATTCGTTTACAGGCTCAAATGTATCTTGCGTCAACGCAAGGTTGTTTACCGTTTGGCTGTGTATGTATTTGCACAGATTAGACTTCACATTTGTGGTGCCGCCAATCAACCTTGCGTCAACACAAGGTTGATTGCGGGTGTGGAATTTCCATGCGAGGGTTTGTGGTCATGGAGTTATAGGTCAGATGTAGGGTTCGTTTCCAGGTGAACGTTTGTTTTTCTAAGTGTGTTTCTAAGCACTAATCAACCTTGTGTCAACGCAAGGTTGATTCTGGCTGAGAAATGATCGTTTCAGGGATTTATTTTCAGCTTTCAGTATATTCGTTTACACTCTCAAATGTACCTTGTTGACACACAAGGTTTGTTTACCGTTAGGCTGAGTGTGTTTTTGCACAGGTTAGACCTCTCCTGTGGTCAACCCTTGTGCTGCAGAGGTGTTTGTATTTACTTGTTTTGGAATGATCATCTGTGTTTTTGGGGTGTGTGGTTCAGGTACATGTATCATGTCCTCATTCCGGGAAAGTACCTGAGCGATGACCCTGACTTCATCTACACATGGGCGGACCCCTCAAATGAGAAGACAATGTATACGGCTGGAATTGCCAAAGACTAGAGTAGGGCGCACTTCAGAGACTACGGGTGGTACCTTGATCTGCCCAAACAAGACACACTATTCGATGAGGTGGTGTTGAGGAACCTGAACGACAACGCCGCGGCACTTGCCCCGCGCACTGTCAAAGACATTCAGGAGAGAATCATTCAAGCTCTGAACGCAAAAGAGCCTGAGACATCGTCCACTCCAAAACGGAAGGGGAAGAATGCAGGGGAGGGGAAGGGGAAGGGGAAGGGGAAGGGGAAGAATGCAACTGGGCAGGAACAGGTGGCGCAGCAGCCTGCTGACCAGCAGCCTTCTCCGACACAAAAGGAGAAGAGAACCCCAAAAACGAAGGAACAGCCTTTCGAGGCGAGAGAGCATCCTTCTCGGGTTTTGGGTCAGTACCAGAGCAAGGTGGTGGATGAAAGCTTCTTGGCAATGATGGAATCCAGAAAGTCCACATTCAAAGGGGAGAAATCAAAAGCATGGGACGTCCTGGTTTCTTTCTTGACCCAGGTAACCACACATCTCTTTACTATTGCTTAAATGTTTTGGTTTTACCAATGGTTTCGATTTTGAGGCTACCTTTGACACTTTGTTTTGTTTTGTGGCCCAGGTCACAAAAAGGCCTGAGTGGGTGAATGGAAGCCAGCAGGCGTACGCGACTGACCTTGTGGTGCTTGACATTCCGGACGGTTTTCCTGTCCCTGATGTTGTCCCTTCAAATGCAACCCCTACCTGGAACAAATCAGATGTCTGTTTCTGGCAATGGGTTTTCTCGTTCAGTAACAAATTCCTTTCTGACGCAGGGGCTCTCCTTCTCATGCAGGCAAAGGACATGTTGGCACGCAGAACTCTTTTCAGCTACATGAAATCTTCCGGGTTTCGAGTCATCAAAACTTGGACATGCATCAACACCCTACCTCTGACAAAGGGAGAGTTCCCAGGGCAGAGGGTGAGTTGTTCTCTAACAATGACACTTTTGGTGTTTTCACTGATCCATTCAAATATTTGGGTTTTACTTCTAAAACTGACTCTCTGGGGTTTTCTGGCAGACTTGGGTGTTCGAGGCTTTGTGCTTGGTGAGGTTGCGTAAGGACACCCTTCCTCCTGGGATTCTTGAGTTCCAGTTGAGGGACCTTGCAGCTCACATCGACCCCACCTGTGAACCTGTGGAGGACGATGTGGTCTTCAATTACGTGGACTCCGGGCGCACTTTGAAAAGGTCGAATAGTGTCCTTTGGAGAGGTGCTCAGGGGAAATCCCCAGTTTTCATGCAGACTCTGGTGGAGACATGCAGCCGGCACGGTGGGCGGGTGGTGGACTTGTCTATGGGCACAGGTGGGGCTCTAAACTTGTTTCTGAAATCTGAACTATGAGAGCTTCAATTTGTTTTTGTGGACCCTGTTTCACCTTTTCGTTAATGTTGGGTTTGCAGGAGCATCTTTCCATGCCTGCAAAAGCGCCGATAGGCACTTCTTTGGCATGGAGGGGGATGCAAAGCTCTTTTCTAGTGAGCTTGAACAACTTGCATCAGGCTCAACATCAGCCCCCCGCATGGAGGCAGTTTTCGAGGAGGCCAACGTTCCTAACAAAGATCTGGACGTGGACTCTGATTTTGAGTGTGAGTAAGTTGTGTTTGTTGTCATGCAATCGGGTATTGCATTTTGAACATTGCTTCTTTCCCACCGTGATTCCAATGATTCCTTCAATTACAAATCTCGCAATTGTGACTTCTAATACGATTCCGGTTGGTCCGTTTCAGAGTGCAGCATCAATCATCGGCGACATCCTTTGGTTTCCAAGGATACAACTTGACTCCAAGTCCGCTCCGTGGTTACCACTTGCGGCATGTTTACGCGGAGGCATGCGCACGTGTGTTGTCCCAGCAATCGGCCTTTTCGCCTCTCTACGGGGGGCTTGGCAGAAAACAACGTGGCAGTCAGGCTAGCGTATATGTAGATGACATTGCTACCGTGTCTGGAAGTAGTTCCAATGGAACCTCGGGTAGTTGATGGGGTTGGTGGAGACTAGCTTAATAAATGGTGTTTTGCATTACAAGTGTTGCCACCCTGTTCTGCTACCATGTTTTTACACATACCGCAAAGCAGCTTTAGGGATTTCCTGGTGTATGTCTGGAGATTGCCAATCATTGAAAAGTGGATGTACATTGGGGGGAAGGAACTTCATTAAAACATGGGATTGCTAGTCCGTGAGCGGGAAGATGCGTGAGCGAGAAGATGCCAATCCGTGAGCGGAAAGATACTCACGCCAGAGGGTGTAGGGGCCCACATCCGCGGACGGTGATAACCCAGGGGACCTATTCCCGTGGGAACGAGTGAAAATGTAATGCGTACCTGGATGTGAAGCTGGATGAACGTTGGATGAATGGTGGATGGATGAAAAATATTGGATGGATGATGGATGAATGTTGGTTGGATGTTACATGCATGATGGCTGAGTGTGGGGCGAATGATGGATGATATATGCTGGAACACTGGATGAATGACGGAGTGACAAATTTGGAATGGTAGAATTTCGGATAGTTGATGGATGGACATATGTTTTGGATGCATGAACAATTTACGTGCGTATGTGTAAAGACTGGAAGTATTGTGGACCCACACAGATTGTATGAATGGACTTGCAAGTGAAGATGAAAAATTTTATGTCCAGAAAATGTCTTATGTAGACAATGTTGGGAAGGGAGGCACGCAGTTGACGCAAGAGAAGCAATCTCCTCACAGTTGATTCCCTAGATATTCCTAAACAGGTGGAACCAATCAGAAAATGTCTATGCACTGGAACTGGTGGTAGCACCGGACTCCGATGCACTAATGTCCATAAAGATCCTAGCCCTGTTGTCCACCTTTTCTACACGATTGAAGCAAACTAGAGGGGGAGAGTCGCAGAGAGTAAACTTCCTAGCGGCAGCCTCCGCATAGCATGGCAACTGTAGGGGGGCAGGTAGGCTCGGGAAAAATTCCGGGATAGCAAAGAAAAGGATGCTTCTCCTCGTTTTTGGTGTCCTGCAAAGATTCCCAAAGTTGCAAGACCAATAAGCAGAAAGACAGGACCGCGGAAGGGAAATGCTTTGTGACAAAAATGAAGGTCTCAATAATGAAAAATCCGACATGTCATCCAAAACAAACCGGACTTACGTACACTCAAAGTCGGAGTCCACGTCGAGGTCTTCATCTGGAAGTTCCCGCTCGTCGAAAACTGTTTCTTTGTGTGGGGCTGATGTTGAGCCGGAGGTGAGTTGTTGAATCTCGCATAAAAACAGCTCCGCATCCCCTCCATGCCGAAGAAGTGTCTACCGGCGCTCTTACAGGCATGGAATGTTGCACCTGAAAATGCATAGAACGAATGGTTAAAAAACCACGAATCATTACAAAATTCAAGATCATAGATAAGGTAGAGCAGGAGACTTGATAGGGCACACCTGTTCCCAAAGACAAGTCCACCACCCGCCCCCCATACCGGCTGCAAGTCTCCACCAGAGTCTGCATGAATGTTGGAGATTTCTCCCGAGCACCTCTCCAAGGGACACCATTTGTCCTTTTCAAGGTCCGCCCGGAGTCCACGTAATTGTACAAGACATCGTCCCCCACAGGCTCGCAGGTGGGGTTGATGTGTGCTGCAAGGTCTCTCAACTGGAACTCCGCAATACCAGGAGGGAGGGTGTCCTTTTGTATCCTCACCAAGCATAAAGTCTTGAACACCCGAGTCTGCATGCCCCCCCCCCCAAAAAATTCAGTTTTCGAACATGCTTAATGAACTCAACTGAATGAAATTACAAGAAGAGGCAGTCCACCATCCTGAACTCACCCTCTGTCTTGGGAACTCTCCCTTGGAAAGTGGAAGAGTGTTGATACATGTCCATGTTTTTATGACCTTAAATCCGGAAGCCTTCATGTAACTGAAAAGGGTTCTGCGCGCCAGCATGTCTTTTGCCTGCAAAAGAAGAAGTGCTCCTGCATCAGACAAAATTTGTTGCTGAAGGAAAAAACCCACTGCCAGAAAAAGGCATCTGACTTGTTCCACGATGGCGTTGTGTTGGATGGGAGAACATCCGGCACAGGCAAACCATCTGGAATGCCCAGGACCACCAGGTCTGTTGCGTACGCTTGCTTGCTTCCATTCACCCATTCAGGATTTTGGTGACCTGTTTCACATAACAAAAACAGTAGACTAATTAGGAGCATAACACAATCTTGAACAAAGTGAAAAACACACCAGGCAAAGTTTTGTGTGGGCACCTTTGTGAGGAAAGAAACCAAGATGTCCCAAGTCTTCGATTTCTCTCCTTTGAATGTGGATTTTCAAGATTCCATCATTGCCAAGAAGCTCTCGTTAATCACCTCACTTTCAGACTGACCCAAAACCTGAGAAGGGTGCTCTCTGGCCTCGTAAGGCTGTTCTTTAGTTTTCGGAGTTCTCATGTCCTTGCGAGTTGGAGAGGGTTGACGCTCCGTGGTGTCCTGCATAGCCTATTCCTGCCCAGCCACAATCTTCCCCTTCCCCTTCCCATCACCTGCGCCCTTCCCTTTGCGTTTGGGAGTGCTACTTTTCTCCGGCTCCTTTACTGCGAGGGATTGAATTATTCTCTCTTGAATTTCCTTGTCACTGAGTGGTGCAAGAGCTGCTGCATTGTCATTGAAGTTGCGCATGACCACCTCCTCGAATGGTGTGTCCTGTTTAGGCAAGTCCAGGTACCAGCCACAGTCTCTGAAGTGCGTCCTGCCCCAGTCCTTCGCAATTCCCGCAGTGTACATTGTCTTGTCCTTAGTGGGGTCCGCCCACATGAAAATGAAATCCGGCTCATCACTAAGGTACTTGCCGGGAATAAGGACATGGTATATATACCTGGAAAACACACCCAAAAGAACAATTTCATGAAGGCCATAGTCCATCAGACACAAAGGAAGCAGGAAAAACACAGTACCTCGATCAACCTTGCGTTGACGCAAGGTTGTTTGAGCCATCCCAACGAATTGTCAAAACCAACAATGAAAACACAAAATTGGTCTATTATGAGCAATGAACAACCTTGCGTCAACGCAAGGCTGAACAAAGCATTATAGTACAACTTAAATGTGTAGATAAAATCAAGCCTCAATTAACCTTGCGTTAACGCAAGGTTGAAATGAGTCTGTAAAATGAATATTGAGAAGCAGAATTTGAAACGAAGAGACAATGGAGAAGAAAACAACGAACGGAAAATGTACTTCTACATGCAGAGAAATCTCAAAAAATACTGTTCCACTGGACCTGCATCCAACCTTGCGTCAACGCAAGGTTGGGACATGCCTGGAGATGTAGCATACAACAAACAGGGATATGTTCATGAAGTGCAGAACCATCAGCCCGAATCAACCTTGCGTTGACGCAAGGTTAAATTGCGACTAAAAAAGGAACGACAGACGATCAGAATAGCCTCACATTGGCAGTCCCAAACCAACCTTGCAACAACGTAAGATTGATTCGAGGAAGAAAAATGCAACCACGAAAAACCACACTGAACAAACATGATACCTGTACAAGACTCGCTTCATAGCTTGCTCGCTATTGTACTGATTCTTGAACTCATTTGACCTGGAAATGCCTTTGTCTCTTTCAAATTCCCTGAAGAAACAGTTGTTCCAAATTGCACCTTTCCATCTCCGAATGTATTGCTCAAGAGAGATTCTGGATGTTGTCATGGTGATTTTGTAGTTAGTCAAGGACTCTCCCAGTGTTGTCATAGCATGCTTCTCCAGCTGTCCCAACAAGGTAAATGTGAGGCTACGGAGCCAAACAACACGGAATTTTTATCACATTGGTTTTGGGGTCTTTCTCTGTTCTTGGAAACCCACACGTGTCCTTCACCAGAGGATCCGAGTTCCAAATCTCCAACCATCTGATTTTGGTTGCGGTGTCCACCATTGAAATGGACAGGCGATGCAGTTTCTCTTGAGTCATTTTGGGTTTAGTTCCATACTTGTCGTAGTGCACTTTCACCTGCTCCAGGAACTCTGAGCCGAGACCGGGATCTGCAATGCGGATTTGTTTGTCAAACGCACTCAGCAGGTTCTTTCTGTGGTTATCCATCTCAAGTTTCCTTATGTCATTTCTGAGTGCTGGCCGGACAGCGGGCATCGATATCATTCTGCACAGTGGGATAAGGAGATCTCCACAAGGAATTTCCATTGACAGGATTACCTTTGAAGAGTTCACCTTCTGTCCCTCGATAACAGCCTCTGCTCTGTCTGCGTAATGTTCGTCATCGCCTTCTTCATCATCTTCATACTCTGCCTCTGCTCCGTCTCAGGTAGGTTCTTTCATTTTCCTTTTCCTCTGCAAAAAACTGGAAGATCTATCAGTCACGAAGTCTGGTATTAAACACAATGACAGCAAAACATGCAGTGACATGGCCCAGCCGTGCGACAAATCAAAATGACACTGGACTGCAGCCCAAATCAACCTTGCGTTGATGCAAGGTTGTTTGTGGGGCTTGCAACGGTGGGAATGGAGGAAAATACAGACTTCGACAGGAGTCCCAGACTACCTTGCGTCAACGCAAGGTTGTTTGGTGACCTTCAAACGTTGAAAAAGTAGATGAAAACGACACTGGACTGCAGCCCAAATCAACCTTGCATTGATGCAAGGTTGTTTGTGGGGCTTGCAATGGTGGGAGTGTAGGAAAAAGAGGCATTGGCAGGACTCTCAAACTACCTTGCGTCAATGCAAGGTAGTTTGATGAGCTTCAACCGTTCAAAAAAAAAAGATCAAAATGACACTGGACTGCAGCCCAAATCAACCTTGCGTTGACGCAAGGTTGTTTGTGGGGCTGGCAACTGTGGGAGTGAAGGCAAAAAGAGACATTCGCAGGACTCTCAAACTACCTTGCGTCAACGCATGGTTTTTGATGAGCTTCAACCGTTCAAAAAAAGTACATCAAAAGGACACTGGACTGCAGCCCAAATCAACCTTGCGTTGTCGCAAGGTTGTTTGTGGGGCTTGCAACTGTGGGAGTGAAGGCAAAAACAGACATTGGCAGGACTCTCAAAACAACGCAAGGTTATTTTGTGAGATTCTAACGTCAAAAGAAAGGAGAACCATGACACTCAATTCGGACCGAAATCAATCATTCAAAGGGCAGAGTTCGTTTCGGATGTCTGTGTCTGTCACCTGAATCAACCTTGCGTTGACGCAAGGTTGATTGGGATCTATCATACAGACTAAATCTCTTCTGTCGTTGAGAAACAAAGGCAAATGGAATGTCAAACATACCTCGGCTTGCTTCTTTGCAGCGCTCAAAGATGCACCTCCTGTCTGACTCGTCTCCTTCAATTCGTGTGGGAGGACAGGTCCCAGAAGATTGGGCTGGTGGGTGACAAAACCACGCACTTCATCCTCCAGTGTCTCTTCCATTATGCGGACTACCTGAGACTGTTGTTGGAGGCGGGTCCAGGGTTCCTTCTCTCCGCCCTCATAAGATTTTAGCTCGCTGGGCTCCTTCTCCACTGCGGGTAAACCCTCTGGAGACTGTCGCGCAACTGCTCCTCCGGCCTCTCCCTCCCCAGTGTCCTCCCCCAACATGAGTTCCCTTCGGATCTTTTTCATTCTCTCCTTCACCCGTAGCCTTTGTTTGTTAGATGTGAAGTACAGAGTTTGGCGGCGCCTTCTTCTAGGTTGAGAGGGAGTCTCGCTATCGACAGGATCCAGGATTGCAGCTAGGGAGGAAAAAAGTGGTGCGAGAAAGAGGGAGTGCACTTGCCTCTCCCCCGCCCCTACTGTGCCAAGATGCCAGCTTCGTGGAGAAGCGGTGGGGTGGCGTGGAGCATCTGCATGCAAGACACGTCATCCCTGAACAGTCCAGAGTCGCGCTAAAATAAGGTTGTTTTAAAACTTGCGTACGCGCCTAGTGGAATTTTTGGTTGTCGCTTCAAATCTTGACGGGTAAAACAATTACATCCTAGCTGCTTTTCATCTACAGTTATGACACATCACTTCTTAAGATAGAATGAACGGGTGGCTGGACGGTTGGTGTCTGTAAAAAACCGTTGGATACAGGCAGTTAATGATTACATAGGATACCTTGTCAGATAGGTAATGTGGATGGATGAGGATAGATGGCCTGGTGCACAGTGGAATGAAAACTGCTCATCCTGCTAGCCATGCATCGACGGTGTCATTCCTATCAGGGCGCTTCGATCAGGTTGTTTGATGCTATCCACAGACGTACGGATCGTTGCTCCAGTGCTGGCACACTTTGTTGGACACTGTTCCCGTACTCTTCTCTGCTTTGCGAATGGCTCTCACAGGTGAGTTAGTAAAATTCTACTGTGCTTACAAATCGCTCCCCCTCACCAAAGTGCCAGACGCCAATGGGATGGCAACCGTGGGAGAGGATGTCCTCTGTAGAAGCTTGGATCTACAAGTTGGAACTGTGCATGTGGAGAAAGAAGTGCACGACTCCGTCGGTAGGGTCGACAGTATGATGATTCTGGAGCCATTTGTGTGCGATGACCGTATTAGACAATGGAGAGTTCCAGTGGGCACTTACCGCGTGCACGGGGATCAACGACGTTCGTCTGCAGGTTCAACACTCACACCAGGAACTGCCACTTTGGTGGCTCCGGCCTTCACACGTGCTATAATTAAAAAAGAGGACACCAGCACTTCGACGGCTTTTGTCGATCTCTTGGAAAGCTTGACGACGACATCTCTGAGATTCCACCACCTCCAACACACCTATCTTCTGTCGAAGAACCAGATGTGCAGGAGATAGGCAGTGTCGTTCCAAAGTTGCAGTCTATGAAAGGCTTGCCAAATTGCAGAAGTGACATGCATGGAATTGCATGGGGGACAATAAATATTGTAAGAGCAAAATACCTTCCCGCATAATTTGATGGAGATGTGGTTTTTGAGCTGCCACCTCTGACGTCCTGTGGAGGTTTGGCGGGACTCATGCAAGGGATGGACAAGAAGCACGACGGACACCCTTGGTGTCGAACTAAGACAACCAACATACATAACCCTCATGGCTTGTCTTTCCGTAGATCAGTCTGCGTTGGGCACCTCCGTTGTGGAAATGAAGCCTGCAACTGCCTATCATTGAGAGGCTCCCCAAACGAGACGGAGTGGGAGGGTTGCGTGGATAACCCGTTCGAGGTGGGGTGCCCACCTCCTAAAAACATGACCTTGCTCTGCAAATATTGCAAAACGGCCCCAACATGCATTGGCATATGCAAGGCCCGCATGTACTACGTGCTCCATCGTTTTCGCGGCCTTACCTAAGCTTGTGTTCATCTCGGCAATCATACCCACCCCGTATCGAAAGGGGATTGTTGGGAAAGTCTTGAAACAATTTGGGGACTTCTACGGCATGAGGTGGAGAATGCTCCTTATGCACCACCATCTGCAATTGCACTTTCTGCAAGCAAGAGCCTCTTGCAAAAACACATTCTAGGAGGAGCGGAAGAGTACATTGAGAAATTGGACAGCGAAAAACTAGACGTCGTTATGGACTATTTCTCGACCCTTAGTTCACCCAATGTACGCAACCAGATCAATGCACTCAGAATGGGAACAAGGAGCACAGGTTATGTGGATAGCATCCTGGAATTGAAGCGGAGAAGCATGTACGGCTTCATTCAAGATAATGTCTTTCCTGGTCAGGGGTCGTTGAAAGTGTTCTTATTCAAGATGTCCACAGTTGTGGAGGGAAGTGGAGTTAGCTTGGTCCGCAGAATGCAGCCCGGTGGCGATCTCCAGAAATGTTGGCTCGTATTTGATCATGTGAAACGTGTGAAGGGCTAGACAACCATGGCTGCTCGTGTGTACGATCCTTCTTACCAAAGAGTTATGACAATTGCAGTGTGTGACATGCAATCCGAAGACACTGAGTCTCAAATCCTAATGTGGAAGTCCCTTGTGAAAGTCATGAGAAACCATGGTGTCTCAGATCCAAACTTTCATGGATTTATGGCCGATAGCGCGCAGACAAATTGGAATGCAGTCCGGTCTGTTTTTGGAAGTGGTGATCCGAAAATACCCATGAGGGGCAAGGAGCGCACTTGCCTGTTCCATTGGACTTAGTCCCTCCGAAGGCGCACCAAGAGTTGCATAAAACCAGAGTTGCAGGAGGAACACATGAGACTCTGCCGGCTGTATAAAGATGCGACAAGCGAGATCGAAGCAAACTCCTTATACCAAACTATAAGGGCATGGTGGTCCTCCGATGCAGCAAGTCAGGATGGCCTCAAAGAACTTGACGACTGGATGGGATTCTGGCACTTCAGATACAAATAGTGGGGAGGGTTCAGGACAAGAGTAAGATCCCTTCTTAACTTCCGAGGCTTGCATGAGTTCAATTTACGCTATTACCCCTGTTGACGTGTCTTTCTTCAATGCTATTAGCTTTTGAAGTACAATAATTAATGGAAAGAATATTGTGTGCAGAATATGTTTCTGGAGGACATAGCGGATATGCCTTCCTGTAATCTATCCGAGACTGTGCATAGTGTGTGGAATGCATAATCCGGCAAGAACGGACGGGACCTGTACG
Organism: Takakia lepidozioides; assembly: GCA_030704615.1. Lineage (NCBI taxonomy): Eukaryota > Viridiplantae > Streptophyta > Takakiopsida > Takakiales > Takakiaceae > Takakia > Takakia lepidozioides. The sequence continues at coordinate 27,778,772 of CM060734.1, forward strand.
TTGCCACTTCGGATGACATGGTCCGAGCGCTTTCGCAACAGACACGGTACCGGGATTTCCTTCGTGGACGCGGTTCTGGTAAGGGGCCAGACAGGGCGGAGTTGCAGTTGAGGGTTGCAAACAGATGCAAGGATCCTGCTAGAATGGCAAAGGTTGTAAGCGAATGCACAATGGGAACACCTTTGCAATCAAGACATCCTCATCTGGAAGGTGAGGAGAGATTCGGTTCATGCAAGCGCAAACTGGACACCCCTCCGGGATCGGACGGTGACTCACATCGACATGATAGGGATAACTTTTCGGTGCCACGTGTGCTCGTGCCCCCCACTTTCGTGCACGCAACATCCTTTGTGGGTGAATCTTCCTCAACAGAGCTCACGGAGTCCACAACTACAACTACACGGGAAGAAGGGGCAAACCTGTTGCTCATCCAGGAGTCTAATTGTGCAGACGCGCTATGGCACATAGAACGAACTCCGCAAGGCTCAAAGGTGAAATGTTCCGCTATCAGGGCAACGTCCTTTGTGAAGTGCACATCTATGATTTGTAGAGCCCCAGCAGGGACTCCAGCCCCAACTTTCACAGGGTTGTTCAAGCATTATAGTGCGCAGGAGGCCAAGCCTCACAAGTTTTGGTTTTGTCCTGATGACATGAAACGTTGCGTGATGGGAATTGTCCGTCATTCGGTAATAACCAAACCTCAAATCCCAGAAGTTTGGCCAGTTAAGATGGGAACTACACTCTCTAGACAGGAAATTGACATGATGGAGGATGCAAGATTTCGGCTCCCAAGAGGACCAATTGTCATGACGGTTAATTCTTCGCATGATTTCCCTTCCCCATTTCCTGCGCGCCCTCCACTTGGCAACGACAGGCCTACGAAAAGAAATAGAAAGGTGGTCCGGCGGGTTGAGGCAAGTGTAGAGCACGAGTGCAAGATTGAAGAGACACCACAATGGTTATCACCCATTGTGATAGTGCCCAAGAAGAATGGCAAATTACGAGTATGTGTGGACTACCGCAAATTAAATGCAAGAACCAAGAAAGATCCATTTCCACTACCTTTCACGGAGATAGTATTGGACACAGTGGCAGGGCATGAGATGTACTCATTCATGGATGGATTCAGTGGGTACAATCAAGTACAGATGGCAGAAGAAGACCGAGAGAAGACCGCATTCATCACTGAATGGGGAGCCTACGCTTACAAAGTCATGCCATTTGGACTTTGCAACGCACCTGCCACGTTTCAGAGAGTAGTATCTGAGATATTTAAGAGCTATCTCAATGACTTTATGCAGGTATTCTTAGACGATTTCAGCGTCTTTGGACAGAAATCCAAACACTTGGCACAGTTAAAACTTTGCCTACAAGCCTGCAGAGACAACGAAGTAAGTCTCAACCCCGAGAAATGTACATTTTGTGTGAATTCAGGATTATTGTTGGGACACATCGTGTGCCAACAAGAATTCTGGTTGACCCAAAGAAGGTGGACAGTATCCAGAAAATACCACCACCAGAAAATCCAAAGAAACTCAAAAGATTTTTGGGTCTGACAAGCTATTACTAAAGGTAAATGGCCAAGTATGCTCACAGAGCAGCATCAGTCTATAGACTGCTGAAGAAGGATGTCGAGTACCAATGGTCTCCAGCTTGTCAGGAATCATTCAATTCACTAAAAAGGGCACTCACATCAGCACCGATCCTGATCTATCCAAGATGGGATTTACCATTTCATGTACACAATGATGCATCAGGCATCACTTTGGGGGCAGTTCTAGCTCAGAATGTGACAGGCACAATAGATTCGCCAATCTATTATGCAAGCCGATTACTGACAGCAGCTGAGAAGAACTATAGCACCACGGAAAGGGAGGCATTGGCAATGATATATGTTGTTGAAAAGTTTCGGCATTATTTACTTGGAAATCGATTTAAATTTTTGTTGATCATCAGGTTTTGGTTCATTTGGCAAATCGGCCACTAGCTAGTGGAAGGGTTGCTCGATGGTTATTACTTCTTCATGAGTATGATTTTGAAGTTATTCATAAGCCTGGAAGATTACATGTTACAGTAGATCATCTGTCAAGACTTACTACTCGAGAGCCAGCCACAAGAGTAGATGATCAACTTCCCAATGGATTTCCGTTTGTTGTTCAACCCAAAGCACAAGAAGAAGAGACAGACCCTCTAGACGCTCTGGGAGTATTCCAAGGAGACTACGACCTTCCAGACTCGCTGTAGCCTTTTGGAATACCCTTTGAGCTGGTGTTGTCTATAAAGTTCTGATTATGCTCATTGTAGCACTCCACTCTGATTGAGTTTTGGAGAGATGATTGGAAAACCAGATCCAGACCTTTGTGCATTCATGGAACATAGACATAGCATGCTGGATGGTCTGGGCTCTTGGAATTGCAACACCTGCAACTCATTCTTAAAGGCTCAAGTGTTTATGCTGATCTGGTATGTACCAAAGGTGGTGTTGGTCCCGATTGTTTTATAAGAAAATAAAGACTCCTTCAATGATGAATGACATCTGAATCTAGGGTGATGGTTGTCTTGGAAATCCCACCCTCCCACCCTAATTTTTCATGTGTTTTCAGGAAGATGACATGGGTTTTTATCAGGTAAGATACTGCCTATGGAAGGTGAAGTTAGATAGTGCCTTGTTATGAGGCTGATTTGTCGTTAATTTGACAAAGACCTTGTTTGGTCTTGTCCATGTCCCGACAAGACATAGTATCTTCCCTCTCTATTCTTGACCAGTGTACTTAGTGGTTTCTGTACACACGCTCTCTCTCTCTCTCACCTGCCATTTTCCAGTTTTCTTACTATGATGTACTAACACCTTTAATGGCTTTTGCAGAGGTCTAGGAAAGCCATGGGGTATCAGCCCCCTATACCTCCATAACAATAGTGTGGAGCAACAAATCCCTCATAAGGTATGATGATCCTCAGATTGGACAACGAGAGAAAGACATTGCTGATATTACTTGAAGAACATCTAAGGGTTTCTTGCATACTGATATTATGAGCTAGGCCCGGGTAAAACAACCTGTTAGAGTATGTGTGTACACCTTCTACATGATCCGGTCAATGCACATTCCTCGTGTTAACTGGTAACCTGTAGTTGATGCCTTATGTCAGCATCAGATCCCTTATGATGAAAAGCCTTCCCTACTCGTGGGCTTTAATACTTCTCCTAGATGTGGGTTTGCTCTTTATAGCACCACTAAAAAAATGCCCAGGTGTAACGTGATATGTCCTTTTTTCATACCTTAAGGAAATCTGGTTTTAAAACCATAAAGCTGGCTGATATGGTGAAAAGATGGGCAACAGATTGCTGCCAATGCTCTTATTCACATGTTCATGTTGTGAATCACGGGCAGTAGACTACTGCCACTGGCTGAAGAGCACAAGTTCTTATTCATACCTTTGGAAAAACGGTTCTAACCATAAAGTTGGCTGATACGGTGGAAAAATGTGCAGTAATTTACTGCCATCGGTTGAAGAACACCTGTAATTTCTGAACTCTTGCGTGCCCAGCTATATGAATGTTTTGTCCATATTTTCTCTTGACTTGGGAAGCAGAGACTGTAGCTTTTTAACCAAAGATAAAACTACATCGCACGGAGATCCTTCCTTGGTCTTTGCTTCTTTACAAGAGCTTGTTGACAAGATAAGAGGTAACATGGAAAACGCATGACTCTATATTCTTGCCAAGTTTGATTTATGCTATGCCAATGTTCACTCGTGATCTGAGGGCAGCGAGAATGTAGACCTTATCTTTTTGGTATTCAAGTCCAAGGATAGAACTACATTGTAGAGGGAGAGCCTTATGAGAATGGGTCTGGTATGCACTCCCTTACGGGGTGAGTGTATACCACACTCACTCCATAAGGGATTGCCATACCAGGGGTTGGATGGTGGGCGCCCCCTCTCTCCAATTATCTGTTTGGGATTAACAAAAAATTTCCTAAGCCCACCTGGTTTGGAAATACCTTCTTTCTAATCCCTAATGGAATATGTTTTGAATTTCATCCATACCGGATGAAAAATATGCCAGGTATAATCCCTAACTGGATGAATTATTGTCTTGAGCTTTACCACTAAGGATGTAGCATGGAATTTTTCATCCATGACGGATTACATCCATCATGGATGTTACCCTAACGGATGTAAACCTAAGAGGATGTAACTCTAATGAAGTGCAAAATTTCATCCCGGGATGGTTTGCTAACCGCCTCTCTGCCCTAAGCACGACACGATACTCGTGCTTGTTTTCTCTGGAGGATGGCGATGGCGGCTGAGCTGAGTGCTCGAGCATCACGATCCGCGTGCATTTTGTTTTTTCTTGCGCGATGGCGGCAGGCCCTTCCATTTCCCGCACTGGCAAATGACCTACTGCCGTGTTTGCCTGCAATCTTTCTTATTCATGAAGCAGCAGCGCTCATAAGGTGATGGGGGAAGTATCATGCACTTTGTAAATATGCAATTTGTCCTCAAGTATCCCAATTTGTTGCATTCTGCTGTGATCTCTTCAGATTCAGGTGTTGAATGCCGCAGCGTCCCACTCCACAAACGATTAAAGTTCTTTGTGGTGTCGCATCTATGTTTTACTTTTGATCGATTTGCTCGCTGTAGAATGCATGTTGGACATGGATAGCAACTGTGAAGACCTGCTACTCACCTCGTGCATCCTCACTAACACACATCTTGATGTGGTGGTTTTTGGGACGGGCACAGGTGAGGGTCTTCACTTGATGTGTATTTTTTCAGTTTGCAGATGATCAAAGGACTTGGTGATGGTGACGATTGACGTTACATACTGCTTCAGTGGGGCATCTGATACGATTCGGCCTCTCGACCTTAATCCGTTTTGGTTTCTATGGGTTGTAACCTGATTATAAGTCAGTTTTCTGGTATGATACCAGTCTGAACTTTGGCACCATATTAGTGGGGTTTTCGACCTGATTGTAAATCAGTTTTCTGGCATGATACCAGTCTGAGCTTCGGCTGCATTTTGATATGGTGCTGGAGTACCATCTCCAGACCTTATAAGGCTATCCAATGATGCTTAAGATAGGCCTTCTTATGCTGATTTAACACGGTAAGTACCAAGCGGTACTTTTTGAACATTGAGGTCAGAGTTCTAAGTTTAAAACAGCCATGGTTACACTGTTTTAACTTAGAGATTACCAAGCAGCTGGCGTGATGGGCTTTTCAGATTACATAACACCTGTTTTAAGCGATGCCATTGGAACCATCCTTTGAATTTGAAACAGGTTCAGTTTTACTATGTTAACTTGGAAAGTACCAAGCTGTACTTGACTTGGAAGAATACCAAGCAGTGGTCTTGTTGGGCTTTTTCAAAATACATAGGGGCTGCTTTAACTTATCAAACTAGCCTTTTGGAATACCCTTTGAGCTGGTGTTGTCTATAAAGTTCTGATTATGCTCATTGTAGCACTCCACTCTGATTGAGTTTTGGAGAGATGATTGGAAAACCAGATCCAGACCTTTGTGTATTCATGGAACATAGACATAGCATGCTGGATGGTCTGGGCTCTTGGAATTGCAACACCTGCAACTCATTCTTAAAGGCTCAAGTGTTTATGTTGATCTGGTATGTACCAAAGGTGGTGTTGGTCCCGATTGTTTTATAAGAAAATAAAGACTCCTTCAATGATGAATGACATCTGAATCTAGGGTGATGGTTGTCTTGGAAATCCCACCCTCCCACCCTAATTTTTCATGTGTTTTCAGGAAGATGACATGGGTTTTTATCAGGTAAGATACTGCCTATGGAAGGTGAAGTTAGATAGTGCCTTGTTATGAGGCTGATTTGTCGTTAATTTGACAAAGACCTTGTTTGGTCTTGTCCATGTCCCGACAAGACATAGTATCTTCCCTCTCTATTCTTGACCAGTGTACTTAGTGGTTTCTGTACACACGCTCTCTCTCTCTCTCACCTGCCATTTTCCAGTTTTCTTACTATGATGTACTAACACCTTTAATGGCTTTTGCAGAGGTCTAGGAAAGCCATGGGGTATCAGCCCCCTATACCTCCATAACAATAGTGTGGAGCAACAAATCCCTCATAAGGTATGATGATCCTCAGATTGGACAACGAGAGAAAGACATTGCTGATATTACTTGAAGAACATCTAAGGGTTTCTTGCATACTGATATTATGAGCTAGGCCCGGGTAAAACAACCTGTTAGAGTATGTGTGTACACCTTCTACATGATCCGGTCAATGCACATTCCTCGTGTTAACTGGTAACCTGTAGTTGATGCCTTATGTCAGCATCAGATCCCTTATGATGAAAAGCCTTCCCTACTCGTGGGCTTTAATACTTCTCCTGGATGTGGGTTTGCTCTTTATAGCACCACTAAAAAAATGCCCAGGTGTAACGTGATATGTCCTTTTTTCATACCTTAAGGAAATCTGGTTTTAAAACCATAAAGCTGGCTGATATGGTGAAAAGATGGGCAACAGATTGCTGCCAATGCTCTTATTCACATGTTCATGTTGTGAATCACGGGCAGTAGACTACTGCCACTGGCTGAAGAGCACAAGTTCTTATTCATACCTTTGGAAAAACGGTTCTAACCATAAAGTTGGCTGATACGGTGGAAAAATGTGCAGTAATTTACTGCCATCGGTTGAAGAACACATAAACACTAGTTGCGAGGTGCATTGCTGCATTTTACCTACACGGATACACCTGTGTAAAGCGGTTTCCAGCATAGATACCTTCAGGTGCAAATCTGGAAATGGTATTCCATAAAAAACATTCAGAGCATATAGGTCACAATAAGGATATCCAGAATCACTTAACCTTTACCGTGTCATAACCCCAAGGGCTTGGGGGAATGTAATCTGGTTTGACTATCCATAAAGCCAAGAAATAAACTGGAGGGAGGGAGGGAGAGAGAGGGAACCCACCATCCAAACCCCTGGCATGGCGGTCCCTTACGGAGTGAGTGTGGTATGCACTCACCCCGTAAGGGAGTGCATACCAGACCCATTCTCGTAAAGCTCTCCCTCTACATTGTAGTTTTATCCGTGGACTTTAAATACCAAAAGGATAAAAGGCCTACAGTCTCTCCTCCCAGACCAAGAATGAACAATGGTGAAGCATAAATCATGCTAGGCAAAACAGAGTACTGATCAGTTTCTAGGTCACCTTTTAGCTTGTCAACATAGCCTTCACACAAGTGGACAGGCATGAGCATAGAAATTATAAGTGTTCTTCAGCCAATGGCAGCAAATTGTTGCACATCATTTCACCCTATTAGCCAAATTTAACCAGGGAAGGATCCTTGTTCGAGGAACCTTATCATGATGTGAGTCAACTTACTGGTTTCAAAATCAATTCTCCAAGGGTATGAATCAGTACGTGACACTCTTTCCAAGCCGTATCAACGTTGCTGGAAAGATACATAATGGGAGAAACCAGTGAAATCACCACATTGTATGACTGATTCACCGGTCTATTCCAGCCATATATTACACTTGGGCAATTTTTAGTGGTGCTACAAAGGGCGAGGCCACATACAAGAGAAGCATAAAAGCATATGAGCCAGTAGGTATCTAGAAGTGACATGAGGCATCGGCTACAGGGGACAAGCTAAACGGAGTAATGTACATTGACCGGATCATGTAGAAGGTGTACACATATACTCGATTATGCTGTCTGACCAGGGCCTAGCTCACAATATCAGCTTTCAGGTCTACCTTAGAAACTCTGTGCTTATGATGCCTTTCTCTCCAAGCTCAAATCACCAACAAACTCTTGTTGGACACCTGGATCATACCTTACTCGTATTCCATGGCTTTGAGCCCATTACTCCAATCTGGAGTGCCCCCTTGCTAGAACTCCCTTGGCTTTGAGTTTATCACTCCAGTTCGGAGTGTACTTGCTACCCTTCTGTCAAAGCCAAATAAAGGTTAGTACCTCAACATGAGAAAGATGGAACAAGAAAGGAGAGGGGTAGATGGTGTGTACAAACACCACATAAGTACACTGGTCGATAGAAGAGAGGGAAGATATACATGTCATGTCAAGACGCATACAAGACCAGTAGGGTCATTGTCAATAAAAGACATCATCAGCCCTTTACGTGGCACCATCTAACACCTCCTTCCATGCACATCTCCTCAAATGATTGAACTGTAGATTTCAGAGTACATGAAATCTCAGGGTGGGAGGGTGGGGGTTTTTTTTTTTAAAGGCCATTCATCATTGAAAGGGACCATCAACCCCCTTGCTTTATATCATTTGCAGCAGCTCAGTTGGATCTGAGAGGGCTGCCTGAGAAAGTCTTCAATTCAAAGTCTTCATTTCATAAGAAAACAGTCCTATGCCATGAGCAGTTATGAAATAGTTTCCAGCATCAGCTTACATACCTTGTAGGCATGACAGAACCACTAGACGTACACATGTGTTAAGAGCTCGCAAACAAGGTAGGTGTTGAAGAAATCCGTCACCATAGATTCATGCCCTTGAGTCTCAAACAATTGAAGTGAGAATCTTTTCAATGCCTTACCCATATGAACTTGTATCAAGTGTCTTTTTGAGCAAAGAGTCATTTGAACATACCAGTTTTGTATGTTACAGACCTTCTTAAGCCTGGATTCGGTTTTCCATAACTTAGTAGCATGGACAAGAATCAGATTAACATCATGCATTTACATGAGAATATCTGCACTCTAAGATCCATCATCATAGATTCTGCCCTTTAAAGCTGAGGCTTAAATAGTTATGCAATTTCAAGTCTGGAGATCTAAGCCAGAACAAATGAAGTGGCCCTGCTTACTGCCCCATGACCAGGTTTAAGTCTGGAGCTAGACAATGTATCACAACATAGCGATACCAAGGCCATAGCATAACTAAGGCATGCTTAAGAAACCAGACTCAAAACCAGTCTGTAAATGCTTAAAGGAGCATTAATAGAACGTCTGATTTCTAAAAAGCTCTTCGGATGTGCTGCTTAGCCATTTTTAAGCTACAACAATATAACAAGCACTGTTTACTACCCCATAAACACTTCACAGGTTTGGATATAGTGTTCCAGAACCCTAGCATGTCGTTTTTAGTGCATCACAAAGAACTTTCAAAGCATTGCCAAGGTAAAAAATAAAGCCAAAGGGTCATGAAAACATGTGACAGATCTGACATAGCATAACCAGATCCGCATACCCTTTATTGCAGTCTCATTGTAAGGCAGCCACTAGATCATTCATGCCCTTTAAGAAAACAGAGTCTCAAACTGAGCTTTCGGGTCATTCATCATTGAAGGAGACAATCAACACCCTTGATTTATGCCCTCATAGAAAGAAATGAGCCATAAACACTAGTTGCGAGGTGCATTGTTGCATTTTACCTACACGGATACACCTGCGTGAAGCGGTTTCCAGCATAGATACCTTCAGGTGCAAATCTGGAAATGGTATTCCATAAGAAACATTCAGAGCATATAGGTCACAATAATTTTGACATGGATAGCAACTGTGAAGTCCTGCCATTCACTTCGCGCATCCTCACTAACACACAAAATATTTTTTGTGTTTGTTTTTGGGACGGGCGCAGGAGGGACTTCACTTGAATTGATTTATGAAGCTTGCAGGGATCTAAGCATTGTAGAGTGGATGAGTGTTGCTGCAATCGGCTGTTGCTGCACACAGCTGCTTCAAAAAATGCTTCAATGGGGATATACTTCAAACTTTGACCTTGATTTCTAGTTCTTTGAAATCTGTTAAGTTTTTGAAGTATGGTCACTTGTAGGGTTTCCTAGAACACAGACAGTCTAGTGACGGCTCTCTGGCTTTTATGCCAAAGACATCTAGTTTGATCATGGTGGCTTTTTGACAAGGTTATGGAATGCGGTTTCCAGACCTCTATTAAATGGCTCTGGCTTTATGGAGGATCAAGCCATCTCCAGGCCTTTATTAAAATGCTTGGCTTTATTTTATTTCTTGGCTTTATGGAGAGTCAAACCAGATTACATTCCCCCAAGCCCTTAGGGTTATGACACGGTAAAGGTTAAGTGATTCTGGATATCCTTATTGTGACCTATATGCTCTGAATGTTTCTTATGGGGTGCTGGAATACCATTTCCAGATTTGTACCTGAAGGTATCTATGATGGAAACCGATTTACAACAGGTGTATCCGTGTAAGTAAAATGCAGCAATGCACCTGCAACTAGTGTTTATGGCTCATTTCTTTCTATGAGGGCATAAATCAAGGGTGTTGATTGTCTCCTTCAATGATGAATGACGTGAAAGTTCAGTTTGAGACTCAGTTTTCTTAAAAGACATGAATGATCTAGTGGCTGCCTTACAATGAGACTGCAATAAAGGGTATGCAGATTTGGTTATGCTATGTCAGATCTGTCATATGTTTTCATGACCCTTTGTCTTTATTTTTTACCTTGGCAATTCTTTGAATGTTCTTGTGATGCACTGAAAACGACATGCTAGGGTTCTGGAACACTATATCCAGACCTGTGAAGTGTTTATGGGGTAGTAAACAATGTTTGTTATACTGCTGTAGCTTAAAAATTGCTGAGCAGCACATCCGCAGAGCTTTCCCCACTTCCCAGTTTGTGGAGCTTCTGTTTTCTTTTGATATGATTGTTAGGGGGATTTTTAGTCGTCTATTAGGCCCAGGTGCATTTGATAGTGAGCAGGGCTCCTTAGCGTGTCGTTAGGCTACCCTCTCGATCTCTTCTGGAGGAATGGGTTTACTATCCACGGTCGTTACTGGCCCTGCTACCTTCCTAAGTAGTTGGGCTTTAGTTGCTCCAGCCTTGACATTTCGGTTTCTGTGTTAGCAACGCCCTTTTCTCATGGAGGTGGTTGCCCACATCGACGATGGCTCTTTGTCCTTCCAACAACATCTTCGTTCACCGCGGGATCTCCTCTCGATACAAGCACGAGAATCTCCTTGTCTGCCACCCTTCGAACAGTTGGACACTCAAGGTCTGGAGCACTTACAGGATACCATCATGGAACGTGTGCAACGACACTCATTTTCCAACATGCTTTCCGACGCTCCTTCGGATACACATTGGGTTAGACTTCTCTCATGCGCCGGGCCCGGAACAGACGCGTGGCTCACGGTACGACCAACCATTGCACCCTTTCATATGTCTTCTACTATTTTTACCACCTCCCTACGAGTTCAACTGGGTCTTCTACATTCTTCTGTATTAGGACTACAACAGTGTGTTGGTTGCCATCCTATCGATTCACTCGACGTACATCTTCTTCGTTGCCCCTGCGGTGAGAACGCACTGCGACCCATGACGTCGTCCGGGATGCAGCAGCTGCGGTTGCTCGTGATGCCGGGGTCCATGTCATTCGAGAGCAGATGCACGTACTCCTATCGACCCACGATCACCATTACACTCGACGACGGGTTGACATTGTTCTCTCTCACGATTGCGATGGGAAGCAGAGTGGTGAGTGGCCCCCGGAAAAAAAACATCTTGACAAGTGGACAAGATCCGTTTCGCATAGATATTTCTCGAAAATCAATGGAGTGGATGCATAAATCACTACAGGAAATGGGGGAGGTTTGCAAAGCCGGGGCGACACCGCTGCGTCGCTAATGCCCCATTTTGGGGAGGGGTAGCAGCCCAGATTTGCGACGCCCGGGCGTCGCACGCCCGTCGCTGGGCCGTCGTACCCAATACGTCGCTAAAAAGCGACGTCGGGAGGTCATCGTGTGTGTGTATGTGTGTGTGTGGGGGGGGGGGGGGGGGGGTGGCCTTCGGCGACGCCCCGACATTGCTTTGAAGCGATCCCCCATGCCGGCGGGGCCTCTGGCTAGCGACGCCCCTGGCTAGCGACGCCCAACCATCACTGCCGCTGCTTGAATTTTTTTAAAAAACAAGGTGAAAACACATGGCAGTAGCTTCGTTGCGACGCCCGGGCGTCGGTAGCCGGCGGGGTGGGGGCCTGGGCTGAGACCCCCGAGCGTCGCAGCCTGCCATTTTTCTCAAAAAAAAAGTAGAAACACGGGGCGCCACGGGGCGTTGCGACGCCCGAGTGTTGCCAGCTGGCAGGGTGGGGGCCCAGATTGCGACCCCCAGGCGTCGGAGGAGTTGCCCGGGCGTCGTAGGCGGACGTTGTCATCGTTAATCCTACTAGGTGAGATCTCCTTCCCGGCACAGCTTCATCACAGGGAGTTGCTGCTTCAGTAGTTGTGCAAGGAAAGGAGCACGACTATCGGGCACGTCACTCCACAGACACATTCCTCCCTTTGTTAGTCGAGATCTTCGGTTGTTTGCATCATCAGTTCAATGACTTCCTTCGCACATGTGCCCATCGTGCAGCGGAAAAGAAAAGCCTTGGAAGCCCAAACGCCTATGTTCTTGTAGCTTTCTTTAGACAACGAGTTTCTGTTGCTCTGCAAAAGGCTCAAGCTCTATCTATTTTACATCGGGCAGAGGTTGCCGGGGCGGCTTCATCTCGCCTCCTGGCACTCTCTGATCCATCCTCTTTCCTGTTGTCTGACCTTCTTCGCGGAGTAGGTGATACTAGAATAGTTTGATTTCTTTCTTTGGGTCGATATATCTAGCCGTACGAGCTTTTGCTCTTGGGGACAGTTTTACCCATTTGTACATTCACCCCACTTTGGGTCTTTTTATAAAGCTATGCATGTTTGTTGCATGTCCACCCATGAGGTCAACAATTATTTGACGTTGTCCTCTGGAATATACATGTAGTAAATCCGAAACCAAAACGAGGGTAAGTAGGGTAGAGGGTATTCGTGGAGCCCAGAGCCAACTAAAACGTGACACGTCAGAGAGATAAGGGCTGTTGGCTCTGAGTCGCGAAGCGCGCGGACATGGCCCAGGGGATGGCTTGCGTGGGTCCCGTGCCACATCAAGTTGCCGCCGACTGAGGGTACCAAGAATCGGATGGCAAGGAAAGGAGGTTCGCACAAGTTTGGGACTTGTATCCAATTGTGTTATGGCGGAATGATCGCTTCCGAGGTTGGTTGGGTAGCGTAGCTGTTGAATTTTTATTTCAGAGTTTGCGGAGTGGCGAAGCTTGGCGAAACTAGCTTGGATCCGCAAGGCGTGGCCCAGGTGTTTGTGTGTTTGAGAGAGAGTGTCCGCGAGGAGAGACTCGCGATTGGAGGAAGGGTGCACGGTGCCGGGAGAGAGGGACTTAAGCGGAAGATGAAGGCTAGTTCGAGGGAACTGTACACGTCTCCGATTGCAGTGGAGTACGGCATAGCCGCGGCGTTGAATTCGGTGAAAGTTCTTGAGAGGCAAGTGTTTTCCCCCCAAGCTCTTTTCCTTACTGATGCCAGACAAACGACGATCACGTTTGTGGGTTTTTTCTTTGCTGGGATGGGAAACCATGAACTTGCGATTGTCTATAGCTGGTTTGAAAAATGTTTGCTTGGACTTGGCTGGCTGTTGGGAATGGCGAATGCATGAATGAGCCCCTTCTTTCATGTTGTGTGGGCCTGCCTGTCTGATCCCCTTCGTTCTCAATGGTTCCCCCCCCACCCCTCTCTCTCTCTCTCTCTCTCTCTCTCTCTCAACCCGGATTATTTCTTTATATGGAGGTAAGTCTTACTACCAACGTCAGCCCCTGACAGAGGTAGGTTCTGTCCCTTTTGTTCCCGCTCAAACTGGGCGCGGGGTCAATGGCCACAAGGCTACGGCAAACAACGTCTTATGAGTACAATCTCAACTATCGTGAGGGGTCTTCTGAAGAATGGAAGGGCACAGTTGAAAAAACTGTTCCCATGATTCAAGACAGCCCTGATGAACTGGAGTATATTTCAAAGGGTTACAACGCTCCCATTAGTTCTTCTGAGATTGTTGAAGCAATTGACCATTTAAACGGATATAAAGCTGGTGGACCTGATGGCATAGTCAACGAGCTTATCGAGCACTGTGGCGTCCCCATGATAGAGGCCCTTGTACTTCTCTTTAACCTTATCTGGAGGACTGAAATGATCCCCTTTCCCTGGCGACAGGGGGTCATTGTCAATCTACACAAGAAATGTGACAGAGAAGAGCCGGGGACATCCCGCGTCTCAATGCAGTTGGCAAGATATTTTGCAGAGTCATAAGTACCTCGAGGTTGATCTGGAGTGTAGAGGTTGTTTCCATGAAGGCCAAGCTGGCTTTCGGAGAACTAGGGGCTGTGTGGATCATATCTTCACTGTAAGCCAGATTATCCAGGGAAGGAAAAAAGAAGGGAAACCCACTGTTGTCTTTTTCTTTGGATGTCAAAAAGGCTTATGACACAGTGTGGAGAGATGGTCTATGGCTCGGACTCTGGTCATCTGGGATCAAGGGAAAGATGTGGAGAGTGGTCCATAACTTGTATGCTCACACCAAAAGCTGTGTCACTGTTAATGGACAGAATTCTAATCTCTTCGACATAGACCAAGGTGTAGCGCAAGGAGGTCCCCTCTCTCCTCTGCTCTTCAATGTTTTCATAATCAACTCCTCGAGGATGTGGAAATTGAGGGATCTGGGTTAAGGGTGGGTGATGCCACCATACCAGCCTTTATGTCTGCGGATACTTTGACCTTTGGGGGCTAGAGGCTAACCTCAGTAAATGCGCAGTGGTGGCATTCAACAACCGAGGGGAGGGAGGAGGCGACCTCAAGTGGCAGTGGGGAAGCCAAGAGATTCCTGTCCTCCATCCTGGCTTTGAGTTTTCCTCCAACTATAATTGGGATGCACATATTCGAAAAGTTGTTCAATCTGGCAAGCGCAAAGCGTTGGGTCTCACTAATTTTTTCCACTGCAGAGGGATCAACTCTGAAGTAAAAAAAACCCATGCTTTGCCGCGTTATTAGGCCTGCCTTGGAGTACGCATCTGCAGTGTGGGTTGATAACTCCAACCAGGCTAAGTCTCTAGTATCCGTTCAAGTGGGGGTGCTCAAGGAGTGCATGTCAGCATGCTCCGAAACTGCTAATGTGGCTGTTCGGGGTGAGTTTGGCATCCCTCCCTCAAGCTCCCGACGAGATGAGTTCTAGGTCAGATGGTGGGGTCAGCTGCAACGTATGACTAACATCAGATATCCTAAGTTAATCGACTCTATATCTTGGAAGCAGGATCGCCCTGTCAAACAGGCTGAGTCCTGGCAGAAGAGGGTAGAAGACATTTGCAAGGATCTGAATCTAAGTCCGCAAGTCTTGACCCTGCTGGATAAATCTGACTTAGAGGCTGTAGTGTCCAAAGCCATGTCTGTTGCCAGGAAATTGTCTGATGAAATGAAGTTAGGCAGAAAACTTCCCTGAACTTGTTTCCAGTCCGTGACATGGGGGAGGCCATCATGGATGACCTCAAGGTTTACCCACTCTCGGCACTAGACTGAAATTAAACTCAGGGCGGGAAGCCTACCTTTGAATAAGCAAACAGATGCAGAGAGGAAAGGGGGATTGCAAATGCCTGTTGTGTGGGCAACCTGAAGACAATATTCATTTTCTGATTTATTGTCCTGGGTACCCTCACCAGAGACGCCCTCTTCACATTCAAGGGATTCGTGAATGTACCTCCGTTTACCAACTTTGAAAATCTCGAGGCTGAGCCAAAAGCCCAGGCCCTTTTGGGGCCTAGTTATTGGGCAAATCACACACAGCAGATTGACGCTTGTGTAAAGGTAGTTCTAGAGGATATTTGGAAAACTCGGATCAATTGTCTGTTCCAAGGTAAGTCATACTATGGGTGTCAGCCCCTGACAAAGGTAGTTTCTGTCCCTTTGTGTTCCGCTCAAACTGGGCGCGGGGTCAATGGCCACAAGGCTATGGCAAACAACGTCCTATGAGTACATTCTCTCAACTATTATGATTGAATCCTTTCATTTTTCCTTCCCAAGTAGAACAGTGTTTTTTTCAGATGTGCCACGTGCACCGGGGTGGAAGGTTGTCCTCCACAAGGATCCTCGAGCTCGACGAGTAGTAGCAGATGTCAACGAGTATGTGAATGTGTTGTTCTCTTTCCCCACCTTTCTCATGTTTTTGCACGTGCATAACTTAAAATTGTGGTAGGGCCTCTGCTTGCTGGGGTGGATGTGTGGGCTAATCCTACCACGCCATGTTGTTCGGACTAGCTGTGCACTCATTTCAAACTTCTTACAAGTCCATATCAGGACCATGCATATCGAACCACTGATTGGTGTTGGGCTTATGCAGAGCAGGTGGCTTTGGTGGTATTGGCACGCAAGCCCTTCATAAATTCAATGGGAGCAACTGGCCCCCCGGGGGGTCTTGACATCCAGAATTTTTTCAAGGGCAACCCTTATCCTCCACAATCAGCCCCCTACCAAGCTCAAGCCTTAAATGCTTTACATGTCCAACCTCCACTGCCCTACCCTCCCAACAACAACTTCACCCCTTCCAGTAACTTCCCCTCAAATGCAAATTCTTTCCCCTCTCCACTGGGGCCCTCATACAACACATCGGTGCCACCACAGATGCCCTCCACAATGTACCACCCCTACCTCCCATACCCACAAGATTATGGACCCAGGCCCACCCCCTGTCCCTCTTCTCCGTTCAACCAGTCACCTCCATCATCATTCTCTCAACCTACCCCTCTCCCTCACAGTGCTCCCCCACTTATATCCCTCCCGCTTTCATCTCTCCTGCAAGTCAGCCGCCCAAACCCAGGTTCGAGCTCCCCATTGGATGGTGCACGCCTTATGGCTCTCTTGACGACGCAGTCTGCAGCTGAGGGCACTGATGAAATTCTCTCTTCACCAAGCTCCACTGAGCTTCCTCCCTCCTCATTGAACCAGATAGAGGTCTCTGTCCCTCCACCTGCAATAGCCTTGGCAACACCAGTGAATTTGGCCCTTTCTTCTGCATTGACTAGGCTGCCAAATAGCAAGTTACCGAGGGGTCGGCATATGAAGGGAGAACGCATTGTGTACGATGTGGACGAGCACAAGCCTGGGGAAGCCCAACCACAACTAGAAGTAAGTCCAATTACAGTGTATAGTTCAGACCCTGTGTTGGTGGTGGGCAAGCAAATTGCTGTGAACAAGAAGTACATTTGCTATGGGCTGCGTGGAGCCACAATTCGTATCCTCAATATCAACACTGCGTTGCGGGCCCTGCTTCGTGGCCATACTGAGGTGAGCCCAGTACATAATTATGTTTCTGTTGATCTGATATTCCCTAGCTTTGTCACATAGCTGATGCATGTTGAGTTTCTTCTCCTCTCTTATGATTCTCAAAAGTGTTATAAGGTGTCATTTCATGTCTTAGTATTGTTCCTGCACTTTCCCTCTCCCTCTTCACCAATTGGAAGCTCTACCTTTGTCTGCCGAAGTAGCCTTGTTTCTCTTACATACATCTTTGTCTTTTGCTCAGAGATATCTGAATCACTTCTGTTAAAAGCTAAAGAGGGCTTGCTTCTTCCATCATTAATCTCAGGGACTAAGGGTTGGGAAGCAATGCCTGGCATTTTGTGTTATCATGGGCACTGTCATCACAAAGACTTTGCACATATTGATGCTCACTATTATGTGGTACAGAGGGTGACTGACCTGGCTTTCTTTGCAGAGGACGTCAATCTACTTGCAAGGTAAATGTCTTCTCTATTAAAAATCGACCATACTTGTGTGCAGCTTTAACGCTCTAGTCACAAAGTCCTGTGTTTCTGGAGATAAAATGATACACATCCAGTTGGGTATTGCCTTGGTCTGGCTCGTCAGTTTCATTTGCACTCAAAAGGCAGTGCTCTCATCTCTCATAAGATTGTATACGTTGGTGGTCTCAGGTAGCACAGGTAGTAGTAGGTTGTGGACAGAAGCAGTAAAGTAGAAGTGTGAATTTTAACAAAAATGCTACACTTCTGCATGAGTTAGTGAAGAGATGGTAGGGACTGAATATTTTGTACGCTACCCATCCGGGTTGATTGTACCTAGGTTTGTTGTTACCAAACCTCTCTGATGTTTCATCTCTCAGACTGACTCTCTGAGAGACATAACTCTCCCTGTCCTCTAGGAAGCCTATTGCCATTGGGTGGACTTGATACGGGAGTACATTAATGTCTCTGTGACTAAATGCCGGCCTTGTGACCTCGTGTCCTTGTTTGTTTCGACCTGAAGCGCTTTGCTCCAGGTAAGGTAGTGCATTGGTTCTAGTTGGAAAGCTTGGGGCCTTTCCCTCTTTAGAATATGCCTACATGGGCCATTCCCTGCAACTCCCTGGAGTGTGATCTCTGAATGGTAACAAGCGGACCCCTACCGCTTGGGGGCAGCCCCTCCGCCCAATTTGGGCAGTCGTATGCTCTGTATAGCATACTCGGCACTTGGGCTCGGAATGGTTCCTGTGCTTAAACTTATAGCCTGCGAGATCAATCAATATTTTAGCTCCTATCAACATCAACACTCCCCAGGGTGATTCCTGGGAATTGGTTACTTATGCCAAATCTAGGGCTTCATGTGTAGTTTTTGGGGTGAATCCCAGGATGGACGATGTGTCCTTTAAAACTACATGCTCTAGCTTAGGCTTGGATTTCATGGCCAATGGCTCCATCTCGAGACTTGATAACAGGGGTACGTTGAAGGTTGCAATGTCCAAAAGTGCTTCTAATAGAGTCCCACATCAATTCAATCTCAAAGAAGTTCGTCCCTTGACTGGCTGGAGAGCGGTCTTAGACATTGGTGATTCAATGGGGCGCTCTAGGAAGACAACCAAGGGCAAGGACTTCAACTTGAGAGTTTCTAATCGGTTTGATGCTCTGGATGAGGTTGAATCCAAACAGCCAGAAGGACAAGATGCCCCTAAGTGTACAGAACCTGAACGTCCTGAATCTGAAGGATTTGGTACTCTGAATGGTTTACCAATCCTCAAGGTTTACACAAGACGAACAAATTCTATACACGGGGTAATTGTCCCCAAGCCGTCAGATGGACAATCTGTCCCTAAGTGTGCAGAGCCTGAACGTCCTGAATCTGAAGGATTTGGTACTTTGAATGGTTTACCAATCCTCAAGGTTTACACAAGACGAACAAATTCTATACACGGGGTAATTGTCCCCAAGCCGTCAGATGGACAATCTGTCCCTAAGTGTGCAGAGCCTGAACGTCGTGTAACTGAAGGATTTGGTACTCTAAATGGTTTACCAATCCTCAAAGTCTACACAAGACGAGCAAAATCTATACACGGGGTAATTGTCCCCAAGCAGTCTGACGGACAATATGCCCCTAAGTGTGCGGAGCCTGAGCGTCGTGTAACTGAAGGATTTGGTACCCTGAATGGTTTACCAATTCTCAAAGTCTACACAAGACGAGCAAAATCTACACATGGGGTAACTGTCCCCCCTTTGCAGAACGGTTCGCCGTCCAGGAGCAATCACAAGCTACCTAGACGACAAACAAGTCACATGCAAAGGGCTGGCTTGCGGCTGGCCACTTTCAACTTCTCAGGGCTGACTAACCAAAGGAAACAACTCGAAGTGGGACAAGTCCTTCGGACTAATGATATTCATATCTGTGCTGGGCAAGAAACATGGGAAACGTCGGATAAACTGGTTGGAGATGTCAATGGTTATAAATGGGCAGGTAGGATGTGTACTCTCAGGGCAGCCTCTGCCAAACGCGGTCAAAAAGGGGTTGGATTCTTTGTCCGTGATTTCTTGTTTGATAATTGTGAAATTATCAACAAGGGTTTGAGGTACGAGCATAGTATCTGGCTAAAACTGAATCTGAAGGGCGGCATGAGTACGAAGGACCTCTTTGTGGGTTGTGTTTACATGCCCACAGAGGGGACCTTTAGTGCTGACGCAGACAAAGCCTTCGAAGATGTAAAGCTAGACTGTGCTTCGTTCCTTGCCAAAGGTCAGGTAGTGCTATTGGGTGACTTCAATGCCCGGGTGGGCAAAGGGCTCCATCAGGACGATATCATTGGGCCTTTTGGTGAGGACGAGCTGAATTCTAATGGCAGACGGTTAATTAACTGTCTGGAAGAGCTTCAGCTTTTGACCTTGAATAACAGGACAAGAGGTGACCAAGTGCAGTGGACTCGTGAGAAATCCCAAACTGGGGAACGTTCCATTGTGGACTATATCATAATGGACAAAAATTTGTTTCCCCAGTGTGCCAATGTGTTGATCGACAGAACTGATATTGGTACCTCTGACCACTTCCTGTTTTGGACTGAGATCAAAAGGTGTTTTCCCAACACCAAGAGATCTGTGAAACGTTCGATTCGGAAGTGGCGCATAGAAAAATTCCATAATGAAGAGGTCAAGGCTGAGTACGTCCAGGCCTTGCAAGAGGCTCTCCCTCATTTTGTCCAATCGCTCCAAGAACTTCAGTCTCGCTCTGACAAGGCAAGAAATGAAGTCGAAAGAGCAGTGGACTCTTGGGAAAGTTTTGTTTCCTCCGTGGCTGACAAGATCATTGGGAGGAAACTAATTGTCTGCGGTAGAGCTGGTAATTGGTGGACCAATGAGATCAAACTCAAGATAGCTGAGAGACGAGCCCTTTATAAAGAGTGCTGCAATTTGAAAACCAACAGAGAATTGTGGGCGATGTCCTACCAGCTCCGTAAAGATATCAATCAGCTTGTTAGGTCTCAGAAGAAATTATACTGGGACAAGTTATACAGTGAAATAAACTCAAACCACCATGGTGGTAATGACAAGAAATTCTGGTTGGCCCTTCAACGTTTGTACAAGCCTAAAAACGGTCAGCAAGTACAAGCGCTGAAGACTACTAAAGGTGCAGTGGTGACTTCATCGGTTGACATTGTCAAAACCTTTGAAAATCACTACAGTATCCTTGGCAGAACTTCTAGGTCTAACAGTGAGGGGTCTTCTGCTGAATGGAGGGACACAGTTGGAAAAACTGTTCCTATGATTCACAACAGCCCTGATGAACTGGAGTATATTTCAATGGCTTATAACGCTCCCATTAGTTCTTCTGAGATTGTGGAAGCAATTAAACATTTAAATGGATATAAAGCTGGTGGACCTGATGGTATTGTCAACGAGCTTATCAAGCACGGTGGCGATCCCATGATAGAGGCCCTAGTTCTCCTCTTTAACCTTATCTGGAAGACTGAAATGATCCCCTTTCGCTGGCGACAGGGGGTCATTGTCAATCTATATAAGAAGGGTGACAGAGAAGAACCGGGGAACTACCGTGGCATCACGCTCCTCAATGCTGTTGGCAAGACATTCTGCAGAGTTATAAGTACTCGTCTCGAGGTTGATCTGGAGTCTAGAGGTTGTTTCCACGAAGGCCAAGCTGGCTTTTGGCGAAACAGGGGCTGTGTGGATCATATCTTCACTCTAAGCCAGATTATCCAGGGAAGGAAAAAAGAAGGGAAACCCACTTATGTTTTTTTCCTGGATGTCAAAAAGGCTGATGACAGTGTGGAGAGATGGCCTATGGTTCTGCCTCTGGTCTTGTGGGATCAAGGGAAAGATGTGGAGAGTTGTCCACAACTTGTATGCTCACACCAAAAGCTGTGTCACTGTTAACGGACAGAAGTCCAACTTCTTTGACATAGACCAAGGTGTAGCTCAAGGATGTACTCTCTCCCCTCTCCGGAAAGTTGTTCAAACTGGCAAGGGCAAAGCTCTGGGGCTCACTAAATTTTTCCACTGCAGAGGGGTCAACTCTGAGGTTAAGAAAACCATGCTTTGTAGCGTTATTAGACCTGCCTTGGAGTACGGATCTGCTATATGGGTTGATAACTCCAACCAGGGTAAGTCTCTAGAATCCATTCAAGTGGGGGTGCTTAAGGAGTGTATGTCAGCATGCTCCAAAACAGCCAATGTGGCTGTTCGGGGTGAGTTTGGCATTCCGTCCTTAAGCTCCCGACGAGATGAATTCAAGGTCAGATGGTGGGGTCAGCTGCAACATATGCCCAACACCAGATATCCTAAGTTAATCGACTCTATATCTTGGAAACAGGACTGCCCTGTCAAACAGGCGGCAGAAGAGAGTAGAAGAGATCCTCAAGGACCTGGACCTGGATCCGCAAGTCTTGACCCTGCTGGATAAATCTGACTTAGAGGCTGTAGTGTCCTCAGCCATGTCTGTTGCCATGAGATTGTCTGATGAAAATGAAGTTAGGCAGAAAACCTCCCTGAGCTTGTTTCCAGTCTGTGACATGGGGGAGGACATCTTGGATGACCTGAAGGGTCTACCCACTCTCGGCACTAGACTGAAATTTAAACTCAGGGCAGGAAGCCTACCTTTGAACAGCAAACAGAAGCAGAGAGGAAAGGGAGAGTGCAATTGCCCGTTGTGTGGGCAATCTGAAGACAGTATTCATTTTCTGATACACTGTCTGGGGTTCTCTCACCAAAGAGACGCTCTCTTCAAATCTATGAAGGGAATTGTGTCTGTACCCCTGTTTACCAACTTTGAAAGTCTTGAGGCTGAGCCAAAAGCCCAGGCCCTCCTGAGGCCTAGTTTTTGGGCAAATCACACACAGCAGATTGATGCTTGTGTGAAGGGATTTCTAGAGGATATCTGGAAAACCCGGATTAATTCTTTATATGGAGGTAAGTCTTACTACCAACGTCAGCCCCTGACAGAGGTAGGTTCTGTCCCTTTTGTTCCCGCTCAAACTGGGCGCGGGGTCAATGGCCACAAGGCTACAGCAAACAACGTCTTATGAGTACAATCTCTCCCGTCTGCTCTTCAATGTTTTTATCAATCAACACCTCGAGGATGTGGAAAGTGAGGGATTTGGGTTAAGGGTGGGTGATACCACCATATCAGCCCTTATGTTTGCGGATGACTTCGCAGGCATAGGGGAGACTCCAACCAATCTCCAGGAGTTGATTGATTGCGCGAAGAGATACTTTGATCTTTGGGGGCTAGAGGCTAATGTCAGCAAGTGTGCAGTGGTAGCATTCAACGACAGAGGAGAGGGAGGAAGTGATCTTAAGTGGCAGTGGGGTAGCCAAGAGATCCCGGTCCTCCCTTCCTACACTTACCTGGGCGTTGAATTTTCCTCCAATTGTAATTGGGATGCACATATCCGGAAAGTTGTTCAAACTGGCAAGGGCAAAGCTCTGGGTCTCACTAAATTTTTCCACTGCAGAGGGGTCAACTCTGAGGTTAAGAAAACCATGCTTTGCCGCGTTATTAGACCTGCCTTGGAGTACGGATCTGCTATATGGGTTGATAACTCCAACCAGGGTAAGTCTCTAGAATCCATTCAAGTGGGGGTGCTTAAGGAGTGTATGTCAGCATGCTCCAAAACAGCCAATGTGGCTGTTCGGGGTGAGTTTGGCATTCCGTCCTTAAGCTCCCGACGAGATGAATTCAAGGTCAGATGGTGGGGTCAGCTGCAACATATGCCCAACACCAGATATCCTAAGTTAATCGACTCTATATCTTGGAAACAGGACCGCAGGCTAAGTCCTGGCAGAAGAGAGTAGAAGAGATTCTCAAGGTCCTGGACCTGGATCCGCAAGTCTTGACCCTGCTGGATAAATCTGATTTAGAGGCTGTAGTGTCCTCAGCCATGTCTGTTGCCATGAGATTGTCTGATGAAAATGAAGTTAGGCAGAAAACCTCCCTGAACTTGTTTCCAGTCAGTGACATGGGGGAGGACATCTTGGATGACCTGAAGGGTCTCCCCACTCTCGGCACTAGACTGAAATTTAAACTCAGGGCAGGAAGCCTACCTTTGAACAGCAAACAGAAGCAGAGAGGAAAGGGAGAGTGCAATTGCCCATTGTGTGGGCAATCTGAAGACAGTATTCATTTTCTGATACACTGTCCGGGGTTCTCTCACCAAAGAGACGCTCTCTTCAACTCTATCAAGGGAATTGTGCCTGTACCCTATTTACCAACTTTGAAAGTGTCGAGGCTGAGCCAAAAGCCCAGGCCCTCCTGAGGCCTAGTTTTTGGGCAAATCACACACAGCTTGTGTGAAGGGATTTCCAGAGGATATCTGGAAAACCCGGATTAATTCTTTATATGAAAGTAAGTCTTACTACCAACGTCAGCCCCTGACAGAGGTAGGTTCTGTCCCTTTTGTTCCCGCTCAAACTGGGCGCGGGGTCAATGGCCACAAGGCTACGGCAAACAACGTCTTATGAGTACAATCTCTGAGAGACATACAGCATTCTTTCTGGTTTCGTCTTGTTATGTTCCATGTGACTTTCCTTCATGTTTTGTCCTGGTGCCTTTGTTTTCATCTTTGAAAGCTCTTTTATACTTTGGATGTGGCTATGCCATTTTATCTTTGGTGAACTCTCAAATGTGAGTTCAGATTTTTCTCAGATTGATATATATATTCTTGACTCCCCTTTCTCCAGTTAAGATCTTGGTACATGCAGTATCATTGGCCATAAAAGAGTTAACAAAATTGTGTTATTCTGCCAGGGCAGGAAGGTTAGATCATGTGTGTAATGGCAAAGTATCACAGTGTTGAGTACATTCTGAAAGTTAACCTAGACTCGGTAATTCCATTCTCAGCTGGGCCAAACTAAGTATTTAATATCAATGAAGATGAGGTGCTGTCCTTCACAAAGCTTTACCTTAAACTGAATCTTCTTCCTTTTTGTCATCCAGTGCAAGCACTGACGGACGGGTCATCATCCGCAATATAGCAGAGGGGCGCGCAGAGGATGGCAGAGTTTTAATCACAGAGCAGATTGTGCTGGCTATGCAATTTGTTGGTGACTGGGTGTCATCTCATCCCCTCCTTCGCTGGAATTACCATACACAGGTGTTTCCAACTGAAGTCCAAATTCTTGGATGACCCTGCGGAAGATTGCTGGTCCAATTCTCATTGTTTAGTTGTGAGATTGATGTTTGATTTGGGACTTTCTCAGATCTGTCTCTTTTCTCTGTCCTCTCTCTCTCAGCCTTGGGCTCTGGACCAAGCACCTGGCTTTTTAAATCATTTCAACTCAAATATTTCTAAACCCAGCCAAAGCTAGGACACTTGCAATATATCAGCTGCGATCCAAGCTGACATTGTTGTGGTTGTTGTTTAGATGTGGCGTGAAAGCATGCGGCTTTCGCATCATGTTTTCTGACAGAGAGAAAGAAGATTTTCAAAGTCTCTTGTCATATTGCAGGACTTTTTGGTGGTGGCTGTCGGGAAGTATGTCTTGACCATTGATGTAAGCAAGGTGCGGCAGGCGGCTCCCCCTGGGGGTTTCAACACGGATCAGCCTTTGGTGTGCCATGTGGAGAACCCGTTGGAAGGGATAAATGTTGTAGGCACTCATGATGAGGATGTTGCTGACCTATCGATTCCTTTCTTTGTCTCTGACCGCATTGCATCAGCCTCCCAGGATGGCACGGTCTCTCGTTCTCTCTTTCTTTGGGCTTTCTGTGGACATTCTAAAGTTGTTTTGGGTCCTGTGGAAATAATGATCTTCTCCATCTTCGGCTTCAGCTTCTACTTGTTCCTACTTTCTTTCTTCCTTTCTTCCATTCTTTATTTCCTTCTTGCCTGTAGGAGCTGGCAACAGCTGATGGCACCTGGATCCAAATAATATAACAGGCTGGGCAGACTGACATTGTGTCACAACCTGCTTTTTCAAAGTCATGCATTGATATTTCAATACCACAGTAGGTGGTCTCACATTGGTCACTCTGATGTAGCATCTCACCTGCACAATTTGGTATGGGAAACCAAATTTGACTTACATTGGAAGCCCAACCATGCAAACTTGCACCCTACACAGGGTTATCCGAGCAAATGCAGAATGGGAAAGAACGTATCTTGAATATAACATCTGCAACAGTGACGGACATAATTCCTAATGGGAAGAGACACAAGCTGTTCATGTGACGAAATCTAGGGTTCCACCGCTGATTTTGTGGATTGCTAACCGGGTTGTATGGCATGTGCTGTGATGAGATGTCAGGTGCGGGTATGGGGAGAGAAGAATATAAGCCCCTTATCAGTTTTTACTCCACATCAAGGAGAGGCTGTGGGTGCAGTAGCCTTTCTTTCAGCACCACATCGCCCCGAGCTTTCTGTTTTGCTTACTGCGGTATCATTCATTTCATTCTCTTTCTGTTTAGTCTCTCATCCAGTAATGTGTCCTGAACACGCAGAGCAAACTTGAAAGTTGGACCTCACATCTTTGGAAGGGTAGAGAAGGTCCATGTTATTTCTAACTGGGTTCGAGCTGAGGCAAAGAGAAGTGCAGTCTGAAAGTCAAGCCTACTTTCGCACTGCATTAACACAGAAAAAGATTGAGCAAGACAGAAAAGAAGAAAGGAAATTTACAGTGGGCTGAGAATGTCTAACAATGACAGAGGGAGAATGGAGGATAAGAGGGAGGGAAACACATCATCGTTTCAGAAGTGTGGGTTGCGGTGGCAGGGACCTCTGAACCGGGAGTTGAAATTATGGGCACCAGATTCAACCTCAAGGACTGGCTCTATGATGTGGCAGTGTATTCAGACTCTGGAGTTCACGAGTTCAGCTGCCGATGGCAAGCTGGAGACTGCGTTCTTCAACCACGTGCTGGTTGCCTCACGAGCAAGCCTTATCCTGGTGGCAAATTCTAAGAGAAATGCAATCTACACAATACACTTTGAGTTTGGGGCTACTCCAGTCACAGCACGGATGGACTATGTCACTGAATTTGCCGTGACGATGCCAATTCTGAGCCTCATGACAACAGAGGAGACGGTTACTGAAGGAGGGGAAGGCATTGTACAAATCTACTGTGTACAAACACAAGCCATCCAACAGTACGCCCTTAATATGTCACAGTGCTTGCCTCCCCACACTGGAGAATCCATTAGATCTCCAAGTATCCCAGAAAAACATTCACTTGAGCTGCAGGCAGCAGCCACCACCAGCACATCAGCTTCTGCACCTGTTGAGAAGATGGTGACCAGTGTGGTAACCAAGGCCAGCATGACTGTGACTGCAGTCGGTGGTGTTTCAGTTGGGTTGACTCCAAATGTTCCACCAGGTCTCCAACAACTGTCCTCAGGGGTTGGTAACCGGCTCGACAGTGGTCACCGTTACTCCATGAATGTGGCAACAGAGATGATCAAGTCGAGCACTGTGACACCTGCAAAGGAGTTGAAAGATGAACCAGGCAATTTATCATTTGTTACTAAAGCAGCCGCCCAACCTGTATCTGACCAGGTAAACCAACCTTCAACCATTCCAGTTAATCAACAGGTTGGCCAGTCAGAGGTGGCATCTGGTGTCCCACCAACAACAAGCATTGGAGCACTATCTTTGAGGAGGCATTTGCTGCCAAAGAGCCCACCAAACACTGCTGTTCAGCGGTATGTCCCTGTGTCAACTAGTCTTGTGCAGCAGGAGTCTGAGGAATTAGAGTCCCAGGAAAAGCGGGGGTATGGGCCTGTGGACAGTGTTCATTCAAGGCAACCATCAGACAAACTGGAGGGGTCAGGCGATAGCTGCGTGGATGCTGCACAAACAGCAACAGAAGCTCACTTTGCTTCTTCATCGAGCAGCAATTCCCTAGGAGAGGAATTGCTTGACAAAGAAAATAGGGAGGGGCCTTCAGGGGCAGTTCCCACCAGTGCAAGGCCTAGCCCCTCACAGAAACAACCTGGTTCTGATCCTCCCCACTTGATTACACCTTCAGAGCTTATGTCTCTCGCAGCACGCTCAATGATGTCTGAACCTGACAGTGCCCACATCACAAGCATTGTGGAGGAGCCAATGAAAGCAGAGGAAAACTCTGGAGAGACAAGAGTAGGCCAAGATGAAGGGATCATGAAGGATACTGATGTGATGATCATATCCAAGGAGATAGACATGTCCAAATCAGAGACTGGAAATCCTGAAGTGGAAGTTGCATCAGGCGTCTTTTCTAAACAGCCCGAATCTAGTCATAAACTGCAAGTAGGAGTGAGTATTGAGTACAATGCAAAAGATTCACAGGCGCTCACTGATAACCTGGCTACCTCTGAGTTTGCATTGTCAGAAACATACATAAATGAGGAAGTCCAGCAGGCTCATGAGGTAGGCAGTTTTTGGCCCATGGATTTACCTGATGATGGCATGCAAGAACATTTTAGAGAGAGGATTTTGGATGATGGCAAACCAGGTGCTGGGGTCCATGCCATGCCAAATCCGGCTTCCACATCTGTGAAGGGTAGGAGGAACAAGAACAAGGCCAATGGAGGTGGGGTTGGGATTACGACAACACCCCTGGCCTCATTCACACACCATACTGTCACACAAGCCTCCTCCTCGGCAGTGCCACCAGAGGTGGAGACCAGCTCCAATTTGAATGCAGGTCATTCAGGCTCTGGGTTGGCTGCTCATGTGGCTTCAATGCAGGACTCTCTCAACCAAGTAAGTGATCTTCTGTCTTTTATGCACACGTAAATATGTATACACATATGTCTCTCACATGCAGAGCCTGTTAGCAAATGAAGGAATCATATGTAACCTAGCTGTTGGCCTTCAAGGTGGTTTAGTAATTCCTTCATTGGATTCAAAAGGTGATTTGCAGCATAGTCCATAATGGGAATGCAGAATTCAAAAGGGCTGGTGAATTTACGCTTGTTTCGGCATGAGTCAACCTTCTACAAGGTAACAAAGATAATATGTGGGCGTCTTCCAACATGAGATTCAAGCATACACTAGAAATTGAGTGTGACAGCTCTCAGAAGTAAAGTGACGCAGGAACTTACCAATAAAGTACTTCAATGGAAATGTCTCCAGTTGATTACTATGCAGAACGAATTGCAGAAGCAGATGGCAGTAATGGTGGCAGTGCCAGTTGCAAAGGAGGGGAAGCGCATGGAAGGTATGATTGGTGCTTTTGGGCTCATTTTCATAGTCGATAGGTTTGTATTTGCGTACTGTTTACAACTGTGACTGGAAACATATCAACCTTCCCACTAGCCATGTAAGGCACGTTGATTAATTTTTTTTGACACGGGTACTAACAGACAGGTTCCATGGTCTATTACTATTACGGTAAGATTCAGCTGGGGGGTGGGTGTTGCAATGCTTGATAATCTGTGCTAGTTACAATTTTCCTTTTTTGATGTTGGCATAGTATTTAGTGTCACAGCAAGGACCTGAGATGATCACGCTTCTATTCAGGAGACTACTTGTCAGCAAACAGTGGACTTTCCATATCGTTAAGGAGAACCCGTGCAAGTCTAACTTGCAGTGTTCCACAATAGCAATATCAGGGTGTTGGGTTTCTTCTCTCTGGCAGTCATCGTGTAGAAGGATCTGGCCTGCACTGGTTGGTGAGTGTAGGGGTAGGTGGTCATCTGGGGTGACTGGATTTTCCTGATTTTGCTGTACCAAGCGTTCTCCTTCAATTCACTGTCCTCCCTTTGTCTTAGTGAGTTTTTCCTTCTAGTGCCTTTTGCAATAGTCAGCAGCTGCCATGCACAGGTGGATCTCGTAGTCGTTTCCTTCTGTAGCAGTTTGATTTGGCTGCACTGTATTGTTTCTGAAAATCGTAACTCCTCTGACAGTGACTATGTCAATTGTCTGGGATTGTCGTACAGAGTACCTCACTGTGTGGTCTTGCTGCAGGTGCACTGGGTCAACGGATGGAGAAAGTCCTGAAAGCACATGTGGAAGCCATGTGGGCTCGCCTGGCTGAGGAGAATGCCAAGAGAGAGAAATCAGAGCGTGAAAGAGTGCAGCAGGTAAACAGTCTATTGAGTAACTTTGGGAGCAAGGATATGCCACTTGCCTTTGAACGTGTCTTCAAGAAGGAGTCTGTGGCGCTTGGTCCTGTTGTAAGCCAGGCAGTCTTGCCCCAAGTCCAGAAAGCGATATCAACAGCAGTCATAGACACATTTCAGGTAGATGTTAAACCTCTCTTTTTCCCTGTAACCTCTCAGGCACACTTCTACAATAGATAGGTTTGTTTCTTCCTCTGCAGGAGACTATTTGATAAGGGAGTGTACCCATCTTTTCATAGACTGCGTAAGCAGTCGATTGGAGATTTTGAAACTTTCAGAAATCTCTTTCGATTTATTTTTGGTCCATCAAGCCCTTGAGCTATGGCTTTCTGAATGAACTCTGGAAATCAAAATGAATGTCATTGAGAATGGAGTTCCCCCCACTGGAGTGAGCCTTCAGCTTGGTAAGGGCCCCATCCTACTTTCCTTCTCTTTTGGCACCCTTTCGGCCTCCATTCTGCTGTCTGAATTTGGTGAGGCTACTGCCATAAGGCTATTGCAAGCAAAGTCTGATGCTTGCATGAATTATGAGCCAACGCTTGAGCTTGGTGGTTCCTGTTGTTCTACTTGTGTTCCTTGAGCCCTTAGGGCCTTCCAATTTTCTTCCTTCGTCTCCCATCATCTCTCTTTGTCTCTTGTTCCATATGCAAAAGGCTGGCTTGCGGCTGGGCACTTTCAACTTCTCGGGGTTGACTAACCATAGGAAACAATTTGAAGTGCGACAAGTTCTTCAGTCAAATGGTATTCATATTTGTGCTGGGCAAGAGACATGGGAAACTTCGGACAAACTGGTTGGAGATGTCAACGGCTACCGCTGGTTTGGCAAGATGTGTGCGCTTAAGGTGACCTCTGCCAAGCGTGGGCAAAAAGGTGTTGGCTTCTTTGTCCGAGAGTTCTTGTGTGACAATTGTGAAATATCAACAAGGATTTGCGGTATAAGCACAGTATCTGGCTGAAACTGAAATTGAAGGGCAGCGTGAGTAGGAAGGACCTCTTTGTGGGATGTGTTTACATGCCCACAGAGGGGGTCTTCACCAGGATGATATCATCGGACCTTTTGGTGACGACGAGCTGAACTCTAATGGAAGACGGTTAATTAAAGAGCTTCAGCTTTTGACCCTGAACAATAGGTCAAAAGGTGACCCGATGCAGTGGACCCGTGAGAAAGCCCAAACTGGGGAACGATCCTTTGTGGATTATATCATAGTGGTCAAGAATCTGTTTCCCCAGTGTGCCAATGTGTTAATTGACAGAACTGATATTGGTACCTCTGACCACTTTCTGGTTTGGACTGAGATCAAAAGGTGTTTCCCCCACACCAAGAGATCTGTGAAACGTTCGATCCAGAAGTGGCGCATTGAAAAATTCCGAAATGAAGAGGTCAAGGCTGAGTATGTCCAGGCCTTGCAAGAGGCTCTGCCCAACTTTGTCCATTCGCTCCAAGACCTTCAATCTCGCGCTGGCAATGCAAGAAATGAAGTCGAAAGAGCGGTGGACTCTTGGGAGAGTTTCGTCTCTTCTGTGGCTGAAAAGATCATTGGGAGGAAACTAATTGTCTGCGGTAGAGCTGTTAATTGGTGGACCAATGAGATCAAACTCAAGATTGCCGAGAGACGAGCCCTCTATCTGCAGAATGAAAGCCAATAATGACGGGTTAGGTACTACCAGCTCTGCAAAGATATCAATCAGCTAGTAAGGTCTCAGAAGAAACTATATTGGGATAAGTTATACGGGGAAATAAACTCAAACCACCACGGTGGTAATGACAAGAAATTCTGGTTGGCCCTTCAACGTCTGTACAAGCCGAGAAATTGTCAGCAAGTACAAGCGCTGAGGACCCCTAAGGGTGCAGTGGTGACTTCAACGGCTGACATTGTCAACACCTTTGAAACCCACTACAGTACACTTGGCAGAAATTCTAGTTCTAGCAGCGAGGGGTTTTCTGAAGAATGGAATGACACAGTAGAAAGAACTGTGTCTATGATTCAAGACAGCCCTGATGAACTGGAGTATATTTCAAAGGGTTATAACGCTCCCATTAGTTCCTCTGAGATTGCGGAAGCAATTGAGCATCTAAACGGATACAAAGCTGGTGGCCCTGATGGCATTGTCAATGAGCTTATCAAGCATGGTGGTGACCCTATGATAGAGGCCCTTGTTCTTCTCTTTAACCTTATATGGAGGACTGAAATTACCCCCTTTCGCGGCGGCAGGGGGTCATTGTCAATTTATATAAGAAAGGTGACAGAGAAGAGCCGGGTAACTATCGGGGCATCACGCTTCTTAATGCAGTTGGCAAGATATTCTCGTACTCGTCTCGAGGTTGATCTGGAGTCCAGAGGTTGTTTCCATGAAGGCCAAGCTGGCTTTCGGCGAAACAGGGGCTGCGTGGATCATATCTTCACACTCAGCCAGATTATCCAGGGAAGGAAAAATCAAGGGAAACCTACTTTTGTCTTTTTCCTGGATGTCAAAAAGGCCTTTGACACTGTGTGGAGAGACGGTCTATGGCTCCGACTCTGGTCTTCCGGGATCAAGGGAAAGATGTGGAGAGTGGTCCATAACTTGTATGCTCACACTAAA
Organism: Takakia lepidozioides; assembly: GCA_030704615.1. Classification (NCBI taxonomy): domain Eukaryota; kingdom Viridiplantae; phylum Streptophyta; class Takakiopsida; order Takakiales; family Takakiaceae; genus Takakia; species Takakia lepidozioides. The sequence continues at coordinate 27,811,008 of CM060734.1, forward strand.
AGCTGTGTCACTGTAAATGGACAGAAGTCTAATCTCTTTGACATAGACCAAGGTGTAGCTCAAGGATGTACCCTCTCCCCTCTGCTCTTCAATGTTTTCATCAATCAACTACTGTGGATGTGGAATGTGAGGGATTTGGGGGGTGGTTGATGCCACCATACCAGCCCTTATGTTTGCGGATGACTTCGCAGGCATAGGGGAGACTCCTTCCAACCTCCAGGGGCTGATAGATTGCGTGAAGAGATACTTTGATCTTTGGGGGCTAGCGGCCAATGTCAGTAAATGCGCAGTGGTGGCATTCAACGACCGGGGGGAAGGAGGAGGCGATCTCAAGTGGCAGTGGGGAAGCCAAAAGATCCCTGTTCTCCCCTCCTACACCTATCTTGGCGTTGAGTTTTCCTCCAACTGTAATTGGGAAGCACATATTCAAAGAGTGGTTCAATCTGGCAAACGCAAAGCGCTGGGTCTCACTAAATTTTTCCACTGCAGAGGGATCAACTCTGAAGTCAAAAAAACCATGCTTTGCCGCGTTATCAGGCCGTTGGAGTATGCATCTGCTGTATGGGTTGATAACTCCAACCAGGCTAAGTCTCTTGAATCCATCCAAGTCGGGGTGCTCAAGGAGTGCATGTCAGCATGCTCCAAAACAGCTAATGTGGCTGTTCGGGGTGGGTTTGGCATTCCTCCCTTAAGCTCCCGACGCGATGAATTCAAAATCAGATGGTGGGGTCAGCTGCAACGTATGGCTAATACCAGATATCCTAAGTTAATCGACTCTATATCTTGGAAGCAGGACCGCCCTGTCAAACAGGCTAAATCCTGGCGGAAAAGGGTAGAAGAGATTTTCAAGGATCTGAATCTTAGTCCACTAGCCATGACCCTGCTGGATAAATCTGGCTTAGAAGCTGAAGTTTCCAAAGCCATGTCTATTGCCAGGAAATTGTCTGAAGAAAATGAAGTTAGGCAGAAAACTTCCCTGAACCTGTTTCCAGTCTGTGACATGGGTGAGGCCATCATGGATGACCTCAAGGGTCTACCCACCCTCGGCACTAGACTGAAATTCAAACTCAGGGCGGGTAGCCTACCTTTGAACAACAAACAGTCGCAGAGAGGAAAGGGGGATTGTAAGTGCCCGTTGTGTGGGCAACCTGAAGACAATATTCACTTCCTGATTCATTGTCCTGGGTACTCTCACCAACGGGACACCCTCTTCAATTCCATCAAGGAAATTGTGCCTGTACCTCTGTTTAACAACTTTGAAAATCTTGAGGCTGAGCCAAAAGCCCAGGCCCTTTTGGGGTCTAGCTATTGGGCATATCACACACATCAGATTGATGCTTGTGTGAAGGGATTTCTAGAGAATATCTGGAAATCTCGGATCAACTGTTTATTCCAAGGTAAATCATACTACCGGCGTCAGCCCCTGACAAAGGTAGTTTCTGTCCCTTTATGTTCCGTTCAAACTGGGCGTGGGGTCAATGGCCACAAGGCTACGGCAAACAATGTCTCATGAGTACAATCTCTTGTCCCATAAGCTCTTAGTGCTTCCTGTGGACATGGGGGTAAATGTGAGAAATGCAGCCGTGGTAAAGGTGGCATGTATATTGTATATTTACCACAGTTGCAGTTTCCTGAATCCTCCAGTGGTCACCGAAGGGCACTTCATGCTTGAGGCCAGTCAGAGTTTGTTCCCTATTAATTTTTTCCAATCAAATGGCTGCAAGGCTTCAACATCTATGTAGTGACAAAAGATTCTTGTCTGTACGTGATCGGCTCTTGTTCCTGCATGAGCAATTCATCTTCGGCCGTCGATCAATGTTCCCTGAAGTGGTTTCTTGTTGCTCCACTTTATCCTATGGATCCTCACGCCCCCCCTTTGGATGTTATAAGTTCCTCTCTTCTTTTCTTTCTCTTACTCTTCTCTCCCTGTCCTCTAGGAAGCCTATTGCCATTGGGTGGACTTGATACGGGAGTACATTAATGTCTCTGTGACTAAATGCTGGCCTTGTGACCTCGTGTCTTTGTTTGTTTCGACCTGAAGTGCTTTGCTCCAGGTAAGGTAGTGCATTGGATTTAGTTGGAAAGCTTGGGGCCTTTCCCTCTTTAGAATATGCCTACACGGGCCATTCCCTGCAACTCCTGGAGTGTGATCTCTGAATGGTAACAAGCGGACCCCTACCGCTTGGGGGCAGCCCCTCCGCCCAAATTGGGCAGTTGTATGCTCTGTCTAGCATACTTGGCACTTGGGCTAGGGTTGGTCCTTGTGCTTAAACTTATGGCCTACGAAAACAATCATTAGATTACCTACTGTCAACAGCAACACTCCCCAGGGTGATTCCTGGGAATTGGTTACTCATGCCAAATCTAGGGCTTCATGTGTAGTTTTTGGGGTGAATCCCAGGATGGACGATGTGTCCTTTAAAACTACATGCTCTAGCTTAGGCTTGGATTTCATGGCCAATGGCTCCATCTCGAGACTTGATAACAGGGGTACTTTGAAGGTTGCAATGCCCAAAAATGCTTCTAATAGAGTCTCACATCAACTCAATCTCAAAGAAGTTCGTCCCTTGACTGGCTGGAGGGCGGTTTTAGACATCGGTGATTCAATGGGGCGCTCTAGGAAGCCAACCAAGGGCGGGGACTTCAACTTGAGAGTTTCTAATCGGTTTGATGCTCTGGACGAGGTCGAATCCAAGCAGCCTGACGGACAATCTGCCCATAAGTGTACGGAATCTGAACGTCGTGTATCTGAAGGATTTGGTACTCTGAACGGTTTACCAATCCTCAAAGTTTCCAAAATCTATACATGGGGTAATTGTCACTAAGCAGTCAGACGGACAACTTGTCCCTAAGTGTGCGGAGTCTGAACGTCGTGTAACTGAAGGATTTGGTACTCTGAATGGTTTACCAATTCTCAAAGTTTACACAAGACGAGCAAAATCTACACACGGGGTAACTGCCCCCCCTTTGCAGAACGGTTGGCCGTCCAGGAGCAATCTTAAGCTACCTAGACGACAAACAATTCACATGCAAAGGGCTGGCTTGCGGCTGGCCACTTTCAACTTCTCAGGGCTGACTAACCAAAGGAAACAACTCGAAGTGGGACAAGTTCTTCGGACTAATGATATTCATATCTGTGCTGGGCAAGAAACTTGGGAAACGTCGGATAAACTGGTTGGAGATGTCATTGGTTATAAATGGGCAGGTAAGATGTGTACTCTCAAGGCAGCCTCTGCCAAACGCGGTCAAAAAGGGGTTGGATTCTTTGTCCGTGATTTCTTGTTTGACAATTGTGAAATTATCAACAAGGGTTTGAGGTACGAGCATAGTATCTGGCTAAAGCTGAAACTGAAGGGCAGCATGAGTATGAAGGACCTCTTTGTGGGTTGTGTTTACATGCCCACAGAGGGGACCCTTAGTGCTGATGCTGACAAAGCCTTCGAAGATGTAAAGCTAGACTGTGCTTCGTTCCTTGCCAAAGGTCAGGTGATTTTATTGGGTGACTTCAATGCCCGGGTGGGTAAAGGTCTCCATCAGGATGATATCATTGGGCCTTTTGGTGAGGACGAGCTGAACTCTTATGGCAGACGGTTAATTAACTGTCTGGAAGAGCTTCAGCTTCTGGCCTTGAACAATAGGGCAAAAGGTGACCAAGTGCAGTGGACTCGTGAGAAAGCCCAAACTGAGGAACGTTCCATTGTGGATTATATCATAATGGACAAAAATTTGTTTCCCCAGAGTGCCAATGTGTTGATCGACAGAACTGATATTGGTACCTCTGACCACTTCCTGGTTTGGACTGAGATCAAAAGGTGTTTTCCCAACACCAAGAGATCTGTGAAACGTTCGATTCGGAAGTGGCGCATAGAAAAATTCCATAATGAAGAGGTCAAGGCTGAGTATGTCCAGGCCTTGCAAGAGGCTCTTCCTCATTTTGTCCATTCGCTCCAAGACCTTCAGTCTTGCGTAGACAATGCAAGAAATGAAGTCGAAAGAGCAGTGGATTCTTGGGAGAGTTTCGTCTCCTCTGCGGCTGACAAGATCATTGGGAGGAAACTAATTGTCTGCGGTAGAGCTGTTAATTGGTGGACCAATGAGATTAAACTCAAGATAGCTGAGAGACGAGTCCTGTATAAAGAGTGCTGCAATTTGAAAACCAACAAAGAATTGTGGGCGAGGTACTACCAGATCCGTAAAGATATCAATCTGCTTGTAAGGGCTCAGAAGAAATTATACTGGGACAAGTTATACAGTGAAATAAACTCAAACCACCATGGTGGTAATGACAAGAGATTCTGGTTGGCCCTTCAACGCTTGTGCAAGCCGAAAAGCTGTCAGCAAGTACAAGCGCTGAAGACTACTAAGGGTGCAGTGGTAACTTCATCGGTTGACATTGTCAAAACCTTTGAAACCCACTATAGTATCCTTGGCAGAACTTCTAGGTCTAACAGTGAGGGGTCCTCTGATGAATGGAAGGACACAGTTGGTAAAACTGTTTCTATGATTCAAAACAGCCCTGATGAACTGGAGTATATTTCAAGAGCCTACAACGCTTCCATTAGTTCTTCTGAGATTGTGGAAGCAATTGAACATCTAAATGGATATAAAGCAGGTGGTCCTGATGGCATAGTCAACGAGCTTATCAAGCACGGTGGCGATCCCATGATAGAGGCCCTAGTTCTCCTCTTTAACCTTATCTGGAAGACTGAAATGATCCCCTTTCGCTGGCGACAGGGGGTCATTGTCAATCTATATAAGAAGGGTGACAGAGAAGACCCGGGGAACTATCGTGGCATCATGCTCCTCAATGCTGTTGGCAAGATATTTTGCAGAGTTATAAGTACTCGTCTCGAGGTTGATCTGGAATCTAGAGGTTGTTTTCACGGATGCCAAGCTGGCTTTCGGCGAAACAGGGGCTGTGTGGACCATATCATCACTCTAAGCCAGATTATCCAGGGAAGGAAAAAAGAAGGGAAACCCACTTATGTTTTTTTCTTGGATGTCAAAAAGGCTTATGACACAGTGTGGAGAGATGGTCTATGGCTCCGCCTCTGGTCTTGCGGAATCAAGGGAAAAATGTGGAGAGTTGTCCACAACTTGTATGCCCACACCAAAAGCTGTGTCACTGTTAATGGACAGAAGTCTAACTTCTTTGACATAGACCAAGGTGTAGCTCAAGGATGTACCCTCTCCCCTCTGCTCTTCAATGTTTTCATCAATCAACTCCTCGAGGATGTGGAACGTGAGGGATTTGGGTTAAGGGTGGGTGATGCCACCATTCCAGCCCTTATGTTTGCGGATGACTTGCAGGCATAGGGGAGACTCCTTCCAGGAATTGATTGATTGCGCGTAGAGATACTTTGATCTTTGGGGGCTAGAGGCTAATGTCAGTAAATGTGCAGTGGTGGCATTCAACGACAGAGGAGAGGGAGGCAGTGATCTTAAGTGGCAGTGGGGTAGCCAAGAGATCCCAGTCCTCCCTTCCTACACATACCTGGGCGTTGAGTTTTCCTCCAACTGTAACTGGGATGCGCACATCCAGAAAGTTGTTCAAACTGGCAAGGGCAAAGCGCTGAGTCTCACTAATTTTTTCACTGCAGAGGGATTAACTCTGAGGTCAAGAAAACCTTGATTTGCCGCGTTATTAGACCTGGCTTGGAGTACGGACCTGCTATATGGGTTGATAACTCCAACCAGGCTAAGTCTCTAGAATCCATTCAAGTGGGGGTGCTTAAGGAGTGCATGTCAGCATGCTCCAAAACAGCCAATGTGGCTGTTCGGGGTGAGTTTGGCATCCCTTCCTTAAGCTCCTGACGAGATGAATTCAAGGTCAGATGGTGGGGTCAGTTGCAACACATGTCCAACACCAGATACCCTAAGTTAATCGACTCTATATCTTGGAAACAGGACCGCCCTGTCAAACAGGCTAAGTTCTGGCAGAAGAGATTGTACTCATAAGACGTTGTTTGCCGTAGCCTTGTGGCCATTGACCCCGCGCCCAGTTTGAGCGGGAACAAAAGGGACAGAACCTACCTCTGTCAGGGGCTGACGTTGGTAGTAAGACTTACCTCCATATAAAGAATTAATCTGGGTTTTCCAGATATCCTCAAGAAATCCCTTCACACAAGCATCAATCTGCTGTGTGTGATTTGCCCAAAAACTAGGCCCCAGGAGGGCCTGGGCTTTTGCCCCAGCCTCGAGACTTTCAAAAATTGGTAAACAGGGGTACAGGCACAATTCCCTTCATAGATTTGAAGAGAGTGTCTCTTTGGTGAGAGAACCCCAGACAGTGTATCAGAAAATGAATACTGTCTTCAGATTGCCCACACAACGGGCGATTGCACTCTCCCTTTCCTCTCTGCTTCTGTTTGCTGTTCAAAGGTAGGCTTCCTGCCCTGAGTTTAAATTTCAGTCTAGTGCCGAGAGTGGGTAGACCCTTGAGGGCATCCAAGATGTCCTCCCCCATGTCACAGACTGGAAACAAGTTCAGGGAAGTTTTCTGCCTAACTTCATTTTCATCAGACAATCTCATGGCAACAGACATGGCTGACGACACTACAGCCTCTAAGTCAGATTTATCCAGCAGGGTCAAGACTTGCGGATCCAGGTCCAGGTCCTTGAGGATCTCTTCTACTCTCTTCTGCCAGGACTTAGCCTGTTTGACAGGGCGGTCCTGTTTCCAAGATATAGAGTCGATTAACTTAGGATATCTGGTGTTGGGCATATGTTGCAGCTGACCCCACCATCTGACCTTGAATTCACCTGGCAGAAGAGAGTAGAAGAGATTCTCAAGGATCTGAATCTGGACCCGCAAGTCTTGACCTTGCTGGATAAATCTGACTTAGAGACTGTAGTGTCCAAAGCCATGTCTGTTACCAGCAAATTGTCTGATGCAAATGAAGTTAGGCAGAAAACTTCCCTGAACCTGTTTCCAGTCTGTGACATGGGGGAGGATATCATGGATGACCTCAAGGGTCTACCCACTCTCGGCACCAGACTGAAATTTAAACTCAGGACAGGAAGCCTACCTTTGAACAGCAAACAGAAGCAGAGAGGAAAGGGAGAGTGCAATTGCCCGTTGTGTGGGCAACCCGAAGACAATATTCGTTTTCTGATTCACTGTCCGGGGTACTCTCACCAGAGAGAAGCTCTCCTCCAATCTATCAAGAGAATTGTGCCTGTACCTCTGTTTACCAACTTTGAAAGTCTCGAGGCTGAGCCAAAAGCCCAGGCCCTTCTGAGGCCTAGTTTTTGGGCAAATCACACACCATCAGATTGATGCTTGTGTGAAGGGATTTCTAGAGGATATCTGGAAAACCTGAATTAGCCCCTGACAGAGGTAGGTTCCGTCCCTTTGGTTTCCGCTCAAACTGGGCGCGGGGTCAATGGCCACAAGGCTACGGCAAACAACGTCTTAGGAGTACATTCTTACTCACCTCTGTGCAGAGTATAGTTCTTTCTTTACATGTTATGAAGTACCATTTCATTTCATTTACATGCACAAAACAAATCAGGTGCAAATTAAGAACCCTAGGACCAAACATCACTCAAAAATGAACAAGCTGAAGCCCAGAACAAATCTACTTTGAGCTTCTTCACAGCTTTTAAGGAGCAAGACCTCTGTACTGACAGTAATTCTGCTTGTACAAAGGGAACGCACATGTCTGGGTATGGTGGTAGGATAGCAAGCATTCCTGTTGCTTAAAACAGGGACTCTTGTGTTCGCTGTGCAGAAGGCTATCACAGAGAAAGTGGTACCTCAGTTGGAAAAAATTGTTGGAGCAAAGCTGGAGACAACAGTGACCCGGCAACTACAAACCCAGTTCCAGACAGTGGGAAAGCAGACACTGCAGGTTTGTCAATTGACGGTGACTTTAAGGGAAACAATCTGTGTTTTGTGACTGTAGGGAGGTCATAGCATGTGCCTGCCGAGCAGCTATTGTGATGGTGGTAAGTTTTGGGGACATTGGGTGGTTTGCAGGATATATTGCGCTCGTGCTTTGAGACCTCCCTCATCCCTGCATTTGAACGTTCATGTCGGGGCATGTTTGAGCAAGTTGATTCTGCCTTTCAGTGTGGCATGGCTGAGCACACTTCCTACACTCAGAAACAGTTCACCTCATCACACTCTGCTCTTGTCTCCACATTGCAGGTGCTCTCTTCTCTGTCTATCTCTCTGGGCCACCTGTGGGCACAAAAGATATCGTCCTCTCTATCCTGTTTGGTCTATGGCCAGAAGGCTACGGCAAACAATGGCTTATGAGTGCATTTTATCCCTCTGTTTTCCATAATCTCGTTGCTTTCTTTTTTCATCTGTATATCTAAAGCTTATATGTTTGAACCTGGACCAGACCGTTGTCAGTTGTGCGCCAGGATAAGAACTGTTTGGGCTGCATTCCACACCTGGTAGTTGAAAACTTCCTTGTGGGTAGGCGGGGGCCATATGTCATAGCAATCTTTAGAAGGGCCAATAGTGTATCCCTGCTGAAAGTGGTTTATATACTCGCTTCCATTAACAATTCTGACTAGTTGGCACAAGGAGCTAGGCAATCCCAACATTACACCAGGAGCCTGTACGAAGACTACATTCCAATGACATTTTAGATTATTTACGTCCTTGTGTGTGCATGCTTGATTGTACAGGATACAGTGGCATCAGCATCGTCACTTGCAGATTCATTGAAAATTGAGTTGGTGGATAGCCATAGGAAGCTAGTCGCACTGGTGGAGAATGCTGGCACAAGTGCAGCACATGGTTCACTTATTGCCAAGCAAACCAATGGGACCCTGCCCAATGAGGTCTTATTAACTCCCTTGTCTGTGGCATGCAGGCTTACGAAGTAGTGTGATTCCTGGCTTTTCTGAACCTTCTCCAGAAGCTGTGACTGTTGAAATGGACACCATGTCAACTTTGTCGTAATGCTGTGGAGAAGAGATAATGAACACCCTTCAGTTAGTTTATACTCACTAAAGTTTCTCTTCGCAAGGACCCAACAGGCAGCCTTCGATAAAACAGACTTTGGACACTTACAGCCTGTGGCAACATCTCGTGCAGTTAATCATTTTTAATCACATGCATGTGGCAGGTGCTTCCTCTTGAGCATCTGGAAGAGTCCCTGGACCCAACTGTGAAGTTGGGAAAACTTTTATGTGAGGGCAAACTGGAAGAGGCCTTCACCAAGGCCCTCTCTTTGACTGATGTGACAGTTGTCTCATGGCTATGTGATCAGGTTGGTCTGCTGCCCTCAGCCAAGACGCCCATGTGGTGGAAGTCTTCTTAGAACATTAGGTGCTGGGCTTTAAGGGCTCAGAGGGGGAGAGTTCTCCATTAGTCTTATCTCAAACATCAAAACTCATAAGCGCCGAGCTGTCAGTTGCTGCAGCCTGTTGGTTCGTAGCCTTATTGGTTCAAAATGTGTTTTGAAACTGTCTGTCTCCCAGGTGGACCCAGTGGCGCTATTTGCATCAGCACCCCTTCCACTAAGCCAAGGAGTGCTGCTGTCGTTAGTGCAGCAGCTGGGCTGTGACCTAGGGAAGGACACATCACGCAAGCTGACATGGATCCGGGAGGCAGCATTGGCCCTTAATCCGAACGACCCAGTTCTGGCCCCACATATGCGGCCTTTCTTGGAACAGCTGTATCAGAACCTGCATCGACAAATGCTTCTTACAGGATCCGGGGGAGACCTTGCAAGTGCCATGAGGCTGGTCATTCATGTGGTCAACTCCTTGTTAACATCATGCAAGTGACAAAATCCCACAAGAAGGAGAAATACTGCATACTCCATAGACTGTTCTTAAATGACAGCGGATTTGTGAGCATAGAGACCTCATGTCCATTCACCGATCTTTGGGGTCAGTGCGTGTGTCTGTGTCCAAGACAGTGTGACACAGAGAGGTGTGCAACATACTTAACAGACAGAGAGAGGAAACCAGTGGGAAAGGAGAAGAGACCACCACAAAGAGAATGTATGTCTGATGTCTCAGGGGCACTCTGAGGTAAGCTGTACATACATGCTGTACAGGTTTTGATGTTTGCAGTTAGATTTGTAACTACTCAGGTTGGCCAGGAAGATGGACTGATTGATATAATAATTCTCAGCAAGGGTCCCCCCAGTTCTTAGGCAATCGAATGAAGGTCATTCTTCTTCAGGAACTCAAACTTTGACCTTGATTTCTAGTTCTTTGAAATCTGTTAAGTTTTTGAAGTATGGTCACTTGCAGGGTTTCCTAGAACATAGACAGTCTAGTGACGGCTCTCAGGCTTTTATGCCAAAGACATCTAGTTTGATCATGGTGGCTTTTTGACAAGGTTATGGAATGCGGTTTCCAGACCTCTATTAAATGGTTCTGGCTTTATGGAGGATCAAGCCATCTCCAGGCCTTTATTAAAATGCTTGGCTTTATTTTATTTCTTGGCTTTATGGAGAGTCAAACTAGATTACATTCCCCCAAGCCCTTGGGGTTATGACACGGTAAAGGTTAAGTGATTCTGGATATCCTTATTTCGACCTATATCCTCTGAATGTTTCTTATGGGGTGTTGGAATACCATTTCCAGATTTGTACCTGAAGGTATCTATGCTGGAAACCGATTTACAACAGGTGTATCCGTGTAAGTAAAATGCAGCAATGCACCTGCAACTAGTGTTTATGGCTCATTCCTTTCTATGAGGGCATAAATCAAGGGTGTTGATTGTCTCCTTCAATGATGATTGACTTGAAAGCTCAGTTTGAGACTCAGTTTTTCTTAAAGGGCATGAATGATCTAGTGGCTGGCTTACAATGAGATTGCAATAAAGGGTATGCAGATCTAGTTATGCTATGTCAGATCTGTCATATGTTTTCATGACCCTGTATATCCCCATTGAAGCATTTTTTGAAGCAGCCGATTGCAGCAACACTCATCCACTCTACAATGCTTAGATCCTTGCAAGCTTCATAAATCAATTCAACTGAAGTCCCTCACCTGCGTCCGTCCCAAAAACAAACACAAAAAACATTTTGTGTGTTAGTGAGGATGCGCGAGGTGAGTGGCAGGACTTCACAGTTGTTATCCATGTCAAAACTGAGTTATAAAGCAAACAAAGAGACCAAGCAAAAGGCAGAAGCAAAATCAACCAAAAAATTTCAAAATTAATGGAACTAGAGAGCTCTTCAGCCTGGCGTCCATGATCTGGCATACAACAAGGCAAAACATAATAGATTTGCTTGAAGGGGAGAGCAGACAAGCCTCCACAGATCTATTAGGGCGCCGCTGCAGAAAACACAAACAAAGAAGGATTCTCCACAGATCGCGGCAGCAGCTTGTCTGCCGCTAGCAGGGGAGCGTTAAGATCAACCATAGTCACACCTCCTAAGGGGATTACCAATGCGGGGATCGTGCCTCTGCGTTCTCAGGCCGCCATCACACATCTCCAAGAAATAAAGTGTCGGGCTGTTTAGAGTTAGAGAAGTGATCATGCATAACCTCCCCGTGATTTCTTCCTGTCTGGCCGCCATCGCACCGTGAAGCCACCATCGCGCAGCTCCAGGAAACACAGAAGCCCAACCGTCGGGCTATTTAGGTTTAGAGAGGTGAACCAATCCTGCTTCCCTGCGATTTCATCCAATTTGGATGGAAAATCGGTAATAGCTGGTAGGTTACTTTCACGGGATTTCATCCAGCATAGATATTTTTCGTAGGTTTCCAGGAATTCATCCGTTATGGATGACATCCAACATGGATGTAAAAATCAGCCATTCATCAATTTTTAAGCAATACTTCAAAAAAATACCGGGCTGTCCAGTAATCATCCATTTTAGGCAAAAAACATCAAGCCACATTTTTTCATTAGGTGTTCATCCAGTACGGATGAGCCCCTGAAATTTTTAAATTTTTTGGGGATTATATAACAATAGATTCCAAACTGGAAAATCATATTTTAAATCCCAAATAGATATCTGGAGGGAGGGAGGGAGGGAGGAGGGAGGGAGGGAGGGAGAGGGAGAGGGAGAGAGAGGGAACCCACCATCCAAACCCCTGGCATGGCAGTCCCTTACGGAGTGAGTGTGGTATGCACTCACCCCGTAAGGGAGTGCATACCAGACCCATTCTCGTAAAGCTCTCCCTCTACATTGTAGTTTTATCCGTGGACTTGAAATACCAAAAGGATAAAAGGCCTACAATCTAACCAATCAATTCCGATGTATTACTCAAGTTAAAAATCAGCGCTCAGTCAGGGGCGCTGAAATAGAATTCTTAAGGCTCCTTGAGCTCGAATTGCACCAGATGTTAGCAAGTACCTTGCTTCCATCTTGCCAATAGCTTCTTCTTGCTTCTTGATCTGAGTATGGACTGCAGAGAGTTCAGTCCCAAGCACACGCTTCTCTTCCATGGCATAGCGATCCTGCAGGAGGACCACCGCCTTCACCATTGCTGCTTACACCCTCATTGCGCTGCGAGCTATGGCGTCCCTCCTCTGACCGCGAGCCCGATGTCACACACTTATGAGAAGCCACTACCTGCACTCGCAATATACGAAGGCCCTCCATAGTCTGGATTTGCATTCACCCGACCAAGGCCGCATTCTTCCTTCCCGCCATGTCCCACGCAGCACGGGCATCCATGTCATTTCCAGGCGGAGCCAGTACATATTAAAATATGTATTCCCCGTCGGACTTTCATTGTTCACCTCTTTTTGTGACACACACGTCAGCAAATGTGCCCCCGAATCCCGGGTGCAATCAATGCCCGGGTGCAATCAATGCGCGGTGGTTTATGGAGTCGCCCACTCGACTGTATACTCATTTTAATGAATAAATATTTTGATTCCATTAAATCTAATAGTAATGTACTTTTCTAGTTGCATGTGAAGTAATTCAAACCACTTTTAATTGCCGCTCTTAATTTTTTTTCAATTTACGTAATTGAATTAAATAGCCCCGATTATTGTAACGACTGCGGACTCATTGACACAACTTCTATCCGCCATGAGAAATGCCCCCGTGGGTCTTCATTGTCCGTTGCGACTCTCCAGTCATAACGTGGATTGCGAAGTTGATCCCGGAGTGGTTTCGGACGCGCAGTCGATTCGGAAAAGACATGAACGGTTGTTGTGAGACCCGAAGGATGTGTTGAAGACCACATTCACTTCACCGTGGAGTACATTTGCCTATACAATGATGCCCTTTGGTTTGTGCAACGCGCCCCTGACATTTCAGAGGGTTATAACGTAGGCTTTCTCAGACATCGTGAGAAATAATTTGGTTATCTTTTTAGATGACTTTTGTTGCAATGGAGACGCAAGGGATCATATTGCAGTATTACGGGAGTGCTTTATCCGGTGCAAAGAGAACGGGATATCTCTCAACCCAATGAAGTGTGTGTTTGCGGTCACACATGGACTGCTATTGGGGCAATAGTGTCCAGAGATGGCGTGGCGACAGACCCAGCAAAGGTGAGCGCCATAGTCGAGCTTCCCGCACCACTAGAGACATCTTCTAAGGTGAAGGGATTCATTGGCCACAGAGGGTGGTATAGGAAATTCATGGACAAGTATGTAGCAGAAGCCTTACCTCTGACTCGATTGCTAAAGAAGAACCCAGTATTTTCCTGGGAAGCAGGGTGTCAGGAGTCTACGCTTAAACAACGCTTGGTGTCAACACTAGTCTTGGCAGCTCCAGATTGGAACAAGCCTTTGCACGTGTTCGTTGATGCTTCAGCAGTGGCAATAGGTTGTGCCCTTTGCCAACCAGATGCTGATGGCCATGATCATCCGATATCTATCGCTAGTCGACAGCTGACATTCGCCGAGACGCGGTATAGCACCACCGAGTGGGAGGCTCTGGGAATGATTTTTGCCGTGAAAAAGTATTGGCACTACTTGTTGGAGACACCATTTATTTTTTTTGTTGATCACACGGCATTACGATATCTGATCAACAAGCCTGATTTGACGGGAAGAATAGCCAGGTGGGTCATTCTGCTTCAGGAATTTGACTACAAGGTAGTCTACAAGCCCGGAAGGCTTAATGCTCAGGCTGATCACCTCTCGTGATTGTCAAAGAAAACAGGGGACGTGCAGCGCACCTCGCTTCAGTAAGCTCCCCTTCAAGTCATAGTTACTCGCTTTGATATGCGCGCCTAACTCCCAAACTGGCCGCCGGGCCAACTCGGAGAGCTTGACGGCTGCTCACCGGGCCATAACGGTCCCCCTCACACTCCCACTCGACCCTCGACCTATCGGGCTCAGTGGAAATTCCCTTTGGTAGATGGCAGTCCGGAACAGCTCCCCACACCTTGGTCGCTTTCCGACTCGCACGCTTACTCACTAGTTTTTGGTCACTAACGGGCTTGCACCGTTCTCGGGGTTACTACTCCCTATATATACTTTTGTAGGTGTCCGCGGGGGTTCCACAGGTAGCGAAGTCCAAATCTAGTGCACCACCAATTAGATCCTCGATCGTCCCAATGGTGAGCCGCGGTGAGTCTTGGCCCACCCACTACGGCCCCAAATGGACCGTGGGGGATGAGTCCCAAGGACTCCCCACACTCCACCACAAGACCTCAACCTCATGGTGAGTCCTATGCCACCCCCACTACGACTCCCTACGCTACCACCACCCCTCTGTGGAGCCCCCACCACCGCCACCCGGTTTGCGGGGCTCCACCCAGTGAGCGCCACTGCCTCCTTGAGTACCTTTGGCACTCAAGGGTGCTTCAGCCCTCTTTCCTATTTGTTGCCACTGTCCCCACCACAGGGGCAGCCCCTATTGTGTCCCGACCCCCCCGCCCTCAAGGCAAATGGCCGCGACACACACCCCTACCAATTGAGGGATCGATTTCCTCATCGACTTGTCCCTTTTTGTGGAAACTAACATCCAAGTTGTGGAGTTCACATCATCACAAGGAGTTGTTGTGTTTCCGTACCATGGGTCCCATGGCAAAAGACCCAAAACCCCACTTGACTCTACTCTCAACTAGCTAGTTCTGCCGACTTCCTCCAAGTCCCGGGCAACGGTGGAGCCTCTCAAGCTCCACCCAGTGCACTCTTCTTGGCCCACTTCAAGGCCAAGGAATGATCCTCCCGAGGATCGAATCGCCTTACTG
The DNA here is from genome assembly GCA_030704615.1 of Takakia lepidozioides. Taxonomy (NCBI): domain Eukaryota; kingdom Viridiplantae; phylum Streptophyta; class Takakiopsida; order Takakiales; family Takakiaceae; genus Takakia; species Takakia lepidozioides. The sequence goes on from CM060734.1 coordinate 27,826,098, forward strand.
CAACAACATTACTTGCGACCGCTCATGATGCCGCTTTTTGGCATCACCTTGAGCAAGGGTTCACCTTGAACCCTTTTTTACTAGGAAGATAACCTTGAACCAACCGTGCGCCCCAATCACTACAATTGGGTCCGCCTTGGAATGTTGGCCTGAGGTACGGGAACACGCCGAAGCCGCATTATGACTTCGTCCCGAGGCTACACGATTATAGTACGTGAACGGAAGCACGTAGCTTCCGAGTTAGCCCGCACTACAAGCAACCCCCTCGGTAGCGCAGTTATAGTATGCACACGCGCCAGGTGCGCACTAGCACGTGAACTCCCATAGAAGGCGCAAGTTTCCTTGCCCCTTGGATGGGAGTCACCCGATTTCGGCACCATGCGAGTGACCAAGTCGACTCCACTCCCAGGCCCACACGTCGACATTTTGAAAATGTAACAACGATCGGATTCGCTGCCTTGCCCTGGAAACCTGCTACCTTGGATGTAGTCATATCCAGTCATTCGTTTCACTTCCAGGATTGAGTACATGTCCGACCCCCTGCCGAACTCCTGCTATGTGATTCCGCACATTCGGACTACAAACGTGCGAGACGGACTCCAAGAGGTCACGCATCTCGTCTTCGGTCAAGGGCTCTCGGTCGGAACCATCTTCAGACATGATTTTGCCAAGAGCAATCTTGTGGGCTGCCTTCAGCTGAATCTGCTTTGGTCTGGCTCCGGGGCTCAATTTAACCTCCTCTTTTATGATGTCGTGTGCTTCCTGCACAACCTCACGCATGTTGCCTCTCGCCAAGGGGTGGCAGTGGACCCCAACGTGTATGCAAGCTCTAGTCAAGTCCGGAGCAAATGGATAACGTAATATTGCTTGGCTCTGCACATGGACATGCACGTCGGTGGTTCTTTGCAATGTGCACACTTGAAAGACCCGCAGGAGCTTGGCTGGAGACAATGAATGGATGATGCGTTGTGCCAGTCCAATCCGTCTCGTTTTCGCCTCCTTTGGAGAGAAAGTGGAAGCAGGCGGGATTGAGGCACCTCAGCTTCCCCGCACAGAGGACATATCGTACACGAACACCATCAGCAATTTTCGTGCTACTGGTCTTCGTCACACACCAGGGGTGTCCGTCATGCTTTCGATCCATGTCTGTTAACATCCCGGAGGCTTTGTTTGACGAAGAACAGGTGGAAACTCGAAGATGACATTGCCATCGACTTCGGGAGGCAGAAACGTTACCTTTCTGACTGGGAATTTGGCATAGTCGAGAGCAGCCAGCTCGGAGCGAGAACCATCGAGGTGATGTTGTCGTAGGCTGCACAATGGACCGGGTTGGAGTTATGCTCGAGGGCACATGCGTAGCACCTACAGAGACGTCCATGCCGGATTTGAACGACCGTGTGGAGGACATGGGTACCTCAATGCAATCATCTTCCTCGTCGGAAATGTCGAATACGTCCACACGAGAAGCTATGGAGGGTCTTGACGGTCCAGGTCGGGAATGATTATCGTTGCATACCTCTCTGTTGGCAGTGGCCGCCTGTCGGTTTCCGGACTCCTTTGTGGATGGTGTGGGCAGCGACTGATTCGGAAAGGGAATGGGCATTCCCACAGCTCGGTACAGGATGGTGTCTGATGGGGGACGTGCCATTCGATTCCGCAACCTCGTCGTTACCTAGCACGACAATGGTCTCGTCAACCTGTCCAGGAACATCCTTCCTTTCTTCTTCCAAATAAACTGTGCCCGGTTTGAGCTTGAATTTGGAACAAAGGTAAGTTTCAGTCACTCTGCAAAGTCCTCCCTCGTTTGGGATCCAGGCTCTCCCAAGTTGCGGAGGACAGCAAACTATAGCGTAGGAATTCGGAGCCATCGAACACCGCACGAAGTTGGCAAGTGCGAGGTTCAGTATAGCGACAGACCAAGGCTCACAGGCACCATGCGGAGTCCATCGACGATTGGAAGTCGCACATTGAAGTGGAAAGTATTGTTTCAAGCTACATGCATGAAGGTGGGAGGTTGATTCCATAGCCAGTAGTATGACAATGATGGCCGATTCGGCGACGAAATAACATCTCTGACAGTTTCTCCTGAGGGTGGATCCAGCAGTATTCTCGGTGCAGACAGGAACGTTCGCACTGACAAGTGCCAGGACTGTTGTTAAAACGGTCAGACAACCAAGTTGTGCTCATCAAGACTGGCCGCAATTGTGTTGTTTCGGAACAATGCAACCCATTCAGGTTCCAGATTTCCCGTCCCGAGTGATTCTTTCGATTGCTGGTGGACGGAAATACGGCGCCGCATTTCCGTATTGCATCTTGGTCATGCACCAGAGCGACGGAAATGCGGCACCGAGTTTCCGTCCGGGGGAAACCTTTATACTCTCCAGAACGGAAATGCGGTAACGCATTTCCATCCAGCAAGCACGGTATGTGAAGGTGGAACGGAAATGCGGTAGCATTTTTACCGCATGATTGAGAATCATGAACAAGGGAACAGAAATGCGGCACCGCATTTCCGTCCGAGTCGCACTTTCCGACATTCCAGAACGGAAATGCGGTTAGACGAAATGCGGTAACGCATTTCCATCCAGCAAGCACGGTATGTGAAGGTGGAACGGAAATGCGGTACCGCATTTCCGTTCTGATTGAGAATTATGACCAACGGGAACAGAAATGCGGCACCGCATTTCCGTCCGAGTCGCACTTTCCGACATTCCAGAACGGAAATGCGGCGCCGCATTTCCATTTTGTATCTGATGCATGGAGCCGAGTGCAATTCCGACGCTTGAGACAGCGCAATTCCGACCGGTTGAGACATTCATACTATCCTGAACGGAAATGCGGTGCCGCATTTCCGTTCTGACTGAAAATCGTGAACCATCGGAACTGAATGCGCGCAGCGCATTTCCATCCGAGTCGCACCTCCAACATTCCAGAACGAAATGCGGCACCGCATTTCCGTTCTGATGAAAATCGTGAAACATCGGAACTGAAATGCGGTACCGCATTTCCATCGGAGTCGCACCTTCCGACATTCCAAACGGAAATGCGGCGCCGCATTTCCGTTTTGTATGTGAGGCATGGAGCTGTGGAACGAAAATGCGGCACCGCATTTCCGCCAGCGTCAGACCTTAATACTCTACAGAACGGAAATGCGGTACCGCATTTCCGTTCTGACTGAAAATCGTGAACAACGGGAACAGAAATGCGGCACCGCATTTCCGTCCGAGTCGCACCTTCCGACATTCTCGAACGGAAATGCGGCGCCGCATTTCCGTTTTGTATAAGCCTGGAGCTGTGCTACGGAAATGTGGTGCCGCATTTCCATCCATGTGAGACCTTCAAACTTTCCAGACCGAAATGCGGCACCGCATTTCTGTTCCAGGTGAGACCTCTATACTTTCCCGAACGGAAATGTGGCACGGCATTTCCGTTCATCAACTAAGTATGTGAAGGGGAACGGAAATGCGGTACCATATTTCGTTCATTGAAAATCATGAACCACGGGAACTGAAATGTTGTGCCTCATTTCCGTCCGAATCGCACCTTTCGACATTCCAGAACGGAAATGCGGCGCCGCATTTCCCTTTTGATCTCATACATGGAGCTGTGGGACGGAAATGCGGCACCGTATTTCCGTTCAACAACTAAGGTATGTGAAGGTGGAACGGAAATGCGGTGCCGCATTTTCTTCCAACAAGGATGTGTAGCTTCGTGATGGTACTTAACGGAAATGCGGCGCCGCATTCGCATTTTCACTCCAACTCATCAGACGCTGGGACGGAAATGCCTTGAAATGTGAACACGTGGAGCAACGGAATTGCGGCACATGTCTGCACTCTATCTGACTGAAGGGCATGAGGCGGCGCGGCCTGACCGTTGGATAATGATGTTTTTTTTTCGGACGGCAGGCGTACCCTGAACGATTCGAATTTCGTAATGACGCAAACTCCACGAGGAGACACTTTCGTCCAACCCTTTCGAACCCAAGTGGTGCATCACCGCCGTTTCATCTACTTTTGTCGTGTCTCCTCAGTCACCCCTCTCGCGCCCTTTCCATCTGCACTCTTTGCCCTTTTTCCCTCTCTCTGTTCTTCTTATGCTCGAACCTGAGAGGGGGGAGTTCGTGCACCAGACAGGAGACCTCGTCGCAAGCTCCGAAAATTTACTTCGGACGTAGGCCAATGCCGAAGGGGAGGAAGCAGATGCGTCTACAGGAGGAGATTGCCATCTCCGAGCAGCAGGCCACTCAGGCAACCCAGCCACCAGTGAGAGCTCCATGCGATCGGCTGCGCGCAGCTGATCGAGCACCGAACCCCCCATTTTGCTTCTGTAATTCTTAGACTGAATGCTAGGAGACTTGAATGCAGAACATGTTTGCATGCCTAACAGGAAAGGTGGACGTGCTGGAGGGATCGCAGGAATCCGAAGAGCCGCAGGAAGAGTCCGAGGAGCTAGCTGCAGCACGTACACCCACCCGATCCCCGAGCGGGTATTCCTGCCGGGCCTAGCCCTGTGCGTTTTCAAAGACGCGGCTTCGAAGGGCAAGTTCAAAGCCCCAGAGATCGACTCGCGTTCTTCGGTCATGGAGAATCGCCAGCAGGGGTCGGGCCCTTCTCCAGCAAAGTCGAAGAAGAAGCAGCCCGTCCCTCTACTGGTTTCTGAACCGGCTCAGGCCGATTCACCCCCCCAACGCGAATGAAGCAGCAGGGTAAAAGACAGATTCAATTGCAGCAGACACCTTCACCTGCAAGGATGAGGAAGCAGAAGGCAATCAGGGCGACGGCCGAACAATCTCCCGCAAAAAGCTTCCACGAGCTGAAGCTCAGTTCCTGGAGGATTTCCCGCCTGCAGATGTTGGGGCCGACTCTGCTGCAGCGAAGGCAATGGGATCGACCGTTGATGTCGATTTGGTACCGGAGGAGGGTGCTGCCGCTCAACGTTCGCAGCAAGACCTCACCACCGATGAGCAAGCAGGCCCGGAGGAGGCCTCTGCAATGGCAGAATTGCCCGCAGACAGGCCCCAGAGTGCAGCTCCAGTTGAGGATGCTCCAGCTGCTCAGCCACTACCGGCACTACAGACATCTCCGGAGGATTTCAAAAGTGCAGCGGATAAAATGTTGGAGGAGACACACAGTAGCATTGGCAGAGTTCTGGGCAGCAGGGTATTCCAGCGGACTCTTCGAATCCCACTCTGTCGCATGGTCTCCCTTCCCATCGTCAGGCAGGCCCTTCCCGGAGATGTGGATAAGCTCAAGTTCGCATTTCGAGAAGGGTACCGTCTGGGATCGGCAGCGTTTTACGTTTCCATTGAGAATGAGGACGGCGAAACTCGTGGACCCACTGCCGATGAATTGTCAACGTGGGATACCCACTGGCACACTCGCAACCACGAATTCGAGGCGACGCTGAAGGGTGATCCAGACTTCGGCCATATGTCGGGTAAAATGTTCTTTGTGTGGGACGGGAATCACCGACTTCTTGCCTGGTGGGAGTACATCAAGCAGAACCATGCCAAGCACATTGGCTGGCATTACATGGTGGAGTGTGTCATCCTCAAGGTGAAGGCGGCAGACTCCTCCCTGCTCAAGAATGCCATGGCGGACCTCAACTCGTAAGATACTCATACCCTCCCTAGCACGTTCGAAATGCGGTGCCGCATTTCGGTTTCCATTCTGGTTTGTTTCCCGTGCTTCCGTGTACTGAACTGGAGAGTGTGCCTTGCAGGGTCACTGAGAATGCGTACGTGCATACCCACATGGCACATATGCTGTACAGGGTGAGGAAAACTGGTCTCACTGATCCGCAGATGTTTGCGGAAATGCTGGAGCCCGAGCTCATTCAGAAAGCCGTTGCAAAAACAGACCGGACATGGTATCGTCTCACTATGGATGGAATGGTGGAGGTGATATACGAAGTAAGTCGTCCTCCAATTTCCCTCTGCTCATCCTTCCCCAATTTCCAGTAATCTTTCCACATGAATCGAATGTAACGCTTCTGCATGTTTTTGTTGGCAGTCAAACATCAAGCTGGATTTGGCCCATGCCAAACGCTTCTTCATGGAAAGTGAGGGGCAGGTCAAAACGTTGCAGTCATTGACTGAGCACTTGAAGGAAGCCGGTGTCAAGTCCAGAACCAAATACAAGTCAAAGCTTGTGAAGCTGGTGGCAATTGCAGATCCGGCACTTGGAAAGGACTTCATCCCCGAGCTATTCTCGGGCCATGCAGCCGACCATGCAATTGGAGAAACTGCATCACCTCTCAACGGCATGTGTGGAGGCGAAAGAGAAGGTGAGGTTTCAATGCACTGAAGTTCCTTCCTAGCAATAGCCACTCTCTTCCAGCTCCTGACATTGGATCGGAAATGGCAGACACGGTGGCTGTCGATCTGGAATGCATCCGAGAGCATAAGGACAATGTGGTCTTTTCCACTGAAGTTTCCGACCCTGCAGTGGATGTGTGGCTCAACCGCATGACTTGGTGGTTCCAGGTAATTCAAGGTACTTCCCCAGATTTGCTTTTCTGAAATGAATTCCCTGAACTGCTACGTGACAATGCATTTGGGAATCGCAGGTAATGTCGAATGCGAAGGAGCAAGTCGTAATGCACACAAATTCGTTCGGCTTGTACGTCAAATGGGATGGAACACAGACATTGGAAGACTACGTGACACGTTTCAGATGTGCGTACAAGGACAACCTTTTCGCCAGAGAGCTACAGACAGCAAGAAGGAGCGTGGAGTTTACACATCAGGAGGAGCGGGGAAAGCTGCAATGCGAATTGTTTACAGGTGAAGCACAGCTGCCCTTGTATGCGAAGCCTGGTTACGAGGTTTGTCTCGGAAATGCGGCACCGCATTCGCATTTTATGTTTTCGGTGGCACTCTGCGAGTAGGTTCGTCCAACTTTGCTCACGCATGCTGACTGCCTTGAAATACGTGCTCCTTCAGACAGGGGCCCTGGCTCAAGAGCCCCCGTTCTTCATGGCTTGGACCGTGGCGGGCCCAAGCTGTGTCTACACACCCGATGCAGAAACAATGGCATCCCGCGCATCTCGTTGGATGCCCGTGGTACCTGGACATGTCTGGCGGTATTGTTGACGAGTCTGAGAAAGATCTGCACGCCTTGGCAGAAGAGAAGAGAAAGGAAACGTGTCCCTGCTGGCCAAAGTCGGCAAAGGAATCTGCTGCTCTCTGGAAGAATCCAGAAAGGCAGCTGAGATGGCACAAAAGACGGTGGATGCAGCTGTGCAGGCCCAACAGAAGGGGTCGAAGAAGAGGACTCGCCAGCAAGGAGCAGCTGTTGTGACACCCGCCAAAACGAAGAAGCAGAAACAGCCTGTTCAGGAAGAGGGTGAGGAAGAGGACTCCGATGGAGACTTTGCAACCAGCCCACCCCCCCAAACGCAGGCTGCCTCCCCTGTGCCCACCGTTGTCACGAGAGGCACGAGAACTGGCTCGGCAAAGAAGGCACTCTTCAACCCCCCAGGGGGGCACCCTTTCGAGCCGGTGGAAATGAAGAGGCCGAAAGTGGCTCCCGAAACAGTAGTCCAGTGTGTAAATGAGAGTTTCTTGGCGGCTTTGGATGGACGGGCAGCCAAGTTGGCATACATGAAGACCATGGAGGGTCTGAAGGGCAGAGCACTGAAGAAGGCGACTGCCGAAGAGCCTTCCGACACCCCAGGATTTCAGAATATGGTCTCGTTCTTTGAGAGGGTGTGTGCAGACAAGGATTGTAGGAGGGGCGGAAATGCCACCGAGTGGTCTTGCGATATGATCATCTTGGATATTCCGGACGGAGAGCCTGTGGAAGGACTGCAAGCTTTGCCATCTTGGAACAGGTACTCGGAGGACTTTTGGAAGAAAGGATTCGGGCTTGCCCGCATGGTGTTGGACGACAGAGGCTGTGTGGTTGTCCTGGCGAGCAGAGGAAAAAACTCAGACAGGAATTGCGAAGTGGACCCGCAAGAGCGCCGTCCCGATTCTGAAAAAGAAGTGGACGTGCATCAACACACTGGGCCTTCGGTCGGAAGGGAAGAAGGTGATTACGACACTGGCACTCGTCCATTCATTTGCTTGGGTGTTTTCAAATGCGGTGCCGCATTCGGTTTCTAATCGTTCCCCCCTGTGTATGCAGACGAAGCAGTTCGATGCATACTGCTTTGTGAAGGAGAACTCCACCTTTGCTTTCCGGAAGGAGGGAGGAAAGGTTGACCCGAACTGCGACCCCCTCGATTACGACGTTCTGTTCAACAACGTTCCCAAGGAACTTCTCCCTCATAGCCTCACTTCAACGGAACCCCTGCGGTACTCACGGACTCGGAGCCCTGCCTTCATTCAGACAATTATGGAGACATGCACAGACGTGGAGGGCACAGTGCTCGACCTCATCTGTGGGACAGGTATGCAGAATCTTGATCTATGCTGTTCTGCAAATTCTCGTTAGGATGTAGTTCGCAACATCTGAAGCGCCATGTGTAATGTGTGGATGGCATTGTAACAGGTGCCTCAATGTGGGCTGGGCGGTTTTCCGACCGGCACCTCTTTGCCTACGAGGAGGATTCATCCGTGTGGGGATCCCATCTGGAAGGGCTGCAACGGAATGTTAAGGCTCCCAACAGAGCGGAAGTCTCCTCGGATTCGTCGGAGTCCGAGGAAGACACAGTGGACATTGATGCGGAGGAGAACCCGGAATACGAGTGAGTGCAAACATTGTAAGTTTGCAAAGCCTTCTGGGTCATTTTTGTCAAACGAATTTCCCGACTGTGGTTCTCATTAGTCTCGTTGATGATTGTCATGTGCAGGATTGCAGGGTCCGGGTCGAAACATGTAGGGCCTACACTTCCTGCCAGGAAGAATGTCCCGTTCTTTGCGAGGGCCGACTTCATGACGAGCCCGGTGAGGGACTACTCCCTTCCTAGTTATGCAGCTAAACTCGCAAATACAGCGATTAGAAGAAGTGAGAATCCCAGTAAAGTAGAGCAGATTTTGGAGAGGGCTAGGGAGGACAGAAGGATAAGGAAAGAGTTGGCAGCAGCTCAGACAGGTAGACGGGTACGAAAGTACATATGTGATTCAGCGGATGAGAGCGACGCAGACAGGGAGGAAGACGACCCAACGGAGGTGAGATGGACAGTTCCGCAAGGGGAAGATGGGATTTTCGAAAGCCTGGCCAACGAGCAGTCCGCTGGAGATGAGAAAGGCACTGAGGGGTGGAGGCGGAGCAGGACAGTCTAGAACAGGATGAGGATTCGGATGATTTTCAAGATTAATAGAATTTTAATGAAGTCTCTGTAAATGTAAATTCTCTTCCAGAGTATATAAGGAAATTCTCCCGACATTCGTGACCCCTCTCCAGTGTGCATTCCAGCCACACAATCGCCCAAACCACGACGCTCCCAAAATCAGAAATGGGCACCGCATTTCCAAAATTTTGGCAACTCTAAGAACCTCTTTTGGAAATGCGGCACCGCATTTCCAAAACAGGGGAGGGACTAAATTTTCCATTTCAATGTTGGCATAGTAAAAAGTAATCGATTGGAAATGCGGTGCCGCATTTCCAAAATTTCCTTTGTCCACACGCCAGTTTTGGCCTCTCCCGCTCATTGCATGGATGCCACCACGCTTACAGAGGTCGAACAAGGAGGTCGAACAAGGAGGTCGAGATGGCGGAATTGGAAATGCGGTGCCGCATTTCCATATTGGGGATGGTCGTTGTTCGAACTGCAGGCCCATCAGCAAAAATTGGCACCGCATTCCATTGTAAAAAAAGTCGATGACGGACATGGAAATGCGGCCCGCATTTCCAGAACGGACATCGCAATTTGTCCATTTGCAGACCCTCTCACGGAAATGCGGTAACGCATTCCATCGCGCTGGTCGGAAATGTCACACTTTTCGAAGTGTTGGACGGAAATGCGGCACCGCATTCCCTTGTCCAAAAAGAAGTTTCCATTGCCAAGCTGGAAATGCGTCGCCGCATTTGCAATGCCAACCTCGTTGTCTGTCCAATTTATAGACCCGTGTTTGGTATTTCGTGTACCTGGACGGAAATGATGCACCGCATTTTGTCCGACACTGAAATGCGGTCATACATTTCCATTGCGGCATTTCAAATGCGGTGCCCGCATTTCGATGCCGACATGGAAATGCGGTGCCGCATTTCAATGTCCGACATGGCGTTACTCTGGTATATTCTTGACACATGACTCTCATACCGGTTACTCTGGTATATTCATCCGGACAGACAAATTGTAGAAATGAGACATCAAATTGTAAACAGTGGGCCAATTCCGACAGTTATTCAACAGAATGAAACACAATCACACAGAAGTGAGGTACGATGGGTTTATTGATCGGACACGATGTCTCACATTTACCAACTGCAGACAAAACTAAGCCCTTCCTCCTTCTACATGGGCTTCACCAAGTCGACGGAACTTCGATACCCCTCAAAACAAGCTCATCACTGCTGCGGCACCTCGAGGTAAACTGCAATTCGGTCGTTCTGCTGCCCTTGCTGGAGCCGACGACAATGTCATGTCCATCAATGATACCACCATCATACATTGACAAGGTCACTGTGGGCCTCATGTGCCCGTGCGATTCGTCTTCGCAACTCAGCCGAATGTCTCCATACACTGGAAGAGCGGAGTGATCTGCACGTATATAGTTTTCCCCGGTGCCGTCCTCCCTGGTCCACTGGCAGCAGTTCCAGCGCCAAAGCGAGGCCGTGCGTGATCTGTCCGGCATCCCTTTCCAGCTTGGTATATCGAGGTCAACAATTTTCAGGACCCACGGACGCATTGACCCTCGCCCTCACCTCGCTCAAAGCGGTATAGCCCTCCGATACTCCATTGCGCAAAAGACTCTTGCTTGATTCCAGCAGCGTCTGTGAAAACAGAGAGCCAGACAATGATGTCTCCTGATTCTGTTTGAACATAGCATAATCGTGGCCATGATAAGGCAGTCGGCTGGATTCGCGGCACGGCATCCTTGAAAAGAGTAGCGGAGTACGCTCAATGACAGCAGTTCCCGGATAGAGGAGGAGCAGCGCGGTGGCTGGAAAAAGTTCAAGCTAACGCTGCAATTCTCACAAACACTCCAGGGCACATTTAATTTCCCCCTACAGGATCCTGGACCGATGAAGATGGCTGCTGCATGAATGTAGCCGTTTCAGTTTCCTACCCTGCCATGCAAACTATGGCAGTCGTCACTGCCAGGTGGGCCGATAGCCACTGGACACGACGAAGTCCATCCCCTCTTCGATGTAAATGCGGCGCCGAATTTCCATCCGGGGGGATGGACTTCGGTGGCAGATCTCAAACTATAACTTGTTGATGAGAAAGATGTATGGGTTCATCCACCTCCGTCGGTGGGTACGTGGGACCCAGATGCTCCATTATTGGAGGCCGGACTGCTCTTCCGCTTCGCATCATTTCCAAAATCTAAGGGCTTCGTAGCTGTCCGCAAGGTCATTGTCATCGGCATCCAAGTCGTCCTCAGGTCCTCCTTTGCAAGGATGCCGTGCTTCCGGAACCGGGACGACTGCCCATTTGGAGGCATCGATTATGCAATGTATTCGGCCACATCGGGAGACATTGTTATCTGGTACACAGATTACAGAGAAGATACTGGTTCGATTGTGGAAACATTGGTGGCTTTTGAGTATATCCTAGGCCACTACGCCTTCGAGCGGGGTGACGATCTTGGTCTGAGGAGTCCGTGGCTCCTGCGCATCCTCGATTCCGATTTCCCAGCTACGACGGTCACCCATGCAGAAGAAGGCGCACTGCTATGCTGTTGCGGTGGAACTGCTGCCACTGGACGTGGGTGGACTCCATCGGAGAGACCTATTCTCCTGAAGGAGTGCGCTCCTCTTCTCCATTGTATGGGGACATTCGCATTGGTGTGGACGACGAAAACGTGAAGATTTCCATATTCGATGGTGGTATGATTGAAGGGCAGGACATTGTGGTGAACATCACTAGGGGCGGTACAACGGCTGCAATCGACTTTACATGGAGGAGCCCCATGACTCATGAGCTAGTTCTGAGAGCAGTCGAAGTCCCATTGACAACGTGACTTGTATTCAGTAGGCACAGGGCTAAAGATTTGATTGCACAATCAGCACAGTAGACGTGCTTCAAATGCAATTCATGTGGATCAATAAAAACCTCATTGTGCCCTCTTTTTATTCTATTCTGTGTCCATCGTTCCGAGAATGCGTCATTGCTCATTTCGTTTGGGATTGGGAGTGTGGGTGGATTTTGCAAGTGGCTGGTAGGCTGAAATGGGCCCCCATTGTACAGAGCAGTACCACCCTACCATTCGCGAAACATTGCCTTTCAATATATAATTCTAAATAACATTGCCGAACCTCCTTCATCGGGAGGTCCTTCTCCCCCTATGACCGTGGCACCCTAAACCCTATTCCCGCGGACACTCATTTCCGGAAAATAGTGCTGCTCATGTTTTTTTCCACACTTACGACTCTGCTCATGGCTCATGCCGCTCATGGCTCATGGCTCATGAAATAGCAGCCCCCCCTGGGAGCATAGCCGCACCATTCTACTCCCTAAAAAAAGAGACCCTACAGATCTCAGTAATTACAGGCCTATAGCCTTAGCCAACACCATATACAAACTATTCACCAACACGCTCACCACAATGCTCTCAAACTATGGCGAACACCAAATTCTCAGTGACCCACAAGAATGATTCCGAGCTACACGTAGCACAACACGACAAATACAGTATGTTCTATCCGCCCTCGAAGACGCCAAACTTACAAAGCAAGACATAGATCTTCTGTATATCGATTTTAAAAATGCCTTCGGCTCTCTAGACCATGCTAGATGCTTGACCTTGGGTACCCCCATGTATGTTGTCCAACTTATAGGTAACATCTACACAAACAACACCACTGAATACTTTGGTGCATACTATAGCTCCACCCCGCCTATCCCCATCCTTCGAGGAACTATCCAAGGTGACATCTTAAGCCCCTACCTATTCATTATCTTCCTCGAAACCCTACTCCGATGGCTAACCCGTGGTAAGCTTGGATATCAATACAAAACCTCCTCAAGTGACATTTCAACTGCAGCATATGTAGACGATCTCGCCATCTTGGCACATAAACCACAACACCTAAACAGACAGGGAGAGCTAGATCATTACCAACACTAGTTTATGTGATAGTGTTGCTATCTATTAAACGAGTAGAGTTTGAAAGTTGGAATCAAGAGTGAACGTTCACACTCATATGCATGAAGAGCTTGAATTGGTAAAGAATTGGATCCCCAAGGATATCTTGTGGATCAAGCTTACACCAAGAATAGCCTTTCAGACCTGCCTTCCATATGGTTATATGGTAACTGAGTCTTCTAGTCTAGCCAAGGATGCATTTCATGGCCTGCCACAGTATCTAGTACAGCCTCTGTGAATGGCAAAAGAAATGGGTCTTTCTTTGTGCAGTCATACAGTTTCTTGTAATTGACACAAACTCTCAGTTTGCCATTTTTCTTTGGAACTATCACAATGGGTGATAGCCAAGTTGTATACTCTATTGGTTATATGAACTTAGCTTCTGCCAGCTTCTTAATCTCTTCCCCCACCTTCTGTGCATAGTTGGGATTCATCTTGGATCTTGCTTGCTTAATTAGTATTGAACCTGGTTCCAATTCAATTTTATGTTGGCAAATCTCAGGGGGTATCCCCTTCAAATCTTTATAACTCCAAGCAAATACATCTTTGTATTTAATGAATAAGCTCTTAGTTTCCTCAAAGAATTCAGATTCCAAGTCAGCTCCTACTTTAACCATCCTTGGTTCCTCATCAGTTCCCACATTAACTTCTCTCACTTGCTCATCAGCTGTAATGGTCCACCCAACCACTATTTTATCCTGTAAAGTAATTGTGGTTGGTTCCTCTAGGATTTATATTTCTCCCTCTCTTTCCTCATAGAAATGTGGTGGGTAACTACTTTCTGTTTCCCTTGGGATCCAGCACCATTGAGGCCACAGAGTAGTGCCACTCCTCCTCGGTGCTATGATATCTCTCGATCATGTTCGTCCAGGCAAGCAATCGGTGGTTGCCATCCCACACATGAAACATCTTGCCAGAGAAAGGCTGGGTGACGAGCCTCTTGCAAATGATAGATTCGAACTCATCGTTTATCTGTCGCCAGATAGGATCCCAGCCTCCAACAATGGACTCGTCCACTAACACCTCTCTGCTAGCGGAGTCTGCCAAGGAGACGTAAAAAACAGATTGACCCTCTATGTACCCATGGCAAAAATCATGTTCCAACTTTTGAATGTCGTTTGTCAGAGCTGGTCGAACGAAGGGCATGGAGATCAAACGACATAGGGGTATCATTATTTTTCCCCCAGGGACGCCCATGGCCTTGATGACTTGGGCAGAATTCACTTTGGAGAATGAAAGCAGATCTTTCGCTTTGTCTTCATATGGCCTGCCATCGTCCTCCTCCTCAACAACCACTAGTTCCTTCTCAATCACTTCTTCCTCGACCTGAGTAGCACCTTTCATTTTCTTCGTCTACTCTCAAAACGAAAGGTTACGAATGTAAAAGACTTGCCAGAAATTGCGTGCTTCAACGCACGCAATTTTCCACCCTCTGAAAGGTACTCATTTCTTTGCCTATTTCATACCCAAAGTCAATCTACTCTCTTCCATAAAAGTATGCAGCAGACATTTAATCTAATCTCCTTGAATAGGCAGAAAGGTGAGTGTGAAAGAACCTCTAGAAACTGCGTGCGTTGACGCACGGAATTTCTGGGGGTTCTCTCACACTCACTTTTCTGCCTATTCAGGGATTCTGTCTCTGTTAACACAACACAGCTGAGAGAAGGCCATACAGAGAACCTCCAAAATTTGAGTGCGTCAACGCACGCAGTTTCTGGCGGTTCTCTCACACTCACTTTTCTACCTATTTAGGGCTTCTATCTCTGTTAAACTCAGTACAACTGAGAGAAGGTCATAGAGAGAACATTCCAAAATTGCGTGCGTTGACGCACTCAATTTCTGGAGGTTCTCTGTATGGCCTTCTCTCAGCTGTCAAACTCTAATCTACTTGGGATGGTACAACCATTATGCAATGTGAAAGTCTCTCCTCCTATGCAGTACATGAAAAGTGAGAAGTGGGTCACACCCGGGTTTGGTTGTTATGCATTGCCTGCATCCCTGTGGTCTTACTCTGAATGATCAAGCAAAAAAAAGCAAAAAAGAGGGCAAGAAAATTGCGTGCGCCACCGCACGCAATTTTCATGCCCTGGAAACTTGACAGAAGATGGCAAGTAAGAGAATCACCTGAGGTCCTTTGGCCGAAGAACTCCCAGATGCCTTTGACGTGGCAACAACGACAACCTTCTTAACCTTTGGCGTCGCCTCCTCCTCCACGACGTTCTTACCCTTCGGCGTGGATTCCTTCGCAAGAGCGTCTACCTCGTCTGTGTCCATAGCGTCTGTGTCGTCCTCTAACGCAGTTTTGTCCCCAATTTCATCACGAGCTGGCGGCTGGTCCTCCACCGCCATGTGTTTGGTTTCCAGGGTTGCGCTCTCCTCTGCGATCTCCTTCAGTGTCATGTTCAGCTTTCGGCTTTTCATTCTCTCTCTTGCCTTCTTCCTCTCTCGCGCTGAAGTAAAAAAGAATGACTGTCTTCTACGCCTTCCACTCTCTCGCGCGAAACTCTGTCTCCTGCTACTCTCCAACTTGAAAAACTACGATCTACTGGAATGAGAGACGTCGTGCGATGAGTAGCAGCCGGGGCATCGCTCTCGGCGGTTATGCATGTATTCACTGCATACCTGTCCCCCTCCTAACGGCACACTCGTCCATTCTGCGGTGGCCGCCGTCTTTCATTATGGAGGTATGGCCATTGCATGGATTTGATTCAGATGGATGACTAATTTCAGTAGATTTTTTGGATTCTCCCGGATGAACATCTTCCATTCGTTCGACGCCGATTCCTCTTAAACCCTATACTCAATGCATGTCGGGTACCACGTGGCTGATCACATTGGGGTGGCATGGGATGCCGGTCTCCGCCGTCATTTCACATGTGTCTGTAAAGGCACATAACTGCTTAACAACTGTTTTATGAACTGTTTTGACAACTGTTTCTGAAAGGCTCTTTAACGGTATGTCAACTTTAAAAATAGGTCTTGGCTGACCCTTCTAGAACGGTTTGGGACATCCATGACGTGTTGTCCTTTGCCGACCTCGTTAGTAAAGGTGACGGACTTTTGGGTTTCGGTCTAAAATGCAAAGCATGAGAAATGTAATCCCCACTATCGTTTGTAACAAGAATCCGCATAGAAGTTGTGGCTTCCGCACTTCTGCGAGGGAATTGCTCTTGCAGCAACATGGCTTCCTCCAAAGCGGAGTTTTACTCTGTGGAGCAACCAGTACCTTTCTCGAAGGAGACCGATGACAATGGTTTTGCAATTGCGGAGGAACATCTCCTAGCAACGCGTTTCGAGTTCCAGTATGGTACTGTGTGGCTGGAAAGAGAGGTTTACGGTGTCGATGGGAGGTTGAAGAAGTATGCTTTCCAGAAATCGGATGAAAACGCACTTATGAGTCAGTGGAGAGTTCCTCCAGGAAGATACAGAGTCCTTGGAGCTCCTCGCCGGCAGTCGATTGGTTCGTATGTGACGTCGGGAACTGCTGCTTCTGTTGTTCAAGACAAGAGGAATGTGGTCATGAAGACGGAGCCCACAACTTCCAGACAAATTGTTGAACTCTCCGAATCCTCGGAGGAGGACGTCCCGAAAAATCCTTTTCTTGCTCCTTCTCCGGTGGTCGTGGTGCCGGAATTGAAGGACCTGTGTAGTGTTATTCCTAAACTGAAGTCAATGGGAGGAATGCCCGGTTTCAAGAGTGAATTGCGGGGGATTGACTGGGACACTGTCCCTGTTGAGCATGTGCAGTACCTTCCAGAATCTTTTGATGGGGATGTCGTCTTCAAGCTGCCTCCACCTAGGCGGGGTGGACCCGTTTTGAGCCTCATGCACGGAATGGACAAGAGACATGATGGACACCCATGGTGCAGAATGAAGACATCCAATATTCAAAATGATGACAAGCTCATGTTCAGTAGAGTGGTGTGCAATGGGAACCTGAGGTGCGAGAATTTGAGTTGAAGACATTTCCTGCGGTTAGAGGTTCAGAACCAGAGCGAGTGGGAGGGTGTCGCCAAGAATCCTTTCAAGCCCGGTGAAGCACCTCCAAGCTCCAACACTTTCGTTTGCAAGTTCTGCAAACGAGCGCCTTCCTGTGTGGCAGTGTGTGGAGCAAGAATGTACTATGTGGTGCACCGTTTTCCAACCTTGACTAGAGCCGGTGTGCATTTCGGGTTCCACAACCATCCAGTGTCGAAGGGGGATTACAGGGAAAGCGTTGAAACAGTATCTAGGTTTATAAGACTAGAGTATAAGAGCAATCCAACAGCCACCACCTCCACAATTGTTCTTGGAGCAAGCAAGACTTTCCTGGAAACCCATATTCTTAGTGAAGGAGATTCTGTGGGCAGGAAACTCGACGGGTCAGCCTTGGACAATGTTATGGATCACTTCTCTACCTTGAGCTCGCCGAACATTAAAAACCAGATGAATGCATTGAGGATGGGCTCTGCTAACAGAGGGTACGTTGATAACATTTTCGAGTTGAAGCGACGGAGCAGATATGACTACATTCAAGAGAGTGTGTTCTCAGGTCAAGGGTCCAACAAAGTGTACGTTTTCAAAATGTCCACAGCCGGGGAGGGCAGCGGAGTCAGTCTTGTGAAGTGCATGCAGAAGGGTGGCGATCTTCAGAACTGTTTCCTTATGTTTGATCACGTCAAACGAGTGAAAGACTGGACTACAATGGCGTGTCATGTTTACGATCCTTTCTACCAGCGAGTCATGACAATTGCAGTGTGTGACATGCAATCAGAGGATGCGGATTCGCAACAGCTAATGTGGAGAAGTCTCATTCGCGTTATGGACTCCCAAGGTGTCCCATGTCCAAATTTCACCGGATTTATGGCAGACAGTGCTCAAGCGAACTTCAATGCTATTCACATTGTGTTTGGATCAGGAGATCCAAAGGTGCCAATGCCAGGAAGAGAGCGAACATGTCTTTTCCATTGGACCCAGTCCCTTGAGAAACATACAAAGGCAGACATCAAACCGGAAATGCAGCGTATTCATCTTAGGCTATGCAAACAGTACAAAGATGCGAAAAGCATGGCAAAGGCGAATACATTGTTCCAGACAATTCATGCCTGGTGGTTCTCATCTGGGGCTGCATCAGAAGACAGTATGAGAGTGCTAGAAGATTGGCTGACATTTTGGCATTTCCGGTACAGACAATGGGGAGCATGCATGACAACGGTGCGTGCATTTGAAAACTTGAAAATTTCATTGACTTTGTATCCATTTCCAATCATGTCTGTTGTGGTGGGGTGTACCTGTCCTCTTTCTGATATATGTTTTTCCATTTTGTAGCACTTCTCAATTGAGGAGATGGCGGACATGCCCTCTTGCAATCTGGCGGAGACGGTGCACAATGTATAGTTGCAGCAATCTGGAAAGCGGGGCCGGGATTTGTATGTGGCGACGGCAGATGATCTGATTCGAGCTCTACTGCAACAGACGAGATATCGGGAGTTCTTGTGGGGTGGCGTTGGTGGCAAGGGTCCAGACAAGTCCGAGTTGATGTTGTGAGCAGCAAGAAGATCAAGGGATCCGAACAAGATTGCCAGGGCTGTCAGCATGTGTGCGGAAGGAACTCCACTGGTGTCCAGAGTTCCCCATCTGGAGGGTGAGGAGAGATTCGGGTCTTGTAAACGGAAATTGAACACCCCTCCTGGGTCGGATGCGGACTCCCACAAGCCGGACAGGGACAACTTTGCCATGCCGCGTGTTCCATTTCATCAGAGGTTCGTTTCCGGCATATTCAGTGCGGACGATCCTTTGTAACAAAGCCAAAGGCAGCCATCTCCCATAGTGAGTGCAATGGGGTAGGAGGCGAACGTGCTCCCCCCTATGGTGGAGTCCATGTGCCTCGACGAAGTTTGGCACATAGAACGCACCACTGGTGGGTCTCGAGTGAAGTGCACGGCAATCAGAGCAACCAATCATGAGAAATGCAAGTCCTTCGTATCCAGAGGCAAGGTCCGCACTCCGGCTCCGACCTTCACTGGTTTGTTCACGCCTTACGGGCAAGCCGAGGCGAAGAACCACAAATTCTGGTTCTGCCCTGACGACTGTGGTAGGTGCGTGCGTGGGACTGTGCGACCATCGGTTGTCATGAAGCCTCCTCCACCAAGCGTTTGGCCTGTGAAGGTGGGGACACATCTCACAACTCACGAGATTGCCATGCTGGAGGAGGCAGGCTTCTCCCTTCAGCGAGCCCCCTCTGTACATGCAGGTGCTTCTACTTCAGCAAGTTCTGGAGTGCCACCACCGAACGCTGATGCATGGTCAACAAACGAAATGGGAAGCTGGTTCGTCGTTTCCCTCCGACTGCCGAGCATTTCGGCAAGGTGGAATCCGCTCGAATGCTTCAAGGTCGTGTTACAGGCACTACGGAAGTTCCACATCCCGGGTATGGACGAATCTACACTATGATGACCTCCACATCCGCTATGCACGACCGGTTGTACAACATCACAGTTTCAAATTACCCCAACTGCACCTATCCAGATTTTGTTGGCATGCTTACAACAAGTTTGGGAAAGACGGGCAAATTTATACCCTGCAAGCATCTGTATTTTATCTTCTTGAACATAATGGTATATGATCCCAGACGCGACATCTTCATTCACCAGGCCACCATGAGTTTCAACGAGGTGAATACACTTATGCAACGGGATAGGAGCACACAACATCCTCTTCACTTTGGTCATCTGGAAATTCCATTATTGGATTTCACAAGAGTTGAAACTTGAACTTGATGTCCCTTCATATATTTGATGCCAATGCAGCCTCCAATTATGTTGTGCAATGTGTGACATTTCTTTCTTGTGCGTAGTCGTTCGAAAATAAATGGAATGGATGCAAATGCTTTCACAAGTCGTTCCTGCATTTTAATTTCTGGTGTTTTGCATGAATGAATGTGCAAACACACGGTTAATCCAATTTACCTCTCCCACTTTTATAAGCTAGCATGCATTCTACATACTAGCCAACCATACCATGCATCACCATTCCAAACAAAATAGGAAACACAACATTTGGAAACCATTTCATTTATAAACAAAATTTGTACAACACAAGTCTTTGCAATCGGATTCCTGAGCTAGAAGGGCAATCAAAATATGTCAGAGTACATGAGCTCACTTGAATATTACACCAGCTGGATTTTTTGTTCAAAATATGCTCGTGTATGTTGCTAAAGGTCTGGATAATCCCAAGGCTGGATACATGTACATGAAGGGCTGCCTGTCAGTTGATGCCAATCGGCCGCTGCCCCAGGACAATGCAGACTCCTCAGATGTAGGGCATGATTGTTCCCTTGAAATTGCTCTGGATTCCCTTTCAATAGCTGCTAGCTGGTGGTTGACAAGACCAACTGCGAGGACAGACGTCACCAGTCAGCGTGATGTGGATGAATCTCTCTACCTCAAGCCAATGAAGCTTGTGACTGTCCCGATCACTTACAAATGAAAGTAGGTTGGGATCTTTTTTCAGAAGGATCTAGAAGGGCTTGGTGGAATGCTGACGCTACTTCTCCCAACTGGTCATAGCTGCTGCTCCTCTTGCCTTAGCAGCATAGAGACTGTCTTTCATGCAATTTGGGATCCTCTCTGCTTACATAGTTGCTTTTTGCTCACCAGCAACAAGACTT
This sequence comes from Takakia lepidozioides, assembly GCA_030704615.1. Lineage (NCBI taxonomy): Eukaryota > Viridiplantae > Streptophyta > Takakiopsida > Takakiales > Takakiaceae > Takakia > Takakia lepidozioides. The sequence goes on from CM060734.1 coordinate 27,846,953, forward strand.
GCACTACTTCTGCCCTAACTGCTTATTGTTGGCCTTATGGAAAGACGAACCAGAACGCAAAACCGATGGTGCTCCCCCCAAACTGGGTCTATCAGCAACACCATCCATGCTCCAACACTGCTCCCAATCAGCTGCTCAAGAGGGCTGCAACCATGCACCCAACGACAGATATCAAGAAATTGACTAAAGTTATGGTGCCATTGCTGTACCATTGCCAGCAATCTCTCATCATGGTAGAGCAAGAGGTGATAGAGAAAGAGTTTGGGGAATTCCACGCAAAGAAACAAGAGTTGCAGATTTGGCAGCAAGAAGCTGAAGAGACTTTGCAGAATGTGTGTGGCAGCCAAGACATCTTGCTGGACTGGTCTGAGGTACGTCATCTTATTAGCGTCAAGCCACCATCAAGATCTCTTGTTGAGGATGACAATGATCATGAAAATGACTTGCTCTTACCTGGATCTGCTCAAGCTCTTGTTGTGGGAAAAGTTGGTGGGGGGAAAGCAAACAGACCTGACTGGCTTTTCAACTCGAGCCCTTTATTAAGTAGCTCTCATGGTGCATAGAGCAGCAGCACAAAATCTCAAGCTGAAACCACAACAAGGACCAATGTCCATTTACAGCCTCTAAGGGCAACTGAAGTAATTCATGAAGATGACTTGTCTTGGAAGCTCTCTTTTGGCCGCCACCAGCTAATTCCTGGAGGAGGGGGATCAATGGAAGATGAAGGTATGAAACTTGCCTTCTTCATAGAGACAAAGCCCAACAATGTATCACCTGTGTTTACTTATGCTTGCAATCATTTTCCAAGCCTGATAACCCTACAGTTGGGCAGAGATCACGTCCAAGCTGATGGAACAGTGCCAAATATGAGTTTCACTAATACCCTATAAATGTACTGCATGCCAAACGTGGTGGTGTGAAGGGCGACATGCATGTACTGTCCGGGAATGCACAACGGGAAATTTGGCTTTGCCACCATAGCAAACAGCTCGTAGGCTATGACCAACAAGGGTGCAGGCTGGAGGCTTTGGCAACCTATCATCAAATGCTACGCAAAGTCGGCAACCTGATCATATCACATCTATTTGTGCATGCAGCATAGTTGCATGTGCCAGACATAATTCTGACTTTTTCCGAAGCTGGCTGCCGCAGCAATGGACCTATGAGCTTATTGGGGCTTGCTCCTATGTGAATGCCAGCTGCCATTATCAGCTGCTAGCCTTCAGATGCAGTGCTGCTGTAAGTGGTTGTATTTATTCCAAGCAAAAGACAAGCCTCTTTGCCTCCTCCCAATTTGGCGTCAGCCCTCTCCACCTTGATCTCAACCTTCGGCATACCCCATCAAAGAAGCATGTCAAGTGCCTCAAGAAACACGAGAGGATTGCCGCCATCAGTAACTTACTGTTGCAAAGGCTCCATAGCACAGCACATGCGCCACCATTACTGGGAGATCAACTAAGTATCTATGTACACTTAAGTGCTATTCTCTACAATTGGTGCTGGATCAAGCCCTCCTGCTTTGGACTTACTTCCTCGTATATGCCAAGAGGCCATGGCGATTCAGGTTTTTGCATCACCAAAGTCACCAGATGTGCTACAGTTGGTCTAAGTCTGCCCACTCTATCACTTCCCGGTGGCATTGCTGCGAGGATTGCAGGCTCCCACAGACTTACATGTCCATATGCTGGCTGAATGGTGTTGTCACTGGGGGTTGGTGTTGTGATACCCTGCCCTTAGCTTACGAGCAGCGCATATGTGAATTTATGAAGCTCTTTCCCAGCTACGTCCCTCATTCCCCCCACCCTACTATATTTTTACGGATAGCTTAACCTCATCCTAAATTTACTCCGCAACCACCTTGCCTGCCCCACCTCCCACCACCACCATCCAGATCGGAACCTCAAGCATAGCCAGTTGAGTGGACCGAAGGATCTATCTCAGCTATTGTTAGCCTTGCCATTTCCATAGATCAGTACCCCATCCATTTCCTAAAAGTCCATTCACACACTGGTATTAATGGTAATGAGGAGGTGGACCTCCTCGCTCAACTGGGGGCCTCCAAACCCGCAATTGAACCCACGGCAGATCCCATACACATTGCACATACCCACCCATTTTGGCTAATCCACCCTGTTCATGTTTCCCCGGAACCTCGACCAATCCACAACCTTCTTACCAACCTAACTCGTGAAGCCCACAAGCAAGCCTCAGCCTCGATCAGTCACACCAAAATGCATATCCAAAAATGGACACACTCTACAGTGCTACATCACAAACTTTCGAACTACTTCTGGCACATTCGAGCCGCATCAGACGCACAAATACGACAAACACTCTGTCGCGCACCTCACTTCGGTAAACTCCCCTTCAAGTCATAGTTACTCGCTTTGATGCGCGCGCCTAACTCCCAAACCAGCCGCCGTGCCAACTCGGAGCTTCGGTTGCTCATCGGGGCATAATGGTCCCCCTCACACTCCCACTCGACCCTCGACTTGTTGGGCTCACTGGAAATTCCCTTTGGTTGATGGCAGTCTGGAACAGCTCCCCACACCTTGGTCGCTTTCCGGCTCGCATGCTTACTCACTAGTTTTTGGTCACCAACGGGCTTGCACCGTTCTCAGGGTTACTAATCCCTACGCTACCACCACCCCTCGTGGAGCCCCCACCACCGCCACCCGGTTTGCGGGGCTCCACCTAGTGAGCGCCACTGCCTCCTTGAGTGCCTTCGGCACTCAATGGTGCTTCAGCCCCCTTTCCTATTTGCTGCCACTACCCCCACCACAGGGGCAGCCCCTCTTGTGTCCCGACCCCCTGCCCTCAAGGCAAAGGGCTGCGACACACAGTACCCCTGCCAATGAGGAGTCGATGTCCTCATCAACTTGTCCCTTTTTGTGGAAACTAACATCCAAGTTGTGGCGTCCCACATCAAGGAGTTTGTTTCCGTACCATGGCGTCCCATGGCAAAGAACCAAACTCCCACTTGACTCTACTCTCCACTAGCTAGTTCGGCCGACTTCATCCAAGTCCCGGCCAAGGGTTGAGCCTCTCAAGCTCCACCCAGTGCACTCTTCTTGGCCCACTTCAAGGCCAAGGAACGATCCTCCCCGAGGATCGAATCGCCTTACTGCAACAACATTGCTTGCAACCGCTCATGATGTCGTAGTACGTGAACGGAAGTACGTAGCTTCCGCGTTAGCCCGCACTACAAGGCAACCTCCTCGATAGCGCAGTTATAATACGCGCACGCGCCAGGTGCGCACTAGCACGTGAACTCCCAAAGAAGGCGCAAGTTTTCTTGCCCCTTGGATTGGAGTCACCCGATTTTGGCACTGCACAAACACACGATTAATCCAATTTACCTCTCTCACCTTTGTAAGCTAGCATGCATTCTACACACTAGCCAACTATACCATGCATCACCATTCCAAACAAAATAGGACGCACAACATTTGGAAACCATTTCATTTATAAACAAAATTTGTACAACACAAGTTTTTGCAATCGGATTCCTGAGCTAGCTAAACCGGACTAAGCATGCATTTCCTCCCCCACGATCCAAGGTTGATGTCCCCATCAACGCTTCTTCCGCTTTTGAGGTCGCCCTTCAAAAGCTGCAACCGCCTCGGATGCGTTTCCCATTTCTGAGGCACGCACCAAGTTGCCTCCACTTGATGATAGCCCTTCCATTTCACGAGATACTCCGTTTCTCGATTCTTGAATCTCCTCGACTTAAGCACTGCCTCCACCTCGTACTCAGGTTCATTTTCATGATCCAACAGCACGGGTGGCGGACGCAACACTTGATGCTGATTCGGACGCGCTTCATCTTTGAAGTAAGGCTTCAAAACGGAAACGTGGAATACTGGATGCTGTCAAGCGGCTTTTACTCACCCATCCCTTTGCTATCCGAGGTGGGAACTCCAAGATAGAAGAGGTGGATATCTCTAAGCACTCAGCCCGCTCAGAACAATCAGTCATGACCTACGGCGTGTATCATGGTTGTGCTTCCTGTTTGTATTTCTTCTTGCCTTCATGTTAGCAAATTACCTTATTGTGTATACTTAAGCATCAGATTGCTTCACTATCTATCAGGTTCCACTCATCATCCATTCCACAGCTTCACTCAAGTCTCTCTACATAGTGTGATTGTATCGAATAAGTATTAGATTAAGATTTATCATGTATCAGGCCGAAGCCACGGTTTCCCTAGCCTGCTCTACGGTATATCACTACAGCTAGCATGAATCAAGTATCATCAGTTCGTGACTAATCCATCTCTCCGTTCCAGATCGTGTTATCCTTCCTGATGGCTAAGTCCTCATCTCCAGAAGTGTCCTCCCAGAAGTGTCCCCCATGTCGCTGCTTTGCTTAATTTATCTGCAAACTGTTCTAACCGCCTAACTAACTAACTGTCACCCAAGAAGTAAACACGTTCCCTCCGCAGATGTTGTTCCCACACATTCGTTCCCTGCCAATGATAACCATTCCCTATGTACGCTGTGACGGGCTGTGCCAAACTGTATCGGCTGTGACTGTGTCGGACTGTGTCGGGGTGTGGTGTGCTGTGTCAGCTGTGCTAGACTGTGACAAACTGTGATAGGCTGTGATTGACTGTGACAGACTGTGTACCACCCCCTAAGCCTGTGTTGGTCTAAGTCTACCATCGTAAGTCTGCGCAAAAATTAAGGGTACCCCACAGAACCCGTAAAACTGTCTAAGTCCCAGACAGCCCTCTAACATTACCCCTCCCCCTCTCAAAAAGTCGTGTCCTCACGGTTTACTGTTTAGGATCAGCAAACCTTTGTGAACGAGCACCCTTCTGTCGGTGAGAGTCCTTTGGGGGGCTCTGTGTGCGAGCCCGAGCCCTGTCACTAGCTGATGGAGGCGATTGAGCACCAAATGGAAATGTTTGACCCTCCTTTGGTTGATAACGAGGTAACTTCTCAGGCATAGGAGATCGCCGTCGTTTCTTCTCTGCCATTTGTAGTGCATAATCCTCCGCCATGTCAAAAGGTTCCTCCGTAGAACCAGTAGTATCAGAATTATCTTCCCCCCTGAGGTTTTTTGGTGCCCGAACCTTAAGTGGCTTCTCAGGAATCCTGCGTGGCATACAGTGTTGGCCCACCATGTCTGGAAGCTTAAACTGTACTACTTGTATCAATCGCTTGCAAGCAAAATGAGTGTACTCCCTGAATTCCTTGTCCGTATAGGTGAGAGGTGCGCCAATGACTTTGGAACCACGTAAGTATTTCCAGCTTCATGTCCTTTATAAAAAATATCGTCAGGGCCCAATTTTTCTTTGGCCAAGTTGTTCCAAGCCAAATTAAACCATGAACGAAGTTGGGAATCCTTCTGCAACATGACTTTCGTATCATATAGATACATATGGGGTGGAACTGAAGGTAAGACCCAATGATCTCCACTGGAATAACTCAAAATCTTGACTGCATCTTCTGCTGCTCAATGTGATAACGTGCAATGAAACAAGCAGCATAGTATAATCCACAGCCCATGACCAAACTAGATACCTCCTTGGTCTTGGTGTAGATATACCCATGAACAACCTGAAAGGCAATTAATTCCTTCAGCATGGTGCCTGCCTCAGACCAGTACCTTGCAAAATGATGATCCTCAATGGGTCGATTGTTCGGAAGAACCTTAGTCCGAGTTGCCACTGGCAACCAAATGCGCATGATCTGGTAATAATGTGCCCAAGACTGTGGATGACTGAATTCCTTCCAAGCCAAATCCATCACAATGGGAATCTGGTTGAAGGGCATAATCATAGCCCGATTGTACTCAAGTGCAATAGGAGTCCTAGGTGGGTTAAAAGCAGCATCCCCCCAAACCTTAGACTGTGGCATTGCCATGGTATCAACAGTGTCAGCCACCTGCACAACCACCTGCTGTGGGGGCTGTGATATTGCTGCCACTCTCCCTCCTATTGTTGGCAAGTCCTGCACCTCCTGTGATGAAGACTGGAAAATCAGAGTCCTGACATGCAAATAAGTAGCCACCAACTGTTCCTCAGGAACAAAGGCTCTTTTGTCAATGTTAGAGCTCAAATCATCCACTTGAGTCTGCAGCCCTTCCACATCATTCTGTAACTCAGCTATTCTACTATAGACAATGTCTATAGTGGTTGTGGCAATGTTCTGCACCTACAACCTGAGATCATTCATCTCCCCATGAATGAGCTTCTTTGGTGTCTTCCCTTCCACCGGCCCTTGTGTTAACCATACTTGCATAATATGGTTATCCACCAAGTCTTGGGACCCCGGAGATCCTGCTCCTCCTTGAGTCTATATCTGTCCAACTGCTGTTGTAAGGCCTCCATGCGCTTTGCATGAGGTTCAACCAAAGCGGCATAGGCAGCAGACAGATTATTGGCTTCTTTCCAAGCCTTGTTTATAGCCACAGAGAGTTCATTCTTTCGGCCCGTGAGTGTTTGCTGCAACTCCAGGATGTACCTTTCCTTTTCAGCCTCAACCTGACTGTACTGTTGGAAAGTATCCTCATTGCGACGGATAGTAGCCTTCAACTCAGCAATGAGTTTCCCTTGCTCCACTATCTCAGCCTCCACCATCATACACCTCTCTGCTTGTCTGTTAACTTCTAATGCAGTTTGCTGCAGAGCAGTTGTTAATGTGGCACATTGGATGGTCATTTTCTGATGAACTGCCTCCAACTCTGTATGAAGCACCTTCACTTCCTGCAATTTTTCCTCATGCTTCACCTGCAACTGGTATAGCTGTTGTACTTCATGCAACTTCTCCTGCTCCAGACCCGCTTCAATCAGATTCCCCTTTACTAGCTGCAGGGCAGCCTTCGTGTCCTCCAACTCTTTCTGCAACTTGAGGTTGGCCTCCACATCCACCTTGTTTGCACACTCAGTGGCAATTCTAGCCTCAAACTCCTGCTTGAGTTCCTCCCTCAAAGCTACCAATTGTGTGGATGGAACATGGGATTTTACATAAGTGCCCAACAAATTGAGTGTCCTACTTATGGAACTCATAAGCATGGCCTGCTATGTGTCTTCATGGGAAACTTGTTGATGGTCCCCCTGATTCTCCACAGTGTGATGTTTCACCAACCATTCAGGCCATGATCCCACAAGATCTTCTTCCTGAACGACCTCATTCTCCACAGGTGCTGCAGTGCCCTTACATTCTACCCCTGGAACCTCCTCCACAGGTTCGGGCATCACATGCACAGCAGGGATTTCCTTGGTCAAACTCTGCATCTTTGGCACCACTGGTTCCCTGACCAAGCCAGAGTTTTCATAGAGAAGGTCACCCTTCTCAATTTCTGCCACTACCTGCTCTGTAGTGGGGATGTCTAACCCTTCTCCTTCCACAGGAATAAGCTTTGGTGTAACAGCATGTACTATTTGAGTTACCCCTGGGACAACTGAGTCAACTAGCTGTGGTAGCTGAGGTACTGAGGTGACCTCTTCCTCCCTCTCCAAAGGTCGTGCCTCCAGCAGTAACAACCCCCCGTGCTGGTGTTCCTCATCCTGCACAAGAGCTATGGAAACATCATCTTGCGGTTTCCTTGAAGCTAGTGGATCTGCCACTATAGTCGTATCCCGCTTCTGTCTTGGATTGGTGCTGCCCCTCCAATCCTCCTTCACCATGTGAAGAGCCCTGCTCCTCAATTGCAGTGGTTGCTGTCTCAAACACTCCCATCTCCTTGTGTTCACGCGCATCAAGCAAACAAAAGTCAAGAATAATTTGAGCAATTATTGGGCCAGACACAATGATCGGAGACTTAGCAGCAGTGCCTTGTAACCGCTTCATCCCTTCCACCAGACCATTGTACATCAACTCCGCCCAAGCCACATCCTCTCTCCTCAAGGCTTTCAATATCTCCTCCGTGAATGATCTGCTAAGGTACTGTTGGTTCTGCTTCATGGCAAACAGAACGTTCAGTATTTGGCCAACTTCCCTTAACCCTTGGTACTCGGCCTTGATACAGGTGTATCCTTGAGTCTTAAAGAAACTCGCTTCTTGGAACAAATTCCCTATTTGCAATCTTGCCCTGTGCTCATCCACATTCACACGGCCCAATGGCAATTCAAACAATTGCTGCAAGTACTGGGGAGTAATCTCTATATCTACTCCCCTCACCTGTGTAACTCCTGTCCGGGGCTCAAAGTTCTGAATGAATTGAATCATGTACTTCCAATGATGCAAGGACCATTCCTTGCGTAGCAGCCCTTCCAATCGCAACTCCTTCAGCAGCTGCACTGCCTGTGGTGTAGCAATTGTTTGCTTCTGCAGAATCGCGGTGCTCTTCACCCTGATATCCTCCATTCCCCTAAATTCTCTTCATCCCAGACAAACAAGAAGGCCTTGTTTGAAATAACTGTAGGAAAGCTTGCAGGGCATAGAGCATAAAGGTATGGTTGGCACAGAAAGGAACGGGTAAGTGCGTGTAAGCCTGTGGGGCTTGCAGATAGTGAGTGAGAGAGAATGTCCTTTCAACCCGTCCGTCCTTGCGCCACTGCGTAAGTAGTAATGCTAGCATATAATCTGTAATATCCGCCATAGCTACAAAGCTATAGCTTTGATTGCCCCTCCCGTCGAGACGCTGGTTATTCGGAGCAACCCCGACTTTTCCGCTCATAACTTTTCTAATTTCTTGCTCTTGTTTCTTGGAGGGAACCACCTGCATGAAATTCTCCGTCCTAATTGGTTGTTGCCTCCTCGGGTAACTTTTAAATTTTACCCCCATCTACTCACATTCCCACCTGGAATGTCCACTAGGACAGCACATGTGGCAAAGGTCCCCCTTGGCTGTACGTATAAAGGGTTCCGTTACCTGCTCCTTAGATGCATTAATGGGCCCACAATTAATTTTGGCTGCTGTACTGGGTAGGTACTTCGATGGCTCAGTTTGTCTTTTTGCATGATAACACCCGCTATTGCAGTACATGCAAAGCGGAGTGCTTTGCCCCTTAGGCCACGTGTTCAAACTCAAACACTCTCCCGTCGCCCTCTGTCCGCGTGGCTTTTCCTCCGAGTTTGACCCTCAAGCTGACCTTACGCTTACCGGCCCTTTTTCTGATATTAATCCGCGTCCACCTGTCATTGATCCTATGGACTGTGCAACCCGCGTGGGCTGTGTCAAACTGTGACGAGCTGTGATAGGTTGTGTCATACTGCGGTGGCCTGTGATGACTGTGTGAACACCCGTGTTCTACGCTCAGGCCATACACATTTGGCTTTACGACAAGTGCCTCATGCTCCGTTGGTATTACCGGTGTAGTCCGTGACTGCTTCTGTGTTTCAATATGCAAATCATGCTGCAATGGTTTATCATGGATACCACTTTATCCCTTCAACTTATTGGTGTTAACTCTTCCAAGCATCTCTTTGTTAATGGTTTGTAACATGGCTGTGTTGTTATCATACATCTTCTGTATGACATAAGGTCCTTTCCATGGTGACTTAAGCTTAAAAGCTTTAATCTTTCCCTTCTTCTGCAACCACAGAACCAAATCTCCTGTCTTAAAAGTTTTCAATTTACCTTCATCAAATTGATCATTCCTCTTCATCTGAATTCTGGTCATGTTATCTACTGCATCAACACATACTTCTTCCACATGATATAATTCATGTTTCCTGACTTTAATTGAATCCTCCAATTCCATTCTCCTTCCCCATTCAGTTCTCATGGTAGGTAACAAGAATTTCACTGGAAATAAAGCTTTCATACCATAAACTAATTGGAATGGTGTATACTTAGTGGTGACTTTATATGAAGTCATGTATGACCACAAAGCTGTCAGCAGCTTTGTATCCCAATCTGTTCTGTTTGCATTGACTATCGTAGCCAAAATAGTGCATAGTATTTTGTTGGTGGCCTCTGCCTGCCCATTATCCTGTGGGTAATAGGTTGTACTCTTCCTGTGCACAATCATGAACTCTTTAGTCAATAATTCTATGGTCTCATTAATGAAGTGACTTCCCTAGTCATTGATAAATTCCAAGGGACAGCCAAATCTTGTAAGTATGTTCTCATACAGGAACCTTGCTGTAGACTTAGCTGTGTTGTCCCTCAGAGCCTTAGCTTCCACCCACTTTGTAGTATAATCAGTGGCTGTGATTATATACTTGTTATGTGTATTTCTGGCTGGTGGGTTTATTGGTCCAACAAAGTCTAGTCCCCATTTCTGAAATGGTTCAGTAGGCATCGTCGGATGCAAAGCCATCTTTCCAGATCTTTGCAAAGGTCCTAGCCTCTGATACTCATCACAACTTTTGCAATACTTGTGCAAATCTTTGAACAGAGTAGGCCACCAGTAACCTGCGAGTAGTATTTTTCTGCTGGTAGTCTCCTCTCCAAAATGTCCTCTAGCCACTCCTTTATGAACTGCTTCCAAAACTTTATTTACTTCATGGTGGTACAAGCATCGTTTAAGAACTCCATCAGGTCCTAGCTTATACAATCTGCTACCTATCATAGTGTAGGGTAAAGCCTTGACAACTATTCTCTTCCTCTATTCCTTCCCATAACTGGGTGGGCACTGACCATGGGTAAGGTAGTATCTAATTGGCCACTGCCAATCGAACCAATCATCTGCACTTCCCTGCACCTCCACTGCAAATAGACTCGCATCAAGTAGTTGGTCGTCCACTCCCGTGGCGGGCTCTCCTGTTGATAGGCGTGACAAGTGATCTGCCACAAGATGCAAACGGCCAGGCTTGTAAACAACTTCGAATTCAAACTCATGCAAGATTATTAACCATCTTGCTATCCTGCCACTAATCAAAGGCTTGTTCACCAGATAAATCAAAGCCTGATGATCCACATAAAACATAAACTTCCTTCCCAATAGATAATGCCTGAATTTCTTGACTGCATAAATCATTGCCAATGCTTCTCTTTCAGTGGTGCTATATTTTCTTTTAGCATTGTTCAACAACCTGCTAACATAGTACATAGGTGAATCTATGTTTCCTGTGATATTTTGGGCTAACACAGCTTCCAATGCTTCTCCTGAGGCATCACAATGTACATGAAATACTACATGCTAGTGTGGGTTAATCAACACAGGTGTAGTTTTTACTGACAATGTAAGTTCCTCAAAAGCCTGCTGACATTCAGCTGTCCATGTAAACACTGCATCCTTCTTCAAAAGCTTGCTCAATGGAGCTGCCATCTGTGCATACCGTTTGACAAACCTTCTATAATAAGTAGTTTGTCCCAGGAACCTCCTTAGACCCTTAACGTTACTTGGTGGTGGTGAGGCTTTAATAGCCTCTGTCTTTCTAGGATCTACAAGCAGTCCCTTCTTACACACAATGTGTCCTAGTAGTACCCCTGAGTTCACACAGAAAGTACACTTTTCCGGATTCAGTCCAAGACCTCTCATCCTGCATCTGGCCAAACATAATTCCAACTTCTGCAAGTGCTCATTCTTAGAGCTGTACACACTGAAGTCATCTAAGAACACTTGCATGAAATCATACAGATACTCGTGAAAAGATTTTTTATCACCTCTGGAAAGTTGCTGGTGCATTACAAAGTTCAAAAGGCATGACTTTGTATGCATAAGCACCCCAGTATGTGATGAAAGTTGTCTTTCCCTGGTCTTCTTCCGTCACTTGCACTTGGTTATATCCACTAAAGCCATCCATGAATGAGTACATCTCATGGCCTGCCACAATGTCTAGTACAGCTTCTGTGAATGACAAAGGAAATGGATCTTTCTTTGTACAAGCATTCAACTTCTTATACTTCACACAAACTCTCAGTTTGTCATTCTTCTTGGGAACTATCACAATGGGTGACAACCAAGTTGTATACTCTATTGGGTATATGAACTTAGCCTCAGCCAGCTTCTTGATCTCTTCCCCAACCTTCTGTGCATAGTTAGGATTCATCCTGTACCTAGCCTGTTTGATTGGTACCGACCCTGATTCCAGTTCAATCTTATGCTGGCAAATCTCAGGTGGTATCCCTTTCAGATCCTCATAGCTCCAAGCAAATACATCTTTGTATTTGATGAACATGCTCTTGGCTTCCTCAAAGAATTCTGGCTCCAAGTCATCCCCTATTTTCACCATTCTTGGTTCCTCCTCAGTTCCCACATTCACGTCTCTCACCTGCTCTTCAGATGTGATTGTCCATCCAGCCACTACTTCATCCTGTAAACTCACAGTGGCTGGTTCTTCTAGGATTTCCATTTCTCCCTCTCTTTCCTCATAGAAATGTGGTGGGTAACTACTTGTTTCCCCCTCAATTGGTGTTGTTGTTACTGCACCACAGTAGATACCTTTTAAACAACTCAGGCCTCCCAGTTGCATTTCTGCAACCTGCTCCCACTCTGGGTGTGCAGCAAATACGGTAGCCTCCTGCTCCTCATCAAGTCCTCCCCTCTAGTCATACTCTCTGACTCCATGAGGTCTTCTCGTAGTAGGTAGCCTACTAGATTTCTTAGTGGTGACCTGTATCTTGTGCTTCCCATCATGCACAGTCAGTAACTGGGAATTCCAGTCATGGAATACCCTGGTCTGTTTCAGCCATGGTCGACCCAGCAATAAGGAGTAAGCTTCCATTAAACACAGTCACCGTGATCTTAAAAATCATCTCTTGGATCTGTATCTTTACTCCTCTTATCAAACCTAAAGGTTGTACACTCCTTTGATCTGCCATTATTATTGTGAATGGGGCTGGTTTCATACTACTCAGACCAAGCTTCTGCCTTAATTGGTCTGTCATGATATTCACTCCTGAGCCTCCATCTATCAGTACATCAGTCAAGTCTGTGCTTCCAATTCTCAATTGGATTACTGGCATAGAATCATCAAAGTCCATGACTGTTTCTCGCCCTTCTGGCTTCACTTTATAGCTTGTCACCTTGCTGTTCAGGTCTGTGTTCTCTGTCACATGAGCAATCTGATTAATTGCTTGATACAATCTGTGCCTACAATGAGGTGCCACAGCCAATAGCTGTCCAATGATAATCTCAACTTTGGTTTGGCATATTACTTCAGTCAGAGTCCCTTCATTACTCTGCACTTGTGCAACTTCTTTCTTCACTTCATCTTCACCATCTCCATCTTCTCTATCAGAGTTAGAAGAATCTGCCATAGGGATATCAGTATTCTTCTGCATTTCCCTTATGGTGTCAGCCACTTCCCTGTGTAGTTCCTTCTCATCTCTCCAAGCCTCATCATCTTCATGCACATCACTACCATCCTCATTATCATCTTCTTCCTCATCCACTGGAGGTAATAGTTTAGCTTTGCTTCTGGTCACTATCATTGTACTCACTTCTGGTACAAAACATGGCCTAACCATGTGAGCTGCCACCGCTGGGCCCTCATTCACAGGAGCTCTCATCTCATTTTGGTGTCTAATCCAGAATGGACATGCTGCCTTGCGATGTCTTGCTTGGTTACGATAGTAACACAGTTCTTCCCCATTAGGTCCTCTCCCTTGGTCTGCTCTGGGATTATTTCTATAATCCTGATTCCCTGGCTGGTAATTCCCCCTGGGATTACCCTGATAGTAGCCTCTAAGATTGCCTTGGTAATTCCCTCTTGGATTACCTCTTCATGCCATACCATTGTTATATCCACCAGGCCTACCATAGTGGTCCTGTTCATTGTTTCTTCTTGGCTGGGGTTGCACTGGATGCACCCTCACTTGCCTAGATTCTCTTGCAGTTGTCATTCTGTTGTAATAACAATTCTCGTAGAATGATTATCCATTTTATAGATAGTACAATGTTTCTCCTTTATGTGGCATTCAGCTGTGGTATGGCCTTCATTCTGGCATTTTGCACACCATACACCCTTCCTCCAATGTGTTGCAGCCTCTGTGGCATACTTCTTCAAGATTTCCTCTAGCCTCTTTCCATAGTTATCCCTCTTCAACTTCTCCTTCTTCTTACTTCTCCTCTTGAGCTCCTGCTCTTCTTCTTCCTCTAACTCATCTTCAAAGTCCTCATCATCCCTTTTCTCTCTCCTGAGCATTCCCAATTGCTCAATTCTGTTGGCTATTTCAAATGCCTCCTCCACTGTATTATGGGGTAGCATATCCATTTTCTTTTGTAATTCAGGTCTTAATCCACTCACAAACCAGGTCTTCTGTAACCCTGGTGCTGGCACAGCAGCCAACTTTTTCATCATCAACTCCATCTTTTCCATGTACTCTTCAACAATTTCATGCTTCTTTTGCTTTAACTATTGTAAACTCCCATACACTTCATCCTCAGTTTTGCTTGTCCTGAACCTATTTCGGAATGTTGTACTAAGGCCATTCCAGGTTAGGAAATGATTATCAGGGAATCTTGCATACCATTCACTTGCTTTCTTGATAAGTGAACAAGGAAACAGTCTCATCTTGGCATCATCGCCATTCTCATTGTTCGCAATACACATGTGCTCAAATTGGCTGATGTGTACATCAGGATCCCCTTTTCCTGCATATATTAGAAAATGTGGTTTTGCCCGTGTTGGAGGTACCGCCATCTGTGGCTCTACACCCTGCCCACTGACAGGTGCTGGTCCTCCTGTTGGTGCTGGTCCTCGAGGACCTGTTGTTGTAGTGGTGGAACTCCCACCAGGTGCTGGCCCCTGAGTACTCCCTGCTACTGGTCCCACTGTATTCTCAGTATCCCCAGCTCCAGTTGCACTACTTCCCACACTCCCTGTCCCCCCAGAGCCAGATCCAAGCTGCCCGCCTGATCCCCCTGAGCCGACACCTTCGTTGGCCTGTGATCCAAGTGCTCTACTTGATCCAGGTCCAAAGGTTGGGATGTCCTGGTTGTAGTCTCAACCTCAACTGTTGGGTCTACTTCTTCATACTCTTCATCTTCCAAATTCTTCTCTCTGTTTTCATCTTCCAAGTTTTTCTCTTGGTTTTCCTCTTCCTCACTTATGTAACTCAACTGGAGTGGTGCTGGAGAGTCTGAACTCTCTGTTGGCTCTGCCACATCTTCCTCTCCTTCTTTATCTTGTGATTCAGAAACTGGAGTTCCTGCCTTTGGTGTCCCATGCCAACTCTTATCAAAGATTTCTGTCTAATCTTTTATCCAGGGACGTACCTCAGATCTCTCCCCTCGTGGCTGATCTTCCTATACCAAATCCCTTAATATTTCTTGTAAGGAATAAGAAGGAGTGACATCCAACTTTGGTTCTTCCGGTATGGGTGATGTACTCTTTGATCTTAATGGTGTGAGAGGTCCAGATGATTCCCTTTGTCTATTCCCCTCTCCCAAAGATATGGATAATTAGCTTTCAAATAACTTTATCTTTTCGTTGAATATCTGTGGAGTCTAGCTTCTCTTTCATCACTCATGTCCCATGTCTTTCATATCTTTAATGAGGCAATAACCAAAACTCTCTTCTGTAGTATCTCTCGTATATGCCTGGATTTCTTTCAAGCTTCAATGCACCCTTGGCTATACTAGAAGTCTCCGTTACCATATAACCATATGGCAAGCACGTCTGAAAAGTTGTTCTTGGTGTAAGTTTGATCCACAGGATATCCTTAGGAATCCAATTCTTTACGAGTACCAATTCTTCATGCATATGAGTGTAAACATTCACTTTCCGTTCCTCCCAGCCTTCAAACTCGATTCGTTTAATGGATAGCAACGCTATCACATAAACCAGTGTTGGTAACCAACTTGCTCTCCCTCTACAGGCCACTTGATAAATCTTTATCACTCCTTTCTCCAGACCCCACTCAGGATCAGCATCATGCACTCTCTTAAGAATGTTTTCTTTGCAACCGTCTGACAATTCCAAGAATCTCTGAAAGAATTGCTTGGACAATCTTTCTTTCTCAGTTCCACAAGGAATTTGATTCACATCAAATTCTTTAATTCTCCATCCACCATGATCCCACCAGATGCCTGTCACATCTGGTTGTTCTTGACCCAGTTCCCCAGTATGGTCGCCAAATGTCGAGCGGCTTTTACTCACCTTGCTTTTTGTACTCGCTCCGGTTTTGTTGGCATGTGGTGCATGTCTTGAGATACACCTCGGCCTCCTCCCTTAGTTTGGGCCAGAAATACTCTTTCTTCAAGAGTGCTGCGGTGCGCTTGGCTCCGCCGTGGCCCGCAAGCGGGCCATCATGGCATTCTTTCAAGAGACTATCTCTGAGCCCTCCTTTCGGTATGTAGAGGCGCTTTTGCTTATACCGGAGCAATCATTTATGCAAGTGGAACTGCGACTTAACCCCCAGCCTCAAGTCCCGCAATATCGACTTTGCGAACTCATCCTTCCGATAGGCCTTCCGAATTTTGCTCACGTGGTTGAAATATTGTGGTGTATTGGATGCAAGTGCATCTAACGGCTGCAAATGATACGACTTCGAGAGTGACGTCGACTTATTGGTGATTTATTTTAAATTGTAAGTGGTTTCAACAACTTCACTAGCAACTCCACAATTATATTTTAAATTCATGTAATTTAAAATATATATTATTAATTAAATAGAATATACAGTCATTTTAACTACTCATTTAATGACTATAAATATATATACCGTAGCCTCCTATGCGGTCCGGCACTTATTAATTGAAAAAATGAAATATTTGAAAATTATCAAGCTCAAGTGTTGAAATTTTCAAAATGTTTTTTTCATTGTTTTCACATAAAATGTGCTATAGAAACTGAGTTTTATGAACATATTATGATTTTGTTGAAATTGTGGAAATTAAGTTTGGAAATGCCGGACCTCAATTCTTTCAAAAAATAATTATTCCGACACCAAGATGCCGAACCGCATAGGAGGCTACGGTATATACAGATATATAAAGCTAAAAATACCTTCACATAATAACATGGAATATATAATCATTTTATATATTGTTAGGGTGCAAAACGTTCAAAAACTTCAAAAAGTTGGCTCGAATTTAGGGTTGCTAGGTCGCAGAGTGCAGGGCTGCGACTTAGTGTTTTTTTGGGTCTGCGTCTTCTTAGTGCCAAAGCATCGTGATAACAAATCGTGTTTCAATCTCTACCTACTCGAATGCACCGTGGCCGCTCTCACGACCTATCCGACATTACCTAACTATAGACATATAGCACACACAAGAGGTCCTCTTGGGTTCATGGTCAGTCGAATCCTCCATGGGTCAAGATACAAGGTCGACGACAATCTGGTGAGGGCACCTTCTTCTTCGACCTATTTCAGCTTGTTTTGCCCTCTCATCAGACTCGACCCTGCATTTGCAACACGGAGCAGAGCTGACATGAGTTTTTGAAAGATCCTTCGCGATGGTGGGACAACCGCAATCGGAAGGTGTGGCTTTTTCTTAATGTACGATGTGAAGAAGATTGTCCATCGTGCAAATGTGGGCTCTCGGCTCCTGTTAGTACCTTGATTTGGTATTCTTCCTGATGTTTACAAGGTTCTTGGGAGAGTCAGCTTTGTCTTAGCATGTCGTGTTTCAATCTCTGCCCGCTCAGTTGCACCGTGGTGGTTCTCACGGACCAATCCGACATTACCTGACTACGGACACAAGCAGCACACACAAGATGTACGATGTGAAGAAGTTTGTCCATCATGCAAATGTGGGCTGTTGCCTCCTGGTAGTACCATGATTTGGTCTTCTTCCTGATGTTTACAAGGTTCTTGGGAGAGTCAGCTTGGTCTTAGCAGGCCAGGTTACAATCTCTGCCTGCTCAGCTGCACCGTGGTGGTTCTCACAGACCAATCCGACAGTACCTGACTATAGACACAAACAACACACACAAGAGGTTCTTTGGTTTGATGGTCGGTCAAATCCTCCATGGGTCATGACACAACGTCAAGGTCGACAATGTGGTGAGGGCACCTTCTTCTTCAACCTCTTTCTACCTGTTTTACCCTCTCATCAGCTCGGCCCTAAGATACATATTGAATTCTGTAAGTTAGCTCGTTTGGTGGATCTGTGGTGGTTAGGAGTGACTTTGACAAATTATTGACGATGTGGCAGCAGAAAAGTATCCAAAAACAGATCTAACATAGATGAGGAGAAGCTCGTTGGTGGATCTATGGTGGTTTTGGAGTGATTTTGACATGTTACTGTAGGTAGGGTTAGGGCGTCAGTCTCAGTTGCTTCAGCTGCTAGCTGCAGCAAGGCTGAGGATGTATTCACGATTTGTACACATGCATGGATAGCTGAAGGAGTGCAGGGATAGATTGTGGGTCCAGATTCATCGAAGAGGCACGGATTTCAAGCTCCAAATCGTATGTCTGTCTCTTGCTTAAGTGAAAGATGAAAGGTCTGGAAGCTGGAAACAAGTGCACACTCACATTATCCAAAGTGGATTCACGCCAAATGTTTTTCTACTCAACACCCTTGTCAACATGTATGTTAAGTGTGTGGAGATGCTCACCAAGTTTTCCATAGAGTGCCTCAACGATCTTTGATCACGTGGAATATAATGTTGGCAGGATTTACCAAGGATGGGTGTGGTAGGAATGCTTTGGAGACCTATGAGCAACTGCTGCGCGAAGGGTGAAGCCCAACCACATGACGTTTGTTTGTGTTTGCAATGCGTGTACAAGGCTGGGAGCTCTAGAAAAGGGGAAAGAGGTCCATGGTGACATAGTCAAAGCTGGATTTGTACCAGATGTCATTCTGAACCCTGCCCTGGTGGACATGTATGCCAAATGTGGGTGCATTGAGGATGCCAAGGGAGTGTTCAACACTATGGCTGAACGAGATGTGGTGTCGGAAGCTCGACCACATCATGTTTGTGTGCGTTTGCAGTGTGTGTGCAAGCCTGGCAGCCCTGGAAAGCACATGCAGGTCATCCATGATGTCCTCCCCCATGTCTCACAGACTGGAAACAAGTTCAGGAAAGTTTTTTGCCTAACTTCATTTTCATCAGACAATTTCATGGCAGCAGACATGGCTTTGGCCACTACAGCCTCTAAGTTAGATTTATCTAGCAGGGTCAAGACTTGCGGATCCAGATTCAGATCCTTGAGAATTTTTGGGCATCCATGTGTGTGTGCAGGGGTTCAGCTGCAGGATCATTGGTGGCGTATGCACTCTCAATCATTGGCATTGACCCTATCAAGCATGGTCTCTATTATCCTCTCCCAAGTGCATGTTTGTGAAGTCCCTTGATTGATGACAGCTCATATAGCCTCTACTTGCTATATTTACTACTCAACAAGGTTTTCATATGTGTAATGCTGAAGCAATAACTGAACCTAGACACGGACACCAAGTCCAGGAGCTGTGAGACACAAGCTAAAGTTGTCGCTGACATGGGGGTTGGGCATGCAGGGCTCCTATTTGAACGGTTTTTGAATGAGGAACGGCAGTCGTTGCCTGATATTGACACTGACTTTTGTCCTGAGCAGCGTGACAAGGTGGGTACAATGCCACAGAACTTTGCAAGCCCCAATACACCTGCATGTACGTGGGAAGTACCATTAGGAGGGAAGAAGGTTGACAGTTGGAGGGGAACAGGATGGCGCAACAAAGTGAATGAATTGTGCTGACAGAAACAGAGGCTGTTACAAGATGTAATTAAAGGAACTTTATGCCTTGGATTTTCTCCTGTAAAATGAACTAAAGCTGACGAGGGATGCCACAGGTGATTGCATATGTTACCAACAAATATGGAGAGGACCAGGTAGCACAAATCGCAACATTGACACGATTGACATCAAAAGCTATATTGAAAGATGTGGGGTGTATGCTGGGGAAGCCCTACCGTGAATGTGCTGAGTTGATCGAGCTGGTCAGGAACTGTGTTTGATGTTTGGTTTCTCTAATTTAATGGTTTGGAGGTCCAATTTCACTTTATCTCTTTTTGGCATGTTTCACCTTACTTGAGGCCTTGGTTAAATTGATCTTGTGTCAGTTTATTGTGCTTCACCTGCTTTTATGTGATTTCACCCGGGGATAAAATATATAGATGGGTGGTAACAGGTGCCAAGTATTCGGGGGAAGACTATGAAGTTGGCAAACATGATAACATGCAACTCTCCCTCCAAGAAGTCTGTCAAGCGCTATCATGAGAACTTGGAGGTTCATCCCTAATTGATTTCACGTTATCTTGCTTAGCAGGTGGAACACAATGATTTCCTCTTCTTTTTCCTTGTGATCTGATCCTCATTCTGGGTAGGGTTTTAACCTTTGACATAACTAAACAGTTTTTTTGTGTTCTGATTCCAGCTTCGGCTCGTTGAAATGTGAGCCAATACAGGATTGTCATTCTGTATGTGTCCCCTCATGAATACGAGCTATTGACATTATCCAAGGTCTCTTGGGAAGGTCTTGATGCTGACTCAAATCTATACTGATGGGTGAAGGTGTGGGTAGACATGGCCATGGCATTGGAGGATAAAAGCTTTGGTGTGCATCCAGCAGGCTTGGTCATTGCTCCTGTCTGACTGAGGTCATTCTCCCCGGGATTATTGACCCAGATTATTGACCCATGCAGGTAGTTCCCTTACGGCATGCCCTTGGTGAGAAGGGCATGGTGGTCACACAATACACAATGGATGGAGTTGAGGCCCTGGGTTTGCTGAAGATGGACTTGTTGGGTCTGAAGAATCTCACTTTGATAGCACTTGTTTACAAGTTGGTGCATGATAACTATGGCTTAGAGCTGGTGCCATTGGAGAAGCTACCCACTGACAATATCAAAACGTTTGAGCTTCCTGCAAGTGGACAACTTGACGGTATATTCCAAGTTTGGTTTGCTTCTCTCTTCTAACTAGACAAACATATTGCAAGGTGCAGCAGAATAGAACTTGCATCAGAGCGGGAAGTTTCAAGAGGCTAACAAATGCTGACCACCTCAGAATAGAAGCCTTCTATACTCATACCTTGTCTCCTTTTGAACACGACCATGAACCCCTTCTGAACAAAAGGCTGGGGAGCTCTTCTATTCAGGCTATCCAGCTGAAACTCAACCGCTAAAAAGCTACATTGCTTGAGGCTGGACAAACTTCCTTATAAACACGTGTTAAAGTCTCATTTCGCTGGACCCTAACACCGGGTGGTGGTCTACCACTTCCACTCGACGACATATACGCTGAAGTGTAATAAGAACTTGACCACACAATTTTATAACTCAAGAGTACAGATATGCAATTGCTTGCTTTGTAACATGGTCTGTAGAACTCCACAAATCTCACCAACTTGTCATGTGTGTAAAAGGTGCATGGTTGCATCACCAAAGCTGGAATTGTACCAGATGTGATTATGAACAATACCCTCCTGGGCATGGATAGCTGAAGGCGCATGGATAGAGAATGGGTGCAGATTCATCCAAGAGGGCTGGATTTCAAGCTCCAAATTACCTATGATTCCCTGTGGAAGGATAGCTACAAGAAACCTGCATAGGTAGATGGTCAACTGGAAGCCGCAGCAGCAGCGACAAATCAGGCACTGCTAATGAAGGCACCTTCTTCAACACATGAGACCCTGTTTTTCCCTCTTAACAAAATCGGCCCTAAATTTCTATGTTGAATTCTGCAAGTTAGCTGGTTGAGTGAATGTAGTTTGGAGTGACTTTGACATGATACTGCCAATGTGACAACAGGAAAGTATCAAAAAACAGGTAACAGAGATGAGGACAAGCTGTGGAATGAATACTTTTCTGACCCCAGTCAATGGTGGGACAACTGAGGCAAAAATGTGTATGCCTATCAATTACCATATATCATTATGAACACTGCCCTGGTGGACATGTATGCCAAATGTGGGTGCATCGAGGATGCAAAGGGAGTGTTCAATACTATGGCTGAATGAGATGTGGTGTCGTGGAGTGCGATGCTTGCAGCCACCGCGCTACCTGTCAGCACTTGACAACTCCCAAACCTCCAGTCCTTGACTGCCAGAATGGGGTAAGGGTTCCCTACCTACAATTTTCCATTTTGCACACATCGAGTTTGTGTAATGGTGCTTAGACATTCTTAGCGATGTTAATTTGTTTCACATATGTCAATGTTGCTGGTGCTATTATATTGCCTGAAAGCTTGCTCAAGTATCTTCTGCCGTTTTCGGGCTGGATGACAATTGAAGGTGGGTGACCAAGTCCGGCCAAGCCAGTGTATACATATTCTGCGCAGGCATTTGGAAGTCTACTTAGACTTTGCAGCTTTGTGCATTTTTGTAGCAGCTCCAGATTAGATTATGGAACGGATCTCTGAACATTAAGTCACGTTGTATTTGAATTGATGTTCC
The DNA here is from genome assembly GCA_030704615.1 of Takakia lepidozioides. Lineage (NCBI taxonomy): Eukaryota > Viridiplantae > Streptophyta > Takakiopsida > Takakiales > Takakiaceae > Takakia > Takakia lepidozioides. The sequence continues at coordinate 27,869,118 of CM060734.1, forward strand.
AATTTCAAATGTGCTTTCATGTTTCAATGGTGTTTTCGAGTGCTTTCAATGTTGCTTTCATGTTTCAATGCTGCTAGAGTCAGGCCCATGACTACGGTCATGTACACGACTACCTCCCATCCACAGAGCCTCCGCCACGTGCCACTTTCACCCCTCATGTTCGCCCATATTCGTGCCATGTGCAGTATCCATAGTGCGCCATGGAAGTCATATGTGCCGTCATTCGTTTAATCTCATATTACTCAGGGATGTATGAGACGATATTCTGAAGACGCTGCGGAAGTTTCAAAGCGAACGAAAATCATTTGGATAGGCATCCATCCGTTGGCCCATTGAACAAATTTCGTTTCATCTCATATTACACTGGGACCCGTCTTATGGTATGTGGAACATACTGGCCTGAAGTTTGAAAGTAAACAAAACTCATCTGGATGGGCAACCGTCCGTTGGGCCATTGAATGAATTTCGATTTGTCGCGGCCCTTTGCCTTGAGGGCGGGGGGGCGGAACACAAGAGGGGCTGCCCCTGTGGTGGGGGTAGTGGCAACGTTAGGGGCTCATCACGGTCCATTGGGCCGTGGTACCAGGTGGGCCAAGACTCACTATGACTCACAAGGAATCGAGGGTCTTGGTGGTGGTTCACCATAAAAGGATTTGGTTATTTGCGAAACCCCCGTCGACACCTACAAAAAAATATATAGGGAGTAGTAACCCCGAGAACAGTGCAAGCCCGTTGAGTGACCAAAAGGTAGTGAATAAGCAAGCGAGCTGGAAAGCGACCAAGGTGTGGGAGCTATTCCGGACTGCCATCAACCAAAGGGAATTTCCATTGGGCCCGATAGTTTGAGGGTCCTGTGTGGGAGCAATGGGGACCGTTATGCCCCGGTGAGAAGCCGAAGCTCCGAGTTGGCCTGGCGGCCAGGTTGGGAGTTAGGCACGCGCATCAAAGCGAGTAACTATGACTTGAAGGGGAGTTTACCAAAGTGAGGTGCGCAACACTTGATATCAGAGCCTAGGGTTCAGTATGCGATCGCCCTTGGGATTGGCCTCACTATGGGGCCGAGCGAGACCAAGCGAAAGCGCAACGGCCTGAAAGCCGATGATCCTAGTGAGCCTGGTGGGGCCGACGCGATGCCGGAGCGGCAAACGAAAGAGGTTATTTATGCTTCTGAAAGCGAGGCCGCTCAAGAGCAAGAGACATTTGGGGAGTCGGTGCCAGTCCAACAGATGCCGCTAATGCCACCAACTTTCTGGGAAGGCTTTCTGGCGCAGTTTGGCGGGACGTTGAAAGACGTGATGAGGGCGGCTACTCCACTTCAACTAAGGCGAAGTTTAAGGTGAAGCCTAAGGAACCCGACACCTTCGAGGGCGTCCGAAATCGGAGGGCACTCAACACCTGGCTCTTGGAGCTGGAGCAGTACTTCCGGGCGGCCAAGCTGAGTGACGAGGATCGGGTGGAAGTGGCTCCCACCTATTTGAGGGGCTATGCTCAACAATGGTGGCAGAAGCGTCTTAATAACCAAGGGCCAAACCCTGAGCCCTTGAGTTGGGGTGAGTTCAAGGAACTCATGAAAAAACAGTTTGTACCTCTCCACGCGTCCTGGCTTGCTCGGGACAAAATGAGGAACTTGAAGCAAATAGATGACATTCGAGGATATGTTCAGACTTTCAATGTATTGTTGTTTGAAGTCGCGGACATGGTGGAATCAGATATGGTCTTCAAATTTGTGGCGGGACTGGCCCCATGGGCTAAGCGGAAGTTGGAGGAGATGCCACCAAAGACTTTGAACGAGGCCATTGAAAGGGCTGAATGCTTCTCGGATGTCATTATGGGTGAAAGACAAGGCCGTACGGAGCCGAACCACAAGAAGGTCCGACGGGAATGTGATTGATTCCGGTCGGAAAAGAAGTGGGATAAGCCACACGACGACAATGACAATGACAATTGGAGATCGAAGGGAGGGCCTTTGCATGCCAGGGCGGCACCCGGTGCTCCGAAAAGAAAAATAGGTGGACGGCACATGGCAGGCAGATGACGACCTTTGATGGGGCGTGCTTTAATTGCGGGGAGACTAGGCACATGGCCAAAAAGTGCCCGAAACCCCGACAGTTGAACATGACAACGGGGACCACGGAGCTTTCCGAAGACTCCATCAACCGCTTGGTGGAGGCAGTGGTCGCCAAGACTTTGCAAGGTAGGCGACTACACGTGTGAGCTGTTCCAGGAGGCTGAAGCATCACGTAGCGGAAGCCGCTTCATGTTCGTAAGTAGCAAAATTTTCGGAACTAACATGTCGTTGTCGTATAGACGGTCGCTTTATTTTAAAAAAAAACAAAAAAGAGCGATCGCCATTGGGCGGTCGCATCATCTTTTATAAATACCAAAAAGAGCGACCACCATATGGTGGTCGTTTCATTTAAAACAAATACCTAAAAAAACGACCGCCGTATTGACGGTCGTTTCATTTTAAAAAAACAAAAAAGAACGCCCGCCATAGGACGGTCGCTTCACTTTTTAGAAAAACTTAACAGAGCGACCGCCGTAGTGGCAGTCGCTTCATTTTTTTTTAAAAAAAATAAAGAAATTGCAAAAAAAAACATAAACGAGCGACCGCCGAATTGGCGGTCACTTCAGTTTCTTAAAAAGAGAAGAAGAGCGACCGCCGTATGGCGGTCCCCACAGTTTTTTTTTTTTAATTTTTTTTTTTAAAACAATTTTTTTTCTTCGTAGTGACTCAGCGCAGATGACACGTAGTGCTTAAGAATAATCGACTTGTGCTTGTAGCTCAATCGGATAGAGCACCAAACTACGGATTTGGGGGTTGAGAGAAAACTTAAAGGAGCGACCGCCGTAATGGCGGTCGCTTCAGTTTTTTCATTTTTTAAAATATTAAAAATTTGTTATTATTATTTTAAAAAAAACTTATAGGAGCGACCGCCAATAATCGCTTCAGTTTTTTAAAAAGTGAAAAAGAGCGACCGCCATCGGGCGGTCGCTTCATTTTCTTAAGAATTGTTTTTAAAAAAAATTGTAAATTTATAATTAAAAAATAAAATAAAGGAGCGACCTCTGTATTGGCAGTCACTTCACTTTCTTAAAAAGCGAAGAAGAGCGACCGCCGTATGGCGATCGCTTCATTTTTTTTATTTTAAAAAACTTATTTTAAAATTTAACTTTTTTTTTAAAATAAAAAATAAAATAAAATAAAAACTTAAAGGAGAGACCGCCGTATTGGCGGTTGCTTCACCTGCCTCCGTCAACGGCTCCAAGTTTTTGAGTGCCTCGAGCTCGTGTTCGGATACTTCTTGAATAGTTCAAGCTCCACATCAGGAATAACTTTTGCTAGCAAGTCCAACCACCAAGAGCAAGGCAGATGACTGGCTTTGACGTAGAGGGCCAACTGCCTTCCATTATACATTGTGCAGTCACCCCGCTCACTAGCCCACTGTGTCACCATGGCCGGCATACACTTGATGTGCTTGTTGGCGAGCAAGTAAAAGTTGAGGTACCTACCAAAAAAAATGTTGACATGTTCAAAGCTCGTCAGTTGCTGTCCTAACCCTCACCCTCAATCCATATATTTGCGCTTACATACATGTATAGGAGTGAGACATTTGACGTACCTGTATACAATTCTGCGGGCGGGCAAGCATCCCCCAGGCTGCTCGGTAATCGGCCAACTACGGCCAGGGCCATCCTTCATCTCCGACCAAAACAACTCTCTCCAATACTTTATGCGGAATTCATCCACCCACTCAGAGACAGACTTAATGGACGGTGCCTCTGCCGGGGTTGGTAGTTGTAAGAACCCTTTTTTAACGAGCATCTGTAGCTGCCGCTCAGCTTCCTCCTTTTGCTGCGAGTCCAAACAAAGTGTGAGCAAAATAGCCCATGAATTAGAGGTGAAGAGAAACGAAAGTCACGAGCAAAGCCACATTACCTGGAACCACCACGTCATTTTGTCCAACCACAACCCAAAAAACAACGTCTGTTGGAGCAGTGGGAAATTTCACATCTTTCCGCGTCCCAGGGTCGGAATTCCAAATCTTCAACCACGCTACCTTCTCCTCAGCACTGACCTCACTGGTGGCCAGCATCTGCAAATTCATTTCCCAAAGCTGGATCGCATATATTGAGGAGTAGTTTGCAACGTTCGTGTACTACTTCGTCTTATGCGCTTGAAAATCGTTTGCAATGGCCTTCTTTATGAGATCTGTGTTTTCTGCAGTGGCAGACAAATGCGCATGGGCATCCAAGCATGCGTTTTTTATTCTCCGAAATCCCTCTTGGCCCACGTACTCTATGAGAGCGTCTCGCGGCATCGTCATCCAATTCCCATCCCGCTTGTTTAAACACTTTTCGTAAACGTCTGGTGGGAGTGCAGATTGGTACTGCTCCACAGGAGTTGTAGCGCATTTCTGGAAGTAGAAGAGATTGTGCGGGAGTTCCGATGACACATTTCCACGATCTGTCACGCTGTGCAATGAACAGTGCCAAGGGACTTAGTCGGCAACGACTATGTGAACAATAAGCATCCAATCGTATATAGTCGGCTCCGACTACAAGCTAACCATTAAACGTTAATTTATCTATTTCATTTTCCGTAAATCACTTAGTATCCTTCCGAGTGAGTGCTGCAGTCGGGACCGACTAATACACCGTGCTGGAATCAATAGAGAATTAAAACAAGAATGAAACAATAAACATAAAGCACGTCTACTTCTGCCCTCCACATTCAGTGTAAAGCAAACGAGGTTCGTAAAAGGTTAATGCAGTGGTAGTCGGCACCGACTATATCCCCAATATCGCCCAACTTGTGCGTAGGGAGTTGTAGTCGGTCCCGACTACACCCCATTGTCGTGCATGGGCATTATTGTCTCTGCAGTGTGCATGTCCATAATGTGCACTAATCGTTGCCGACTATAACCACGTTTGGAGAGGTGTGGATACAATAGGTGCAGGATCACCCATGCTCAGGGTGAAATGAAAGGTACGCTCATGTGAGCAGAGATGTAAAGGACCTGCCATTGTGCCGACCATTTTTCCCGATCCGCGGCTTCGATTTCTTGCGACTCTCCATTGTCGTTGTTCGTAGAAAGCAGCAGTGAGGCCAAGGCGTCGTTGTACCTATCCGCTTCGAAGAATAGCTTGAGCTTGTTGATGCCCGGTCGCTCTGCCATTCGAACAACCGGAAGTGGCTTCATCCTACACAACGGGATTCGTGGAGGAGCCCCATTCTTCAGCAAGTGCGCAATGGAGCTCATAGTGTGGTTCATCGCGCTTGTTGTCAAGGACAAAAGCGCTTGCTTGCGCATGTCAGTAGTCAACACTACGTCTGCTTGAACGTTGAAGGCACCCGCCGGATTGGAGGTCCCACCTCCCTGTGCGCTTGTGGCTGGACCAGGCGAGGCGCCGGTTGCTGCTGTAGGGGGCGATTGAGGAATGCGTTCCCCGGAGAAGGTGGCGGCTGTGGACACCATGCCTCCTTCCTGCGAGGTCATTCCTTTCTTCCGGAGCTTCCCGGTCTTCTTTGGTGGTTTACCCGGATCGCCCTCAGTACTCTGCTGGGAGACGACCGTGCGAGTGCGCAGGACCCTACGATTTTGCGTGGACAGGGCAAACTCGTCGTCGTCATCCCCAATGTGCTCCATGACTCAACTTCCGCAACTCCACAGTGCAAAGGAAGGCGAAGGGTCGGGAGGTGGAAAAGTTCACAGCAGGGGGCACAGTGGAGCACACACAAAGGCATGACAAAACAACTGTATGTGGCCCTCAACGGATGCCTAAAATACTACACCTATGCTTACGAGCCACGTGCCCTCATCCATGTTGGATGCGTACTCCGTGGAACGCGGCGAAATCTCCACTCCAAAATTCGATTTCAAAAATGAATGGATGCTAGCATCCCCAAAAACGTCATCCACTTCCACATTCACAACAGTTTTTCATTCGTACATTATATGGAACAAGTTCAATTTGAATTTCGTGCGTACATACTTGTGGCCGAAAATGTTACATAGTAGTACTATAATAGTTTATTACTAATAAAAAAATAAAACCCACAATACAATTTCATCGTCCCGAACTGTATTGCGTAATGGCCACATGGAACACATTCATTGACCAATTAGCCATTTCTGTTTCGGACTCATCGTATGGACACGAAAGAGCGAAGCGAAGTTTACCGACATTTAAGCGACGTTTATCAAGCGTCCAAGACCGCAGGTTTTGGACACACCAAAACCTCGCATTACAACTTGTTCTATGCGAAATAATGTAGTCGGCAACGACTACATTCCAATTGTTCAATGGGTGTCATGATTCCAACGGATAGTCGCTACCGACTACATGCACATGCCACACCGTCATCGTCATGATGTAGATTACCGTAGTCGTTCCCGACTATGTGTTCATGGAGCATACACTTTTGAAGGACCACGGAAAATCCGGCTTTCCATAAGCGTTATGAAGGGCCGTCAACGACCAAACGATACCATGCAAACTTAACATTTTTTCATTTTGTATGCTAATGTTGTAGTCGGCAGCGACTACTATGGAATTTAACAATGGGTGGCATTATCCGTGCGGATAGTCGCTACCGACTACCACCACAACAGGTCATTGAAAATATACTTCGCACATATTTTACCATCTAGGCTATGTAGTCGGCATCGACTACAGTCGATTTTTCCGCCAATCCCCTGTTTTTGTAGTCGGTGGCGACTTCCCGTATGTGTATAAAAACCGAGTGGAGGATGTTGGAGTCGGTACCGACTACCACCAACCCCGGAATGTGGAAGCTCTCACTTTCGGTGTCTTCACTCCATAGTCGGCTCCGACTATGTCCAAATGGACGATTTCAATGGACGCCCACATAGTCATCATTACCACCTTTCGAAGGTGGTAATGATGTCTCCAGTCGGTGCCGATTATAGCACTTACATAATGTACCCCCTATCCCAATCCCACACGACATGAGGAGTGCGACATTGTGAGAACAAATTGTGAGAGCGAATTGTGAGAACAAATTCCACATATGAGAGGTCACAATGGGTTTTTTATTGATCCACATTACTTGCAAATGAAGCTCGCCAACTCTACTCCTGCTGCTTGCAAGTGAAAAGCATATGCCGAGTGAATAGAAGTCACGAAGTGGATGGAACTTCGACTGGTCTGAAGACTAGCTCATGAGTGAGGGGGCTCCTCCAAGTAAAGTGGATTGCAGTCGTTGTGGCGGCCCTTTTCAAGTTGACGACAATGTCGTGCCCTTCAATCAAACCACCATCGAATAGGGACAGCTTCACTGTGGGCCCAGAGTCCGCCTCCGTCTCGGGGGACATCCCAATGCGAATGTCCCCATACATTGGATAGGAGGAAGTGCTTGGTTGGGGAGTGTACGTCTCTTGGATGGAGTTCACCCACGTCCATTGGCAGCAGTTCCACCGCCAAAGCATGGCCGTGCGCACTCTTCCCGCCCGCCCACCGTAGGTGGGAAAGTCGGAGTCAACAATGTGGAGGAGCCACGGACTCGATAGACCTAGATCCTCACCCCTCTTGAAAAGGTACTGGCCTGGCAAATACTCGAACGCTGTCAACGATTCCCGCTTCGCCCCATACTCGTCTGCGAAATCAGTCAACCAAATAACCACGTCTCCTAGTGTTGGCGCAAAGAGTTCGTAATCCACGCCTCCATAAGGGCAGTTGATTTCGTTCCGGAAGCACGGCATCCTTGCAAAGGAGGGGCGAAGACAGTGTGTACTTTGGACGACAATGAGGTTGCATAGACCACCCAAGATATTAGAACTTTCCGCTCGTGACACGCGTATGATCACTTGAGGCTCCACCAAATGTAGGAACTGTCCAATAGGTGCAACATGGCAGCCTCTCCTCCCCTTACCTCTTCATGCCGCTCCCCACGGATGAAAAATGGGCGCCTCATTTTCATCCTCATCCCAGGATGGATAATCATTTTCAATTGTACTCTCCACAATATGAATACAATATTGTAATCGTTGCCGACTACATTGTAATTATACATGGAAATCGTCTGATCCATGTTTTCATCCTCACCATGAAAGTGCCCTGGAAAGCACATGATTGGCCATATTGAACGGAAAGGATGTAGTTGGCAGCGACTACATCCCAACTATGCAATGTCGGTCATGATTGGAGGGGATAGTCGCTGCCGACTTCCCCTACGTATGCCGCAAAATAGAGTCCTTCACTGAAGTCGGTGGCGACTAACACCTACCATGGCCGTAAAGGCCGCGCAACATTGTGGTTATGTCCATGGGCACTTACGATCTTCGTACACTATGGTTCTTCTGATTCTTCGGAATTATTTTGAATCTTCACATGCTTTGTGGAGGGAACGTTGTGACTTGAGATTCGCGCCGACTGTTGCCAACAAAATCCTTAATGGATGGAGATGGATGGAAAAATATTATTGAAAACAAACGGATGAAAATTTCTCAATAATTTCTGACCGTTGCTAGTACAGTTCGTTAGTCCATTTCACAGATTCCATGCATGCTTGGTGGTGATCGGAGGAGTGTGGACTCCGTGCTCAGAGGCTTTCTGCATTTGCCAGTGTACCCCACCCGCGCGTGTTCGGTACCACTGTGGCGCAGTATTGAGGTCGGCCAGTATGGAGTCCTTCGTGCTGCTGAACTACCCACCTGGCACGGACGATATCAAGGTCATGGCTGAGGGACAGCATTTCTTTCTCAAGGACAAAGTAATTCGAGGCAGATTTGGCATCGACCCATTCTCGTTGGTTGTTGAAGAGCCTAAGATTGGTGGCGGTTGCGTCACAACATATCGCATTTTGGATCCAATTCGAGACAATGAGAGAAAATCATGGGTTTTGCCATTTACAGGTGAAGTGCGATATCGAATGTTTGGAACACCTGCTACATTGGATAGGAATTCCACGACACGTGAACCTGCCACTGTTGCTTCTGTTCCTCAACTTCGCCAACCCAAAACGGAAAGCATTGAGCTATCTAGTGGGGAGTCAGAGGATTGCGTCGTTTTGAAATCCACCAGTGGAAGGGTGGAGCCCAATTTTCCATCATCGGCCTCGCCTCCGAAGAAGATGCCGCGCGGCAAGTTTGCTGGTAACAAGGCCAGTCTTCGTCACTCCGGACAATCCATAGTGGACATGCTGAAGCTTCTCCACCTAGATTCCAAATCCCAGTTGGGGAAGGTGAACTTCGAAGAGAGAGAAGTGAAGCAGGTGAAGTGCCTGCCAAGGGTCGTAAATGGTGATGTTGTGTTCGAACTTCCACCAACGTCAAACTCATCCCCAGGAGGCCAGCTTGAGGGCATGGACCGCAAGTACGACGGAAATCCATGGGCGGTGACGAAGACAACGAACTTGAAGCTTCCTATCATTGGCACAAAAGGCGGGGCCGTCAGGTGAGGTTCTATTTTTCGTGCAAATTGCCGAATGTGTTGTTGTAGTCGGCACCGACCTCCAAACTGGGGCCAAAGTCTCGAGAAGTGGACCAAAAAATACATCTCCGAAAACCTTCAACATGCACATATTCAGCTTTGCACGAAGTGGAGAGCAGCAAACACTGAGGCGGAAGCAGAGGTCTCATTTTTGGCCATCCGAGCATGGTGGTCCTCTTCGGGTGCCGCACGAGATGAAGATGTTCCCGTGATGGAGAGCTGGCTGTCGTGGTGGACATATCGCTACCCCCAACTTGGAGGCTATGTTCGCAATGTAAGAATTTTGCTTTTCCATGCAATGTCATTTTACGCCCAATATTGCGGATTTGCTCACGTGAGCAAATCCCGGATTTCATAGTCTGTACCGACTATTACGGTTTCATCGGAACCATTGTATGTTCTTTTTGCAAAACTAACTCTGAGCATGTATCCGCTCACATGAGCTAAACATTGCTTTCATAGTGGCTCTGCTGACAGTACACAAGAGGACAACATTGTTTATGTAGTGTGTACCGACTATAGCATTACAGATTCTTCCATCGGTTGGAATTGCACTATTTTATCTTATAGTCTGCATCGACTATAACATAAGGTTTCCACCTATTTCCTAAATCTGTAGAATTTTTGTGTTATCACTTGAGCTTAGCCTCCAAGGACGATGGCGTTGCAGATTGTAGTACCATTGAGTGCTTATAGTTTGCACCGACTATAAGGTTATGTGTGAAAACTGTGTGCACATTCCCGCCTCGTTTGGAATGGAACAATCGTGGCTTATAGTCTGCACCGACTATAACATAGGCTCCCCAAACTACTGTAAAAGGTTTTGCCACATGGCAGTACATATGGACTGCTTATAGTGTGCACCGACTTTAAGATTGCGTGTTGGGTGTTGAACCATTCCGTGGCGATGTGTCTTGTAGGGATTGGATCTAGAGGACGACGCAGCCATGCCAAATGTGAACATGTCTGAGTCTGTGCATGCGAGCTGGCAGGCCGGCAGTGGTATCTTGAAAGTGGACCTATACACAACTAACAAAGACGACATGACAAGGGCTATTATGCAATCATCGTCGTACCACAATTATCTGAAGGGGGGTGCAAAGGATTCCGGTCCCGACCGCGAACAATTATTAGCACGGGCGGCAGCGCGGTCTTCAGATCCTCAGAAGACGGCTGAGGCCATAAGAAGTTTTGTGAAGGGCACTCCTCTCCATGGTAGAAATCCTGGGCTCGAGGGTGACCTTCTCACTCGGACAACGAAGCGGAAGATTGTTCTCGGCAACTTACAAGACGAGGAACACCTTCATTCATGGAGGTCTGACATGAACCTCCGCACCACACCCAGACGCCTTGGAGGTGTCGGTGGACAAAGAGTACGCACAACTACTGTGGACATGTCTGTAGACACATTGGAGCATCACCTTCCACTACAGAATAGAAAGCCGGTTTTGGAGACCGTCGTGTCCACAGCATGCTGGCACATCGCTCGGATGTCCGACACTTCACAAGTAAAGTGCTGGGCAATACGGTCTGACAGTGAAGAAGCGTGTAAAGAAGAAATCCGCCCACTACACAGTTTGGGTGTTCTTGCTCCAAGATATGTTGGTCGACACCATCCTCCGGCTTTGGCAAAACCAAAGATGATGGAAATGTACGGACATCGTCTACTGCGTCGGTGGTGAAGCGGGGCGATATGTACTCGACAGACCTAATGTTCCCGACGTGTGGCCTGTCATGGTTGGGACAAATTTAAATCAGGAGGAGGTTGACGCCATCACCAAAGCAGGATTTCGACTTGTTCGTAATGACGACACCAGCAGTGTCGATGGAGAGGGAGACAGTGTTGCGGATGATACGAATCACCTGGATCCGGACACATATGCCACCAAGAGATGAGGAAAAATTTATCGAATAAAGCCATTGAGTGCACAAGCCCGGAAGAAAATCGAGCTGGGCCAATCTTTGAAGGCAATTGTACAATCATTCAAAGATGTTCCCCGCCCTGGAATTGGTCGTGTGTACACACTGTGCACACCGGGATCGGCCAAAGCAGGGGAGGTCTACAATGTGTGCATCTCCAGAAGTCCAGAGTGCACATGCCCTGACTTTAGCAAAATGAAAAGGGCCAAATCCACTTACACTCATTGCAAGCACATATACTTCATTTTGTTGCGCCGCCTCAAGATGCCGGAAGACTCGGCGGACATCAACCACCCTAATCTCACCATAAATGAGGTGAAGGCAATGTTAGTTCCCAACCCTTGTCCTTGGTTATCGTAGAGAGCACCCACATATTGTGGCCGACTATGGTGTCATCGGATGCACTACTTAGTATGGCCCCAATTCTCACTAAGTACACAGTCGGCTTTTCTGTGCCACCTTCAACTGTTTGGTATGATAGTCCGCTGATGTGCGTGGATCTGAATATTGCGGGTTAAAATTTCTCTTGTACTTTGCTTTGACAGCTTCCATGCTCTTCAATGCCGATGTATTGGACAAGGTAACCCACACACACTTTTTGTTTGCATGCATTCTGAGCCACTCCAAAACCTGCGGCCGTATCTATGTAATGCGCAGTATGGAGTTTGAAAGACAGAGCCCACTCACTTGCCACATTTCAATTGGGACATGAAGTCGATGCCAACTGTAGTCTATGCCGACTATAGTTTGTGCCGATTACACAATACCTCTGCTCATGACCGTAGTTGTAAATTATGAAGGTTGTTGTATCCTGGGGTGACTAGTCGGTGCCGACTATAATAACACCAACTTCTTTTCGCCACATAATAATAACCAAGTTCTTTTCACCACATTGAAATTGAACAAATTTGTAGAATTCGAACAATTCTAATTTGCATGCTCTGTTGTACTCGGTGGCGACTATACCACCCAAAATCCGGGCACGGGTATAGGCGTTCTATCCCCTAATTTCAATGATTTTTGGCAAATTCGAAATTGTCCCCTTTATGTATAAACAAGTCGGTACGCGGGGACATCGGGAAGCTTTGTTTTCGGTTCTCATTGTGGCTCGGTGTAGGTTCGGGCGAGGTTCGGAATACTCCGCTCATGCTCATGCGCTCACCGCTCACCGCTCATGCATTTTTCAATCCCCCCCAAGAGAACAAGGCCTTAGGAATCTAACCCAATGACGTCAGGGAAGTGAGGGTAGATGTCCATTATTAAGTTTAAGGAGAGGGCAAGCTTGCATGAAGTAGCGAAGCTCTTGTCAAGTTTCCATTTCTAGCTTAGTGGCGACGGCCATATTGCATGAGACGGAAATTTCCATATTATTAAGTCCATTTACATGTTCATAAGCCCCCTGGCCATGGAGGACCATGGGAGGCAGTGCTAACTAGCTTTATAAGTGGTTAAGCTATTTTGTAGAGAGCGCAAAAGAAGACCGAGCCCAACACTAAAGTGTCGGCGCCTTAGGGGCAGGGCCTAGAATCGCCATGGAAAGGCGCATCTAACACGGGTGACGTGGCCTTCCCCCCGTGGGGGGAGTTGACCCCTGGAGCAAAGTAACGGATTGCTTACACTACACTGCGTGGCACCCCTTCCACCGAGGATATTTGAAGGCAAATACCCGGCCACTGGGGGGGCCTTGGCCAGGAAACAACAATTGGTTTTTTTTTCGAGAATTACCTAGAGGTTTGAATTGCTATCATTCACCCGATGGACTGACCATTGAGGTTGAAACTTTGGATCACCCGATGGACTGACCATTGAGGTTGAAACTTTGGATCGCTCCAAGCAAGGAGGACTGACTTGGGAAAGCGGATCCGGTCCCTTCCTTGGAGGTAAGAAATTCATCCACCTCGGGATTTAGGGGGGGCATTGGGCGGGAGATAGGTGATCCCCGTTTCCCTGGGCTTGGGATTCGCTTTGTAAAGGGATTTGAAGGTTCGTCCCTGTTATAAGCGTGTTGGGAGTCCAGGCACGTAGGAAGTAGTAATAAACAAAGACTTGGAAGGCAATTACGATTAAAGACGTAGAAAACCCATAAACAAAACGTAGGACTAGAAAACTCGAATCGCCCTGTGAAGTGGAGTTGTGAAGCTTTGATTTGCCTATAGGAAGTAAGAATGTGTTAGATCCAGCCATAGCTGCCGCGGACCCCTACACTTACAGCAGCCGGGTAGGCGGTTTGTTGAGCCCAACCTACACTGCAACTTACCACGACCCCCTAGGCTAGTATGTCGTCACCCTGGCCGCGCGCGACTAGGGCTCGTCATATTTTGGTGCGTCTGCCGGGAGGTAAGTGAAAGTCAGGTTTCTCCGTGGTCAGGATGAATGAGGATTTACTGACCATTATTCTTTACCTTGATCTTACCTTCGCACTTTGTTTGATGTTTTGTATATTTTATTCGTGTCTCACGCCCAAGGAGGCTGATTGACTACTTTCTGTACATGTAAACAGATTTATCACACTTAAGTGTGCATTGGGCTAACCTCATGGCTCTCCTTGAGTTGCAGTATGGCTGCATCGTCAGGAGCTTCCCGTCGGAAGCATTCCTTTGAATACCGGGTGATTGGACTCTATCGCATTATCTCCGGGACCAGGGCTGGAGACGTGCCTGGCCCAGAGGCCACAATAATTTGCAGATTGATGCGACGGCGCATCTTGACCATTGCAGAGGAGTATCGGGAGTATTGGATCTCTGCCCGGGTCGGACCCCGAGGCCCCGGAGCCCGGACGGCTCCCATTTCCACATTCTTCCGGTTCAACACCCGTTGGCCGGATTGTTGCCAGCCACCTTTCCTCGCTTATAATCATTTTGACTCGGCCCTTGAGGTCCATCTTGCTTGGCAGGTGTCTTATTTGGCCTGTTGTGCGCTGTGCCGCACCATCACCGATACCCTGCTGTATACGTGCAGCAGGACGATTCAACGGTCGGCCCCGTTGGGAGAGTGCATGGGACGTGCTATTTGCGACCATCGCCCCGCCTTTGTGGATTGGTTGATTGGGGTAGGTCCAGGAGAGGACGGGATCGAGGGCGAGAGTCTCCCACATCCGAGGAGGTCTTGCCGACCCTTCCTGCCACCCCGATATTATCACCGAGGGACCACACCAGCATCTCTTATCCGTGAGTTGATTACATCCGGTTCATTGTCATTATTACACACAGTTAGAGACCGGCCAGCAGAGAGCTCTTTCTTTGCATCACCTGCTACAGTTCGTAGGTCGATCCCATTGGATCCAGCCCAGCCAGCGGCCTTTCCTTTTGACCTGAGGACTCCTCGGGCATATTTGCCTTGGTTACCCTCGCATAGTACATGTGACTTCTTCAGGAGAGAGTGCCCCGAGTGGACCTACTGAGTACACTTCCTCAGAGGAGGACGAGGATGAGTCCGCCTCCAGTAGCCATCAAGATCTTAGTGATTAGTGTTGAGATTTTAGGAACTTCTAGCGTGAGGAGTCCTGAGTCTTCATCTTGGGAAGAATGCAGTAGCAAGAGGCGGTTATGCATTGTTGTATTAAACCAGCCAGGCTACATTATGTTCATCTCATCTTTCCTTGATTAACACATTGTGCAAACAAGTTTGGAATTGTTAAGCACAGTTAAGAGGTTGGTATGTCCTTTGACGAAAAAGTGAAGCGCATTCGACATCGGTTTTTCCACCAACCCTTATCTATCCGGGAACGGATCGAAGAATATATCCGGTATCTGGGAGAGAAAAAAATGCATAAGAAACGTTGGATCGACGAAAGAGTTTGGAATACCCGAATTCTTCCAGACGGCACCACTCAAAACTTTTATTGGTGCCGAGGCCCGAGACAAATTTGTATTTCTGGGTTGTTCCTGTCCAGGTATTCATTTGGGAGCATTACACCCGAGATCATCCTTCCTAGCCCACTTAAGGTGGCAAGTTGATTTCTTTACTCACTGTGAGTCTTGCCAGTTCTTTGCAAGCCAGCATCTGATACTCTGATCTGAGTGGTCGCATTGTGAAGGACCTTGGCCGGTTGGTTATCCCTTAATGCACCATCGATTGCACACTGACGTGCCTCCATCACCAAGGTTTCATGGAAGGTATGCAAATTTGACCTCGTTTATTCTTGACATGGTAGTTCAGGGTAATATAGGTCCTTTAGTATAGACTGAGGCAGGAGTGCTAGGGAAAAACCCAGCATTGAGTCCAAAGTCAGACTCGGAAACTAGAAGTTTGGGAAAGATAGAGTGGGAAGGAGAGGAAGCTGAAGGCTCTTCGGATGTCGAGTGTTCATGAGTGGTTTCCCCTATATCTAGTCCCCCTTATACCCCACCGGCCAGGTCAAGGAGTCCCTCGCCGTCATTAGTGTCAACCATGGCACATATCCCAGGACCTCCTGAGTTACCCATTGTGGTTTTAGCAGGCCTACCCCCGCTAACATTGCCCAGGCATCTGCCTTGGTTCTCCGGGGAAAATCCAAAATATCATGTGAAAAGCTTCATTCAATGTTGTTATTCTAAACAAACACTAAACGATGCTTATTGGCTGATATGGTTTCCCACAACCATGAGAGGAAGAGCATCTACTTGGTACTGGCAACAAGCTCCATGTATATTTATTACTTGGCAGCAGATTCGGGACACATTCCTAGATCATTTTTGGGCAGTCCACCAGTTCACTAGTGTCTTCATGGCACTGGCAAGGATTTGCCAAGGCCCCACGTAGGAGATAGCGGACTTTGAAATGCGATTCAGGGAACTAATGCGACCCCAAAACCCTTTGACCCCCCTAGATGATGGGGTACTCAAAGATTGTTTTTTGAGTGGATTATGAGAGGCCACTCACTTTCATGTTTTGCAGCAAAGACCTGCAACTTTGGTAGATGCCATACAAGCAAGCAAGGAATTCGACAACATGCATCGCCAGGTGTAGATGCATATATTGGTACACTTTTCTTTCAGATCATTTTTTATCATAAGAGAAGCGGTTTCGGCATTGTACTGCCAAAACAGGTTAGTTTGTTAGTTGTCTAGAAATCATTGGTAAAGCACGTAGGAAATTAGACAGTGTCTGCGACGACCATGGAGTGGAACTCTGGCGTCAAGATGACCATAGGAAGTTGCATCGACAGCAGATTAGGCTGTCAATTCGGTACCAGAAACGACAAGTTAATCCTGTTCAAACAATACAGGACGACTGTTCCAGCCCCAGATTGCGATCTCTCTTTTCTCCCACCTTTCAAGTCCAGTAGGAACACACGGCGAGGAGTTTGGCAATTGGTGGAAGCGACATGTATAGCGATGAAATATCGCAACAAAGCAATTGGCCGCATCGGAATGACAGCAGGTCAGGATGACTTCAAACGGCAAAGCGTGGACTTGTTAGCGGTGCGGGACAACTGAAGGGGACTCCGGATAACCTATGACTCAGTGGCAGGGTCAAAGGCCCCAGAGCCATCACCAGGGATTTGATTTCCAAAAATACCACAAAATCTGTGTGTAGCGAAAATACGACGAATGGCAAGAAGCACAACTTTTTACCACCGATGGAGCTGAGAATTTACAAGCTGATACGGGGTATATAATTGTAGTTTTTCACCAAGTTTGGTGATTTATGGAACTGATTATCAGTGGGGCAAAATTATTGAGTCGATGGCACTCACAAGGCCTATTATTTGCATTTCTACTTCTTGGATGGATGAAAAATCTTGGAATTCGCCTTGAGGAGCTGGATGGATGAAATGACAACTTGCGCCAACTGGTCATCCAATTGGATGGATGAAAAGCCAGCTTTCATTTGCCTCTAAGACTTTTCATCCATGTGGAATAGTATATTATAGATCCTCCAAAGAAACAATAGTTTAATGAATATTTTCCATTAGTCTATTAGGCACAACAACAATATAAAAGAGGGGCAAGGCTTCTCTTGTTCTTCATGTAGCTCATTTGCTTAGTTTCCTCTTGCTTGTTGTTGTAGTGCTTGATAGTTTTTGGCTCGAGGAGGGGCTAGATCCTAGGGAGTGGAGCTTGAAGCTCCCTAGTTAGGTAGGATTCTTGTAAACTAAGGCAAGTGGCCTAGCTTGTGGGCCTTTGAGCCATTTTCATTTGTGAAGGAAGAGGGCAATTTCATGTGGAGGAAAGTGACTTGAGGACGAGTAGGAGGGGCTGGTATGGACTTATGGACGAGAGCCCAAGTGGAGGCCGCATAGAGTACCATTACTTGAGTCGATAGAGCATCCCAAGCACTCTCGCATAGAAAGGTTGATCCCATCTTACCATTTCACCATTTGTGTATGTGATTCATTTATTTTCCAAGCAAAGCTTGAAGTTGAAAATATGATTTAGGCTCTTCAAAAGAGGAGAGTGCATTGTGGAATCCCATTATTTCATGTCTAGAAGTGACAAAGGGAAGACCCCCATAATCTATTGGGAAGGGCACCAATAGAGGCTTGTATTTGAATTGTTGGAAGAATGAATCTTTGTGTTTGATTACTAATTTGAAATATAGCCAGCTTTGGTAAAGGCAGGCCAGTAGGCTGGATCTATGATATAAGGCCACTATAAGGCCACTATGTGCTAATCCCCCCCCCCCACTAGCAAGCCATGGAGGCCTAGGGGAGGGTGGGTTGTATTTTTTTGTCTTGGGGTTTGGGCGGGCTAATTTCGTTTGACACCAGCTGCCCCAAAGTCGAGCAGCCCGGGAGGAGCCCGGGTGCTGCGCCTAGAGAGTAGGGACTCAATTACTAAAAGAGTGGAGGCAGCCGTGGCCCAGCCACGACGTACGGGAGCGGGGCCCCAGCGCTGACCTTAAGTCGTACTGAGATCAAATACATCAACCGCATGGCTCAGGCGTGAGACCCTAAAGCGTGCGAGCAGGGTGCGGGTCTTTACCCGTTGGATACCCAAAAGATGAGACGGGCTGGCGGACGCTGGCGTTAACCGCAGCGGTCCACGGCTTGGACCGCTATGTGCGGATCTGCGCCCCGCCACGTGGCGCGGGGCGTTTTACCAGCGGGCAATGTGTCTGCAAATTCCCTTAAAGGGGGGTATTCTTACCTTTAGCTATTAGATTCAATTTATACCCCTCTAAGGGTTAGGAGCCATTATCTAAGGCGCCAGTGGTAGATAAAATCTAGGATTTTGGGAGGACGTAGCCTTGGAGGGGAGCGTTCTTATGATTCCAAGAGAGAGCCAAGCGGGTCTGGGAGCAGAGGCGGAGACCTCGAGAGACAAGGGAGGAGAGAAAGTACTCTGTCCTAAAAACTCGGCTACAGTGAGCCTTTGTGTCAGAGCCCAAGGTAGAGGATGATTTTTTCCACGGAAGGAAAATGCACCAGCGCCTTAAAATAATGAAAGGGGTGAAATCTGGCTTGGACCCACCAGTGGTTATTTTATTATTTACGCATGCATGTTCTGGACTAACGAATGTAGTGGCAGGATTGAGCTCTCAGCGAGATTCATTCATCCGATAGAGCCGCGGCAGTTCCCCGCGGCAGGAAACGGTTCCCGGGTGTTCCTCGGTTCTCATTGGGTTCCCAAGGGCATCTTTAGGCGCCAAGGGTATCTTTGGATTCCCCACATGATTTCCCATAGGAGAGGTAATTTTTCTGATTTTCTTAATTTCTTTTATTTTCCAGCATTTCTAATTTGCAAAATTGCTTACATAGGATAGATGCACGTGGTGCTCGTTATAGCCTGCAGGGCGTTGATTAAACTGATTGAATTTGTTGAGTTGAGGGGCTTAGAACCACCTTATTGAACTTGGTGAACCTATTGGATGAATATCCAAACATCACCTCCACCATCCCCTTCACTTGATACCAAGTACCGTAACTTGTGTATCACAATCACCCTGCTTAGATGTGGTGACATCCACCCTAACCCAGGTCCCACCTCTTGCTGACATCGTCAGTCAACTACCCGCTGACCCACAGGATCAATATGCACTCTACTTTCACCCAAACAGCATATCTCTTGTGCACACCTATCGACACCTATCTGACCACTTCGCCCCCTTCCTCCCCGCACTGTCCATCGACACAAATCCCCAAACAAACTGCCATGCACTCTGATAACGGCTAAGCTACAAGGGCCAGACAGCGAGGGTCACGACGGGACCACATTCTAGAAGCATCACATTAGATAAGCAAACTAGTAGTGCTAAGCAAACTGGTTGGGTATGCACTAGTGGAGCACTGTTGTTATATGCTAGAAAGGGGGGCCGTGATGACAATTGAGAGTCCAAAAAGTCGCTTGATGGGGAGCATATTGGTGCCGTGATGCATTCCCGGTTGGCGTAGGGGTGAGCTGCAGTTGAGTGTATGTTCATTAGCTGTGACAGCATTGCGCTTGAGCTTGCTGGGATAGCTCTCCCTTCTGCAGTGCGATGGAACGATGTAAGCGGCCCACCTAGGCTTGGGGTTAGGGAACAAATGTAGTGATAAATGGGAGCACAACTTGTTTTATAATTACAGTGGCGCCTATAGATACAGGATGCTATGAGCTGCTTTAACATAAGATTCAGGAACAGAAGACTATAACAAGAGCAGAGACGCTGGGGTGGGGTAGCTTCCTTGGGTAGTGTGGTATGGTACGTGTACCTACTGTTTGCCATAGCAAGGGTTGGGATACGATACTAAATTTGTGCAGATAATGGCGTAGCAGGATATGCCAGTGGCATAAGAATTATAGCAAAATCCATCATGCCAACTTTCCAGAAATTGTGATGGGCATCCTAGATAGTGAGCCTGCACCGTTGCTCCAAGATTGTGTGCATTGTGGTGTCAGAGAGGGGTGGCCGGACCAGCAGGTGATGTGTCTGTAGCCTGCAAAATACCGGAGATATTAGAATATAGTTGAGAGGGACTGTGAAATTACCTTTCAATCAGAGGCCAAGTCTGGATCGTCTTGGTTAACGCAAGTGCATCTTTCAGGAAGTGCAAATGCTCCACATAGATGACAAACCTACTTTCCACATGTATTTTATATTCCTCCACATGGTTCGGTTTCAGAGAATCAACAGTAACTTATTGATGATATGCATTGTCATATTCCTCTTCGATCCCAACCAATGATTGACAAAAGGGACAAGTTTTTTGGTGTTCTATTTTATCTTGCTCCTCTTGTGATGTAACCGGGTGTCTTTCTCTTGAAGGCTCCTCTTCTTGCATTGGTCCTCTTCAATCTAGTGTCATGGTTCAGTTTAGGTAATTAGCTACACAAGGATAGGATGAGCTGGGCGGTCACATGGTAACAACAACAAGAGACTACTCTACCCCTCTACCCCTCTACCCCACCTAGGCCATGAGGTACGCAATAAAAGTGAAAATATGAGTAGGACACACCAGAAAGCACAAAAGCTAAGGGGGTGCCACACATGTAATGCTTGAATAAGTTGTGGTGGGAGGTAGCGTGAGGGAGGGCCGCAAGCCACCTGCCATCCCCGCAAATCAGCTGCACAAACACATGACATACTTAAGTTGAATAGTAGCCCAACAAATGCGACAACATATGCAGGCAAGGTGATGGAATCAGATGACAGCAAAATGTAAATTCCTGAAGGCACTAACATGGCAGCAAGAGAAACCAAACATTTTCAACACAGACACTCAAAATTCCTTGGCAATCAACAATCACACTGTCAACCTCTTGGGCCCTTCTGGGTGAAAGTAAGCTACGGTGGCTCAAAAAAGTCCACTGTGTGGCCTACACAAGAAGTCCCAAGGTTTTTCAGAATTTTGATTTGATTGATTATGGAAAAATTATAGTCGCTAGATTCATCCATGCTGAAAGATACGAACCATCTAAAGTTGACAGTAACAGACACTATGGCATTATTTATATTTTTCCTAGTACAAGCTATTATTTCTATTTTCTTATTTTATTTTCTATATTTTATATTTTCGTTATATCACATAGTGGGACTCGGGCTACTCTTCATCTACATGAAATGTACCTTTTAGTGAAGCAAGTCCATTGTTTTACTTTGTTTCCATGCATTCATGTACTTTGGCAAAAATCAGTTTTTCGAGGCTCACAATAATATATAGAAATAAGAATTTTTACTTTTTGATGTTTTCTATAGGAATTTAGTATCTTAAAGAGTAGAGCAGTACTAATATGAGTCCCTTTTATCATATTTGTTTTCTATACTGAGTGCAAAAAGTCCATAAAAAGTCTTTTTATGGACTGTGACACTGCGTATGCAATTTTCTAAAGTCCATTACTTCGACAAATCAACGTCATGTCTTGGTGAGAATTTAAAGATTAGAGCTTGCAGTAGTTGGAAACATAAGAGTGAGTCCCATTTCATCACTGTAATAAAAATTTGTCTCTAAGGTACAATTGAATCAAACTATGACATGTAAAACACTACTGTGACACAAAAATGTTGACACCGTAGTCTACTTTCACCTTTCTTCCGCACACTAGAAAACTGTTTACTGTCCAGCAATGTGAATATGGAATCCACTTGCCCCCCTCACTATAACACAAAAAGGGTAGCTCGTTGGAAAATAGTTTCGAGTCATAACAGCAAAGATAAAGTGACACAAACTTAGGGCTCTGTTCACATGTTTGAATAGACTGGACTTGGTGATGACCTTTATACAAAATGACATTATCAGCATGGAGCAGCCAACAGTACTGTACAAAGAATATCACACCCCCCCTCGTGAAAAACAAATCAACCTACCACCCTGGACTTGCACCTATATGATCTTGATGTACCTTGCGAGATCCATCTCCAACAAACAAACAATGGCAAACAAATATGATTCACATCAGGAGGGTCTCAGTGTGGCAATTGCTTCACTCCACAAGCACAATCTCATCAGGAGCAGAGCATCCATAAATGCAAGACCCACTTGTATCTTTTTCTGGACAGAACAACCTAGAACATCTCCTGTTAGAATAGTTCTACTAAATACAACTAAATGCTTTCGGAATGACAACCCAGGATCAGTGTGACAAACTTTGCATTCAGCTACATATGCTACTCTTCCCCTGCCTCGCTGATATCGTCCCTTTTATAACAACGACTACACTTGGTACGAGCCATATACAAATGCAGCTTGACAAAAAAGGACATGCACTCTCACTTGAAACCAGCCAGTGACAACATAACAAGTCTGCATGGTAGGTCAACCATGAGGTATTCCTCAAAAGGATTGGTAGAGTGGTGCTGATGAGTGGCCCTCTTCCACAATACTAAGTTGGCTTTGGGGCACGACAATCCAGGCAAAGGTTGGTTTAGTCTTCATTCCTTTTGTTTAGTTTGTCTTCCGGGCATGTTCTAGCTATCCCAAGAAGATAGTATTTCATACGTTAGTTCCTTGTTAATTGGCTCTGGTGTATTCAAGTAGACATCTCATCAAGGATGTTCCTCTTCACAATCAAACATAGAAACACATAAATGAAAATAAACTTCATGCATGCGTAGAGTTGATGAAACAATCACAGGGTCTACTAAAATTAGGCCACAAAATGGTAAGCAGACTTTTGTGTAAATATTCACCACTGGTACCCTCACTGCAATGGTCACATACCCCACAAACTATCATCTATGAATGACTGTGCAACCTAAATTTCTAGGGTTTTACAACATGAATTGTGAGCCGAGGGTGCGGGCGCGGGCGTATGAGATGATCAGGGGGCTAGAACCGATCCCAAAACTGTCCTGGGGGAGTTGGGTAAGAACGTCAGGGGTGATGGTGGGCAGGCCACAAATGCGTTTGGTGAGTTGGATAATATTGGTGTCGAGTAGTTTGATATCCGGAATAGAGAAGGGGGCCGCGTGAAAGGCGTATTGGATTTGAGGGTTGAGAACTTTGAGTGGTGTGAGCGTAGAATACCTAGTGCAACGCCTCCCCTGGTGGGTTTGTACAGAGCAGAGCGACGAGATAGGCATTGCTGGGCAGTTAGAGGAGTGTCGTACAGTAGGTAATAGTCCGGTAGAAGCTTGTTTATGTATGAACTGCTAGTATTATTCGTGTGTAACTTGGTTTCTTGGAGGAGGAAGATATGTGGTTTAGAAGAGTTGGTGAGGAGAGTGAGAAGGCTTTGTATACTAGTAGCCAGTGATCCTACATTCCAAGAAGTAATAGTTAGTGCACAGGTGTGGATATCCGGGGTGGTAGGGGTAGGGTTGGGAGATGGTGGGACCAATGACGGTTCCGCGGTTTGGGTTGCTGAGGTCGGGGGATTGTATCTAGGTATCGGACTAACTGCAATGAGTGTGGATTTGAGGATGTCAGTGGAGAGGAAGGGGAATTTGTGGGTAGCCTCGGTAAGGTCAGAATCAGGAGCAGTTATGGTAGTGAGATGGTTGCCTAGTATTTTATGTATAGCACCTGGTTGGGATTGCATCAGATTGAGGGATTCCTGGAGTGAAGATAGAGGGTGAGGTGGGGCTAAGTAGTTGTGCGGATGCGGTGGTAGCATTTTTAGTTGTAGGAGGGCTTGGGGTTCTCCGGGAGGATGTCATCCTGGTCAGAAAGGTCCCTCTCCTCCTCCTCATCTCCGACATGCCCCGCCGGAAGCTCGTCGTGGCCTTGCATTGTGGCAAGTGCGTCTTCCCCTCCACCTGCCCCATACCATTGTGTGTGTGGTGTTTTCTCCCCTCCCTCAGTCTCCACCCTATGAGCAATTGCACCTGCTCCCCGGTGCGATGGTGTAACCGGCAACGTTGCAGCCGGTGTCTTAGTGGCTCTGTCTGGTGTCTTAAGAGGGTGTAGATGTCTTTTTGCCTCTCTCGCTTGTCAATGCATGTGTCACTGCCTCTTCTCTGGTCTTTTCACTGGCCTTCTCTCTGACCTCATCCTTGGCCTTCTCTCTAGCCTGTTCTCTTGCCCTCTCTTTTGCCCTCTCTTGGGCCGTCTGTTTCTTAGATGGCGTGGCTGCAGGGGAGGCCTCGAGGTCGACCACCTTCAACCCCGGGGAACTCACACCCTCATGCTGTTTGGTGGGTGTTTTGTTCACTCCCCCCTCCACAACTTGTGCTTGCTCTTTTGCCGGGGATTGCATGTGCTTAGCCTTCTTCTTCTTCGTCTTCTTCTTCGTGTGGGCGGGGCCCCCTGTCGCGGCCCTTTGCCTTGAGGGCAGGGGGTCGGGACACAAGAGGGGCTGCCCCTGTGGTGGGGGCAGTGGCAACAATAGGTATGGGGGCTGAAGCACCCTTGAGTGCCCAAGGCACTCAAGGAGGCGGAGGCGCTCACTAGGTGGAGCCCCGCACACCGGGTTGCGGTGGGGGTGGTTCCACGAGGGGTGGTGGTAGCTTAGTGGGTCTTAGTGGGGGTGGCATAAGACTCACCATGGGGCTGAGACCTTGTGGTGGGAGTCGTGGGGAGTCTTGGGACTCATCACGGTCCATTGGGGCTGTGGTGGGTGGGCCAAGACTCACCGCGATTCATCACCGGGAATCAAGGGTCTTCGTGGTGGTTCACCATAAAAGGACTATGTTGTTTGTGAAACCCCCGCGGACAGTTACAGAAGTATATATAGGGAGTAGTAACCCCCAAAACGGTGCAAGCCCGTTGGTGACAAAAAACTAGTGAGTAAGAGTGCGAGCCGGAAAGCGACCAAGGTGTGGGGAGCTGTTCCGGACTGCCACCAACCAAAGGGAATTTCCACTAGGCCCAAAGTGAGCGAGGGTCTCGTGGAGGAGCAAAGGGGGACCGTTATGCCCCGGTGAGTAGCCGAAGCTTCGAGTTGGCCCGGCGGCCAGTTTGGGAGTTAGGCGCGCGCATCAAAGCGAGTA
The DNA here is from genome assembly GCA_030704615.1 of Takakia lepidozioides. Classification (NCBI taxonomy): domain Eukaryota; kingdom Viridiplantae; phylum Streptophyta; class Takakiopsida; order Takakiales; family Takakiaceae; genus Takakia; species Takakia lepidozioides. The sequence continues at coordinate 27,894,264 of CM060734.1, forward strand.
ACTATGACTTGAAGGGGAGTTTACCGAAGAGAGATGCGCGACACTTGGTATCAGATCTTAGAGTTCAGTACGCGATCGTCCTTGAGATCGGCCTCATCATGGGGTCGGGCAAGGCAAAGCGAAAGCGGAATGGCCCGAAAGACGATGATCCTGGTGAGCTCGGTGGGGGCGACATGTCACCGGAGCGGCAACTGGAAGAGGCAATTTATGCTTCTGATAGCGAGGCCGCTTGAGAGCAAGAGGAATTTGAGGAGTCGGGGCCCAAGGACTTCCCAAGGGTTCCGTCAAACCCACAGATGCCTCCCATGCCAGCAGCCTTTTGGGAAGGGCTTCTAGCCCAGTTTGGCGGCACACTGAAGGACGTAATGAAAGCTGCCAACACAAAGTTTAAGGTGAAGCCTAAGGAACCCGGCACCTTTCGAGGGCATCCGAAATCGGAAGGCACTCAACACCTGGCTCTTGGAGCTAGAGCAGTACTTCCGGGCGGCCAAGTTGAGTGACGAGGATCGGATGGAAGTGGCACCCACCTATTTGAGGGGTTATGCTCAACAATGGTGGCAGAATCGTCTTCAGGACCAAGGGCCAGACCGAGAGACCTTGAGTTGGAGTGGGTTCAAGGAACTAATGAAGAAACAGTTTGTGCCCCTCAACGCGTCCTGGCTCGCCCGAGACAAGATGAGAAACTTGAAGCAAACAGATGACATTCGAGGATATATTCAGGCTTTCAATGTGCTACTGCTCGAAGTCGTGGATATGGAAGAACCAGAAATGGTCTTCAACTTTGTGGGGGGACTGGCCCCATGGGCCAGGTGGAAGTTGGAGGAGAGGCCACCCAAGACTTTGAACAAGGCAATTGAAAGGGCTTCTCGGATGTCCCTAGGGGTGAAAGACAAGGCCATACGGAGCTGAACCTTAAGAAGGCCCAGCGGGAGGGTGACTCCTTCTGACCGGAAAATAAGTGGGATAGGCCACGCGGCGACAATGGCACATGGAAATCGAAAGGAGGGCCTTCACACGTAAAGGCGGCACCCGGTGCTCCGAAAGGAAAATCAGGTGTGGCAGCTTATGGCGGACAGAAGGCGACCTTCGGTGGAGTATGCTTTAATTGCGGGGAGCCCGGGCACATAGCCAAGAAGTACGCGAAACCCCGACAATTGAACATGACTCGGGCGACCACGGAGCTGTCCGAAGATTCCATCAGCCGCTTGGTGGAGGCGGTGGTCACCAAGACTTGCAAGGTAGGCAACTACTCTTGTGAGTTGTATCAGGAGACTAGAGCCTTGCGTCTTCATGTTGGTGGTTCTGGTGACGCACCAATGATGGCCGTCTTGTTTCCTATCCATATCTGTCAACATTCCGGACGCCTTGGAATTGTCCGTTCGAGGAGGGAACTCAAAAAAGATATTGCCGTCGACGTCAGCGGGAAGATGTATCACGGATTTGATTATGAACTTGCTGTAGTCCAGCGCAGCTAGCCCGGAGCGGTGTCCCTCCGTGTGCAGCCCTCGCAGAATATCAAGAATGGATCGCGTTGCTGAGCTCGTACTGGGAATATGACTCCCTCGTCCGCTGATGTCCATTGGGGACTTACCTGATCTCTAGGATGATCTTGGAACTTCCATGACCTCATCTGAGTCCGATAGGTTGTGAACAACCTGGTTCTCGCTCATCTTCATTGATATGGGAGGCTTTGGATTAACTTCGTTGCGGATTTCTCTCTTTGAGGTACCAACTCTCAGATTCGCGGATTCTTTCGTGGAAGGCGGCAGGAAAGAAGGCGCATTTGGCGGGCAAATAAAGTCCCCAACAGCCTTGTATATGACGTTGTTCGAAGGTAGAACTCGCCATTCCCTGCCGTTGCCGAAATCATCGTGGAGCACAAGTATATTTTCGACTACAACTCCATTTGAATCCTTCCTTTCCTCCTCCAGGAATACTGACCCCAGTTTCAGGTGGTATCGGACGCAAAGATATTTCTCCATAACCCGACAGATCCCCCCTGTGCATCGAATGTAGCTTTGTGCTCGTGAGGAGGGCAATACACTATAGCGCTCGAGTTTTCAGCCATGGGAGATGTGCACAGATGACTACGCGCAAGGCGGTCGGGCAAGCACCCTGGGAGAAGCGGGGGGGGGGGGGGGGGGCAGTGAGGAAAAGCAATGCAGGGCCGATCTGGAGGAGCGAGGAAGCCTATTCACGAATCCCAAAAATCCACTGTCAGAGTTTTCATGAACCTTGTCTCCGAAATGCGGCCCCTGCCCTTTGCGCAACAACTGCCAACGGTATGCAGTCAGAAGGCTGCAGACCTGTGCAGGTGCCCTACGCCAACCAATAATTGCGGCGTCTGACGAGAAGCGTGGGGGGGAGCGTGCAAGCATCTTCCCAATGGACAGAGGGACTTGAAAGAGATGTGGCATTCCAGAGGGTCTGACTACAAGCTTGAGTGCTGGACCCACTCAGGCAAAAGTCAACATTCAACAAAATTCAATATTGCACAAAAAGTGGAACTTTGGTTCAAAGGAAAAAAATTATTCATATAATGAACTGTGACAAGTATGCATGCCCTCACAAGCCGAGGTAAGCCAAAAGTATGCATGCAATCCATGCTCAGATAAGTTGGGAATTTGCTGCCGTGTTGCACTGTTGTCACCAAGAAGCTGGAACCTTTATTGGCCTCTCAACAAGCTCATGACTCACAGGGTCGGTAGGTGAAGACAATGGATGCAGCCCGCTCCCCTTTGGTATAGTGAACAACGGTGTCATGTCCTCCGATATATGCACCATCGTAAATGGAGATCTTTGCTGTAAAGACTCTATGTCCATAGGACTCATCCTCGTAGCTTATGAGAATGTCCCCATAGACTGTTTGCGAGGGAATCCTCTGAGGCCTGTATATACACCCGATGCAATCATCGTAGGCCCACTGACAGCACCTCCAATGATACAGGAAGGCCGTGCGGCTTTTGGGGATGTCCTTTGGGGATGACCATTTTGAGCAAATCCGGAGCAGTCATAGATGGCCGCAAGAGAATAGTCACGCTACCGTGTGGGAATGGTGGCAAAGTTTTACGGGTGTCGGAAACGCCCAACCGAGTGGGAGGGCGAATAAACCTGCTAACAGCAAAGGAGGCCGTGGAGGAGCCACACGAGCCCCAGTTTTTGCTTTACGTGAGACAAGTGGAAAGAGAAGTCGATAGGGAGCCTAGCCCAGATTGGATCAAGGGGATCCTGGAGAAATACCAGGATGTGATGCCGGAGGATTTACCAAGCGGCTTGCCACTGCGAAGAGGAGTTGACCACAAGATAGAGGTGATATCGGGATCGGAGCCGCCTGCCAAGGCGCCCTACCAGTTGAGCCACAGAGAGTTGGTTGAGCTGAAGGCCCAGCTCAAGGATCTAATGTCAAAGGGGTATATCCGGCCGAGTAAGTCACCTTACGGAGCCCCGGTGCTATTCGCATACAAGAAGGATAGGATGTTGCGGATGTGTGTCGATTACAGGGCTCTGAATAAGGTGACTATCAAAAAACCGGTACCCTTTGCCAAACATTCACGACCTCTTCGATCGGTTGGCAAGAGCAAAGTATTTCAGCTGGATCAATTTGCGCTCAGGTTACCATCAAATCCGAGTGGCAGAAGGAGATGAGGAGAAGACCACGTGCAGGACAAGATATGGTTCATATGAGTTCTTGGTGATGCCTTTTGGGCTTACCAATGCACCCGCGACCTTTAGCACGCTAATGAACAGCCTTTTCCAAGAGTGGTTGGATGACTTTGTGATCGTGTACATCGACGACATCTTGGTATACTTGAAAACAAAGGAAGAGCACTTGGAGCACCTCAAAAGGGTGTTCCAAAATTACGGGAAGGGAAGTTGTATGCCAAAGCTTCAAAGTGCGAATTTGGGGTCACGAAAGTGGAGTTCCTAGGGCATATGATTACACAAGATGGGATCAAAATGGATGACATAAAGGTGAGGGCGATCTTGGACTGGGAACCTCCGACTTCGGTCCCGGGAGTGCGATCCTTTCTGGGACTCGCCTCCTATTACCGAAAGTATGTGAGAAATTTTGCCAAGATCGCGGGGCCGCTATCACACATTTTGTATAAGTCCAAGGTATGGGTATGGAACATCTTTTGTGGCCAAGCTTTTGCCGAGTTGAAGTAGCGGATGGCGGAAGCTCCAGTCTTGAAAATCCCGGAGTTCGACTGTCCATTTGAGATTCATACAGATGTGTCGGACTTCGCAATCGGGGGTGTGCTCATGCAGGATGGACGTCCAGTGGCTTACGAAAGTAAGAAACTGAATGAAGTGGAGCGACGGTGGCCTACGCACGAGAAAAAAATGAAGGCGGTGGTGCATTGCCTTGAGCTTTGGCGCCACTACGTTGGTTCCAACCCGGTGAAGGTGTTCACGGACAATGTCATGGTGAAGTATTTTGCCACACAGCCTAAGTTATCCCCAAAACAACTTAGGTGGCAAGACACTTTGGCAGTATTCGACGTGGATATCCGGTACAAACCGGGACGAGACAATGTGGTGGCCGATGCTTTAAGTAGAAAGCAGCAGCTCATGTTGGTGTACAGGGGCGAGACGGCGCTCCAAAGGAAGATCCGGAAGGCTTACCGGAAGGATGAAATGGCGAAGTCCGTGATGCAGGACTTGAGGTTGGGGGTTAAATTGCAGTCCTCAGACCACCATTATTCTAGACAAGGTGGCCTCAATTATTCCTCACTAAGCCTCATTGATGGATTTTACCTACGTACCAGCGAGGCCATCCCTCCTCACTTGTAAAGCCATGTACATATTGATAGCTTATGTAATTCTGACCACTACCCGATCTCTCTTTCCCTCCCACCATCACTCATCCCCTTTCGACCAGTTCCCGTCGCGCAGGCACCACCCCTTCAACCACGTCTCCTCTCCCCTCTACCCTATAGTAATATAGCCGCATTCAAATCCCATTTTCACCCAGCCGCCTCCGCCTTAATGCTCACCCTCTCGCACACCCTATCCGACTCGAACCTTTCCCAATACCCGGAAACCACGTGGTTTGCAGCTGAACGTACCCTCACATCCATCCTACAACTCATGACCACCAGCGTGCTCGCCATTTGCTCCGCTCCCCCGGAAGTCCCTCAAACCCCCCGTTCACAACAAAACAGGGGCTACCTTACACGCACTCAAAAACGCGAGTGGACCTCCCATCTCAACACATACCACACCATACGTCGCGCCCTCATGATTATCCCCAACACACCCACCACCACCCCGCTCAACAACTGGTCCACCAATCGTCGTATCTTGTGTTTAAACGCTATCCCCGTCTGCCAACCACTTCTACCCCCGCCGTCCGACCCCACAGCCATATCTAGCTGGATTGCTACCCTAGCCAAAATCGGCAGGGATGCAAAGAAGGCCGCATATAACATCACCAAACAAAAAGCCATTGCCAATCACAAGAAATTTGTCTCATCCTTTGGGAAACTTTTACGTGATCACCCTAAGCGCGCCCACAAAGCCATCTTCAACCCTGCCCTCAACCCCCCTATCGACTGCCTCAGATACCGACATGGCTACCTCGTAACCCAACCGGACGATATTAAGAATGAAATCTGGGCGCAAGCCTCAGCCTCCTACACACCCAAAGTCAAGCACTGCCTCCACCCCAACAAATATACTAACGACTGCTTATGTAGTGTCAAACACTACCCTTGGCATGACATCGATGGATTCTCCTTAGATAAACATGGGGCCCCTGAGGATACCATCCTCTCGTTCTTCACCATAGCTATTTACGGCTCATGTCTCAAATCCCTATCCAAATCCAAACCCCCCGGTCCCGATCTCATCCCCAATGCCATACTCCAAGCTCTAGATCCTCATTTTCACTCCCTCTTATTCAAAATTTTCCACCTCTGTTATCGCCTACGACGTATTCCTCCATCTTGGAAACATAGCCGTACTATCATTCTCTACAAAAAAAAGGGACCCCACAAATCTCGGTAACTACCGCCCTATAGCTTTAGCCAACACCATACACAAACTCTTCACTAGTACGCTAACCACAATGCTCTCCTGCTATGGAGAGCAGCACAACATTCATACTGACCCCCCAAGAAGGCTTCCGTGCCACTCGTAGTACCACTCGCCAAATACAATATGTCTGTCAAGTTATTTTACCACTAGTGTGAAGTTAGCTAGGAAATAGCTAGCTTTTATATATTGACATTTGGGATTGACCCAAGTGTCAATCCAGGGGCCAATACATGTTTGGACACCTGGCGTGGTTATCTTCACGGCAGATCGTGGTGGGCTCATCTTTCTCGAGTTGAGCCTCACCGCGTCTAGCTATGGCGCCGTAGTGTGGATTCCCCATGGCGTGGGGTGCACTTGGCTCGACTTAATATATGAGTGATGTTTTCATGTGCAAGTGTGTGAGTTTGAGAGAGCTTGTGTGCTTGTATTATTCTCTTATCACTCGAGAAAGATGAGCTCGAGTATGTGAATGCCAGGTTCGAGTTAGTTGTAGCACTTATGTTTTCAGATCATGAAAAGCGGTTTAGCCTAGAGTGCAGGGATCCGTGCATGAGCCTATCCAAAGCGGATAGAGTGCAAAGGCAAACAGGTTGCAGGTTTGCCATGGATAGAGAGACGGGTAGCCTATGTTGAAGAGCGGCGTTGCATAGCTCAACGCTATGGCAACCAAGTTTGGGCTTTTAGTGTGAAGCGGAGGAGATGTTGGCCACGAGTGGGGGAACTGGTGGTCGTCTTCTTCAGCTGCAGGCCGAGTTAAGGAGCTGCAGAAATGTGGGCTGCGCATGGAAGCTAGCATGTTGCAGGTTGGAGATGACATGATCAGCTCCAAGTATTTCTGCCCGAAATCAGTTGTTGCGGGTAGATGAGGAGCAGCCAAATGGTGGAGCTGCGAGGAGATGCATCGCAGCCCGTTGGGAGCTTCAGCTCCAAGCTCATGAAGAGGTATGAGTGAAGAGAGGGGGCTGGTCCCTCTTGTGTGCAAATCAGTGCACTTGTGAAGCATGTGCTAAGTTGGAGTTTCAATCTGAAACTCAGCAGTGTAAGGGCTCTTGGAGTGGCAAGAGCGGGGCTGGAAGGCAGCAACGAGGCGCCCTAGAGCCAGGGCATATGCATGAGAAGTGCAAGTGCACCAAGTTTGTAAAGGTGTGTATTTTCAGATTCGTTTATGTGAGCTTTATGAAGAAATGGAGCTTGTTGGGCAGCATATGGCTTGCTTGTTGAGTTGGGGACGCTTCTAGTGGGCCGTGAGAGCTCAGGAGTGCAGGGCGACGGGGCTGATGGCTCCGCAGAAGCCATAGCTCAGCGGCAGCACGTGCAGGAGCAAACCCCAGCTCGGGGAGAGCTCGGGAACGCATGGGAACTCGTTGGGAGTTCCAGGGAACGCAGGGAATAGTGGCCGTGATGGGCCGTTGGGGCGGTATCACGAGATACCATGAGCCCAGGTTGTGATGGTTGACCGTGACTGTTGACCATGACCGTTGGAAGTCGTGGTGCGGACACAACGGGTGGGCACGGTGACCAGATCGTGGGATTGGCGGGCCGTGAAGGCTCGTGGCAGTGGTACCACAGGGTATCACGAGGCAGCCCGTGGCCAATGAGTGCCTAGGGCGGGTCGTGAGGAGTCGTGGCGGTTGGAGCCACGGAAGGCCGCGAACAGGCAGAGTGAAAAAAAATAAAAAATAAAAAATAAAAATCTTTTTTTCACTCGTTTCGTGGGACCTTGATGGGGAGGCTGGGCTCTGAAGAACAATGGTTTTGAGCTAGCTGATCCGGTAGAAAAGTCGGAATTGCCTCCCTGTTGCGTTTTAACAAAGGGGATTACTCCCCTGCAGGTAATCTTTTCTGGTTTTCAGCCCAATTCTTAACTATGGGGGAGACCAGCCTGCAGGTAATTCCTTTGGACAGAATGTTGTTGGGGCCTATATGTACCTCTATTTGCTCCATTTTTGAACCTTCAGCGAATGGTGTGGTTTCCTGAGGTGGTTCCATTCGGAGGAATGGCTGGTGGACGTAAGGAGGCACTGGTGGACCCTGTGGAGGCTTGCATGGGGCCTTAGAGGCCAAGTTTCATGAGCTCATGGAGGGCGGTTTGAGGAGTGTCTACAGGATGCTCTCATGGTCATGCAAGTGAGAGAAAAGAGGAAAAAAAAGGGTGTTGGGATGAGAGTGTGCTGGGGATAGGCATTGCTTTAGTTTCCCTTCCTCGTAGCTTTCCACCTTCTTTGTAGGCCGAGACCTTTTTGTAGGTGGAGGCAAGAGTCAGTCCGGGTTTGGGCTGGGTTGTAGGAGCGACACTGTGGAGTTGTTTTGGTGTGGGGGAGTTGTTGTCTTCATTCTTGTGTTTGGATCCCCTCCACACCTGCATGCTTGATTGTGCGCCATGCTAGTTTTGTGTGGGCGCTTGATTTTATAGGTGGTTGACTCTGGCTTGATCGCCGATCCAACCTAGAGCATGTTGTCGATGGTGAGGTTGGGTTGATAACCAGTCAGACCATCTTTGTTTCTCCTGTGGTGAGGTTGGAGGTGATGACCAGCCAACCATAGGAGTGCCTGCGGTGGATGCAGGTGCAGGTGCAGGCTATGTTAGGAACCTAGTATTTCAAACCATAAGCCGCATCAGGTTCTCTACCCGGATACCTTGTGGAGAGGGGGTTAGAGACATGTTCATGACCGGTTGAATGTCAGTTTGTCAACACGGAGGTGCCACTAGTTTCTGGGGAAAGTGCCGGTACGAGCACTAGCAATACTAGCGGGTATACGAGACGGGGTGTGCGGTTTAGGCCACCTTCACCTACTGTGTCTTCTACGGTCCCCGCACCGTCCTCCTCTCCTGACGGTACAAAAAGCCTCTACCCAGGCTTGTTGCACCCGTTGATCAGCAACCCGCTGCAAATCCTTGCTCGAGCCCCACAATGGAGTGTGAGCAACCATGCCAGGCAACTCCGCCATACCATACATGTCATCCTGCTCTCCCGGAGGTGACACATCCTCTGAATGAGTGTTGCCATCCAACAACTCTCCAGGCCAAGTCACTGCAGTTGTGAATGCTTCCAGTGTCGGCATCTTGCCTTGCTAGGCAACCGCAACTCCTCCTATGAACGTCACAGGGAGCTGCACACGCCGGCCCTCCCCTGACTGCCATCTAGGCCTATAGGAAGCTGACTCCCCCCAAAAATCCAGGGTGAAGCCCATGGGGTACAACACTGCCCCACCAACAAGGACATCGTATGAGACCGCGTCTGTCACAATGGCCTTGGCTCTCATCACTGAGCCATCAGTAGGATGATCCGGCTGTAGTCTGATAGCTAACTCATGCCGTGTCATGCCTCGAGCCTGCTCTGATCCTCCCAGAGATGTCTGTATCTGGAAAGGGCACAGCTCCATATCCGCCTCCGTGAGGCCCAAGCTTGCAATAGCAGCTCTGCTCAGCATCAATGGCTGAGCTCCCGAGTCCAACAAGACTCGCAGTGGCCAATACCTCTTGCCTGCCGGTCCACTCAAACAAAAAATGTCATCTTGATTGTCTAACATGACAACTCCAGGTGTCACCATGGTGCGCTCAATGGCTGGCCTAGCTGGCAGCTCCATCAACCTGGCAGCTGCAACTTGTCATGGCGCCACCGTGGCAGTCTTGACCCTCACATCCGAGGATCCCTCCGGCACTACACCTCCCACTATCTCCGAAGAAGATGAAGTAACCTCCCCACTCTCACAGAGTGTAGCTGCCAGCCTGAACACCTTAGCTGGTCTTACCCTCGGCATCGCAATCATGGTAGCCAAGAACAATGGAGCCTGGCACACAGCTGTGGCCGCCCCCAGCAGCACACTAGCTGCCGTAGCCTTGGCAACACTAGGTAGTGGTGCTGCCCGTGTAGCTCTCCCCAATGGCATAGTAACCTCCGCCTCGGTAACAGTCGGGCAAGAACTAGGTGCCATGGATGGCGTCAACACTGTCTCCGCCAATGTGAATGACCGAGGAAGTCTGGCCTGACGGCTTGCGCACCCCGTGGCTCAGGAACTCGTGCTACTCCTTGAGTCACTGCCGCAGCTGACTCCACTTGCACTAGTGGTAGTCCTGCCCCGCACATAGTGGTAGTGGTAGTGGTGCCCCGCACATGAATCCCATGCCTCCCATGTCTCCTCCCTCGGGAGCAGGAGGTGGACCATCCGGCCTTGGAGCCGGTACCACCTGAGCTGTGGCCATGGCAGCGAGCCTCTGCTCTAGCTGCTGAAGCCGGTTGGCCATGCCTTGGTCACCACCCTGACCTCCGCGTCCTTGGCCATATTGAGCTTGTCCTTGGCCTGCACCTCGTGCCTGGCCACCTCGTCCTCTCTGGGCTGCTCCACCTCGCCCCCGGCCACCATTGTTCCATTGGAACTGGCCTGGGCGCAATTCAGGATGCAAACCATAGCACTGGGCTTCTCCATGCCCGTACTTGCCACAATGCCCACACTGCAACTGTGCAGGCTGTGCTGGTGCCAAACCATTACCTCCCTCTGGGCAATCCTTCTGACATGGGGTCCTCCACATGTCCAGCATACCACATCCGCCTGTTGTTGGCCGGCAAATGAAGGGAGAGACCCCTGCATCTGAGGTCCTCTTTGTCCTTCCCTGGGCTTTACCTGAGCCCCCTTGTTGCCTTGAGCATGTTGAAGTAATGGCTGGCTAGGAGCACCACTACCCCGTGGTGCCTCATTAGCAAATCCCACCATGACCACTCGTTCCTCCACCATGTTGAGCTCTATCCGCTCTGCCAGCAAAAACACATTTGCTAAGGTGGGTTGGGCCGCTTGTAGGAGAGTTGCATCCCGCACCCTTCTCCTTAGCTCCTTGTCCAATATCCCATACCAGAATTGGACTGCCGGAGCCTCCGTAACCCCTTGGGTTACATTAATCAAGCGCCTCATGCGAGTGAAAGCCTCCCTCAAGCTCTCAGTAGGCTTCCGTTGGAACTCTTGCAAGCTCCTCAACTTCTCTGTCCTCACCCCTTGGTAGTTCTTTCTCAACTCTTCGAAGAACTCCACAACAGGGTTGAAAGCAGGCACCGCCACTGGTGCTGGTGCAGCAGTAGCTTGGGTGGACGTCATAGTTGTTCTACCTCTAGTCCCACTACTGCTCGTGGAAGCTGCTGTTGCTGGTGCAGCTGCCGGTGTGGTTGCTGCCCTTGTGCCTCTAGTGACATAGTCGGGTGACCAATACATCCTCTACTCATCAATCTCAACATCGCGCCCCGGCCTAAACTCATGATAATCATCCATGGGCGGCCCCTCAAGGTGCTGAAACAGCCCCTTCCATGCCATGAAAGGCATAATCAGTTGTGGATTGCGCATTTGCTGCAAGTCACACCAACTATCAAACTCTTGGATAAAATCATCCAACTCAATGGTGCCCACCGCCCCAGAGTACCTACGTGGCCCCTTGGTGGCTCCATACATCTCCTCCATTGTGTCCCACAACAATGGCAAGGAAACAACTTGCACCGCCGGTGCGAGTCCTCCTGATTCACAATCCGAATCAGGACCACCTCAGTTGTCTCCATTGGACACCACACCGATCGTATAGCAGTGTCCGGATGAAGGCATTTGCCTTCTGGACTTGTTTGGCGGGATCGGCACCGGATTGACTGATGTTCTACAGGCAGGTGTACAAGTACGGCGGTACTTATATGTAGAGAGGGATAAGACTACATGACGCATCTCCCTACGCCATGTTGCTCAGTTGGTGCAGTAGTACCCTGAGTTGTTGTCGGTGTCTGCAGTTCGTGGATATCAACAAGCCTTGCCAGCAGACATTTCGTTGCTGGGGGCGCAGGATTTGGAGCGGGTTGGCTCCATTGATCTGGTAGTGGCAGGTTGGCCCTGCTAAGAGCATTCATCAGCCGGGCATGACAATGGATTGCGAGACTCGAGGTCGGGTCTGTTTTGGGAGATGGTGCGGGTTTTGCGCCACTTACAGCTTCATCAAGCTGTATCTCCAGCATACATCTTGGAGAATGTGCCACTGATGGGCGATTCTCGGGCCAGGGTGATGGCCAGTGTGCATCAAGTCTGGTCGTGGCTTGGGTCAGTAGTGTTGCTGGATGCAGCTGCAGTGGGGTCACGGGCTCATCGTCCACGGTTATGGTGGACTAACTTGATGCCGCCCGCACTACTCAAGCGTGCATTTGATGGGGTGCAGCGGCCAACACATCTCACAGTGGATAGCATTTTGGACACAGGGAGGCAGTTTCAGTGTGGAAGACACGATGACCGTTCGCCTTTGGCAGTGGTCAACAAGGTGGATCAACCACGAGCAACACTACCTACACTGCTCAGCTTCCCAGGATCGCATGCTTCCCGGGATGGTGGACCTAGCCTCCTGTGGGATGCTCAGCTGCAGCAGTTAGTGGAGCCTAATGTCGACGAGCAAGAGCGGGCTATGGGTTTTTCCACAGGGACCACGGCGGTGCCTTCTCTTTCTGAGGCATCACGTCGTCAGGTGTTGGGGCAAGCGATGGATCTCAATTGCTTGACCTGGATTATCAGCTTGGCTATGGCTGAGCAATGTAGAGTGCGCAGTGCACTTCCCTTGACGGTCTCTCTGCCTACCGAGACGGTATAGGCAGTGAGTGGGGATGAGCCGGTGAAGACCACGGGGTGTAGACATCCATGGCACACGTGGGAGGTGCTCGAGGTTCAGAGGGAGTTGGCAGCCGAGGCGGCTGTGATGGATGAGGTTGGGGATTCTTCTCGGGTTGAGGAGGTCCTCCAGGATGAGATGATGGGGTAGGATGAGGCCTTGTCATTGACTGAACAGGCAGGGAGTATTGCTCATGAGGTTGCGGCATAGCAACCACGGGACGCGTCTCCTACCTCTAAGTCTGCTGGACTTAAGGTTGCAGTTAAGGAGGACAATTGGGAGCCTGACATTGGACCCATTGTCACTGGAGGAGAGAGACGACGTATACGGCGGTTCCTGAGGGCTTACAGGAATTGCTTTGCCTTCAGTTTGAAGGATTTGGGAGCACTGAAGGGTCAGGAGATTCGTATTGAGTTGGCCATGGACACGCCAATCTTTCGGAGACCCTATAGATACAGTGACATGGAGAGGTCTTTGATTCAGACGAGGACTCAAGATCTCTGGGAGGCTGGTTTGGTGGAGCTCTCTGGTGGAGAGTATGCTTCAGCCATGGTGATGCCAGCCAAGAAGGATGTCTATGGCAATTGGACGGAGAGACGTATGTGCGGTGACTACCGGCCTGTAAATCGTTAGACCAAGTCCGATAAGTATGCCATGCCACACCGGAGGAGATCTTTGATGCCATTGGGCATGCCAAGGTCTTTAGCACTTTGGACTTGCGGTCTGGATATTATCAATTGCCGATCAAAGAGGCGGACAAGCAGAAGACGACATTCTGGGGGATCAATGAGCACGGGAAGAATTGCCTATATCAGTGGCGATTCTTACCATTCAGGCTTAAGAACGCTCCTGCAGAATTCCAGAGAGTCATGGATAGGATTCTAGCAGGGGTGGACTTTGCTCGGTGCTACATAGATGACATCATCATCTTTAGTGCTACGGTGGAGGAGCACGAGAGACACCTTCAAATGGTGTTTGAGCGCTTGAGAGCGCACGGATTGAAATTACATCCGGGGAAGTGCAAGTTCCTCCACAACCAGATTGAGTATCTGGGTCACATGATATCTCCTGGAGGATTGGGGGTGCAGCAGACTAAGGTAGAGGCTATTGCATAGATTCCACGCCCCACGGATGTGAGCCGAGTTCGAGCTTTCATGGGGTTGGCAAACTACTATAGACGGTTTGTCAAGGGATTTAGTGCTATTGCAAAGGCTCCAACCAAGCTAACCAAGGTAGACCAGGAGTGGCAGTGAGAAGATGAGTAAGAGTAAGCTTTTCAGGAGCTTAAGGCGAGGTTGACCTCGGCGCCCATCTTGAGACAACCTATCAGGGGGCGTCCCTTTCAGCTGCATACAGATTGGAGCATGCTGGGGTTTGGAGCGGTTCTCACACAGGTGGATGATGAGGGAAGAGAGTTCATAGTGGCTTATGCTAGCCGCTCGAACAACGCTGCAGAGTCTAAGTATAACTCATATGAGGGGGAGTGCTTAGCTGCAGTGTGGGCCATGACACACTTCAGGTGCTATCTATACGGCAATCTCTTCACCCTTGTCACGGATCACCAGCCACTCAAGTGGTTGATGGAGTCAGACAAGCTTACAGGGAAGCTTGCACGGTGGGCACTTATACTCCAAGAGTATGACTTTCAGGTTGTGCATCGACCGGGTTTGGTCAATAGGGATGCAAATGGATTGAGTTACACCTACCTAGGCATACAACTAGGCATACAACCCTCTCTCACTTGGCACCAACAAAAATCCACTACAATCACTAAATTGACTGACAGAAGTACGGCCCTCCTCAAATCCCCGGTATCCATCCGTCCCAAACTCTCCCTCATTCAAACCGTACTCAAGCCACAAGTCCAATACTTTTTCCACGCAGCCCCCTTCTCCCAGATCTCAAATTAATTGACAAACACTTCATCCAGCTCACTAAACGCATTTGCGGCCTACCCACCAGCACCCCCAATGCTCTTACCCAACTCCCCACCGACAACTTTGGCATAGGTACTATCCCGCTACTTACCTCCTATGCCCGCACCCTGGGCCAGCAACTTCAAGAAGCCCTCAATGACCCTGGCCGGCTAGGCCTTATCTATAGAGGTCTCATTCAATTCCTAGCTACCAAATATAACGGCCTCCACTCCCTACCCACCCTCCACCCCCAATCTTGCCTCCACTCTCCTACCACTAGAACCCTTGTCGTTTACATACATATCGCTACACAACTACATCGCTGTCCAAAACCACACAACACATGTGCACACCACACACTAGTATACCACTAGTCCAACCACTAGTCCAACCACTAGGCTACAACTAGTCAGTCACTAGGCTGCCCACTATGGCAGTCACTAGTCCACACAATGATAAAGAAGAAGAATACAAGCACGAGCTCACAAATCTGAAGCATAAACTCATGCATATATAACCTCATCACTCAAATACAAGTCAAGCCAAGTGCACCCCACGCCATGGGGAATCCACACTACGGCGCCATAGGTAGGCGCGGTGAGGCTCAGGGATGCCTCGGCGTGAGCCTGGTCACGTGAGCGCGACTGCGCTCACGCCACGTCACCTTGCGCAAATGCCACGTCACGGGGCTCAGTCCACGTCATCACACGTGGAGGCCGAGTCACCACGCACCCAGAAAGAAGTGGAGTGTATTCCCGCGGATTGGCACCCTTTACCGCGGAAACAAGCTGGACGACATAATAAAAGGCATTGAATAAATGATGGATGAATGTACAGTTGGATGATAAACAGATGGATGAGTTTGAAAAATCTATGTAGATGGATGAATGACGGATGGATAAGAGTAAAATGGATGAATGTATAATGGATGTTGAGCAATGACAAAAATTCATGACAGGAAGATGCATGACCAAATCTTTTGACGAATGCACAAAGTATATGAAATGAGTGTGGAAGGTTTGTGGGGTGGATTAAAGAGTACAGAGGATGAATGTACAATGGATGTTGTACAAAGGAAGCTTTCATGAATGGAGCACGCATGAATACAGTGTAGATGAATGCACAATGGATATGAGAAGAGTCAGGAAGGTTTGTGAGATGGATTCATACATATAGCAATTTAAACGAAAGTTGATTCTGTGATTATTATTTGTTCTAAAGGAACAACTACGGTAGAGTAAGGGGATTCAACGTTTTCCAGATAATATGAAAATGAATATTAAAAGAATACAGTTCAGTCTGACTCAGAGTCAGTACAATGTATCCCCTCTTCCTCTGCATCTAAGTCTAAGTATTTTAGAACACCGGATCCACGCTGGATACACCTACGGCTGGCCACTAAAAAGTCAGGGGATAGGGACTCGGACGCGTGAAGTGCCATTGCTTCGGCATAAACAGGGAGCAGAAAATTGGAAAGGGGGCTGTCGAAAACAGACTCGCCAGAAATGACTGTATCTCCTGAAGATCCACCGCTGGCTTTCCTGAAAGACAGCCTGAAAAAGTTATTACTGTAACTTTGATGTTATCGAGAAATTGAGTATGACTCCCAAAGAGGGTTTAGCACTTACTCACATGAAAAGTCGTTGTCGACCTGCTTATCTTCGGGATCGTCATCATTTCGAATATGAATCCGATCAGTCTGTGTGCCTGAAGTGGAGCCAGACAAAAGGGGGAGGAGCACTGTGTTGTAGAGGTCAGAATCACCCTCCATACCAAAAAGGCTTCTTCCGCCTGCCTTGCATGCGTGGTAAGTTGCTCCTGCACCAGACAGGAGAACATAAGCAGTTTGGAGGAGGGGATTTAAGCAGATGAAACTGTTGAAAGGAAACCAATTCGGAAGGGAGAAAACGAACCTGTGGACACAGAAAGATCGACCACCCGTGCAGAGCGGTGGCTGCATGACTCCAGCAGTATTTGCATGAATGCTGGTGACTTTTCCTTTGCACCTCTCCAGGGAGTGCCATCTGGTCTCTTCAGAGTCTGACTGGACTGCATGAAGTTGTACAAAATGTCATCGACATGGGGCTTATAGGGGGGGTTGACGAAACAACCCTGGTCAGAAATCTCAAAGCTGCGGATGGAGGATGGTGTCTTTGATGTGCGAATCCTCCGCAGGCAGATCGCCTCGAACATCCTCGTCTGCCAAAGATAGCAGGTTAGTGTGGTAAACACAATCTAAAGTGGAAGTGTGTACATCGGCTATTCAGAACTCTGACACCAAAAAACCATGAATCGTTGATGATCGGTGTCGATCATAAAACATTCTACTAGAGTGGAGCTGCAGAGAAAATTGAAACTCATGATCAAAGCATAAGCAGAAGGCAGACGGCATACCAGCTGACCAGGGAAACCCCCTTTCACAAGGTAGAGGCTGTTCACACAATTCCATGTGCGCAAAACTTCAAACCCTGAAGACTTGAGGTATGATGCCAATGCCCGACGACTATCATTGTCACATGACTGAAAAAGCAGAAGTGTCCCTGCATCAGAGAGGAAATTGTTACAGAACCCGAATACCCAACTCCAGTAGTTGTCCTCGAATTTGTTCCACCCTGGCGTCTTGCCCTTTGGAAGAACTTCTGGCACAGCCTGGCCATCCGGAATGTCGAGAATGACAATGTCGGCCGCATAAGTTTTCTGCACACCGCACACGAAGGTGGGACCTGTGCTCACCTGCAACAGACATGTTTTCTATAAGAACGATGGCAAGAATGTTTTCAAAGAACGAGACTGAAATACTGCCAACGAAACATTCAGAGAAAAAGGAAAGAAAGTGGAATTCTCACCAGATTGAGGAATGAGATTATATTGTCCCAGGTAGGGGATGGCACCCCAGTGTATCCTCTCTTTCGACTCTGCATCATCGAAAGCCAACCCTCATTAACAATTTTCATCTCTCCTGCTGAATCAGAACGGGAAGGGTGTGGCTTGGCATCGAACACGCACTGAAGAGTGCGGGTATATCTTCCAGCACTAAAGTCCTGCCCACTCTCCATCTCCTTTTCATTCTCCTTCCCCTTGTCCTTTTCCTTCTCTTTGGACTTGTCTTTGTCCTTTGGCTTTGCTGGTGAGATGGCTATGACATCAACAGCCTTGTCTTTTGGTTTGCGGCCCGCCTTCTTTCCCTTCTGCGGCGTTCCCTGAGCATCAGGCTCCTTGGCAGCCAAGGTTGCTATGTTTCGTTGATACTCTTCTTCAGTCAAAGGCGCCAGCATCTCAGCGTTATTGTTCAAGTATTTCATATGCTGTTCTTGAAAGGTCGTGTGCTCAGGTGGGCAGTCAAGGTACCACCCACAGTCTCTGAAGTGAGAAGGACTCCAGTCCTTCAATATCCCTGTAGTATACATGGTTGGATCGTTTGCAGGGTCCGACCACATGTCAAGATAGTCGGGAATTCCGCTCAGGTGATTTCCTTCCATAAGCACATATTTCGTGTACCTGAAAAAAGGAGATGAATCCCAACCCACAAAAGCGCTCAGTGAGTAAGATGCAAGTAGAACAGAAAGAATAAAACATGGATTGAAATGGCTCTGACAACTGCTCCAAGGACCTTTCAGGACCACACTACTGCTCCAGATATGAATGTCGTCAACGCCATTCAGAACATTCCATTCCATGACACTGTAAATACATCCTAATCCAGGTGAATGCAAATAAGCGATTAGAAATGACACAGAAATAGAAGTGAATGTCGTCAACGACATTCAAGAATGAAGCCAAATTATTACTGAAATGAAGCAAAATCACAGGATGGAAATAAAAAAAATTGAGTAAGGAACCATCCAGGAAAACTCAATGCACATTCATAACGAACCTATCACTGAGGACCTCACAACATCACTGTATGTGAATGGCGTCAACGCCATTCACAAAAATACAAAAAAGAAACCAATTACTTAGCTCCCCAATCCATGAAAATTGAATTTGTCGTTTTTGAATAATACAGACACAGCTGTGAATGTCGTCAACGACATTCACTTTGGATTTCTTAAAACAGAGCTTATCAAGCCTCCATATTCATCGCAAGAGGAAAAAACAATGCAGAACAACTGAATGTCTGCATTGACATTCAGCAAAATGAAGTGATCAACCCTCATTGTAACCTCTATGGACATTACAAAAATTTAAATAACCTTGAGGACCACACAACAACTCCGTATGTGAATGTCGTCAACGCCATTCAAGGACATTATCAATTCTAATCAGGGACAATATAATTGCACCCTTAGATCCTAACCAGGTGAATTCATATACTCGCTTAGAATGACTCAGACAAAGAAGTGAATGTCGTCAACGACATTCAATCTGGATCTAAGATTGCAATCCATATGAAGCCACAATTTTTCCCAAAAAAACAGTAGAGTTTCAAGTATGACATTTCACCTGTACACAACTCGCATCATGGCCCACTCTCCTCCAACCTGACTGTCAAAGTCGTTGGACCGTAAAATGTTACCATCTTTGGAGAACTCCCGGAAAAAACAGTATCTCCAGGTGAGACCTCTCCACTTCCTTATGTATGCCTCCAATGACATTTGGGGAGACTTGTCTACCCTGCTTCTTTGGCTACTGATTGCAAAGGGATTGAAAGAGTGCGAGATATACGGACCTGCTTGTTGAGAACAGACACTATGCAGCAAGCAATGCATGTGGGCAGGCTCCCCATCGGATCACCGGCCACATTCAAGCTGCTCCCCTCAAATTTCCTTACAGAAAATGAGATGGTTTTGTTGTTCTCCAGGGGCCCGGAACACTCTCGACGCAGATCCGGGAAGCAAGGAAAATGTAACCAAGTAAGGTCTCAAGTGGAACGTGGCAAAGCAGCGAGACAATCAATAGTCAAGTCTTGTGTTTTGACACAGTTAAATTGAGTGATATTAGGAGGCTTCTGAACGATTGCATTTCCCTCTCAAACTCCCCAAACTAACACAAGCCTACTCTCATACTACCCTCCCACCTGACATCCTAGCATTTCTTATAACCTCTTTTCAAATCACATACTCCTACTCTAGCCCACTTACATGCCCGATGGAACTCTCGTCATACTCTAGCCCGTACCCCCGGGATTGCATCTTTGGAGCCTCCGGCTCTGCCACACAACATACCTGGGCTAGTCGCAGGTTCGCAAACCCGCCCCTAGGGACATCCACGCATGACACTTTCCAATGGGCCCGCCTCGCGGCCCAATCCTCCCCCTCCGCCGCCATCATCCTTCTTCTAACACACCAACAACTGCCGACCTCCAGGCACCCCCTCCTCCACCTCCCCCCTGAGGTTACACCTCTAGCTACTATCGACCCAGACCAGATCCAATACACCCGCACACCACCCATTCCCAAATACCTAAAACACCGAGAGCCCACCCTAACCCTAATATTACTTGTTCATCGAACCCCCACCACTGCCACCATACCCACCGACTTTCCCTCCCGCCTCACTCGCCTCCTAACTGACACACACGACATGAAGGCTACCACATTTCCTATACCCCCACCCCAACCCGCTACTCCCAGCCCCTGCCCTAGAATAAACATATGTAAAGCATGGTCTAGAGCGCTCCCCCCCCCCCCCGTCCCACTTCTCATGCCCATTCATAGTGCACCCCAGTATCCCAGTAGGCTCTACCCCTTAGATACCCACCAGCCCACTCCTACTACACTGATGGATCCCTTACTGGCTCCCGAGCTGGATATGGTATTTTTCACGCTGCAACCAACCAAGGCGTTGCCCTATGCCTTCCTGGCCCAGCCACCATCCTACACGCCGAGCTCATGGCCATCCATGATGCCCTCACCCAGCTCTCCTCATTCCCCCCACCTCATTATATCTTTACCGATAGTCTCACCTCACTCTTTCTCATCCGTAACCACCTCTCTCAACCCTCCTCTCACCACCACCATCCAGATCAGAACCTCATCGCTGCCATCGTTCATCTTGTTATTTCCCTAAACCAACCCATCCACTTCAAACGCCAACCTTGTCGCCAACTGTGGTTCTCCTTTGGCAGAACGCACCTCAATAGAGGCCCCCACGTCACTTGTCGGGAGTCCCAACTTTTGTGCCGTTGCCGGTGTCATGAAGGAGTGCGACGCTCCTGTGTCCACCAACAACGACACATTCGTTCCGGATATTATCCCATCCACGAACAATAACTGACTCCCTTTTCGTAAGGTGCCAGTTTCCTGATACAACTCACAAGAAAATTTGCCTACCTTGCAAGTCCTGGCGACCACCGCTTCCACCAAGCGACTGATGGTATCTTCCGACAGCTCCCGTGGTCGCCCGAGTCATGTTCAATTGCCGGGGCTTCGTGCACTTCTTGGCCATGTGCCCGGGCTCCCCGCAATTGAAACACACTCCATCAAAGGTCGCCTTCTGTCCGCCATAAGCCGCTCCACCCGCTTTTCCTTTCGAAGCACCGGGTGCCGCCTTGACGTGTGAAGGCCCTCCCTTCGATTTCCACGTGCCATTGTCGCCGCGTGGCCTATCCCACTTCTTTCCCGGTCGGAAGGAGTCACCTTCCCGCCGGGTCTTCTTGTGGTTCAGCTCCGTACGGCCTTGTCTCTCACCCCTAGGGACATCCGAGAAACATTCAGCCCTCTCAATTGCCTCGTTCAAAGTCTTGGGTGGCTTCTCCTCCAACTTCCGCCTGGCCCATGGGGCCAGTCCCGCCACAAAGTTGAAGACCATTTCTGGTTCTGCCATGTCCGCGACTTCGAGCAACAGCACATTGAAAGCCTGGACATACCCCCGAATGTCATCTGTTTGCTTCAAATTCCTCATCTTGTCCCGGGCAAGCCAGGACGCGTTGAGGGGCACAAACTGTCTCTTCATCAATTCCTTGAACCCACTCCAGTTCAAGGTTTCCGGGCTTGGGCCTCGGTCGTGAAGACGTTTCTGCCACCATTGTTGAGCATAGCCCCTCAAATAGGTGGGAGCCACTTCCACCCGATCCTCGTCACTCAACTTGGCCGCCCGGAAGTACTGCTCTAGCTCCAGGAGCCAGGTGTTGAGTGCCTTCCGATTTTGGACGCCCTTGAAGGTGCCAGGTTCCTTAGG
Organism: Takakia lepidozioides; assembly: GCA_030704615.1. Lineage (NCBI taxonomy): Eukaryota > Viridiplantae > Streptophyta > Takakiopsida > Takakiales > Takakiaceae > Takakia > Takakia lepidozioides. The sequence continues at coordinate 27,915,957 of CM060734.1, forward strand.
CTTCACCTTAAACTTTGCCTTAGTGGAAGTGGCATTAGCCGCCTTCAACACGTCTTTCAACGTTCCGCCAAACTGCGCCAACAACCCTTCCCAAAAGGCTGCCGGCATGGGAGGCATCTGTTGGTCGGTCGGAGCTCTCACGGATTCCTCGGGCTCCGACTCCTCGGATTCCTCCCGCTCTTGAGCGGCCTCGCTTTCAGGAACCTGCGTCGCTTCCTCAAACGGCCGCTCCGGTGACACGTCGCCCCCATCGGGCTCACCGGGATCATCATCTTTTGGGCCGTTCCGCTTTCGCTTTGGCTTGCCCGACCCCATGATGAGGCCAATCCCAAGGACGATCGTGTACTGAACTCTAAGGTCTGATACCAAGTGTCGCGCACCTCACTTCGGTAAGCTCCCCTTCAAGTCATAGTTACTCGCTTTGATGCGCGTGCCTGACTCCCAACCTGGCCGCCCGGGCCAACTTGGAGCTTCGGCTGCTCACCGGGACATAACGGTCCCTCTTCACTTCCCGCTAAACCCTCCACCTATTTGGGACTAGGAGAATTCCCTTTGGTAGATGGCAGTCCGGAACAGCTCCCCACTCTTTGGTCGCTTTCCGGCTCGCTCGCTTACTCACTAGTTTTTGGTCACCAACGGGTTTGCACCGTTCTCGGGGTCACCACTCCCCTTATATATACTTCTGTAGCTGTCCGCGGGGGTTTCACAACCAGCCATGCCATTTTATGGCGAACCACCACGAAAACCCTCGATTCCCGGTGATGAGTCGCGGTGAGTCTTGGCCCGCTCACCACGGCCCCTATGGACCGTGATGAGTCCCAAGACTCCCCACGACTCCCACCACGAGGTCTCTGCCCCCATGGTGAGTCCTATGCCACCCCCACTAAGTCCCGCTAAGCTACCACCACCCCTTGTGGAGCCACCCCCACCGCAACCCGGTGTGCGGGGCTCCACCTAGTGAGCGCCTCCGCCTCCTTGGGTGCCTTGGGCACTCAAGGGTGCTTCAGCCCCCCATACCTATCGCTGCCGCTGCCCCCACCACAGGGGCAACCCCTCATGTGTCCCGACCCCCTTGCCCTCAAGGCAAAGGGCCGCGACAGGGTGGGTGGTGGGGTTTTTGAAGAGCAATTGAAAAATGGGATGTAGCTCATTTTAAACCATATTGGTAGAGGTGTAACATCCCTATCCAGTAAACATATTGTCTTCCTTATGGCAGCAGGGTCTGCACTTCTTCTTCAAAATTCCAGCCCCATAGCAATCACTACTATGTTGAACTGTGTTTTTTTATGAGACAGGCCACAATTTAACTTTCAAAGAGTGTATGTAGTAACTGCTTTACAAAATTTAGAAATCAGAAAACTATGTCCAATTTCCTATGCAACAATTTCCAGATCCATTAGTAGCATCTTGATGCACATTGGTATAGGAGATAGCCTTCCTTGTGATTGTCCAAACACAGATTGTATTTCAACAGTAGATTGTTGCAGGTAGACATGCCACCTCTGCTCCAAATGTAAATGCTGAATCTGTAAAGCATTTGAGTAGTAGTTGAACCAGCTCATAGAGTTAAGAGATACCAAACAGATGGAAACCCTCACCTGCACCCGTCCCAAAAAACACCACAGACAATTAGTGTGTGGGTTAGTGAGGATGTGCGAGAGCTGCTCCAACTATAGAGTCTCTACTCCATAGATATTTACACGTCAAAGACCGAGGCGCTGACGTTGTTGGACTGAAAAAATTGGCCAACTCTATACCCACTCACCCTGAATCCATATTTTTATTCAACGTTACAACTAGGAAATAATGGGTGACTGGTTTACAGACCTGTAAACCATAATCTTCACCCCAAAGTAAGAAACTGTCCAGGTCCACACCTGTCCAATTGTTTATCTATAAGACAGACTTATTCGGCACAAGTATGAAAACCCCGGTGTTGATAAGTTCAAATATCCATGCAGCACCATTGGCAGACAGTCACATAGAACAAATGCTAAGGGTTGATTCCCAAATACTCAAGAACAACTGTGACTGACATGTGATGCAAAGAAGTCCGAAGAAAACATAACAACAAACTGGCACTGACTTGGGGAAAAGATTTCTGAATAGCATGCGAAAATACTAGGATTCCTTGGTGCCTGGAGTGTTGTGTGGATAGGCATGAATTACATTGGCCATCATCTGATCTGTCACCTACAGAGAAGCAATCCCTGTCAGCAAAAGAGTTTGCTTAAGGGGTCTGAAAATAGCAACAGGAAAAGGCAATACTTGAAACTTAACCGTACTTTGAATTTTTTCCTGAAACGGGGCCCCTGAAATTGTGTACCCTAGTCACAGGACATGCTGCTCCTCCTCACTCAGCGAAACACTTTGATTAAAGGGGATTGAATGTTGATTTAGTTCAAGCTGTCGTTGGGCAATGTCTCAAAAAGACCATGCACAAAATGTCCAGGGAGTTTACATGACCCAACAAACTAGATTCTGCCCCACAGCAAGCAATTAGCTAACATTGTAGGCCTCAACTCACCAGTACCCCTTTCAGCCGTCTCTAATTCCCGTTAACATGAACTATTTGAGTTTCAACAAGAGAGACAAGTAAACCTTCAATGTGGGCCAATGAGGACAAGTCTTTGTTGCATACTATCTGTCCTGAAGCTTGATTTGTCATAGAAAAACCCATTTGGGTAGAAAATTCAGCCTACATTGATACAGAACCCAAATGAAAGCACACAAGACAAATACAAATATGTGTACTCATTCAGATGTCAGGAACTAGAACTTTTGGTTTGTTTCCTCCAAAGAGTGCTGTCACGGTGACAAAAGATCGACGGAATAGCTGGAATCAACCTCAGCCAATATGCGCTAAACGTAAGGCAGGGGGATGAACATGGCCTGCAACTAATGGGACACAAGCGAGTGATATCAGCACTTGGGGTCCCCACATGGTGTGAGAGAGAAATACACCCCTTCTTTCTCCCAGCAATTATCCAATTGCTCTCCTTTACTTTGAGCTCATAGAACAACTCCTCCACCTTCTGTGGAGACCATTGACCATCCCATAAACCTATTATTGGAGATCTTTTGAACTGCAAATGTTGGACAGCTTGGTACAAATGGGTGAAAGCAGACTACGGTGTCTACATTTTTGTATCACAACAGTGTTTTACATGACATAGTTTGATTCAATTGTACCTTAGAGACAAATTTTTACTACAATGAGGACTTTTTCTAGCCACCGTAGTTTGCTTTCACCCAAATATGAGGTGATGGATTCTGTTTATTGTATGTTAACACTGCTTTCATCTTTTGCAGTTATTCTATCCAGCAGAGCCATTGCAATGGAAGTAAGACAATGCATCCACTTTGACTCCCTCCCTATTTCAATATGACAAGCAATAGGAAGAGAAACATAGACATTTACCTAGGCCTTGTGTGAAAACACCTATTCTATCCAGAGTCGATGACACACAGAATCGTGTAAAACATAGAACTAGATTAAATAGATCTTACATCAAGAGAGAATGTTCACAAGAGAGATCTGCACTCTCTGTGTCTCGGCTGAGTCTGGTGGTTCTACATCTATTCAACTATTGAGCTCTGTACCGTTTCACACACTCCTTGGTGACTTCAACCACCCAACCACTTCAGATGTAAGACTTGGATGTAACTGCACATCCTTAATCAATAATCTAGTACATCCTACACTATACACTGACAGAGAATTATAGATGTATTCCTTCACTTCCACTAAGACTCTGGCAGTATATACGTAGTGTCTCCCATGTTGTCTAAATCTGGCTTCTTGTTCCACTTCAATCCAGCCCCTCTCGCACAAAGAAAGTGTTTCTCCTTCGGCACGCTCTTCGTCAAGAAATCAACAATCATTTCAGATGTTGGAAGGTACTCTAGTGTCACTTCCTTCGACTGGACCTTTTCTCGTATGTAGTGATACTTGATGTCAATATGCTTACTACGAGCATGAAACTTAGGATTTGCAGATAGCACTATCGCACTTTGATTATCTGCATAAATATAGTAGTTTTCTTCTAAACAAATCCCAAGTCCATCATCAGACTCCTAAGCACACTGCCTCTGCTGCAGCCTTTGATAAAGCCATGTATTCGGATTCAGTACTTGATAAAGCCACGGACCTATGCTTTTTGCTTGACCAACTTACTGCACCACTTGCGAGCTTGAAGCAGAAACCCGATGTTGAACGTCGAGTATCAATGTCTCCAACCCAGTCCGCGTCTTAGAAGCCTATTAGGGTTGCTCCTTCGTCCGATTTACAATACTGAATTCCAATATGAAGAGTGTCTTTTATGTACCTCTTCACTGCCTGCCAATGAGGCTCTCCGGGGTTTGATAAGAATTGAGCGAGACTACCCACTGCAAATGAACAATCAAGTCGGGTGTTGACAACAACATGCATCAAACAACCGACAGCTTGTGAATAAGGCACTTCTTGCATCAAAGCTTTTCCATATTCAGTTTCTGGGCAATCTGACTTTGTTAGCTTCTCCCTGGTCTCCATTGGAGTACTGATTGGTTTACAATGCTCCATTTCGAATCTTTGCAGCACTCCAAGCAAATACCTTTCTTGTAACAATCTGATCCATCCTTCTCCCCTGTTTCTTGAAATCTGCATCCCAAGGCAGTAGTGGATCTCCCCCATATCCATCATTTCAAACTCAGATTCGAGGAGCTTCTTGATCTGTTGCAAGAAATTCACATCATTGCTAGCCAATATAGTATCATCAACATATAATACCAGAATGAGGTAACTCGTGCTCTTCCGCTGTACGTAGACGTTCGAATCAGCTACGCTTCGATCAAACCCTATTGTCATAAAATAGGTGTCAAATCTCTGGTACCACGCCCGTGATGATTGCTTGAGCCCGTAAAGTGATTTGTTCAGCTTACAAGCTAAACCAGATTTGCTCTCTTGCATAACTCCTTCTGGGAACTCCATATAAATGTCTTATTCTATGAAGCCATTCAAGAAGGCAGTTTTAACATCAAGTTGTTGAACTTCCAAATGAAACTGAGCCGCAAGCGCAAGTATCACTTGTATAGATGCTAATTTGACTACTGGTGAAAAGGTCTCAGTATAATCCAGTCCAGATATCTGTGAGTATCCCTTTGCTACCAATCTTGCTTTATAGCGATCCACACTCCCATCTGCCTGAAGTTTTACTTTGAACAGCCATTTACAACCTATAGGCTTTCTATTCTCTGGTAGCTTCATGGCTGTCCATGTTTTGTTTCTTCTTAAAGATTCCAACTCAGAATCTATTGCATTCTTCCATTGTTCTGCTTCGGGACAAGATAAAGCCTCCTTCAAGGTAACAGGTTCATTTACAGAAGCTTGTGTCAAAAGTGCTCTCCAGGGTTTCCTACCTTCTATACTCTCAATCAACCTATCAGGTGGTTTCTTGATTCTAGTAGATCGTCTTTTTCCTGGTGATCTTGTTGTCTCTCTTCTAGCCTGTCTTGAATCCCTCCCTAAGATGGGTGAGGTATTTTCTCTCACTACATCCTTTATGTCATCATAAGGCTGATAAACTGAACCTGTGCTCAGTGGTGATGGAAGTGCTCCCACTACTTGACGTGGCCTTGGAAACTGTGAGGGTATTTGAGAAGGTTGTATAGTTGGACTTATGTGAGTGTTTTGTGGTACTATGTGAGTGCGAGGAAGTGGTAAATTGTTAGTGTTTGCATACTGCTTAAAGAAAGATCTAATAGCATTGAATCTTTGTCTGCTTGTGTTCCCTCTTCTATAGCATCTCCCACTGTGTATCCTTATGGAATATCACCTCTCTGTAAATGATAATTGTCTTTTGTTTGGTCATTAATTTGTAACCCTTAGTTTGTTCACTATAGCCCAAAAACGTACACTCGACAGTGTGTGAGTCTAGTTTGCGTCTATTATCCTTCTGTAGTAGTGCAAAGGCTCTACAACCAAAGACTTTCAAGTGTGATACATCAGGCTTCACACCTGTCCATAACTCTATGGGTGTTTTGTTATTCTGTAGAGCTTTGGTTAGTGACCTATTCTGCAGATATGTAGCAGTCATAAGAGCTTCACCCCAATAAACATTTGGCAAGTTAGCATGGTGTAGCATTGAAAGTACAGCTTCCACTAAGGTCCTATTCTTCCTCTCAGACACCCCATTCTGTTGTGGTGTCCCTGCTACAGTAAACTGCCTCTGTATGCCATTCTCTTGACAGAATAAATTAAACTCATTAGAAATGTATTCACCACCCCCATCAGCCCTTAGAACTTTGATCATCCTACTTAGCTGATTTTCAACTAGTAACTTATACTATTTAAACCTCTCAAAGGCCTCAGACTTTTGTTTTAACAAATAAACAACAGTAAACCTTGAAAGATTGTCTATAAAGGTGATGAAATATTTTAGCCCATTGTGTGTGAGCGTTTGCATCGGTCCACAAATGTCAGTATGTACGAGACCTAACAGTTCAGTAGCTCTTGTGCCTCCCTCTACAGGGAATTTCTCTCGGTGCTGTTTTCCTGAGATACAATCTCTACATAATGTTAGTTTCCTAATATCTACGGAATCCAGCCCTTTAACCATTGAGTTAGTTTGCATCTGATGCATTCTATCTTGGTTTATATGACCTAATCTATAGTGCCATAGGTCTGCCTTGTTAGTCTCAGAAAATAAAATTTTCTTGAGACCTAGCATATGAAGTACGTCAAGTACCTCCATTCGCTGTCCATTACACAATAACACTTTCACATTTTGCTATGAGATTTTCCTTGGAATTCTTCAGGTTGCAGTAACCTTCTTTTATGTTCATCTATTTCATGTGTTGAGTCATCCCCTAAATAGACAACTTGTCCCTGTCTCCACTCTTTGTATGTCACAAAAGTGTGTATGTCATATGCCATGAGTTGTGTGGCTCCTGCATCCACATACCAAGTTGAATCTTTCCCTTTATTTATGATCATTGCTGCTGCATAGAGCTAATTGCCTTCAACTGCAACATGTCATTGTGTTGCTTGTTTGTTTGCTGCTTCAGCTGCAATCCTCTTCCTACAGTTTTTAATCATATGTCCAGGCTTCTTACAGAAAAAACACTTGATTTGCTTCTTCTTTCCTTTATTTGAGTTTGATCCTTCGCCATCCTCTTTCTTCACACTACTTTTGTCCTCACTTTGCTTCTTCTTGTTGAAACTATTATATGTAGACTTCTGTTCAAAATATAATACAGTTTTTGAATCTGTAGTAGGTCCAAGACTCATCATTAAAGTTTCCTCCTGAATTAAGTTTGTAATTAAAGACTGTAGACTTATATTCGGCTGTCTCCTAAAAGAGCGTATAAATGTCCGATAACTCATCGGCATGCTCCTCATTAGGGATAAGACAACATCCTCGTCTGACACAGGGGAACCAACAGCGGAAAGCTGTTCTAGCAAAGATCTGAAGACATGTATATGCTTAGTGACATTTTCATTCTCTTTCATTTTTAAAGTTTGAATTTTGTCTCTAAGGTACATTTTGGTTACTGCATCCTTTTATTCATATAACCTTGTCAACTCTCGGTATGCTTCAAAAGCTGATGTACATGACTGTACATGGGACACTACACTATTGTCCAAGCAGTTGTTCATTATGGTGAACTTGAGAGAGCATCTCTTCCCACTTTCATGTGTGGAAGCATAGAGTAACACTATTGTTAAAAGCTGAAAAATTATGGGCTCTAGTCGTAGGGACAGAGGTAAAACCAGTAGCTCCCATAGCAACACAGATTGTTGTTGGGCAGCAAGCGCTTCCAACCACAGATGTTGGGAGTATAGTGAACTACTGCAACAAGCTGTTCACACACTAACATCTCGAGGACAAATCCAGTCGAATACTCTAAGAGGTGCTCCCTCTCCTTTGCCTTCAAGTAGTCCCTAGCTGGAGCATGAGCACCACATCGATCACCTACAATTAAATGAACCCATGAACTGGGGGGAGTTGAACCCCCTGATCTGCCCAGTATGCATACAGTCCCCCCCCACCCCCAAGCAGCAAGGCATCCCATGAAAGCAAAGAGCCCCAACAATGTTTAGTTAGTTATCCCCTGCCGTCTGCTGCATTTGTGTTTGCATTCAGAGCATGTGTGTGTGCTATGAGCACTCCTTTACTCCTTGGCACTCTCCTCAACCTTGCACCTCTTGTCCATGAATATTGGTGAGCTCGAGGCAATCCTTGGTGTTAGTAGCGCCGCTTTGCGTTCATCGCAGCTTCTTATTAGTTAGTAATTGCTATGGAGCATTCATACTATTCTAAGGTGGGGGATGGCTGCAAGACATGGTGATCAAGCGCAAGGAGGTGCCGCATAGCATGCCACCACTGCCTTCGGAAGAACATAAGAAGGCGGCCGAAGTGTTAACCTATTGGGGGTGGCGATACTGCCATAGCCAGATATTTGGAGCGTGCCAGCGAAATGTGGCGAAACTGGGATGGAGGGGCTGTACGCAGCGATTTGAGACGCTCGGCTACGGCGGCACCCTAGCACGCTGCCTGCTGGCCGGCTCACTCTTCCAACCGCGTCCAACGCGTTATGCTGCGCGCACGCGAGAGTTGCAGGAAGTCTGAGCAGAGAGCGGAAGCGTCGAAAGAGCAGTTTGGAAGAGGAACTGGTGCGGTGTTCTTTACTGTCGCTGCGGTTTACCCTTTGAAAAAAAAAAAATTATAATAGGGGCGGGGGGGCGCTTTTTGTTTGCGCATATAGGGTGAGGCCTGTGCTTGGTGTAGATTCTCTCCTGCATCCATTCTGCTTTAGCAATCTTTTAGCGGTCTGCATCTAATCCGTGTGATACCACCTCGTTTGAGTTTTCAGGTCATACTCCCCGGTGAATTCCTTGCGATCCCAGGTGTTTTGTGAGTTTGTGCAAGCTGCTAGGAGAGCGGTGGGATCAGACGTGCGTGTCAGAGATTTTGCGGATCTAAGATTGTGAATATTGGCGGAAAATTATTTCTAATTCAAACTGAGCATTCAGAACTCTTGCCCCTCATCCCTTCAAATTCATCCCTCTGTTGGGAAGATATGTAGTCATACAGAGTTGCGTTCTTCAACCATGGTAGGTAGGCTTCATTCGTAGATCAAGAGTGCACTTGAGCGCGATTTCTAAAAGTAGACGTGCATATTTTGTTATGTCAGCAATGGATCATTCTATCACCAGTCCAATAGAACATGTTTGCGTCAGGTAGTGCAGAAGTCCTAGCATACTAGTTGTGAGGACCAGGGGTTTGGCTCGTCAACAGTGAAGAAGTCTGGAGGATATGTACAAGGAGCGGGCGTCAGCGCAGGTAACGGATGGCAGAGGTGGACATGCTAAAGGGGAAGCATCTCTGTATCGTGACGGCAATGAAAGCAAGAAGCGCACTGACGAACTTTTAGAGAAGTCCCCGCCGTCGACTTCCAAAGGAGGAAATGGAAGGGATAAGGAGCGACCAGCAGCTCCATCAACGTCAACTATCGCACGTCGGTTGCCAGCAAACGACGGCAAGAACACGGTGGACAAGACAAAGTACCCGGACGATGGTGAGTTTCCTTCTTTCCTGTTGTTACAGTTAATATGCACATGCATGTCTTTCACATTTTCCGGAGGATGTTACTGCATCACGAAGCCATTTCCACATTAGATATTCTGGAGTATTCCATCTCACTAATCTAAAGCTTATCCGTTAGAAATGCTCCTCGGAAGTTGCCCGGGGTTGGGTTTGTTACCGACGTCAGAAGAGTGTCCTATTATGTCCCCTGGTGATGAGGTTAGGGTGCTGCAGATTTGAGTTGTGCATGCGTCAAGTTTTTTTCCAATTTTGAGATTGCTCACAGATGATGGTATTGCCGCACCCCATCATCTTCAGGAAAAGAAAGTTGTGCACATGGAACAAATTTTGCAACTAAATGAAAGTATTAGAGGGTCCTGGTAAAATGGGGAGATTGATGAGGGAGTGCCTACTTTGGTTTGATTTATTGCCAATATCCATGCCTTTTCCTGAATGAGGATGGGCCTTAACATAGTCTGTGGCAGGATTTAAACTGTCAAATGTTATTCTTCTAAGAATCTCATGAACTCACATAGACTCTGAAAGTGCTCATCTGCATGCGTTGTACAAAACTGGAAGTGGTATGTCTTGATGCTGATAGCATAGTTTTGTTTAGGCACAGAACACGCACTGTGAGTAGGCACAGAACACGCACGTTTATCTATCTTGAACTGTATGACAAATGTTACCAGATGATAAGCTGGCAACATCATGTTGTCAATGGTGTATGTATGTCATATTTTTAACTACAACAGCATGGTATAAGATGAGTAATTGTATTGTGATGTGGGCTGCAGAGGATTCCGAAACAGATAGTGAGGAGTCAGATGTGAGTGGTTCCGATGGGGAGGACACCTCCTGGATTACGTGGTTCTGTGGCTTGAGAGGCAATGAGTTTTTCTGTGAAGTTGAGGATGAGTACATACAAGATGACTTCAATCTCAGTGGCCTCAGTAGCCAAGTTCCCTATTATGACTATGCTCTTGATCTCATTCTGGATGTGGAGTCTCCTAATGGTAAGTGAAAGGCATTGCTCTTGGTTCTTTAGTCCCATTTGTTCTTTGTTATCAATACAGGAGATTGTGATGGTTCAGACATACAGTTGGACAGAGGAACAAGGGTGTAAGGGAACAGGTGGACAAGCACAGAGAAGAGGATTGGACAGTTTTAGATGCTTTTTAGTAGGAACATGAAGTGTTTGGTGATACTGAGTATAGATTCTGGAAGGCCAATGGACTCTTCTGCATGTTTTGTTGAGAACTTGTGAAGGTGTAGCTTGTAGAACTGTGAGGAGCTTATTGAAAGCATCCGATCACACCTATTCCAGTCCAGGATGAGGCACCCAAGTTGCAGGAGATTCTGGAAAGATATTTTTAATTTTTCTTACCGCTTTTAAGTTGCACCTCTGGCAGTTGTGGATATGGTGTTTGACATTTGCAACATCATCATGTGCGTATTGGGGGTGACTGCAGATGATATGTTGACAGAGGAGCAAAATGAAATGGTGGAGTCTGCTGCTGAAATGTTATATGGTCTGATTCATGTCCGCTATATCTTGACAAGCAAGGGAATGAATGCCATGGTATGTAAGGTTGTGTCACTTAATGGATGGAACAGGATACGTGGAGAGGTTCTCAGTAGTTGGCAGGATGATTCTTGGCATTGTTGTTTCATGAATGTGAAATGGTGGTATCAAATACATGGATATGATAGTTTTCAGTATCTTAGAGCTGGAGGTTCTACTGAAAAATGACTGTGGTTTGCAGCTTGAGAAATGCAAGAATGTAGACTTTGGCAGGTGCCCCAGAGTCTATTGCTCTGGCCAGCCATGTTTGCCCATGGGTCAGTCAGACATTCCTCGGACAAGTACTGTGAAGATATACTGTCCAAAATGTGAAGACATATATTACCCCAGGTCCAAGTACCAGGGCAGTATCCTCTTTTATTATTCCCAAATCTACTGTGTTTTGTTAAAAGTTTCAGTGAGGATGGAGAACTCGCCCAGTTTGGCAGTTTAGTTTGATGTTAGCAAGGTGGCTCACACTAGGATTTCCTTGTCACCAAAACATTGTGACAGATGGAATCTTCTTAACATGGCATCAACGTTGCAGGGGTTGTTAGGGCTTTGAGTGGAGCTGAGGTGTGAGGAGTAGACTTGTATCCAGTTCAATGCAAAGGTGGGTAGGCTGCCAGTTCCCCATCTTTGCTATCTTACTTCCATAGGGGAATGGAAGGAGACCCGTGTACCGTGTAGTTTTACTCGTGAAGGAGAACCTCTAGAACATCCGCCGGATAGCCATTTCGTAGAAGCAGACATAGATACAAGACATAAACCCCACCATTCTACACCATCGGCTGAGCCTTCCAGCAATATCATCCTTCATAGCCTTAATGCTTCTGGGTGTTCCCGTGGAAATGAATTCTGGATATTGGGGCTTTGCCGATGAGATGATTCTCTCGAATCTGCATTGGTGGGTTCTACTTGTCCATGCTAAATCAGTACACCCCTTTTCCTTCCGATAACAGCTGTGGCAAATTTGGAGAATCCCCTCAAGGTGTGTGGCTGGGATAACAAAGTTGGATTGTTCTTTTGTGACTCTTGTCCTTCAATTTGTGAAAGCCATACCTGCTGCCTTGATCCGAGGTCTACGAACGTGTACTATCGCTGAGGGATATGGGATAGTGGTTTGTAGCTCAGCATATCTCTTAGACTGTTCCTTTGCTTTGAGGTTTGATCTAATTTGTTTCTTGACCATAGCTTCAGATATTGATGGAGCGTACTTTGGAACAACATTTCCTCATCTCTTTCTGATGACGTACCCTTACATAAAACCGGCAAAGCCAACACAGAGTTACATTCCAAGGATATTTGGGTTTAAACTCCACAGGAGTGCTAGGTAGTTGACTCTGCTACAATTACAGGTGGCAGAGGACATGTTGCATTGTTTCCTTGCTGTCCTTGTGGCAGTAAATGTACTTGGATCCGGCCCTGAGGCTCTGATTGCAGTATTGAATGGAGGGCGGTTAGTCTGGCTGACGCTCTCTTTACTGCTTTCTGTGACTTTTGAGAGTTGCCACCTTTCTAAGCAGGAGGATTCAGCAATCCTGCATGTCGCTTTTTCCATGTGGAACCATTGAAGAGTGCTTTCTTGGCACTTGGCAGTTGGTAGGTTGGGTTCTGGGTGTGTAGCTCTGTTTGGACCTTGAAATTCATATTGAATTGGTGGCGAGCAATGTTAAGTAATTAGAGAAGCTGATACATGTTACTTTGCAAGCATGTGCCTGCAAGAGTTTTGTACTTGGATATGCCATCAGTGCAGAGGAGCTGCTGATTTGGAGATCAGTCCGGCGGACAGTGAGTTAAAGGTGCTTTTTAAAAGTCTTAATAGCAATTGTTTTCTGTGACTCTTCACTGGCAGATAATGAAGGTACAGGCCTTGGTATGCACCTTTTGGACTGGTATACTGATGAGAAACTGGTATACCATGGATATACCATCAGTGCAGAGGAGATGGTGATTTGGATATTGGTCCGGTGGACAGTGAGGACAGTGAGGACGAGGTGCTTCTTAAAAGTTTTAATAGCAATTGTTTTCTGGGACTCTTCACTGTCAGATAGTGAAGGTAGGGGCCTTGGTATGCACCAGTGTTGGACTGTTATACTGATAAGAAACTGGTATATATACAGGTATCAGCTAGCGCCACTACCTAGCATATACCTGTATTGGTCCGATATTGTGTTTACTAATACTCCGGGCAATATCCTACCAGCCTGGCAGGTGGTTGAAAATTTGGTACTTGATACCATACCAAATCCATTTGGTGAGGAAAAACTTAGGTATGGGTACCAACAGCGCACGTGGCACAGTATGGATGCGCCTCTTTCAATAAGCAAAGTGGATACCAGGTTTTGGTGTTTTAGTGAGGTTGTTGTGATGGAGCCTCCATATGCTTGTAATTCTTGTTGACAGTGTGCAAGTAATATGTGTACATAGAGAGTTTTTTTTTATACCAGACGAGTTATGATAATGCCCCTGGAATCGGTTTTTCAAAACTCTTGCAGTGAAACACCACACCAATAATGGTATTCAAATATTAGATTTTTCCCAATACTAGTGCTTCCCTGTATTGCAATCCGATGAAGGCCTCTATACCATTACTGATCTGGTATATTCAAAATGCAATACCAGTGGAACACTAGTATGCACACTAGCATAGTCCCAGTGGTCTCCCAAAGTACTAATGATGGGTCATTTTGTCCAAATAGAAGGCTGTTGTCACTTGGTTCCTCCCTCAAGAGGAGACCACGCATCAGTGCCAAAGTGGAGAAGATCTTTATATACCTTCACTAGTTAAGATTACTCTTGATTAATGATCATCAAATATTAAGCACATGCCTGCGAAGGATCTACAGTAGAGGCTAACAACGCCAAATACAGTCGGGGGCCTCACATAAGCATCAACAGGACCTCATCCAAAGTACACTGAACATCCAGAGTCACGGTTTAGCACACCAAATCACACTGCGTAGAGCGTAAGCATAAAATAATGGTAATCCTATCAACAGGTGGCTGGCCTCTCATTGGCTAGCCTAATTACAATATTCAACACCCACAGGTCAACATGCCAGAGTGTACTTTTGGCAAAAGGTAACGATACAGAGCCAAAATTAGGTTGCACACTAATGTTCCCAACTACCTCAGCTTTTCATCGATGCATACAACAGAAGAGGATCCAGTGGAAGGAGTAATCCATTCCTTCACATGCCTGTGAAGAAATGTAAAATGGATGACTGAAAAATGAGAAACGTGATAAGTGTGCTGTCATGGATGAACGTCGGAACCCTAGCTTGGAAACGGAAGTTACTAGTCAGCGTAGAAGGGTGATGCCAAGGGCTCCCTCCTCTTTGCCTCGCGAGTGTTTTGCTTCTGCATCGTGTCCTCAGATCTCTTTCTTTGTTCGTTGCGTGTCGTGTTCACCTGGCCTATGAGTGTGAGAACATTTGGTGTTTCGGATCTGGAAAGAAACCTCACTTGGGCGTTGTTGCATACGATGGTGTAAGGCGAGGCTAGCGGGGGAGCACGAAACCTCGGTATGCACACCTCTCCTCACAGCACACGCTTTGTCTGTGCAATACAATGCTGGTTACATGGAAATCAGTTGACGGGTTACTAGATCATTTCTAACGCATAAGGTAGCTCGTATGTTCAAACATGACGGGAGTGGGAGGGAAGAGATCCAATCATAACGGCCTCGGTGATGGATGGGATAAGGGTCGTCATCATTGGAGGTTTCACCCACTAGAGTATGCAGTTCAGGCAGAAAATTCCTACATGCCTCGTGTACATCTGCCTTTGGGGCAGGATTGTTCTTTTGTGTGTCCGTGACACTGCGAGAGGGATGTGCATAAAGCAGTCCAAAATGAATATTCTCTTTTTGCTTTTTGGGCTGTTGTGTAGTTATGCAAGTTGCAGGTTGGTTGGAGCCAGAGAGAGAGTGAGATAGAGATTCACCATCAAGAGAGTCTTGAATAACCATTTGGATAGAACTACACATGATAGGGGTCTCGAGCAGGTATTTAAGGTAGAATTCACAGTACGCGGGGGTCCTCATAGACTGTAAAGTGTTATAATCTTACCTTATATGAATCATCGTCATGTCGCTTGGTTAGGGTTTGATTGGCAGAGTATGTGAGTTCAGACAGTTTTCTCATGTCTGCAAAACAATTCCATATCCAGCTCTGTGATTTCAAACAAGAACTATGTGGTGTGTTGGTTATAATGGGAGTTGTCATTTGGGGGAACAGCCTGAAGATTTACAATTCACTTGTGGAGAGATACTTGCGTCACAAACACCACTTGGGTACAAATTTGCAAGGGAGTCAAAAGGAGTAGATCATTTCGCCTAAAACCACCTGAAGTGTCCATGTAGGGGCTGTGAAATTTTCAACATGGCTGAAGCCAACATCATTGGTACTTAAGGAGGACCACACCTTGAAGACATATTAAAGTCTCTTCTTGCAAAAAGATGTGACAGTAGCCATTGTTATGCTATTTCTCTCTTGTTCATATAGTGTAAAGGCAGCCGCTCACTTGCCGGCATTGAACATAGAGGGTAAACCAAGCCTGTTTGGAAAGCGACGACTGTATACCTTTGGCTTCCATATAATTTATGTGATGTCAAGTATGCAGAGGTCTTTTCTCTTTCAACTGGAAAGATACCCACTTCGATTCTATGTCAAGATAATTAGTCATATCACTGTAGATAGATAGATGGTGGTGATAAGAGTGGGGTGCCTTGAAAGTCAATGATCATTGCCCCCCTCATTCTGCCTAGTAACTACATAGGCTTGCTACCTCAAATTAGTGCTGCATTTGGTGAATACATTGGACCCTTTGGCAAAAGCAGCCATGTAGTACAATGCTTGTACGTCGGGGCGGGCGGAGCTCCGCTCAGCCCTTTTGCTAACTCTCCCGCTAAACTGTTATCTCTAGGGTTCTGCTATTATTTTCTTCCTCCCCATGTTTCTCTTGCATCCTATTTAGCGACTCCTCTTATTTAATGCTCACTAGTTATTGTAGCTATGCTCGCCGCCATAGCTCAAGTGCGAGCTTCCATTGATACTGCCACCTGGTAGAAGAGCGCAACCCCTTCTCAATCCCTTCTCTAACTGTCATCTTTCTTAGACGCCTTTTACAAGCCATCTCTTACAGGTTTTCATGAAGTCTCTAAATGTTGGTCTTTCTTTGGAACTGGCTTGAATCGTTTCTATTTGCTCGTTGTGCGACTTCACCTGCGGACGCGGAGTAAGGCTCCCCCGACCTTGGTCTGCTTCTTGAGCTAAAGAAGCCAACCCTGGCGATTTTGGCGTTTTCTCACACCGATTTGGTGCACAGGAAGCCCTCTTTTTCCAAATCACAAGCTTCAACATATATGTCTTGCCACAGTGCTATGGCTACTGCTATTGCTGTAACGTTCATATACTACTTCTACTGGTCGTCGACAGTACAGGCAATGTAAGCGGCAGCACTACTTGTGAGACCTCGACCATCAAGGGACGCCCCTGCTACCAGCTTACTACAGAGACCTGCGCACCCCGAAGACGGTTGCTCCGATGGCCCCAAGAGAGAAGACCACTCTTCCCTTCTTCCTAAGAGACCCGCATCCGAGGCTTTTGATCGTCCTGAACGCCACTACGGTGTCTACCGGTCTGAGACGGGGTGCTACATCTCCACACAACACGCAAGCCCCCTTGCAGAAGCTTAGAGACCACAGCAAACCCACCCCCACTGTGCATCTGGGCAGAAGGTCATCGCCCTTCATTTACGTTTCTAAGGCCGTTTCAAGTGTTCCAGGAGTTTTCAAGTCTTGTCTAGGTACTGCCTCAACCAGTGGCAATGAAAGATTGAGGTATTCTTTGGTTTCTTCATCTCAACCTCTGGCCATAGAAGAGAGCACAGCTGGATCACATAACATGAATTCTACTATGCACACACTCGTGATGGAGCCCACGAATGGCTCCGCTGTTGGTGTGGGTACTTGGAGTTGCAGGGATAAGTCCGATATGTTGACCACAACAGCCTTTTTCATCACTTCAGATGTGGAACATGACAATCAGCTTATACAGCTTCTTGAGCTGAAGACGTCAGCTCGGCGATTTTTGCAGTTTTTCAACAACCTCCTCCTTTACAGGAAAATGAAGACCCGCAACAAACACGACCTTCACACCTCGCAAAGGAAACAGCCGTGTGGTACTCGACCCCCCTGGAAGCAATTCCTCACACCTGGGTTTCTCCTTATGGACGCTACATGTGACTCGGACGTCTGGCACTTTGGCAAGATACCTTACCCACAAGGGCACACCTCAATAAGAACTACGAGCTCAAGGACCACTTCTCCAAAGCTACGCTATAGACTAATCAGGAACAGCATGGTAGCAGATGTTCCATCAAGACGGGCTATAGGCAGATCGTTTCAAGGCAATAGATGTTATCTCAAAGCTGCAGACTGGCTCACGAGCACCTGGGCGGCTGCAGCAAAGCTAATACTCTGGTGGGACCTCATCCGTGACAACCTTTGTCCCAGGGCAGATCATATTGTCTATGAAGAACTACGGTTTACTCATGTGCCCTCTCCTTGCCATGGAAAGAGTCAAAACCCGTGGCTTGAACCAATTGAAGAGGACACCCCACATCAAGCTGTCGACTAACTCACCATTGACAGGATGCACCTCACGGGCCGGATATAGGTGTCCCTCTCTCTACGTCTCGGATGCTCGTACAACTCCCCGCTGTTGCTGACCACTGGTTACGAACTACCATAAATCAGATTCACAGGACTTCAGACAGTCGATGGGAGGCAAGGCCCCTTTCCATGGGCCGGGTTAAATGTATGGTGCAGGATTTATACAAGAGCAATCAACCAGACCCCAGCTATATGTATGGACTGCCAGCAAAGAATCCACTGGAGCTTCTGAACAGTTACTTCCGACAGCCCAAGCTGCTGCAAATTAGTGATACTCCCACCCCCAATATTCTGACCACCAGCTCCTCGGTAATGTCTATACTCTTCACCCACAAGCTTCTCTATCCACTTGAGGTCCTACATTTAACAGGTAATACCACACCCCTTACCCTTCAGAAAATGCTATCAATTGAAAGGTTATCTCCTCTATTGCATACAATATCTCCTCCATGTGCCTTCAACGTACATGGCCCTCCTT
This sequence comes from Takakia lepidozioides, assembly GCA_030704615.1. NCBI lineage: Eukaryota > Viridiplantae > Streptophyta > Takakiopsida > Takakiales > Takakiaceae > Takakia > Takakia lepidozioides. Next base: position 27,934,247 of record CM060734.1, read on the forward strand.
TGACACTCCGTGCTGATGACCCTCAGAATTGCTACTCTTCCCCGCTTGGCAACCGACAACCTCAACTGAGATGTTTGTACTCTCCTTGCCTGCTGAACCCCTCTTACTCTCCTTCCCATGAATTTGCTGCGATCCCCCTTTCTATCAGCAGATTCATAGTATGAAACTTTGCTCTCAACCTGCAAATACAGCAAAGACGATTTTGTCCACACAACCATGCTTATTACCTCACTTCGAGGCCCTTGTACCCAAGATCATTGAAGCTGCACTTATATACTATCAACCAATGTGGGGGCAGAATTCTACAATAGTTCTCCTATCAGCTCATGTCCACCTTGATGTGCATAAGGAGTTTATACTCGATTTTATTTGTCTATTGCCACAAAAGTTGAACATACCACATCACCACTTTTTTGTACGTGATACTTGGAACTACTTGTTACTCTGGAACGATCCGGACCAACAAAACTCCTGTCCACACTATACAACATTTAATTTCGGTCCATTTTTTTATAGAACATCCTCCCCAATGCTAACCATATCTTTGAACCCCCAATCAGATTCTGACTGGGCGAATTCTTCTGGCGGGAACTTTTCTAAGCTGCATTTTAGGTTTCTTACGGAGCTGACCACTTCTGATCCTGTGTGCTGGACATATCAGCCAACAAACGATAGCAAGCATGTAACTCTTCCGCATGCACCAACACAACAAGACAGGCCATCCAGGGAAGTGACCTTACATGTTGCGTGTGCTGCCTATTTTATCTTTCACTTCAGATATCAACTTTGGATGTATGTGTTTGCTACTCATACCGTGAAATCTCAAACTCCACATTTCTATGACCCAAGAGCTTATACCTTTAATGCTGTCATTATCTTGTTGGTTATTGATATTGTAAACATCTACTCTCAACATTATCAACACTCACAGATACACCTTTCTCTAACTATTTTTCTCACTTCCATGTGCTCTTATCTTTTACATTGTTATCACTCATAGGCGTTTGCCCCTACCAACACAACATACTTTTACCCCCCACAGTTATTCCACTTAAGGGCATATGCTCGTATTGCTACCTTGAACTCTATCTCTCCACAGTTCCATAGCTCCACCCTTGTCTCACGTACCAGCTAGTTTCTCCATAAGTTGGCCAACGTAATGCCCACTTCTCATTGTGTGCAGTAGGACCATTCTAATGCAACCCACAAAGATACTCCTGGTAGGCCCCTTTCAATCGCTAGCACATACAAAATTAATCTGGGACAAACACCTATAGGTATGATCTTCCCTCTCAGTTTTGATTTATTGCCTTCGGCGAGGCTGCCCGGTCATGCATTACTTCAACAAGACAAACGACCAAGGGAAGTGACTCCCCGATATACTGAAAGTGGTGTCCCATTTCCTATCCACTTCAATGCTGATTGTGTTACCTACTTTGTTGTCAATGTTGAATAGAATGCCTACTTTGCTATCCACTTCTACGACTCAAGGGCTTATACCTTTGCTACGATTACTTTCCTTGGTATAATATCATCCATGTTTTCAACATTTAAGGACGTGTCATGTCCCGGCCATCCTGACCTGTGGGAACTGATGGTTGCTAAGCAGGATTTTAGGCTATTTGCCAAGATGAATGTTCCTGAAGCGACTTTCCATTTCGAATGTAGTATCTCATTTCCTGTCCATTTCAATGTTATGCGATGGCTACTCTGCTGTCCACTTTTATGACTCACTATCATTACCTTCCTCTGTATCAATATTTTAAACTCTTACACTGCACTTTTTCAACACTCAAGGACATGTCATGTCCCCATTCTAGACCCTATTTGCCCTATTTGCTTCTAATTTTCTCACGCTAGTTCTCACACTACAATATTACCTTCAAACAAATTCTACATTACTCAAATTTTGGCACTACTTTCAATCAAATTGTATGTTGCCGATATTTCAGTACTATTTTCAAACTTCGGTTCTACTCACACACAAATCTTATGCTGCTCATAATGCGTCCTTACTTGTAAGCGCTTTTTATACTTTGATACTACTTCCCAACAAATCATTTTGCTACCAATCTCATTTATTCCCCATTCTCCATCTAATGTCAATATCATTTATCATCCATTACCCATTCAGCATCCATTATCCCACTTCCAGAACACATCACTAACATCAATGATCAAATCACATCATGGTAATTTGACACTACCTACCACTAAAGAGTTGAATCCATTACAAAATTATTTTGCCAGCTTATGCTATCTTGACCACATAGACCCTCTACTTAATTTCAAACTTTGCCACGTACCCACACCAAATGAAATGAAATCGTCCCGCACTCATAACCTCATCATCCCCAACCGTCAACTCATTCATCCAAAGACACCTTCATCCACACCGTCCAGGATCATCCATCCACACTATTCACCTACCCAACCATTCCTGCCCAGAGCCATCCATTCACGCTACTCACCTATCCACCTTATAGCCCCCACATTAAAATTTATACCCCCCATCTACCCACAGCCCATAATACACCTATACCAACCCCATAACATAGGCTCTCATAAAAATTTCCCATCACTGGACCCCCCCTTGCATTCATCAATGACTAGCTCTACTACTACCCACAATCCCACCCCTCACTATATACTTCAACCGCACCTTCATTCTCTCCATCCAAGATACAGCCGATATCAGCTGCGCAGCTGTCACCTCTACATACGACCACCAACAGTCACCAATGACTCAGGCAGTAACAAGATATGAAGCTGTGGCAACTTCTCAGGGGCAGTCACCCCCTGCCCCACACAGGATACAAGCAAAATTTCAGATTCCTCCCACCCCGTGGGACCTTCATCTCATAATTTACGCCCTGTCAAAACATCTGGTCTCCTCCATGGCACTTACATAACCAATTGGGATACTGGGTGGCCTGCTTTCTAGCCCCCATATATCACCAATTCAGATGCCATCTCTTGCTGCGTTCACAATACAGACATTCCAACAAATGCAGATTATTCCCACTCCGTCGGATTTCTATTTCATGTTCCCTCTCTTCTTCTCACTGCTGGTTTAATCAGTGTATCTTATACAATAAATCGAAGGGCGGGGTGACCTGCTTACCAGCCCCCACCCACCACCAACTCTGCAGCCACCCCTTGCTTCAACCAGTGTACAGACATGCTCAAACAAAGAAAATCTTCCCACTCCGTGGGCTCTTTATCCTATGCTTCTCAATCTACCACAATATCCTGATTGTACCATGGCACCCTATCTACAAAAGATGGTGCTGGGCGGCCTGCTTCCCAGCCCCCAATCATCACCATTTCCAAAACCACTTACCTCCACCCACCTACCTCTCTACAAACGGGATTCACCGGGTTACTCCCCTCTCTGCTAGCTTTGCTCCTTCTTCTCCCATCTCATGCCTTCGGGAGGCCCCCTCTCCCCTTCAATTTCAGGAGTGGCCATCATCTACCTGGTGGCCCCATGTACCTGGTGGCCTCAAGATCTCATTCCCATATGGTGCTTCGTTTACACGCTAACTCCAACCACCTGGACCCCCTTCCAGCTCATATCATTCGTTCTAAGACAGCTCCCACCACCCCTGTTGCACAAACAATTTGTGATCCAGCAGGACTGCCAACTCCATACAGCACCCGATTACAGGATACCCAATTGCACAATTAACCCACACATCCAAGAACATAACCCAACATCCATACCAACACTCCCACTAGACACTTATTATATCAGGCTATGCACCCTTACCCATGCATCCACACTACCCCCCAGCCATCATCTAACACCCAAGGCACCATACAGACCAACCCATGACATTATCATAATCTCTACATGCTACCTCGTTATTCGAGAGCTGCCATACAACACTAAATCCACTCAAAGTCACCCCCACATTGCAATAAGCTTCATAAACGGCAATTGCAGAGTTTCTCCCCCTTAACTGCCATCCATCCCCCTTCGCCTCACACACTCGTGGAGCCAGGCTTTTCCTCATGTCTGTTGAGTAAGTGGTCTCCCAAATCCAAGACATCTGCCAACACCTTCACTCCACCCTGCCACCCGATCAATGCCCAACAGCCTCCCTCCCATGCAGAATTAGCAAAGCAGCCGCCTTCGCCCCACAGAATTACTACCCAACATAAACCACTGGAATGCCCATGCTGGCAACGCAGTAAAGGCCACCCCCACACCACCAATACAAGCTCCCTGCCGCAGCGAGTTGCCACCCAACAAGGCCGGGCCTCCACCCTGCCCCAAGATATATACCTCCACAACAGATTACCATTCACCCTCTTCACCGTCGCACCTCCACTTTATCACTCCACCCACTACCAAGATCTCCTAACACTACAGCTTACAGATACGATGAGCCATCAAGAGGATAGCTCTTCCAAAGCAATCCAAATCGGGGAAGATGCTGATGTTAGCGACATGCACGTCTCGGGCGAGCAATTCTTTGCGGACGACCGAGTGTTCCAACCCAAATGCTCACAAGACTTGGCAGACACCTCCAACGACCACATCAGCTCACCATAGGAACGGAGGTCCTACAAAATCAATTCTCCTACTCAGCGACGAGCCCCCCCCCCCATGCTGCAGGCAACACGGCAAGTGGGGCTATAAGCTCCAGCCCAGGACTCAAACGTCTATCAAGTGCGGTCAACAGTGACGAAGGCAGCACTCACTCCGACCCAAAGAAGTCTAGGGGCCATCTCACACAACACCAACAGCCTACCATCGAAGCTGTCAGTTCTCAACCCACGCTGCAACTATGGATGGGCTACCCGATACTCCAGCAACATGCGCTTGACACTAATCTCCCAATAATCAGCGAGAAGCGCACCACCGCGGAGCTCCAACAGCTAGGCCTCCCAGCATCAGAAATCCACGAACTCAGGTACTGCCTGAAAGCATATCCTCACGCTCCCCAGTTATTTTTTCCTTCTACAAGACCGGATGGGAAGGAGGGGCAGCTCTACCCGCTCACACAACTCCCGAAGGGCACCCAAAATTGACCCAAAATCGGGTCTTTCTGCAACGCCCCATCACATCGTCATACGATTTGACAAAGATACAGACTTGCCCAAGGAGCAGGCGCTCTACCGTGCAAAGAAGAGGTTCGCTAAATGAACATTCCCCTAGGAACTGTGTTGTACTCACCAATTACAGCATATTCCAGGCATGCAAGCAACACGTGGTCTGGGATTCTAAGAGTTGAGTTACTACACCCGGCTACAGACGGAATCGCGCTACTCAAAGGCGACAGAGCCTTCGTCATGGAGATGGCCTCCGGAATTCCAGTGCAGGGCAAAATCGAAAGGCCTGTGACTTGCTCGCACCCTCGGACTACCTCTCCCTTTATATGAACAGTGAGGCCCTACTGGCACCATCAGCTACAAGCTCACAATGCACTTCATGCTGGAAACATACTACCACGGAGACGAGTTTGAACTCATAAACGTGTACAAGCCAGGGCCTGAGAAGAAATTCTGCTTTATCTACTTGGCTTCAGACGACACAAAGAAACGAATGCTGGAGAAGGGCGTCCGCTTTAACCACACCCTCATCAACACGCAATTGCGCATCAAACGGGGTGGCACAACAGGGCTAGCAGCCACCCCCCAAGAAATGGTGGCCGAAAGGGATGCGCTCACACTAGTTGTCAAGGGTCTCAATCCCCTGTTCTCCCAGGCTGACACAGAAGCTGCTCTCCAAGACGCCTTCGACAAAGGCAACATAATCCAAGTCTACTTTGCAAGATAGCTCCAATGGAAAAAACCAAGCACTCAGGCATGGCGCTCATCACCTGTAAGAACCCCAGCATATACACCCAGTGGTGCAATCAGCCCCACATCAAGATGCAGCCCGCAGTTATGTTAAAATCGAGCCACACACGAATAGTCTGAACGGATCGGCACCCCCGGCCAACGAGACCCTGGAGCGACTCCGTGTCGCCAACATCAATCAAGCCCTAGCAGATACAGTAAACTCTATAAACATCAAATCAGACTCGGCCCCCGCAAGGGCCATGAAACCATGATGCTGGAAATTGACAGGAAACTCGCGGAGCACGCCATCACCATCAAAACTGACATTCGGGGAGAGCTTGCAGCTATGGAATCCAGAGTCGCTATCACCATGGCTGCACAACAGGAGGAGAACCACTCATATCTTGTGTCACTGCAAGACTCCATCACCAAGAACTTGGGGGCCAACTTGGCCAATTTCTACACTCATGCCAACATGGTTCTTGACAAGCTACCGCTCCCGCCAAGTAAAATCACCAGCTCTACAGGTCACGGTGAATCCAGCAATATGCCTGCAAGCCAGAACGGGGGCTACAGGCCAATGGCCCTTCTTGAGCTGCAACACGACGGACCACACAAGTTGGTCACGGCTGGCCTACTGGGTGCTCAGCCTGCCCCAGCGCTCCGGCAGCAGGGGCTGCCAGAGCCCCAGCGCGCACCCGCCACCACAAACAGGGATAACAACACCATGATCACCACAAACGCCAATGTGTAAACAACAAGCGCATACCCATGGCAACAGCAGGGCCAGATGGACTCCTGCGCACCTCCAACGCGGTCTCTAAATCATTCTCATGACTATCCTCTTGGGGATCTCTCTTCTTCATGTTGGCTACGGCCTTCTTGTACTCCCACTCTTATCAATGCGATATTCACAAGTGGTTGACATCGCTCTGTGCCCTCTCTACCCAATATACCCTCTCCTTCCTCTACACACTAAATGTCCGCGCTCAGTTCTCTCTGCTGACCCCTTCGCTTCCCTCCCGACTAAAATTCTCTCTCCACATCTCCACTACCACCGCGCCTGCTCTCTTCGCCTACCTCTCTCCAACGTTCAGGGCCTCCAGCTCCCCCCCCCCCCCAGATCCAATACGCCCTTCCCACTCACTATCATCATTCCGTCATGCCCCGCACTCTACCTCGCGGCTCCCATCATCTCCATGACATGAGCCCGCCTGCTCGACCTACCAGCCCCCGCCGCTTGGCCGCTTTTATTCTTATCCCGTGACACCTGTCCCGCCACCCTGTATAAACATGGCCCTCAACGAAAACTCAAATCTCACTCAAATCCTCTCGATTGTCATCCGAGAGGGCTGAATTTTAAGCACAAGATTATCTTCGATTTTTTATTGTATTATTAATATAGGGTGTTTAATATTTGTTCAGAACAATAAAATAAAAATAAAAATAGCCTATCAAAAATTCACCATATTACAAAATTATGTAATTATAGGATACTAAAAAATACCCAAAATAAAAATAATACCCCCCTACAAAACACCCATTTATCTCACGTGCTCTATACAAATGATAGAGAGTGACTTCCACGGAACTTATAGAAAACATCTACACAAATTTGGTGCATACTATGGCTCCACCCCCCCTATCCCCGTCCTACGATGAACTATCCAAAAGAGACACCTTCAGTCCCTACCTATTCATTATCTTCCTAGAACACCTACTCATATGGTTAGCCCGTGGTAAACTTGGATATCAATACAAAACCTCTTCAAGTGGCATTTCAGCTGCAGCATATGCAGACGATCTTGCCATCCTGGCACACAAACCACAACACCTAAATCGACAAGTTAACAAACTATTTAGATTCAATCTATGGTCAGACATGGAACTCAGCTTACACAAATGCGTCATCGCAGCCGCAACACATCACAGTCGGCTCACTAAAGCTATCATAGCCTCACACTGCAAACTCTATGTACACTACCAAAACACATCTTTCCCCTTCCTGGTACCAAATGAGTCATACACCTACCTAGGTATCCAATTAGTACCCTCCCTCACTTGGCACATCCAAAAAGAATTACATCATCCAAACTCGCTACCAAAAATCCGGCCCTGCTCAAATCCCCAATTGCCATTCGTCCGAAATTATCAATCATTCAATCCGTACTACAAACACAAATTCAATACTCATTCCACGCCGCACCCTTCTCCCTACCAGACATCAAAAAACTTGATAAAAGCATTATTCATCTTACAAAGCGCGTATGTGGCCTACCAACTATTACCCCTAATGCCCTCACGCAACTCCCAACTGACAGTTACGGAATTGGTTCTAGCCCATTAATCATCTCATATGCTCGTACATTAGGCACACAATGAAAAGAAGCACTCAATGATCATGGGCGTCTCGGTATCATTTATCATGGACTCCTCAAATACCTTGCATTAAAATACAATGGTCTTTACTCACTATCATCTTTGCACCCACAGCCTGCCTACACTCCCCCACTGCACGCACACTACTCATCCTACGCCAAATGAAAATTAGCATACAAACCGACTTGCCAGATTACCCTAACACCTCGTCACCCTTAGAACGCGCATGGCTCACAAGCCCTTTTTGTCACAATTTGACATCTCTCATCCAAAACAGAAGATCCTCATCCTCACTTATTTCAAAGAACGTCACATCACCCTCACCCAATTTACGAGCGTAGCTACGGCGTGAGCCCAGCCCCGTGAGCCTGGGAGCTGAGCTCACGTTCAAGCTACAAAACGTGAGCTGAACTCACGCTTCAGGGAAGCGTGAGCGGCACGAATCTGCTGGAGAAGAAGGTCCTATAGGCGAGGATTGCAGGAAGAGGGCCTATTACCGTGGACAAAACAAAGGGGGCCAACACACACCATGTCTGCAATGCCCGCTCAAAAACAGAAATATGAAAACATGGCAGATTTGAGCTCAGAATGATTGTCACAGTTTATTTCAATTCACAGATAGACGCTTACAATGAATTGCATGTGCATTTGCCCTGGTTCCGTAAACAAAATCCATATGTTTGTCAGAAATGCAAAGTCTTCACACGGCAACCTGCAAACCAGCATGGGAAGCGGGCATGGCTCGTATGTGTTCAAAGAGAAGTTGGCGGAGCTCCACGCGAGGTGTCCCGCTGTAGAAAGGTGTTCACTTCTCCATAGCCTAGTGTGGCTTGGTGGATGAATTGGTCTCTCTTACCGTCGCAACACATAATCACAAGATATATGTAATATTGATGCTTGCAGGGGACCCACTTCCCTCTCATGCCGAGAGCGCCCTCACGCATCGTTACAAAGTCCGGACAAGTGCACGAAGAGAAATTCCCGACGGTAACCTGATATTCTTTGTCATGAAGAACTGACCCAATTGACAGCACTGTGTAAATCCGTCCATACCCCGGAGAAGGGACTTCGGTGATACGAGACACCCGAGCCTGCAAAATTCTAGCAGATTCCATCTTGCATTCGTGATCTGCACCCGAAGCGAAACGGCGCACTGTTTTTCCATCTCTTTTTGTTGGGTGGGAGTCGGCACCGGGTGGCGGCATTGCCGGAGCATGTGGCACATCTGTGCCGACAGTGCATGAGGGCACCACCCGGGACCGTGCAAGACAGAACCCTCCCTCCTCCAGCATGTTTATCTCGGTTGATGACAGCGACGTCCCAATTTGCACAGGCCAAATTGCGGGGGGAGGGGGTTTCATTATCACCGAAGGACGAACTGTTCCCTTCACGCATCGTGCCATATCGTCTGGGCAGAACCAAAATTTGTGGTCCTTTGACTCCCCACTATGATAAGGTCGGAACAACCCTGTGAATGTTGGAGCTGGAGTCCCCCTGGAGCCTTTGCATATCTTTGATTTGCATTTCTTGAATGAGGGGGTCCGAATTGCCATGCAAGCCACTCTAGATCCTGGTGGGGTGCGTTCTATATGCCACTCACTATCAATGCAATCGGATTCCTGCACCATGGCCACCACCTCCTCCAATGGGATTCCCGCTGCTGTGCTTGTATGTTCTGCACCTGCTCCACTGGAGGAGGACCCACCTGGAAAGGGGCGGGCACACGACTCAGTCTGCAGTGGAGACACCTTTGGCACAGAGAAATTGACCATGTCTGGCCGATGGGAATCTCCATCTGACCCTGGAAGAGTGTTCAATTTGCTTTTGCATGATCCAAATCTTTCCTCGCCTTCCAAATAGGGGAGCTTGGATTGTAGAGGGGACCCTTCAGTGCATCTGTTTAGAGCTCTGGCCATCTTTGACGGGACTCCGGACCTACTCGCAGCCCTTAGCATCAACAAAGTCGTATCAGGGCCCTTGCCTCCACCCCGTCCCATCAGAAAATTGCGGTACCTGGTTTGTTGTGTAAGTGCACACACCATGTCATCAGCAGTGGCCACATACAAGTCACGACCTGCTTTGGTAGACTGCTGCATCCAGGCGTTGTGAACAGTCTCCGCCAAATTACAGGATGGCATGTCGGCCAAGTCCTCCAAGGACATGTCCTGCAGGAGGCATTGCATGGATATGTGAGGAACGAAAGCAAATGGTAGAGGTTCTTCAAGTGACAATCGAAGAACCCCAAATGAACAGGCACGATGCAAAATTTCTGTTTTTGGGATTGAAGAGGCTTACTGTCGTCATGAAAGCTCCCCACTGTCTGTCCCTGAAGTGCCAGAAAACCAACCAGTCCTCCAACTCCTTTACGTGGGTACCTGTTGCAGCACTAGAGGAGAACCACCAAGCCCGGATTGCCTGGTAAGTGCTCTCAGCTTCTCCCATTGAGGTGGCATTCTTGTACTTGAGACAGAGCCTTCTGTGCTCCAACTGCAAGTCAAGGCGAATGCAGCGCTTTGTATGACGTGCCAGAGATTGAGTCCAATGGAAGAGGCATGTGCGCTCCCTATTTTCCATTGGGACCTTAGGATCCCCCGAACCAAACACGCGTCGCACTGCATTGAAATTTGCCTGTGTACTATCAGCCATGAAGCCCGCAAAATTTGTGTTTTGTATTCCATTGCGCTGCATGACGGCCAAGAGCGAATTCCACATGAGCATCTGGGATTCAGTGTCCTCCGACTGCATATCACAAATTGCTATGGAGAGCACACGCTGGTACGCCGGATCATACACATGGCACGCCATGGTTGTCCAACCCTTCACCCGTTTGCAGTGATCAAACATTAACCAACATTTAGCCAAATCTCCTCCTGGTTGCATACGGCGGACAATGCTCACACCACTGCCTTCGCCCACAGCGGACATCTTGAACAAATACACCTTGGACGAGCCCTGGCCAGGGAAGATACTGTTTTGAATGAATTCATAGCGACTCCTCCGTTTCAGGTCCATAATGTTGTCCATGAATCCAGCAGTGCCTGTGCCCATTCTGAGTGCATTCACCTGGTTTCGAATATTGGGAGAGCCCAACACGGAGAAATGGTCCATGACTGCATTAAGCGAATCTGCATCCAGCATAAGTTGTGTCGCATCCCCTTCACCCAGTATGTGTTTCTCCAGGAATGCCTTGCTAGCTGCAAGCGCTATAGCAGAAGGTGTTGCACAAGGGGCATTGTGGAACTCCTGCTTCAGCAGATTTCTAGCGATGTCCACGCTATCCCTGCAACTTCCTTTGGACACAGGATGCTCGTGTGCACCCATATGAATGCAGGCACGAGTCATTGTCTTGCATCGGTGTGCCACCTGATACATACGAGCGTGGCACACAGAAACACAGGACGGGAGAACCTGCACTTAAAAGTATTGGTCCTGGGAGGGGCAAGCCCTGGGGTGAAAGGATTCAGGGGCACACCTTCCCACTCACTTTCGTTTGGTTGAGCGCTGTTTCTCAGCCGAGGGCAAGAAATATTCTGGCACTTACAATGCCCAACGCAGACCGACCTCCGAAATTTCAAGCCAATGTCGTTATGGATGTTCGACGTTTTTGTCCTGCACCAAGGATGTCCGTCATGTTTCTTGTCCATGCCCTGCAAAAACCCAGCCAGTCCAGTGGAAGAGGTGGGAGGGTTGAGCTCAAACAGGATGTCCCCATCAAACTGTGCTGGCACGTATTGAACCCGTTGCACAGGAAGGGACTCCCAATCAACAAAACGCAGCTCGCTCTTGCACCCAGGCACACCTGCGAGGGCTTTCAATTTTGGAATGACACTCGTTATCTCTTGCAATTCGTCATCATCCAATGACGGAGTCTGCACTGGCGGAGGAATCTCAGAAACATCCTCCGAGGACGAGTCTGAAAGAGTCACGAAGGTAGTGGATGTGCTCACCTCTTGTTTCACAGGAACTGTGCCCTTCTGTTGCACGACCGATGCTGCAGTGCCAGGGGTAACGACTGATCCTGCTGATTGTCTTCTCTCTTTTCCAAGGACACGGTATGTGCCTGGAAGGACTCTCCACTTCCTTCCACACTTGCCAACCAATGGTTTCTCCAAGTGCCCAGAATCAAAATTCCCATCCTCGTCATACACCTCTTTTTGAACAAGGAGAGAACCCAACTCCAGCGGGAACACTGTAACCAGCTCATCCTCATGAACAACTGCAAACCCATCGTCGTCTGCAGTGGCAGTCAGTGGAAGAGTACCTGCATTGGAATGGAATCGAGCAAGTGTATCTTGCTCCCTCGACATGTTTTCCCTCACTGAACGAAAGTTGCGGAATCCTCGAACTGATAGCCCGCAATCACCGAAAGGGGAATTAAGACAAGCAAACTAAGGTCAACAAGGGTAGCTCCAACCCAAAGGTTGCGGGTGATGCATGCAAAGGATGTAGGGATGAGATGCACCTTCACTTCGGAAACAGCAACGCTAAGAGGCACTAACCAGAAAAAACTGTTTTCAAATACTACAAGAAGCCGTGCTGTTTATGGATGAAATCAAACACTGAAAACGACATGAAACCATCCATTATGAAAAGACGGCAACAACCCTGGAGAGCAGTAAACAGGAAGACCACAAATGTCATGAGGTTGTGTTGTGCCAGAAGAGCACAGCACAAACACTGACACTGCAGAAGATACCTCGCACGAATGCATGCCACACATGGTCGTATCCGACAGAACCCTTTATGCCGAATGACCCCATGGCGACGGTTACGGTAAAATGCAAACCACAGGGTAGACAGTACAACACACGTGGAAGCATATGTGAAGCATAACAATTATTGCGGATCTGCAAGAACTGCTCGAAAATGAACTAGCATTAGATTTCTACGGCACATCCGAATTTGAAAGAAAGCAAGAAGGCCGCGGTGTATTGGCAGGCGGCGCAGTACATCTGACATATATCGCTAGTGCATGCAACGGATGTACTTTTTTTCTAGCGCTTTATTACTTGGATAATACGGAGACGACGGAATGGATGAATTCCGTTCGCACACAATAACAACACCCGCATCCAAATATGGTTGACAACGTCCAATTTCGATTTTGGTTACATGCCATAGCAGCACTTGTTACAAACGTCAAACTGGAGAGCTCTAGAGGCATCGTGGGGAGCCCTTGTTTCCAGCGGAGGAGGAAGAGAAGGAAGTCACTATACTTCACGAGCTCTAGAAACAGGAATAGAGCCAGAGATAGAATGAGGATGGAAAGAGTGGACGAAGAGGAAAAGGAGGTAGAAGAGGGAGTAGAGGAAAGTGTGGCGATGGAGGAGAAGGAATCAGCAGAAGAACAGCAGCCCGCCATAGTTCCAGTAACAGATGAAGAGGACACTGCATCTGAGGGAGAGACAGACGAGATGGAAGAGGATGTTGAAGGTGGCCTCACGAGGAGTCTGCCTGCGGGAAAGAGGAAGGGGGAGAGGCTCACGTACACGCTCGGCGCAGAGAGCAGCCCGAAGCGCAAAGGGTCCCCGGCAATTGGGGAGTCTTCTGGAGCAGCCAAGAAAAAGGTGAAATCTTTAAGACCCACATTTGTGTTTCGTTGCTGATATGAATATAGCCCACACAGGACATCTGCACCAGGCTGAAAGCACTGCAAACTGGAAGCTCAAACAGTGTGCGGCAACGCACACTGTTTGGGCCTACCAATTTGCTTGATTGTTCAGGTACGAAACGCCCAAACTTGGGCACTACAGCAAGTTCAATACAACCCAAATTGCAAGCTCAATCAGTGTGAGTTGAGCTGAACATTTCACTGCTGTTTCCGTCTGGATATCGGTTTTCCAGGATATGTATGTCAGGACGAGAGAACCCTTCAGTGGCAGCTCAAACAGTGTGCGTTGGCGCACACTGTTTGAGCTCTACATGTCACGGTTGTTGAATTCGCCCTTTAGGGCACGTTTCTGAGGATGAAAGAATCCCTCACTGACAGCTCAAACAGTGTGCGTCAACGCACACTGATTGAGCTGTACATGTCACTGTTTTTGTGTGTTAAATGTGGACTTCCAGTGCAGGTTTTTGAAGATGAAATAACCATTCAGTGGCAGCTCAAACAGTGTGTGTTGGCGCACATTGTTTGAGCTGAACATGTAAGTGTTTTTTCCGATTGTAATTCAACCTTTAGGGCACGTTTCTGAGGATGAAAGAATCCCTCACTGGCAGCTCAAACAGTGTGCCTCAACGCACACTGTTTGAGCTGTACATGTCACTGTTTTTTTGGTGTTAAATTCGGACTTCCAGGGCAGGTTTATGATGATGAAATAACCATTCAGTGGCAGCTCAAACAGTGTGCGTTGGCGCACATTGTTTGAGCTGAACATGTAAGTGTTTTTTCCGAGTTAAATACGGACTTCCAGGGCAGGTTTTTCAAGATGAAATAACCATTCAGTGGCAGCTCAAACAGTGTGCGTTGGCGCACACTGTTTGAGCTGAACATGTAAGTGTTTTTTCCGATTGAAATTCGACCTTTAGGGCACGTTTCTGGGGATGAAAGAATCCCTCACGGCAGCTCAAACAGTGTGCGTCAACGCACACTGTTTGAGCTGTACATTCACTGTGTTTTTGGTGTTAAATTCGGACTTCCAGGGCAGGTTTATGATGATCAATAACCATTCAGTGGCTGCTCAACAGTGTGCTTTGGCGCACACTGTTTGAGCTAAACATGTAAGTGTTTTTTCCGATTGAATTCGACTTTAGGGCACGTTTCTGGGGATGAAAGAATCCCTCACTGGCAGCTCAAACAGTGTGCGTCAACGCACACTGTTTGAGCTGTACATGTCACTGTTTTTTTGGTGTTAAATTCGGACTTCCAGGGCAGGTTTTTTGAAGATGAAATAACCATTCAGTGGCAGCTCAAACAACACTGTTTGAGCTGGACATGTCACACTGTTCGAACTCACCTTTTCACTTTTTTCATCCCGAAATCGGCCGCATATCTTGGAGTTTACAATGAACACTTACCTGGCACAAGTAGATGTTCAATGATCATTTACCTGGCAAGTGAAACAGTGTACGTCAACGCACACTGTTTGAGCCCACTTTTACATTGTCTTTTTCTGTGGAATTCGGCAACATAGGACATGTCTGTGAGGGTCAATGTACACTTACTGGCAGCTTAAAATAGTGTGCGTCAACGCACACTCTTTGTGCCCACTTTTTCATGCCTCAGCCGACGTTTCATGCCTCTCTAATATCAAGTTGAATGAACAACCCTGCAGGAGAAGATGCAAAGTGTGGCAGATGAGGTCCCTTCGGGTCAGGAGAAGGAGATAATTGTTGATGTGGACGATGAGTTCTATGAAAGCAAAGCCGCTGAGATGCTGGGGGTCAGAAGGTAAACTCTCAGCTTGTGGTGCAAAGTATGCTTTGCCCCGGGGTGGGAGGTTGAAGATTCCCCTGTGTAGGTTGGTTTTCCATGCCCTCGTTCGTCCACCCTCGTCAAGGACATTCTCAAGCTGGTAGGCCGAGTTTGTTCATGGGTATTTGGATGGATCCGCAGTCTTTTACGTTTCTACTAGGGATTCCAAAGGTAATGAGCTCCTCGTGGATGAGTCAATTGTGGACTCCTGGGACCCCATTTAGCGGGAGGCTCCTTCTCTGCAAGAGTCCTCAAATTTCGTTCATGAATGTCGAGGTCGGCTGCTGCGGCAGTGGCTGCAATACGGTCATTCTCTCTCCTCAAAGACACCTCTGGAGCTGGGGTCTCAGAAGGAGCAATCCAAATACCACCAACACAAGAAAAGATGGTCTGGGCCCCAGTCATGCAAGATCCCAGTAGTAAATATGGTCTGGTTGCCAGCAGGGACAAGCCACAGGTCCACGAAATCTGGATGTTTGTCCAGGCAATTCTCTTCCAGGAGAACAAACTTTATGTACCTGCAGCAACAGAGACAGCCTCATTTTACAATGGAAATATTATGTGGCAACTTTTCCATCACACCAGGAAGACCCCCTTCAACAGTATGCCACACAACACATTGCAACCACAGCACAAATAAGTAGTGCAAGAGTGTGCACCTGTAAAGGCATCGTTTCCAGGCTTCTCTCCTTTTTTTTGCTGGTCCCGCTCATTTGTTCGACTGATGCCACCCTCCTTGCTGAACTCTCTAAAGAAACAAGAGTGCCACACTGTGGCTCTCCATTTCCTCATGTATGCTTCGAAGGACACCTTCGGTGCTATCATACTGATGCCATAGTCAGCCAGTTGAGTATGCAGAATCGATCTGGCCCTTTCTTCCAACTGCAAAACAATACAAATGCAAGAATGAACCCAAAAGCAATCATAGCGAATGTAAGAGGCAATAGAAAGATAAGGACAGGAAAAGAAAAGACAGTGACACAGGGAAGGACATCACACCTGGCTCCAGTAAGTGGCATTGTGAAGCCAGGTGTCCAGCACATTGTCACTGACAGGAATGACACGCTGGGTCTTCTTATCTTTCTCCGGCCTTGGGAACATGTGGGTATCCCTAACTGTGGGATCGGAGTTCCATATCTGCAGCCACTTCACCTTTTGTTCTGGAGACACTACGGCGGTAGACAACCTGTGCAACTTCTCCTGGGCCATTTCTGGCTTGCCTGGCTTGTTATAATGGTTTTTTATCTCCAGGAGAAACTGCGGTCCGAATGATGGGTCGGCAATTCTCAACTGCTTCACGAAAGCACTCATTATAGTCCTTGTAGCGGTCATCTCTTTCTGGATGTGACTCTCAACCCCCTTTGCTGTCCTTCTCTCCTCAGGGTAGAGCTGTAGTATTCCAGTTTGCCACGCTCCCCTGCATCTGCAATGTCTTGCTGCAAGGGAATGCAAGAGAGTTGCATCAGCACAAGGTCAAGGGAAACAAACAAAAACAAACATGTGGAATATGGAAGACCAGATGAAGGAAGATGTATCTCACCGTGTACATGTACTCCATGAAAGCCTCACGGGTCAACGAGTACCACGTTTCCGATGTCTTGGAGCTTTCGCACTTCTTGTACATCTCCGCTGAAAGGATGGTCTTGAAGTTGGTCAAGGGCATCTGCCCGATCCTTTGTATCCTATACAGTGTGTGAACCAAACTCGTTTTGACATGCGATGTCTCCGTTCGCAGAATGATATCTGTAAGTCAGAATGAAATTCAAGGTCTTCAATCAAAGAAGAACGGAACCACAAGTGGAACATGTAGAATGAGAAACCAACCTGTTCACATCATTCATTGCCGTCAGAAGACCCATCATGTTCCCGTCACAATCCAGCACCATCGATCGAACAGAGTAATGTCACTCTTCCTCCTGTGAGTGCAGCCTCCCAATGACAGCCATCCATGCAAGCAAGCGGTGGTTCCCATCCCAAACGTGAAATATCTTTCCCGAGAATGCCTGGGTGGAAGGTTTCCTGGAGAGAAGAAGTTCGAAGGATTCGTTCAGCTGTCTCAGGATACCCCAGGTAGAGGAAGAAAGGCAAAGGGAAAAGATGTTGCTGGTGTTGTGGGGAAGGGAAGGGGTAGAGGGAAGGTGGCACAAGGGCAGGGAAGTGTTGCAGATATTGGCCCTGTGGAGCATGTCCAGCAGACTCCACCGCATGGTAGGGGATCCGGGAGAAAAAACAAGGGGGTGGTTGATCCCAAGGACCCGTACCATGCAGTGGAACATCCCACGAGGGTCATTCGCCCAACCAGGTTGGAGATGGCCAACGTCGGGTTCCTTGCCATGATGGAGTCGAAGAAATCTGATTACAAGGGCGAGCCATCACCAGTGTGGGACAGGATTGTGGAGTTCTTCAGCACGGTGCGTGTTCTCTTTGGGTTCTGTGGCTTCTGTTGTTTTTGTCTGCTGTGGGCATGGATCGTTTCTAAACTTGTGAGAATTTCATTGTATTTTTGTTTGCAGTCTAAAATGACCAAATCCTGGGTGAACGGGAAGGAGAAGCCATATGCAGCCGAACTCATCATCTTGGACATCCCTGATGGGTTGGCAGTCCCGGATATCCCTCCATCGGGTGCTTGTCCGGGTTGGAATGCTTTTGATGAGCGCTACTGGTGGTGGGTTTTCTCCTTTTGCAACTTCTTCCTGTCCGATGCAGGTGTTTTGGTGCTCATCCAGTCCATCGACGTTCGGTGTCGCCGTGCACTTTCCAGCTATTTGAAAGCCTCGGGCATGAGAGTCGTGAAGACATGGAATTGTGTGAACAGCATGTACCTTACGAAGGGGGATCGTCCGGGAGAGATGGTGAGTTTGCCTTCTTCTTCCTCTTCTTGGTTGTTCTTGGATGGGGTTGTATAGGTCGCTTGAACTCATATGTAGGGGCCCTTTTTTTTTGCTTCTTAGTTCCTTGTGGATGTCATGTTCGCAGACTCGTCTGTTTGAAGCTGTTTGTCTCGTCCGGGTGCATCCACAAACGACTCCGGCCCGGCATTACCGAGTTCGCCATCACTCATGGGGCCAAGTTCATAGATGACAGGACAGATCCTCCCACGGATGACATGCATCACAACTACGTCGACAAACAACGTGTGCTTGCGAAGGGGAATGGGGTTCCTTGGAGAGGGGCGAGGGAGAGGAACCCGGCTTTCATTCAAACGATTGTGGAGTGCTGCACCTACACAGACGCCAGAGTTCTGGATTTGTCGATGGGCACAAGTTCGTCTCTTCAACATTCACATTTCATGAGGTTTGATTGAGCTTGCACTTTCAGCACTTCCCACCGTTCCGAATGTGTCTTCAATGTCTGCTTCATTCATTCTATTCCACTGCAGGTGCTTCTTACCACGCTTGCAAGGCCAGTGCGCGACATCTCTTTGGGATTGAAGGGGATGCTGAGATTTACAAGAACCTCCTGATGGGTTTGGGTGGACACACTTCTCAAGTCCTTCCGAAGCCCCGTCCCGCTGATACTGATACAGAGGAGACTTCTGACAAGGAGCTGGACTCCGACTTTGCCTGTGAGTAAGTTCAACCTGTGCATGCTTGCATTGTTGTTTCAATATC
This sequence comes from Takakia lepidozioides, assembly GCA_030704615.1. Taxonomy (NCBI): domain Eukaryota; kingdom Viridiplantae; phylum Streptophyta; class Takakiopsida; order Takakiales; family Takakiaceae; genus Takakia; species Takakia lepidozioides. The sequence continues at coordinate 27,953,444 of CM060734.1, forward strand.
GAGAATCGCTGTTCTTGAGGCAAAGTGCACATGGGAGACATCCTCTTTGTTGGACTTGTGCATTGCATCATTGTGTTAAAAATGGGGTTTTGTGGACATGTGCAGGAGTCCGCGTGCTTCCACTTGCCCTCCAGGGCTATCACACCTATTTGGACTTGTTTGCAGTCCTCCTCGGTCTTGCGTGCTACCTGTCTATGCGGAGGCACTCGCAACAAGCATGTCCGTTCATGGCACTCGGAGTCCACCTTACGACGGCCTTTGTAGAACACGTGGTGTTGGGGCCAGAATCTTTGTAGATGACATAGCACAGGAGGTGGACACTGATTGTGATGACTGCGACACTTGATATGAAGTTTTTCTTTTGGTTTAATTCTGGGCCAAATTTGAAATGGGATGGTTGTGTGTCCTTGTGTGTCCTGTTTGCAATGTGTGCGTGGAATTCACATTCATGGTTACAAACTATTGTTGGAGATGGGGGTTGCATGGATGCCTGGATTGTTCCTTCAATCTATTTGGTGTTTTGTGGACCTCACAGACTTGAGTACATTGCGAAAACAAACAAACCACTTTGGTTCGTGTAGAGCATTCTCGCATCATTTGCTAGTTGGTCCCCAAACTATTCCTGCTAGAAGAATGGTTGGTGAATCCATCACGGTGAAGTCCACCTCATCAAAATTTGTTCAGGCATTCTCAATTCTACCCACATCAACCCGCGGAAAATAGGTGACACCACTCGGAAATAGGTGACATCCGCGGAAATAGGCACTGTTTGCATGTTGACGTGGCGTGAGCCTGTGCTGGGCTCACGCTTTCCTGGGCTCACGGAATAGCACCCCCCCCCAATTTACCACCGCCACCGGCCATCGACTTTTAAAACCAAGCGAATTCACTATTAAATTCTCCCGAACTACGACCAAAACCAATCGATACCTACACCATCTCCGCACCCTCTTTTGTCATCCATCAGCAGTCTGCACCCTCCAATGCGATCTCCCATGTCCTTATTATCCCCATACGGTTCAAGACATGCTCCCCCTGTACCGATCTACCCCCTATTGTCTCCATCTACCAAACACTTAAAACGGCATATGCCACTAATACCCATACAGTCACAGAACCCGACCCCCTCTCTCAACTACCTAGCACACAACATACCAAACCTGACCACAACCTGCATATGCCATTCAACCCCTCATCTAATACGCAAGGCTCCCCCACCCACTCCCAACTAATTACCGGAGTGTCCCCCCCACCCTTTCCACACAATGATAACAATAACAATGCATACATCATTAAAGCCATATTAGGAGTCAAAACCTAAACGTCAATCGATGCCTTTGGTGCCACTTGTATTGATACATACTACCACTGTAAATGGGTTGGTTACTCCTCATAAGACAACACATGGCAGATAGAAGATGATCTATTCGGCCCACATGATGATTGGGACCCCGAACACAATCTTGCACTTCTCACCTCCTTCCATAAACATACTAACACGGACTATTTAACACACATTCACCAACAACACACCACCCCCACCCAACCTACAGATAGTCTATACATTTACCAGCCGATCTCTGCCCCCAACATGCACATCTGCATAAATGAGTGTAACCCCGACAAAGATGTCAAGCATGATCAATCACTAATTCGCATGGGCCCCGCCTTTCCAATATTTACGCTCAACATGGCCGCTTCATTGGACTCATTCCTAGTAATAGATTAACATGGTTGTGGGAGAAGTATTCTGGAGGTTTATTATAGCCAGAAACCATGAACCATGAGCCATGAGCCGCATGAGCGGTGAGCCGAAGTCTAAGACACGCGGTTTTCATGAGCGGACTTCTCCAAATTTGGAAATGCGGCAGATTAAAAAAGTTTTAAAATAATAGTTTTTTAATTTGACATTGACGTTTTTGGAATTTCCAGATCCTGTAATGCGGTGAAGATATGTCGTGTGTAACAATTCCGCTCATGGTTTTGTAAATCTGCTCATGGAAAAAACTGACCGTGCAACGAGAAATCCAGTATACCACAGCTAAAAGAGGTATACTGGCGTGTATAGAGTATTCCGCGGTTTTATGTGCCGTAACATTGGAATGAAGCTGACCCTTCTATCGCGACTGTATGATCCCCATGCAACAATATAGTTTGCGGTGCTTGAAAATTCTTGCTTCTTCCTTCATTCTGCGGGAAAGGTTTGCCACTCCACTGGGAAATGCGGTGCCGCATTTCGATTCGCATGTGCGAGATTTCTGAGGAGGTTCAGTGTTCTCGACAGTCGGCGCCCAGAAGACTCGGTGCGACTATCTTACTATGATCAAAGTAGGTACTGGTAGTGGCGGCCACGGTACTTGGAAATGCGGCGCCGCATTTCCTTGTCAGGGGTCGAATGAGGTAAACAAAGTTTGGGGTGAGGAGAAAAACAAGAACCCCAAAAAAACCAAAAATACAGGCACGTGGAAACAGAAGGTAATGGCATAGTATTATCTTAGTATGACCAAAATAGGTTACTGGTAGACAAGACATAAGTCCAACAGTTCTGTTCCCAAAGTCAAAGGTACTTACAGCAGTACAGTTCTACTATAATTGAAACTTCGAAAATGATGGGCGTAACGTTGTCTTGTGCCCCGCAACCCAAGCTCATTGGTCCCCTGGATCCATATTCAGAAGAGTGTACACCTCGTTGGGGCTCAACGCTCGTGCATCTATGAAGTGATGAGTTGTGGAATTACACCGAAGTCTCTTTAGGTACACATAGTACAGATGTTTGGGTCTAGGCCACATTAATATTCAGAAGATGAAGAAACAATCAGGGGCGGAGCTCTCCGCCCCAATGTCCGGGAAATAATTTCAGTTGAACCAGCCAGTAGCCGCTCATTCCCAGCAGCAATCGGCTAAGTGGGTTGGGCAGTCGGTTGCTACCCCTTAGTGGTAACTATACCCGGTCAATTTCCGAGATAAATTTATTACAACCGGTAATATTCCTAATGATTTATTTTGTGTTCAGCTATAAATCCGGCCCTTATAAATATCAACATGTTGACAACACAAGTGTCAAATGCACAACAATAAGTAAATAATAATAATAATAAATAATCACAACCAGATTCACAAGCATGGAGGCATACTGAAGAGATGTGGCCTTTTCTCTTGGAGGACCCACGACATGTCCGCCTCGGCTTCTCCTCGGATGGGGTCAACCCATACTCTGAGTCATGTAGTCATTCCACTTGGCCGATGACCTTGGTGAATTACAACATCCCTCCGTATCTTAAAAAAAAAAAAAAAACCATATCATGTTGGCTGCCATTGTACCAAGTGAGTGTTCCCAATTCATGCTTATTATTCCCTTGGACTTTACATTAATCTTATGCTCTCTGGCGCAATTCGGATGCAAGATTGATGAGTGACATAATCATGGAGTAAGATGTGTAATTCATTATGTAGTGTAATTTGCATATTGGTGGAGCATTGAAACAATGATGTGAATGTCTCATAGGGAAAAAACAAGTGGCAAACATAGACACGTACTTGCGACCTCTAGTTGATGAACGTAAGGAGCTATGGAGGGGGGTCCCGGCATTGGATGCTCCACTTGACCCTATGGCCGGACAATCTTTTCAGAGGAGAGACATATTGCTTTGGACAATGCAGTGGGGGGGTGACTGAGCAGCTGCTGCTGCTCAGTCACTCCCCCCCTCCTACCTTTTTTTCTTTTTTCTTTGTTGCCCCCTCTCTCCCTCTCTCTCTATAACTCTTTGGATTTCATCTGGCCTTAACCTTTTTGAGGCTGGTTATTTGGTTTTTCATCCCAATCTTTTTCATCAAAATTTGGCTGATATTATTGTAGGATGATGAAACTTAATGTACAGAAAGCTTGGTTTACCATTTGTTTCTTTCATCTAAACTGGATGAACTACATGAATAATGGTGACCTATTTTAATCCAAGAGATAGTAATTTTACCATCATTTATTATAAATGATGGCAGTTATTAAACTTGAGCCTATACCCTAACCCTAAAAGTTCGGCCACCGAAACACCGCAGGGGGGAAGATGATTCTGATACTACTGGTTCTACAGAGGAACCTTTTGACATGGCGGAGGACTATGCACTCCAGATGGCAGAGAAGAACCGACGGGGATCTCCTGTGCCTGAGAGGTTATCTCGTTATCAACCGCATGAGGGTCAGACATTTCCATTTGGTGCTCAATGGCCTCCATCAGCCAGTGACAGGGCTCGGGCTCGCACATAGAGCCCTCCAAAGGACTCTCACTATCAGAAGGGTGCTCGCTCACAAAGGTTTAATGATCCTAAACAGTAAACCGTGAGGACACGGCTTTTTGAGAGGGGGAGGGGTAATGTTAGAGGGCTGTCTGGGACGTAGACACTTTTATGGGTTCTGTGGGGTACCCTTAATTTTTGCGCAGACTTACGGATGGTAGACTTTGATCAACAGAGGCCTTAGGGGTGACAGGCACAAGCTTTAGGGGTGGTAGACAGGCTTACACACTCAGTCACAGTCTTACACAGTCGTATACAGCCTATCATAGTCTATCACAGCCATACACAGCCTTACACAGCCCGACACAGCCTTACACAGTCTGTCACAGTCAATCATAGCCTATCACAGTTAGTCACAGTCTATCACAGCTCCACACAGTTTCACACAGCCAGTCACAGCCCGACACAGTTTGGCACAGCCCGTCACAGCGTATATAGGAAACGATTATCATTGGCAGGGAACGACTATGTGGGAACGACATCTGCAGAGGGAACGTGTTTACTTCTTAGGTGACAGTTAGTTAGTTAGGCGGTTAGAACAACTTGTAGATAAAATAGGCAGAGCAAGCATCATAGAGGACACTTCAGAGGGAGCACTTCTTGGTCATGCACGAGAGGAGATCAGGCAGAGAGCAAGGATGGAGAGCACGGCGAAGGAGAAGAGATGAACAGTAGATGCTCGTTACATGCAAAGCTATAGCGATACTGAGAGCAGATTAGAGACACCATGGCTTCGGCCTGATACCTGATAAATCTTAATCTGATACTTATTCGATACAATCACACTGTGTAGAGAGACTTGAGTGAAGCTGTGGAATGAATGGATGAGTGAATGGAACGTGATAAATACTGAAGCAATCTGATGCTTCAGTATACACAGTAAGGTAATTTGCTAACATGAAGGCAATAAGAAATACAAACAGGAAGCACAACCATGATTCACTAGCTGTAGGTCATGACTTATTGTTATGAACGGCCTGAGTGCTTAGAGATATCCAACTCTTCTATCTTGGAGTTCCCACCTCGGATAGCGAAGGGATGGGTGAGTAAAAGCCGCTCGACAGCCCTGCGCCATGGCGTCCAACAGATCGTCTCCAACAGAACGCAATCAAAGTAGAAGTGTTCACAGATAGAGAATAGTTCATACAAAAAGAGAGCCACATGTAATCTGTAGATAAATAGGGATAGAGTACTTCCCAACGAGGAGTAAAAGCGCCGCTGCAAATTAAAAAGAACCATGAGGGTCTGAGCAAAGCGATCATCGCTTTGTCGCCTGCCAGAGAGGAATCTGCCTAACCGCCAATGCGCATCCCAAGAGCCAGCCATCACGAGTACCATGTAGCAGCAGGGGAGCAGATTTACACGGCACATCATCAAGGATCCCTGAAGCACGAGTTCTGTGCTGTGAAATGTGTCGGCCCGCTTAGGGCACAGCTCCTCGATTTCTCATCCATGGTGGACGAAAAGCCGCATTTTAGCACGAGATGATCAATGGGGGTGGCTCCTCAGGAATCCTGAGTGGCATACAGTGTTGGCCCACCATGTCTGGAAGCTTAAACTGTACTACTTGCTTTAATCGCTTGCAAGCAAAATGAGTGAACTCCCTGAACTAGGTAAGAGGTGTGCCAATGAGCCACATTAAACCATAAACAAAGCTGGGAATCCTTCTGCATCATGACTTTCGCATCATACAGGTACATATGGGGTGGAACTGAAGGTAAGACCCAATGATCCCCACTGGAATAACTCAGAAATCGTGATTGCATCTTCTGCTGCTCAATGTGATAACACGCAATGAAACAAGCAGCATAGTAGAATCCACAGCCCATGACAATACTAGATACTTCCTTGGTCTTGGTGTAGATGTACCCATGAACAATCTGGAAGGCAATTAATTCCTTCAACATGGTGCCTGCCTCAGACCAATACCTTGCAAAATGATGATCCTCAATGGTTCGATTGTTCGGAAGAACCTTAGTCCGAGTTGCCACTGGCAACCAGATGCGCATGATCTGGTAATAATGTGCCAAAGACTGTGGAGGACTAAATTCCTTCCAAGCCAAATCCATCACAATGGGAATTTGGTTGAAGGGCATAATCATAGCCCGATTGTACTCCATTGCAGCAGGAGTCCTAGGTGGATTAAAAGTAGCATCCCCCCAAACCTCAGACTGCGGCTTTGCCATGGTATCAACAGGGTCAGCCACCTGCATAGCCACCTGCTGTGGGGGCTGTGATATTGCCGCCACTGTCCCTCCTACTACCGGCAACTCCTGCACCTCCTGCGAAGAAGACTGAAAAATCAGAGTCCTGGCATGCAAATAAGTAGCCACCAGCTGCTCCTCAGGAACAAAGACTCTTTTGTCAATATTGAAACTCAGGTCATCCACTTGAGTCTGCAGCCCTTCCACATCATCCTGTAACTCTACTATCATACTATAGACATTGTCTATAGTAATGGTGGCAATGTTCTGCACCTGCAACCTGAGATCATTCATCTCCCCCTGAGTGAGCTTTCGTGGTGCCTTCCCTTCCACCGGCCCTTGTGTTAACCATACTTGCATAAGATGATTATCCACCAAGTCTTGTGTAGCACCCCCTGAGAGCCTGCTCCTCCTTGAGTCTGTACACATCTAACTTCTGCTGTAAAGCCTCCATGCGCTTCGCATGAGGTTCAACCAGGGCCGCATAGGCAACAACCAGATTATTGGCTTCCTTCCAAGCCTTGTTAGCCACAGAGAGTTCATTCTTTTGGCCCGTGAGTGTTTGCTGCAACTTCAGGATGTATCTTTCCTTCCCAGCCTCAACCTGACTATTTTGTTGGAAAGTAACCTCATTGCAACAGATTGTAGCTCTCAAATCAGCAATGAATTTCCCTTGCTCTACTATCTTAGCCTCTGCCATCATACACCTCTCTGCTTGTCTGTTAACTTCTAATGCAATCTGGTCCAGAGCGGTTGTCAGTGTGGCACATTGGATGGTTATTTTCTGATGAACTGCCTCCAACTCTGTATGGAGCACGTTCACTTCCTGCAACTTGCCCTCATGCTTCACCTGCAATTGGTATAGTTGTTGCTTATGTGCTTCATGCAACTTCTCCTGCTCTAGACTGTTAGAGAACTGTCTGGGACTTAGGCACTTTTATGGGTTCCAAGGGGTACCCTTATTTTTTACATAGACCAGTCACAGCCCGTCACAGCCACACAGCCAGTCACAGCCCAACACAGCCCGTCACAGCCCGACACAGTCGCACAGCCAGTCACAGCCCAACACAGTCGCATAGCCAGTCACAGCCCGTCACGGTTGCACACAGCCAGTCACAACTTGACACAGCTCTCACGACCATAGGGAACAGATAGCAGGACAGGGAACGACTGTGGGGAACAACATCTGCGAATGGAACATGTTAGTTCACGGATGACGGTTAGTGAGGGAAACGGTTAGAACAACGGGTAGGAAGATAAAGCCAAGAGCGGGGACTGGAAAGGGATCACTGCTTGGGGAATCCTGGGGGGACATCACGGAGGACGGACGGAGGAAGATGGGGAGAGAAGAGGAATGATGATGATACTACAGAGAGGAGGAGGAGACAATTGCGACTTAGTTAGTAGAAGCTGTAGAATTACATAGAAAGGTAGATTAGAGAAACTGTGGCATCAACATGTATCTGATTATCATTAATCTGATTCTTATCCGATACAAACACCTTGTGTAGAGAGATGAATGGAATCAGAGGGTCAAAGGAGCAATCTGACGCTTAAATGTACTTGGTAAAGAAGAACTGAGAATATGAAAACCAGAAGGAATATAAATTGGAAACCCAACCATGATTCACTAGTTGCAGGTCATGACTGATTGTTCTACGCGGGTTGAGTGCTTAGAGATATCCAACTCTTCTATCTTGGAGTTTCCCCCTCGGATAGCAAAGGGATGGGTGAGTAAAAGCCGCGCGACATTTGGCGACCATACTGGGGAACTGGGTATTAATGAACAACCAGATGTGATAGGCATCTGGTGGGATCATGGCGGTTGGAGAATTAAAGAATTTGATGTGAATCAAATTCCCTGTGGAACAAAGAAGGAAAGATTGTCTAAACAATTCTTTCAGAAGTTTCTGGAATTGCCAGACGGTTGTAAAGAAAATATTCTTAAGAGAGTGCATGATGCTGACCCGGAATGGGGTCTGGAGAAAGGAGTGATAAAGATTTATCAGGTGGCCTGTAGAGGAAGAGCACGTTGGTTACCAACACTGGTTTATGTGATAGCCTTGCTATCCATTAAGCGAGTAGAGTTTGACAGCTGGGAGGAAAGAAAGGTGAATGTTTATACTCATATGCATGAGGAACTTGTACTGGTAAAGAACTGGATTCCAAAATGATATCTTGTGGATCAAACCCACACCAAGAACAGCTTTTCAGACTTGTTTACCATATGGGTATATAGTAACGGAGACTTCTAGTATATCCAGAGGAACATTGAAGCTTGAGAGAAACCCAGGCATATACGAGAGATACTACAGAAGGGAGTTTTGGTCATTGCCACATTAAAAGAAATGAAGGACATGGGACATGAGTGATGAAAGAGAAGCTAGACTCCAGAGATATTCAGCAAAAAGATAAAGTTATCTGAAAGCTAATTATCCATACCTTTGGGAGAGAGGAATAGACATTGGGGAATCATCTAGACCTCTCACACCATTGAGATCAGGGAGTAAATCACCCATACCGGAAGAGTTAGAGTTGGATACTATACCTTCCTTTTCTTTGCAAGAAAGATTAAGGGATTTGGCAGGGGAAGAAGATCAAACACGAGGTGAAAGATCTGAGGTGCATCCTTGGATAAAAGATTTAACAGAAATCTTTGATAAGAGTTGGCATGGAATACCAAGAGTAGGAACTCCAGTTTCTGAAACTAAAGATGAGGTGGCAGAGCCAACGGAGAGTTCAAACTCTCCAACACTATTACAAAACAGTTACATGAGTGAAGAAGAAGAAGCCCAAGGGCAGAACTTGGAAGATGAAAACAGAGAGAAGAAATTGGAAGATGAGGAGTATGAAGAAGTAGACCCAGCAGCTGAGGTTGAGACTACAACCAGGACATCCCAACCCGTTGGACCTGGATCAAGTGGAGCACTTGGATCACAGGCCAACGAAGGTGTCGGCTTAGAGGGATCAGGCGGAAGACCTGGATCTGGCTCTGGGGGGACAGGGAGTGTGGAAAGTAGTGCAACAGAGGCTGGGAATACTGTGAATATAGTAAGGCCAGGAGCAGGAAGTGCTCAGGGGCCAGTACTTGGTAGAAGAACCACCACAACTACTAGAGGTCCTCGAGGACCAGTATCAGCCCAAGGGCCAACACCTGCAGGAGGGCAGGGGGTAGGGCACAGATGGCGTTACAACCAACACGGGCAAAACCACCTTTTCCAATATATTCAGGAAAAGGGGATCCTGATGTACACATTAGCCAATTCGAGCACATGTGTATAGTGAACAATGAGAATGGCGATGATGCCAAGATGAGACTGTTTTTGTGTTCACTTATAAAGAAAGCCAGTGAATGGTATGCAAGATTCCCTGATAATCATTTCCTAACCTGGAATGGCTTGAGTACACCGTTCCGAAATAGGTTCAGGACTAGTAAAACTGAGGATGAAGTGTATGGAAGTTTACAACAGTTGAAGCAAAATAAGCATGAAATTGTTGAAGAGTATATGGAGAAGATGGAGCTGATGATGAAAAAGCTGGCAGCTGTACCAGCACCAGGGCTACAAAAGGCTTGGTTTGTGAATGGACTAAGACCAGAGCTGCAAAAGAAAGTGGACATGTTACCCCACAATACAGTGGAGGAGGCATTTGAAACAGCAAACAAAATTGAGCAATTGGGAATGCTTAGGAGAGAGAAAAGAGATGAAGAAGACTCAGAGGATGAGTCAGATGAGGAAGAAGAATTGGAACAGAAGAGGAAGAGTAAAAAGAAGGAAAAGTTGAAGAGAGAAAATTATTAGAAAAGATTAGAAGAAATCTTGAAAAAGTATGCCACAGAGGCTACAACCCATTGGAGGAAGGGTGTTTGGTGTGCAAAATGCCAGAATGAAGGCCACACCACCACTGAATGCCACATGAAGGAGAAACACTGCACTATCTATAAAATGGATAACCATTCTACTGAGAATTGTTACTACAACAGAAGGATAGCAGCAAGAGAACCTAGACAAGTAAGGGTGCATCAAGTGCAGCCCCCCTGTGAGAACATACTTACACGATTTGGCTGTCCCTTGGAATTTATCAGTGATCAGGGAAGTCACTTCATTAATGAGACCATTGAATTATTGACTAAAGAGTTCATGATTGTGCATAGGAAGAGTACAACATATTACCCACAGGGTAATGGGCAGGCAGAGGCTACCAACAAAATACTATGTACTATCTTGGCTAAGATAGTCAATGCAAACAGAACGGATTGGGATACAAAGCTGCTGACAGCTTTGTGGTCATACAGCACTTCATATAAAGTCACCACTAAGTATACACCATTCCAATTAGTTTATGGTATGGAAGCTTTACTTCCAGTGGAATTCCTGTTACCTACCATGAGAACGGAATGGGGAAAGAGAATGGAATTGCAAGATACAATTAAGGTTAGGAAACATGAATTATACCATGTGGAAGAAGTACGAGCTGATGCAGCTGACAACATGACTAGAATTCAGAGGAAAAGGAATGATCAGTTTGATGAAGGGAAGTTGAAGACTTTTAAAACAGGAGATTTGGTTTTGTGGTTACAAAAGAAGGGAAAGAATTAAAGCTTCTAAGCTTAAATCGCCATGGAAGGGACCTTATGTCATACAAAAGATGTATGATAACAACACGGCCATGTTACACCATAACAAAGAGATGCTGGGGAGAGTCAATGCCAACAAGTTGAAAAATACAGTGGTATCCCTGACAAACAATTGAGGCACGATTGCATATAGAAAACACAGAACAGTCAGGGGTCCCAACGGAACACGAAGTAACTTGTCGTAAAACAAATTGTGTATGTCTAAGCAAAACACAGGTGTTCGAACAGCTATCACAGCCTACAGGATCACACGCCTATCACAGCCCAACACAGGGTCACACAGCCTATCACAGCCCAGCACAGTGTCACACAGTCGCACACAGCCTAACACAGTGCAACACAGCCTATCACAGTCTAACACAGCCTACCAGAATTACACAGTCCATAAGATTAGTGACAGGTGGACGCAGGATAACTTCAGGGAAATGGCCGGCGGAAGAAAGGACGGAAGCCAGTTTAGAAATGGACACGTGGAAGTCAGGGCGCGACACACAGCTGAGAAGGAAGTGCAAGAACAGGTGTCATCAAGAAAGAGGACAAGAGTGGCCGTCAAAGTACCTACTTAGCACGTCAATTCGGATGAATGGCGGGCCCATTACTGAATACGGAAAAAGGGTAACGGAACAAACGGCAAGTACAGAAAAGCGCGGTGTTCAACGTGATAACGTGCAATGAAACAAGCAGTGTAATATACTCCACAGCCCATGACCAAACTGGCTACCTCCTTGGTCTTGGTGTGAATGTGCCCATGAACAACTTGGAAGGCAATTAACTCCTTCAACATGGTGCCTGCCTCAGACCAGTACCGCGCAAAATGATGATCCTCAATGAGCTGATTCATTGCAAGAACTTTAGTCCGAGTGGCCACTGGCAACCAAATGCGCATTATTTGGTAGTAATGTGCAAATGATTGCGGAGGAGCAAATTCGTTCCAAGCTAAATCCAAGACATTGGGGATGTCGTTGAATGGCATGATCATAGCTCGATTGTATTGCAGTGTAGCAGGAGTCCTTGGTGGGTGGAAAGCAGCATCTCCCCATACCTCTGACTGTGTGGTTGTTGTAACAACAGGTTCAGTCACCTGCATTGCCACCTGCTGTGGTATTGGTACCACTGGCCCTTCCACCACTGGTGCCTCCTGCACCTCTTTGCAAGAAGATTGGAAAATAAGCGCTCTGGCCTTCAAGTAAGTAATCCATTAGGTGTTCTTCAGGAATCATGAGCCTCTTGTCAATGTTTGAACTCAAGTCATCCACATCCTCCTGTAGCTCTGCTATCCTACTATAGACATTGTCTATAGTAGTTGTAGCAATGTTTTGCACTTGCTGTCTGAGGTCATTCATCTCCTCCTGGGTGAGTTTCCTCGGTGCTCTCCCTTCAATTGGCCCTTGTGCTACCAGACCTTCATAAGGTGATCATCCACCCTGTCCTGTGTAGCACTCCTGAGATTCTGCTCCTCCTGGAGTCTGTAGGCACTTAACTGCTGCTGTAAACCTTGCGTGTGCTTTGCATGAGGTTCAACTAGGCTTGCATAGGCAGCAGCCAGATTGTTGGCTTCTTTCCCTGCCTTGTTAGCCACAGATAGTTGATTCATATTGGCCATTACTGTGTGTTGCAACTCCAGGATGTACTTCTCTTGGTTTGTTTCAACCTGTTTGTATTGCTGCAAAGCACCCTCGTTGCGACATATTGTATCTTTCAGGTCCATAATGAGTTTGGCTTGCTTCACTACCTCAGTTTCTGCCATTACACATCCCTCCCTCTGCTTGTTGGCTTCTGTTGTGGCTTGCTCTAGAACATTTTTAAGGGTGGCACATTGCATTGTCATCCTTTGATGTACTACCTCCAACTCTGCATGTTGTACCTTCACTCCTTGCATCTCATCCTCATGCTTGGTCTGCAATTGGAATAATTGCTGCCTGTGTGTCTCCTGCAGCTGGTCTTGCTCTAGACCCCCCTCAATCAATTGCTCCTTAGCGAATTGCAAAGCAGCCCTTGTTTCCCCTAACTCATGTTGTAACTTCAGATGAACTTCCTCATCAATCTTGTTAACACACTGAGTGGCCAACCGAGCTTCAAACTCTTTTCTGAGCTCCTCTTTCACAGCTTCCAATTGAGTTAATGGAACATGGGACTTCACATAAGTTCCCAACAAATTCAGGGTTCTGTTTATGGAATTCATAAGCATAGCCTGCTGGGGGTCATCATGGTGAACCTGCTGCTATTCACCCACATCTTCCATAGGATGATGCCTCACAAACCACTCAGGCCACTGCTCGACCAGATCCTCTTTCTCAACCCCCTTCTTCTCCACAGGTGCTGCTGTGTCATTAAGTTCTACTTCTGGAACCTCCTCCACAGGTGTGGGTAATACATGCACAGTAGGGCTTGCCCTGTACAGACTTTGCACTTCCGGTACCACTGTTTCCTTGTCCAAGCTAGAGTTTTCATAGAGAAGGTCCCCCTTCTCAATTTCTGCCACCACCTGTTCTGTAGTGGGGATATCTAACCCTTCTTTCTCCAAATCAATTATTTGTGGTGGAACTGCATGGACAACTTGTGGTAACTCTGTGACAAGCCGATCATCTGGCTGTGATGGCTGTGATACTGAAGTAACCTCCTGTTCATATGTGTTATCCTAGTGGACAGTCCAGCAGGGAAAGTCCACTAAAGAAAATTAAATCTAAAATCCATGACTGATTGTTCTACGCGGGCTGAGTGCTTAGAGATATCCAACTCTTCTATCTTGGAGTTTCCCCCTCGGATAGTGAAGGGATGGGTGAGTAAAAGCCGCGCGACACAGACCCGCTTCAATCAGATTCCCCTTTGGGAGCTGCGGGGCAGCCTTCGTGTCCTCCAATTCTTTCTGCAACTTGAGGTTGGCCTCCACATCCACCTTGTTTGCGTTGTCTGTACCCACATTTCTCTGTGCTGCTGTGCCCCCTCTTGCACAAGAGTATGAGTAACTTCTTCCTCTGTCTGTCTTGTAGCCAATGGTTCTGCTTCTAATGTGATCATTTTCCTTTGCCTCTTAGGCTATTGATGCTCTGCCAATCCCCCCTTCACCCTGTGAAGAACCTTGCTCTTCTATGGCAGTGGTTGCTGTCTCAAACACTCCCATCTCCTTCCTTTCTCTCGCATCAAGTATGCACGAGTCTAGAATAATTTGTGCAATGATTGGCCCGGACACTATGATATGAGACTTTGCGGCAGTGCCTTGTAATCTCTTCATCTCCTCTACCAGTCCATTGTACATTATGTCCGCCCATGCTACCTCTCCTTCTCTCAGGGCTTTGAGTATTTCCTCTGTGAAGGATCTGCTCAAATACTGTTGGTTCTGTTTCATGGCAAACAGAACGTTCAGTATCTGGCCTACCTCCCTTAGCCCTGGGTACACGGCCTTGGTACAAGCATAACTCTGAGTTTTCAAGAAACTCCCTTCTTGGAATAAGTCCCCTATTTGCAGTCTTGCCCTGTGCTCCTCCACATGCACCTGACCTGATGGCAATTCAAACAATTGTTGTAGGTATAGGGGAGTAACTTCTAATTCAACTCCCTTCACTGTTGTTGCTCCTGTTCTAGGCTCAAAGTTCTGCAAGAATTGTAACATGTACTGCCTATGGTGCAATGTCCAATCTTTGCTTTGCAATCCTTCTAATCGCAGCTCCTTCAGTAACTGTACCGCCTGTGGAGTAGCAATCGTTTGTTTCTGCAGGATTGTGGTGCTCTTCACCCTGATTTCTTCCATCCCTCTCACTCTCTTCATTGTAGACCCACAAAAAGGTTTTGGCTGTAACAATTGAAGAAATGCCTGCAGGGCACAAAGCATAAACGTATGGTTGTTACAAAATGCTATGGGTAATTTCTTGTAAGCCTGTGGGGCTTGCAAGCAACGATTAAGAGAAAAGATACGCTCTGTCCTTCCGTCCTTATGCCACTGCGTAAGTAATATTGCGAGCGTATAGTCTGTTAGTTCCTCCATAGCTTCAAAGCTATAGCATTGATGGTCTATCCCGTCGAGACGCCCGTTACTTGGAACGACGCCGACTCTTGCGCTTAAAATCCCTCCAATTTCTTGATCCTGCTTCTGGCTTATGATTGGCTGTCAATGCAGATTTCTGAGTTATTCCAGTGGCGATCATTGGATCTTACCATCAGTGCCACATCATACGTACTTATATGATGTAAAAACCATGTTGCAGAATGATTCACAACTTCGTTCATGGTTTAACTTGGCTTGGAACATCTTGGCCAAAGAAAAATTCGGCTTTGAAGATATTTTTACTAAGGGCCAAGCAGCCTGGAGGTATTTACACACTTCCCAAGTAATCGGAACGCCTCTCATTTATACGGACAAGGAGTTGAGGGTGTTCACTAACATGGCTTGTGACCACTTACAACAGGTCATGAATGGTAAGCTTCCAGACATGATGGGCCAACACTGCATGCCAATCATCATTCCTTAGAAACCAAAGAAGATCAGAAAACCAAAAAACCGCAGGACTGAGGACGATTCAGACACTACAATTGAATCTTCAGAGAAATCTTTTGACATATGGGAAGAATATGAAAACTCAATGATGGACAAAAGACGAAGGGGATCTCCTATGTCTGAGCAATTACAGCCTGTTCTATCAAAGGGCAAGAAATCAATTTCAGGTACAGCTCAAGCATCTCCATCAAGCAGTCACAGAACTCGGGCACGCACACAGAGCCCTACAAGGAACTCTCAACAGCAGAAAGGTGTTCGTTCACAAAGGGTTGCTGATCCTAAACAGTAAACCGTGAGGACACGGCTTTTTGAGAGGGGAAGGGGTAATGTTAGAGGACTGTCTGGGACTTAGGCACTTTTATGGGTTCCAAGGAGTACCCTTATTTTTACATAGACCAGTCACAGCCCGTCACAGCCCGACACAGTCGCACAGCCAGTCACAGCCAGACACAGCCCCACACTAACAACGGGTAGGAAGATAAAGCCAGGAGCGGGGACTGGAAAGGGATCACTGCTTGGGGAATCCTGGGGGGACATCACGGAGGACGGACGGAGGAAGATGGGGAGAGAAGAGGAATGATGATGATACTACAGAGAGGAGGAGGAGACAATTGCGACTTAGTTAGTAGAAGCTGTAGAATTACATAGAAAGGTAGATTAGAGAAACTGTGGCATCAAAATGTATCTGATTATCATTAATCTGATTCTTATCCGATACAAACACCTTGTGTAGAGAGACTTGAGTGAAGCTGTGTATGAATGGAATCAGAGGGTCAAAGGAGCAATCTGACGCTTAAATGTACTTGGTAAAGAAGAACTGAGAATATGAAAACCAGAAGGAATATAAATTGGAAACCCAACCATGATTCATTAGCTGCAGGTATGTACACAAGTATTGCAAGAGTTGTGATGAGTGTCAGAGGCTAGGACCTTTGCAAAGATCTGGGAAGATGGCTTTGCATCCTACGATGCCTACTGAACCATTCCAGAAATGGGGACTAGACTTTGTTGGACCAATTAATCCACCAGCCAGGACACAGAACAAGTATATAATCACAGCCACTGATTATACTACAAAGTGGGTGGAAGCTAAGGCTCTGAGGGACAACATAGCTAAGTCCACAACAAGGTTCCTATATGAGAACATACTCACAAGATTTGGCTGTCCCCTGGAATTTATCAGTGACCAGGGAAGTTATTTCATTAATGAGACCATAGAACTATTGACTAAAGAGTTCATGATTGTGCACAGGAAGAGTACAACCTATTACCCATAGGGCAATGGGCAGGCAGAGGCCACCAACAAAATACTATGCACTATCTTGGCTAAGATAGTCAATGCAAACAGAACAGACTGGGATACAAAGCTGTTGACGGCTTTGTGGTCATATAAGACTTCATATAAAGTCACCACCAAGTATACACCATTCCAATTAGTTTATGGTATGGAAGCTTTACTACCAGTGGAATTCTTATTACCTACCATGAGAACTGAATGGGGAAGGAGAATGGAATTGGAGGATTCAATTAAAGTAAGGAAACATGAATTATATCATGTGGAAGAAGTACGTGCTGATGCAGCAGATAACATGACCAAAATTCAGATGAAGAGGAAGGATCAAGGTAAATTGAAGACTTTTAAGACGGGTGATTTGGTACTGTGGTTGCAGAAGAAGGGAAAGATTAAAGCTTCTAAGTTAAGTCACCATGGAAAGGGCCTTATGTCATACAGAAGATGTATGATAACAACACAACCATGTTACAAACCATTAACAAAGAGATGCTTGGTAGAGTCAATGCCAATAAGTTGAAGGGATACAGTGGTATCCATGATAAACCATTGCAGCATGATTTGCATCTTGAAACACAGATGTAGTCATAGACTATACCGGTGACACCAACGGAGCATGAAGCACTTGTCGTAAAGCCGAATGTGTATGGTCATAGCAGAGAACACAGGTGTTCACACAACCATCACAGGAGGTTTACTATTTCATGAGCAGAAACCATGAGCCATGAGCCATGAGCCGCATGAGCCGCATGAGCGGTGAGCCGAAGTCTAAGATACGCGGATTTCATGAGCGGACTCCTCCAAATTTGGAAATGCGGCAGATTAAACAAGTATTAAATAATAGTTTTTTTATTGACCTTGCCGTTTTTGGACGTTCCAGATCATGTAATGCGGCGAAGATATGTCGTCAGTAACAAGTCCGCTCATGGTTTTATAGATCCGCTCATGGAAATAAGTGACCGTGCAACGGGAAATCCAGTATACCACTGCAAAAGGACGTCGCATACTGGCCTATATAGAGTATTCCGCGGTTTTACATGCCTTAACATTGGAATGAAGCTGACCCTTTTGCCGCGATTGAACCAATGGAGTCTGCACCAATACAGTCTGCAGTACTTCACAATTCTGTCTTCTTCGGGTATTCGGCGGGAAAGGGTTTGCAACTGAACTGGGAAATAAGGTGCCGCATTAGGGTTCACACGTGCGAAATTTCGGAGCGGTTTTGGTGTTGGCGAAGGCCGCCTCTACCAGTACCTACGACGATACTTGGAAATGCGGCGCCGCATTTCCTTGTCGGAGGTCGAATGAGGAAAGCAAGATTTCGGAAAGCAGAAAAACATGAACCCTCCAACATACAAAAATACATGCACGTGGAATATAAGTGAACGATATAGGTAATATCTTAGTTCGAGCAAAACAGGTTACTGGTAGGCAAGACATATGTCGGACCTTTCTGTGGCCAGAGTCTGAGGTACTGGCAGCAGTACAGTTCTACTATCCGAAAAGGATGGGCGTACCATTGTATGGGACCGCAAGCCAAGGTCACTGGTCCCCTGGATCCATATTCAGAAGAGTGTGAACCTCCTGGGGCTCAACCCTGGTGCATGTATGAAGTGATGAGTTGTGGAATTACAACGGAGTCTCTTTAGGTACACGTAGTACAAATGCTTGCAAGGGCAGTATGATGCCCCCTTGTTCGCCATGATCTGGAAGTCGGTGCAATTGCAGGTGGGTAATTCTGAAATGGTGATGGTGTACACCTCATTGCGAACAGCTGAGCCCGCCGTGGCCATCTGATACACACGCCCGAATCCTGGTGGGGGCACTTCTGTCGAGCTGTGGATTGTACAGTTCATCCGAAGTGCATTCCCCATCCTTGTCTCGTTCACTTTTGAGGGAGGTCGCCGCCTCTTCGGTTTCCCACAACGGTGTGTAGGATGCTTAGAGCTGTCGTGTCCCATTGTTCTTGCTCTCACAGGGGTCGGTGGTGGAGGCTGTGGAAGCGGAAATGGTTCTGGGGACGTCAGTGCGCTGCACCATCCGAAATCCTGCGGCGGTAAGGCGTCGGCCTCAACCTGACTCAGATCGCAGCCTGGTTCCACCGGCCACACCGGGGGAGCCTCTGGCATTGTTTGTATGCCGTACTTGGGCTTGTCCGGCCCAAAGCCCCATTGTTTGCCGCTCAGGAACTTGTAGTACGTGGCTTGCTGCATGATTGCTCTGTCGATGTCCTCTGTTGTGGCCGTCACTACGTCCACCAGATGTGCGGCAGAAGACGCTCGCCAGGAGGAGTGGACCGATTCTGCCATATTCGTGTTCGGCATGTCCGTGTCGGAATCCAAGCACCCCTAGAAGGACAAAACAATGGTGAGGGACCAATCGAAATGTCCGTAACAGAAAGACAAATGAACGAAATTGACAGCAGCCTACCTCCCGCATGTACTGTCCGAACTGTCGATACCGAAAATGCCACCACCCCAACCAGCTGTGCAATGCTCCCAGATTGGTTGTCTCCACTGCACCTGACGTGTTCCACCAAGCCTCGATGATAGCAAACTTAACCTCCGCGTCATCAAATGTGGGTGCATCCTTCCACGCCGTACAAAGGACACGGTGTTCAGCCTGGAATGAGCTAGCAACAAATTTGGTAGTGTAGTGGGATAGACTCTGCATCCAATGGAATCCACAGGATCTCTCTTTCCCCTCCATTGGAACATTGGGGTCCTCACCGTACACACGCCGCACCGCTGCCCAGTTGGCCTGAGCATTGTCTGCCATGAATCCCCTGAAATTGGGCTCTGGCAATCCCGCCCTTGCCATCTGCTCGTTTATGCCCTCCCACAGATGCATCTCGGACTGTGTGTCCTCCCCTTTCATCTCGCAGATTGCAATCGTCATGAGCCTCTTGGAGTGATAGTCATAAACATGCGCACCCATAGTCACCCACTGGTTTGTAATTCGCTTGATGTGATCAAACATCACCCAAGCATTCGACAAGTTTCCAGTTGTCATGCGAGTGACCAAGTCGACTCCACTCCCAGGCCCACACGTCGACATTTTGAAAATGTAACAACGATCGGATTCGCTGCCTTGCCCTAGAAACCTGCTACCTTGGATGTAGTCATATCCAGTCATTCGTTTCACCTCCAGGATTGAGTACATGTCCGACCCCCTGCCGAACTCCTGCTTGCAAGATACGATGTGATTCCGCACATTCGGACTACAAACGTGCGAGACGGACTCCAAGAGGTCACGCATCTCGTCTTCGGTCAAGGGCTCTCGGTCGGAACCATCTTCAGACATGATTTTGCCAAGAGCAATCTTGTGGGCTGCCTTCAGCTGAATCTGCTTTGGTCTGGCTCCGGGGCTCAATTTCACCTCCTCTTTTATGATGTCGTGTGCTTCTGCACAGCCTCACGCATGTTGCCTCTCGCCAAGGGTGGCAGTGGACCCCAACGTGTATGCAAGCTCTAGTCAAGTCCGGGAGCAAATGGATAACGTAATATTGCTTGGCTCTGCACATGGACATGCACGTCGGTGGTTCTTTGCAATGTGCACACTTGAAAGAACCCGCACGAGCTTGACTGGAGACAATGAATGGATGATGCGTTGTGCCAGTCCAATCCGTCTCGTTTCTCCGCCCTCCTTTGGAGAGAAAGTGGAAGCAGGTGGGATTGAGGCACCTCAGCTTCCCCGCACAGAGGACATATCGTACACGAACACCATCAGCAATTTTCGTGCTACTGGTCTTCGTCACACACCAGGGGTGTCCGTCATGCTTTCGATCCATGTCTGTTAACATCCCGGAGGCTTTGTTTGACGAAGAAACAGGTGGAAACTCGAAGATGACATTGCCATCGACTTTGGGAGGCAGAAACGTTACCTTTCTGACTGGAAATTTGGCATAGTCGAGAGCAGCCAGCTCGGAGCGAGAACCATCGAGGTGATGTTGTCGTAGGAGCTGCACAATGGACCGGGTTGGAGTTATGCTTGAGGCACATGCGTAGCACCGACAGAGACGTCCATGCCGGATTTGAACGACCGTGTGGAGGACATGGGTACCTCAATGCAATCATCTTCCTCGTCGGAAATGTCGAATACGTCCACACGAGAAGCTATGGAGGGTCTTGACGGTCCAGGTCGGGAATGATTATCGTTGCATACCTCTCTCTGTTGGCAGTGGCCGCCTCTCGGTTTCCGGACTCCTTTGTGGATGGTGTGGGCAGCGACTGATTCGGAAAGGGAATGGGCATTCCCACAGCTCGGTACAGGATGGTGTCTGATGGGGGAACGTGCCATTCGATTCCGCAACCTCCGTCGTTACCTAGCACGACAATGGTCTCGTCAACCTGTCCAGGAACATCCTTCCTTTCTTCTTCCAAATAAACTGTGCCCGGTTTGAGCTTGAATTTGGAACAAAGGTAAGTTTCAGTCACTCTGCAAAGTCCTCCCTCGTTTGGGATCCAGGCTCTCCCAAGTTGCGGAGGACAGCAAACTATAGCGTAGGAATTCGGAGTCATCGAACACCGCACGGAGTTGGCAAGTGCGAGGTTCAGTATAGCGACAGACCAAGGCTCACAGGTACCATGCGGAGTCCATCGACGATTGGAAGTTGCACATTGAAGTGGAAAGTATTGTTTCAAGCTACATGCATGAAGGTGGGAGGTTTGATTCCATAGCCAGTAAGTATGACAATGATGGCCGATTCGGCGACGAAATAACATCTCCTGACAGTTTCTCCTGAGGGTGGATCCAGCAGTATTCTCGGCAGACAGGAACATTCGCACTGACAAGTGCCAGGACTGTTAGTTAAAACGGTCAGACAACCAAGTTGTGCTCATCAAGACTGGCCGCAATGTTGTTTCGGAACAATGCAACCCATTGAGGTTCCAGATTTCCCGTCCCGAGTGATTCTTTCGATTGCTGGTGGACGGAAATACGGCGCCGCATTTCCGTATTGCTTCTTGGTCATGCACCAGAGCGACGGAAATGCGGCACCGAGTTTCCGTCCGGGGGAAACCTTTATACTCTCCAGAACGGAAATGCGGCAACGCATTTCCATCCAGCAAGCACGGTATGTGAAGGTGGAACGGAAATGCGGTACCGCATTTCCGTTCTGATTGAGAATTATGAACAACGGGAACAGAAATGCGGCACCGCATTTCTGTCGGAGTCGCACTTTCCGACATTCCAGAACGGAAATGCGGCGCCGCATTTCCATTTTGTATCTGATGCATGGAGCAGAGTGCAATTCCGACCGCTTAAGACATTCATACTATCCAGAAAGGAAATGCGGTACCGCATTTCCGTTCTGACTGAAAATCGTGAACCATCGGAACTGAAATGCGGCAGCGCATTTCCATCCGAGTCGCACCTCCCAACATTCCAGAACGGAAATGCGGCACCGCATTTCCGTCGGAGTCGCACCTTCCGACATTCCAAAATGGAAATGCGGCGGCGCATTTCCGTTTTGTATGTGAGGCATGGAGCTGTGGAACGAAAATGCGGCACAGCATTTCCGCCAGCGTCAGACGTTAATACTCTACAGAACGGAAATGCGGTACCGCATTTCCGTTCTGACTGAAAATCGTGCGCAACGGGAACAGAAATGCGGCGCCGCATTTCCGTTTTGTATATGGGGCCTGGAGCTGTGGTACGGAAATGTGGTGCCGCATTTCCATCCATGTGAGACCTTCAAACTTTCCAGACCGGAAATGCGGCACCGCATTTCTGTCCAGGTGAGACCTCTATACTTTCCCGAACGGAAATGTGGCACGGCATTTCCGTTCATCAACTAACGTATGTGAAGGGGGAACGGAAATGCGGTACCACATTTCCGTTCACATTGAAAATCATGAACCACGGGAACTGAAATGTTGTGCCTCATTTCCGTCCGAATTGCACCTTTCGACATTCCAGAACGGAAATGCGGCGCCGCATTTCCCTTTTGTATCTCATACATGGAGCTGTGGGACGGAAATGCGGCACCGTATTTCCGTTCAACAACTAAGGTATGTGAAGGTGGAACGGAAATGCGGTGCCGCATTTTTTCCAACAAGTACGGATGTGTAGCTTCGTGATGGTACTTAACGGAAATGCGGCGCCGCATTCGCATTTTCACTCCAACTCATCAGACGCTGGGACGGAAATGCCTTGAAATGTGAACACGTGGAGCACGGAATTGCTGCACATGTCGGCACTCTATCTCTGACTGAAGGGGCATGAGGCGCGCGCCTGACCGTTGGATAATGATGTTTGTTTTTCGGACGGCAGGCGTACCTTGAACGATTCGAATTTCGTAATGACGCAAAGTCCACGAGGAGACACTTTCGTCCAACCCTTTCGAACGCAAGTGGTGCATCACCGCCGTTTCATCTACTTTTGTCGTGTCTCCTCAGTCACCCCTCTCGCGCCCTTTCCATCTGCACTCTTTGCCCCTTTTCCCTCTCTCTGTTCTTCTTATGCTCGAACCTGAGAGGGGGGAGTTCGTGCACCAGACAGGAGACCTCGTCGCAAGCTCCGGAAATTATACTTCGGACGTAGGCCAATGCCGAAGGGGAGGAAGCAGATGCGTCTACAGGAGGAGATTGACATCTCCGAGCAGCAGGCCACTCAGGCAACCCAGCCACCAGTGAGAGCTCCATGCGATCGGGCTGCGCGCAGCTGATCGAGCACCGAACCCCCCATTTTGCTTCTGTAATTCTTAGACTGAATGCTAGGAGACTTGAATGCAGAACATGTTTGCATGCCTAACAAGAAAGGTGGACGTGCTGGAGGGATCGCAGGAATCCGAAGAGCCGCAGGAAGAGTCTGAGGAGCTAGCTGCAGCACGTACACCCACCCGATCCCCGAGCGCGGGTATTCCTGCCGGGCCTAGCCCTGTGCGATTCAAAGACGCGGCTTCGAAGGGCAAGTTCAAAGCCCCAGAGATCGACTCGCATTCTTCGGTCATGGAGAATCGCCAGCAGGGGTCGGGCCCTTCTCCAGCAAAGTCGAAGAAGAAGCAGCCCGTCCCTCTACTGGCTTCTGAACCGGCTCAGGCCGATTCACCCCCCCCAACGCGAATGAAGCAGCAGGGTAAAAGACAGATTCAATTGCAGCAGACACCTTCACCTGCAAGGATGAGGAAGCAGAAGGCAATCAGGGCGACGGCCGAACAATCTCCCGCAAAACCACTTCCACGAGCTGAAGCTTAGTTCCTGGAGGATTTCCCGCCTGCAGATGTTGGGGCCGACTCTGCTGCAGCGAAGCGAAGGCATGGATCGACCGTTGATCTCGATTTGGTACCGGAGGAGGGTGCTGCCGCTCAACGTTCGCAGCAAGACCTCACCACCGATGAGCAAGCAGGCCCGGAGGGAAACAATCGCAATGTTCAGGTCCTTCAAAGTCTGATCCAGCACAATGACGGCGCGCTTTTCGAGCTGCAAATAGTATATTTGTCAGAATTGCAAAAAAGAAACACATCACATACTTGAAGAGAAGAAACAGCATGTTCGAATACACACCTGACTCCAAAATGTAGCCTTGTGGAGCCAGTTATCAAACACCAAATCACTGATTCCTTCCACCTTTGTGCCAGGCTGTATGGTGCTCTTTGGGAACTGATTCAAGTCCTTTACTGTTTGATCTGAGTTCCATATCTCCAGCCACCTTATTTTTTTTTGTGGGTCGACCATCGATATGGCCAGCCGGTGCAATTTCTCCTGCTGCATCTCCGGATGCACATGCTTGTCATAGTGTGTTTTGATCTGCTGAAGGAACTCAGGACCAAGTCCAGGATCTACTATTCTAAGCTGCTTTCCGAAGGCTGACATCAATTTGGTTCTTCGCATCTCAAACTCCTTCTTTATTGCAGCTTCCACACCCTTTGATGTCCTTAGTTCCTCTGGTGTAGTGCGGTAATATTCGGATTTTCCCTTCTCAGCTGCCTCTGCCAGTTCTTGCTGCATTCATTCAAGTAGTGATTAGCTCCGAAGGGACTCTAAACATGTATTCGAAAAGTAAACAGATTACAGACTCGGGCTTACCGCATACATGTACTCCAGAAACGCCTCTCGTGTCAAAGAATACCAAGTGCCTGCAGCTCTTCCTGTTTCGCACTTCTTGATGATATTGGGTGGTAGTACTGTCCGAAAATCATCCAGCTTCATCAGACCAATCCTCTGAATTCGGAATAGTGTGTGAACCAAGCTTGTTGTCACATGCGATTTCTCTGTCGATCTGCAAAACATTGAAAACATTGCATTCCTTAACACTGTTTTTTGAGGATCAACAAGACACTACAGAGGGAATGAAATCTCCTGGATGACTTACTTGTTCACGTCGTGCATAGCTGTAAGAAGCCTAGCGATGTCGTTTCCTGGATCCAAAACCATTGCCTCCACAGCAACATGCTTGTCTTTGTCTTTCGAATGGTGTTTCTAAATGTATCCCATCCATGCCAGCAATCGGTGGTTGCCGTCCCAGACGTAGAACATGTGGTTGCAAAATTGCTGGGTGTTCTTTCCCATCATGAGGCCCAGCTCGAACTCCTCATTGGCATCTTTCCAGCTCATCCCAGTTATCACTGATCTCTGGAAACTAATGTGCTTTTCCCATTTATATCCGTCAGTGACACATAAAAAACTTGTGCACCAAGTCTATATCCATGCACAAAATCACTCTCCAATTTTTGTTATGTCATGGGAAAGAGGTGGACGCACAACAGGCATTGATATCATCCGGCACAGAGGTATGTCCAGACGCCCTCCAGATACGAGCATGTCCCTTATAACCTCCTGAGAGTTTACCTTCTGGAATGACATGAGTTCTTTCACCTTGTCAAGGTAGTGCACTTCGGATTCATCTGCTTCATCTGTATTCTCTGAGCTTTTTGCGGACTCGTCCCCATCTCCAGATCCTTTCCCCTCTGATCCTGTAGGCTTCGACCTCACAGTTTTCTGCACGATGCCATTCAGTTCTGACTAAGTGATTTGCAAATAGTGAATGGCGGTAACGACAATCACTCTGTATCAAGGAAACTCACCATGAATGGTGTGAAAGAATTCAGCACAATCTACACATGCAAAGCCGAGACTGCCGTATTCAAAACAAAAGAGAGCGATAGCGAACGGCGTTAACGACAATCACAAAAGATAACAACCTGCCGGATCGGTGTTGTGTAATGACATATATGTGCAACTGATTGGCGGCAACGACATTCAGTGTAGTTTAGGGAGAATAGTAAGTGCAGACTCTCTCTTCAAACACATAGGTACATAAATCTCATGAGCAGAATCGAATGGCGTTAACGACGCTCGCGATTCAGTAGTTCCTGCTAAAGAATGGAAGAGGAAGGACTCCTTGAAAGGCAATCACACAGACTATATGATAAAACTTACTGGCACCTTTTTAGGTTTTGAAATTTGATCCCCTTCTGCAGCTTTCCTCTTCCCTCTCACATCTGCTGGAGTTTCTGTCTGCGCAAGGGTTTCTTGACCTTCTTCAGGTTCGGCGTTCCGCGTGCTTCCACCTTCTTCAGTGTCCCTGCGATTCATCTCTGCCTCCACAGGCTGGCGCACTCTTATCGCCGACTGTGTCGCAGCCGCTGCCTCAGTCTCCGTCTGCTCTTGTGAATCAGTCTCCGCGTTCACCTGCCTTTGGCCCTGTGTTCTCCAACAAACGACGCCTCGTCATTTTCTCTCTTGCTCTGCGTCTCTCTCTAAGGGAAGTAAAATAAAGAGACTTTCTTCTCTTTCGTATTCTAGAAGGAACCCTCTCCAGCTTGACTACCACTCTCCCTCTAAGCGCGAAAAGTAGAAAAACGCAGTGACTCCGAT
The DNA here is from genome assembly GCA_030704615.1 of Takakia lepidozioides. Classification (NCBI taxonomy): domain Eukaryota; kingdom Viridiplantae; phylum Streptophyta; class Takakiopsida; order Takakiales; family Takakiaceae; genus Takakia; species Takakia lepidozioides. The sequence continues at coordinate 27,980,175 of CM060734.1, forward strand.
TTCTTGCGGGATTGCCTGTGTTCTTGCGTGTCTCTAGAAGCATCGGATTCCCTCCCGCGTGACCGTTACACATAGTCGTTTCGTTATTAGTGCACATGCCAGCAATTGGTGTACAGCTGTTCGTATTCAGTTATGGATGTCTGACGTGTGCCGCCCAAAACAAAACGGCGTGTTCTAATTATATAACTGGTTCAATATTTAAAAACAGCGAATCCCAGAAATTGATGCGCAGTCTTAAACAAATAAATATAAATGAACGAGAGTTTGATGACAAATTTTGGAATATCATACACGGTCATCCTTGTTATCCAAACCCCACATTCGTTGCACATTTGAAACTTTCCAGGTGCGCATGATCATTGGTAGTAGTATAGATACATTTACTTAATCTGCAATCCCATTCTCGGATCCTGTGGCATGCTTCCAGGAAGTCGGCTTTGTTATTGGGTTTATTGATGAGGTTCTGATTAACGGTTTAACAGTTGCCGACACTGCCCCTATGGATTCTCTGACCACTGGGCCCACAAGAAAAGTAATTAAAATGGACGGCTGCATATCTGGAATGAATAACAGAATATGCACAGTCGTTATCTGAGCTTCCTCCGCCATATGCTCTGCTCATTCTTCAACTGTGTTCTGGAGACAGCAGTAAACCGATTTACACTAGATCTGCGATAGCAAGGTACAAACATACTCGAGGAAGGAAGATGGCTTCCTCTGAAGCGGAGTTCTTCTCAGACGACAAACCAGTGCCGTTCTCCCAGGAAGTCCTTGACAATGGATTTGCAATTGTTCTGGAACATGTCTTGGCTACCCGTTTTCAGCTGCAAATGGCTCCATCTTTTTGGAGAAAGAGGTTTACGATCTGAAAGGGAAAATATTCTTTCCAAACCGTGATGAGACGGCTCATATCAGCCAGTGGAGTGCGTCTGGTTACAGTACTTGGAGAGCCTCGGCGAAAGTCCCTTGGGTCATATGTGACGCCCGGGACTGCTGCTTCGGTCGTTTGAAGACAAGAGGTGGTGGTGAAAAAAGAACAGACTTCCTCCACTCCATCGTTGAGCTTTCGGATTCTTCCGATGACATAAAATTCCAAATCCAGTCCTTCCTACTGTGGTTTGCAGAAGCTGATGAAAGAGATTTGTAGTGTCATTCCAAAATTGCGGCGATGGGAGGAATGGCTGGATTCAAAAGTGAGTTGCGGGGAATTGATTGGGAATCTTTGAAGCAGGTGCCTGTGAAGTTCTTGCCGGAGACTTTTGATGGCGATATCCTATTCGAGCTGCCTCCTCCTCCGCGAGTTGGAGGTGTAACAATCATGATGCATGGAATGGACAAGAAACACGACGGGCACCCGTGGTGCAGAACAAAAACATCCAATATTCAGAATGATGACAAGCTTGTTTTCAGGAGGACAGTTTGCAATGGACACCTTAGGTGTGATAATTTGAATTGCAGACACTTTCTTCAGTCTGGAGTTCATAATCAAAGCGAATGGGAGGGTCTGGCGGAGAATCCATTTCAGCCTGGGACTGCCCCTCCACCGGCAAACACTTTCGTCTGCAAATTCTGCAAACTTGTGCCATCCTGCTTGGCGCTCTGCGGAGCAAGAATGTACTATGTTGTCCACCGTTTGAATACAATGACGAGAGCTTGTGTGCATTTTGGATTCCATAACCATCCTGTCTCGAAGGGGGATTACAGGGAGAGTGTTGAGACAGTATCGAGGTTGATCAAACAGGAGTTCGGAGAAACCCATCCGCAACACAACATCTGCAATTGCTCTTGGCGCAAGCAAGTCCTTCTTGGAAAGCCATATTTTGAGTGAAGGAGATTCTGTGGGGACTAAACTTGACGGTGCAGCATTGGACCTGGTCATGGATCATTTCTCCACTTTAAGTTCACCTAACATTCGGCATCAGATCAATGCATTGAGAATGGGCTCTGGGATCAGAGGCTACATAGACAATATTTTGGAATTGAAACGACTGAGCAAGTACGATTACATCCAGGACAATGTATTCCCAGGTCAAGGTGCCATCAAAGTTTTTCTTTTCAAAATGTCGACTGTTGGGGAGGGCAGTGGGGTTAGCCTCGTGAAGCGGATGCAGAAGACTGGGGACTTGCAGAACTGTTTTCTTATGTTTGATCATGTGAAACGAGTGAAGGATTGGACGACAATGGCTTGTCATGTCTACGATCCAGTGTACCAACGAGTTATGACAATTGCAGTTTGTGACATGCAATCCGAGGATACGGAATCCCAGAAGCTCATGTGGAATTCCCTGATACGTGTCATGGGCTGCCATGGGCTGCCATCTCCAAATTTCGCAGGTTTCATGGCGGATAGTGCTCAAGCAAATTTCAATGCTATTCGTATTGTCTTCGGATCGGGCGACCCAAAGTGCCTATGCCAGGAAGAGAGCGTACATGTCTATTCCATTGGACACAATCTCTGGAAAAACATACAAAGTCGGACATCAAACCAGAGATGCAGACTCAGCACCGTAAATTGTGCAAAGAGTACAAATGCTAGAACAATGAAGGAGGCGGACACTTTGTTCCAGACAATTCGTGCCTGGTGGTTCTCTTCTGGAGCTGCATCACTTGAGAGTATGAGAGCATTGGAAGATTGGCTGGCGTTTTGGCACTTCCGGTATAGACAGTGGGGAGCAGCCATGACAATGGTACGAGGCTTCTATTTCATGCTTTATTCATACATTTGCTTTCCATATTTTTGACTCATTGCTTTCTTTATGTTGTTTCCTGTGTGCACTATTCTGAAGTGTGGTTATCCTCTTTGCAGAACATGTCCATTGAGGAAATGGCGACATGCCATCTTGCAATTTGGCAGAAACTGTGCACAATGCATGGTTGCAGCAGTCTGGGAAACGAGGTCGGGATTTGTATGTGGCACAACAGATGATTTGATACGTGCCTTGCAACAACAAACCCGATACCGTGATTTCTTACGAGGTGGGGTTGGTGGCAAGGGTCCGGACAAATCGGAGTTGATGTTGCGTGCTGCAAACAGATCTGGGGATCCAATCAAGATAGCACGGGCGGTGAGCATGTATGCCCAGGGAACGCCACTTGTTTCTAGAGTTCCACATCTTGAAGGGGAGGAGAGATTCGGCTCCTGTAAGAGGAAATTGAACACTCCACCTGGTTCGGATTCAGATTCCCACAGGGCAGACCGTGATAACTTCTCGAAGCCTCGTGTTCCCCTGCATGACAGCTCCGTGTCCGGAACCTCCATTGTGGAGGAACCTCCAACACGACGGCAAGCTCCAGCATCAAACCGTGCCACTGAAATGGTGCAGGAGAGAAACAACCCCCTTGATGTGCTTGAGTCCGCATGCCCCGACCACGTTTGGCACATAGAACGCACAAGTGTCGGGTCTCGTGTGAAATGTACAGCGATCAGGGCAACTAATTTCGAGAAGTGCACTTCATCTATATCCAGAGGTGGTGCCCGAACTCCTGCTCCGACTTTCACGGGCTTGATGCGTCCATACGGTCAACCAGAAGCCAAGAACCACAAGTTCTGGTTCTGCGCAGATGATTGTGCCAGATGTGTGCATGGAACTGTGCGTCCTTCCGTAGTGATGAAGCCATCTCCTCCAACCGTTTGGCCCGTGAAGGTGGGAACACATCTCAGCTTTCAGGAGATTGAAATGCTGGAGGAGGCAGGTTTTTTCCCTTGCGAGACAACCCCAACTCCATGCATGTGCTACTACTCTGCGTCCTCCCGGGTCCCCCCGCAAATCCTGACTTGTGGCCAACCAAACGAGATGGAAAGCTCGTTCGGCGTTTCCCTCCAACCGCTGAACACTTTGGCAAAGTGGAGTCCGCAAGAATGCTCCAAGCTCGTGTCGGAAGCACCACGGAAGTACCCGATCCAGGATATGGTCGGGTATTCACAATCATCACTTCCACATCTGCTGTTCATGACAGGACCTACGACATCACGGTTTCCAATTTCCCCAATTGCACATGTCCTGATTTTGTGAATATGCTATCAACCAGTTTGGGCAAGAGAGGTAAATTCATACCCTGCAAACATTTGTATTTCATATTTTTGAGGAGGATGGTTTGCGATCCCAAACGTGACAACTTCATTCACCAGCCACTATGAGTTTCAACGAGGTCGATACTCTTTTGCAGCGGGATACAACACATGGGTAGCATGAACTATGTAATGTGTATGTGGATGACCATGATTTGAAATGTGTAATTCACATCAATTCGTCGGCTGTGCAATGATATGGCCTCCAACTATACGGAGTGAGGTCTGAGTGACAACTTTTAGGTAGTGCACATTTGTCATTGCACCGTTCGAAGTCTACATGTCTTGCTGTCGCTATGCACTACAATCATCTTTTGAAGATGATCATAACTCTCATTGTTATTTGAGGAGGGAGGAAGTCTTCTCGTGGCAGCCTTTATGGCGCACACTTTGTGAGGATATTTTGTCGTCTTCGTAATTGTAAAAGTGAAACAAACATTTGTAATTGCACAATGTTGGATGCTGCAATTGTAGGCCTCAACGCTCGTCTTGATTCTATTTAGGCAAGATTCCCTGCATTAATTCCACGGTCATAGGACCATCCACGGTTATAGGCGGCGCATGTTAATGCTGACGTGGCAGTTGACGGACAGTGCCACGTCATCATTTACCGCCACATCAGCATGCTGACATGACGCCACGCCACGTCAGCATGTGTGCAGGCTCACGCCACGTCAGCTGGCGTGAGCGTACGCTCACGCCACGTCACTCCTGCGTGAGCGTACGCTCGCGCGCTCACGTGCAACGCTCACGCCATTGCGTCGTTGGGTGAGGCTCAACTCGAGAAAGATGAGCCTCTCGCATTTGCCGTGAAGATAACCACTCTAGGGCCTAAATCTGCCTTGACCCCTGGATTGACACTTGGGCCAATCCCAAATGTCAATATGTAAAAGCTAGCTATTTCCTAGCTAGTTTCACACTAGTGGTAATAACTTGACAGCTGTCGTGCGCATACATATCGCTACACAACTACATCGCTGTCCAAAACCACACAAACACAAACCACACTAGTATACCACTAGTCCACACTAGTCCAGCCACTAGTCCAACCACTAGGCTACAACTAGTTAGTCACTAGGCTGCCACTATGCTGCCCACTATGGCAGTCACTAGTCCACACAATGGCCCCCCTAGCTGGTGCTTAGGTCCCTCTAAGTCCAGGTAGCCACAAGATGTGATAGTGACCATAGCCTCACTAAGTCTTCCACCACTATCCCTACTACACTCAAACTCGATAGATCAAGAGGCGGGTGCAAGAGTTGCCCCATCGTTAGTCGCCGTCTTGCAACCTGTGAACTTGAGCTTGGGATCTCATGTATTGACTCCTATGAGCTTGGCCTCCCATGTCTTGTTAGCTGCCTCCAGTCATGTCCACTGCCACTATCCCAAGTAGTGTGGACACAAACCAATCCCGTCAGGAACCTTCTCAAGAGGTGGTGTCAAGCATCCCATATGCCAACCCCTTGAGCATCGATCACACACTAGCATGGTGGCTGCCCCTTTGGTAGACCCACAGAGCATGCACCTCAAAAACTGCAGGTACCACTGCCAAGTTTGGGTCAACTCTGCCATCGACATTGGGAGGTGACATGGCGCACAATTACGCACATGGTCATTCCAAGTCATGCCATCCCGACCCTCCAAGATCAGGACCCCTGAGGGCAACACCTCTCGAACCCTCAGAATAACACGCCCTGCAGTAACATCCAGAGTCGTAGGAGCAGTCTCTGCAAATAAAATAGTCACCAGGGCTAAACCTCCAACCCCAGGACGATATCCTCCCCACGTATAGTGGCATACCTCAACGTATCACGGTGTTGTGCAATGGCAAGGTTCTCAAAAGCCATGGGCATGACTTTCTTGAACAATTCTGCACGCTGATCACATGCACGTACCCACACGTCCGGATCGTCAAGGTTAAGGACTTGAGCAGTGTCCCTACGAACGGCTGCAGGCAAATCCGGCTCTCGGCCAAAGAGAAGGAAATATAGTGAGAAGGAGGCAAGTGATGCTTGTTTGAAGATCCCAATCTCCTAGGTGTCCCTTCTGCAAGTCATACTTGCGCAAACCCCTCCTCACCGTCTAAACAACTCTCCTCTGCAAAGCCATCGGCCTCAGGATGATCCCGAGAAGTGGTGCGGTGGTCTATCAAGGCTTTATCACACAAGCCTGAAACTCCCCCAAGAACCTCTCCCTTGGTCCGTGAGTACCTCAGCTGGAGCACCAAATCGGCTAAGCACACGATCCAAGAATGCATACGCAGCCCCCTCACTAGCCTTGTCAGGCAATGGAACCAACTCAATCCACTTGGAGAAGTGCTCCACCATCACCAACACATATCTGTGGTGGCGCATAGTCAGTGGCAATGGTCCTGCGAAGTCAAGACTCCACCTGTAGCCCAATCCCATGATTGGTAAAGGATGCAACTGTGGTGTAGGGCGTTGAATGAAGCACGCACCCTGTCACACACCATGCACCTAGCCACGAACTGTTGCACACCTTTGTATGCATACCACGCCACCAATACTACCCCTGCAGTAAACTGTGAGTGCGTCGCACTCCAAAATGCTCCAACTCCTCATGGGCATGCCGCACTAACCGTGCACGCTGTGTGGGGTGAGGCACAATCCTCACCCGACCATCTCCCACACTCGAAATAGGTGTATCCCCTCCCACTTGAACCTCTTGGCTCGTTGCAGGATCCGATCCCTCTCCCTGGCAGTCACAGTGGCTGCCGTGTCTCCCGTGCGGAGGTAGTCCAACACAGCCGAATCCTCATGTATATCTCTGGCACCACCTAGCTCATCACTAGCCTCAGGTTCCTCAGACACTCCGTCTACAGTCATCCCTGTTGTAGGTCCAACCTGACCTCCCGATGCCAAGATACACAAAAATGTAGATGCGTGCCATCCCGGCACCATCTCCTCGTCCGTCTCACCATGCCACCGAGCTCCAGTGTCATTCTTACATGGATTACAACTCAATCCATCCGCATCCCGATTGACCAAACCCGGTCGATGCACAACCTGAAAGTCATACTCCTGGAGTATGAATGCCCACCGTGCAAGCTTCCCCGTAAGCTTGTCTGACTCCATCAACCACTTGAGTGGTTGATGATCCGTGACAAGGGTGAAAAGATTGCCGTATAGATAGCACCTGAAGTGTGTCACGGCCCACACTGCAGCTAAGCACTCTCCCTCATATGAGCTGTACTTAGCCTCTGCAGCATTGTTCGAGCGGCTAGCATAAGCCACTACGAACTCTCTTCCCTCATCATCCACCTGTGTGAGCACCGCTCCAAGCCCCAGCATGCTCCAATCCGTATGCAGCTGAAAGGGACGCCCCCTGGTAGGTCGTCTCAGGATAGGCGCCGAGGTCAACCTCACCTTGAGCTCTTGAAAAGCTCGTTCCTGCTCATCTTCCCACTGCCACTCCTGGTCCACCTTGGTCAGCTTGGTTAGAGCCTTTGCAATGGTACTAAATCCCTTAACAAACCGTCTATAATAGTTTGCCAACCCCATGAAAGCTCAAACTCGGCTCACATCCGTGGGGCGTGGAATTTGTGCAATGGCCTCTACCTTAGTCTGCTGTACCCCCAATCCTCCAGGATATATCATGTGACCCAGATACTCAACTGGTTGTGGAAAAACTTGCACTTCCCCGGATGCAACTTCAATCCGTGCGCTCTCAAGCTCCAATACCACCTGAAGGTGTCTCTCATGCTCCTCCATCGTAACACTAAATGATGATGATCATCTATGTAGCACCGAGCAAAGTCCACCCCTGCTAGAATCCTATCCATGACTCTCTGAAACTCTGCAGAGCATTCTTAAGCCCAAATGGTAAGAACCGCCACTGATATAGGCAATCCTTGCCGTGCTCATTGATCCCCCAGAATGTCATCTTCTGCTTGTCCGCCTCCTTGATTGGCAACTGGTGATATCCGGATCGTAAATCCAAAGTGCTAAAGGCCTTAGCATGCCCGATGGCATCAAAGATCTCCTCTGGTGTTGGCATGGCATACTATCGGACTTGGTCTGACGATTTACAGGCGGTAATCACCGCACATACGTCTCTCTGTCCAATTGCCATAGACATCCTTCTTGGTTGGCATGACTGAAGCATACTCTCCACCAGAGAGCTCCACCAAACCTGCCTCCTAGAGATCTTGAGTCCTCATCTGAATCAAAGACCTCTCCATGTCACTGTATCTGTAGGGTCTCCAAAAGATTGGCGTGTCAGTGGCCAACTCAATACGGATCTCTTGACCCTTCAGTGCTCCCAAGTCCTTCAAACTGAAGGCAAGCAATTCCTGTAAGCCCTCAGGAACCGCCGTATACGTCGTCTCTCTCCCCGGTGACAATGGGTCCAATGTCAGGCTCCCAATTTCCTCCGTAACTGCAACCTTAAGTCCAGTGGGCTTAGAGGTAGATGACGCGTCCAATGGTTGCTATGTTGCAACCTCTTGAGCAGTACTCCCTACCTGCTCAGTCAATGACAAGGCCTCATCCTGCCCCATCATCTCATCGTTGAGGACCTCCTCAACCCGGGAAGAATCCCCAACCTCATCCATCACAGCCGCCTTGGCTGCCAACTCCCTCTGAACCTCACGCACCTCCCACGTGTGCCATGGATGCATGCACCCCGTGGTCCTCACATGCTCGCCCCCACTCACTGCCTGTACCGTCTCGGTAGGCAGAGAGACCATCGAGGGAAGTGTACTCGCACTTTGCGTTGCTCAACCAGAGCAAGCTGATAATCCAGGTCAAGCAATTGAGATCCATTGCTTGCCCCAACACTTGATGACGTGATGCCTCAGAAAGAGACAACACCGCCGTGGTACCAATAGTAAAACCCATTGCCCGCTCACGCTCGTCAGCATTAGGCTCCACTAACTGCTGCAACTGAGCATCCCACAGGAGGCCAGGTCCACTATCCCGGAAAGCATGCGATCCTGGGAAGCTGAGCAGTGTAGGTAATGCTGCTCATGGTTGACCCACCTTGTTGACCACTGCCAAAGGCGAACGGTCATCATGTCTCACATGCTGAGACTGCCTCCCTGTGTCCAAAATGCTATCCACTGTGAGATGTGCTGGCCGCTGCACCCCATCAAATGCACGCTTGAGCAGTGCGGGTGGCATCAAGGTTAGTCCACCATAGCCGTGGACGATGAGCCCGTGAACCCACTGTAGCTGCATCTAGCAACACTGCTGACCTAAGCCATGACCGGACTTGATGCACACTGGCCATCACCCTGGCCCGAGAATCGCCCATCAGTGGCACATTCTCCAAGATGTAGCTGGAGATATAGCTTGATGAAGCTGCAGTGCTGCAAAAAACCCGCACCATCTCCCAAAACAGACCCGACCTTGAGTCTCGCAATCCATTGCCATGCCCGGCTGATGAATGCCCTTGGCTGGGCCAACTTGCCACTACCAGATCAATGGAGCCTACCCGCTCCAAAAATCCTCGCCCCCAAACGAAATGTCTGCTGGCAAGGCCTGCTGATATCCACGAATTGCAGACACCGACAACAACTCAGGGTACCGCTGCACCAACTGAGCAACATGGCGAAGTGAAACGCGTCATGAAGTCTCATCCCTCTCCCTATACAGGTAACGCCGAACTCGTACACCTGCCTGTAACAAACACCGCAGCCAATCCGGTTGCTGATCCGCCAACAAGTCTAGAAGACAAATGCCTTCATCCGGATACTGCCACACAATAGGTGTGGTGTCCAATGGAGACAACTGAGGTGGTCCTGGTGCAATCCCCGCACTGCTCTCCTCCTCCTGACGGTACAAAAGCCTCCACCCAGGCTTGTTGCACCCGTCGATCAGCATCCCGCTGCAAATCCTTGCTCGTGCCCCACAATGGAGTCTGAGCAACCATGGTAGGCAACTCCGCCATACCATACATGTCATCCTGCTCTCCCGGAGGTGGCACATCCTCTGAATGAGCGTTGCCCTCAAGCAACTCTCTAGGCCAACTCACTGCCGCTGTGAATGCTGCTAGTGTCGGCATCTTGCCTCGCTGGGCAACCGCAACTCCTCCTATGAACGTCACAGGGAGCTGCACACGCCGGCCCTCCCCTGACTGCCATGCAGGCCTATAGGAAGCTGACTCCTCCCAAAAATCCAGGGTGAAGCCCATGGGGTACAACACTGCCCCACCAACCAGGACATCGTATGAGACGCGTCTGTCACAATGGCCTTGGCTCGCATCACTGAGCCATCTGTAGGGTGATCCGGCCGTAGTCTGATAGCCAACTCACGCCGTGTCATGCCCCGAGCCTGCTCCGATCCTCCCAGAGACGTCTGTATCTGGAAAGGACAAGGCTCCATATCCGCCTCCGTGAGGCCCAAGCCTGCAATAGCAGCTCTGCCCAGCATCAATGGCTGAGCTCCCGAGTCCAACAAGACCCGCAGTGGCCGGTACCTCTTGCTGCCGGTCCACTCAAACAGAAAATGCCATCCTGGTTGTCTAACATGACAACTCCAGGTGTCACCATGGCGCGCTCAATGGCTGGCCTAGCTGGCAGCTCCATCAACCTGGCAGCTGCAGCTGCCATGGCGCCGCCGTGGCAGTCTTGACCCTCAAATCCGAGGATCCCTCCGGCACTACACCTCCCACTATCTCCGCAGAAGATGAAGTAACCTCCCCACTCTCACAGAGTGTAGCTGCCAGCCTGAACACCTCAGCTGGTCTTACCCCCGGCGTCGCAATCATGGTAGCCGAGAACAATGGAGCCTGGCACACAGATGTGGCCGCTCCTAGCAGCACACTAGCTGCCGTAGCCTTGGCAACACTAGGTAGTGGTGCTACCCGTGTAGCTCTCCCCAATGGCATAGTAACCTCCGCCTCGGTAACAGTCGGGCGAGAACTAGGTGCCATGGATGGCGTCGACACTGTCTCCGCCAATGTGAATGACTGAGGAAGCCTAGCCTGACGGCTTGCCTCCCCACGCTGTGGATCCAACTCCACCTCTGCACCTCGTGGCTCAGGAACTCGTGCTGCTCCTCGAGTCACGGCTGCAGCAGACTCCACCTGCACTAGTGGTAGTGCTGCTCCACACATGAATCCCATGCCTCCCATATCTCCTCCCTCAGGAGCAGGAGGTGGACCATCACCTGAGCTGTAGCCATGGCAGCGAGCCTCTGCTCTAGCTGCTGAAGCCGGTTGGCCATGCCTTGGTCAACCCTGACCTCCGCGTCCTTGGCCGTTGAGCTTGCCCTTGGCCTGCACCTCGTGGCTGGCCACCTCGTCCTCTCTGGGCTGCTCCACCTCGCCCCCGGCCACCATTGTTCCCTTGGAACTGGCCTGGGCGCAACTCAGGATGCAAACCATAACACTGGGCCTCTCCATGCCCGTGCTTGCCACAATGCCCACTGCAACTGTGCAGGCTGTGCATGTGCCGGCCCTTTGCCTCCCTCTGGGCAATCCTTCTTGACATGGGGTCCTCCACATGTCCAGCACACCACATCCGCCCGTTGTTGGCCAGCAAATGAAGGGAGAGACCCCTGCATCTGAGGTCCTCTCTGCCCTTCCCTGAGCTTCACCTGAGCCCCCTTGTTGCCTGAGCACGTTGAGGTAGTGGTTGGCTAGGAGCACCACTACCCGTGGTGTCTCCTTAGCAAATCCCACCATGACCACTCGTTCCTCCACCATGTTGAGCTCTATCCGCTCTGCCAGCAAAAACACATTTGCTAAGGTGGGTTGGGCCGCTTGTAGGAGAGTTGCATCCCGCACCCTTCTCCTCAGCTCCTTGTCCAATATCCCATACCAGAATTGGACTGCCTGAGCTTCCGTAACCCCTTGGGTTACATTTATCAAGCGCCTCATGCGAGTGAAAGCCTCCCTCAAGCTCTCGGTCGGCTTCCGTTGGAACTCTTGCAAGCTCCGCAACTTCTCTGTCCTCACCCCTTGGTAGTTCCCTCTCAACTCTTCGAAGAACTCCACAACAGGGTTGAAGGCAGGCACGGGTGCTAGTGCTGGTGCGGTAGTGGCTTGGGTGGACGTCGTAGCTACTGTACCACCAGTCCCACTGCTACTTGCTGAAGCTGCCGGTGCAGCGGCAGGTGTAGCCACTGCCCTCGTGGCTCTAGTGCCCCTAGTGATGGAGACATAGTCGGGTGACCAGTACATCCTCCACTCCTCGATCTCAACCTCATGCCCCCGCCTGAACTCATGGTAATCATCCATAGGCGGCCCCTCAAGGTGCTGAAACAGCCCCTTCCATGCCATGAAAGGCGTAAATAGTTGTGGATTGCGCATTTGCTGCAAATCACACCAACTATCAAACTCTTGGATAAAATCATCCAACTCGATGGTGCCCACCGCCCCAGAGTACCTTCGTGGCCCCTTGGTAGCTCCATACATCTCCTCCATTGTGTCCCACAACAATGGCAAAGAAACAACTTGCACCGCCGGTATGAGTCCTCCTGATTCACAATCCGAATCAGAACCTTCCGTAGAAGACACAGGAGGTGAAGGTGGCCTAAACCGCACACCTCGTCTCGTGTACCCACTAGTATCGCTAGTGCTCGAACCGGCACTGTCCCCAGCAACTAGTGGCACCTCCGTGTTGACACTCAACCGGTCATGAACATGTCCCTAACCCCCTCTCCACAAGGTAACCGGGTAGAGAACCTGTTGCGGCTTATGGTTTGGAATACTAAGTTCCTAACATAGCCTACACCTGTACCTGCATCCACCGCAGCACTCCTATGGTTGGCTGGTCATCACCTCCAACCTCACCACAGGAGAAACAATGATGGTCTGGCTGGTCATCACCCCAGCCTCACCATCGACAGCATGCTCTAGGACTGGCCGGTGATCAAATCCGGACCAATCACCTATAAAAACAAGCGCCCACACAAAACTAGCATGGCGCACAGTCAAGCATGCAGGTATGGAGGGGATCCAAACACAAGAAATCAGAACGACAACTCCCCCACACCAAAAACAACTCCACGGTGTTGCTCCTGCAAGGACACCCCAGCCCAAACCCGGACTGACTCTTGCCTCCACCTACGGAAAGGTCTTGGCCTAATGAGAGGGTGGAAACTACGAGGAAGAGAAGCTAAAGCAATGCCTAACCCCAGCATGCCCTCATCCCAACACTCTTCCTCTCCTCTCTTCCCTCACTTGCATGACCATGGGAATATCATGAAGATACTCCTCAAACCGCCCTCCACGAGCTTCAAAATTCGGCCTTCAAGACCACATGCCAGTCCTTAGGCAGTCCGCCAGTGCCTCCACGAGTCAGCACAGGCCGTCCACAGGTCAACACGGGCCACCACAGACCAACACAGGCCCACACAGCTCACTCGTCACAGCCGTCACAGTCCCACAGGCCACTGGGCACAGCCTGTCACAGCCCCTCATTCACAGGCCACAGCCTGTCACAGCCCGTCATAGCCCCACAGGCCACGGGCACACCACACACAGCCCCGCACAGCCCGTCACAGCGCAGCACAACAGCCCCACAGGCCACTGGGCACAGCCTGTCACAGCCCCGCAGCCCTGCTCACAGTCACAGCCGTCACAGCCCCACAGGCCAAGCACAGCCTGTCACAGCCCCGCACAGCCCGTCACAGCCCACCACATGTCACAGCCCCACAGCCCCAAAGGCCTCAGGCCTCACAGCCCGTCACATGCTCAAGCACAGCCCGTCACAGGCAGGCACCACAGCCCCTCATAGCCCGTCATAGCCCCAAAGGCCTCAGGCACGCTGTCACAGCCCCTCACAGCCCAAAGGCCACGGGCACAGCCTGTCACAGCCCCACAGCCCGTCACAGCCCCATCCATGGCCGCTCTGGCAGTTTAGCCATTTCTCCAAGGGTTTAGCCACGCCAAGCTAGGGTTTGTGTCTCTTGGACTCTAGGCTTCTTTCCACCGAGCTATGGCGGCTTTGAGGAAATCACAAGGTATTTTTGCTCTTTCGGCTCCCACACACCACCATAGTAGCCCTAAGCCATGAGGTGGTTGCCACAAACCAAGCCTTTTTTCTCACTTAGCCTCCCCAAACACGCCACTAAACTCAATGGCAACCAACCAAGCCTTGCTGGTTCCCAGCCCTTGTGAGCACTCATTCAAGCACTCTCCTTGGCCATAACATCTATCTTAGAGCCTATTCCAACCCCCTACACCTGCTGCTTCAAAAGTTGCGCTCCCTTCAAGCTTGAAGTTGAAACCCCAACTCACATAGGCCCTACAAGTGCTTTTCTTTCACTCCAAGTGGAAACCAGCCCTAGACCTTCCGTTCTAGCTCTCTAAGCTTGAAAACAAGAGCCTCAATGGGCTGAAGGCATGCTCCACACATGCCCCACTCTCACCATAAGAGAATCAGCTCCTTTGCTTCATTTCTTGCACCCACAAACCTGAAAATACAAGCTTCAGCAGGCTGAAAGCATGCTCCACATGCCCTACAGGGAAACCAGCCCCTTCCTTCCTTTCTTGCACTCCCACACCTGAAAGTGCAAGCCTTCACCAGGCTGATAGCATGCTCCACACATGCATTGCCCTCACATAAGGGAAGTCAGCCCTTCCCTCTTCCTTGCTTGCCCTCCAAGCTTGAAGATGGAAGCTTCAATGAGCTGAATACATGCTCCACACATGCAACCTCTTCACACAAGAGATATCAGCCCCTATCTTGGCTCCTTGATGCTCTCTAAGACAAGACTAAGCACTCCACAGCCTTTGCCAAGCTCCTGAAACCCTAAGGCTTACATTTCCAGCCACAAGACACTTCTCTTGTGGTGCAAGAGCTCTTCTTCCAAGCTCTGAAACCCTAGGTGCACATTCCATGGCCTTGCCGCACCTCTTAGCTGTTGCTCTTGCCATGACAAGAGCCCTCTCAATGCTGAAGCTCGAGATTGAAACCCAATCTCACCATACTCCACAAAGTGCACTGATTTGCCCCAAGCCAAATCAGCCCTTTCGCTTGGTCTTGCAATCCTTCACATAATGAAAGCTCGCATTCCCAAGTCCAGTTCTCAGCTTTGCCACCAAAGCCACTATAACCTGCCTTGACTGGTCCTCTTCCCAATCGTGCTTGCTCATGCATGTACACAATCTGAAACCATCAAGGTGCTCTGGAATTACCTGCAGCATGGTGCTTTCATCTCTGAAGCTGAAGATCGAATGCCAAGGTCTACCACCTCGTAACCCACATCGCCTCCGCTTCTAACAACCAAGAGCTCCACGGCGCTCTTTGCATAACAACTTGGTTTCTCTCATTCTCAAGCAAAAACCACAAGTGCTACAACTAACTCATATCTGGCACTCACAGATACGAGCTCATCTTTCTCGAGTGATAAAGAAGAAGAATACAAGCACGAGCTCACAAATCTGAAGCATAAACTCATGCATATATAACCTCATCACTCAAATACAAGTCAAGCCAAGTGCACCCCACGCCATGGGGAATCCACACTACGGCGCCATAACTAGGCGCGGTGAGGCTCAACTCGAGAAAGATGAGCCTCCCGTGCTTGCCATGAAGATAACCACTCCAGGGCCTCAATCTGCCTTGACCCCTGGATTGACACTTGGGCCAATCCCAAATGTCAATATGTAAAAGCTAGTTATTTCCTAGCTAGTTTCACACTAGTGGTAAAATAACTTGACACCCTCTACATCCTCCGACAAATGAACATTAGCATACAAACCAATCTATCCAGCTACCCCAACACCATCTCACCTCTTGAACAAGCCTGGCTTGCTAGCCCACTCCTCTCCGCACTTGAAGAACAACATTCCCGCCAGAAGACAACCATACTTGCCTACTTTAAACTCCGACATATGACGACTCTCACCCAACTGACCACAACCTCTGGCTGCAAACTTCTCTCACCCCGAGAATTCACTCATACCCCCCTCAAAATACCCCGCTCTTTTATCAAACTATCTCTAGCCCAGTCACATACTATTATTCCTCCGGACATCCTAACACTTCTTATGGAATCCTTTCACATTTTACACTCCTACTATTCTAGCCCGCTTACATGCCCTCTGACGCTTTCGTCATACTCTAGCCCTCACCCTAGAAACTATTTCTTTGGAGCCATTGGCTCTGCATCCCAACATACCTGGACTGGCCATGGCCTTGCACACCCCCCCCCCCAAGGGCCCCATCTACAAGACGCACTTCAACGGGCACGGCTCGCGGCACAGTCATCCCCCTCCAATGCCACCATCCTCCTCCTCTCTCACCAACAAATGCCCAATGGTCCACACCCCCTCCACCAACTGCCGCCCGGAGTCACGCCCCTAGCCGCTATTGACCTAAGGCAACTCCAATATTCGCGCACCCAGTCCCTCCCCAAATATCTACAACACAAAGAACCTACCTTAACCCTCATTCTGCTGGTCCACCGCCCCACCTTCTCTACCATCATACCCAATACCTTCCCAGATCACCTTCTCTACCTTCTCACACACACGCATGGCCTGAAGGCCACTATTTTCCCGACCCCCCTACTCTCCCCGGCACCCTCGCCCCATGCGTCCCATTCCTCACATTAAAGCAGCTAAGTCGGGGTGTCAAATGCTTTCCTGCCCACCGGCCATCCCCCCTATCCCAACTATCCCCACGGATCCGCCAGTTTCTCGCACGAAACTTCCTCTTAAATACCCACCTGCCCACTCCCACTACATGGATGGCTCTCTCATTGCTGGTCCCCGGGTTGGTTACGGCATATACCATGCCGCTACCAACCAAGGAATCGCCCTATGTCTTCCAGGCCCGGCCACCATCCTCCGAGCCGAGCTCATGGCCATTCATGATGATGCCATTACCCAACTCTCCTCATTTTCCCCCACACTACATCTTTACCGACAGCCTCACCTCACTCTTTCTCATCCGTAACCACCTCTCCCGCCCTTCCTCTCACCATTACTACTCCAACATGAACCTTATATCCGCCATTGCCCATCTTGCCATCTCCTTAGACCAACCCATATACTTCATTAAAGTCCGCTCCCACACTGGCATCATCGGTAACGACATGGCCGACTTCTTCGCCCAGAAAGGGGCTACCTATCCCGAGGTGAAACCTACGTCAGAACCCATACACGTTGCCCATACACACCCCTTCTGGTTCATCCACCCAGTTCTAGGTCCCAATTTGCCTCGCCCTATCCGCAATTTCTCAACCACCCTTACCCGCGAAGCCCATAAACAAGCCTCGACCTCCGCCAGCCTCACCAAGCTACATGTCCAGAAATGGACACACTCGGTGGTTCTTCATCATAAATTATCTAACCATTTCTGGCGCACCAATACCGCCACAGATGCCCAAATCAGGCAGACTCTCAAATTCAGATATGCCCAATACATGGGTCACCAATGCAAACACGCCTTCTGGCCACGTCTCTATCCCTCCCCAAATTGCCCGCTATGTGCGAACACACACCCGACCCGGGATACATGGCTACATCTGCTTAGCCTCTACACACACCCTATCATTCATGGCCTCAGAGTCACCCGACATAACCATGCCGTTTGGCACATCCACAAACTCCTCCTAATAGACCTGAAACACGTTGGTTCTCCCTCATCAATGCAGGCACCTACCAGGGTAGACCTCCCGACCACATGGTGCCCACATGGCTACTACCATGCTCGTGTAGACCCTGCTCCCCCTGCACATGCCCTGCCCGACTCTGCCTCGACATCCTCCTGGTGCTTGGGTTGCCTATCGGCACCTCGCCTCCTAGCATACCGTCCCTTGGACTCACTATACACTTCATTGACTTTAAATACTGTAATGACCGCTACCCCGCCTCCTCCATACTTGAAAAACGCCAAAAATATGCCCTGCTCATTCAGGCTATTCGCCGTCGTGGCTGGTCTACCGGCCTCCTAACAGTCATTACAGCTGGCACACGGGGTGGAATACACAATGCCAATATCTGTGCTCTTCACAATAACAAAATCCCATTTATCCCTATCCACAAATGTTTTAAAGCTATCCACCTGACGGCACTCCGTTCCCTCATTGCTATTATCACCAACAAAAGACAACTTGAGTCGCATACCTCTTTGACCTCCTGACTCCGCCTCTACCCCAAGGGTACCCTCCCCAAACAACCTACCCTAGGTCCCCAGGGTGCCCTCCGGGCACCCCCCTAGCTTTATAGGGCCCACCCCCGAAAGGGGGCGGTAGCCGCAAGGTGAAGTGGCTATTAGTTACGCCGGCTGCAAGCCGGAGTCATCTCTCTTAAATCGCAGTTCCACTTGCACAATGGACTGCTCCGGTACAAGCAAAAACGTCTCTACGTGCCGAAGGGAGGGATCAGAGATAGTCTCTTGAGAGAATGCCACGATGGCCCGCTTGCGGGCCACGACGGAGCCAAGCGCACTGCCGTACTATTGAAAAAAGAGTATTTCTGGCCCAAACTGAGGGAGGAGGCCGAGGAGCATATCAAGACATGCACCAAATGCCAACAAAACCGGAGCGAGTACAAAAAGCAAGTGGGGCTGTTACAACCCTTGCTGATTCCAGAGGGGTCTTGGGAAAGTGTCTCGATGGATTTCATGACTGCTTTGCGGCTGTTAAAAGGATTTGATGCAATCATGGTGGTGGTGGATAGGTTCAGTAAAATGGGCCATTTCATCCCCACCAAGGAGATGACAACGGCGCAGGAGACGGGGCGACTTTATTTTGCCCACGTTTTCATGCATCATGGACTCCCGAAGGATATTGTCTCGGACCGCGATCCAAAGTTTACAACTAAATTTTGGAGGGCACTTTGGAAGAAAATGGGGACGAGGCTCAAGATGAGCACGGCCTTCCGACCTACAACGGACGGCCAAACAGAAATAGTGAACTCCGTGGTGAAGCAGATCTTGCGGAATTATGTGTCGGCAGACCGGTCAGACAGGGTGGAGCACTTGGATGTGGCAGAGTTCTGTTAAAATAACACAAAACACTCTGCAATGGGAGTCTCCCCTTTCGTATTGGTCTATGGTAAAACACCTCTGGTGCCGACAAGTTGGGCTGCCCAGGACGGTGAGGAGCCGGCAGCAGCGGCGGTGCTGGAAGAACGCGAACGTTTGTTGGAGCTTGCAAAGTACAACATTGCCAAAGCTAGGAAACGGTATGAACGGCAGACGAATCAGAAGCAGAGGGAAGTTAAGTTTGAGGCAGGCATAGAGGTCTGGTTGAACATCAAGAATTTTTTACTACCTCCGGAAGTGAGTCCGAAGTTCGTACCTCCGTATGCGGGGCCCTTTCGCATCCGGAAGGTTATGAATGAGGATGTGTATGAATTGGAGCTGTCGGGAAACAACAAGGTGCATCCGGTATTCCACGTTTCTCTTTTGAAGCCTTACTTCAAAGATGAAGCGCGTCCGAATTGGCATCAAGTGTTGCGTCCGCCACCTGTGCTGTTGGATCATGAAAATGAACCTGAGTACGAGGTGGAGACAGTGCTTAAGTCGAGGAGGTTCAAGAATCGAGAAACGGAGTATCTCGTGAAATGGAAGGGCTATCATCAAGTGGAGGCAACTTGGGTGCGTGCCTCAGAAATGGGAAACGCATCTGAGGCGGTTGCAGCTTTCGAAGGGCGACCTCAAAAGCGGAGAAGCGTTGATAGGGACATAACTTGGATCGTGTGGGGGAGGGAAAGCATGCTTAGTCCGGCTTAGCTAGCTTAGGAATCCGATTGCAAAAACTTATGTTGTACAAATTTTATTTATAAATGAAATGGTTTCCAAATGTTGTGCTTCCTATTTTGTTTGGAATGGTGATGCATGGTATGGTTGGCTAGTGTGTAGAATGCATGTTAGCTTACAAAAGTGGGAGAGGTAAATTGGATTAATCGTGTGTTTGCGCAGAGCCGAAATCGGGTGACTCCCATCCAAGGGGCAATGAAACTTGCGCCTTCTTTGAGAGTTCACATGCTAGTGCGCACCTGACGCGTGCACGTACTATAACTGCGCTACCAAGGGGGTTGCCTTGTAGTGCGGGCTAATGCGGAAGCTACGTGCTCCCGTTCACGTACTATAATCGTGTAGCCTCGGGACGAAGTTGTAGTGCGGCTTCGACGTGTTCTCGTACCTCAAGCCAGCATTCCAAGGCGGACCCAATTGTAGTGATTGGGGCGCACGATTGGTTCAAGGTTATCTTCCTAGTAAAAAAGGGTTCAAGGTGAACCCTTGCTGAAGGTGATGCCAAAAAGCGGCATCATGAGCGGTCGCAAGCAATGTTGTTGCAGTAAGGCGATTCGATCCTCGGGGAGGATCGTTCCTTGGCCTTAAAGTGGGCCAAGAAGAGTGCACTGGGTGGAGCTTGAGAGGCTCCACCCTTGGCCGGGACTTGGAGGAAGTCGGCCGAACTAGCTAGTGGAGAGGAGAGTCAAGTGGGGGTTGGTTCTTTGCCATGGGACGCCATGGTACGAAAACAAACTCCTTGATGTGGGACGCCACAACTTGGATGTTAGTTTCTACAAAACGGACAAGTCAATGAGGACATCGACTCCCTGTTGGTATGGGTGTGTGTCGCGGCCCTTTGCCTTGAGGGCAGGGGGTCGGGACACAAGAGGGGCTGCCCCTGTGGTGGGGGCAGTGACAACAATAGGTATGGGGGCTGAAGCACCCTTGAGTGCCCAAGGCACTCAAGAAGGCGGAGGCGCTCACTAGGTGGAGCCCCGCACACCGGGTTGCAGTGGGGGTGGTTCCACGAGGGGTGGTGGTAGCTTAGTGGGTTAGTGGGGGGGTGGCATAGGACTCACCATGGGGCTGAGACCTTGTGGTGGGAGTCGTGGGGAGTCCTGGGACTCATCATGGTCCATTGGGGCCGTGGTGGGTGGGCCAAGACTCACCGCGACTCATCACCGGGAATCAAGGGTCTTCGTGGTGGTTCGCCATAAAAGAACTATGTTGTTTGTGAAACCCCCGCGGACAGTCACAGAATTATATATAGGGAGTAGTAACCTCGAGAACGGTGCAAGCCCGTTGGTGACCAAGAACTAGTGAGTAAGAGTGCGAGCCGGAAAGCGACCAAGGTGTGGGGAGCTGTTCCGGACTGCCAACAACCAAAGGGAATTTCCACTAGGCCCAAAGTGTGCGAGGGTCTCGTGGAGGAGCAAAGGGGGACCGTTATGCCCCGGTGAGCAGCCGAAGCTCCGAGTTGGCCCGACGGCCAGTTTGGGAGTTAGGCGCGCGCATCAAAGCGAGTAACTATGACTTGAAGGGGAGTTTACCGAAGGGAGGTGCGCGACACCCCCTGCCTGTGCATCAACTTCATCGATGGGCGGATCTACTGGCTGTTTCTGTCGCCCTGCACCTGCCATGCCAACTGCTACAGCACCAACCTCCCGAATGCCTATCCGGGCGTACTCCCGCTCCAGGGCCTCTCGTCCACCAACAAAATGAACAAGTTTAGGTGTGCCCTCCCGTGCCCACTTTGGCGACCTGAAAATGCCAAGCCCCGAGGCCGCAGACTACTATCAATGACTGTCAGATTGCGCTCGATGAGTAATCGCTTTTGGAGGGACTGCTCGTCCTATTGGAGCTGTCGATGATACCACCACCATGTCGCGCTCGTCTTCACTCTGTCACCCCCAACAGGAGAGCCACCATCCAAATCAAATCTTTTTGAAAATGAGTGACAGTCGTGAGAGGCAGAGCAGGGAGAAGTTGCATCACACAACCATGAAAGCAAAAGCAACTAATGGCTAACAATCACATGCAGAAGCACATGCAAAAGGATAACAAAACAAACAAAACAAAGCGAAGAAGACGACGACACATGCTACACAAAGCGGAAGAAGCAGGGGCTCACCTGAGAGTGCTCGGTTTCAGTTGGCGCGGCCGGCTGTGAGCAAGACAAGATGATCTCCTGTTGTAGCTTCAGTTTGGTCGCGGCCCGTAGTACAAAGGTTTGAGTTTGTGCCGCAGCCTCGATGTGGGGTTTCTCTCAGAAGAGCCTCGCCCTTCTCCACGCGGCATAAGTCCGAATAACAGAAACATCTCGCGCACAATGCGTGGTGGCACATGGAGAATGGAACTTCATCCACCCATCACATCAAGGGCTCCAGGCGTATCCGGGAAGCAAGCCCGGAATCCGTGCGGACCATCGGGTTCAAAATAGACGACGGCGGAAAATTAATGCGGGCCGGTGGAAATCATTGTGACAGGTTCCGAACTCGCCCCCGGTGCCACGTGGCCATCCTTCCCCCCAAGACTTCATCGACAGCCCCCTGGATGGAAAAACGGCGCCGAATTTCTATCCAGCGGACGAAGTCGGAGCGCCACAGGCCATCTCCTCCCCGAGACGACCTCATCCAGAGCCCGCTGGATGGGAAAATGACACCGAATTTCCATCCAGCGGACTGTCATCATGGCGCCACCTGGCCCTCCTTCCCCTCGAGATGTCCTCATCCACAGCCCCCTGGATGGAAAAAAAACGCCGAATTTCCATCCAGCGGAGTGTCATCGTGGCGCCACCTGGCCCTCCCTCCCCCCCCCCCAGACGTCCTCATCCACAGCCCCCTGGATGGAAAATGGTGCCAAATTTCCATCCAGCGGATGAAGTGGGAGCGGCACTTGGCCCTCCCTCCCCCCGAGACGACTTCATCCAGAGCCCCATGGATGGAAAACCTACGCTGAATTTCCATCCAGTGGATAAACTCCTGGCGCGACCTGGCCTTCCATTCCCCCAAGACGACTTCATCCGGAGCCCCCTGGATGGAAATCGGCGCTCTTGGCGCGACCGGGCGCTCCATTCCCCCAAGACGACTTCATCCGGAGCCCCTTGGATGGAAATACGGCGCCGAATTTCCATCCAGGTTCAATGTGCCGTTTCAACTTCAATGTACATAGTGAAAATAGGACACCAAAAGAAAACTACAATTTGCCGTGAAACCATAGCTACTATAACCACTTCCGTCCACTTAAAAGATACCCGGGTCGGTTCTATGGCTTCAGATGCTATTCACTCAGAGGTTCAGGGTGTTTCACCAGGTATTTGAGTTGTGCAGTACCGGCGGTGTTCAAGTGTCCACGGATCTCTTTTATGCTCATAACCTCCGGTTATAGTTACCCTTACCAGGCAAATAAACTGTAATTAACCGGGTGGGTCCCTGATAACCGACCAACACTGGTTCATTCCGTCCGTTGCTGGATGCACAGAGATGATTTCATCCGTTGGGTCGCTGCCCTAACTTGTGGATGGATGAGCAGAATTTTGGCGCTCGTGTAGACGCACGGTCGGTGGGCAGTTTCCCTGGTTTTGAATTATTGTCTCTCGCTCGACTTATTCACACTCTGCGCGTTGCCTGCACACAAGAGTCTCATACAAATCCTGTTTGCGATAGAAGGTGCCGTGGAGGGCGGACGCAGGGTGGGTAATCAGCTTGTAAAGAAAGAAGAAAGGGGAAGGATCAGAAGTAAGGGATTGTGAAAGGCGGTGTGGCTGGCGGGCCAGCGAGTTATCGGAGCGAGAGGGAGGCAAATGGCAGCGCCTAGAGGCGGGCCTCCTCCAGCGCCTCCACAGGCGGCTCCTTCCTATGGCCCCCGCAACAAGTCCGTTTTTCTCCCCTTTCTGCTTGTAGTTTGCGTATGGTTGGCCCAGGGTTAGGGTGAGCGGTTGTTGAAAGAGATAATGCGGGTCATTGTTGGAACATGTAAGTTCGTCGCTTTGCTACCTGCCGCTCTCTGTTGGCGTCCCTATTTCTGTGTTGGTCAGACTTTCCGCCTTCCCAAGGGGACATTGCACCACTCGAATTCAAGCGGAAGTTGCTCTTTGCTAACACATGTCTTTCCAGGTGCTGTTATCAGGTTGCCTGCATTTCTTCTGCCTTTCTTCGATGTCCTCCTGTTTGTCTGTGGGAGTTTGGAAGATTCTTTTTCATTTCTGTATTTATCATAGTAGTAATTTCTATTTTGGCTACCATCTCTCTCATTTCCATCGTTGCTCGTGTCTTCCGATAAGTTCTAGCAGTTTGGTTACATTGGGTGTGGTGCCTCTCGTCGTCTTTCTCTTCGAGTTGCTTATTCTTTTGCTTTTGCTTCACTTCTTGTTTCGTTCTCTTGGGGCACCCAAATTTTTGTTCTCTTATTATTCTTTCATTTGCCGTCCTCTTTCTCCGGGTCTTCTGTGTCCCTGGGCTGCACGGCTGCGCTTGCCCAGCGGATCCGCTCAACCTTGTAGAACCCGGGTTTTAAAGTTTCGGAGCTTCTTCTAGTTTGACCCTTAAGTGTTCCATCCGATTTCTGGGCAAACTTACAACTTACCTTGGCCTCCATTGGAATTTACCTTGTAATAGCCACTGTCATGATGGTTCTGCTTGTTAAAGAACTACTGTAGGGTTTTAGGGTCGTTTTGTAAAAAGCACAAAGAAGTCTATAGTTATCCTTCATGTGGTGGTGGAAACAGTTTTGATCCCCACAGTACTTAATATTGGTAGCTTTAGTGTATCAAGGGGGTATTCTTACATGTTTTTATTCACATTGGATGCTGTAGTTGTGGCTAGAAAGCTGGCATTGCAGTGTTTGAATGATAAACCTTAGTGTTGGTCCAAAACAGGGCCTGCACTAGTCCTCACCTGGATTGGACCCACATTACTGGGCTCTGATAGTTGCTGATGAGATACATGTTTCGGGCTGCTGTTATGATGTCATAGAAGCCTAGAAGTCCCGTTGGAAGCAAAGTCTCTAATTTTGAATGTTCTGATTCAAAGCTGTGGGCATGCCAGTTTGTGTCAGATAGTGTTGACCCAGCATACTTATGGTAGACCTCTGGAGCCTATTAGTGGTCAATAATTGAATTCTTCATGATGGTGTTAAAGCAGAGTGGATGAAAAGTGATCCATTAGCAGGCCTGTGGTTGACTGATGGTTTGTTTTTATGGTTGGCAGTTCTCAAGACTGGAAGGCACAACTCAAATTGCCTCCTGCTGACTCTCGATTTAAGACTGAGGTATGAGTAAAATCGTAGAACGATGAACACCTGCATGTATTGCAGCCTATGATGATGCAAGTATTCTGTTTTCTTGTAAATTCTGGTCTGGTTTCTCATGTGCATATTGCTGAAAACAGAAAGAACTGTGAATAGACCAAGTAATGAATGAGTATTCCACAGGCGAAGTAGCTGGAAGTGTCTCATGAAGGAAAACCGCATTTTAGACGAGTTCTCTCTATTTTCCCTTTCCTATGCGGGTTTAGTCATAGCCCACCAAGACTCCACTTCAAGAATACCTTGGGAGTTTTCCAGTAAGGCATCTGTCTTGGAAGCATGAGGTTGATAACTGAGTGAGCAGCTAATATGACCCAAGCTGTTAGACCATGTTAGAAGCTCAGCCCCCCGGGTGTGCTGGTGGGTACTGTCAGGATGTCACAGCAACGAAGGGGAATGAGTTTGAGGATTACTTTCTTAAACGGGAGCTGCTGATGGGCATATATGAGAAGGGGTTTGAACGGCCGTCTCCTATACAAGAAGAGAGTATACCAATTGCATTGACAGGGAGTGATATATTGGCCCGTGCTAAGAATGGCACTGGAAAAACTGCAGCCTTTAGTATTCCAGCAATTGAGAAGATTGACCAAAATAAAAATGCTATTCAAGGTGCTGATGCCAAACCCGTCATCTGACACCACCTTGTAGTCATTTGACATGTTTCCTTCTTCACCTGCATCCTGACAATCTATTTATTGGTGGTCATGTTGCATTTTCTGTGTTTATGAAGTCAGAAAGGGACTTCGATAGCTGCACATAACTGTGTGTGATCTCCATGAGCTTCTGCATCATGAAGTTGCAATATGATCCGTCATTTTTTTAGGAAGTTTCTACATCAGGTGAAGTCTTGCAATGAGTATTTTTGGTGATTCAATCCCCAAGGGAGGGGACAGTAGAAAATGTTACTACTACAAGATGAACAGAAGTCCTGTAGAGGCTGTCGTTGTCGAACAACGTAGTTGCTGAAATCATGGAATATTTTCCTTTTCACTCTTTGGCCCAATTTGAAACTGTGCAGTTCTGCTGCTAGTGCCAACAAGGGAGTTAGCACTGCAAACGTCACAGGTTTGCAAAGAACTGGCCAAGCATTTGAACATTCAGATCATGGTCACAACTGGTGGAACCAGCCTTCGCGATGACATCATGCGCCTCTACCAACCAGTGCATCTGCTGGTTGGCACGCCTGGTCGAGTCCTGGACTTGGCTAACAAGGGCGTCTGCAACCTTCGAGAATGCTCAATGCTAGTCATGGATGAGGTGAGTGCAGTATTCTGTGACACTCATATGCTATCTTCTCAAGCTTTGGAGTAGTCGCTTGAGAGACATGTGGCCTTGAATGGTCACTTGTATGGGATGGGTCCTAAATGGTCTGTCAACATCATGTCTGACAAGGGTTTGCCCACTTCATAGGCCCAATTTTTTTGGTCAAATAAGTAGTACACTTGAACTTCTCGCACCACTAACCCATGTTTTGTATTTCTGGGTGCAGGCTGACAAGCTTCTGTCGCCAGAGTTCCAACCATTGGTAGAGCAACTCATTGGCTTTCTGCCAGAAAACCGCCAGATATTGCTGTACTCAGCAACATTCCCAGTAACGGTGAAGTCGTTCAAGGACAGATTTCTCCGAAAGCCTTACGTTATTAACCTCATGGATGAGTTGACTTTGAAGGGTATTACCCAGTATTATGCTTTTGTGGAAGAGAGGCAGAAAGTACACTGCCTGAACACCTTGTTTTCAAAGGTATGCTAAGGGGGATTAGTTTTCTGTAGTCCGTATTGTCTAGTGGGGTGGGAGCCGTGCATTTTGCACCGCTCCTTTGCTGTATGGCATGTTTGG
The DNA here is from genome assembly GCA_030704615.1 of Takakia lepidozioides. NCBI lineage: Eukaryota > Viridiplantae > Streptophyta > Takakiopsida > Takakiales > Takakiaceae > Takakia > Takakia lepidozioides. The sequence continues at coordinate 28,007,046 of CM060734.1, forward strand.
ATGCTGCACTTGTTCTAGCAACTATGGCGAGTGTACTTAGGGTGGAGGGTTGGGAGTATTAAGCATGTAGAAACTTGTGCCACCTTCGGGGAGTCTATGTGGCGTATTTCTAAGCAGCAAGTGCTGCTGTTACATTCTACTTGCCCTCAGTTAGGACATATTGCAACCCCGGCTTAAGCTCTGCATATCAATGTACGCTAAGTTTCTTGGAAGCAGTCTGACATCTAATGGATGGGTGCTCGACAGCTGCAAATCAACCAGTCCATCATCTTCTGCAATTCAGTGAACAGAGTGGAACTGCTGGCTAAGAAGATTACTGAGCTTGGGTATTCGTGTTTTTACATTCATGCAAAGATGCTCCAGTCACATCGCAACAGGGTGTTTCATGACTTCAGAAATGGGGCCTGCCGGAACCTGGTTTCTTCAGGTACCTATGTCGCCGGTACCTGCATCCCTTGGTTTTCCACTCGTTTGCCATATTGGGCTGGTTTAGTTGAGGTGTACAGTGTGATCCCAGTGATCCAGCAGATCCACAGTCAGCAGCCCATGCAAGATGTCATTATCTGCTGCAGAGGCCCTCTTGGGGAGTGGCTTCTGCCATCTGGACATTCCTTTTTCAGGATGCAAATTGAATTGTGTTTGAAGTTTCAATTTGGAAAATATGTCAAGTAGTTTGGTACTTCTGGTGTATAAGTAGGTTGTTTGGCACTGGTGTTCACAACTGGCTGAATGTCTAGTTGAGTCCGTGAGGGTGACATCGAAGCAAGTGTAGACCTACATGCACTATTAGCCTACAGGAAGGTTATGTGGTATCTGGTAGCAGCTCCCTGCTGGGTCTCTACATCCAGCAGAGCCACAGACCTGGGAGTATGGGGAACTTCAAATCCCTCTATTCTGTGGAGAACTGCATTTGCCAGTCACTGAGGGGTCTCTAGGGGGATTTGCTCGTGGGCGTCTGTGCAGAAAGAAGAGAGGTCAACTTAGAATTGAGATATATGTACGAACTTGTATGTTTTCTGCAAGGTTTCAGTTCTTGTGTGAATCAAAATTTGCATGTATGATGTGTTTGCAGATCTTTTCACAAGAGGGATTGACATACAAGCTGTGAATGTGGTCATCAATTTTGACTTCCCAAAAAACTCTGAAACATACCTTCACAGAGTATGTCCCGTTTGCATCTTTGAATAATTTTACCTAGGTTTCTGTCAGGGGAAAGAGCTTTAAATCCCTGGAGTGGGAATTTGCTGCTGTAGGACTAGTTAGGCAGTTCTTTGTTGCTGTTGTCACTAGGTGCCCTGTACCGCGGATTCTTCATGCAAGCAACGATTGATAGCATTTGGTAAATAGACAAAAAAATTGACTTGTGACCTGGTAGTCACTCTGAACATGTATTCCTCTGTTTTGGTTCAGGTTGGCCGTTCAGGAAGGTTTGGTCATCTTGGACTTGCTGTTAATCTGATAACTTACGAAGACCGATTCAACTTGTGAGTGTCATCATGTGTGCTGGAATATGTAGCATGAACATAGCTAGGAGGTGTGAGGCACATGTTGCTGGTGTTTTGCATATTGCTTGACAAATTTGAATTGTATACATGTGGCATTTTCCAAAGCAGCTGAATCGGTGTTTATTTCATGATGACTAATGCCTGACCAAGGAACTGATAATCTGAGGGTTTCACAAACATGGTTGTTCTTCTTTCCCCCATTTGGTCTATTCTTAGTGATCTGCTTACTGAAGTGATGTGTACCTATCAGAGTCAAGCAGTCTATCTTAGTGATGCATTGTTGGTTGATTTGAACAGGTATCGGATTGAACAAGAGCTGGGCACTGAGATCAAGCCGATCCCACCACAGATAGACCGTACTATCTACTGCCGGTAACTTAATGTGGTGTAGCAGACATGGGCAAGAGAGATACCTGTGCAGAGCTGTTGAATGTTGTTGTCTGCTCCATGGCAGGCAGATTTGGTGGCATTGTATGACACGAGCTTAGCGGGAAATTTTACAGGCTTTAGAGTTGGCTTTGGAGGCCAAGTTCTACATAACTCTCATCGGATGTGTTGAGGTCCCGAATTTAGGAGGCCTCTGGTCTGTATGTACCAAGTGTAGCTCTATGGGTGGGTACATGCCATTTCTGCAGTGACTGTCGTTGTGCCTCTAGAGAGGTCTGTGTGGCATTCTCCTGTTATTGTGGCAGTGAAAGAGCTGGATTACTCTCATTTGCATCATTTTATAGTGCCTGTGAGTTTCCCGTGTGTCTTTCGAGTCGATATGCAGCTGTTGCTGTGATTTTTATGAGGATGGTAGTGACATAGGCAGCCAGGCGTCACAGTTGTTCAGTGTGATGTGTCTGAGCGAATTATTCCTGGCCAACTGATGTGGTTCGATTCCTGTGTGACGACGTAAGGGATAGAACCAACCCTATGCAGAAGCTGCCCCCTTGACACTAATATTGGAACTACAGCAGGGGTAACAGGCTTCTTTGTAAAACTTCCCAGTGAACTGATCCTGGGTAGAAGCTATCCGCACAGTGTTGGCCACTTGTTAATTGATTGGCCACTTGTTGGTTAAAAACAGAAGCCTGGTCTTGGTGCTTGATCGTGTCCCCAAAGCATGGCTGCAGTGACCATCCGTATGGTGCCAGGTATTGCAAGTACACTCTTTCTCCCCAGCCTTGCACACAATTGAATGAAATCTATGTAATGTCCTTTGGAAAGCATGAGTTGAAACATTAGAATGAGGCTCACAGAGAGCCCTAAGGCTTCTTGTGTCAGGTACATGTGCTGAACTACTACATGATCATTGGTCGTACTGTAGTGGGATGATATATTAGCAGGGCACTTGGTACGCCCTCTCTCAACACGGCAATGCCGTGGACACAGCATGACTCGATCTTTCTGCCCCCAAGTGGCAGAGGTCCACTTGTTACCATTCAGAGATCACCACTTGAAAGGAGCTGCAGGGAATGGCCGGCATAGACATATTCTAAAGAGGGAGAGGCCCCAAACTCTCCAACTAAATCCAATGCACTACCTTACTCGAAGCTGAGTGTTTCAGGTCAAAACAAACAAAGACACGAGGTCACAAGGCCGGCATTTAGTCATAGAGACCTGACAACCAGCATGTAGCCCAGTGGTAATGGGCACATACCATGTTGGATGTGGTTGTGGGTTCAAACCATGGTCTGGTGTGTCATGAAGGTGTCCACCTTTCAGCTGGAAGGCAGTACCCCTTGTGGTGAAGTGACACCATAAGTTGTGCTCCCTTCGGGAGGCGCCATACTTACTTTTTTTTTTTTCTCATAGAGACCTTTATCTACTCCCATATCAAGTCCACCCAATGGGAGAGAGAGAGAGAGAGGAACAAGGACAGGGCTTCATGAAACTGCGACATGGTGCATACAAAATAGTTTTTGGTGTCTTAGCTATCATCATCATCATCACGTATATCTCACACATCCTGGTTAAAGTTTCACACACAACCCCCCAGGGGTCCAAGTTGCATAGACATGTAAATGATGATAACAACATTTCCCAGGGTGATTTTTGGGAAATGGTTACTTATGCCAAATCTAGGGCTTCATGTTATAGTTTTTGGGGTAAATCCCAGGATGGAAGCCGTGTCCTTTAAAACTATCTGCTCCAGCTTAGGCTTGGAATATGTGGCTAATGGCACCATCTCGAGACTTGATAACAGAGGTACTTTGAAGGTTTCAGAAAAAATGCTACAAATAGAGTCTCACATCAAATTAATATCAAAGAAGTTCGTCCCTTGACTAGCTGGAGAGCGGTCTTATATGTTGGTGATTCAATGAGGCGCTCTAGGAGCACAACCAAGGGTGGGGACTTCCAACTTAAAAGTTTTTAACCGGTTTGATGCCCTAGATGAGGTTGATACCAAGCAGCCACAAAGTCTGAGCGTCGTGTGACTCAAGGATATGGTACTTTGAATGGTTTGCCAATCCTTAAAGTTTACACAAGACAAGCAAAATCCACACGCGGGATAATTGACCCCCCTTCATAGAGAGAAGCTACGTCGTGAGCGTGCTCACGCTTTGTATACCAAGTGTGAGCAAATTTGTCCTAAACGTGAGCAAAATCATGAAAGATGGCCTATATCCGTGGAAAAGATAGGCCTATTACCGTGGATGCAAAGTGTTGTGAAATGGACATTTTTTAGGAACTTGGCAGGGACTCAAGAGAGTACATTGGAAATGGAAACAATACAGCCCCTATGGAATGTCAGCTTCATGCAGCGACGACTGTGTTTGTTGCAAGGCAAGCACAATACTAAACTCAGATGAAGCTTCGGTGCAAAGGTTGAACATGCAACATGGAATTGAAATCATTAACACAGATATGTCTGGCCAAAATGGAACAACAACATTGAGACTCAGAGTACAAAATAACCCACAGAAGTTAGAAATTGCAATTAAAAGCCACTCCACCATTGCTGGCAGCAAAGTATAGGGAAATTACACAAAACACATTGTCATGGTTTGCAAAAGTTGCGAGAGTCTCAATGTCTATGTGAGCCATCTCACTGCAGAAGTGTATGAACATCACCGTACCCCAGAGTACATTGGTGAATATACTTGTCTCGTTTAGGATCACAAAACATCATCTGGAGATAGATGTAGTATAGATGTTTGCATGGGACATGTTTCCATCTCTTCCCAAGAGAGCTTGAAAGCATGTTTTGGAAATCCGGACACGTGCAATTCGAAAAATTACCAATTGTATTATCATAAATCATGTCATGAAGAATAGATCTCGAGGTGACCATGTTGTACACCCGCCCATAGCCTGGAGGAGGGACATCAACAATTTGTGTTACCCGACATTGAAGGGTTCTAGCAGATTTTACCTTGCACTCGTGATCTGCACCCGGTTCAACTCGACGCACCTGTTTCCCATTTCTTTTGGTGGGCCAATCATTGCCACCTGGAGGACGTACACGATTGGCAGAAGGCAAAGGCACTGGGGGGTTCGGGGTAAGCACAACTGCACATCGAGGTAGGCGGGAACCCCGCGTCCTCCAGCATATCAATCTCTTGTCTTGAAAGAGAGGTTCCCACCTTCACTGGTCACACGGTGGGTGTTCCACGCTTCATACTCACTAAATCACGGACAGTTCCACTCACACATCGTGCAATGTCGTAAGGACAGAATCAGAACTTATGGGGCCTGTACTCCGGAGCTCCATATGGTTTGAACAAACCTGTATACGTGGGTGTTGGAGTTCCACAACTGCCTCTTCTATTTTGGAAGTGCATTTCACAAAAATTGTCGCCTTTATCACTGCACATCCCACTCTTGACCCTTGGGGAGTCCGCTCAATGTGCCAGATGGCATCGCCGTAGTCGGACTCTTCCACAGGGGCGATGTTGTCCCCTTCTTGTTGGAGTGCTTTCTGGAAAGCACAGCGCGGATTTACTTCCGGAAGAACCCCCTGCAAATGCACCCACAGAAGCAAAGGAGGGTATGGAAGGAACACAAGGGATGGAGTAATTGTCTCTGTCGTGTCGATGAGAATCTCGATCAGATCCCAGAGGGGTATCCAGCTTCCGCTTGCAGGAACCAAATCTCTTCTCACCTTCTAGATGTGCAACTAGGGATTACAAAGGTGTTCTCATTGTGCATTCATTGATTGCCCTTGTCATCTTTGCAAGATCTCCTGATCTGGTTGCAGCCCTCAACATCAATGCTGCCCTATTTGGCCCCTACCACCACCCCGGCCCCTCAAGAAGTCATGATACCTTGTTTGCTGTGAAAGTGCACAGACCATGTTGTCAGTGGTTGCAACGTACACTTAGTCCCGACCGGACTTCCCAGATTGCTTCATCCACATACTATGCACAGTTTCTGATAGATTGCAGGAGGGCATGTCAGTTATACCTTCCAGGAACATATACTCCACCACCCACCTCACCATCACCACAACTCACCATTCATTTCATTGAATTCACATTCTGTCATGATAGATACCCCCACGACTCAATCTTAGAAAAACGTCAAAAATATGCCCGCTTATCCTACCAACATCACCGCCGGTACCCAAGGCGACATTCATAACGCCAGTATTAATGCCATTCATGATAATTTCCAAATTCCCATACTCCCCATCCATAAATGCTTCAAAGCAATTCATATCACGACACTCCGTTCACTCACAGCTATTATCACCAACAAACGCCAATTGGAATCCGGCGCTTCCATCGCACCCTAGATCCCTCTGGGTACCCAGGGAGTACCGTTGAATCCCCTATTTTCTACGGTCACCTGGTGTCCCATAGGACACCCTTCTTTTACAGGGCCCACCTCCGAAAGGGGGCAGTAGCTGCAAGGCGAAGTGGCTCTTAGTTACGCCGGCTTCGGCCGGAGTCTTCTCTCTCTCTGGTATTGAGAATGTAAAGATTGTTACTGATGATGTAGACCGAGCAACTATAGATTCTCGTGGTTACTACAAGCTTCACGAGGTTCTAACTTTGGCCCTCTTGCTCAGTGGCTTCGCATGGTAGTTCGGTAGTAGCACTTGGTCTTAGGCCGAGTACTGGGCTTCACGGCAGGGTAGTCACTTTCCATAAATCGGGTTGCAACTCGGAGGCCGTCGAAAGCTCCGCTTCTCCTCGCCATGACCCGCCAAATTTTTGCCGGAATCAGTGTCGTCTCCGGCATGTGATTGCTTTGAGTTCAGAATGGCTGGATAATCCACTCCATGCTACATCCCCTGAGCCAAACTTGAAAATTCCAGCTATCAATTGTGCATTCTCTTTGTATCCCTACCTGCCATCTATCACCGTTGATTTTTTTTTTTTTCCATTCAAAATTTCTGCTGCTCATTGCATCCAAGCAAAAGCCTTGTTCTTTTTTCCTACAGGTACACCTAAGCAGTTACATACAAAGGGGCACTAATGAAAACAGATCACTATATGTTGAAATTTGGATACAATTTCCTGCATTTGGTAGGCAGCAATTGGTCAAAATTTGGAGGGGAACCCAAGGTGGATATTCCATAACACAAGCGCAGTATCAGCAAAGGAGAACATTCATTATGAGAGTACTATCCCTCCTGAGGTCTTGAGTAGCTGAGTGCTTACGGCTGCTTTGATTCTAGATAGTCAAGCCACATGCAATAACTCCCCTAGTGGAAGGGCAAACTTAGAAAGAAACATCGCATCAAGGAAGTTGATATAAAGGGCATCCAAGTGACCTCTGACATGAAATTGCTACGGTGATGTTGAACTTACTCTTGTCAACATCGAGGCCGACAAGTTGCAAACCGACTTTTTCGCCCAAGGCGCTCGTCTCCGTCGTCGTGGACATGGACTTCACCGTCAGGTAAGTCAACACATTTGTCTTGCAGACGACAATAGATGCCCTCAAACCTGTGTACACTCGAACTTCATTTGAGAGGGAGAGAGATGACTCCGGCCAAAGCCGGCGTAACTAAGAACCACTTCACCTTGCGGCTACTGCCCCCTTTCGGGGGTGGGCCCTATAAAACTAGAGGATGCCCAGGGGGCACCCAGTAACCATGGGAAGATGGTGGGTACCCCGGGAGGAACCCGGTGGTATCTAAGGGGCCGTGGAGAGGCTGGATTCAAGCTGTCTTTTGTTGGTGATGATAGTAGTGAGGGAGCGGATCGCCGTCAAGTGGATGGCTTTGAAGCATTTGTGTATGGGGAAATAGGGATTTTGAAGTTTTTGTGGAGAGCAGAGATACTAGCATTATGGATGCCTCCTCTAGTGCCGGCGGTAATGACGGTCAAGGGGCCAGTGGACCAGCCGCGTCGACGGATTGCAAGGATGAGCGGGGCATATTTTTGGCGTTTTTCTAGTATGGAAGAGCAGGTTTAACGGTCATTACAATATGTGAATTCAATGAAGTGTATGGTGAGGTTAGGGGAAGGGGTGTTAGGTGGTGGTGCGTTTATGGGCAACCCATACACAAGCAGTACGTCTGGACAGAGTCTGGCAGGGCAAGTGCAGGGATGGGGTGATCGACAGGAGCATGGTAAAAGCCATGAGGGTATAGTGTGGTCGGGAGGCCTGCCTTGGTAGGTCCCAGCATTGATGAGTGAGAACCATCGTGTTTCAGACCAGCGAAAGAGAATCTTATGGATGTGCCAGACGGCATGGTTACGTCGAGTGACACGAAGGCCATGAATGACGGGATGTGTGCATTGGCTAAGCAGGTGGGGCCAGGTGTCGCGGGCCGAGTGGGTGCTAGCACAGAGTGGGCAATTTAGGGAGGGGAAGTGGTGGGGCCAAAAGATGTGTTTTCGCTAGTGGCCCATGTATTATGCGTATCTGAATCTGAGGGTCTGTCGTATTTGAGCATCAGTTGTGAGATTAGTATGCCAGAAGTGATTAGACAGCTTATAGTGTAGTACAGAAGATTGCGTCCATTTTTTGATGTATAGTTTAGTGTGACTAGCGGAAGTCGAGGCTTGTTTGCTAGTTTCTCGAGTAAGGGTGGATGATAGGTTTCGGATAGGACGGGGCTCCAGGGGGCCTGGAACAGGATGGATGAACCAAAATGGGTGGGTATGTGCAACATGGATGGGGTCCGGCGTGGGGTCCATCAGGGGCCGGATGGCCCCACGCTGGGCAAAGAGGTCAGCCATTTTGTTGCCAGAGATACCAGTGTGTGAGCGGACTTTGGCGGTGTTCGACGTGGATATCCAGTACAAACCGGGACGAGACAACGTGGTGGCCGATGCTTTAAGTAGAAAGCAGCAGCTCTTGTTGGTGTACAAGGGCGAGACGACGCTCCAAAGGAAGATCCGGAAGGCTTGCCGGAAGGATGAGCTGACGAAGTCCGTGATGCAGGACTTGAGGATGGGGGTTAAATCGCAGTTCCACTTGCAAAATGGACTCCTCCGGTATAAGCAAAAACGTCTCTACGTGTCAAAGGGAGGGATCAGAGATAGCCTCTTGAGAGAATGCCATGATAGCCCGCTTGCGGGCCACGGCGGAGCCAAGCGCACTGCGGCACTCTTGAAGAAAGAGTATTTCTGGCCCAAACTGAGGGAGGAGGCAGAGGAGTATGTCAAGACATGCACCACATGCCAACAAAACCGGAGCGAGTATAAAAAGCAAACGGGGCTGTTACAACCCTTGCCGATTCCAGAGGGGACTTGGGAAAGCGTCTCGATGGATTTCATGACTGCTATGCCGCTGTCAAAAGGGTTCGATGCAATCATGGTGGTGGTGGATAGGTTCAGTAAAATGGGCCATTTCATCCCCACCAAGGAGACGGCAACGGCGCAGGAGACAGGGCGACTTTATTTCGCCCATGTCTTAAAGCATCATGGAGTCCCGAAGGATATTGTCTCGGACCACGATCCAAAGTTTACGAGTAAATTTTGGAGGGCACTTTGGAAGAAGATGGGGACGAGGCTGAAGATGAGCACCGCCTTCCGACCTACGACGGACGGCCAAACGGAAAGAGTGAATTGCATAGTGAAGCAATTCTTGCGGAATTACGTGTCGGCAGACCAGTCAGACTGGATGGAACACTTAGACGCGGCAGAGTTCTGTTATAATAACACAGAACACTCCGCAACGGGAGTTTCCCCTTTCGTATTGGTCTATGGAAAAGCACCTCTGGTGCCGACAAGTTGGGCCGCCGAGGACGTTGAGGAACCGGCAGTAGCGGCGGTACTAGAAGAACGCGAGCATTTGTTGAAGCTCGCAAAGTACAATATTGCCAAAGCTAGGAAACGGTATGAAAGGCAGGCGAATCGGAAGCGGAGGGAAGTGAAGTTTGAGGCAGGCACAGAGGTCTGGTTGAACATCAAGAATTTCCGACTACCTCCGGAAGTGAGTCCGAAGTTCGTACCTCCGTATGCGGGACCCTTTCGCATTCGGAAGGTTATGAATGAGGATGTGTATGAATTGGAGCTGCCGGCAAACAGTAAGGTGCACCCAGTATTCCATGTATCCCTTTTGAAGCCTTACTTCAAAGATGACGCGCGTCCAAATCGGCATCAAGTGTTGCGTCCACCACCTATGTTGTTGGATCATGAAAATGAACCTGAGTACGAGGTGGAGGCAATACTTAAGTCGAGGAGGTTCAGGAACCGAGAAACGGAGTATCTCGTCAAATGGAAGGGCTATCATCATGTCGAGGCATCTTGGGTGCGTGCCTCAGAAATGGGAAAAACATCCGAGGCGGTTGCAGCTTTCGAAGGGCGACCTCAAAAGCGGAAGAAGCGTTGATGGGGACATCAACCTTGGAGCGTGGGGGAGGAAATGCATGCTTAGCCCGGCTTAGCTAGCTCAGGAATCCAATTGCAAAAACTTGTATTGTACAAAATTTGCTTTAAATGAAATGTTTCAAAATGTTGTGCTTCTTATTTTTGTCTGGAATGGCGATGCATGGTATGGTGGCTAGTGTGTAGAAGGCATGCTAGCTTACAAAAGCGGGAGAGGTAAATTGGGTTAATCGTGTGTTTGCGCAGTGCCAAAATCGGGTGACTCCCATCCAAGGGGCAAGGAAACTTGCGCCTTCTTTGGGAGTTGACGTGCTAGTGCGCACCTGGCGCGTGCGCGTACTATAACTGCGCTACCGAGGGGGTTGTCTTGTAGTGTGGGCTAACGTGGAAGCTACGTGCTTCCGTTCACGTACTATAATCGTGTAGCCTCGGGACGAAGTCGTAGTGCGGCTTCGGCGTGTTCCCGTACCTCAGGCCAGCATTCCAAGGCGGACCCAATTGTAGTGATTGGGGCGCACGGTTGGTTCAAGGTTATCTTCCTAGTCAAAGAGGGTTCCAGGTGAACCCTTGCTCAAGGTGATGCCAAAAGCGGCATCATGAGCAATCGCAAGCAATGTTGTTGCAGTAAGGCGATTCGATCCTCGGGGAGGATCGTTCCTTGGCCTTGAAGTAGGCCAAGAAGAGTGCACTGGGAGGAGCTGGAGAGGCTCCACCCTTGGCCGGGACTTGGAGGAAGTCGGCCGAACTAGCTAGTGGAGAGTAGAGTCAAGTGTGGGGTTTGGTTCTTTGTCATGGGACGCCATGGTACGGAAACAAACTCCTTGATGTGGGACGCCACAACTTGGATATTCGTTTCTACAAAATGAACAAGTCGATGAGGACATCGACTCCCTGTTGGTAGGGGTGTGTGTCGCGGCCCTTTGCCTTGAGGGAAAGGGGGTCGGGACACATGAGGGGTTGCCCCTGTGGTGGGGGCAGCGGCAGCGATAGGTATGGGGGGCTGAAGCACCCTTGAGTGCCCAAGGCACCCAAGGAGGCGGAGGCGCTCACTAGGTGGAGCCCCGCACACCGGGTTGCGGTGGGGGTGGCTCCACAAGGGTGGTGGTAGCTTAGCGGGACTTAGTGGGGGTGGCATAGGACTCACCATGGGGGCGGAGACCTCGTGGTGGGAGTCGTGGGGAGTCTTGGGACTCATCACGGTCCATAGGGGCCGTGGTGAGCGGGCCAAGACTCACCGCGACTCATCACCGGGAGTCGAGGGTTTTCGTGGTGGTTCGCCATAAAATGGCATGGCTGGTTGTGAAACCCCCGCGGACAGCTACAGAAGTATATATAAGGGGAGTAGTGACCCCGAGAATGGTGCAAGCCCGTTGGTGACCAAAAACTAGTGAGTAAGCGAGCGAGCCGGAAAGCGACCAAAGAGTGGGGAGCTGTTCCGGACTGCCATCTACCAAAGGGAATTCTCCTAGTCCCAAATAGGTGGAGGGGTTTAGCGGGAAGCGAAGGGGGACCGTTATGTCCCGGTGAGCAGCCGAAGCTCCAAGTTGGCCCGGGCGGCCAGGTTGGGAGTCAGGCGCGCGCATCAAAGCGAGTAATTATGGCTTGAAGGGGAGCTTACCGAAGTGAGGTGCGCGACAGTTAGTCTCCCTCTTTCCCAAGCTCCCACTACTCCTTTGTTAGTAGGACCAAGCTAGGGTTAGTTCAAAGGTCTCCAACCACAATGGACAAACCAAAAACACAAAATGCAAACAAAAATGGACAAAGGGCTAAGAACTTTCTCTCCACTCAAAAGTTGCTTCACTTGGCTAAGTGGGCTACCAAAACTTAGATGGAAGGGGTAGTGCTCACCTCTCCTATGGGGTTTGTTGCTCCTACCTCCTCTTCACACTCCAAGGGCTCACCACACTCTCAAATGACACACACACTTTGCTTTTTGGAGAAGTCTATCTCTTTTTCCACTTCAAATGGCTCTTGGCCTTACACACTAGGCGCCTAAGGTATCCCTAGTCTTCCTAGCACCAATTAGTGGCTTCATCCAAGCTTGCCTAAAACAACTAGGTTAAGCTCTAAGCCAACAAGCAAACTAGGACTTCACAAAAGCTAGTTGCATAAGGCAAAGAAAGCTTCTTAAGCTAGCTCTCTAAGCAACTAACTAACAAGCAACTAACAAGCAAAAAAACAAGAGTGAAGTGGTGAGCAAGCTCACCTCCTAAGCTACTTATACTAGAAAAACTATAAAGAAATAATGGATGACATCCAAAATCCTTGGATGGAAAAGGCTATCAACCACTTTTTGGTTGGTAGGTGGAAAATTTCATCCAACCAGCTATTTGGGGGCGGTGCTAGATATTTGTGGCCCAAAAATCCCCTTCAAATGAATTTTCTGTGGCCACGGGCGCCCGAAAACCTCAAAAATAGTGAATTATTGATAACTTCATCCAAAAATATTGAAACTTGGCCAAAAATTCCCTTGTGATATGCTTGAAACGCCCACAAAACTTCAGGTCTATGTGGTTGCACCATCCACCATAAAAAATCAACAAACGCCAAAACGCCGTGAAAACACCGCTTTCAACGCATAGCATATTTTTGGGTTGTGAACAGATCGACGCTTGGGCCTGAAATTCCTCCCACATAATTTTATATCACTTTTAACCACAAATTAAAAATCCCTCCCCAAACAACGCTCGATTCCGGCTTCGTCTTGTTCGCTGAAGGTACTTAACACAGCAAAATCCCAATCGGCCGCTACCGCTGGATAAACCTCTTTAGGATTTTTTGTAGGAGACCAAGACTCCTTGGAAGCTCCTTGAATTGAATTCACGCTAAAAAGTGGAAATTCCCTCCTGGGAAAAAGAGATCACTGCCGGCAGTTTGCTGCTTGCCGCACTGCATTGTTTGTTTGCATGAATGAACTAAAACACAGGGGAACCCATGCTTGATCCCTGTCACTGACATATCCGAGCATGAAAATGAAATCGTATCATAGCATGTGTGCTCCACGCCTCCAGCGTCTTCATGAACTGCATTGGAGGAACGTGAAAATTTCTACCTGTACATTGCGAGACTGTTGTCAACCGTGTCGTTTAAAGCACAGCCTCATCGGGCGTTTTCTTCTGAAGGCCAAACTGTTGCGCACCTCACTTCGGTAAGCTCCCCTTCAAGTCATAGTTACTCGCTTTGATGCGCGCGCCTGACTCCCAACCCGGCCGCCCGGGCCGACTTGGAGCTTCGGCTGCTCACCGGGACATAACGGTCCCCCTTCACTACCCTCTCGACCCTCCACCTATTTGGGACTAGGAGAATTCCCTTTGGTAGATGGCAGTCCGGAACAGCTCCCCACTCTTTGGTCGCTTTCCGGCTCGCTCGCTTACTCACTAGTTTTTGGTCACCAACGGGCTTACACCGTTCTCGGGGTTACTACTCCCTATATATACTTCTGTAGCTGTCCACAGGGGTTTCACAACCAGCCATGCCATTTTATGGCGAACCACCACGGAGACCCTCGATTCCCGGTGGTGAGTCGCGGTGAGTCTTGGCCCACTCACCGCAGCCCCAATGGACCGTGATGAGTCCCAAGACTCCCCACGACTCCCACCACGAGGTCTCCACCCCATGGTGAGTCCTATGCCACCCCCACTAAGTCCCGCTAAGCTACCACCACCCCTTGTGGAGCCACCCCCACCGCAACCCGGTGTGCGGGGCTCCACCTAGTGAGTGCCTCCGCCTCCTTGAGTGCCTTGGGCACTCAAGGGTGCTTCAGCCCCCCATACCTATCGCCGCTGCTGCCCCCACCACAGGGGCAGCCCCTCATGTGTCCCGACCCCCTGCCCTCAAGGCAAAGGGCCGCGACACAAACACTCATTGTTTGCCTTTGCTTTGAATAGTGATCGGACGTTGAGGTGAGGAACATGTAGACCGTTGCTTGCAGTCATTTAATTGGCCCCTAGATGTTCGAACGGACGATTGGAATCGCACGCCTTCAACTGCTGCTCCTTGCAGGTACCCTAGTCGTATAAACTCCTGAGCGCTTTGGCTTCATGGACGTCGCAGACTCTTCCATTTGCGGGCCATACCAGTAGTTGTGTTGATGTTCGCCGTTTCTGATACAAATGGTCATAGTTCTTCACTCTGTGTACAATTCGGTTTTCCTGGCTCAAAAACACTCAAAAAATAGTCCGCGTGTCTTTTAATGCACCTACACCTACCTCCTAGTTAGTCCTCACTTTAGATCACGCACTGCATCTCTCTCTTAGTCCTCCGATCATCCCCCTCATGTCACCCTCTGCATCCTCATCTTCTCTCACCTCACTCAGCTAGCTAGTTTGCTAGAGTCATGGGGAAGTTTCCCCCCAGTCAGCCTTCACGGCCGAAAACAATGGTTATTTTTTCCACTGATGTCACAATCTCTTCTATTAATTTGATTAAAAGGGCCTCCGTCCTCTTTCATTAAAAAATAAATAAAAATGCAGTGTTGCCAGCTTGTAGAGAGGATGCATGTCAAATGATGTGTTGCGCACAGAAGCTGGAGCGATCATGTGGTCAAGAGCGTGGTGCTAGGTGGTGCTAAGAAGATGATATTTGCACCATAATTTCATTGAAATTTTGTTAGCGATACTGGTGGGGCTTCGTTGGGGCAACCAAAGAGGATCCTAATGATAAGACCGTTGTTGGTCAAGACCGCCAGTCTACAGTAGGGAGTCAAATCTCAGCATGAGGATGGCCTCGACGTGCATATATATGATTATGAGATCTGCCCCATCATCATTCGAATTGACACATCCATTGTCAAAGCATCCTCTCCATCACACCTTTTGCATTGGCGTACACTCGCGAGACATCCCAAGTCTGCAAGTTCAGCATCTGAGGCAGCTCTTTGTTGCTGTGCTGGAGTGTGACTATAACTACAGGACCCTCTGCAATGGCAGAATTGCCCGCAGACAGGCCCCAGAGTGCAGCTCCAGTTGAGGATGCTCCAGCTGCTCAGCCACTACCGGCACCTACAGACATGTCTCCGGAGGATTTCAAAAGTGCAGCGGATAAAATGTTGGAGGAGACACACAGTAGCATTGGCAGAGTTCTGGGCAGCAGGGTATTCCAGCGGACTCTTCGAATCCCACTCTGTCGCATGGTCTCCTTCCCATCGTCAGGCAGGCCTTCCCGGAGATGTGGATAAGCTGAAGTTCGCATTTCGAGAAGGGTACCGTCTGGGATCGGTAGCGTTTTACGTTTCCATTGAGAATGAGGACGGCGAAACTCGTGGACCCACTGCCAATGAATTGTCAACGTGGGATACTCACTAGCACACTCGCAACGACGAATTCGAGGCGACGCTGAAGGGTGATCCAGACTTCGGCCATATGTCTGGTAAAATGTTCTTTGTGGGACGGGAATCACCGACTTCTCGCCTGGTGGGAGTACATCAAGCAGAACCATGCCAAGCACATTGGCTGGCATTACATGGTGGAGTGTGTCATCCTCAAGGTGAAGGCGGGCAGACTCCTCCCTGCTCAAGAATGCCATGGCGGACCTCAACTCGTAAGATACTCATACCCTCCCTAGCACGTTCGAAATGCGGTGCCGCATTTCGGTTTCCATTCTGGTTTGTTTCCGTGCTTCCGTGTACTGAACTGGAGAGTGTGCCTTGCAGGGTCACTGAGAATGCGTACGTGCATACCCACATGGCACATATGCTGTACAGGGTGAGGAAAACTGGTCTCACTGATCCGCAGATGTTTGCGGAAATGCTGGAGCCCGAGCTCATCAGAAAGCCGTTGCAAAAACAGACCGGACATGGTATCGTCTCACTAGGATGGAATGGTGGAGGTGATATACGGAGTAAGTCGTCCTCCAATTTCCCTCTGCTCATCCTTCCCCAATTACAGTAATCTTTCCATGAATTGAATGTAACGCTTCTGCATGTTTTTGTTGGCAGTCAAACATCAAGCTGGATTTGGCCCATGCCAAACGCTTCTTGATGGAAAGTGAGGGGCAGGTCAAAACGTTGCAGTCATTGACTGAGCACTTGAAGGAAGCCGGTGTCAAGTCCAGAACCAAATACAAGTCAAAGCTTGTGAAGCTGGTGGCAATTGCAGATCCGGCACTTGGAAAGGACTTCCCCGAGATTGCAAAACCACTATTCTCGGGCCATGCAGCCGACCATGCAATTGGAGAAACTGCATCACCTCTCAACGGCATGTGTGGAGGCGAGAAAGAGAAGGTGAGGTTTCAATGCACTGAAGTTCCTTCGTAGCAATAGCCACTCTCTTCCAGCTCCTGACATGGATCGGAAATGGCAAACACGGTGGCTGTCGATCTGGAATGCATCCGAGAGCATAAGGACAATGTGGTCTTTTCCACTCGAAGTTTCCGACCCTGCAGTGGATGTGTGGCTCAACCGTATGACTTGGTGGTTCCAGGTAATTCAAAGGTACTTCCCCAGATTTGCTTTTCTGAAATGAATTCCCTGAACTGCTACGTGACAATGCATTTGGGAATCGCAGGTAATGTCGAATGCGAAGGAGCAAGTCGTTAATGACACAAATTCGTTCGGCTTGTACGTCAAATGGGAGGAACACAGGACATTGGAAGACTACGTGACACGTTTCAGATGTGAGTACAAGGACAACCTCTTCGCCAGAGAGCTACAGACAGCAAGAAGGAGCGTTGGAGTTTACACATCAGGAGGGAGCGGGGAAAGCTGCAATGCGAATTGTTTACAGGTGGCGGTATTGTTGACGAGTCTGTGAAAGAGCTGCACGCATTGGCAGAAGAGAAGAGAAAGGAAAGACGTTTGTCCCTGCTGGCCAAAGTTGGCAAAGGAATCTGCTGCTCTGGAAGAATCCAGGAAAGGCAGCTGAGATGGCACAAAGACGGTGGATGCAGCGTGCAGGCCCAATAGAAGGGATCGAAGAAGAGGACTCGCCAGCAAGGAGCAGCTGTTGTGACACCCGCCAAAACGAAGAAGCAGAAAAGAAGCAGAAAAGCCTGTTCAGGAAGAGGGTGAGGAAGAGGACTCCGATGGAGACTTTGCAACCAGCCCACCCCCCAAACGCAGGCTGCATCCCCTGTGCCCACGTGTCACGAGAATTGTGCACACGAGAGAATTGGCTCGGCAAAGAAAGAAGGCACTCTTTCAACCCCAAGGGGGGAACCTTTCGAGCCGGTGGAAATGAAGAGGGCCGAAAGTGGCTCCCGAAACAGTTCCAGTGTGTAAATGAGAGTTTCTTGGCGGCTTTAGATGGACGGGCAGCCAAGTTGGCATACATGAAGACCATGGAGGGTCTGAAGGGCAGAGCAAGATAGAAGGCGACTGCCGAAGAGCCTTTCGACACCCCAGGATTTCAGAATAGGTCTCGTTCTTTGAGAGGGTGTGTGCAACAAGGATTGTAGGGAGGGGCGATAAAATGCCAACGAAGTGGTCTGCGATATGATCATCTTGGAATTCCGGACGGAGAGCTTGTGGAAGGACTGCAAGTTTTGCCATCTTGGAACAGGTACTCGGAGGACTTTGGAAGAAAGGATTCGGGCTTGCCCGCATGGTGTGGACGACAGAGGCTGGTGGTTGTCCTGGCGAGCAGAGGAAAAAAAAAACACCTCAGACAGGAATTGCGAAGTGGACCCGGCAAGAGCGCCGTCCCGATTCGAAAAAAGAAAGTGGAGGAATGCACACTGGCACTCGTCCATTCATTTGCTTGGGTGTTTTCAAATGCGGTGCCGCATTCGGTTTCTAATCGTTCCCCCCTGTGTATGCAGATGAAGCAGTTCGATGCATACTGCTTTGTGAAGGAGAACTCCACCTTTGCTTTCCGGAAGGAGGGAGGAAAGGTTGACCCGAACTGCGACCCCCTCGATTACGACGTTCTGTTCAACAACGTTCCCAAGGAACTTCTCCCTCATAGCCTCACTTCAACGGAACCCCTGCGGTACTCACGGACTCGGAGCCCTGCCTTCATTCAGACAATTATGGAGACATGCACAGACGTGGAGGGCACAGTGCTCGACCTCATCTGTGGGACAGGTATGCAGAATCTTGATCTATGCTGTTCTGCAAATTCTCGTTAGGATGTAGTTCGCAACATCTAAAGCGCCATGTGGTAATGTGTGGATGGCATTGTAACAGGTGCCTCAATGTGGGCTGGGCGGTTTTCCGACCGGAACCTCTTTGCCTACGAGGAGGATTCATCTGTGTGGGGATCCCATCTGGAAGGGGCTGCAACGGAATGTTAAGGCTCCCCAGACAGAGCGGAAGTCTCCTCGGATTCGTCGGAGTCCGAGGAAGACACAGTGGACATTGATGCGGAGGAGAACCCGGAATACGAGTGAGTGCAAACATTGTAAGTTTGCAAAGCCTTCTGGGTCATTTTTGTCAAACGAATTTCCCGACTGTGGTTCTCATTAGTCTCGTTGATGATTGTCATGTGCAGGATTGCAGGGTCTGGGTCGAAACATGTAGGGCCTACACTTCCTGCCAGGAAGAATGTCCCATTCTTTGCGAGGGCCGACTTCATGACGAGCCCGGTGAGGGACTACTCCCTTCCTAGTTATGCAGCTAAACTCGCAAATACAGCGATTAGAAGAAGTGAGAATCCCAGTAAACTAGAGCAGATTTTGGAGAGGGCTAGGGAGGACAGAAGGATAAGGAAAGAGTTGGCAGCAACTCAGACAGGTAGACGGGTACGAAAGTACATATGTGATTCAGCGGATGAGAGCGACGCAGACAGGGAGGAAGAGGACCCAACGGAGGTGAGATGGACAGTTCCGCAAGGGGAAGATGGGATTTTCGAAAAGCCTGGCCAACGAGCAGTCCGCTGGAGATGAGAAAGGCACTGAGGGGGTGGAGGCGGAGCAGGACAGTCTAGAACAGGATGAGGATTCGGATGATTTTCAAGATTAATAGAATTTTAATGAAGTCTCTGTAAATGTAAATTCTCTTCCAGAGTGTATAAAGGAAATTATGCCCGACATTCGTGACCCCTCTCCAGTGTGCATTCCAGCCACACAATCGCCCAAACCACGACGCTCCCAAAATCAGGAATGGGGCACCGCATTTCCAAAACAGGGGAGGGACTAAATTTTCCATTTCAATGTTGGCATAGTAAAAAGTAATCGGCCGATTGGAAATGCGGTGCCGCATTTCCAAAATTTCCTTTGTCCACACGCCAGTTTTGGCCTCTCCCGCTCATTGCATGGATGCCACCACGCTTACAGAGGTCGAACAAGGAGGTCAAACAAGGAGGTCGAGATGGCGGAATTGAAAATGCGGTGCCGCATTTCCATATTGGGGATGGTCGTTGTTCGAACTGCAGGCCCATCAGCAAAAATTGGCACCGCATTCCATTGTAAAAAAAAAAGTCGATGACGGACATGGAAATGCGGCGCCGCATTTCCAGAACGGACATCGCAATTTGTCCATTTGCAGACCCTCTCACGGAAATGTGGTAACGCATTCCATCGCGCTGGTCGGAAATGTCACACTTTTTGAAGTGTTGGACGGAAATGCGGCACCGCATTCCCTTGTCCAAAAAGAAGTTTCCATTGCCAAGCTGCAAATGCGTCGCCGCATTTGCAATGCCAACCTCGTTGTCTGTCCAATTTATAGACCCGTGTTGGTATTTCGTGTACCTGGACGGAAATGATGCACCGCATTTCATTGTCCGACACTGAAATGCGGTTCATACATTTCCATGTCGGCATGGAAATTCGGTGCCGCATTTCAATGTCCGACATGGCGTTACTCTGGTATATTCTTGACACGTGACTCACATACCGGTTACTCTGCTATATTCATCCGGACAGACACATTGTAGAAATGAGACATCAAATTGTAAACAGTGGGCCAATTCCGACAGTTATTCAACAGAATGAAACACAATCACACAGAAGTGAGGTACGATGGGTTTATTGATCGGACACGATGTCGGAGTACGCTCAATGACAGCAGCTCCCGGATGGAGGAGGAGCAGCGCGGTGGCTGGAAAAAGTTCAGGCTAACGCTGCAATTCCTCACAAACACTCCAGGGCACATTTAAATTTCCCCCCTATAGGATCCTGGACCGATGAAGATTGGCTGCTTCATGAATGTAGCCGTTTCAGTTTCCTACCCTGCCATGCAAACTATGGGCACTCACTGCCAGGTGGGCCGATAGCCACTGGACACGACGAAGTCCATCCCCTCTTCGATGTAAATGCGGCGCCGAATTTCCATCCGGGGGGATGGACTTCGGTGGCAGATCTCAAACTATAACTTGTTGATGAGAAAGATGTATGGGTTCATCCACCGCCGGCGTGATGAACACGTTCCACCTCCGTCGGTGGGTACGTGGGACCCAGATGCTCCATTATTGGAGGCCGGACTGCTCTTCCGCTTCGCATCATTTCCAAAATCTAAGGGCTTCGTAGCTGTCCGCAAGGTCATTGTCATCTGCATCCAAGTCGTCCTCAAGTCCTCCTTTGCAAGGATGCCATGCTTCCGGAACCGGGACGACTGCCCATTTGGAGGCATCGATTATGCAATGTGTTCGGCCACATCGGGAGACATTGTTATCTGGTACACAGATTACAGAGAAGATACTGGTTCGATTGTGGAAACATTGGTGGCTTTTGAGTATATCCTAGGCCACTACGCCTTCGAGCGGGGTGACGATCTTGGTCTGAGGAGTCCGTGGCTCCTGCGCATCCTCGATTCCGATTTTCCCAGCTACGACGGTCACCCATGCAGAAGAAGGCGCACTGCTATGCTGTTGCGGTGGAACTGCTGCCACTGGACGTGGGTGGACTCCATCGGAGAGACCTATTCTCCTCAAGGAGTGCGCTCCTCTTCTCCATTGTATGGGGACATTCGCATTGGTGTGGACGACGAAAACGTGAAGATTTCCATATTCGATGGTGGTATGATTGAAGGGCAGGACATTGTGGTGAACATCACTAGGGGCGGTACAACGGCTGCAATCGACTTTACATGGAGGAGCCCCATGACTCATGAGCTAGTTCTGAGAGCAGTCGAAGTCCCATTGACAACGTGACTTGTATTCAGTAGGCACAGGGCTAAAGATTTGACTGCACAATCAGCACAGTAGACGTGCTTCAAATGCAATTCATGTGGATCAATAAAAACCTCATTGTGCCCTCTTTTTATTCTATTCTGTGTCCATCGTTCCCAGAATGCGTCATTGCTCATTTCGTTTGGGATTGGGAGTGTGGGTGGATTTTGCAAGTGGCTGGTAGGCTGAAATGGGCCCCCATTGTACAGAGCAGTACCACCCTACCATTCGCGAAACATTGCCTTTCAATATATAATTCTAAATAACATTGCCGAACCTCCTTCATCGGGAGGTCGTTCTCCCCCTATGACCGTGGCACCCTAAACCCTATTCCCGCGGACACTCATTTCCGGAAAATAGTGCTGCTCATGTTTTTTTCCACACTTACGACTCTGCTCATGGCTCATGCCGCTCATGGCTCATGGCTCATGAAATAGCAGCCCCCCATCACAGCCCACCACAGTCTAACATAGCATATCACAGCTCACCACAGCTTGACACAGCCTGTCACAGCCCAACACAACCCACACAGGTTGCACAGTCCATAGGGTTAGTGACAGGTGGACGCGGGTTAACGTCATAAAAGTGGCCAGTGAGTGTAAAGGCAGTTTGGAAGTCAAACTTGGAGAATGTGCCACGCGGACAGAGGGAGACGGGAGAGTGTTGGAATTCAAACACGTGGCCTAAGGGGCAAAGCACTCCGCATTGCATGTACTGCAATAGCGGGCGCCATCATGCAAGAAGACAAGCAGGGCCGTCAAAGTACCTACCTGGTACATCAGCCGAAACTAATTACGGGCCCATTAATGCGTCCAAAGAACAGGTCACGGAACCCTTTACGCGTCCGGCAAAGGGGGACCTTTGCCACATATGCAGTCCTAGTGGGCATTCCAAGTTGGAATGTGAACAGATGAGGGTAAAATTGAGAAGTTACCCAATGAGGCAAAGGCCAATTAGCAACGTGAATTTTATGCAAGTGGTTCCATTCAAGAAACAAGAACAAGAAATTAAAAAAGTTATGAGCGGAAGAGTAGGGGTCGCTCCGGATAACCAGCGTCTCGACGGGAGGGGCAATCAAAGCTATAGCTTTGTAGCTATGGCGGATATCACAGACTATACGCTAGCTCTACTTCTTACGCAGTGGCGCAAGGACGGACGGGTTGAAAGTACATTCTCTCTCACTCACTATTTGCAAGCCCCACAGGCACTCACTTGCCTGTTCCATTCTGTGCCAACCATACTTTCATGCTTTAAGCCGTGCAAGCTTTCCTACAGCTATTCCAAACAAGGCCTTCTTGTTTGTCCAAGATGAAGAGAATTAGAGGGTCGGAGGATCTCAGGATGAAGAGCACGACGATTCTACAGAAGTAGACAATCGCTACACCGCAGGCAGTGCAGCTGTTGAAGGAGTTGAGATTGGAGGGGTTGCTACGCAAATAGTGGCCTTTGCATCATCTGGGGTTGATGATCCAATTCATCTAGAACTTTGAGCCTCGGACAGGAGTTACCCAGGTGAAGGGCGTAGATATAGAGGTTACTCCGCAGTACTTGCAACAACTGTTTGAATTGCCATCTGGTGCTGAGTATCCAGAGTTGAGGGAAATTGGCCAAATGCTGAGCATTCTCTTTGCCATGAAACAGAACCAACAATATCTTAGCAGATCTTTCACGGAGGAGGTGCTCAAAGCTTTGAGAGGGGAGGATGTAGCCTGGGCGGAGATGATGTATAGTGGTCTGGTGGAGGAGATGAAACGGTTACAAAATACTACTGCCAAGTCCGCGATCATTGTGTCTGGCCCAATTATTGCACAGATTATCTTTGATTCTTGCTTGCTTGATGCGCGAGAACGCAAACTAATGGGGGTGTTTGAGACAACCACAACTGCAGTTGAGGAGCAGGGCTCTTCACAAGGTGAAGGGGGGTTGGAGGGGCAGCGCCAGTCCAAGAGACAGAAGAGGGACACAACTATAGTGGCGGATCCACTGGCCACAAGAAATCCACATGATGATGTTTCCATAGCTCCTGTATAGGATGAGGAGCAGCAGCACAGGGGGTTGTTGTTACTGGAAGCACGGCCTTCAGCAAGGGAGTCACCTCAGTACCACAGCCACCACAGCCAGTTGACCCGGTTGCCCCATGGGTAACTCAAATTGTACATGCTGTCACACCAGAGCCTCTTACTGTGGAGGGAGATGGGTTGGACATTCCCACTACAGAGCAAGTAGTGGCGGAAATTGAGAAGGGTGACCTTCTCTATGAAAACTCTGGCATGGTCGGAGAACCAATAGTACCAAAGATGTAGAGTCTAACCAAGGAAATCCCTGATGTGCAAGTTTTGCCCAAACCTGTGGCGGAGGTTAAAGGGGTAGAGTGTAAGGGAACTGCAGCACCTGTGGAGGATGAGGTTGCTCAGGAAGAAGATCCTGTGATCATGGCCTGACTGGTTTGTGAAACATCAAATTGTGGAGGATCAGGGAGAACAGCAGCAAGTTCTCCATGAAGACCCATAGCAGGCCATGCTTATGAGTTCCATAAGCATGACACTTAATTTGTTGGGCACCTATGTGAAGTCCCATGTTCCTTCCACACAATTGGCAGCATTGAGGGAGGAGCTCAAGCAAGAGTTTGAGGCAAGAATTGCCACTGAGTGTGCAAATAAGGTGGATGTGGAGGCCAATCTTAAGTTGCAAAAAGAGTTGGAGGACACTCAATCTGCTCTACAGCTTGCGAAGGAAAACTTGATTGAAGCAGGTCTGGAGCATGAGAAGTTGCATGAAGTACATAAGCAACAGCTATACCGATTGCAGGTGAAGCATGAAGGCAAATTGCAGGAAGTGAAGTTGCTTCATACAAAGTTGGAAGCAGTTCATCAGAAAATGACCATTCAATGGCCACACTAACAACTACTCTGGAGCTGACTGCATTAGAAGTTAAGAATCAAGCTGAGAGATGTTTAATGGTGGAGGCTGAGTCGGTGGAGTAGGTGAAACTCATTGCTGACTTGAAGGCTACTATCGGTCGCAATGAGGATACCTTTCAATAGTACAGTCGGATTGATGCCCAGAAGGACAGGTACATCCTTGAGTTGTAGCAAACACTCACAACACGAAAGAATGAGCTTTCTGTGACTAACAAGGCATGGAAGGAAGCCAATAATTTGTTTGCTGCCTATGCAGCTCTGGTTGAACCTCATGCGAAGCGCATGGAGAGTTTACAGCAGCAGTTGGAAACATATAGACTCAAGGAGGAGTAGGATCTCCGTGGTGCTACACAAGACTTGGTGGATAGTCATCTTTTGCAAGAGTGGTTAACACAAGGACCAACGTCAGGAGGGACAGTGGCGCCAATATCACAGCAACCACAGCAGGTTGCCACTGTTGATACCATGGCACTGCAGCAATCTGAGGTTTGGGGGGATGCTTCTTTTAACCCACCTACTACTCCTGCTGCACTTGAGTACAATCGGGCTATGATTATGCCCTTCAACCAAATTCCCATTGTTATGGATTTGGCTTGAAAAGAATTCAGTCCTCCAGAGTCTTTGGCACATTATTATTAGATCATGCGCATTTGGTTGCTAGTGACAACTCGGACTAAGGTTCTTCCGAATAACCGACCCATTGAAGATCACCATTTTGCATGGTACTGGTTTGAGGCAGGCACCATGCTGAAGGAATTAATTGCCTTCCAGATTGTTCATGGGTACATCTACACCAAGACCAAGGAGGTACCTAGTTTGGTCATGGGTTGTGGACTATACTATGCTGCTTGTTTCATTTCATGCTATCGCATTGAGCAGCAAAAGATGCAGATGCGATTTCAGACTTATTCCAAGTCTGAGGATCATTGGGTGTTACCTTCAGTTCCATCCCATACATATCTGTATGATGTGAAGATCATGCTGGAGAAGGATTCCCAACTTCGTTCTTGGTTCAATTTTGCTTTAGAGAACTTGGCCAAATAAAACTTGGGTCTTGACCACATTTTTTCTAAGGGACATGAGGCCAAGAAATGGTTACACTGTTCCAATGTCATTGGCACACCCCTCACCTATACAGACAAGGAGCTATGGGAGTACACTAATTTTGCCCACAAGAGATTGATACAAGTTTTAAAGTTTAAGCTTCCAGACATGGCCACGTAGGATTCCTGAGACGCCACAGAAGGTCAAAACACCGAAAGGCCACCGGGGGGGAGATGATTTTGATACTACTGGTTCTATGGAGGAACCTTTTGACATGGCTGAGGACTATGCGATACAAATGGCAGAGAAGAAATGACGGGGATCTCCTATGCCTGAGAAGTTACCTCCTTATCAACCAAAGGAAGGGCAGTCATTTCCATTTGGTGGACAGTCATCTCCACCAGCCAGTGACAGGGCTCGGGCTCGCACACAGAGCCCTCCACGAGACTCTCACCGACAGAAGGGTGCTCGTTCACAAAGGTTTGCTGATCCTAAACAGTAAACCGTGAGGACACGGCTTTTTGAGAGGGGGAGGGATAATGTTAGAGGGCTGTCTGGGACTTGGATAGTTTTACGGGTTCTGTGGGGTACCCTCAATTTTGCGCAGACTTACGGATGGTAGACTTAGACCAACACAGGCCTTAGGGGTGGTAGACAGGTTTACACAGTCAGTCACAGCCTTACACAGTTAGACACAGCTTGACACAGCCTGACACAGCTTGTCACAGCCTTACACGGCCTATCACAGCCCGACACAGCCCGACACAGTCCGACACAGCCAGTCACAGCTCGGCATAGTCGCAGCCCGACACAGTTTGGCATAGCCCATCACAACATTCACAGGGAACGGTTATTATTGGCAGGGAATGACTGTGTGGGAACGACATCTGCAGAGGGAACATGCATTCTGTCTTGAATGACAGTTAGTTAGTTAGGCGGTTAGAAGAGCTTGCAGGTAGAATAGGTGGAGTAGCAACAGAGGGGGACACTTCTTGGATCACGACTTGGTCATCGGGGAGGGAAGGACGATCTGGAGTAGGGGAATGAAGAGCGCAATGGGGGAGGAGACACGATCTGGTGATGCTTGATGAATGCAAGCTGTAGAGTTGTACTGTAGAACAGATTAGAGACACCATGGCTTCGGCCCGATATTTGATAGATATTAATCTGATACATACTTCATACTCACACTGTGTAGAGAGACCTGAGTGAAGCTATGGAATGAATGGATGAGTGGATGGAACTTGGTAGGTTGCTAAAGCAATCTGATACTTAATTATAGACAATAAGGTAACTTGCTAACATGAATGCTTTATCTATGGGATTGGGAGTTCCCACTCTCGGATAGCGAGGCGTGGTGTTGAGTAAAAGCCCGCTCTACATTACTCTTTTCCACAACCTTGACCACACTTTTCAATTTCTCAAACTCACCGGTACATGCATGACGACTCCATTGGTGACATGGATATGCGCCCTTTGTAGAAATGGTTCAATATCTTTCTTCTTCCTGTCTCTTCTGGCTCGGGAATTTTTTCAGGACTGGTGCTTCTTGGGAAGAGAAACTGACCCGAGGCACGTGTTTGTTCCTCTGGAAGCTCCTCTTGTGGTGTTGCAATGTCTTCGCCTTGTGAACTTGGACCGCCCTTCTGATTTGGAGGTACCACCGGTGTTCTTACTTTAGGGAGTCGTCGTATCTCTCTAATCTCGTGATGCGCCATTAATTGATTCAACTATTCCAAGACCGCCTCCTCATCATCACAAATAATCTCAAGCAAATTGTTAGAAGGCAATGCAGTTGACCCCTGCTCCTTTTTCATCCTACAGTCCTGTTCGAAGTGTCCTAGTAGCTTACAAAGGGTGCATCTGATTCCACAATTTCTGTCCGGTGACCAAAGTGTTGATTGCATTTGCGCATTTCACCGGAGTCTTTTGTGTTGGACAGAACGCAGCCACATGACCCTCCTGCTGGAAGAGGTTACACAATCGGTTTCCACGAACTGGAGTCTAACTACCAGAACTTTCAGCGTATGCACCCTTCTTTTCAAAAAACTTGGTTAGCGTAACATTGAGAGCATCTAGGCGTTTATCAATTGGGCCAGTCACTAAGACCTCTTCTACGTCAAGTCTCCTTCCAAAGGTTTGAATGGTGTTTCCCCAATTTTGAACAGCCCCCTTTCCACTTGTATGGAGGTTTCGACCGCCTCATCTACACTCTGAAATCTGGTTCCTAGCATAAGCTTCATAATCTCATGCCTAAGACCCCCCATAAACCTTCGACGTTGCTTTAGCTCAGGGATCTATCCCTTCACAAAGAGCCTATTCAAACGATCAAAGTAAGCCTGAACCCTCTGTTTTGGCTCCTGCTTAATTTCATCCATCTTCATCTTTAGTTCGGCCATATCCACGTGCCCAAATTTTGCCAACATTGCTACTTGTAAATTGTCCCATCAACTGGCTTGGGGTTTTGACACCTAAACCAGTCATCAGCCTTTCCTTTGAGGTTTAACCTTGCTACCTTGAAGATCTTGTCATCCAACAGGTCCCTTACATCACCTGCCATCTGTAATTTCTCGATCCAGTCCATCACATCCTCGGACTCCCTACCTTGATATGGAGCATCTACTCCGTATGGACTTGCCATGTTGTTACACTATTAGTTTGGTTAGTGTTAAATGATGGGGTGTACACTGATACACTGATGTTTCTAAGCTTAATCGACAGACATCCGGTTACCATTCTGTATCAGTTCTTGTCTTCCACTCACGGTGACTCTTCTAGACATCGCGGATATCATTACCCAACTATAAGCTACTCGCGTCCACGGCACCATCGTAACCCTATTCCCAACATGTATGACTTGTACACAGAGGTCTCCATTATGCGCTCTTGACGATTGATGGTAAAATGCCGGTCTCAGGTTGGCATACGGTGATACATCTATACCATACAAAATTAGTACGTCTCCTACTTCTGGATGATCAGTAACTAGTGATTGATCTATACCTAGCATTCTTCACTAATCCTACCAGTGCCTTACTATACCTCTCAGAGTGTTCTCATATGACAAGATCTATCGTTTCACTGTTGAGCGGCTTTTACTCACCCATCCCTTCGCTATCTGAGGTGGAAACTCCAAGATAGAAGAGTTGGATATCTCTAAGTACTCCCCCCGCTCAGAACAATCAGTCATGACCTACAGCTAGTGTATCATGGGGGTGCTTCCCTATATCTATTCCTTCTTGTATTCATGTTTAGTAAGTTACCTTACTGCCTAGGTTTAAGTATTAGATTGCTTCTGCAATCTACAATGTTCCATCTACTTAAGCATTCATTCCACAGCTTCACTCAGATCTCTCTACACAGTGTAAATATGAAATAGGAATCATATTAATATCTATCAAGTATCAGGCCGAAGCCATGGTGTCTCTATTCTGCCTATAGTACACCTCTACAGCTTGCATGTATCAAGCATCAATAGATCGTCTCTCCTCCTCCGTGTTCTCTCCATCCCAGTGCTCCAAGATTGTGCTCTTCCCCCGTGATGCCAGAAGTCATCCAATAAGTGATGGATCCCCCCCATGTAGCAACTCTGCATAATGTATCTACAAGGTGTTCTAACCGCCTAAGTAACTAACTGCCAGCCAAGACAGTGGTAAGTACTGTCGTTCCCTTTGCTGTTGACGTTCCCACACACTCGTTCCCTGCCAATGATAACCACTCCCTGTGACAAGCTGTGACTTGTGTGATGCTGTGACGGGCTGTATCAAGTTGTGTCGGGCTATGACTGACTGTGTCAGGCTGTGACTAACTGTATCGGGCTGTGACTGGCTGTGTCAGGCTGTGACTAATTGTGTCGGGCTGTGACTGGCTGTGTCAGACTGTGACTGGTTGTGTCGGCTGTGTGCTGTGTCAGACCATGTTAGGCTGTGTCGGGCTGTGACTGACTGTGACTGTGCCTGACTCTGGCTAACTGTGACAGGTTGTGATAGGTTGTATAAGCCTTTGACTGCTGACTATGTGAGCCTGTTACCACCCCTAAGGCCTGTGTTGGTTTGAGTCTACCACCCTTAAGTCTGCGCAAAATTAAGGGTACCCCACAGCCCGTAAAGCTATCTAAGGATCTAGGATCATTAAAAAAGTCCTTTGCGAACGAGCACCCTTTTGCTGGTGAGAGTCCCTCAGAGGGCTCTGTGTATGAGCCCGAGCCGTGTCTTTGGCTGGTGGAAATGACTATCGACTAGATGGAGCTGACTGGCCTGTGTTAGGTTGATATGGTGGCAATTTCTTAGGCATAGGAGATTGTTAGAGGACTGCTTGGGACTTAGACGCTTTTACGGGATCTGTGGGGTACCCTTAATTTTTACACAGACTGAGACCAACAGGAGCCTTAGGGGTGACAGCAACAGGCTTTAGGGGGAAACACAGCCAACACAGCCCGTCGCAGTCCAACACAGCCCGTCACAGCCAAACACAGCCCGTCATAGCCCAACACAGTCGCACAGCCAATCACACAGCGCCGTTCACAAGCCCGACACAGTTGCACAGCCAGTCACAGCTCGACACAGCCCGACACAACCCAACACAGTCGCACAGCCAGTCACAACCCGTCATAGTTTCACACAACCAGTCACAGCTTGACACAGCTGTCACGACCATAGGGAACGGATAGCATGACAGAGAACGACTGTGGGGAACAACATCTGCGAATGGAACATGTTAGTTCACGGATGACGGTTAGTGAGGGAAACGGTTAGAACAACGGGTAGGAAGATAAAGCCAGGAGTGAGGACTGGAAAATGATCACTATGGGGGAAGAGATCACTTCTGGAAGGACTTTGGGGGGGGGAATCACAACTTGGAAATGAAGCGGAGAGCGCATCTCTGAGCAGAAAGAGGGAGAGCAGGGAGGAGGAGAAGAACGATCTGTTGATACTTGCTGAATGCAAGAAGTAGAGTTGTAATGTAGAGCAGAATAGAGACACCATGGCTTCAGCCTGATACTTGATAGATATTAATCTGATACATACTTCATACTCACACCGTGTAGAGAGACCTAAGTGAAGTTGTGGAATGAATGGATGGAACTTGATAGATTTCTGAAACAAACTGATACTTAATTGCAGATAGTAAGGTAACTCGCTAACATGAATGCAGGAACCAGTACAAATAGGAAACACCCCCATGATACACTAGCTGTAGGTCATGACTGATTGTTCTGAGCGGGCTGAGTGCTTAGAGATTTCCAACTCTTCTATCTTGGAGTTCCCACCTCGGATAGCGAAGGGATGGGTGAGTAAAAGCCGCGCAACATTTGGCGACCATACTGGGGAACTGGGTCATGAACAACCAGATGTGACAGGCATTTGGTGGGATCATGGTGGATGGAGAATTAAAGAATTTGATGTGAATCAAATTCCCTGTGAAACTGAGAAGGAAAGATTGTCCAAACAATTCTTTCAAGGTTCTTGGAATTGCCAGACGGTTGTAAAGAAAACATTCTTAAGAGAGTGCATGATGCTGACCCTGAGTGGGGTCTGGAGAAAGGAGTGATAAAGATTTATCAGGTGGCCTGTAGAAGAAGAGCACGTTGGTTACCAACACTGGTTTATGTGATAGCATTGCTAGCCATTAAGCGAGTAGAGTTTGAAGGCTGGGAGGTTAGAAAAGTGAATGTTTATACTCATATGCATGAAGAGCTTGTACTGGTAAAGAATTGGATTCCAAAGGATATTTTTGTGGATCAAACTCACACCAAGAACAGCTTTCCAGACTTGTTTGCCATATGGTTATATGGTAACGGAGACTTCTAGTATAGCCAAGGGTGCATTTAAGCTTGAAAGAATCCCAGGCATATACGAGAGATATTACTGAAGAGGTTTTGGTTATTGCCACATTAAAAGAAATGAAAGACATGGGACATGAGTGATGAAAGAGAAGCTAGACGCCAGAGATATTCAGCAAAAGAGAAAGCTATCTGAAAGCTAATTATCCATATCTTTGGGAGAGAGGAATAGACATAGGGGAATCATCTGGACCTCTCACACCATTAAGATCAGAGAGTACATCACCCATACAGGAAGAACTAGAGTTGGATGCCACTCCTTCTTTTCTTTGCAAGAAAGATTAAGGGAATTGGTACGGAAAGAAGATCAATCACAAGGTGAAAGATCTGAGGTACATCCCTGGATAAAAGATTTGACAGAAATCTTTGATAAGAGTTTGCATGGAACACCAAAAGCAGGAACCCCAGTTTCTGAAGCGGAAGGTGAAGAAGGAGGAGAGGATGTGGCAGAGCCAACGGAGAGTTCAGACTCTCCAACACCATTGCAGTTGAGTTACATGAGTGAAGAAGAAACCCAAGGGCAGAACTTGGAGGATGAAAATAGAGAGAAGAAATTGGAAGAGGAAGAGTATGAAGAAGTAGACCCCACAGCTGAGGTTGAGACTACAACCAGGACATCCCAACCCGTTGGACCTGGATCAAGTGGCACTTGGATCACAGGCCAACGAAGGTGTCGGCTCAGGGGGATCAGGCGGGCTTCCTGGATCTGGTTCTGGGGGGACAGGGAGTGTGGAAGTAGTGCAACTGGAGCTGGGAATACTGTGAATATCGTGGGGCCAGTAGCAGGGAGTGCTCAAGGGCCACCACTTGGTGGAAGATCCACCGCAACAACAACAGGTCCTGAAGGACCAGCACCAGCAAGGGTGCAGCACCTGTCAGTGGGCAGAAGGTAGGGCCACAGATGGCGTTACAAACCAACATGGGCAAAACCACATTTTCCAATATATTCAGAAAAGGGGATCCCGATGTACACATTAGCCAATTTGAGCACATGTGTATAGTGAACAATGAGAATGGCGATGATGCCAAGATGAGATTGTTTCCTTGTTCACTTATCAAGAAAGCAAGTGAATGGTATGCAAGATTCCCTGATAATCATTTCCTAACATGGAATGGCTTGAATACAGCATTCCGAATAGGTTCAGGACAAGTAAACTGAGGATGAAGTGTATGGAAGTTTACAACAGTTAATGCAAAAAAAGCATGAAACTGTTGAGGAGTATATGGAAAAGATGGAATTGATGATGAAAAAGCTGGCTGTTGTACCAACACCAGGTTTACAGAAGACTTGGTTTGTGAGTGGACTAAGACCAGAGTTGCAAAGAAAGTGGATATGTTACCCCATAATACAGTGGAGGAGGCATTTGAAACTGCAAACAGAATTGAGCAATTGGGAATGCTCAAGAGAGAGAAAAGGGATGATGAGGACTCTGAGGATGAGTCAGATGAAGAAGAAGAGCAAGAACTAAAAAGGAAGAGTAAGAGAAAGGAGAAGTTGAAGAGGGATAACTATGAGAAAAGATTAGAAGAAATCTTGAAGAAGTATGCCACGGAGGCTGCAACACATTGGAGGAAGGGTGTTTGGTGTGCAAAGTGCCAAAATGAAGGCCATACCACCACTGAATGCCACATGAAGGAGAAACACTGTACTATCTATAAAATGGATAACCATTCTACTGAGAATTGTTACTACAACAGAAGGACAGCTGCAAGAGAACCTAGGCAAGTAAGGGTGCATCAGGGTGCAGCCCCAGTCAAGAAGAAACAATGATCGGGACCACTATGGTAGGTCTGGTGGTTATAACAATGGCATGGAAGGGAGAGGTAATTCAAGAGGGAATTACTAAGGAAATTCCAGAGGCAACTATCAGGGTAATCCAAGGGGGAATTAT
This sequence comes from Takakia lepidozioides, assembly GCA_030704615.1. Taxonomy (NCBI): domain Eukaryota; kingdom Viridiplantae; phylum Streptophyta; class Takakiopsida; order Takakiales; family Takakiaceae; genus Takakia; species Takakia lepidozioides. The sequence goes on from CM060734.1 coordinate 28,040,009, forward strand.
CAGCCCGGGAATCAGGATTACAGAAATTCTCCAAGAGCAGACCAAGGGCGAGGACCCAATGGTGAAGAACTGTGTTACTATTGTAATCAGCCAGGACATTGCAAGGCAGCCTGTTCATTCTGGATTAGACACCAGAATGAGATGAGTGCTCCTGTGAATGAGGGCCCAGTGGTGGCAGCTCACATGGTTAGGCCATGTGTTGTACCAGAAGTAAGTACAATGATAGTAACAAGAAGCAAAGCCAAACCAATACCTCCAGTAGTTGAGGAAGATGATGATAATGGAAATGGTAGTGATATGCCTGAAGATGATGAGGCTTGGAGAGATGAGAAGGAACTGCACAAAGAAGTGGCAGATACCATAAGGGAAATGCAGAAGAGTACTGATATTCCTGTGGCAGATTCCTCTGATTCTGATGGAGAAGAAGAAGTGAGTGAGGATGAAAGGAAGAAAGAAGCTGCAGACATGCAAAGTAATGAAGGGACTTTGGCTGAAGTAATATGCCAGACCAAAGCAGAGATTACCATTGGACAGCTATTGAGATACAAATTACCACAAAGAAATCTAGTAGATTACCTGCTACGAGAAGACCTCGAGGGGTCAGAGAGTATGACTGGAGAGGAGGACTGGATGAGGAGCATGAAGCTACCCTGTTTACTGCACACCCAGAGTGGGAGTAGGTTACAGAGATGCGGCTGGAAGGCCTAAGTTGTTTAAGAGGTATCTGCTGTGGTGTAGTGTCAGCAACACCAATTGAAGAGGAAACCAGCAGTTACCCATCACATTTCTATGAAGAAAGAGAAGGAGAAATGGAAATCCTAGAGGAACCAGCCACTGTGAGTTTACAGGAGGAAGTGGTGACTGGTTGGACAATCACAGCTGATGAGCAGGTGAGAGAAGTGAATGTGGGAACTAAAGAGGAACCAAGGATGGTGAAGGTAGGAGCTGATTTGGAGCCAGAATTCTTTGAAGAAGCTAAGAGTTTGTTCATCAAATACAGAGATGTATTTGCTTGGAACTACGAGGATCTAAAAGGGATACCACCTGAAGATTGTCAGCATAAGATTGAACTGGAACCAGGATCAGTACCAATCAAGCAGGCAAGGTACAGAATGAATCCCAACAGAAGGTTGGAAAAGAGATCAAGAAATTGGCTGAGGCTAAGTTTATACCCAATAGAGTATACAACTTGGTTGTCATCCTTGTGATAGTTCCCAGAAGAATGGTAAACTAAGAGTTTGTGTGAACTACAAGAAGCTGAATGCTTGTACGAAGAAAGATCCTTTCCATTTGCCATTCACAGAAGCAGTATTGGACACTGTGGCAGGCCATGAGAGGTACTCATTCATGGATGGCTTCAGTGGTTATAATCAAGTGCAAGTGGCTGAAGAAGACCAAGGAAAGATAGCTTTCATCACAGACTGGGGTGCTTATGCATACAAAGTCATGCCCTTTGGACTTTGTAATGCACCAGCAACCTTTCAGAGAGTGATAAGTGAATATTTCATGAGTATCTGGATGATTTCATGCAGGTGTTCTTGGATGATTTCAATGTGTACAGAGATGAGCACTTGCATAAATTGGAGTTATGTCTGGCCAGATGCAGGATGAGAGGTCTGGGCCTGAATCCAGAGAAGTGTACTTTCTGTGTGAACTCAGGGGTGTTTCTGGGACACATTGTGTGTAAGAGGGGACTTCTTGTGGATCCCAAGAAAATAGAGGCCATTAAAGCCTCTCCACCACCAGTGAATGTTAAGAGTCTAAGGAGATTCCTTGGGCAAACCAGTTATATAGAAGATTTGTCAGACGGTATGCACAGATAGCAGCACCATTGAGCAAACTTCTGAAGAAAGATGCAAAGATGCAGTGTTGCATGGAACCTGAATGTCAACAGGCTTTTGAGGAACTTACATTGTCAGTAACAACTACACCTGTGCTAATTAATCCTCACTGGCAGGAAATATTTCATGTCATTGTGATGCTTCTGGAGAGCACTAGGAGCAGTGTTAGCCCAAAATGTTACAGGAAGGATAGATTCACCTGTGTACTATGCTAGCCGATTGATGAACAATGCCAAAAGAAATTATAGCACAACGGAAAGAGAAGCATTGGCAATGATCTATGCAGTGAAGAAATTCAGGCATTACCTGTTGGGCAAGAAGTTTATGTTCTATGTGGATCACAGGCTCTGATATACCTGGTAAACAAACCTCTGATAAGCGGAAGAAGAATAGCAAGATGGTGATAATCTTGCACGAGTTCAAGTTCGAGGTTGTTTACAAGCCTGGGAGGCTGCATCTTGTGGCGGATCACTTGTCACGGTTATCAACAGGAGAACCAGCCACGGGAGTAGATGATCAATTACCAGATGCGAGTCTATTTGCAGTGGAGGTGCAGGGAAGTGCAGATGACTGGTTAGATTGGCAGTGGCCAATCAGATACTACCTTGCTCATGGTCAGTGCCCACCAAGTTTGGAAAGGAGCAGAGAAAGAATTGTTATAAAAGGCTCTTACCTTACACTATGGTAGGGAGGAAGCAGAATGTATAGCTAGGACCAGATGGAGTGCTGAAGCGATGCTTATACCACCATGAAGTTAATAAAGTTTTGGAGGAAGTTCATAAAGGAGTGGCAGGAGGTCATTTTGGAGAGAGAGAGACTACCAGTAGGAAGATACTACATGCAGGTTACTGGTGGCCTACTTTGTTCAAGATGTACACAAGTATTGTCAGAGTTATGATGAATGTCAGAGGCTAGGACCTTTGCAGAGATATGGGAAGATGGCTTTGCATCCTACAATGCCTACGGAACCATTTCAGAAATGGGGACTAGACTTTGTTGGACCAATTAACCCACCAGCCAAGAATAACAGAACAGGTACATAATTACAGCCACTGATTATACTACGAAGTGGGTGGAAGCTAAAGCTTTGAGGGACAACACAGCCAAGTCCACAGCAAGGTTCCTGTATGAGAACATACTTACACGATTTGGCTGTCCCTTGGAATTTATCAGTGATCAGGGAAGTCACTTCATTAATGAGACCATTGAATTATTGACTAAAGAGTTCGATTGTGCATAGGAAGAGTACAACATATTACCCACAGGGTAATGGGCAGGCAGAGGCTACCAACAAAATACTATGTACTATCTTGGCTAAGATAGTCAATGCAAACAGAACGGATTGGGATACAAAGCTGCTGACAGCTTTGTGGTCATACGGGACTTCATATAAAGTCATCACTAAGTATACACCATTCCAATTGGTTTATGGTATGGAAGCTTTACTTCCAGTGGAATTCCTGTTACCTACCATGAGAACGGAATGGGAAAGAGAATGGAATTGCAAGATTCAATTAAGGTCAGGAAACATGAATTATACCATGTGGAAGAAGTACGTGCTGATGCAGCTGATAACATGACCGGAATTCAGATGAAGAGAAAGGAACAGTTTGATGAAGGCAAGATAAAGACTTTTAAGACGGGAGATTTGATTCTCTGGTTGCAGAAGAAGGGAAAGATTAAAGCTTCTAAGCTTAAATCACCATGGAAAGGACCTTATGTCATACAGAAAATGTATGACAACAACACCGCCATGTTACAAACCATTAACAAAGAGATGCTGGGAAGAGTCAATGCCAATAAGTTGAAGGGGTACAGTGGTATCCATGACAAACCATTGCAGCATGATTTGCATGTTGAAACGCAAAAGCAGTCACGGGCTGCGCCAGTGATACCAACAGAGTATGGAGCACTTCTCGCTAGGCTGAGCGTATATAACGAGGGCGGGCAGTACAGGCGCGACACAACCTATCATAGCCCAGCACGGCGCGACACAGCCTATCACAGCTTACCACAATGCCACACAGCCTATCACAGCGTACCACGGTATGACACAACCTGTCACAGCACAACATAGCCTTCTAGGGTTACACAATCCATAGGATCAGTGACAGGTGGACGTGGGTTAACATCCGGACAGTGGCCGGCGGAAAAGTGGACGAAGGCATGTGTAGAAATGGACATGTGGACGCCAGGGCGAGACACACAGCCGGACATGGATTGCAAAGGCGAGTGTCATCAGGGAAGAAGATAAAATTGGCCGTCAAAGTACCTACCCGACACATTAACTTATTATGGGCCCATTAATGCATACGGGGAAAGGGTAACGGAACCCTTAAAAAGTACCGAAAAGCAAAATCCATGTCAAATGTGTTATCCTAGTGGACAGTCCAGAGTGGAAAATCCATGGAAGGAAATGAAATCTAAAATCCAGTCACAGCAGTTACAGCCAATCAAAGGCCAGAAGCAGAATCAAGAAAATGGAGAAATTTTAAGCGCAAGAGTCGGCGTCGTTCCCAGTAACGGGCGTCACGATGGGACAGACCATCAATGCTATAGCTTTGAAGCTATGGAGGAACTAACAGACTATACGCTCGCGATACTACTTACGCAGTGGCATGGGGATAGAAGAACAGAGAGTATCTTTTCTCTTAATCGATGCTTGCAAGCCCCGCAAGCTTACAAGAAATTACCCATAGCATTTTGTGGCAACCATACGTTTATGCTTTGTGCCCTGCAGGCAATTCTATTGTTACAGCCCAAACCTTTCTGTGGGTCTAGAATGAAGAGAGTGAGAGGAATGGAAGAAATCAGGGTGAAGAGCACCACAATCCTGCAAAAACAAACGATTGCTATTCCACAGGCGATACAGTTACTGAAGGAGCTGCGATTAGAAGGATTGCAAAGCAAAGATTGGACATTGCACCATAGACAGTACATGTTACAATTCTTGCAGAACTTTGAGCCTAGGACAGGAGCAACAACGGCGAAGGGAGTTGAATTAGAAATTACTCCCCTATACCTACAGCAATTGTTTGAATTGCCATCAGGTCAGGTGCATGTGGAGGAGCACAGGGCAAGACTGCAAATAGGGGACTTATTCCAAGAAGGGAGTTTCTTTAAAACTCAGGGTTATGCTTGTACCAAGGCCGTCTACCCAGGGCTAAGGGAGGTAGGCCAGGTATTGAACGTTCTGTTTGCCATGAAACAGAACCAACAGTATTTGAGCAGATCCTTCACAGAGGAAATACTCAAAGCCCTGAGAGGAGAAGAGGTAGCATGGGCAGACATAATGTACAACGCACTGGTAGAGGAGATGAAAAGATACAGGGCACTGCCGCAAAGTTTCCTATCATAGTGTCTGGCCCAATCATTGCTCAAATAATTCTTGATTCTTGCATACTTGATGCTCGGGAAAGAAAGGAGCTGGGAGTGTTTGAGGCCGAAACCACTGCAATGGAAGAGCAAGGCTCTTCACACAGTGAGGGTGGACTGGCAGGGCAACCCCAGTCTAAGAGACAGAGGCGGGGAAAGACTGTGTGTGGCGGATCCACTGGCTTCACGGAAACCGCATGATAATGTTTCCCAAGCTCTTGTGCAGGAAGGGGCACAGCAGCACAAAGAGCTGCTATTATTGGAAGCAGGGCCTTCAGAGAGGGAAGAGGAAATTACTTTAGTATCACAGCCATCACAGCCAGATGATCGGCTTGTCACAGAGTTACCACAAGTTGTCCATGCAGTTCCACCAGAAATAATTGATTTGGAGAAAGAAGGGTTAGATATCCCCACTACAGAACAGGTGGTGGCAGAAATTGAGAAGGGGGACGTTCTCTATGAAAATTTTGGTCTGGTCAGGGAAACAATGATTCCGGAGGTGCAGCGGTTGTCCAGGGGAAACCCTGCGGTGCATATAATACACACACCTGTGACGGAGGTACCACGGGTATAATGTCAAGACACTGCAGTACCTGTGACGGATGAAGTGGTTCAGGAAGAAAATCTGGTGGGGCAATAGCCTGAATGGTTAGTGAGGCATCACATTGTTGAGGATCAGGGAGAACAGCAGCAAGATCACCATGATGACCCTCAACAGGCCATGCTTATGAGTTCCATAAGCAGGACACTTAATTTGTTGGGCACTTATGTCAAATCCCATGTTCCAACTACCAATTGGCAGCTTTGAGGGAGGAACTCAGGAAGGAGTTTGAGGCTCGACTTGCCACTGAGTGTGCAAACAAGGTCGATGAGGAGGTCACTTTCAAGATACAGCAAGACTTAGAGAGTATAAAACCTGCTTTGCAATTGGCCAAGGAATAATTGATTGAGGCAGGCCTCGTGTAAGACCAGTTGCACGAAGCACATAAGCAACAGCTATACCAAATGCAGGTGAAGCATGAAAGCAAGTTGCAAGAAGTGAATGCACTACATACGGAGTTGCAGACAGTGCATGACAGGATGGCCATACAATGTGCTACACTCACAACTACGCTTGACCAAGCTACAATAGAAATTAACAGTCAAGCGGAAAGATGTACGAAGGCAGAGGCAGAGAATGTCGAGCAAGCGAAACTCATTGTCGATATGAAGAATACAATCTGTCGCAATGAGAATACCTTCAAGCAATACAGGTAGGTTGAAGCTGACCAAGAGAGGTACATCCTGGAATTGCAACAAACGCTCATGTCCAATAACAAGGCTTGGAAAGAAGCCAATAATCTGGCTGCTGCATATGCGAATTTGGTTGAACCTCATGCGAAGTGCATGGAGGCTTTACAGCAGCAGATAGATGTGTACAGGCTCACAGAAGAGCAGACTCTCAGGGTGCCACAAGCAACTTGGTGGATAACCACCTTATGAAGGTCTGGTTAGCACAAGGGCCGGTGGAGGGCAAAGCACCACGAAAGCTCACCCAAAGCGAGATGAATGAGCTCAGACTGCAAGTGCAGAACATTGCCACAACTACCATGGACAATGTCTATAGTAGGATAGCGGAGCTACAAGAGGATGTAGATGGCCTGCAGACTCAGGTAGAGGACCTGACATCAAATATTGAGAAGAGAGTCTTTGTACCTGAGGAGCAACTGATGGCTTCTTATTTACAAGCCAGAACTTTGGCTTTTCAGTCTTCTTCGCAGGGGGTGCAGGAGATGCCAATGGTACAAGAGACAGAGCCACCAACACCACAACAAGTTACTGTGCCAGTAGCTGACCTTGTTGTTACTACAGCCGCACCACGGCCACCACAGCCTGAGGTATGGGGGAATGCTGCTTTTAACCCACCTAAAACTCCTGCTGCACGGGAGTACAGTCGGGCTATGATTATGCCCTTCAACCAAATTCCCATTGTGTTGGATTTGGCTTGGAAGGAATTTAGTCCTCCGCAGTCGTTGGCACATTACTATCAAATCATGCGCATTTGGCTGCTAGTGGCAACTAGGACTAAAGTTCTTCCGAACAATCGACCAATTGAGGATCATCACTTTGCGCAGTACTGACATGAGGCAAGTACCATGTTGAAGGAATTATTGCCTTCCAAGTTGTACATGGATTCATTTATACCAAGACCAAAGTGGTAACAAGTATTGTCATGGGCTGCGGGTTATACTACGCTACTTGTTTTCTGGTACGTTATCACATTGAGCAGCAGAAGATGCAAACGCGCTTTCTGAGTTATTCCAGTGGGGATCATTGGGTCTTACCTTCAGTGCCACCTCATATGTACCTATATGAGGCAAAAGTTATGATGCAAAAGGATTCTCAGATTCGTTCATGGTTTCATGCGGCCTGGAACAATTTGTCAACACAGAAATTTGGGCCTGACGATATTTTCTTTAAGGGACCTGAGGCATGGAAATATTTGCACAATTCACAAGTCATTGGTACACCACTCACCTGGACAGACAAGGAGCTCAGGGTCTTCACCAATTTTGCAATTCAGCGCTTACAACAAGTTTTGCAATTTAAACTTCCAGACATGGTGGGACAACATTGTATGCCCCAGAGAATTCCAATTAGAGTTCGACCGTTAAAACACCTCAGGGGGGACGAGGATTCTGATACAACTGTTTCTTCAGCAGACTCTTTTGACATGGCAGAGGACTATGCAATTCAGATGGCAGAGAAGAAGCGACGGGGGTCTCCTATGCCTGAAAGATTACCTCGATATCAGCCTCCAGAGGGACTGACATATCCAGGTAGTGTTCAATCATCTCCGTCAACCAGTGACAGACCTCGGGCTCGCACACAGAGTCCTTCACGAGACTCTCAATGTCAGAAGGGTGCTCGCTCACAAATGTTTGCTAATCCCCAACAGTAAACCATGAGGACACGGCTTTTTGAGAGGGGAAGGGGTAATGTTAGAGGACTGCTTGGGACTTAGACGCTTTTACGGGATCTGTGGGGTACCCTTAATTTTTACACAGACTGAGACCAACAAGAGCCTTAGGGGTGACAGCAACAGGCTTTAGGGGGGAGAGACACAGCCAACACAGCCCGTCACAGCCAACACAAACCATCACAGCCACACAGCCAGTCACAGCCCAACACAGTCGCACAGCCAATCACAGCCCGACCCACACAGTCGCACAGGTCACAGCTCGACACAGCCCGACACAGCCCAACACAGTCGCACAGCCAGTCACAGCCCGTCACAGTTTCACACAGCCAGTCACAGCTTGACACAGCTATCACGACCATAGGGAACGAATAGCAGGACAGGGAACGACTGTGGGGAACAACATCTGCGAATGGAACATGTTAGTTCACGGATGACGGTTAGTGAGGGAAACAGTTAGAACAACGGGTAGGAAGATAAAGCCAGGAGCGAGGACTGGAAAATGATCACTTCTGGGGGAAGATGATCACTTCTGGAAGGACTTGGGGGGGGGGAATCACAACTTGGAAATGAAGCGGAGAGCGCATCTTTGAGCAGAAAGAGGGAGAGCAGGGAGGAGGAGAAGAACGATCTGTTGATACTTGCTGAATGCAAGAAGCAGAGTTGTAATGTAGAGCAGAATAGAGACACCATGGCTTCAGCCTGATACTTGATAGATATTAATCTGATACATACTTCATACTCACACTGTGTAGAGAGACCTGAGTGAAGCTGTGGAATGAATGGATGGAACTTGATAGATTTCTGAAGCAAACTGATACTTAATTGCAGATAGTAAGGTAACTCGCTAACATGAATGCGGGAACCAGTACAAATAGGAAACACCCCCATGATACACTAGCTGTAGGTCATGACTGATTGTTCTGAGCGGGCTGAGTGCTTAGAGATTTCCAACTCTTCTATCTTGGAGTTTCCACCTCGGATAGCGAAGGGATGGGTGAGTAAAAGCCGCGCGACAGAGATCCCCGTCATTTCTTCTCCTCCATTTGTGTCACATAATCCTCAGCCATGTCAAAATTTCCCTCCAAAGAACCAGTGGTATTTGAATAATCTTCCCAGGGTTGGCCATGTTGTTTCCTGACCTTTTGTGGCTTCTCAGGAAGCTTGACTAGCATACAATGTATGCCCACCATGTCTAGAATCTTATATTGTAAGACTTGTGTCAACCTCTTTCGGGCAAGATTAGTATATGCCCGCAGCTCTTCATCCGTATAGCTGAGTGGTGTGCCGATGACCTTGGAAAAGTGCAGCCACTTTCTGGCCTCATGCCCTTTTGGAAAAATGTGGTCAAGGCCCAAGTTTTTTTTTTTTAATTGCTCCAAAGCAAAAGAGAACCAATCATTAAGTTGTGTATCTCGCCGAAGCATGAGTTTCAGATACTTGTGGTCTGGAACTGGAGGTAATGTCCAATGCTCCCCATTGGAATAAGTCTAAAACCTCATCTGCATTTTCTACTGCTCAGTGTGGTAGCGTAAAACAAAGCAAGCAACATAATACATTCCATAGCCCATGACCAGACTAGGTACCTCCTTCGTCTTGGTATAGATGAATCCATGAACGATCTGGAAGGCAATTAATTCCTTCAGCATGGTTCCTGCCTCAGACCAGTACTGTGCAAAATGGTGATCTTCAATGGGTCTGTCAGTTGGAAGAACCTTAGTCCGAGTTGCCACTGACAACCAAATGCGCATAATCTAGTAATAGTGTGCCAAAGACTCTGGAGGACTGAATTCTTTCCAAGCCATCTATTTATTAATTAACAATAAGCGATCTCACACATTTGAATTACCTGCTCATACTAACTACACTTCATGCCTTCCATTAATTTTTATATAATTTTTTATAGTGTACCTATTCCCGCGGACTTTCTACCGTGCCCCTATTCTCGCGGGTATTTGCCCCCAGACCTCTCGGCCCAAAGTCTGTAATCGGCAACGACTACATAGGTTCGGCAACTACCGAACCTAATTTTGAGTAACCGAACCTACGGAATGTTGCACTTACTGATGGTGCACCTGCCCTTTTTCAACTTCAAAAGCTGTCGGAATTGCGGTTGAAAATCCAAATATCGAGGAATATTCCTTGGATATTCGGCTGCTCATGCTTAATTTTGCTCATGCTCATGCTCACCGCTCATGCAAAGTACACACCCGCAAGAACTAAGCCTGTGTTATTGTATTAGAAGAAGCCCCAGCCTGTAATTTCCTATGCATACACAGGAAAAGTGAAAGCTTTATATGCAATGGTGACTGTAGGAGACTTCCAGGTCTTAGGACAAGTAGACACAGGGGCAATGCTCTCTGTGATATCAGCAAGCACAGTGAGGGACCTTGGTCTGAGGATTGTGGAATCCCAGGTGAATCATAGACCCCTACACTTGTCATCGATGTCAACTAAAAACCTCAAAAGCGAGAGAGAAAGACATAAAACAAAATGAACCCTAATCACCAAAAGCACCTTGAGCGATTGGGGAAGAGAACTGGCTTATCTTCTTTAGGCGGGCGACCGCGAATATGGTCGCCCATTGCCATTCGTAAACGGACGACCGCCACTTCCTGCGACTCGCAACCACCCATTATCTTCTTTAGACGGGCGACCATTTAGACAGTCGCCCATTGTCATGCTTAAAAACTTGGCGATGCCAACGGCTGTCGCCCGTTGTGAAGGTGAAGCTGGAACACGTTGTGAGGGTGATGCGTAGTTCTCATTCGCTGCGTACGCCTTTGTAAAGGTATGACCCGAAATCCGTTGCCCAGTATTTTGTTTCGGTGGGCGATTGCTAAATCGGCCGCCCATGGCCGGTGCGATGCAAGCTCAAGACATGGAGTCAATCATCCTAAAATGGCGGAGGGTGAGGATTCCACACTAACAGAGACCAACAGATCAACAGAGATTGGGGGCTATAGGGCACAAAGATTGTGTGTGTTTGAGGCACTATTATGCAAGAGGTATTTCATATTTTCGAAGACAACATCATGCCCTTGATGCGAGAATATCAGTTATCCATGGTTTCTGGATCGACAACTGTCTTAGTCTTGCCCCCGATACACTTCTCATTTCAAGCCTTGCGTTTGACACTATAGATAGTTCAGATTTGTGCCCGAGGGGGTGTAGGAGGTAGTGTGCCGACGCAAAATGGTTGTAACTACCTTAGACATCTATTGTGGGGGAGCTGATGAATTGTTTGTCTTTCATCGTGGTGAACACTGACACTTACCATATGCTTCTGGGATTAGACTTCTTGAAGAAGTTCGGGGCTGTGGTGGACACTGAGGCAGAAACAATTCGGATACGCTATGGACGTGGCCCATTTTCCCTTGCATACAATCAATCAGCTACAGTCAGTAAAAGAGGAGGTGGAAGGAGAAATGCAGGATTGTGATGACACATTCTGGACAGATCATGAAGATGGTACAAGTGGGGGGGTAATGACCCTGACATTGGCCCACCAACACTTGGAATTATGGGAGGAAGAGGAGGAAGTTGATGAGGACTTCATGGACTCCTCGGAGGATTTTATGGAGGAGAATGATTCTGAGCCTGACACTAAGGAAGAGACCGAAGAGAAAGCACTTGAAATGGAGATATACTCTGACCTTAGTGACATGGAAGGGATCATAGATGAAGTGAACTCGGGAGCAGATCTGTTTGAGGACCAAGGCATGGTAGAACTTCTGCAGGAGGAAGCCTATCGCAACATGGCCTCAGCAATCATTCAAGACGCTTATCAGAAAGCTTGGAATGGGGAACTTGGCAACAACAACGTAGAAATTGAAGATGATTTTCATGATTGGAGCCAGACAGTTCTTGCTGAGGAAAGAAGTAACTTGAGAACATATCTTCATAGTGTGGGAAGGGAACAGGAAGAGTTAAGCTTGGCAGAGCAAGAGGAGATGCGGTGGACAAGCCTCAGAACCAAGATAAGGTAAATCCAGACCTGTCAAGCCAACGAAAGGATCAGTTGGAGGTGGAGCTGAGAGACCACCAGGATTGCTTTGCATAAAGTAAGGCAGACCTGCAATTCTGTCATCAGGTTGAACATGTCATAGACACCCAAGGATTCCCTCCTTGTCGCAGTCGTGCTAGCATATTATCAGAGTGGGAAGAAAATGAAGTGCAAAAACAAATACAAACGTTGATTTCCCAAGGCAAGATGAGGGAGAGCAAATCTGAATGGTCTTGCCCTGTCACACTACCACCAAAGAAGGACGGTTCAAAGAGGTTTTGTGGGGACTTCAGACCTGTCAACAGGCTCACAAGGAGAGATTCTTATCCCATGCCACTAATCCAGGATGTGTTGAACCAATTAGGGAAGGCCACATGGTTTTCAGCGCTGGATTTATAGAGTGGGTTCTGGAAAATTAAGATGGACCCCAATGATGTGAGCAAAACCGCCGTGATCACCAAGAATGGCCTATTCAAGTGGCTGGTTATGCCATTTGGACTGAAAAATGCCACAACGACCTTTCAAAGGGCCATGAATACGATCCTTGCTGAAGAGATTAGGGACTGCGCCAAGGTGTTTGTTGATGATGTCAACATCCATAGCCTTGACTGGGAATCCCACCTCAATCACATCAAATGGGTACTAAGGAAGCTGCGGGGGTCAAACCTACGTCTGAATCCAGACAAGTGCACCTTTGGCAATAAGGAACTTGTGTTCCTTGGGCATGTGGTTTCTGGAGAAGGGGTTAAGCCAGATCCAGATAAGGTGGCTGCCATCGAAAGGTTCCCTTTGCCAAAGAATCCCACAGCCGTAAAGGTATACCTGGGAATGACCAACTACTATAGGATCTATGTGAAGGGTTATGCAGGGGTTGTTGTCCCTCTATTTAATCTTACCAAGAAGGACCTGAAGTTTCACTGGGGGGCTGAGGCGCAGAATGCCTTTGAAGGTCTTCAAGTAAAACTCATCATTGCCCCCATTCTAGCTAGACCAGATTTCTCTAGGCCCTTCGTGCTAGATGTAGACTAGTCCATAAAAGGGGTAGGTGCTATTCTTTCTCAGAAGGAATACAAAAGGGAAAGAGTGATTGCGTACGCCAGCAAAGTGCTCTCGGAGGCTCAACGAAAGTATCACCCAATGGAAGGTGAGTGCTATCACTACAGCAAATGGGGGGGTGGGGGGGGGGGGGGGGGGGGGGGGACGACGAAGCCGCGCCCCCACGCCCGCGGGCGCCAACTCCGCCGGTGTTTTGCGACGCCGCGCCGTCGCAGCCAAACCCGCGGGTCGCCACCTGGCGCCGGGGCCAGGCGGCGATGCCTGGCCGTCGCACGGGTTGATGAAGGGCAAAAGGCAGCCCTTCCGTGCGACACCCAAGCGTCGCCCCCCAGCGAAGGGCAGAAGGCAACATTTCTGGCGACGGCCGATCGTCGCACGCCAAAAAAAAAAAACCCTGTCTTGCCCTTTATTTCATTGCAGCCCTTTCTTGCGACGCCAGGCCGTCGCATGGTGGCATGAAGGGCAAAAGGCCCCTGCGACGGCCGGGCGTCGCGAACTGCCTGGCTGCCTTATTCTTGCAAAACAAAAAAACAGGTCACAGTTTGCGACGGCTGGCCGTTGCCGCTTTGCGACCCCGGCCTCATAAATCCATTCAAAAAACAGGTCGCAGTTGGCGACGGTTGGCCGTCGCCATTTGCAACCCCCAACCTCATAAATCCTAAAAATCGCGTCGCAGGTGGTGACGCGTGGGGTCGCAGGCAGCGATGGCAGGGCTTTCTAGTTAGGTTTAGGGCCTTTGGGGGTTCTTAGTTTTTTTTTTTTTTTTTTTTTTTTTTTCATATGGTACTGGGTAGGGTGTTTGTTTTCTTATGGTTTAGCTTGTTATTGTGGACCTTCTTGTAGATTGTGACATTCATTTTGATAATTCTCTTGATACCACATCTGTATGTATTGCTCCAACATATTCATTGCCTCTGCCTTCTTTCTTGAAAGACTACGAGCCACAGCCATATTTGATCAATCATAGAAATAACACATATATGCATGTACATGTACAATCAATCGAAGGATGGTCCAGTTCGGTGCGAGATTGTTATGTAGCTTTGATTTTGTGTCTAATCAACTTGAACATCATCATCCGGAGCTTCTTCATCCTCATCAAGCTGCAAGTCTTCTTGGTCATCGGAGTCATCGTCATAAATGGCCCGGCCCTCAAAAGCACCTCCGAATCATCCTCCACCTCGTTGTCAATGGCCGTGTCTTCGTCTCTTTCTCCAACATCCGTATCTTCTAGAGCTTCATCATATAGGGTCCAGGATGCATTGTCCGGGGCGTCATCATCCTCTTCTACCCCCTCTACCCAACCTCCATAATCAGCATCATTATGACCAGTCTCTCTGTCTACTGCAATTGCCTCACCCCATAGAGATCCGAGACCATGATAGATATGTCTTCCTCTTGGCTGAGCATGCACAACCACCTTCCAATTCCTCCCTTTGTTTGTCATCGGAGAAGAAAACTCCATGTCTGAAGGCCGTGAAAAAGGCTCATCGGAGGGACGATGAGTAGGGTTGAGCCTATCTGCATTGACGCGCATGAAACCACAATCATCTTGCACTAGTGTTGCGGATGGCCCCACAAGATGTGGCTAGAACCACCTTCCCTTGAAGAGAAGAGGCATGTACCTTATATACTGAAGTTGGAGTATGCTCTCAAGTTTGCTTATAGCACGTCGTGTATCTCCCTTGCCCCACACGAAGTCTTGCCAATATGTGGCACACAAGCCAGAATCAAAGGTTGTTTTGCGCTTCATATCAAGAACACGAATGCGGAAATGACGACCGTGAACCCAAACCGCCGTGTATGAGGTCGCGAATTGAGAGGAGCCCCTTGCAATGTCTTGCACCAAATCTGAAACGACCTCTCCTTGAGCAATGACGTAATAAACTGAAGTCCGAAGCCACTGTTGGAATGAACTTAGAGGCTGCAATTCCATGGGCAAATTTTATGAAGGAACATTCCGGCGGCCCGCTCCTCGTCGTGGGCGTCTAGTAACCGGCCTTGGATGGTTCCGCCTCCATGCAATCGTCTCCTCCTCTCGTTGCTGAACAAGATTATTGTATCTTGCCTCCCACTCATGGATGGGGTGTTCTTCAGTATGAAGTCATGCGCTTCCTCAATCACCAAGGTCGGCAATTTTACCAATGTCCTTGTTCGTGCATCCTCCTCTTCCTTCCATATCCAAGGGGCTTCCTCATCCACCCTTGCCATGTACTCCGTGCAATAGAACATAGCTTCTTGCAACGTATACCCCTCTGCCATGCTACCCTCCGCCATTGTCTTACAAATCCTTTCAAAGTCTTCATATAATGCTCAAGAAGTACATCCACCGAGAATGAACGGGGCCGACAATCGAAGTCTCTTCCACTAAGTGCACTACCAAGTGCACTTGGATGTCAAAGAAGGAGGGCGGAAGGTGCATCTCCAACATACACATTACCTCCGCCGCCTCCTTCTTCATGCGTGGAAAATCTGCTTCTTCCAACTCTTTGGAGCAAATCCACCGGAACAAGCCTCCCAATCTATAGATTGTCTCACGAACCTCGGGAGTCAATGTCCCACGTACTGCAATGGGCAAGATGTCTTGCAATAGATTGTGGTAGTCATGAGACTTCAAACCATGGATAATCATGCATTGTCCAAAGCAAGATGTCTCTCATCTGAAAAGATTGTGCCATAGGGTCAAGTGAAGCATCCAATGCCGGGACCCCCCTCCATAGCTCCTTAAGTTCATCAACAAGAGGTCGCAAGTACGTGTCCATGTTTGCCACTTGTTTTTTCCCTATGAGACATTCACATCATTGTTTTAATGCTCCACCAATATGCAAATTATACTACAAAATGAATTATACGTCTTACTCCATGATTATGTCACTCATCAATCTTGCATCCGAATTGCGTCAGAGATCAGAAGTTTAATGTAAAGTCTAAGGCAATAATAAACATGAAATGAGTACACTCACCTGATACAATGGCAGCCAACATGATATGGCCTTTTTTAATTGAAAGATACGGAGGGATGTTATAATTCACCATGGTCACCGGCCAAGTGGAATGACTACATGACTGGACAGAGAGGTTTACTATTTCATGAGCAGAAACCACGAGCCATGAGCCATGAGCCGCATGAGCCGCATGAGCGGTGAGCCGAAGTCTAAGACACGCGGATTTCATGAGCAGACTCCTCCAAATTTGGAAATGCGGCAGATTAAACAAGTATTAAAATAATAGTTTTATATTTGACCTTGCCGTTTTTGGAAGTTACAGATCCTATAATGCGGCGAAGATATGTCGTCAGTAACAACTCCGCTCATGGTTTTTTAGATCCGCTCATGGAAATGAGTGACCGTGCAATGAGAAATCCAGTATACCACGGCAAAAGGACGTCGCATACTGGCCTGTATAGAGTATTCCGCGGTTTTACATGCCTTAACATTGGAATGAAGCTGACCCTTTAACGCCCTCGGCAGCCAACCCTTAAATCGTGGAATGCCCTTGGGCAGTACTGAACCAATAGAGTCTGCACAATTCTATCATCTTCCAGTATTCGGCGGGAAAGTTTTGCAAGTGAACTAGGAAATGCGGTGCCACATTAGGGTTCGCACGTGCGAAATTTCTCGGCGGTTTGGTGTTGCTGACTGCCGCATCTACCAGTACCTACGACGTTACTTGGAAATGCGGCGCCGCATTTCCTTGCCAGGGGTCGAATGAGGAAAGCAAAGTTTGGGAGAGCTGAAAAACATGAACCCTCCAACACACAAAAATACATGCACGTGGAAACACGAGTGAATGACATAGTATTATCGACGTTCGAGCAAAACAGGTTACTGGTAGGCAAGACATAAGTCGGACCTTTCTGTGGCCAGAGTCAGAGCTACTTGCAGCAGTACAGTTCTACTATCCGAAAAGGATGGGCGTACCATTGTGTTGGGACCGCAAGCCAAGGTCACTGGTCCCCTGGATCCATATTCAGAAGAGTGTGCACCTCTTGGGGGCTCAACCCTGGTGCATGTATGAAGTGATGAGTTGTGGAATTACACCGGAGTCTCTTTAGGTACACGTAGTACAGATGCTTGCAAAGGCAGTATGATGCCCCCTTGTTTGCCATGATCTGAAAGTCGGTGCAATTGCAGGTGGGTAATTCTGAAATGGTGATGGTGTACACCTCATTGCGAACAGCTGAACCTGCCGTGGCCATCTGATACACACGCTCGAAGCCTGGTGGGGGCACTTCTGTCGAGCTCTGGATTGTACAGTTCATCCGAAGTGCATTCCCCATCCTCGTCTCATTCACTTTTGAGGGAGGTCGCCGCCTCTTCGGTTTCCCCAACGGTGTGTAGGATGCTTAGAGCTGTCGGGTCCCATTGTTCTTGCTCTCACATGGGTCGGTGGTGGAGGCTGTGGAAGCGGAAATGGTTGTCTGGGGGCGTTAGTGCGCTGCACCATCCGAAATCCTGCGGCGGTAAGGGCGTCGGCCTCAACCTGACTCAGATTGCAGCCTGGTTCCACCGGCCACACCGGGGGAGCCTCTGGCATTGTTTGTATGCCGTACTTGGGCTTTCCATACACGCAAATCATAATGTCGTGCCTGGAGAACCAGAACTGGGTGGTTGTCGCCTCCGCAAACTTTGCATGGACAAATCTTCCTATAAAAGTAGGAGCAGGGACAGCACCATCTGGATTCCTCCTTATCATCTCTAACAACGTTGCCGTGTATCCACTCGAATTGCGGAACACCTGCCTCAAACAACGGCTTTGTGCGAGCAATTCTCCACTGTGACGCAGACACAGTCGTCTCCACAATGGCTTGGCCATACTGCATAACAGCGGGCGGAATCTGGGGCAAGCGAGCCGTGGGAATTTCTCGCACGGAATCCCCGCTTGAAGGCGATGGCGATCTAGAATTTCTTGGGCTTCCACTGCTGGAAGACACATTGTGCGGCAACATGACGGGCCCTGGAGGTGCTGTCCGAATGTTCCTGTCGGATCTCCAGGAATCCTCTTCGCACCCGGTTTCCTCTTCAATCCTCCGCCTCACAGGGCGAGTACGGACGTCCCCCTCTAGGTGTTCACCTCTGCGGTGCAGAGGCGTCCCTTTGATCTTCTCTCGCAATGCTGTCGCCCATTTCAGTGGATTCTTCGACCTCGAAGCTGTTCGCACCAACAATTCTCCCTGTCCGGCCAAAGCCCCATTGATTCCCGCTCAGGAACTTGTAGTACGTGGCTTGCTGCATGATTGCTCTGTCGATGTCCTCCGTTGTGGCCGTCACTACGTCCGCCAGATGTGCGGCAGAAGACGCTCGCCAGGAGGAGTGCACTGATTCTGCCATATTCATGTTCGGCATGTCCATGTCGGAATCCAAACACCGCTCCTACAAGGACACAAACAATGATGAGGAACCAATGGAAAGGTCCGTAATAGAAAGACAATTGCACGAAAATGACAGCATCATACCTCCCGCATGTACTGTCCGAACTGTCGATACCGGAAATGCCACCACCCCAACCAGCTGTGCAAGGCTCCCAGATTGGTTGTCTCCACTGCACCTGACGTGTTCCACCAAGCCTCGATGATAGCAAACTTAACCTCCGCGTCATCAAATGTGGGTGCATCCTTCCACGCCGTACAAAGGACACGGTGTTCAGCCTGGAATGAGCTAGCAACAATTTTGGTAGTGTAGTGGGATAGACTCTGCATCCAATGGAATCCACAGGATCTCTCTTTCCCCTCCATTGGAACATTGGGGTCCTCACCGTACACACGCGCACCGCTGCCCTGTTGGCCTGAGCGTTGTCTGCCTGAATCCCCTGAAATTGGGCTCTGGCAATCCCGCCCTTGCCATCTGCTCGTTTATGCCCTCCCACAGATGCATCTCCGACTGTGTGTCCTCCCCTTTCATCTCGCAGATTGCAATCGTCATGAGCCTCTTGGAGTGATAGTCATAAACATGCGCACCCATAGTCACCCACTGATGGTTTGTAATTCGCTTGATGTGATCAAACATCACCCAAGCATTCGACAGGTTTCCAGTTGTCATGCGAGTGACCAAGTCGACCACTCCCAGGCCCACACGTCGACATTTTAAAAATGTAACAACGATCGGATTCGCTGCCTTGCCCTGGAAACCTGCTACCTTGGATGTAGTCATATCCAGTCATTCGTTTCACCTCCAGGATTGATGCATGTCCGACCCCCGGCCGAACTCCTGCTTGCAAGATACGATGTGATTCCGCACATTCGGACTACAAACGTGCGAGACGGACTCCAACAGGTCAAACATCTCCTTTTTCGTTCAAGGGCACTCGGTCTGAACCATCTTCAGACATGATTTTTCCAAGAGCAATCTTGTGGGCTGCCTTCAGCTGAATCTGCTTTGGTCTTGCTCCGGGGCTCAATTTCACCTCCTCTTTTATGATGTCGTGTGCTTCCTGCACAGCCTCACGCATGTTGCCTCTTGCCAAGGGGTGGCAGTGGACCCCAACGTGTATGCAAGCTCTAGTCAAGTCCGGGAGCAAATGGATAACGTAATATTGCTTGGCTCTGCACATGGACATGCACGTCGGTGGTTCTTTGCAATGTGCGCACTTGAAAGTACCCGCAGGAGCTTGGCTGGAGACAATGAATGGATGATGCATTGTGCCAGTCCAATCCGTCTCGTTTCTCCGCCCTCCTTTGAAAGAAAAGTGGAAGCAGGCGGGATTCAGGCACCTCAGCTTCCCCGCACAGAGGACGTATCGTACACGAACCATCAGCAATTTTCGTGCTACTGGTCTTCGTCACACACCAGGGGTGTCCGTCATGCTTTCGATCCATGTCTGTTAACATCCCTGAGGCTTTGTTTGAGGAAGTGACAGGTGGAAACTCGAAGATGACATTGCCATCGACTTCGGGAGGCAGATACGTTACCTTCCTGACTGGAAATTTGGCATAGTCGAGAGCAGCCAGCTCGGAGCGAGAACCATCGAGGTGATGTTGCCGTAGGAGCTGCACAATGGACCGGGTTGGAGTTATGCTCGAGAGTACTTGCGTAGCACCTGCAGAGACGTCCATGTCGGATTTGAACGACCGTGTGGAGGACATGGGGACCTCAATGCACTCATCTTCATCGTCGGAAATGTCGAATACGTCCACACGAGAAGCTATGGAGGGTCTTGACGGTCCAGGTCGGGAATGATTATCGTTGCATACCTCTCTGTTGCAGTGGCCGCCTGTCGGTTTCCGGACTCCTTTGTGGATGGTGTGGGCAGCGACTGATTCGGAAAGGGAATGGGCATTCCACAGCTCGGTATAGGATGGTGTCTGATGGGGGTACGTGCCCATTCGATTCCGCAACCTCCGTCGTTACCTAGCACGACAATGGTCTCGTCAACCTGTCCAGGAACATCCTTCCTTTCTTCTTCCAAGTAAACTGTGCCCGGTTTGAGCTTGAATTAGAACAAAGGTAAGTTTCAGTCACTCTGCAAAGTCCTCCCTCGTTTGGGATCCAGGCTCTCCCAAGTTGCGGAGGACAGCAAACTATAGCGTAGGAATTCGGAGCCATCGAACCAACCGAAGTTGGCAAGTGCGAGGTTCAGTATAGCGACAGACGAAGGCTCACAGGCACCATGCAGTCCATCGACGATTGGAAGTCGCACATTGAAGTGGAAAGTATAGTTTCAGCTACATGCATGAAGGTGGGAGGTGTGATTCCATAGCCAGTAAGTTAGACAATGATGGCCGATCGGCGACGAAATAACATCTCCTGACAGTTTCTCCTGAGGGTGGATCCAGCAGTATTCTCGGTACGACAGGAGCGTTCGCACTGACAAGTGCCAGGACTGTTAGTTAAAACGGTCAGACAACCTAGTTGTGCTCATCAAGACTGGCCGCAATTCTGTTGTTTCGGAACAATGCAACCATTCAGGTTCAACATGCGGAAATGAGGTTTCAGATTTCCGTCCGGAGTGATTCTTTCGATTGCTGCTGACGGAAATACGGAGCCGCATTTCCGTATTGCGTCTTGGCAGAGCGACGGAAATGCGGCACCGAATTTCCGTCCGGGGGAAACCTTACACTCTCCAGACGGAAATGCGGTAACGCATTCCATCCAGCAAGCACGGTATGTGAAGTGGAACGGAAATGCGGTACCGCATTTCCGTTCTGATTGAGAATCATGAACAAAGGGAAAGAAATGCGGCCCGCATTTCCGTCCGAGTCGCACGACATTCCATAACGGAAATGCGGCGCCGCGTCCGAGTCGCTTTTCCGACATTCCAGAACGGAAATGCGGCACGCATTTCCGCTGAGACCTTCAAACTCTCCAGAACGGAAATGCGGTACTGCATTTCCGTTCTGATTGAGAATTATGAACAACGGGAATAGAAATGCGGCACCGCATTTCCGTCCGAGTGGCACTTTCCGACATTCCAGAACGGAAATGCGGCGCCGCATTTCCGTTTTGTATCTGATGCATGGAGCCGAGTGCAATTCCGATCGCTGAGACAGCGCAATTCCGACCGCTTCAGACGACTATCCAGAACGGAAATGAGGTACGCATTTCCGTCTGACTGTAAATCAACCATCGGACTGAAATGCGGCACACATTTCCATCCAGTCGCAAACAAGCTGAAACGGAAATGCGGCACCGCATTTCCGTTGATGAGAATTTGAGAATGGAATCCGTTGAATCGTGAAATTCGGAACTGAAATGTGTACAGCATTTCCGTCGGAGTCGCACCTTCGACATTCAAAACGGAAATACGGCGCCGCATTTCCGTTTTGTATGTGAGGCTAGAGCTTTGGAACGAAAATGCGGCACCGCATTTCCGGTCAGACTTAATACTGACAAAACGGAAATTTTCGTTCTGACTGAAATCGTCAGCAGAACAGGCGATCGCACTTCCGACATTCTAGAACGGAAATGCGGCGCCGCATTTTCCGTTTTGTATATGAGGCCTGAGCTGTGGACGGAAATTCGATGCCGCATTTCCCATGTGAGACCTTCAAACTTTCCAGAGACCGGAAATGCGGCACCGCATTTCCTCTATACTTTCCGAACGGAAATGTGGCACGGCATTTCCGTTCATCAACGAAGGTATGTGAAGGGGGAACGGAAATGCGGTACCGCATTTCCGTTCAGATTGAAAATCATGAACCACGGGAACTGAAATGCTGTGCCGCATTTCCGTCCGGATCGCACGTTTCGACATTCCAGAACGGAAATGCGGCGCCGCATTTCCCTTTTGTATCTCATACATGGAGCTGTGGGACGGAAATGCGGCACCGTATTTCCGTTCAACAACTAAGGTATGTGAAGGTGGAACGGAAATGCGGTGCCGCATTTTCTTCCAACAAGCACGGATGTGTAGCTTCGTGATGGTACTTAACGGAAATGCGGCGCCGCATTCGCATTTCAACTCCAACTCCAAATTTGAACACGTGGAGCAACGGAATTGCGGCACATGTCTGCACTCTATCTGACTGAAGTGGCATGAGGCGGCGCGGCCTGACCGTTGGATAATGATGTTTGTTTTTTTCGGACGGCAGGCGTATCCTGAACGATTCGAATTTCGTAATGACGCAAAGTCCACGAGGAGACACTTTCCTCAACCCTTTCGAACCCAAGTGCTGCATCACCGCCGTTTCATCTGCTTTTGTCGTGTCTCCTCAGTCACCTCTCTCGCGCCTTTCCATCTGCACTCTTCGCCCCTTTTCCCTGTCTCTGTTCTTCTTATGCTCGAACCTGAGAGGGAGGGAGTGCGTGCACCAGAGAAGAGACATCGTCGCAAGCTCCGAAAATTGTACTTCGGACGTAGGCAATGCCGAAGGGGAGGAAGCAGATGCGTCTACAGGAGAGAATTGCCATCTCGCAGCATCAGGCCACGCAGGCAACCCAGCCACCAGTGAGAGCTCCGTGCTATCGGGATTCGCCAGCTGATCGAGCACCGAAACCCGCCTCATTTTTCTTCTGCAATTCTTAGACTGTATGCTAGGAGACTTGACTGCAGAAGATGTTTGCATGCCTAACCGGAAAGGTGGACGTGCTGAGGGATCGCAGGAATCCGAAAGAGCCGCAGGCAGAGTCCGTGGAGCTAGCTGCAGCACGCACACCCCGATCGAGCGCTCTTCCTGCCGGGCCTAGCCCTGTGCGTTTCAAAGACGCGGCTTCCAAGGCCAAGTCTTTGCAGTTCAAAAGCCCCAGAGAGCGACTCGCTTCAAAGGTCATGGAGAATCGCCAGCAGGGGTCTAGCCCTTCTCCAGCAAAGATGAAGAAGAAGCAGCCCGTCCTTCAACTTGTTTCTGAACCGGACCAGGCCGTTTCACAGGCGAATGCAGATTCAATTGCAGCAGACACCTTCACCTGCAAGAATGAGGAGCACAAGGCAATCAGGGGAGGGCGGAGCAGTCTCCCGAAACCGATTCCACGAGCTGAAGCCCAGTTCGATTCCAACCTGCTTTGCGAAGCCTGCTGCAAGCCGGGATCGAGTGGTAGGGACCGGGAGGGTGCTGCCTCTCAACGTTCTCAGCAAAACCTGACCACAGTTGAGGAAGACCTGACCACTGAAGGCCCGGAGGAGGCCTCTGCAATTGCACAATTGTCCGCAAAGATTCCCCAGAGTGCAGCTCCAGTTGGGATGCTCCAGCTGCTCAGCCCTGCCGGCAACCAGCAGAAATGTCTCCGAGAGAATTCCAAAGTGCAGCGGATACAATGTTGGAGGAGACACATAGTAGCATTGGCAGAGTTCTGGGCAGCAGGGTATTCCAGCGGACTCTTCGAATCCCACTCTGTCGCATGGTCTCCCTTCCCATCGTCAGGCAGGCACTTCCCGGAGATGTGGATAAGCTCAAGTTCGCATTTCGAGAAGGGTACCGTCTAGGTTCGCCAGCCTTCTACGTTTCCCTTGAGAATGAGGACGGCGAATCTCGTGGACCCACTGCGGAGGAATTGTCAACATGGGATACCCACTGGCACACTCGCAACGACGAATTCGAGGCAACCCTGAAGGGTGATCCCGACTTCGGCCATATGTCGGGTAAAATGTTCTTTGTGTGGGACGGGAATCACCGACTTCTCGCCTGGTGGGAGTACATCAAGCAGAACCATGCCAAGCACATTGGCTGGCATTACATGGTGGAGTGTGTCATCCTCAAGGTGAAGGCGGCAGACTCCTCCCTGCTCAAGAATGCCATGGCGGACCTCAACTCGTAAGATACTCATACCCTCCCAAGCACGTTCGAAATGCGGTGCCGCATTTCGGTTTCCAATCTGTTTTGTTTCCGTGCTTCCGTGGACTGAACTGGAGAGTGTGCCTTGCAGGGTCACTGAAAATGCGTACGTGCATACCCACATGGCACATATGCTGTACAGGGTGAGGAAAACTGGTCTCACTGATCCGCAATGTTTGCGGAAAATGCTGGAGCCCGAGCTCATTCAGAAAGCCGTGGCAAAAACTGACCGGACATGGTATCGTCTCACTATGGATGGAATGGTGGAGGTGATATACGAAGTAAGTCGTCCTCCCATTCCCTCTGCTCATCCTTCCCAATTTCCGGTAATCTTTCCACATGAATCGAATGTAACGCTTCTGCATGTTTTTGTTGGCAGTCAAACATCAAGCTGGATTTGGCCCATGCCAAACGCTTCTTCATGGAAAGTGAGGGGCAGGTCAAAACGTTGCAGTCATTGACTGAGCACTTGAAGGAAGCCGGGGTCAAGTCCAGAACGAAATACAAGTCAAAGCTTGTGAAGCTGGTGGCCATTGCAGATCCGGCACTTGGAAAGGACTTCATCCCCGAGATTGCAAAACACTATTCTCGGGCCATGCAGCCGACCATGCAGTTGGAGAAACTGCATCACCTCTCAACGGCATGTGTTGAAGCGAAAGAGAAGGTGATGTTTCAATTCACTGAAGTTCCTTCCTAGCAATAGCCACTCTTCTTCCTGCTCTGACATTGGATCGGAAATGGCAGACACGGTGGCTGTCGATCTGGAATGCATCGGAGAGTATAAGGACAATGTGGTCTTTTCCACTCGAAGTTTCCGACCCTGCAGTGGATGTGTGGCTCAACCGCATGACTTGGTGGTTCCAGGTAATTCAAGGTACTTCCCCAGATTTGCTTTTCTGAAATGAATTCCCTGAACTGCTACGTGACAATGCATGTGGGAATCGCAGGTAATGACGAATGCGAAGGAGCAAGTCGTAATGCATACAAATTCGTTCGGCTTGTACGTCAAATGGGATGGAACACAGACATTGGAAGACTACGTGACACGTTTCAGATGTGCTTACAAGGACAACCTCTTCGCCAGGGAGCTACAGACAGCAAGAAGGAGCGTGGAGTTTACACATCAGGAGGGAGCGGGAAAAGCTGCAATGCGAATTGTTTACAGGTGAAGCCCAGCTGTCCTTGTATGCAAAGCCTGGTAATGAGGTTTGTCTGGGAAATGCGGCACCGCATTCGCATTTTATGTTTTCGGTTGCACTCTGCAGTACGTTGGTCTCAACTTTTGCTCACGCATGCTGACTGCCCTGCAGGTATATGAAATACGTGCTTCTTCAGACAGGGGCCCTGGCTCAAGAGCCCCCGTTCTTCATGGCTTGGACCGTGGCGGGCCCAAGCTGTGTCTACACACCCGAGCTGCAGAAACAATGGCATGCCGCGCATCTGGTTGGATGCCCGTGGTACCTGGACATGTCTGGCGGAATTGTTGACGAGTCTGAGAAAGATCTGCACGCGAAAGCAGAAGAGAAGAGAAAGGAAAGACGTGTCCCTGCTCGGCCAGAGTCGGCAAAGGAAGCTGCTGCTCTGGAACAATCCAGAAAGGCAGCTGAGATGGCACAGAAAACGGTGGATGCAGCTGTGCAGGCTCAACAGAAGGGGTCGAAGAAGCGGACTCGCCAGCAAGGAGCAGCAGTTGTGACACCCAAGAAAACGAAGAAGCAGAAACAGATAGTGCAGGTAGAGGGTGAGGAAGAGGACTCCGATGGAGACTTTGCAACCAGCCCACCCCCCGAGACGCAGCCGAAATCCCCTGTGCCCACCGTTGTCACGAGAGGGACGAGAACTGGCTCGGCAAAGAAGGCACTCTTCAACCCCCCGGGGGGGCACCCTTTCGAGCCGGTGGAAATGAAGAGGCCGAAAGTGGATCCCGATACAGTAGTCCAGTGTGTGTGAATGAGAGTTTCTTGGCGGCTTTGGATGGACGGGCAGCCAAGTTGGCATACATGAAGACCATGGAGGGTCTGAAGGGCAGAGCACTGAAGAAGGCGGCTGCCGAAGAGCCTTCCGACACCCCCGGGTTTCTGAAGATGGTCTCGTTCTTTGAGAGGGTGTGTGCAGACAAGGATTGCAGGAGGGGCGGAAATGCCACCGATTGGTCTTGCGATATGATCATCTTGGATATTCCGACGGAGAGCCTGTGGAAGGACTGCAAGCTTTGCCATCTTGGAACAGGTACTCCGAGGACTTTTGGAAGAAAGGATTCGGGCTCGCCCGCATGGTGTTGGACGACAGAGGCTGTGTGGTTGTCCTGGCGAGCAGGGCAAAAACACGCAGACAGGAATTGCGAAGTGGACCCGCAAGAGCGCCGTCCCAATTCTGAAAAAAAGAAGTGGACGTGCATCAACACATTGGGCCTTCGGTCGAAGGAAAGAAGGTAATTACGACCTTGGCAAACGTCCTTTCATTTTCTTAGGAGTCTTGAAAATGCGGTGCCGCATCGATTTCTAATCGTTCCCCACTGTGTATGCAGACGAAGCAGTTCGATGCATACTGCTTTGAAGGAGAACTCCACCTTTGCTTTCCGGAAGGAGGATTGTGGGTGACACCGAACTGCGACCCCATCGATTACGACGTCCTATTCAACAACGTTCCCACGGAACTTCTCCCTCATAGCCACTTCAACTGAACCCCTACGGTTATTCACGCACTCGGAGCCCTGCCTTCATTCAGACAATTATGGAGACATGCACTGACGTGGAGGGCACAGTGCTCGACCTCATCTGTGGGACAGGTAATGCATAATCTTGTTGTATGTTTTTTCTGCAAACTCTTGTTATGCTTTCATTCGCAACATCTGAAGGCCATTTCATAATGTGGGGATGGCATTGTAACAGGTGCCCTCAATGTGGGCTGGGCGGGTTTTCCGACTGGCACCTCTTTGCCTACGAGGAGGACACAGCGTCTGGGGATCCCATCTGGAAGGGCTGCAACGGAATGTGAAGGCTCCCATCGAAGTCAAAGACTCCTCGGATTCGTCAGAGCGGAGGAAGAACAGTGGACATTGATGCCGAGGAGAACCCGGAATAAGAGTGAGTGCAAACATTGTAAGTTTGCAAAGCCTTCTGGGTGATTTTTTGTCAAACGCATTTCCGGACTGTGGTTCTCATTGGTCTCTATGGTTATTGTTATATGCAGGATTGGAGGATCCGGGTCGAAACATGTAAGGCCTACACTTCCTGCCAGGAAGAGTCTCGTTCTTTGCGAGGGCCGACTTCATGACGAGCCCGGTGAAGGACTACTCCCTTCCTAGTTATGCAGCGAAACTCGCAAATACAACGATTAGACGATGTGAATCCCAGTAAAGTAGAGCAGATTTTGGAGAGGGCTAGGGAGGACAGAAGGATAAGGAAATAGTTAGCAACAGCTGAGGCAGGTGGCGGGTGCGAAAGTTTCATATTGATTCACGGATGAGAGCGATGCAGACAGGGAGGACGACGAGCCAACGGAGGAGATGTCGGTTCCGCAAGGTGAAGATGGGATTTTTGAAAGCCTGGCCAACGACCAGTCCGCTGGAGATGAGAAAGGGAATGACGGGGTGGAGCGGAGCAGGACAGTCAAGAACAGGCCGACAGTAGTGTGATTTTCAAGATTAATACAATTTTAATGACTCTCTGTACATTTAATTCAATTCCAGAGTATATAAATGGAATTCTCCCCGTCCTTCATGTCCCCTCTCCATGTGCTTCTAAACGACAACATCGTCCAAACCTGGTCCCTCCCAAAATCAGAAATGCGGCACCGCATTTCAATGTCTGAACGGAAATGTGGCAACAGCAAAAACCTCATTTGGAAATGCGCACCGCATTTCCAAAACCGAAGCAGAACAAATTTCCGATTCATGTTTGGACATCAGAAACTGTTCGGACAAACGGAAATGCGGAAATGCGTGCCGCATTTCCGTTTCCGACACGGCACTTTTTTGCCGATTGGCAGCTCCTTCCATGGATGTAAATCGAAATGCGGAGGTCGAACATGGAAATCGGTGCCACATTAACCTTTTGGAGATGGACATTTTTTCCAACTGCAGACCCATCGACGTTCTTGGGCTCCCCAATTCCATGATGCTAGACGGGAATGCAACACCGCATTCCATTGTCCAATAAGAAATTTCGATGACGTACATGGAAATGCGGCGCCGCATTTCCAAAGGGACATCGTTGTTTGCCCAATTCCAGACCCTTTGATGGAAATGCGGCACCGCATTCCATCGTCCTATAAAAACTTACATTGTCCTATAAAAACTTTCAATTGCCCAAAATGGGAAATGCGGCGCCGCATTTCCAAAACAGACATCGTTGTTTGTCCAATTCCAGACCCGTTGGGCATTCCGTCTTGATGTGACGGAAATACGGCACCGCATTCCATTGTCCGATTCGATATTTTGATGATAGACATGGAAATGCGGTGCCGCATTTCCAGAACGGACATCGTTGTTTGTCCAATTCCAGACCCTTCGACGGAAATGCGGCACCGCATTCCAGTGTGCTCTCCGGAAATGCTGTGCCGCATTTCATTGTCCGGTACGAAATTTCGATGACAGACATGGAAATGCGGTGCCGCATTTCAAGTATGGACATGGACAAGCATTAGCGACTGGACATGCTTGGATAGTTCAAGGTCGAATATGGAATGCGGCGCCGCATTTCAAATTCGAAGTATGGTAATGCCATGTTAGGAAATGAAATGTTGTACAACATTTCCGTTACGAACAACGGAGGAAAGGGAGCTGCCAGAAATCGCTTCATGGAGAAAATGGAATGCGGTGGCGAATTTCCGAGCTTCGGCGTGTACATGTTTCCTACAACTCATACTTGGATTTTCTTCACCTCAGGACTGTGATATCGCTGACTCTGGTAAATTCATATGGACAGACACATTGTAGAAATGAGACCTCAAATTGTAAACAATGGGCCAATTACGGCAGTTCTTGAACACGATGAAACACAAGCACACAGAAGTGAGGTACGATGGGTTGTTTTTTGATCGAACACGGTGTCTCACATTTAGCAGCTCCAGACAAATCTAAGCCCTTCCTCCTTCTACGAGTGTCACCAAGTCGACGGAACTTCGATAGCCCTCAAAACTAGCTCATTACTGATGCGGCATCTCGAGGTAAACTGCAATGCGGTCGATCTGGTGCCCTTGGTGGAGCTGACGACAATGTCATACCCATCAATCATACCACCATCATACATCGACAAGGCCACTATGGGCCTCCTGTGCCCGTGCGATTCGTCTTCGCAACTCAGCCGAATGTCTCCATACACTGGAAAAGCGGAGTGAACTCCACGAATATAGTTTTTCCCCGGTGCCGTCCTCCCTGGTCCACTGGCAGCAGTTCCAGCGCCAAAGTGAGGCCGTGCGTGATCTGTCCGGCATCCCATTCCACCTTGGTATATCGAGGTCAACAATTTTCAGGACCCACGGACCGCATTGACCCTCGCCCTCACCTCGCTCAAAGCGGTAATAGCCCTCCAGATACTCCATTGCGCGCGCAAAGACTCCCGCTTGATTCCAGATGCGTCTGTGAAAAGTGAAAGCCAGACAATGATGTCTCCTGATTGTGGTTTGAACATAGCATAATCGTTGCCATGATAAGGGCAGTCAGCAGGATTTTGGCGGCACGGCATCCCTGAAAAAGAGTAGCGCAGTACGCTCAATGACAGCAGCTCCCGATGGAGGAGGTAGCAGCGCGATGGCTGGAAGAAATTCAAGCAAACGCTGCAATTCGTCACAAATACTCCAGGGCACATTTAAATTTCCCCCTACAGGAACCTGCAGGGATGAAGATTGGCTCATCCATGGATGTAGCCGATTCAGTTTCCTTCCCTCCATGCAAACTATGGGCAGTAAGTGCCAGGTGGGCCTATAGCCACTCGAGACGACGAAGTCCATCCCCCCCTTCGATGTAAATGCGGCGCCGAATTTCCATCCGGGGGATGGACTTCGGTGGCAGATTTCAAACTATACCCCGTGGATGAGAAAGAGGTATCGATTCATCCACCGCTGGCTTGTTGAACATGTTACACGATGATTGGTGGTACTTGTGACCCAGATGGTCCATTATTGGAGCCCGCACTGCTCTTCCGCTTCTCATCATTTCGAAAATCTAAGGGCTTCGTTGCTGTCCGCAAGGTGATTTTCATCGGCATCAAACACGTCCTCAGGTCCTCCTTTGCAAGGATGCCGTGCTTCCGGAACCGGGACGACTGCCCTTATGGAGGCATCGATTATGCAATGTATTCGGCCACATCGGAGACACGTTATCTGGTACACACAGATTACACAGAAGATACTGGTTCGAATGTGGAAACATTGGCCGCTTTTGCGTATCTCCCGGCCAGTCGCTGCGAGCGGGGTGACGATCTTGGTCTGAGGAGGTCCGTGGCTCTCCTTCGCATCCTTGTTCCATTTTCCCAGCTACGACGGTCACCCATGCAGAAGAATGCGCACTGCTATGCTGTTGCGGTGGAACTGCTGCCAGTGGACGTGGGTGGACTCCATCGGAGAGACTTAATACTCCTGAAGGAGTGCGCTCATCTTCTCCATTGTATGGGGACATTCGCATTGGTTGGACGGCGAAAACGTGAAGCTTTCCATATTTCGATGGTGGTATGATTGAAGGGCAGGACATTGTGGTGAACATCACAGGGGCGGTACAACTGCTGCAATCCGTTTACCCTGGAGGAGCCCGAAACTCATTAGCTAGTTGTGAGAGCAGTCAGAAGTCCCATTGACAAAACGTTCTTGTATTCAGAAGGCACAGGGCTAAAGATTTGTTTGCACAATCAGCACAGTAGACGTGCTTCAAATGCAATCTGTGGATCAATAAAAACCCCATTGTGCCCTCTTTTTTGTTCTATTCTGTAATCCATCGTTCCCAAATGCATCATTCCTCATGTTTCATTTGGGATTGGGAGTGTGGGTGGATTTAAATTGCAAGTGGCTGGTAGGATGAAATGGGCCCCCATTGTACAGATCATACACCCTAACATTCGCGAAACATTGCCTTTCAATATGTAATTCTAAAAAACATTGCCGAACCTCCTCATCCGGGAGGTCCTTCTCCCCCTATGACCGTGACACCCTAAACCCTGATTCCCCGCGAGCACTCTTTCCGGAAAATATCCTGCTCATGTTTTTTTCTTTTTTTCGAACACTTACGGACTCTCTGCTCATGTCTTCATGGCTCATGGCTCATGAAATAGCAGCCCCCCCTGACAGAGAATGGGTTGACCCCATCCGAGGAGAAGCCGAGGTGGACATGTCGTGGCCTCCAAGAGAAAATGCCACATCTCTTCAATATGCCTCCATGCTTGTGAATCTTGTGGCCCCCGCACACCTTTCCCCGTGGGCTCCGATGCGAGGCGTGCCATCTCATGAGTCTGGCCAATTCAGGGCTTCGGTATTGTGCCCTCAATCGCGGGATGATCGGAAAGTAATGCATTTTCTAGGATAATACGCCACGCCCCCCCCCCCAACATGTATCATCCCCTTAGCACACATAATACAACACCCTTATGCCTTTCCCTTTATGCGCCTCTCCCTCATTTGGGTGTGAATGGGTCAAAACCGAAAACGCGAACGTCGCTCCTTCCATAGCTTCACTCACTCTTTCTTCCAAAACCCAATCAGATCTTGCATGAGTACTACTCTCTAAACCCTAACTTTGTGGAATACACTTTACATAACATTGAGAAGATTAAGAAAGTAATCTCCATGCGATGGGGAATGACGCTTATACCTTGCGTGGTACTTTTTTCCCTTGGACATCATCCCAATATCGGTCTTTCTTGCACTTGTTGGGCACTTGGTGAGATACGAATCCTCTCCGTAGGATAGGGTTTTTATCACATGGACCTGCATGAAAAATCTTATAGCCCATCCCCACATCAGTCCAAGACTTCGCGCGCCTCTTTCCGCGACCGGTGGCATCTTGGGTTTCAAGTGTGGAGCAAGGATATAGTCTGCAATAGTTCGCATTATGGCAGACATCCCAACATTACTTATGCCAAATCGAATTTGGAAGATTGAGCAAAGTAAAATTGTTGAAAGTCGACTCACTTTCGTCGCCTCTTCGTACAAGGGAGTTCTCGGCCTCCCTCTCCATGTCATTTGAGGGGGCCATTTCAGGATCATCGATTGGCCGGTTTCCCTCTTCATGGGATGCATCATGCCCACATGATGCATTAAGAGATCCTCCATGGCTTGCACATCCTCCTGGTTAATTCCATGCTCATTGTTTGTTGTCACTGTCACTGTCATCATCGTTGGTACCGCTGGTTGCGGCGTCTCACCCACGGCTCGCCGCCTCTGTCCCTTGGTTTGTTTTTTGGACTGGGGTTGCCAAGAGAAAGACCGGGAAGGGCTTTTCCCCGTCCTGATACGAACAAATGACATAGGGGACATATTAATTTAATGTGTCATTGCAACCATACACTTCATTATAAGCGAATGCAAACAACATCCTTCAATGTGTGTGTGCATCAAATATGTCATTCAATAATTACATGTATGTGCGCACGTACACGCATGCAAAGTTTCAAACCCAATCATTTGCCCCCCCCAATGACGCATTCACCCTATCAACCAATTTTTGTTTATTAATGGGAAAGAAAATCTCTCATGCCATTGCACCCAACAAACGGATGTGGCTCAACTCCATTTTTTCCTACATGTGCTTAAATATGTGTGCAAACAACCTGTACAAAAATAAATTAATTAAATTTAAAAAAAATCTCCCAAACGACGCACTCACCCTTGCACCCTTTTGAATTAAAACGAATTTAAATGATTTAAAATAAATATTTGCATTAGAATTATATGATTGCGGTTTTTGAGGGGCGTAATGATTTTATTTTAGCTCTATTTTGATTTGGTGACATTGGCTTTGCACCACTACATCCATGAAAAAATGGGACAAAAAAAAATGGAAAAAAATAAGTGTGTTTCTAGGTCACTTTTGCATAACCTCTATGAAGAATGCATGAAGTTGAGATAATTCACTTTGGAGTGCAAATGAGAGAACAAAATCTGGTTATGGGTCCAAATGACTTTTGTTTACACTCCAATTTTTTGCAAGCACATTGCATATGCTATCATTAAGCATATGGCTTGAAATGGATAAAAAAAAAAAATCGTCGCAGGCGAAACACAATTTTCCGTCTCTATGACATGTAGCAGCTCTGCGTTCAACACTAGAATGACCCATTGAATCAACTTGGTTCAAGCTCAGTATTGGTCCACATGTGCATAGGTATGTTTAGATCACATATGCAAAGTTGCAACCCCCACGAGCAACAAGAAATGTTTTTACAATCAATCGATTGAATCGGATGTATACAAAGTAGAATATCTACAATGCCCATCTACGCGATCCCTGTCTCAAAGGAACCTATTTCTATCATACAACATCCCACTCACGTTGTAATCGGAGGTCATCATCCCGGAGAACTCGTATGATGCAAATAGTTCGCTGCCAGCCCTAATAGTTCTACTAGCACATGTCATCACAAACATGTGCATCCCCTCACAGTATACTGACGTATGACCACAAAAGCTCTCATGCGCATCGCTTCGCTCGTCCATACTACATTGATTTTCCTAGGATGACCAAAATAACTATTGACCAGCCAGCAACATTGCCGAAGATGTCGGGGTCACACCATCACAAATCTGATCTCAATGGGAGACAACCCCCGTCTACGTACATCCTGTCCGTTGACACACAAAATGTAGGGTAGGATGTATGGGGCTTCGAGGCGTAATGTACGGAACTCTCCGCGGAGGTGTAGTATGGACCGTAGTAGGGAACAAGTCCACCATGCTGTTTCTCCGAAGAGGAACCACAATATCATTGACTGTGAATAAACCCCGACCCATAGCAGGGTCCCTTAAGCGGCTCTCACAACATATACCGTCCCCCCAATACTCGAACTCCACATTTTCTCGCGGGATGGGTTGGTAGGGTCGAGATGATTCCCCCAACAACGAGGCTTACGGTCCTCAGTAACATAGTCCTATCCGCTTCCCATCGGGGGCGAGGATCCGGCTCAGGCCGCCCAAGCCGAGTGGGAGGAACCCTAGGGCGAAGCCGACCCCTCAAGGGGTTCGGAGGCACATGCACGTGGAGTGGAGGTGGAGGTGTGGTGGTGGTGGAGGTGGAGGTGGTACTGCTGGTGGAGGAGATAAAGTGGAGGTGGTTGAGGATGTAATGTTGGAGGTGCAGCCAGGGGTACAACGTCCGGATAGGCAAGAAACAGGGGGGGGGGGGGGGGGGGGGGGGGGGGGTGGAGGTGGCCTGCTCGTCGCCGCCCATAACCCTATGACCCTATGATCACCTGATACCCCTCGACCCTACGCATGTCATCTACTGCTGTGGGGGACCAACTGGTCACATCGGGCACATGCTCTGGCACAAATTCTGGCAGTAGACCCGCGCGAAATGCCTCCTATGCAATGTGATTGAGAGCTTGGGCATCAAGTCGTGGCTGCATGTGCGTAGTGAACAACGCATCAATACATATGTCGTAATTTTGATTCATGTATGCTTACCAATCATACTATATTATTAGATAAACCTAAATGTACCTTAAATGAATGTTAATGAGAGGGGTGGGAAAAACACTCACCTTTGCCGCATCCGCAATCAGGTTTGGGCCTCATGGAGGCGGATATGGAGCCCTGTCCTTTCTTAGATACAGACATCTCTGGGAGGATCAGAGCAGGCTCGGGGCATGATATGGCGTGAGTTGGCCATTAGACTACAGCCGGATCATCCTATGGATGGCTCAGTGATGCGAGCCAAGGCCATTGTGACAGATGCGGTCTCTTACGATGTCCTCGTTGGTGGGGCAGTGTTATATCCCATGGGCTTCACCCTGGATTTTTGGGAGGAGTCAGCATCCTACAGGCCTGGATGGCACTCAGGGGATGGTCGTCGTGTACAACTCCCTGTGACATTCATTGGGGGTGTTGCTGCTGCCCAGCGGAGCAAGATGCCAACACTAGCAGCCTTTACAACTGCAGTTAGTTGGCCTGGAGAGTTGCTGGAGCAGGCCAATGCCCATGCAGAGGAATGTGCACCTCTTATAAGCAGGATGACATCATGGTACAGCGGAGTTGTCCGCCATGGTTGCTCACACTCCATTGTGGGGTACGAGCAAGGATTTGCAGCAGGCTGCTGATAGACAGATGCAACAAGCCTGGGTAGAGGCCTTCGTACCGTCAGGAGAGGAGGAGAGTGCGGTGAATGCACCAGGACCCCCTTAGTTGTTGCCATTGGACACCACACCTCTTGTGTGGCAGTGCCTGGATGAAGGCATATGCCTTCTGGACTTGTTTGGCGGGATCAACATTGGATTGGCTGCAGTGCTGTAGGTAGGTGTACGAGTTTGACGTTACCTATATGTGGAGAGGGATGAGACTGCACGACGCATCTCACTGCGCCATGTTGCTTAGTTGGTGCAGCAGTACCCTGATTTGTTGCCAGTGTCTGCAGTTCGTGGATACCAACAAGCCTTGCCAGCAGACATCTCATTGCTGGGGGCGCATGATTTGGAGCGGGTTGGCCCTATTCACTTAGTAGTGGCAGGTTGGCCCTGCCAAGGGCTTTCATCAGCTGGGTATGGCAATGGGTTACAAGACTCAAGGTCACGCCTGTTTTGGGAGATGTTGAGGGTCCTGCGCTATTTACAGCTTCAGCAGACAGACTCTGCGGCATATATCTTGGAGAATGTGCCATTGATGGGTGATTCTCGGGCCAAGGTGATGGCCAGTGTACATCAAGTGCGGTCTTGGCTTGGGTCAGCAGTGTTGCTAGATGCAGCTGCAGTGGGGTCATGGGCTCATCGCCCACGACTATGGTGGACCAACTTGATGCCACCTGCATTGCTCAAGCGTGCATTTGATGGGGTGCAGCGGCCACCAAACCTGACGGTGGATAACATTTTGGACATAGGAAGGCAGTCTTAGCGTGTGAGACATGATGACCGATCACCTTTGGCAGTGGTCAATAAGGTGGGTCACCCACGAGTCGCATTGCCTACACTACTCAGTTTTCTAGGATCCCATGCTTTTCGGGATGGTGGACCTGGCCTCTTGTGGGATAGCCAGTTGCACCAATTAGTGGAGCCCAATGCTGACGAGCGCGAGCGGGCGATGGGTTTTACCACTGGTACCACGGCGGTGCCATCTATTTCTGAGGCATCACGTCGTCAGGTGTTGGGGCAAGCAATGGATCTCAATTGCTTGATCTGGATTATCAGCTTGGCTATGGCTGAGCAGCGCCGAGTACGGAGTACACTTCCCTTGATGGTCTCCCTGCCTACCGAGACGGTACAAGCAGCGAGTGGGGGCGAACAGGTGAGGACCACGAGGTGCAGGCCGTATCCATGGCACACGTGGGAGGTGTTCGAGGTTCAAAAGGAGTTGGCAGCCAAGGCGGCCGTGATGGATGAGGTTGGGGATTTTTCTCGGGTTGAGGAGGTCCTCAAGGATGGGATGATGGGGCAGGAGAAAGACGACGTATACGGCGGTTCTTGAGGGCTTATAGGAACTGTTTTGCCTTCAGTTTGAAGGACTTGGGAGCACTGAAGGGTCAAGAGATTCGCATTGAATTGGCCACTGACACGCCAATCTTTCGGAGACCCTATAGATACAGTGACATGGAGAGGTCCTTGATTCAGATGAGGACTCAGGACCTCTGGGAGGCTGGTTTGGTGGAGCTATCTGGTGGAGAGTATGCTTCAGCCATAGTGATGCCAGCCAAGAAGGATGTCTATGGCAATTGGATGGAGAGACGTATGTGCGGTGATTACCGGCCTGTAAATCGTTAGACCAAGTCCGATAGGTATGCCATGCCGACACCAGAGGAGATCTTTGATGCCATTGGGCATGCCAAGGTCTTTAGCACTTTGGATTTACGATCCGGATATCACCAGTTGCCGATCAAGGAGGTGGATAAGCAGAAGACGGCATTCTGGGGGATCAATGAGCACGGGAAGGATTGCCTATACCAGTGGCGGTTCTTACCATTTGGGCTTAAGAACGCTCCTGCAGAGTTTCAGAGAGTCATGGACAGGATTCTAGCAGGGGTGGAGTTTGCTTGGTGCTACATAGATGACATCATCATCTTTAGTGCTACCTTGGAGGAGCATGAGAGACACCTTCAGGTGGTATTTGAGCGCTTGAGGGCACACGAACTGAAGTTACATCCGAGGAAGTGCAAGTTTTTCCACAACCAGATTGAGTATCTGGGTCACATGATATATCCTGGAGGATTGGGGGTACAGCAGACTAAGGTAGAGGCCATTGCACAGATTCCACGCCCCACGGATGTGAGCCAAGTTCGAGCTTTCATGGGGTTGGCAAACTATTATAGACGATTTGTCAAGGGATTTAGTGCCATTGCAAAGGCTCTAACCAAGCTGACCAAGGTGGACCAGGAGTGGCAGTGGGAAGATGAGCAAGAACAAGCTTTCCAAGAGCTCAAGGCGAGGTTGACCTCGGCGCCCATCTTGAGACGACTTATCAGGGGGCGTCATTTTCAGCTGCATACAGATTAGAGCATGTTGGGGCTTGGAGCGGTGCTCACACAGGTGGATGATGAGGGAAGAGAGTTCATAGTGGCTTATGCCAGTCGCTTGAACAACGCTGCAGAGGCTAAGTATAGCTCATATGAGGGAGAGTGCTTAGCTGCAGTGTGGGTCGTGGCACACTTCAGGTGCTATCTATATGATAATCTCTTCACCCTTGTCACGGATCACCAGCCACTCAAGTGGTTGATGGAGTCAGACAAGCTTACAGGGAAGCTTGCACGGTGGGCACTCATACTTCAAGAGTATGACTTTCAGGTTGTGCATCGACCGGGTTTGGTCAATCGGGATGCGGATGGGTTGAGTCGCAATCCATGCACGAGCCAGTAGGATCACATTGGAGCTCGGTGGCATCGTGAGACGGACAAGGAGATGGTGCCCGGATGGCATGCATCTGCATTTCTGTGTATCTTGGCAGCAGAAGGTCAGGTTGGACCTACAACAGGGATGACTGTAGACCGAGTGTCTGAGGACCCTGAGGCCAGCAATGAGCAAGGTGGCGCCAAAGATATACATGAGGATTCAGCTGTGTTGGACTATCTCTGCACTGGGGGCACACCTGCTCCGAGTGTGGGAAGATGGTCGAGTGAGGATTGTGCCTCACCCAACCCAACGGGCACAGTTAGTGCGGCATGCCCATGAGGAGTTGGGGCATTTTGGGGTGCGACGCACTCATAGTCTACTGCAGGGGCAGTATTGGTGGCGTGGTATGCACACAGAGGTGCAATAATTTGTGGTTAGGTGCATGGTGTGTGACAGGGTGCGTTCTTCATTCAACGCCCCTACTCCACAATTGCACCCTCTTCCGATCATGGGATTGGGCTACAGGTGGAGTCTTGACTTCGCAGGGCCGTTGCCACTGACCATGCGCCACAACAAGTACGTGTTGGTGATGGTGGAGCACTTCTCCAAGTGGATCGAGTTGGTTCCATTGCCTGATAAGGCTAGTGAGGGAGCTGCGTATGCATTCTTGGATTGTGTACTTAGCCGATTCGGTGCTCCAGCTGAGGTATTCACGGACCAAGGGAGAGAGTTCTTGGGGGAGTTTCAGGCGTTGTGTGACAAGGCCTTGGTAGACCACCGCACCACTTCTCGGGATCATCCTGAGGCCGATGGCTTGGCAGAGAGGGTTGTTCAGACAGTGAAGAGGGGTTTGCGCAAGTATGGCTTGCAGAAGGGACACCTAGGAGATTGGGACCTTCATTTAGCTTGGTTAGCCATGGGCTACAGGTTCAGCAAGCAAGCATCACTTGCCTCCTTCTCACCATACTTTCTTCTCTTTGGCCGAGAGCCGGATTTGCCTGCATCCATTCGTAGAGAAGCTGCTACAGTTCTCAACCTTGACGATCCGGATATGTGGGCACGTGCATGTGATCAGCGTGCAAAGTTGTTCAAGAAAGTCATGCCCATGGCTTTCGAGAACATTGTCATTGCACAACATCGTGATACGTTGAGGTATGCTACCATACGTGGTGGGGGCTATTGTCTTGGGGTTCGGAGATTTAACCCTGGTGACTATGTTTATCTGCAGCAGACTGCTCCTACGACCTTGGATGTGACTGCAGGACGTACTATTTTGAGGGTTCGAGAGGTGTTGCCCTCAGGAGTCCTGATCTTGGAGGGTCGGGATGGCATGATTTGGAAGGACCATGTGCGTAATTACACGCCATGTCACCTTTCAAATGTTGATGGAAGGGTTGACCCAAACCTGGCAGTGGTACCTGCAAGTTTGAGGTGCATGTTGTGTGGGTCTGCTAGAGGGGCCATGCTGGTGTGTGATCAAAGCTCTAGAGGTTAGCATATGGGATGCTTGACTCCACCTCTTGAGATGGTTCCTGATAGGGATTGGTTATGTTTGCATTGCATTGGATAGTGGGAGTGGATACAACCATGGAAGGCTAACAAGAAATGCAAGGCCAAGCTACTAGGAGACCAACACACGAGATCCTGACTCAAGTTCACAGATTGTAAGACGGCGACTAACGATGGGGTTGCTCTTGTACCCGGCCTCTTGGTCTATAGAGTTTGAATACAATAGGGACAGTGATAGAGGACTTAGTACGGCTGTGGCTATTACATCTTGTAGCTATCTGGAGTTAGAGGGACCTAACCACCAGCTAGGGGGGCGATTGTGGTAGACTACTTTATTGTGCATATATGTGTGGTGTGGTTTGGACAACGATGTAGTTGTGTAACGATATGTATGTGCACAATAGCTGTCAAGTTAAATAAACACAGTGAGAAACTAACAAGAATAAATCTAGTTATTTATATTTAACACTTGGAATTAGTTCAAGTGTTAAGTCAGGTGTCAAGTTTAGCTTGACACCTGAACCATCTTATCTTCACGAGCTCGTCAGTCGTGCGGCTCATCTCTCTCGAGTTGAGTCTGCACGACCGAGCTCCTTCACTGCTTAGAATCTGAGTGTGCTTATGAAGGGAGAATAGGATGTTGTGGGGGTGGAGTCCCCATAGCTTGGGGTGCCCCTAGCTCGACTCTTAGTTTAACGAGTGATGGTGTTGCATTTCGTTTTTCGGTGTCAACAGTGTGATTTTAGTTTCCTATCTATTGTGACAGACTACTTTATTGTGCATACATGTGTGGTGTGGTTTGGACAGCGATGTAGTTGTGTAGCGATACGTATGCGCACGACAACTTTCATCTATAACAGAGGAGTCACCAAAGAATGAGGAATTACCTCCATAGGGGTTATGACACTGGCATCATATCTATAATTTTTCCATCCATGCCGGATGAAAAATACCAGGATTTGAATTCGTTTTATTCCCCCTTTATGCTTTTTTTTTCCGTACTGGATGAGGCTTTCTCTTAAGGGATGACGAATTACCTGTTAGGATGAAAAACCGTTGCCTTGGATGATGTATACTACTTTTTCATCCTGCTGATGGACCTCATCCAAATAAATGAACCTATTTATTTTTTCATCTGGACCGGATGAAAAAAGCAACTTATGATGGCCATGGAGATTTTTTAAATTACCCTTAATTATTGCTAATTAAGGAGTGAAACCCTAACTCCTACCCTATAATCTACTGTTTAAACCTAGCTAACGGATGACATCCGTCGGGTTTTTAAGAGAAAGGATATTGATTATTCATCCTCCGGATGAAAAATCGGGCTCTGCCCTAGGGTGTCTCTCCCGCTGTCAGCTGCATTCCTCGTGCTGCTGAGCTCGCGAGTTATGGCGTCTGAGCTCTGCTGCTACCCTGTCTGTTGCTTCATGCCAGACGAGCTCCTGGGGATGCGCAATGGCGGCGTCTTGTCTCTTCTCACAGGCGGGAGAACCCGCTGTGATGAGATCGTCCCTTTCCCTCCTCTGGCTTTTATGTTTCGCAGCGGCGCTTTGGTGGGGAAGTATATCGCTCCCTCTCCCTTCTTAGACCTAGCATTTGCATGCTTCGCTTCTCCTTTGCTGTGCTGGAGGTGGCGTGTTGGTGGCGATGGCGCAGTGTTACCTTCCCCAATCGCTCAAAGTGCTTTTGGCAATTAGGGTTCCTTGTTGCTTAAATAAAGCAATGGCGAAGGTGATGGTCGGCACCGATCATCACTTTTGCCTTGATACATATTCTTTCCTGCCTCGCTGACTTCCTGAATCTGCTGAAATAAGACACCAACTACAGTCTTCTGTAAAGCGATGATCGGTGGCGATCATCGCTTTTCCCACATCGGGGGACTATCAGTAAAGAGGGAGAAGTGCGTTTGAGAGAACTTACGGATCCCTTCGCCTTCTTTGGCTTCGTGGCTGCATCGCTCGGATCGTCCTCTGCAGCTTTCCTCTTCCCTTTTTCATCGGTCTGAACATAAGAAAAAACAATGTATTGATCCCACATGGAATGGAAAACATCAAGACTAATGATAACAGTATTATGCGGATATTGAATGATCACCATTTCTGTCTGATGTAGGGTTTGCTGACTTCCTCCCGGTATGGCGTCCACTACTCCTTCTTCTGTTGTGTTGTCTTCGTGCATGAACTCGGCTGACACTGTTTGGTTACCTACGCTCACTGCTCCAGCCGTCGCTGCGACTGCGGCGACCTCACTCTCACTTCCTACATGCTCTTCTGCTTGATCTGTCTCCAAGTTCACATGTTGCCTAAGTGCTGCACCATCTTGCATGCGACGCCTCGTCATTTGCTCTCTTGATCTCAGCCTCTCTCTAACCGATGTAAAATACAATGATTTCCTCCTCTTCCGAACCGAACAAGGAACCCTCTCCAGCTTGACTTCCTCTCTTCCTCTAAGAAACAAGAATGATGAACAGACTCGCTTTCTTCCGGGGTCCCTTCGTTTTGGAAGTGTCCCTGGAACCGTTCGATTCCCTCTTGCGTGTCCAATACTTGAACGTACGTGATAGTGAAAATAGCATAACCTATTTGACAGCTGTTCCTTTGCGCAGTTGTTTTGGGTTCTTGGCGTGTGCAAACATAAATTTGACATGTGTCTTTTTTGTGACGGCTTCATTAATATCACCGTTGGACGTCATGGATGAGAATTCTCAAAGTACTTGCCATGAGGCCTACTTAGGATTTAACGGAATATGCGTATGTGGAGAGTTATGGGCCCAGGGATTGCATGATCTTGAAACCATCCACATGATTTGACATACTGGATATAGTCATGGCCTGACAAATGAACTAATTACTTCAATTCTCTTCCCATTATCCCTGCATGGGATCCTCAGGCTGTCTTCAAGGAAGTTGGCGGGTTTTGATTGTTTTGGGGAGACCCCCACAACTAGATGGATTATCTGTCAGCATTGCTCAGAAGACAATACAGACTGCATGTCACATACGTTAATTTGACGGTGACTTGTCAGGAATCGTCCCACATTGATTAGATGGAATATCATAATATGCACAATCTTCAAGGAACGGGTGCTTCCGCCTCATTTCATGTGCAACCAGTGTGTTGCATAGCTGAATCATCTGATTTCGCAAAGGAGCAGCTGAGGAAAGAGAACCCCCCGCTCGGGGACGTAACATGGCTTCCTCCGAAGCAGAGTTTTATTCTGACGACAAACCAGTGCCTTTCTCCAAAGAAGCACTTGACAATGGATTCGCGATTGTGACGGAACATGTCCTGGCTACCCGGTTTGAACTTTTGAATGGGTCCATCTTCTTGGAGAAAGAGGTGTACGATTTCGACGGGAAGTTGTTGAAATACTCTTTTCAAAATCGTGATGAGACGGCTCATGTGAGCCAGTGGAGAGTGCGCCCTGGTAGATACAGAGTACTTGGAGAGCCTCGGAGAAAGTCCCTTGGATCATATGTGACGCCTGGGACTGTTGCTTCAGTCGTTGAAGACAAAAAAGAGGTAGTGGTGAAAAAAAAAGAAACGTGCTCAACTCCAATCGTTGAGCTTTCGGATTCGTCCGATGATGACGTTAGTGAAATTCCAACTCCAGTCCTTTGTACTGTAGTTGTGGAAGCAGATGAAGAAGAC
This sequence comes from Takakia lepidozioides, assembly GCA_030704615.1. Classification (NCBI taxonomy): domain Eukaryota; kingdom Viridiplantae; phylum Streptophyta; class Takakiopsida; order Takakiales; family Takakiaceae; genus Takakia; species Takakia lepidozioides. The sequence goes on from CM060734.1 coordinate 28,083,570, forward strand.
ATTTGTAGTGTCATTCCAAAACTACGGGCGAAGGAATGGTAGGTTTCAAAAGTGAGTTGCGGGGAATTGATTGGGAAGCTTTGAAGTAGGTGCTTGCGAAGTTCCTGCCAGAGACTTTTGATGGGGATATCCTGCCTCCTCCTCCGTGAGTTGGAGGTATAACAAGCCTGATGCACGGAATGGACAAGAAACACGACGGGCACCCATGGTGCAGAACAAAAACATCCAATATTCAAAATGAGGACAAGCTTGTTTTCATGAGAAACAGTTTGCAATGGACACCTTAGGTGTGATAATTTGAATTGCAGACACTTTCTTCAGTCTGGGGTTCACAATCAAAGCGAGTGGGAGGGTCTCGCGGAAAATCCATTTAAGCCTGGGACTGCTCCTCCAGCGGAAACCACTTTCGTTTGCAAATTCTGCAAACTAGTACCAACCTGCCTGGTGCTGTGTGGAGCAAGAATGTACTATGTTGTCCACCATTTGAAAACCATGACAAGAGCTTGTGTGCATTTTGGTTTCCATAATTGCAGTTTGTGACATGCAATCCGAGGATACGGAATCCTAGAAGCTCATGTGGAATTCCCTTGTACGTGTTATGGGCTGCCATGGGGTGCCATCTCCAAATTTCGCTGGTTTTATGGCAGATAGTGCTCAGGCAAATTTCAATGCAGTTCGAATTGTCTTCGGATCAGGCGACCCAAAAGTGCCAATGTCGGGAAGAGAGCGTACATGTCTATTCCATTGGACACAATCTTTGGAGAAACATACAAAATCGGACATCAAACCAAAGATGCAGACACAGCACCGTAAATTGTGCAAAGAGTACAAAGATGCTAGAACAATGAAGGAGGCGGACACTTTGTTCTAGACAATTCGTGCTTGGTGGTTCTCTTCTGGAGTTGCATCGCTTGAGAGTATGAGAGCATTGGAAGATTGGCCGGCGTTTTGGCACTTCTGGTACAAACAGTGGGGAGCAGCCATGACAATGGTGCGAGGCTTGTATTGCTAGTTTTATTCATACATTTACTTTCCAAATTTTGCTCTCTTTACTTTCTTTATGTTGTTCCCTGTGCACTGTTCTGAAGTGTGGTTCTGCTCTTTGCAGAACATGTCCATTGAGGAAATGGCGGACATGCCATCTTGCAATTTGGCAGAGACTGTGCACAATGCATGGTTGCAACAGTCTGGGAAACGAGGTCGGGATTTGTATGTGGCAACAACAGATGATCTGATACGTGCCTTGCAACAACAAACCAGATACCGTGATTTCTTGCGAGGAGGGGCTGGTGGCAAGGGTCCGGACAAACAGGAGTTGATGTTGCGTGCTGCAAACAGATCTAGGGATCCAAGCAAGATAGCATGGGCGGTGAGCATGTATGCCCAGGGAACGCCACTTGTTTCTAGAGTTCCACATCTTGAAGGGGAGGAGAGATTCGGCTCATGTAAGAGGAAATTGAACACCCCACCTGGTTCGGATTCCGATTCGCACAGGGCAGACCGTGATAACTTCTCGAAGCCTCGTGTTCCCCTGCATGGCAGATCCATGTTCGGAACCTCCATTCTGGAGGAACCTCCGACTTGACGGCATGCTCCAGCATCTAACAGTGCCACTGAAATGGTGCAGGAGAGAAACTACCCCCTTGATGTGCTGGAGTCCGCATGCCCCGACCACGTTTGGCACATAGAACGCACAAGTGCAGGGTCTCGTGTGAAATGTACAGCGATCAGGGCAACTAATTTCAAGAAGTGCACTTCATCTATATCCAGAGGCGGTGCCCAGACTCCTGCTCCGACTTTCACGGGTTTGATGCGTCCATACGGCCAACCAGAAGCAAAGAACCACAAGTTATGGTTCTGCGCAGATGATTGTGGTAGATGTGTGCATGGAACTGTGCGTCCTTCCGTGGTGATGAAGCCAGCTCCTCCAACCGTTTGGCCAGTCAAGGTGGGAACACATCTCACAAGTCAGGAGATTGCAATGCTGGAGGAGGCAGGCTTTTCCCTTGCGAGACAACCCCTACTGCATACATGTGTTTCTACTTCTGCGTCCTCTCGGGTCCCCCCGACAAATCCTCACTTGTGGCCAACCAAACGAGATGGAAAGCTGGTTCGGCATTTCTTTCCAACCGCTGAACACTTCGGCAAAGTGGAGTCCGCAAGAATGCTCCAAGTTCGTGTTGCAAGCACCACGGAAGTGCCCGATCCAGGATATGGTCGGGTGTACACAATGATCACTTCGACATCTGCTGTTCATGACAGGGCATACGACATCACGGTTTTCAATTTTCCCAATTGCACATGTCCTGATTTTGTGAATATGCTATCAACCAGTTTAGGCAAGAGAGGTAAATTCATACCCTGCAAACATTTGTATTTCGTATTTTTTAAGAGGATGGTTTGCGATCCCAAACGTGACAACTTCGTTCACCAGGCCACTCTGAGTTTCAACGAGGTCGATACTCTATTGCAGCGGGATACAACACATAGGTAGCATCAACTATGCCATGTGGTATATGGACGATCATGCTATAAAATGTGCAATTTGCAACATTGTCATGGAAATTCAATTCAAATCAATTCGTTTGCAACATCGTCGGCGGTGCAATGATACTCGTTTCCTCACCAAAGATGCCTTGAGAGCATGTCGAATTGTTGGTGCCAGTGCTATGAGTTGGGCAAATGTAATGTTTGCCTGAATGTGGCACAAGCCTTCCATTAGATTATATGACTCCAACTCGTCGGTGAAGCGCATGGTGGAATGCATTCTCCTTTTGGGAAGCTTCTCAGGTGCTACCGGTCGATGGGTCGGACTCTTTGCTCTAGATGTCAAAGGTGGCCGGGAAATGGTTGGCCGGACTGCCGAAGATTCGGTCTCTGCAAATCTTCTCCTTGGGATGGATATCCTCTTCCTCCCTGAGTACAGTTTCCGCCACCTTCCGTGCGTCTGACTTCATGACTTTAAAGTTCAGATCCTCCTGTTCCGATGCCACATACCCAGGGCCTTTCCCTAGTGTATCTCGTTGCTGTCGGGTCATTACTGCATAGCTACCTTCCTCGGGGCTAGCTTGCGTAGTTTGAGTGGCGCCGAGCTCACTTGCAATCCAATTTACTTGGTGCTGCGTCTCCTATTGACGGGACGAATGACCTGGATGTACGTTGGTCTGCTGCTGGGGTGGCGCTGAAGTGGACGCCTCCCTGCACCCTTACATCCCGAGGGGGAGACCACGTATTAGAAGAACCTTGGGCTATCTGAGCCGCAGGATTTGAATAGGTCGCTCGGGAATTCTGTCCCGTAGCTGCATTGCCTCCAGAATATGATGGGCCTGCCTGATCTGCCCTAGGCCGTTGCGCTATCTGCGTTGGAGTAGCAAAATACATGCTATGATGTTGTGGTAGATGGTTGGGTGGTTCAGTGGTATACTGATTCGGGAAGGGTGCTCGCTGCCCTTCCAAATTCCTCTCTGTTTGTTGAATGGTGGTTGGCGTAGGCTAGTCCACTTGTCTATGAGGACATTTGTCCAAGGGGTGACCTCGTTGGCCGCAATGCAAACACACAATATCACTCCAACAATTTTCAGTTGGGTGAGTGGTTCTTCCGCATTTTTGACAACCTCTCCGGGATTGATTGAATTGCCTTTTTGGCCTATCTTGATAAGTTGGGTTCCGGCTTACCTGCCTCTCCCGAGTGGGATAAGGACAGTGTTGAGACGCATGTCCCGAGTTGTTGCAATTGGAACACCATACCTTGGTCAGGTTGGGGCCGGACTCTCCAACTGGAGCCGCATCTTGATACCCCACATAGCTGGTAATCTGCTGACCAATGGAGCTCATGCGGTCGCCCATTGTTTCAATGGTCTTGATGAGAGAAGTGACTTGTGCCTCTAGATGGCCCACTCGCAAATCGGACTGCCCGCTTGAATGTGCCTGTGAGTTGGTAGGAACAGCATTCGTGTATTGCGGCACCGTTGGCGCTACTACTGGTGTTGGGGACGTTGCTAGGGCATAGGGTCTCGCGGAGGGAAAGAGCCAGCTGGTAGTCCAACTCCATCCCCCAGCATGGAAATTCGGCGCTGAATCTCCATCCTAGGGGGTTGGATGAAAAGTTCTCAGGGGGAGAGAAAGCCAGCTAGCGGCTCAACTCCATCCCCCAGCATGGAAATTCGGCGCCGAATTTCCATCCTAGGCGGTGGGATAAAAAGTTCTTGGGGGGGACAGAGCTAGCTGGCGGCTCAACTTCATCCCCCAAATATAAATTTGGCGCCGAATTTCCATACGGGCGGGTGGATGAAAGCTTGTCAAGGGGAGAGAAAGCCAGTAGGGAGCCCAACTTCATTCCCTTGGATGGAAATTCGGCGCCTAATTTCCATCCTAGGTGGTTGGATGAAAAGTTAGCGGGGGGAGAGAGAGCCAACTTGCGGCTCAACTCCATCCCCCAGCATGGAAATTCGGCACCGAATTTCCAACCTAGGGGTTGGATGAAAAGTTCTTAGGGGATAAAGAGCCAGCTGGCGGCTCAACTCTATCCCCCAGCATGGAAATTCGGCGCCGAATTTCCATCCGGGCGGGTGGATGAAAGCTTGTCGGGGGGAGAGAAAGCCAACAAGCAGCCCAACTTCATTCCCTCGGATGGAAATTCGGCGCCGAATTTCCATCCTAGGGGTTGGATGAAAAGTTATGGGGGGAAAGAGAACTAGGTGGCAGCTCAACTTCATCCCCCAAATGTAAATTCGGCATAGAATTTCCATCCTAGGTGGTTGGATGAAAAGTTCTCTAGCGGAGAGAGAGCCAGCTGGCAGCTCAACTTCATCCCCCAGATGGAAATTCAGCGGGGAGGTGGATGAAAGCTTCCCGGGGGGAGAGAAAGCCAGTAGGCAACCCAACTTCATTCCCTCGGATGGAAATTCGGCAGGGAGGTGGATGAAAGCTTCCCGGGGGGAGAGAAAGCCAGTAGGCAGCCCAACTTCATTCCCTCGGATGGAAATTCGGCACCGAATTTCCATCCTAGGGGTTGGATGAAAAGTTCTCTAGCGGAGAGAGAACCAGCTGGCACCTCAACTTCATCCCCCGAATGGAAATCCGGTGCCGAATTTCCATCCGAGGGAATGAAGTTAGGCTGTCTGCTGGCTTTCTCTTCCCCCGGGAAGCTTTCATCCTAGGGGTTGGATGAAAGTTCTCTGGCGGAGAGAGAGTCAGCTGGAAGCTCAACTTCGTCCCCCGGATGGATATTTGGCGCCGAATTTTCATCCGGGGCGGTGGATGAAAGCTTCCCGGGGGAAGACAAAGCCAGCATGCAGCCCAACTTCATTCCCTTGGATGGAAACTCGGCACCGAATTTCCTTCCTAGGGGGTTGGATGAAAAGTTCTCTAGCAGAGAGAGAGCTAGCTGGCAGCTCAACTTCATCCCCCGGATGGAAAATTTGGGGCAGTGGATGAAAGCTTCCCGGGGGGAGAGAAAGCCAGCAGACAACCCAACTTCATTCCCTCGGATGGAAATTCGGTGTCGAATTTCCATCCTAAGGGGTTGGATGAAAAGTTTTCTGGCGAAGAGAGAGTCAGCTGGCACCTCAACTTCATCCCCCGGATGGATATTCAGTGCCGAATTTCCATCCGGGCGGTGGATGAAAGCTTCCCGGCGGGAGAGAAAGCCAGCAGGCAGCCCAACTTCATTCCCTCGGATGGAAATTCGGCACCAAATTTCCTTCTTAGGGGGTTGGATGAAAAGTTCTCTTGCGGAGAGAGAGCCAACTGGCAGCTCAACTTCATCCCCCGGATCGAAATTCGGGGCCGAATTTCCATCTGGGGCGGTGGATGAAAGCTTCATGGGGGGAGAGAAAGCCAGCAGGCAACCCAACTTCATTCCCTCGGATGGAAATTCGGTGTCGAATTTCCATCCTAAGGGGTTGGATGAAAAGTTTTCTGGCGGAGAGAGAGTCAGCTGGCACCTCAACTTCATCCCCCGGATGGATATTCAGCGCCGAATTTCCATCCGGGCGGTGGATGAAAGCTTCCCGGCGGGAGAGAAAGCCAGCAGGCAGCCCAACTTCATTCCTTCGGATGGAAATTCGGCACCAAATTTCCTTCTTAGGGGGTTGGATGAAAAGTTCTCTGGCGGAGAGAGAGCCAGCTGGCAGCTCAACTTCATCCCCCGGATGGACATTCGGCGCCGAATTTCCATCCGGGGCGGTGGATGAAAGCTTCCTGGGGGGGAGAGAAAGCCAGCAGGCAACCCAACTTCATTCCCTCGGATGGAAATTCGGTGTCGAATTTCCATCCTAAGGGGTTGGATGAAAAGTTTTCTGGCGGAGAGAGAGTCAGTTGGCAGCTCAACTTCATCCCCCGGATGGAAATTCGGTGCTCAATTGCCATCCGGGGCGGTGGGTGAAAGCTTATCGGGGGGGAGAGAAAGCTAGCAGAGAGCCCAACTTCATTCCCTTGGATGGAAATTCGGCACCGAATTTCCATCCTAGGGGTTGGATGAAAGCTTCTCGAGGGGAGAGAAAACCAGCAGGCAGCCCAACTTCATTAAATTCGGCACCGAATTTCCATCCGGGGGGTGGATGAAAGCTTATCGGGGGGAGAGAAAGCCAGCAGGCAGCCCAATTTCATTCCTCCGGATGGAAATTGGGCACCGAATTCGGGATGGAGTTGGGCTGCCAACTGGCTTTCTCTCCCCCCAAGAAGCTTTCATCCAACCCCCAGGATGGAAATTTGGCACCGCATTTCCAATCCTGGGGGGTTGGGTGAGAAGTTCTGTAGAATAATAGAAAATTCTTTGTGTACTAGCATTTAGAATTGGAGTGCAAATGAACAAGAATTGGATGTGAAATTGCACTATGGGGTTCGATAATTTGATAGAATTGGATAGGATGCTAGAACGGAAGTAAATTCAGATAATGGGGATGATAATTGGTAGGAATGGGGTTATTAGGATAGATGTTAGCCCATTGAATCGGTGCTAGGTAGTTATGGTAGTTAGAGTAGGACACTATGAGTTCTGCTGAATCGATGTATTCATGGTCATTCGAGCGAGAGTGCCGAGGCCCTAGCACATGAGATGCTAGTTTGTCGTTTTCAGTAGCTTAAGTAAGAGATAAGAAGAATATGAGTAGTGTGGTGAGACAAAGATCTAATGAAAGACTCTGTAAGCTTCATGTTAATGTGATGAGATGTCAGAGTTTAATGGGAAGAATTTTGTGTGAAAGAAAAAGATGAGGATTATTTGATGAAATGTGCAGATCAATACGAGAAGAATTTAATTGAGATGAATATTAAGACATTTATTGTTGGGAGACAATTAGAAGTAGATATAGTGTTCTAATCACGACATAGCAATTCAATTGTGTGCTTTCCCTGCGAACGAACCTTGAAACTGATTGATCCTCATTTTAGGATTGATTCTAGTTTTTATTCTACATCTTTTTTGGCGCCGCTGCCGGGGAAAGGCCAATCGAATGGGCTATTTTAAAACATTATATTATTGGTAAAAAAAACGTTGGATCAAAAGAGAAACTGAATTATGAAGCTTGTGAGGTTAGGCTTTAAAATAAAAGTTTGTCGGGGATTTTGTGTTTTTAGACTTTTGTTTTTCTTTGGTTTCAATTTTTCAATTTTCTTGGATGTGAAACAATTACATACCAATTCGAGATGGAGCAATTTGTTCCTACAACCCCTAGAGAAGCATATCTTTATAATTATTATGTGAACTTTCAGAGTGTGATTCAACAATTTCAAAAAAAAATTGTGGTCTTCATAGTGAAGTTAGTAGGTTGCGAGAGGAAAACTTAAATCTTCTTTCACGGTCTGTAGAGGCAAATTCCTAGATGACACTTATTGAGATAGATCTTGCACTTCGAATTGGTTATTTAGGCATTGAAATTTTGAATTTGGAGGCCAAACTCAAAGAGTTGGAGGGAAGGAATCATGATTTGACTGTTCAATTGAATTTGGCTCAAACGACAAATTTGGAAGAGATCCGGGCAAAAGATTTTGAGGCCGAAGCTTTGCTGCAAAGAAATGAGGAGCATTTTCAAAGTGAGATTTCGACCTTGAAGGCAAAGTTAGATACAATGTCAATCAAGAAGGAGAAATCATTACTGGATAATGAAAATTTGCAAGAAGAAAATCAACTCTTATACATGAAGGTGCAATTTCTTGATAATCAAGTTGTCACTCTCTTATCTGAGAAAGTAAGTTTTGAGCAAGATAATGCAATGACTATTCAACAATGTAAAGAAATTGCTTTGGAGGTCGTGCAAATAAGGGACCAAATCACTCAATTGAGGACTTTGCAAGTTAACACAATTTTTGAGGCAAAGCTAAATTCTTGCAATTATCAAAAATCGCAAATTTCTTTGGAGGAGATCAATTTGGACGTGTGTTCAAATTTTGATACATTGAAGGCCATCGAGGAAAACTCAAGTTGGAATGGTGATTGTGACATGCTTCAATTGTGCTTACAAACAACAATGCAAGTGTATTACCATGGAGGTGATGATATTTTCATTTCTTTTGAAATTGATACAATTGTGAAAGTCATGACCACAAAGAAGACCAAGAAAATGGTTAATAATTATTCCATGATTGAAGAACAATTGGACTTTTGGATGGATATAAGGCCAATATTCCCAAAGTGATGATAGTGAATAATTTACAACCAATTGATCTATCTAAGAGCATCATTGATTGTGATGGACTATGTGTTATAAATCAGCCAAAAAAGTTGGAAGCTGATTTTTTCCAACAGACTTTCATTATGAGACTTTTTCCAAGAGTTTCTAATTTTTTTTACAGATGGTATTTCAATTTGGGAAATTGAGAACTAAGATAATTTGGACAATTATAAAGTTTCAATGGGAAATCAAGATTTTGGTGGACTATCCGAGTCTATTGGATGCACAATTGGTGAAGCAACCCGATCCATCGATTGGACAATTGAAGAAAGAACTTAGCTGGTTTCATGTATGCGGTACATTTCAAATTTTGAATAATGATCAACAAAAGGTTCACAGTTTTGGATTAGCTGTGATGATACAATCAACAAATGGTGATGCGATCTTCTCTGAAAACAATTGGATTCCTAGTCTACAAGATCATGAAATTGCCTCGGAGTTCATCTCAACATTTAAGAAGGAGCTTGGTGCTAAACATTCATTCGATACTATATCGCTAATTCCTTTAGGAGATAATCCAATTAAAAAACTTTTAAAATATCTTCGTATAAGACATTTTATAAATTGGCAACGATGGAGCTCAAGAATTTGGGATCCTGGAAGGAAGTGTTTTTGAGTGTAATGACTTCAAGTCGTGCTTAATATATAAGCATAGGACAATATATCCCACAATACATCCGTAGAAAGTGATTTGTTTGCGAGGACGCACATAGATAAGTGTGGGAGTATGTCATGTATTCATGTATGTAATGGTGAAGAAGCTTGAGGGGATGTAGTGCATAAGAAAAATAGAGTGATTCTATAGGAGGATATAGTTTGAAATAGGAGTGAAGCTCTTTATTAGTTTCTTCTGAAGTTATTATCAGCAAAAAAAAAATTTAATCTTAAAGAAAATGGTGGAGACATTATGATGAAGGAAGAAGACATGTTCATGGCTGAGAAACTTGTGATTGTCAAGACGATGAAGTGGAGGAACCACCTGCCAAGAAGATTATGACTTAGTTTTTTTTTCTTAAGAGAGAGTGTTTGCGGGGGCGCTGCACAACTAGGAGTAGGGTTATGTAGAATAATAGAAAATTCTTTGTGTAGTAGCATTTAGAATTGGAGTGCAAATGAACAAGAATTGGATGTGAAATTGCACTATGGGGTTCGATAATTTGATAGAATTGGGTAGGATGCTAGAACGGAAGTAAATTCAGATAATGGGGATGATAATTGGTAGGAATGGAGTTATTAGGATAGATGTTAGCCCATTGAATCAGTGCTAGGTAGTTATGGTAGTTAGAGTAGGACACTATGAGTTCTGCTGAATCGATGTATTCATGGTCATTCGAGCGAGAGTGCCGAGGCCCTAGCACATGAGATGCTAGTTTGTCGTTTTCAGTAGCTTAAGTAAGAGATAAGAAGAATATGAGTAGTGTGGTGAGACAAAGATCTGATGAAAGACTCTGTAAGCTTCATGTTAATGTGATGAGATGTCGGAGTTTAATGGGAAGAATTTTGTGTGAAAGAAAAAGATGAGGATTATTTGATGAAGTGTGCAGATCAATACGAGAGGAATTTAATTGAGATGAATATTAAGACATTTATTGTTGGGAGACAATTAGAAGTAGATATAGTGTTCTAATCACGACATAACAATTCAATTGTGTGCTTTCCCTGCGAACGAACCTCGAAACTGATTGATCCTCCTTTTAGGATTGATTCTAGTTTTTATTCTACAAGTTCCCGGGGGGAGAGAGAGCCAGTTGGCACCGAATTTCCATCCCATGGGGTTATTTTTTCCCGCCAAATTGAGTTTGAACCCACATGGTTTGCATGGATTTCAAGGTAGCTTAACGGATATGCTTGCAGCCCTCGATGTGATGGGTGGATGAAGTTCCATGCGTGGCCACCTAGCATGCATTATCCGCTCGCACTGGAGATTTTCCTGTTACTCAAACTTATGTCGCGTCGAGAAGGGCGAGGCTCTGCTGTGGGAAACCAGAGTTCTAGGAAGCGGCGAAAACTGCGACCATAAGAATTCGTAAGATGGGTAATGCGTTTTTCAATGCTCAACAGATGTTAGCTCAATTAGCAGCATGCATAATGTTGTCAATACCCCTTTATCATGCATATCGAACTTTTAGATTCATAAATACATCCCCATCACAAGAACGTGCATTTGTGTTAAAAGCTGATTAAATACTACAAAAACTTCCACCTAATTCTACTGATATTAAATGTGCATCTCCTATTGATAAATATATTGATCGTCCAAATACAATGCAGAACATAGCTTTGGCAAAATTTATTGCCGACTACAATTTAAAAAACAAAATGACTCGTCACAAAAAATCACATATCATTCGATATGTCCACTATAATGAGCATGAATTTTTTTGTCGAGAACAATTACTACTATTTCATCCGTTTCAAAACACTGAAGAATCACAAAAACATAACATGCAACTTGGCATGATGCATATCTTGCTCATAAATCATCTATATTACTTATTCGGAAGAAATTTGGATTTACTTTTATGGAAGATAACCTAACGGATTGGACAGATTTAGAATCAAAGGCTCATGAATTAGCAAAACATAATAACAACGATATATGGATGGACACATTTGCAGATGTTGACGATAGTGGTCCAATTCATCCATTCACAAATTTTGCACAAATTGAACCATATGATATAAATGTAGAATTCCATTGCAAACCGCAAACAATGATTCGACAATACCCGAGGCTAATACATTAGACAACAATATTCCAAATTGTGAGTTCTATGGACAATTAAGTAAACTCAATCAAGAACAACGTGCTATTTTTGATGATTGTATGCACAGAAAACATATATCCCATGAAGTACCAATACATTTATTTTTGACAGGAGGAGCATGAACTGGGAAGACATTCACTTTATTGCTACTTATCCAAGGTTTACTTAGAATATATAATAGACATCCGAAAGCTGATCCATTGAAACGAAAATCAATTTTAATGGCATATATAGGAAAAGCCGCATTCAATATAGATGGAACAACAATGCACTCAAGACTTAGTATTCCGCTAAATTGTAAAGAGTTACCATTTCTTGGATCAGAACGATTAGATACATTGGTAAAATCGTTTGACCAACTTCAACTCATGGTTTTGGATGAAGTATCTCTCATTGGCAACATAATGCTTACGTTTGCGGACATGAAATTAAGGTCAATCAAACGCATACACTATCATTTTTCCGGAAACCTAGATGTCATAATTACAGAGATTTTTATCAAGCACCACCTGTGAGAGATTCTTGGGTTTTTAAGAAAATAAATGAAGGACCAGCTTCATTAGCTCAAAAAATTTGGCATGATTTTATTACATGTTATGAGCTAAACCAAGTTATGCGTCAATCAGATACCCAGTTCATAGATATATTGAATCGGTTAAGAACAGCCACACAAACGCAAGATGATATACATATTATTAACAATCAGTGTTGTCGTCCACCACCTAACGATCCTAGATTTCCACATTTGTATTATACGAACAAAGAAATGTTAAGCCACAATGAAAGAATATTCATACAAACAATCGGACAAATCTATATATTTCAAGTTGCTCGATAATGCCAATGCCACAGCAGGTTTGCATACAACGATTCATGTTAAGAAAGATACGTTAATAGAATTGTGCGTAGGAAATTATGCTACACATGATGGACTTGTAAACGGAGCCGATGGAATTTTTAAACATTTCTTTGTTTTGTCAAATTCAACTATTTTAATATGGATCCAATTTACTAATCCGAAATCGGGAATTGCTACGCGTGCAAAAAATAAATATTTATATAATCAAGAGAATATGAAAAACATACCAAATTGTTCGTTGTGGACGCCAATCCAACCAGTTTCAAAAGAAACACAAATAGGATCTAATACGAAACATATCATTACCAGAACCCAATTTCCAATTCAATTGGCTTCCGCTCGAACTATCCATCGTTCCCAAGGATTAACTTTGGATTATTTGGCGTTCGATCCTAAGGGTGTAAACAAACATGGTCTAACATACACGACATTTTCTCGCATTCGACAAAAAGAAAATTTATATCTTATCTCACCTTTGCAATCAAACAATTTGCATGTTGATAATGGCATTGCCGACGAAATGCAACGGCTTCGCACTTCTGCTCGTTGGAAGCTATTAATTCCCATTCTCAAATCTTATAGAGAATCACATGTCCTTGTGCAATCTTTGAACACTAGATCATTGTCGTTACATAAAGAGGATGTTTGTTCCGACTTTAATATACAACAATCTCATATAATGTGCTTTAATGAAACTCACTTCAATCCAACAAATTCAAACATTGAATTGTTCCTTAATACTACAATGTACTCTTATCTAGCGGTTCATGCAAGTCATGGAACAATTGTATCATACGACCATACTATGTCATTAGCATCAAATCAAATACTATCAAATGAAGGTGCTTAATACATAGCTGCAACATTTAATTTGAATACGAGGAAAGCAATTCATATAGTTGCGGTCTAAAAACCTCCAACACTACAATTAACTATTTTCTTGTCTTCTCTCGAAAAGCTCATTGATAATATCCCACATACCTGTCCAACAATAATAATTGGAGATTTTAATGTAGATATTTTACAAAATAATACCGTAGCAACACATCAATTGCAAAAATGTATGTCTTCTTTCCACATGCAACTACAATTCTCAATTAGTTGGCAATAGCCCTTGTGGTGAAGTGACACCATAAGTTACGCTCCCTTCGGGAGGTGTCATATATTTTTTTCTCAATTAGTACTACTATCTATGGATCTCAACTAGACCATGTTTGGACAAATGCACCTCACCAACATTGCATATCTGGCATTACAGAAGCATATTGGACGGACCATAAACATGTATTTATTGCTTTTAAATTACCAATTAATTATGCGACGAGCCGCTTGTTTTCTTGCATTTCTTTATTACGAAAATGTCTAAATGGGCTTAAATGCGATTTAACTTATGAACTTAAAAGAACTTATTGAACTTATTGGACTTATTAATCTAAGCCACCTAGGGTGACATTCTTGGACCCTTTTTACCTATTGGATTGTGATAGGTGTTGTGGCCCCCCTCTTGTGCTAAAACAAATTACTTGGGCACCGAGGCAGGGAAGGATTGGCCTTTCCAGCGGAGTGACTTGAACTCAAGCACCCGGAGAAGGAGGAGCATTGGGAGAGGATGATTACTATTCTCCTCCCTAGGCTCGGTAGATGCCTTGTGAAGGGATTGAAATGCATCCCGGCTATAGGCGGCTCGGAGGCTTAGGTAGTAGGACTTAGCTAATAAAAGACTTGGAATGCAGTTACTGAACCGACAAAGTAGTAGTTCCAAGAGATCACTTGGGGTACTTTAGAAAACAGTTTGTAGTCTAAAAAGAGCCCAACAATGTGATGCTTGGTAGTCTATAAATAACCACAATGTCTGTTTTACGAGACATAAGACACAAGCAGGATTCATAAAATAAAAACAAGGCCGAGTCTTTTGAAGCAGATACAAGTCTGGAGTGGTATTCCAGGGTCTTAAGAACAACTCTGCCAGGGTAGAAAGGTAATTCAAAAACCCCTGTTTGCAGTCCATCATATGAAATCAAAGTGAAATGAAGGTCTTGCAGAATGTGTGTTGTCTAGTAAGGCACAACAGTCCGTCTTAATAACCAGCCAAGAGGTTTCATTGTAGAGCCGAATTTCAGTGCAGCCAAGGTACCGACCGCTACATTATACCCGCATTGAAACATGAAAAAAACAGTAGATAAATCGGTAGATTTGTATTCCATGAGTTCTCGTGTCTGCCCTGCCTCCTGCCATGTAGATATGGTTGCAAGAAACCACAAACAAGGTAAGGAGCAGAAGTAGATCCTCATTGGAGCCAAGTTGAAGCAGGTCTGCATCCGTATGCTGGCAGTTTTGAAGCGGCAAGAGGCTCAGCAGCACCCACATTTGCAAGAATAGGAACTGCACTCCGTGGATGCATTTTACGATCGTCGGTCGATGGTTCGAACGGACTTGCATTATGCGGGGGCTTTGCTCAATCCATTTTTGCTCGACAATATCATGCTCCGAGACGACGCTGATGCCAAGGCCGGCCTCGTACGAGTGCTCATGTGACTGGCTTCTTTGGACATGGCAGAGAGAGCTATATCCGATAGGAATTAGTTAACGATTGTTACCTATCTAGGCCACGGACCCCTACACTAACCACAGTCGGGTAGGCGGTTCAGTGAGCCCGACCTACACTGCGACTTACCACGGCCCCTTAGCTAATATGTCGTCACCCTGATCGCGCGCGCTCAGGGCTCGTCATATAAACAGTGCGTCTGCCGGGAGATAAGTAAGTTTTGTCCATTTTTGTTAGATAAGATGTACAATAACTGGCTGCAGCATATGGATCGAGTATAAATTGTGTGTCAGTATTGGCTTGCCAAAGATTGCCCTCTGTGACCCTCTGTAACCCTCACCACCATGTAACCCTCTGTAACACCGCAGAGTATCACCCTCACCCCTATGTAACCCTCTGTAACACCGCAGAATATCACCCTCACCCCTATGTAACCCTCTGGAACCCTCACCACCACATAACCCTCTGTAACCCATGTAACCCTCTGTAACACCGCAGAATGTCACCCTCACCCCCATGTAACCCTCACTCCATGTAACCCTATGTGACCCTCTGTAACCCATGTAACCTCCGTAGCCTGATTGCTAAAAGCATTTATACAAATATCTTTTCATACTCTTTTTAAAAATATTGTTGCCTAGTTCCAAATGGAAAAGCTAGGTACCACCTCCGTCACATGACTTGTGCAGGTGAACTCAGATTTCATCCCCAGGGACCTGCAGGCTGGACAGGGTGGTCGATACTTTTCATACCACTAGCAGACAAAATTTAATTCAAACCCTGCAGATGTTGAAATGTCCTCGACACTTGAGGCCTTGCCGAGGTTATTTTTCCTTGGGCTTTCTTAAATCAGAAAGGTCTTTCCAAAAAACACACTGCTGATGTGAACAGGTGTGGCGCATAGGTGTGGATACAGATTAAAAGGTCAACTATGGGAGAGAATTTCTCAGTACTCAAATGCAGTTCCTGCCTTGAGGCAATTCCCGTGCTGCAGTATCAAGTTGGCTCTTTTGGCAAAGGCCGCTTGAGAGGCATGCGAATGTTAAGTAGCAATACACCCCAATCTTGTGAAGAATTTTTAGTTGCCAGCTGCATGGGTCTGGTTACGGGAAAAATGACAGCAATAAGTCATGGAAAGTGAATGCACAAAAGTCCTCAATAATCTGCTATCGGCTTTGTATACAGGCATGGCATAAGTGGCTTGGTGAAAACCTGGCAGAAAAGAAATGGCTTTAGCCCATTCAATCAATGAAAGTTTCTCTACTGAGGTGGAGGTCGCCATTTGACTTTACGGATGACCGGGCCTGTGCCTCTGTACGTGGCTGAATGCTGAGGTGGATGTTGCATTTTCTGTCGTGACTGTTGGGGGCCGGTTTGTGACTGCCTATAGTAGCGATTCAACTTTGGTTTCTGGTTGCTCTGCCAAGAAAGCAACAAGAGAACAGTCAGAAAAGCTGAAAGCACAGTTTGGCACACATTTCAAATACAGCACTCTGGATAAACCGAGGAAATTTTTCTTCTTCAAAGGACACTAAGGGAAATGTCCGAAGACAACAGGAAGTATTTTCAATTTGAAATATCTCTCTGTCATGGGTGAAGAAAATGATAGGGCAGCCAAGATCTAGAAAAGAAAACTGCAAGGATCTTCAAGATGGGACATATAACAAAATCCATTGAAGACCATCGAAAATACCAGAGGGGGCCCCTGGCGAGTCCTTCTGTGTACAACATCTTGACCATAATCAGTTGAATAATTGTGATTATCTAGATCCCTTTCCTCCGACCAGTGCCTCTCCTCGCTCTCCTCCCACTTGGAATTCGTTTGCTCCCCATGTGGAGTCTGACTGGGTAGTGTGTTATATTCCTCCCTTTTGCCAAAGGCTCTGGCGTGAGCACCTTGGGCCCATCCGTGAGAGATTTTCCAGGATGGTTGCCTTGGCAGTAATCTGCACTCTTCTTTACAAAAATCCTCTTCAATCCCTCCCTCCTTTCTTTTGCCGAAGGATGTCAAGGGACCACCTTCTCCCCCTTCAGATTGTGTGTGCCGTTGTCTGGTTGATCCTCTGCGCACTACTTTTCCTGAAGAAGACCCTCCTCCGCTGCCAAGTGCAGCAGTCTGGCTGTGTCGCCGCCTGTCAAGAAGAGTTTTTCCTGCCCTTTTAGACACTCACTTCACAATATCATGACAATCACATTGCACAATGGATCACGTCTGTGTACAGTTCTGGTTACAGTAGCAATGATGGAATCAACATCAGTATAGCTCATCCCTGTTACCAGATAGCCATGAGCTGTGTGGAAGTACACACTGACATATTTGGATATTTACCCTGGTTTTTTGGAATCCAACAATTAGCTCCAGGAGAATTAGTATCTTTGCAGGGACTCTGCCTAGGGCATTATATAGTCGATGGCGGCAGGACAGAGAAGTACATTGTAGTGGCAGTCAGCACATAAAAAAAAATGACTTTGTTGAAGCCGATTGAGTTTTTTGACTTGTAATATGCTTACGGTGGTTCAGTTTGTCCAAGTTACCAGTACCACATAGAACTTTGAACTCACCAACTCATATTGCCTCTAGGAAGTGGATCAACATCCTGCCACTGAGAATCTGGCCTCTCCTGCTGCTGTAGAGCCTCCAACTTGACTGGCTGAAGGACTTCTGCTGATTCCCACCTGATATGTTGACGGCCCCCACCTAACACCCTCTCATAGTCCACCTCCTCACTGTCTCCTTTAGACGAAGTTCGATCAAACTGCTGCAGCTTGGAGCTTTTTCTCCTCGACTGATGAGTTGTAACCCTAGCCTTCTCTCTTCCACCTGGAGACCCTGTCTCAAGCCGACTTTCCTTGGCTGTCTTCCGCTGCTTATTCTTCTTGTCCAAAGGATTTCCATCTTCAACCATTTCTCTATAGTCGTTTAGCTGCCGCTTTCGCTTTTCTCTTTCAGACCTTTCCTTAACTTCAGGTTTCGTTAAATTTTGAAGCTTTGATTCTCTTGTGGCTTCGACTTTCCTCTTCCAATCGTTGACATCTCTAAGAACCTGATAGCATCCCCGATGGCGCGCATCATCAATGAGTGCTCCCCACAAAGGACTCCAGCACTGGAGAGTCTCAGCATGACCCACAATGATGAGCGCATATTTTGCACGTGTCAATGCCACATTCATTCGTTTTTCATCTGAGACGAAGCCCAGCCCTCTGTTGGCCATTGCCCGCACACAAGAAAGCACTATCACATCCTTCTCCCTGCCTTGAAAACCATCAACTGTATTCACCTCACAGGCAACTCCATCAATTCCACGGCTTTCAAGCTGGTCCTCAATCACTCCTCTCTGGGCAATGTAAGGTGTAATAACCCCTACATTAGGTTTACGTCCATCCTCCAGACCGTTGACAATTCCTTCAACAACATTACATACAACTTGAGCTTCTTCAAGATTTGAGTGAGAGTGACCCACTGTCTCCTCCTGCTCAATTCCCCAGCCAACATCCAGAAAGCAGTAGTGCCCCAGTTTGAATGTGCAGCCATTCACGACTGTGTCCCTGTCACAAACCTCCTTTTTGAAAATGGATTGCAAATCAAAGGACTTCAGTGAGTTTCTCAAACACCCCCCATAAAATTTCTGGGAGGGGTACAGAGAGATATCCGGATGCATGCGGTACTGTGTGGTGAGTAGGTGCACAGGCACCCCAGCCTCCTGAAACCGCTCAAATAAGCTGTGTCCAAATGCGGTTGCTGCAAGGCAAAAAAAAAAGTCTCTTAAAAAATGCTCATTTCAAAAACTACATGGACATGGTAGTAAAGAAAGAAAACAAAGAGTTAGCCATCGAGGAAAGATAAAGCATAACAATAATATACTCTGACCGCAGACACCCTCCATGTCCGTACGCCGAATCAAAGAGACAGGCACAGAGAAAGAGAGACTCACCAGGTCGCTGAAACACAGTGGCAGGCAGTTGTTGGGGATCACCCACCATCACGCACCGGCCCTTCACCCTTTTCAGTGCTACCAAGACTTCTGCCTCCACTGCCTGCATCCCACTGAGCCACATGAGAAACTGCCAGACCACCTGTTTCCAATTTCGAAAACAAGAGAAAGAGAAGCTGAGAGGGAGGAGCAGAGGCACAAACCCTAAAGGTACCTCCTGGCACATGGTGGGCGAGAGGAAGCCTCAGTGACTGTCTTTGACCAAAAGGTCATGCCTGCCAATTTGGAGGAAGAGTGAAAATGACCTAAAGGGGAGTCGAAATTCTTTGGTACATACAATTTTGCAGATGGAGGTCAGTATATAGTCATGATGGGCAAAACAAAAAAAATGCTTCCTTGCACACTGCAATCAAGGTAGAAGTTTACGGTTTAGGGGGCCACGAACCTGAGCTGCTTCGTCTGGAAGTCCTCCAGCATACACACCCAACATGCACACACATAGTAAATAGTAGAGGAGAATTTGGAGACAGAACAACATGGTCCTCCGCGGCAAAAGTCATTGGCCCTAATTCAATTTCTCTAGATGGTGAACCTATTGTGGTTGTATGTCAGATGACTAATTTTCTAGTACTTTGCATATAACTTCAAGAGTTTGAAATGCGAAGTGGGTGATAATTGACTCATTCCCGGTGAATCATAGATCTATCCAGATGGCAGGAGAATCAATACATGCAACATACCAACTATAAGAACGTCAAACATCCGGTTGAGTTCCTCAAAAACACTATGGCCCGAACCACTGAGAGTGGCACATACAACTGATGCTCCTTCAAGTATGTCAATCCATGGCCTTCGGTTTCCACCTTTTGAGAGCCGACTGGCCAGGCTGTCCATGCACACTGTTTGAACCATGGGGTGCATAACTTTCACTGACCCAAATCGAACCAGTGCACCGTCCATGGGACTAAAGGAGTTCCCAGCTTTGTCCAGCATGCAATGCATCAGTCGGGCTGCAATTTCATCTAGTGCTGCATTTGAGGGTGCACAGACTAGCACCTTCACCCTGCAATTTTGTCAAAGATTTCTGCTTAATTTCCCACAGGATGACATCTTCAACTTTTCCTTTAATCCAAGACTTGTCCTTGTTGTCTTCAATGCTATTGAGCTCAAAAAAACTTGCCGAACAGTCCAGGACACCGCTTGAGCCCAATTTGATGCCTAATCGTAAACAACAAGATGCAACTTGGGCTGTTGGACAAGATCACAAATGCTCCAATATACAGTCAACAGCCTGTTGTTCAACTTATTCATCAGTTAACTTGCGGAATCTGCCTCCATACAACATTTTCCAACCCAACTTCATCAGCACAAACATTATATCTGGATTCCAAATCACTCCAGCTGATCAGGGCTGTGACACCAAGTAGAGAGACTCATTTATTCTTACCGGGATTTGGATAGACCAGAAAACACTCAGGGACAATTCCCTTGCTTATGATGTACCCTTAACAGAGCACAGGCCCATGGGGTACTATACTTCCCAGCGAGGTGTGGTGTTGGCTGTATAGAGACTCAACTCTAACTTGTCATAGGGCTCATGCACAGCAAACAAAAATCCATTAACAGGAAATCGAGAAGAAATTTATGAGCTGACATTGAAAGCCTAGAAAACAGAGGTTGATTCTAGCAGAGATCGTCCACCGCCTCTAGCTTGGAACAAATGTGGCGTGTCTGTCTGTGCTTGTGCTGCCGAGGATGTGCAGAGAGGAGAAACCCAAAAAAAAACTCTGAAACAACCACTAACATCCACAGGAGAAAGACAATAAGAATAAACATATGACCATGGGAACATTCTGCTTTCCCTCTTAAGATGGCACACCCTGAGACAATGTACAGGAGTTGGAAAAAAATGGACAGGCCACAGTACATCCTTAGATATAGTTCTGTGCATGGGTGAGGCCATTTGGAAGTCAGTCTCCATTGGAAGGGAAAAGGTTGTGCAGAATTACCCTGGTTCTTCAGTTACTAATGCTGACACCATTCCTGTTACAAAATGCATGCAACCACAACAGCAGTGTTACACCAGATATAAACCAAGCTCAGGGACAATTGGTCCTCTATTCGTTGGTAAAACAAAACCGTTGGTTGCCCCTTCTTTTCAGGATGCATAACTGCATAATTTCATATTGCCGACCACCTGTCATACAGCCACATGCAGTGCATCTTACAGGGTACATGTGGATGATCAGTTAGATACTTTCTTGTGGCTATAAATTGTGATATCAAATTGCCAGTGATAACCATTCAGGTAAGGCCTCATTGTGCATATCACATCATGCAATCGTCATAACTGGTAGGCAAATGCTTGGACATGCTTCAATCCAGCTGCAGACAAGGCTTATAAGACTCACCAACAATTGTAGATGTCTGCGGCAGACTCCATATGATGAAAGCAGACATTCGGTGGGAGTGGACTCACATGCCAAAGGACACATAAAGAGTGAGCTAGTACCAGAGCACATTTCACCCCAAGTTTCATAGCAACCTCTGGTGAATATGGTGCATTTGTAAAAGTGCTTGGAGCTGCAGCAAATGTAAAACCTCAGTACAAGTAGGGTCACTTTAGCAATGGTGTACAGCATCATACCTTGCCAGTTCCTGGAGGACCTGCAACACCCACCATCTCACACAAATGACAGACAGATTTTTAGGGGGCCAATTAGCAACAAAAGAACTGCAGCTGCTCTTTGGACAGTGATTTGAAGAAGTGTGAACATCAGCACGTTTGCGAGGATTTAACCCCTCAATTCTACAAAGATGGGTATCATGTGCGACAAGCTAAGAGAGGGCCTTTAAATCTCCACCGTAAGTATACATCACTATGCCTCTTTACTGCAACAACTTTATGATGTACACAGAAAGCCCAGAGAAAAACTAGTTCACTGGATGCCGATGAGACCAAAAGAAAGCTCCATCCACAACCAAAGACATAACCCCCCAAAAGTTGAGAGATCCTGAGAGAGGCCTCTAAAGGTAGACAACACAGACAAGGCCACAGACCATCTATGAAGACACGAGTGGTCATCTTATGCTTTCTCCTGACACACAACAGTCAGACAACAAACACTTGCACACAAATGCATGTTGAATTGAAGCCTTCCCACCTTGCACAAGCAGGAACCCCTGCCGCAGCCTCAGTAGAGCAGAAACAGCTAGCAATTGCAAGGTGTTCAGTATCTTGCGAGAATTGAAATTGTCCAGAGCTTCAGAGTTGAGCTGTAGGTTGGGATGTCCATCTGACACATCTTCTGGGGCTGGAGGAGGGGACAAAAAATTGGTGTTGACCATAGGGTCCAGAAGCTGCTGCTGCAATGGACTGTAAATCTCGGAAACCGTTGACACAGCCATGTACATTCGGCGCATGGTGACTAAGTTGGCCATTCTCAGTAGGACACACTGGCCCCCACACCCAGGTACACCACCAATATATGCAAATAAGGAAATCTGTAGTGGCTTTATTTCTAGCACAACCTTCTACAGAATGTACCTATACAGATGAAGGTTGAAGACACCAGTGATGAATGAATTAGTGATGAAAAGTTGGTAAGAGTTAATAAGATCTAAAATATCTTGAAAGACCACATCAGATGGTCAAATTTAAGGCTAATGAGGGGCTACATGGTTTCAGCATCGATAGGAATGACCTGGCCCTACATATGTCAGGAGTAGAGTCAGACTCTTCTCCTTAAACTGTACATAAACTCTGAAGCTGGATGTCTTGGGGGCACAATGAACAGAAACAACCACCAAACCTGGCTGAGCGAAAAGTCCCAGGCAACTCGTGTTCTAAGAAGAGCAATCGTGGACCGGTCCCCATAATTAACAACTGCTAGTGCTTTGAAGTCCTTCGTCTTTGGAACCATCATACACAGCAGTTCACCTGCCTCTAGTTTTAGACTCGGGCCTTCTGCATGTTCTGCCTCAATGTAATGGAATGGATCACCTGGCGCCTGGATCATACCGCGCAGCTGCCACTGAGTTGTCAATCCCCGCCCTTGGCTTCGACCTAGCATTTTATGTGACAGATAAAAGCATCCGCATACCAAGGGAAACAAAGAAAGTTAAAAAACAAAAACCCTTTGTTCAAAATATGGACAAATTTGTTGACCCAGCTGCTACACTGACGCAAGCATTTAGCGGCTAATCACTTGACCTACAAACTCTGCTTGAGAACAAAACAGATCGTGGTTAGTTAGACATACACCATGCCAAGCCAAACATTGAAACTGTGGCATTACCCAGACCTTTCAAAGAGATCTCTTTGTTATTCAAGACACAAAATATAACACCAAGTTGGACCCAAAAAAGAACAACAAAAAGTCCCTGATGAAACATCATCATCCGTAATGCTGCAGACTCCCCTGCAAGTAGTCTTGAGATGGGAACACTTACAAGAATCTCGCATGGACTGATAGCTTGGCCCATCATTGGTCTCCTGGTCCACTGCATACTGTTCCCAGTCATTCAGAAGCATGGCCCTCCCCTCCTCTACTATCAGCCCCTGGATAACTTGCACATAGGCTGCCAGCGACCCAAACTTGGAGGGTAAGGGAGCATGGCGGCTTGCATGGGTTTGCTGGATTTGGTTGTCCCCAGCATCCGATTCTTGCCAAGGGCCTTGAGTCCCCAAAATCGCCCAGTCAAAATGGTCTTCAGGGGGTGCATCTAAGGAGAGAGGATGGGCAACTTTCCGAATCCTGCCAAAACTGGTTGCTTGAGATTTGATCTGCAACAAGTATAAATAACATGTAGTTTCAAACCACCGATTCCAACATGAACTGAAGATATCCCAGGCAGGGTAGATAAGAGAACAGCAACAAATAGCCTGATTGCGAGGTTCAGAGTTCCAACATGTTCAAAGAAGTGAAGACTGGCCAACAAAACAGAAGTTGCAGACCCACCTGATTCTGCCAGTATTTTCTGCTGGTGGTGTCATCACCACTACAGGATGATGAACCACTCGTAGAACTGCTTGAAGGATCTGACACCCTCTTCTTAGGCTGCCATGTGGTGATTGGAATGGTAGCTGCAGATACAACCCTTCCCTCCTCACTTCTCGTTCTTGCAGGGCTAGGTTTTTGCTTGCTGGAGATATCTGAGCCACTGCTAGATGAAGGCTCTGACGAGCTTGTTACCTCATCAGAAACATGATTGATCGGCCTGGGAGGAATAAACCTGTTCAGGCCCATTACAACCATTCGGAGTCAATCGTAACATGTCAGAGCCACTATGTGAGTCCTCTGACCCACTGCACAATTACACCATACAGCTGCTGCTTCTGGCAGACTTATTCCCCTGATATGGATGTGTCTGGTCCATGCCTTGCAAGATGAAATAGAGGCCTTTGGAACACACTTACTCCCAAACCACCTATACACAGATCAAATGCGTAACCATCCTATACATGTCAATCTATTCATTCTGTCCTTAACAGATATAGGACTGACCTTTCGGGCTGTTTCTCCTTCTTACTACCTGGAGACTGGCTCGTCTCCCTTCTTTCTCCTTGGATCTCCTCCTTGTCTCTCATAGCCCAGTCAACCTCCTTACTATGCTTTGGTGAGAGCATGGCTGGCTGCTGCTGACCCTCCGATGGAGACCCCTCTGCTCCATGCAGTAGCAGCTGACGTGAGCCTGCACCAACTGTAATCTCACATTGGTTCGCTTCCATGTAAAGAAAATTCTCTTCACAACCCCATCACCCTCTCAGATTTCAAACCAAGAGTACAAGCCGAGAAGTATTTTGGTAAATACTACTTTGAACGACCCTGCAATCAGTAAACTTCACCTATCTTGCAAACTGTAGAAAGCAGTTGCACCACATCCAAGCATACAAGTAACACAACCAGACTTATCCAAACAAAGGGTGGGATAGTCAAATAATTTTGATGCAAAAGGCATCATAGTACCTGGTGAATCTGCAGAGAGATTCTGGACCTCTGTAACGCCTGGCACTGAAGGATCTACAGGTTTGTGCAATCCAATAAGAAGTTCAGGAGCATCCTCGAATCGCTTTGGATCTGGGTTGTAGCCTGTAGACAAACCAGACTGAATGAAAGGGCTTGACTAGAAGTCCCCACTTGAGTTGTGAATACCCACCTGTAGCCAGACAAAACCTCTGGGGGTGCCCAACAGAGATGAAGGGAAGACACCACCCAAGTACAGGCCATATTAAAAGGTATGCAGTACCTACCACTGCTCCTTTCTCATTCACACACACGAGAGTGTGTCAGCAGTTGCAAACACTCCGAGACATGTTGGATTTTGTGTCGAGTAGAGGGTGACATTAGTAGGTTGGAAATAGCAGAATGCTTTTCCAATTAAAACCCAGACACAGAAGATTGGTTTTGAAAACGTCACTTACAAGGGAAATCAGAAAGGAAGACCACAGGATAGACGACGCAGACAACCTGGACACGCTTTGACACAATCCTACTCTGTACAAACAGCAAAAGAATGACCAGCTAGGTGATAGTATCTGCAGCTAATCCCGTACAACCCCTTTGTCAGCACCTGCATAGGACATCCCGGGTCCCCATTGTGCAGAGAATGTCAGCACTATGCAACCCTTGTCAGATCTTATCGCAGTAGGATATCTCAATTCAGTATAGAAGTACCAGACCGTGTTGATGATGCTTTTCTTACTTCATAAGGCAAACATCATCAGCAACAGCATGAGCGTACCACGCGGGAATGTTGGCGCCAAAAAACGATCAAACAGAAAGACACAGTGAGCACGGAGCTCTTGCAGCTCCATCTCCAGCCTCTCCACATCCACCCGTCTCGCCCTCACCAGGTCCACCAGCGCCTTTTCGGCCACCTCCTGTACTGAAATCTCCCTTGCAGCCATGATCTCGCCCCCCTCCTCCCCCGCCAATGAACCGGACATTCAAGAAGACAATAACCCCTAAACCCTCTCTCATGAAATAACCTTACACTAGGGTAGCCTGTGCCGTTGGCCCAAGTGTCCAATGTCATCTATGTTATCGAAGTCTAATCAATTTTTTCCACAGAACCTACGACCTGATTTGAACCGGAGACCTTTTCCTTGATATCTCTCCCGTCGAGGTTCCGATCATTGTGGCGCGAAAGCCACTTTGCTATTTTTTGCGAACCAAAAGTAGTTGAAATTCCACATCACCCACACCTGAGGTCCAAAAATTATGAGACCAAGCCCATGCACTCCTCCTCATTGAGGGCTTTCCAATGGTACCAAGCACTAGGGGCCGGGGCTTCCCGGTTTGGGACATCTCAACGTGACAAAACAAACAAAACAAAACAAACAAACAAACTGTAGCCTGTGTCGTTAGCCCAAGTGTCCAATGTCATCTAAGTCCAAGTGCACCAATATATGAAGCAAGCCATATCTAATCATTTTTTTTGCCACAGAGCCTACGACCAGATTTGAACCAGAGACCGTTTCCTTGATTTCTCTCTTGTCGAGGCTCCAATCATTGTTCAGCGACCAAAAGTACTTGAAACCCGTTTTAGCCATATCTCATCGTTTTTTTCTTCGAGAGCCTACGACCAGATTTGAACTAGAGATCTTTCCCTTGATATCTCTCATGTCGAGGCTCCAACCATTGTCCAAGGATTGCCCACTTAGCTATTTTTCGTGAATTTCCAGCGACCAACAGTACTTGAATTCCACATCTCCCACACAACAAGTCCAAAAATTGTGAGACCAAGCCCGTGCACCCCTCCTCGTCGAGGGCTTTCCAATGGTACCAAGCATCACCTCCCGGTTGGGGACATCTCAACGTGGCAAAACAAAACAAAACAAAACAAACTGACTTGCTTCATATATTGACTAGGGTAGCTTGTGCCGTTGGCCCAAGTGTCCAGTGTCATCTAAGCCCAAGTGCAATCTCCTATGTATCCAAAGGCATCTCCCACGTGCGTCTCCCATGTCGAGGCCCATCTAAGCCTAGTGTGCAATCTCCTATGTATCCAAAGTACGTCTCCCATGTCAAGGCCTGATTAATTTTTGTCCACGAATTTATTGAGTAATATATCCTATCATTATTGATATATCTCCCGTCTTTAGGGTAGCGTGTGCCGGTGGCCCAAATGTCCAATGTCATCTACGTCATCTAAGTCTAATCATTTTTTTTCCACAGAGCCTACGACCGAATTTGAACCGGAGACCTTTCCCTTGATATCTTTCCTATCGCTTCGGCCTATGTGTGAAGAATTGAAATCTAAGACCAAGTGCAATTTCCTATGTATCCCAGTGCGTCTCCTATGTCGAGGCCCAAATGCGACCTCTAGGATAGCCTGTGCCGTTGGGCCAAGTGTCCAGTGTCATTTAAGCCCAAGTGTAAGATCTTTTATGTATCCCACATCTCTTATGTCGAGGCCCAAGTGCGACCTCTAGGGTAGCATGTGTCGTTGGCCCAAGTGTCCAATGTCATCTAAGTCATCTAAGTCTAATCATTTTTCTTCTCCTATGTCGAGGCCCATGTGTCAATAATTGGAATCTAAGACCAAGTGCAATTTCCTATGTATCCGAGTGCATCTCCTATGTCGAGGCCCATCCAAGCCCTAGTGCAATCTTTTATTCATGTATCCAAGTGCATCTCCAATGTAGAGGCCCAAGTGTCCAATGTCATCTAAGTCATCTAGGTCTAATCATTTTATTTCCACAGAGCCATCTCTAGTGTAGCCTACAATGTATTAAGTTACAAGATCTCTCCTAAACCTGCGAGAGCACTTACCTAGACGGAGGCCGTCACTTCCTCGCCCCTACCAATGGGTGATCCAGGTACTGAGGTAAGCAAATCCAATAAAAAATAAGATCTACAGGAATTTTCCTACCTAAAAAATGGGTGGCCTCTCCCGATCTTCGGGTGGTGGGGAACGGTCCCTGGAAATTGATGACTTGGTCGGCGATGGTCCGACACAATGGGCAACAACCCAAGTAACCAACTTGCCAAGCGAGATGTGCTTCCACTGCGGATTGCACATTAAGATATCCCAAAAAAAAAGGTTGACAACACACAGGCCAACGCGTGTTGAACCTGAAGAAAGAAGAAATGGGCGTCGTGAAAGCCTTCTTTCCCAACGGGCCTACCCTAGCCGAGATCCAATATCCCCTATACTCCTCGGCGATATCCAAGATGTGTTTCACATCAATCTGCAAATATCAATGGCGTCCTCCGTCGTCACCGGATCGAGTTCCGAAAATGACGCGATAGAGGCCGGTGACACGTGCCTCAAATGATAGATAGAAGCCATGGGCATCCATCTGAGTAGTCATACTGCATCTCCATAAATGCCATGACATTAGTATTTCCAAAGGAATTTCAGCATTCAGCCTATGAAATGGGGGTTTCAATCCTCCCTGGTAGGTGGTTCCTCAACAACACCCAAATTAATCAAACGCATATATGCAATGTATAACAAAGTATAAGCAGCTACAAGAATGAGTACAATGCCTGTTACTTCATCCATGTAAAAAAAAACGGAAGCTTCCTGACTAATTACTTACCTCCCGGCAGACGCACAATTTATATGACGAGCCCTGGACGCGCGCGGTCAGGGTGACGGCATACTAGCGCCGCATCCAAGTGCTCCACCCAGTCTGATTGGTCTGCCGACACATAATTCCGCCATGTCTCCTGCGCCGTTGCCGTCTCCTTGGTGGGGAGGGGTCGAGGTATGTAGCGGAATGGGTTGGGCTCAAGGAACCGCCCACCCGACTGTGGTTAGTGCACGGGTCCGCGGCAATGCTAGTGGCGAGAATCCTCAAACAATTATAATTCTACCGGCAAAGATAATACAATTTCTTTACCAAAAAAAGTATGACGCCTCCCGAAGGGAGCGTAACTTATGGTGTCACTTGACCCCGAAGGGCTACTGCCTTCCAGCAGGAAGGTTGACACCTTCATGACACACCAGACGGTGGTTTGAACCCACAACCACATCCAACGTGGTATGTGCCCATTATCACTGGGCTACATGCTAGTTGTCTACAATTTCTATTTCATAAGGCGAGGTTGCGTTTCTAGTTCCTACAGTCTTTTTCTGTATTTTTAGCTTTTTAATTGCCCTCCAAGTCTTTGTTTATTACTACGTCCTACTAGCCTAAACCCCCGAGCCGCTTATAGCCGATGTCCCTTCACAAAGCACCTACCGGGTTTAGGGAGAAAGAGAGATCATCCCTTCCTCAAGGCCCCTCCGATTCCTGGGTGGTTGAATTCAAGCACCTCTCAGGACGAGCCAACACCCGTTCCGAACCTCCCAAATCTAGGGGCCGAAGGGTTTAAATCAATTCCAAAGCTATAAGCCAATTTCTCCTATTTTCCTTTCCAACAAATAACCTCAAATAAATAAATAAATGGAAAAATAATAAAAATGACCCCTGGGCAGAGAATCTGCTCTAGATCCCAAGGATCCAGGAATTACCTGCAGAGGCCACGGGGAACGCCTTGAGAACGCACCTGATCGTTGGGGACCCCGCCAAAACGTGCGTGGTACTGCCGCGACCTACTTGCCTGGTGGGCCCAGCCGATTCTCCTTCCAGACTCTTATAGGATATAATTAAATAAGGAAGCAAGAGCGCTTTCCTACTGTAGAATAAGTCATCCCCTACCTTTCTCCCTTTCACTATTCACTACTGTAGCCTAAAAACTAAGATAGAATAGTTTGTACCCAAAACCTCTTTGCCGTTGTCTTGGCGTGTAGCTTGGGGCTCAGGGCTCCTCACTCTCAAAGGCCCGATCCAAAAGAGAGGCCACTCTCTAAGCTATCTCCTCCCCGGCTCTCAGATTTTTCCTACCATTAAATATGTTGATACAGCAAAAATCAAAGCTAAGGGGCTATCCCCAATAAACAATAGAAAAGGGTTCAAAAACCCCCTTAAACACCCCCCCCACGGGGGCGTCTGATGGGTAAAAGCTCCCTGGACGCGTGGCGGAGCCCGCTTGTTACCCAGCAATCCGTCCAGTGTATGTCTGCTACGTCGTCCAGCGGTCCGCCGCCAATCGCGGCCGCTCGGCGGTCCTGCGCGCGGGGCTCTCAGCCTGCCCGCACGCTTCTGCTCTGCCGCACATGTGTGTCATTTCCTCAAGTACGACAGTCAACGCAGGCCCTGCGCCCTCAATGCCTCGGCGCGTGGCTGCGGGGGTCCAGCGCACAAAGTTCCCTCACATCCTAAGCTTATGGTGACTCTATCCCTGCTTGAGCGGGCCTCAATGGCGCCTCATAATGGGAATAAACAACAAAAAACAAAAAAACGAAACCACACCCCCTACTCTAAGATCTCTCTGTCTTTTGGGGGGGTTAGTGAGTTAGTATAGCCACCTTGGCCCTTGTCGTGCGCATACGTATCACTACACAACTACATCGCTGTCCAAACTACACCACACATATATGGACAATAAAGTAGTCTGCCACAATGATAAGAGAACTAAAATCACACTGTTGACACAAGAACATGAAATACAACACCATCACTCATTAAACTAAGAGTCGAGCCAGGGGCACCCCAAGCTATGGGGACTCCACCCCACAACATCTTATTCTCCCTTCATAAGCACACTCAGATTCTAAGCAGTGAAGGAGCTCGGTTGTGCAGGCTCAACTCGAGAGAGATGAGCCACACAAATGACGCTCTCGTGAAGATAAGATGGTTCAGGTGTCAAGCTAAACTTGACACCTGACTTAACACTTGAACTAAATCCAAGTGTTAAATACAAATAACTAGCTTTATTCTAGTTAGTTTCACACTGTGTTTATTTAACTTGACAGCTGTCGTGCGCATACGTATCGCTACACAACTACATCGCTGTCCAAACTACACCACACATATATGGACAATAAAATAGTCTGCCACAATCGCCCCCCTAGCTGGTGGATAGGTCCCTCTAACTCCAGATAGCTACAAGATGTAATAGCCACAGCAGTACTAAGTCCTCTATCACTGTCCCTATTGTACTCAAACTCTATAGACCAAGAGGCCGGGTACAAGAGTAGCTCCATCGTTAGTCGCCGTCTTGCAATCTGTGAACTTGAGTCAGGATCTCGTGTGTTCAAGGTCTCCTAATAGCTTGGCCTTGCATTTCTTGTTAGCCTTCCATGGTTGTATCCACTCCCACTATCCAATGCAATGCGGACATAACCAATCCCCATCTGGAACCATCTCAAGCGGTGGAGTCAAGCATCCCATATGCCAACCTCTAGAGCATCGATCACACACCAGCATGGTGGCTGCCCCTCTAGCAGACCCACACAACATGCACCTCAAACTTGCAGGTACCACTGCCAGGTTTGGGTCAACCATTCCATCAACATTTGGAAGGTGACATGGCGCGCAATTACGCACATGGTCCTTCCAAATCATGCCATCCCAACCCTCCAAGATCAGGACTCCTGAGGGCAACACCTCTCAAACCCTCAAAATAGTACGTCATGCAGTCACATCCAGGTCGTAGGAGCAGTCTGCTGCAGATAAACATAATCACCATGGTTAAATCTCCGAACCCCAGGACGATAGTCCCCACCACGTATGGTAGCATACCTCAACGTATCACGATGTTATGCAATGACAAGGTTCTCGAAAGCCATGGGCATGACTTTCTTGAACAACTCTGCACGCTGATCACATGCACGTACCCACATGTCCGGATCATCAAGGTTAAGAACTGTAGCAGCTTCTCTACGAATGGATGTAGGCAAATCCGGCTCTCGGCCAAAGAGAAGAAAATATGGTGAGAAAGAGGCAAGTGATGCTTGCTTGCTGAACCTATAGCCCATGGTTAACCAGGGTAACTGAAGGTCCCAATCTCCTAGGTGTCCCTTCTGCAAGCCATACTTGCGCAAACCCCTCTTTATTGTCTGAACAACCCTCTCTGGCAAGCCATCGGCCTCAGGATGATCCCGAGAAGTGGTGCGGTGGTCTACCAAGGCCTTGTCATACAAAGCCTGAAACTCCCCCAAGAACTCTCTCCCTTGGTCCGTGAGTACCTCAGCTGGAGCACCGAATCGGCTAAGTACACAATTCAAGAATGCATACGCAGCTCCCTCACTAGCCTTATCAGGCAATGGAACCAACTCGATCCACTTGGAGAAGTGCTCCACCATCACCAACACGTACTTGTTGTGGCGCATGGTCAGTGGCAATGGCCCTGCGAAGTTAAGACTCCACTTGTAGCCCAATCCCATGATCGGAAGAGGGTGCAATTATGGAGTAGGGGCATTGAATGAAGCACGTACCCTGTCACACACCATGCACCTAGCCACAAATTGTTGCACCTCTGTGTGCATACCACGCCACCAATACTGCCCCTGCAGTAGACTATGAGTGCGTCGCACCCCAAAATGCCCCAACTCCTCATGGGCATGCCGCACTAACCGTGCCCGCTGTGTTGGGTGAGGCACAATCTTCACTCGACCATCCTCCCACACTCGGAGCAGGTGTGTCCCCTCCCACTTGAACCTCTTGGCTCGTTGTAGGATCCGATCCCTCTCCTTGGCAGTCACAGTGGCTGTCGTGTCTCCAGTGCGGAGGTAGTCCAATATAGCTGAATCCTCATGTATATCTTTGGCGCCACCTTGCTCATTGCTGGCCTCAGGGTCCTCAGACACTTGATCTACTGTCATCCCTGTTGCAGGTCCAACCTGGCCTTCCGTTGCCAAGATACACAGAAATGCAGATGCAGGCCATCCAGGCACCATCTCCTCGTCCGTCTCACCATGCCACCGAGCTCCAGTGTCATCCTGCTGGCTCGTGCATGGATTGCGACTCAACCCATCTACATCCCGATTGACCAAACCCGGTCGATGCATAACCTGAAAGTCATACTCTTGAAGGATGAGCGCCCATCGTGCAAGCTTCCCCGTAAGCTTGTCTGACTCCATCAACCACTGGAGTGGTTGGTGATCCGTGACAAGGGTGAAGAGATTGACGTATAGATAGCACCTGAAGTGTGCCACGGCCCACACTGCAGCTAAGCATTCTCCCTCATATGAGCTATACTTAGACTCTGCAACGTTGTTCGAGCGGCTAGCATAAGCCACTACGAACTTTCTTCCCTCATCATCCACCTGTGTGAGCACCGCTCCAAGCCCCAGCATGCTCTAATCTGTATGCAGCTGAAAAGGACGCCCCCTGATAGGTCGTCTCAAGATGGGCGCCGAGGTCAACCTCGCCTTGAGCTCTTGGAAAGCTCGTTCTTGCTCATCTTCCCACTGCCACTCCTGGTCCACCTTGGTCAGTTTGGTTAGAGCCTTTGCAATGGCACTAAATCCCTTAACAAACCGTCTATAATAGTTTGCTAACCCTATGAAAGCTCGAACTCGGCTCACATCCGTGGGGCGTGGAATCTGTGCAATGGACTCTACCTTAGTCTGCTGTACCCCCAATCCTCCAGGATATAGCATGTGACCCAGATACTCAATTTGGTTGTGGAAAAACTTGCACTTCCCTGGATGTAACTTCAATCCGTGCGCCCTCAAGCGCTCAAATACCATCTGAAGGTGTCTCTCATGCTCCTCCACCGTAGCACTAAAGATGATAATGTCATCTATGTAGCACCGAGCAAACTTCACCCCTGCTAGAATCCTGTCCATGACTCTCTGAAACTCTGCCGGAGCGTTGTCACTGTATCTATAGGGTCTCCGAAAGATTGGCGTGTCAGTAGCCAATTCAATGCGAATCTCTTGACCCTTCAGTGCTCCTAAGTCCTTCAAACTAAAGGCAAAGCAGTTCCTGTAAGCCCACAAGAACCGCCGTATATGTCGTCTTTCTCCTCCGGTGACTATAGGTCCAACCTCAGGCTCTCAGTTGTCCTCCGTGACTGCAACCTTGAGTCCAGCAGGCTTAGAGGTAGAAGACGCGTCCCGTGGTTGCTATGCTGCAACCTCTTGAGCAGTGACCACTGCCTCCTCTGTCAGTGACAATGTCTCATTCTGCCCCATCATCCCATCCTTGAGGACCTCCTCAACCCGAGAAAAATCCCCAACCTCATCCATCACCGTCGCCTTGGCTGCCAACTCCTTCTGAACCTCGAGCACCTCCCACGTGTGCCATGGATGCGGCCTGCACCTCGTGGTCCTCATCTGTTTGCCCCCACTCACTGCCTGTACCGTCTCGGTAGGCAGGGAGACCATCAAGGGAAGTGTACTCCGTACTCTGCGCTGCTCAGCCATAGCCAAGTTGAGAATCCACGTCAAGCAATTGAGATCCATTGTTTGCCCCAACACCTGACGACGTGATGCCTCAGAAAGAGATGGCACCGCCGTGGTACCAGTGATAAAACCCATCGGCCGCTCGCGCTCGTTATCATTGGGCTCTACTAATGCTGCAACTGGCTATCCCATAAGAGGCCAGGTCCACCATCCTGAAATGCATGAGATCCTGGAAAGCTGAGCAGTGTAGGCAATGCTGCTCGTGGGTGACCCACCTTATTGACCACTGCCAAAGGTGATCGGTCATTGTGTCTCACACGCTGAGACTGCCTCCCTATGTCCAAAATGCTATCCATCGTCAGGTTTGGTGGCCGCTGCACCCCATCAAATGCACGCTTGAGCAATGCATATGGCATCAAGTTGGTCCACCATAGTCGTGGGCGATGAGCCCGTGACCCCACTGCAGCT
This sequence comes from Takakia lepidozioides, assembly GCA_030704615.1. Lineage (NCBI taxonomy): Eukaryota > Viridiplantae > Streptophyta > Takakiopsida > Takakiales > Takakiaceae > Takakia > Takakia lepidozioides. Next base: position 28,118,003 of record CM060734.1, read on the forward strand.
GTATCCAGCAACACTGCTGACCCAAGCCAAGACCGCACTTGATGTACACTGGCCATCACCTTGGCCCGAGAATCACCCATCAATGGCACATTCTCCAAGATATATGCCGGAGATAGAAGAAGACGAGCCTGCCTACGTCTCACGTGGAGATAACCTCTCCACGTCCCAAGTGTAACATCTTCACGTCCCAAGTGAGGTTCGCCACCGCACTTGGTACATGGAACCAAATGAAGTCCCAATGCCCACAAAATACAAATATAATTGTATAAAGTCCTAATTAGCTAGAAATAACTATTTCACAAACAAAACCATGACAGCTGTCATGCACCTAAGCATCGTGCCACAACATAAATCGCTGTCCAACCACACTTCTTAGCATATAGTCCTAGAAAGCCATGCCACAATCGCCCCCCTAGCTGGTGATTATGTCCCTCTAACACCGGATAGCTGCAAGTATCCACCCCAATGAGATCATCATTTGGTCTTCAATCGCACAAGTCCCAGCATCTGAAAGTCGATAGATCAAGAGGTCGGGTGCATAAGTAGCCCCATCGTTAGTCGCCTTCCTGCAAACGTAAACCTTACACACCATTTGTAGGTGGGCATGAAACAGAGTCTCTCCTCTCTCCAATGAACAAACACCTGAGACGCATTCTGTAGTGACGGTGTCAAGCATCCCATGTGCCACTCCTTTGAGCATTTGTCACACACCAGCATGGTTGCAGCACCACCAACATGCCCACACAACATGCAACGCAACCCTGCAGGTACCACTGCAAGGTTGGGATCTATCATCCCATCCACATGTGGAAGGTGACATGGCACACAATTGCGCACATGGTCCTTCCATACCATGCCATCTCGACCCTCCAGAATCAATACTCCTGAAGGCAACACCTCCCTTAGAATCACACGTCCTGCTGTGACATCCAAGGTCGTAGGCGCTGTCTGCTGCAGATTCACATAGTCTCCAGGGTGGAAATGCCAAACACCTGGCTGATATCCCCCTCCATGTATAGTGGCGTACCTCAATGTGTCTCGGTGTTGGGCAATAGCAAGGTTCTCGAAAGCCATAGGCATGACTCTCTTGAACAACTCTGCCCGCTGGACACATGTTTGTGTCCACACATCCGGATCATCAAGGTTGAGAACTACTGCAACCTCCCTGCGAATAGATACAGGCAAATCTGGCTCTCGGCCGAAGAGAAGAAAGTAAGGTGAGAAAGAGGCAAATGAAACTTGTTTGCTGAACCTATAGCCCATAGCTAGCCAAGGCAGCTGAAGGTCCCAATCTCCTAGGTGTCCTGTAAGCCGTAATTGCGCAAATCCCTCTTGACTGTCTGAACAACTCTCTCCCCCAAGCCATCCCCCAAAGCCTGAAATTCCCCCAATAACTCTCTCCCCTTATCCGTGAGTACCTCGGCTGGAGCACCAAATTGGCTAAGCACTCGATCTAAGAATGCATACAAAGCCCCCTCACTCGCCTTGTTAGGCAATGCCACCAGCTCAATCCATTTGGAGAAATGTTCTACCATCACCAGCACATACTTGTTATGGCAAATCGTTAGTGGCAATGGACCTGCGAAATCAAGACTCCAATGATAGCCCAAACCCATAATGGGTAAATGATGCAATTGTGGAGTAGGTGCATTGAAAGAAGCCCGCACTCTATCACACACTATGTACCTTGCCACTAATTGTTGCACATCTGTGTGCATGCCCCGCCACCAATACTGTCATTGCAGCAAACTATGAGTGCGTCGTTCCTCAAAATGTCCCAACTCCTCATGGGCATGGCGTACCAATCATGCACGTTGTGTTGGGTGAGGCACAATCCTCACTCATCCATCTTCCCATACACGGAGTAGATGAGTCCCCTCCCACTTGAACCTCTTGGTTCGTTGTAGAATCCGATCTCTCTCTTTAGCAGTCACACTGGCTGTTGTCTCTCCGGTACAAAGGTAGGCCAACACTACTACATCTTCATGCACATCCTTAGCACCACCAAGCTCTTCACTGATCTCTGGATCATGCATAATATCTACATGACCAATCGCATGCGATGGACCAGCTTGAGCTCCCATTGTTAGAATGCACAAAAAAACAGATGCATGCTATCCTGGCACCATCTCCTCATCCGTCTCACCATGCCACCGAGCTCCAGTATCATCATGTTTGCTCATGCATGGATTACGACTCAATCCATCTGCATCCCGATTGACGATACCGGCTCAATGCACCACCTAGAAGTCATACTCTTGAAGCATAAGTGCCCACTGTGCAAGCTTCCCTGTAAGCTTGTCCGACTCCATCAACCACTTCAATGGTTGGTGATATGTGACAAGGGTGAAGAGATTGTCATAGAGGTAGCATCTGAAATGTGCCACTGCCCATACTGCAGCTAGACACTCTCCTTCATATGAGCTATACTTCGCCTCGACATCATTGTTCGAGTGGCTAGCATATGCCACTACGAACTCTTTTCCCTCATTATCCACATGTGTGAGCACTGCTCCAATTCCCAACATACTCCAATCTGTATGTAGCTGGAAAGGTCGCCCCCGAATAGGCCGCCTCAAAATAGGTGCAGAAGTCAATCGAGCCTTGAGTTCCTCAAAGGCTTCCTCTTGCTCCTCCTCCCACTGCCACTCCTGACCCACCTTGGTCAACTTGGTAAGAGTCTTTGCAATGCTACTAAATCTCTTGACAAACCGTCGATAGTAGTTTGCCGACCCTATGAAAGCACAAACTCTGCTCACATCTGTGGGACATGGAATGCATGCAATGGCCTCCACCTTTATCTGTTGAACACCCAATCCTCTAGGGTATATCATGTGGCCCAGATACTCAATCTGGTTGTGGATGAACTTGCACTTTCCGGGGTGCAGTTTCAACCCGTGCGATCTCAAGCGCTCAAACATCACCTGAAGGTGTCTCTCATGCTCCTCAACCGTAGCACTAAAGACGATGATGTCATCTATGTAGCACCGGGCGAAGTCTAGCCCCGCGAGAATCCTATCCACGACCCTTTGAAACTCTGCAGGAGCATTCTTCAACCCAAACGGTAAGAACCGCCATTGGTACAAACAATCCTTCCCATGTTGGTCAATCCCCCAGAATGCCGTCTTTTGCTTGTCAGCCTCTTTGATTGGCAACTGTTGGTAACCAGATCGCAAATCCAATGTGCTAAACACCTTTGCATGCCCAATAGCATCAAAGATCTCCTCTGGAGTTGGCATGGCATATCTATCGGACTTGGTCTGACGGTTCACAGGACGATAGTCCCCACACATCTTTCTTTATGTCCAATTGCCATAGATATCATTCTTAGCTGGCATCACTGTTGCCGACGCATACTCCCCACCTGACAACTCCACCAATCCAGTTTCGAACAACTCCATAGTCCATGACTGGATCAAAGACCTCTCCATGTCACTATACCTGTAGGGCCTTCGAAATATTGGCGTGTCACTTGCCAAATCAATACGAATTTCCTGGCCCTTCAAACTCCCCAAATCCTTCAAACCAAAGGCAAAGCAATTCTTATAAGCCCTTAGAAATTGCTGGATCCTCCGTCTCTCTCCTCCGGTGACTGTAGATCCAACATCTGGTTCCCAATTGTCCTCAGTGACTGCAATCTTGGGTACACCAAGCTTGGAGGTAGGAGACAGATCATTTGGTTGCTAGATAGCAACCTCTTGGGCCTTGTCCGCCCACTCTGACTGTGGCGTAGCCTTCATTTGCTCCGCCATAGCCACCTTGAGAACGTCCTCCGTGCAAGAAACATCCTCAACCTCTTCAAAACCTTGGTCACCTTGGCCTCCAACTGATCCTCTGTGTATGGCTCTCCTCACTCCTCATACTGCTGCTTGAGAGATCCAATGACTCTCTCTTTGCGCATCTCATCCCACATCTGCCATGTAAATCCCTGAGTCAGGTGGTTGTCAGGTAATGGGCACTGTGTCCAAATGAGCTAACTCAGGAGGTCTAGGTGATGTCACTGAACTCCCCTCATTCACCAATGGAAAGGCCTCATGTCATGCTTGGTGCACACACTCACCTGCTACTCGATGCAAATTCCCAACCGTACCCCACAATGGAATATGCAAAGGCACATGAGGAAGCAACTCAGCCTTATATGCCAATTGTTTGTCCTTATCAAGAGGTGGCCTATCATCTGCATGGCTATTGCCCTCCAAGAGCTCACCACCCCAAGCCACCACCCTTGAGAATGCAGCCAATGTGGGCATCATGTTCCTATGATCCACCGCTACATTCACAATAAACCGCACTGGAAGCAGTGCACATCGGCCATCCCCTGATTGTCATTCCGGCCTGTAGGATGCCGTTTCCTCCCAAAAGTCCAGAGTAAATCCTATGGGGTATAACACAGCCCCACCAACAAGCACATCATAGGACATTGCGTCCGTAACAATGGCTTTGGCTCTCATGACTGAGCCATCCGTAGGATGATCTGGCTACAATCGAATGAAGAGTTCATGGTGTGTAATCCCTCGCGCCTTTTCTGAACCACCCAAAGATGTCTGAATCTGGAAAGGGCAAGACTCCAAATTCGTCTCTGTAAGGTCCAAGCTTGCAATTGTTGTTCTCCCCAACATCGATGGCTGTGCTCCCAAGTCCAACAAGACCCGCAGTGCCCTATACCTCCTCCCGGTTAGGCCACCCAACTGAAACACTTCATCTTGATTGTCCACTAGAACTACCCCAGGAGTCATCATACTGCACTCAATGGTTGGCATAACTGGCAACTCCTGCAACCTTGCAGCTGTCACTTGCCATGGCGCAGCTGTGGCTATCTTCACCCTTGAATCCAGGGCATCCATGCACTGCACCTTATCCGCTATCCCCGCAGATAGTACCAATGCATCACCACTCTCACATAGTACAGCCGCTAGTTTAAACACTGCAGCTGGCCGAATCCCCGGCATTGCAATTGTCATTGCAGAAAACAATGGAGCTTGGCAAATTGCCGTAGCCGCCCCCAACAATGTACTGGCTACACTTTGCTTTGCAGCACCACCCACTGGTATTTCCCGAGCCACACCAACTCTTCCCAATGGCACTTGTGGCTCTACTTCTGACACACTTGGGCGAGCGGGTGCCATCGATGGCGTAGTTGGCACTGTCTCAGCCAATGTAAAGGACTGTGGAAGCCTCGTCTATTGCCTTGCTTCCCCCTTTTGTGGATCAAAATCCACATCCGCTCCTCTTGGCTTAGGAGCACGCGTTGTTGCTCGAGTGACAGCAGCAGCAGAGTCCACATGCAATGGCCCTGCCAGTGCGGCTCCACACATGAAGCCCATACCAATCTGGTCTGCCCTAGGCAATGCAGCGGCAGGGTTAGGAGGTTGTGCAGGTGGGGCTTGAACCTCAGGCCTTGGAGCTGGTGCAACATGAGTAGTGGCCATGGCAGCAAGATATTGCTCTAGCTGGGCAAGCCTATCCACCATGCCTTGGTCATGATCTTGACCTTAACTCTGTGCTCCTTAGTTTTGGTTACGACCTCCACCACGACCTCTGCCTCCTCTACCTCTCTGGACTACATTGCCTTGTCCTCGGCCACTATTGTTCCCTTGGAACTGGCCTGGCCATAGCTGAGGATGTAAGTCATAACAATGGGCCTCCTCATGCCCATACTTGCCACAATGCCCACAATGTAATTGTATGGCTATGCCTGTACCGACACTTTGCCCCTCTGATCCGGGCAATCTCTCTTAACATGGGGTCCTCCACATATACAACACACCACATCCGCCTGTTGTTGGCCTGAGAATGAAGAAAGAGACCTCTGCATTTGAGATCCTCTCTTACCTTCCCTGGGCTTTGCCTGAGCCCCCTTGTTGCCTTGAGCACGTTGGGGTAGTGGTTGTTGTTGGCTAGGAGCCCTACTTCGTTGTGTCTCCTTACCAAAACCCACCATAACCACCCGTTCCTCAACCATATTGAGCTCTATCCGCTTTGCTAGCAAAAACACATTTGCTAAGGTGGGTTGGGCCACTTGTAGGAGAGTTGTATCCCGCACCCTTCTCCTCAGCTCCTTGTCCAATATCCCATACCAGAATTGGACTGTTTGAGCTTCTGTAACCCCTTGGGTCACATTTATCAATCGCCTCGTGCGCATGTAAGCCTCCCTCAAACTCTCAATAGGCTTGTGCTGGAACTTTGCAATTTCTCCATCCTTATCCCCTGTTAGTTTCTCCTCAAGTCCTCGAAGAACTCTACAACTGGGTTAAAGGCAGGCACGGGTGTTGGTGTTGCAGCAGGAGCTTGGATGGACATCCCAGCTCCTGTACCACTTATCCCACTACTGCTTGCAGAAGCTGCCGGTGTAGCTGTCAATGTCACCGTTGCCCTTGTGCCTCTAGTGATGGAGACATAGTCAGGTGACCAATACACCGTCATTCCTCAATCTCCACCTCATGTCCCCGCCTAAATTCATGGTAGTCATCCATAGGCGGCCCATCAAGGTGCTGAAACAGCCCCTTCCACGCCATAAAAGGCGTAAACAATTGTGGATTGCGCATCTGCTGCAAATCACACCAACTATCAAACTCCTATATGAAATCATCAAGCTCAATGGTGCCCACAGCTCCAGAGTACCGACGTGGTCCCTTGGTAGCTCCATACATTTCCTCCATCGTATCCCACAACAATGGCACGAAAATAGCTTGCACCCTCGGCAAGAATCCTCCTGACTTCGAGTCTGAACCTTCCTCCGAAGACACTGAAGGTGAAGGTGGCCTGAACCGCACACCTCGTCTTGTATACCCACTAGTATCGCTGGTGCTCATACCGGCACTCTCCTCAGTAACTGGTGGCACCTCCGTGATGAAAACTCATAATCAATCGGCTGTAAACCTGTCTATAATCCCCTTTTCTACAAGGTAACCGGGTAGAGAACCTGTTGCGGCTTATGGTTTGGAATACTAGGTTTCTAACATAGACCTGCACCTGCACCTGCACCGCAAGCACTCATATGGTTGGCTGGTCATCACCCCAGCCTCACCACCGACAACACGCTCTAGGGTTGGCCGGCCACAATAATTCCGGATCAACCACCTATGAAGACAAGCGCCCAAACCAAACTAGCATGGCGCACAATCAAGCATGCATGTGTGGGAGAAAGATCCAAACACATGAAACTCAAACAACAACACCTCCCACACCTTAAATCAATCGACCTCCTTACGGCTCCAATAAACCTGCAAGATGGCCAAGTCTTTATCCAAACTAGCTCTGCCTCCGCTTATGGAAAAGCTTTGGCCTACAAGAATGATGGAAGACTATGGAGAAGAAAAGCTAAAGCAATCTCTAAGCCCAGAATGCTCTCATCCCATTACTCTCCCTATCTTCATGCTCACTCTTGCTTGAACAATAGATAAGACTATCCTCAAATGACCTCTCAAATAACTCTCAAGAGCCCTCAAATTATTGCCATGAACTTCTGAAGTCTGCCCTCAATCAGCCCTGACATACACCCACCGAGGCCCAAGAAATCCGCAAACTTGGACTCCAAACAGTCCACCGAAAGGCCCAAGAGTTGGTCAAATAGTGGCCTTCAAGGACGTCAGCCTGCCCTCCAACAGCCCTCAAATGACTCCACAGGGCTGCCCAATATGGCCTCCAAGGACCTCCAAACAACCCTTAAGAAGCTCCACAAATCTGCCAAGTATTGGCCTCCAAGGACCTCCAACAGTCCTCCCACGAGCCCTCAAGAAGCTCCACAAATCTGCCAAGTATTAGCCTTCAAGGACCTCCAATAGTCCCCCAAAGAGCTCTTAAAAAGCTCCACAAGTCTGCCCAATATGGGCCTCCAAGGACCTCCAATCGTCCTCCAAACAGCCCCAAGAAGCTCCACAGGACTGCAAAATATTGGCCTCAATAGACCCCAAACAGTACTTCAACCAAGCCCCAAAAGGCTCCAAAAATATCCACTGGCAGTCGATTTTTCATCCGTCGTTGACCATCTGAGGCACCCACCTCCCAGTCTCTATCCCCATGCACCTGCATCACCACGACACCTCTGGTAGACCAGAAATGTCATCCAAAACCACAATTTTTCATTTGCTGGTCCGATATTTCATCCGCTGGCATGATTTCATCCAAAACCGCGATAGTTCATCCACTGGCACAGTTTCATCCACCGCCGCAAATATTTCATCCGCTGGCACTATATCATCCGTTGGCGCAGTTTCATCCGCCACCGCAATTTTTCATCCAATAGTGCGATATTTCATCTGATACCACGATTTCATCCACTGGTGCAGATTTCATTCACTGCGACCAATTCTCATCCAGAAGCGCCGATTCTCATCCACTGGCTCAAAAGTTCATCCGATGGGTCAATGGTGGTGCTCCCAACCCTGGGGCAATGTTCCCACGAGTTCCCAAGGAGTTTTCACACGTTCCCAAGCGTTCCCAAGCTAGGGTTTGCGTTGGCTCTACGATTGCTGCCAACGAGCTATGGCTTCTATGGAGCAACCAGAGGTACTGTTCTTGGTTTCTTGGGCATCAATGGACCAGAGAGAGATGACTCCGGCTGCAGCCGGCGTAACTAAGAGCCACTTCGCCTTGCGGCTATTGCCCCCTTTCGGGGGTGGGCCCTATATATATAAAACTATCGGGTGCCCGGAGGGCACCCTGTCACCAGGGGATATGGGTTTGGGAAGGTACCCCCAGGGGTACCCCTAGGGTATACGAAGTGTCAAGAGGCTGAAGAGATGTGGGATTCTAGCTGCCTTTTGTTGGATTTCTGTCCGAAGACACTTAAATCATCCAAAAATACCTGCATAAAATATTCTTGAATATCTCAGATACTGCTCGCTGAAACGTGGCTGGTGCGTTGCAAAGTCCAAATGGCATGACCTTGTAAGCATAGACTCCCCATTCAATGATGAATGCGGTCTTTTCTCGGTCTTCTTCTGCCATCTGCACCTGGTTGTACCCACTGAACCCATCCATAAAAGAGTACATCTCATGTCTTGCCACTGTGTCCAACACTATTTCTGTGAAAGGTAGTTGAAAGGGGTCTTTCTTGGTTCCTGCGTTTAATTTGCGGTAGTCCACACATACTCGTAATTTTCCATTTTTCTTAGGTACTATCACAATGGGTGATAACCATTGTGGTGTCTCCACTGGGTATATGAATCCTGCATCTAGTAATTTCTTGATTTCTTCCCAAACTTTAGGTGTATAGTTGGGGTTCATTCTGTAACGGTTCTGACGAATTGGTTTTGTGTCAACTTCCAATTCAATTTGGTGCTGACAGATGTTGGAAGGTATACCCTTCAAATCTTTATAATTCCAGGCAAATACATCATCCGACAGTCCACTGGACCAATCATACTCTTCCACTATGCAAGGTCGTTTCTCTCGTGGAATGGTACCTCGTTGCTTCGTAGTGATAGTGACTTGTTCTGATCCCTTTTTGATCGAGAGAGTCTGACTTCCCCAATCGTGGTGTGATTGGGCTTGTGTTAACCATGGTCGGCCAAGTAGTAGCGAATATCCTTCTGCCACATCCTCCATTCTGAGAATGGTTACTGATACTTCGTATACCAGTCCTGCTACTTCCATTGCAAGTCGTCTGATGATACCCAATGGCTGCACTCTTCGTTGATCGGCCATTCGTACCGTGAATGGAGCAGGTTCCATGTGCCCCAATCCTAGTGACTTCTTCATCCTCTATGTCATGATATTCACTCCGGATCCTCCATCGATGAGTACATCCGTTACCAACTTCCGTCCAATACGTACTTGTATTATTGGTATTGCTTCGTCGTAGTCTGGAGTTTGTCGTATAGTCCTGGGTTTAATCGTGTAAACCTCTGGTTTTGGTTTTTGTTTTGGTGTGGGGGTCAATGCCTCAATTGCCCGAAATAAAGTTTTCTTGCAGTGTGGAGCAAATTTTAATAATTGTCCAATGGTAATTTGGGTCTTGGTCTGGCAGATTACTTCAGCCAATTCTGTTTCCGTGATTGCATTAGTGGTCTTCGTCGTTGGTCTGATTTGATCTGGCTCTCCAGAAGGTATATGGGTTCCTTCTTGCATTTGAGCTATGGCTTTGCTCACCTCCTGGTGTAAGCTCTTTTCTTCCTGCCATGCTGCACTTTCTGGATATTGTTTTCGTTCTTCTTCAATCTCCTTATCTGGAGGTTTCTGCTTCTTGGCCTGAGTTCGGGTTACCGCAAGGGTATCCACTACAGGAGTTACCACACTCACGGCTACACTTGGTCCGGCTTCCATATTTCCCAATTCGGCCTCATGCTTGATTCGCAACCGGCATTCATGTTTCCAGTGTCCCTTTTTCTTGCAATAGTGACATCTCGTGATTTCCTTGTTTCTGGGTTGATGTTCTCTATCCCGTGGTGGATAGTCATCTCGTGGCCTCTGATAACGATTACCCATATTGTATCGTCTTGGTCCGTCCGATCCTCTCCGTCGGATTTGGACTTGGTGTACCCCCACCTCTCGTGTGTACCCAGTCTTCTTGGCCCGTTGATTGTAAATACAATGGCTGGTATTATGATTGTTCATATGACAAATATCACAGTATTTGTCTTTATGTGGCATTCTGTTGCTGCAGTCCCGCATTTGTGATACCATGTTGCCTTTCGTGGCCCTTCATCTTTAAAATTCTTGATAGCCTCTGCTATCTTTTGATCCAAAGTGGTTTTGTCAATCACTTCTTTCTTCTTTTGCTAGGGTTTTTCTTCATCATCAGGACATCATACAAGGTGACCACGAAACATACACCATTTCAACTGGTGTATGGAGCAGAGGCACTATTACCCATTGAATGCATGATACCCACACTACGAACCGGAACTCATGAACGATGGGGTTTAGAGGAATCTCTACGAGTCAGGGAACATGAGTTATTTCATCTGGAAGAAGTTCGGGCAGACGCTGCAGATAACATGGCATGAATTCAAGAACAATGAAGAAAAAGAATATCCGAAGGGAAAGAAAAATCTTTCCAGGACGGGGAAATTGTCTTATGGTTACCAAAAATCAAGAAGATCAAACTGGGAGGAAAATTGAAAATGCCATGGATGGGACCATTTCAAATCAAAAGGGTACATGACAATGGAACTGTTGATTTGCAGACCTTGGAACAAGAATTCGTGGGACGAATTAATATTAACAAGTTAAAAGGCTATAAAGGGATACATGACAGAGCCCTTATACATGACTTATATGCCAACGAGGAAGACCAAACCGCAGATGAGGAGCGTGAAACCGCCAGTGCATACTACATTCATCACGACATGGTGAATCGGCATGTCCTAAGACAAGTGGCAATACGAGTTCAGGGCACCACTACGGCTAGACCACCATTCATTTGGAGGACAACATTACCACCCCGTATACCGTATGGTGAACCGTGGCCAACATATATGCACTATAGAACCGTGAACGAATACGAAGTAGCCAACGAGTCACTGCTTGTGTTAAACTCCGAGATGTACGCTCTAGATTACCCCACCGACCGTGGTAATCATACACCACTAACCATCGATCATAACACGGAGGAAGAACGACGGTGCAATCCAACGGATTGCCAAAAGACGGCGGATGATAAAGGCAAAGCCATTAAACCAATCTGCAAGTACTGCGCACACGCCGCTTATCTAAAAACAGACCACATACCAAAATGGATGAACGTAAACTGACCAAAATCGGACAATCATCAACATCCATCAGTCCAATCCAAGACAAACCACGAAGAAAACACCAATGGAAGAAAATCAGCCACATCCAGAAAAGGGATGAGGTTTACTCAAAACCGTTACCAGAAGCTAAATGCTTCTTAGTAAGCAAGGGCCCAACAATTAAAGCTAACTGCGCTTTAAACCTAGGCGAATAGCAGGACAAAATTACCTCCACAAGAACCTCGAGAGAAGTTAGAGAAGAAGCCTACAGAGGAGAACCCCTACTTAAACCCAGAAACGAACCCCACACCTTCTCTTCCGCAAACTGGAAATTGTTGTCTACACAACTTCTAGTGTGCTTCATACTGCTTTTGATACAAGAATTGGTGCTCCAATTCCTTATAACAACAGCAAAACTAAGGGAAATGGTAGGCACCAAGCGGAAGACACCAAGTTCTTATGCGCAAGTGAATTTCAAAATCAGCCCGGCGTTGCGGAAAATCGAGCAGGACACAGAGACACATGAGACGTTGGACAGTTTTGGCCTGCGGTACTTCATCACCCTGCTGGACTAGAACCTTAAGCACGACGAGCTGTGCAGGGAGTTCTTGGAGAATTACAACACCAACACTCGAAGCACAAATGTCCGTGACACACAGATTCTATTGATGGAGAAGTACTTGGCGGAAGTGTTTCACCTTCCCAGTTTGGACGTACCGGCGCACAGCGGCAAACCACCAAGGTTTGTACTTGTGGACCTGTTTGAGAATCTCAACCAAGCCGATCAGGGCTACACATGCAGTCACAGCAAAAACCCCGGCTTTAAGAAGATAGCCCCGGTACTTAGCACATTGCTTTGGCTCAGGCAAAACCACAGCTATTGCACCAAGGAGCTAATCGATCAAGTGTTGATTTGCCTCAATGGGCAAATCGTGAATTGGGCAGGCTTCTTATTGAAGAAGTTAACCCAAAAATTGACCAGGTTGACAAAGAAGAAGAAGGAAGCAACGGTACCATGATCACTCCCATGTTACTCCAATTGATTCGACACACTGTACACTTGACACCAGAAGAGCAAACGACGTTGGGAATCATGCAGCGGGCAGAAACGATGGAGGAAGAAGGAAGCGAGACGGCAGCAAGTCAAGAGGAAGAAGAGGGCGGACTTGCAAAGAGAGCCCGGATCAACGAAGCAACCACGAGTGCAATAGCAGAAAACATCTTCAACTCGACGAATGATGCCACACTGCAGAGAGAAAGAGAAAATCAACAGCCAGAAGGAGGTAACCAGCCGCAGACCAATGAAGCAACACCCATGGAAATTAGCCATGTTAACACCGAAATCCAGCAAACAATACCTGCAGAGGCCACACAACTAGGAACAGAGGAGGGAGCCATAGTGGTGCAACAACGGCAGGTGGTGCAAGAGGCATAAAGTTAGCAGCAGCAAGACAACAATTCCAATTTGGAATTACTACTTGCACAGCAGGTCCTGGATACCACAGCATGGGACACAGGTTTGAAAGAAACGTCACAAAATGTAATTCTGCAGGCAATACAAGCGTTGGGTCAAGTAACGGCCTGCATGGACAGGGCCAAGGATTACATAAGCCTGGAGAACCTTAGCATGATCTTAGACCACATCAAAGAAAAACACCAGAGGGAATTGGCGACAGCAAGAACAGTATGTAACCACGAGGTTACAATCGCATCATTGGAAGATCAAAAGACGACCTTACTTCGCCAATACAACACTTTGATAGAACGCAGAGACAAGTGGGAACAAAAGTGGCAAAGACAGAGAGACAAAACACGCAATGTCCAAGCCGACCTCGATGCAAAAAGAGAGCGATCTCGGAAAACGGAGACAGAGGTGGAAACTCTCATAGGATAGGTGCAGACACTTAAGGAGCAGGTGGATACACTCAAGCGGCAGCTGAAGACTGCCAAAGACCAGGGAAGCAAGTGGCTCTCATGCAACACTGTACTGCTGAGGGAAAGGGAAAATGCTGAAAGCAGGCTGTTCACAGCCACCACAGAAAGAGACATTGCCATAGGCAATGAACAAGAATGGAAACAGCAGTTGGAGAAACTGACACTGCAAGCAGAGCTGGACGCAGCTGACACAGCCTTGGCCCGAGCATGGTTGAGTGAAGGGAGTTGTCGTGCACCTAAGCATCGTGCCACAACATACATCGTTGTCCACCATACATTCTAAGCACACAATCCTAGAAAGCTATGCCACAATGATAATGAAAGTGAACACAAGGGAAACATTCCACTCATGAATCCACTCAATCACATAAACTAAGTCAAGCCAAGGGCACCCTTGCTAAGGGAATCCACCCTACAAAGCCCTCAACACACTCCCACTCAATACCTAGAGCTATGGAGGTGAGAGAGGCTCATGGAGGCTCAACTACAAGAAGATGAGCCCTCCTCAACGCTCACAAGGGGAAAACCCATCCCCATGTCCCAAGTGAGGTTTGACACCTCACTTGGCATGTGAGACCAAATGAAGTCCCAACACACAAAATACAAATATAAATATCCAAAATGTCCTAGTTAACTAGAAGTAGGTAATTCTAGTTAACCATGACTAAAACCATGACAGCTGTCCTGCACCTAAGCATCGTGCCACAACATATATCGTTGTCCACCATACATTCTAAGCACACAATCCTAGAAAGCTATGCCACAATCGCCCCCCTAGCTGGTGATTAGGTCCCTCTAACACCGGATAGCTGACAAGTATCCATCTCAATAAGATCATCTCTTGGTCTTCAATCGCACATGTCCCAATTTTTTTAAAGTATATGGATCAAGAGGCCGGGTGCAACGAGAGCCCCATCGTTAATTGCCTACTTGCAATCCATGATCTTCAATTGAGTATCCATGGCATTGAACTCCTACAAGCTAGACCTTGGATCACTTGTCAACTCCACCATTGTCATGCCCACTATCTATGTCCAAGGCATCGTGGACACAATCATTCTCCACTAGGAACCTCATCAAGTGGCGGTGTCAAGCATCCCATGTGCCACCCCCTTGAGCATTTGTCACACACCAGCATGGTTACGGCACCATCAGCATGCCCACATAGCATGCAACACAACCCTGCAGGTACCACTGCAAGGTTGGGATCTATCCTCCCATCCACATGTGGAAGGTGATATGGCGCACAATTGCACACATGGTCCTTCCATACCATGCCATCTCGACACTCCTGAATCAACACTCTTGAAGGCAACACCTCCCGGACCCTTAGAATCACACGCCCTGCTGTGACATCCAAAGTCGTAGGCGCTGTCTGCTGCAGATACACATAGTCCCCAGGGTGGAAACGCCAAACACCTGGCCGATATCCCCCTCCACGTACAGTGGCATACCTCAATGTGTCTCGATGTTGGGCAATAGCAAGGTTCTCAGAAGCCATAGGCATGACTCTCTTGAACAACTTTGCCCGCTGGGCACATGCTTGTGTCCACACATCCGGATCATCAAGGTTGAGGACTACTGCAGTCTCCCTGCGAATAGATGCAGGCAAATCTGGCTCTCGGCCAAAGAGAAGGAAATAAGGTGAGAATGAGGCAAGTGAAGCTTGTTTGTTGAACCTATAGCCCATAGCTAGCCAAGGCAGCTGAAGGTCCCAATCTCCTAGGTGTCCCTTCTGCAAACCGTACTTGCGCAAACCTCTCTTGACTGTCTGAACAACTCTCTCCGCCAAGCCATCAGCCTTGGGATGATCCCGAGAAGTAGTGCGGTGATCTATCAAGGCTTGCTCACACAAAGCCTGAAACTCCCCCAAGAATTCTCTCCCCTGGTCCGTGAGTACCTCGGCTGGAGCACCAAAATGTCTAAGCACTTGATCTAATTATGCATACGCAACCCCCTCATTTGCCTTGTCAGGCAATGCCACCAGTTCAATCCATTTGGAGAAGTGTTCCACCATCACCAGCACATACTTGTTATGGCAAATCGTCAGTGGCAATGGGCCTGCGAAGTCAAGACTCCAACGATAGCCCAAACCCATAATGGGTAAATGATACAATTGTGGAGTAGGGGCGTTGAAAGAAGCCCGCACTCTATCACACACTATGCACCTTGCCACTAACTATTGCACATCCGTGTGCATGCCTCGCCACCAATACTGCCCTTGTAGCAAACTATGAGTGCGCCGCACCCCAAAATATCCCAACTCCTCATGGGCATGGCATACCAATCGCGCTCGTTGTGTTGGATGAGGCACAATCCTCACTCATCCATCCTCCCATACTCGGAGTAGGTGAGTCCCTTCCCACTTGAACCTCTTGGCTCGTTGTAGGATCCGATCTCTTTCCTTAGCAGTCACACTGGTTGCTGTCTCTCATGTACAAAGGTAGGCCAACACTGCTGCATCTTCATGCACATCCTTAACACCACTAAGCTCCTCACTGATCTCCGGATCGTCATGCACACCATCTACTTGACCAATGCTATGGGATGGACCAGCTTGAGCTCCCATTGCTAGGATGCACAAAAAGGTAGATGCATGCCATCCTGGTACCATCTCCTCATCTGTTTCACCATGCCACCGAGCTCCAGTATCATCATGCTCGCTCGTGCATGGATTACGACTCAATCCATCTGCATCCCGATTGACAATACCGGCTCGATGCACCACCTCGAAGTCGTACTCTTGAAGCATAAGTGCCCACCGTGCAAGCTTCCCTCTAAGCTTGTCTGACTCCATCAACCACTTCAATGGTTGGTGATCCGTGACAAGGGTGAAGAGATTGCCATAGAGGTAGCATCTGAAATGTGCCATTGCCCATACCGCAGCTAGACACTCCCCTTCATATAAGCTATACTTTGTCTCGGCATCATTGTTCGAGCGGCTAGCATATGCCACTACGAACTCTCTTCCCTCATCATCCACCTGTGTGAGCACTGCTCCAATCCCTAGCATACTCCAATCCGTATGTAGCTGGAAAGGCCGCCCCCGAATAGGCCGCCTCAGAATAGGTGCAGAAGTCAATCGAGCCTTGAGTTCCTCAAAGGCTTCCTCCTATTCCTCCTCCCACTGCCACTCCTGACCCACCTTGGTCAACTTGGTAAGAGCCTTTGCAATGCTGCTAAATCCCTTGACAAACCGTCAATAGTAGTTTGCCAACCCCATGAAAGCACAAACTTTGCTAACATCTATGGGGCGTGGAATGCGTGGCCTCTACCTTCATCTTTTGAACACCTAATCCTCCAGGGTATATCATGTGGCCTAGATACTCAATCTGGTTGTGGAAGAACTTGCACTTCCCAGGGTGCAATTTCAACCCGTGCGCTCTCAAGCGCTCAAACACCACCTGAAGGTGTCTCTTATGCTCCTCAACGGTAGCACTAAAGACGATGATGTCATCAATGTAGCACCGGGCGAAGTCTAGCCCCGCGAGAATCCTATCCATGACCCTCTGAGACTCTGCAGGAGCATTCTTCAGCCCAAACGGTAAGAACCGCCATTGGTACAAGCAATCCTTCCCATGTTGATCAACCCCCCAGAATGCTGCCAACGGGAGGTGCAAAGGTGATTATTTGGGGGGGGAGGTTTTGTCGGTTTTCTATTGGTCAGTCCCACACACTTGTTCACGGTACAATCATCGTATCACCATTTTGCCGTTTCCGGATCTCCGGCGCCTGTTTTTTTGCAGAAACAACGAAGACACCATCACACGCGTTCATTGCCATTTTCTGAGGTTTTGGACCCTGTAGTGGGCAAAGGTTTTATACAATGTCGGGGGTGTGATTCAAGTTCTGGGGCGGGATCGTCTGGGGGGCGGAGGAAGAGAAAACGTGCCCATGAGCGGGATAGCCAGGTCAACAAGCCAGACTACCCGGGACAAGCCTCTTTGATTGACAACTGGTGGTAACCGGATCGCAAGTCCAATGTGCTAAACACCTTTGCATGCCCAATGACATCAAAGATCTCCTCTGGAGTTGGCATGGCATATCTATCGGACTTAGTCTAACGGTTCACAGGACGATAGTCATCCTTCTTTCTGTCCAATTGCCATAGATATCCTTCTTAGCTGGCATCACCGTTGTCGAGGCATACTCCCCGCCTGACAACTCCACCAATCCAGCTTCGAACAACTCCATAGTCCGTGACTGGATCAATGACCTCTCCATGTCACTATACCGGTAGGGCCTTCGAAAGATTGGCGTGTTACTTGCCAAATCAATAGGAATCTCCTGACCCTTCAAACTCCCCAAATCCTTCAAACCGAAGGCAAAGCAATTTCTATAAGCCCTTAGAAATTGCTGGATCCTCCGTCTCTCTCCTCCGGTGACTGTAGGTCCAACATCTGGTTCCCAATTGTCCTCAGTGACTGCAACCTTGGGTATACCAGGCTTGGAGGTAGGAGACGAATCCTTTGGTTGCTAGATAGCAACCTCTTGGGCCTTGTCCGCCCAATCTGACTGTGGCGTAGCCTTCACTTGCTCCACCATAGCCACCTTGAGAACTTCCTCTGAGCAAGAAACATTCTCAACCTCTTCAAAAACCTTAGCCACCTTGGCCTCCAACTGATCCTCAGTGTATGGCTCTCCCCACTCCTCATACTGCTGCTTGAGAGATCCAATGACTCTCTCTTTGCGCATCTCATCCCACATCTGCCATGGGTGTTTGCAACCCATGATCTTGTGCGCCCCACTCACTGCCTCAACCGTCCCGGTTGGCAGGGAGGATGCACCATCCAATGGGAGTGTAGAAGTAGCCATCAATGCTTGCAATCTCCGTTGCTCAGCCATGCATAAGCCAATTATCCATGTCAAGCAATTTAGATCCATTGCCTGACCCAACACCTGGCGTCGTGATGTCTCTGACAGAGCTCGCACAACTGTAGTGCCCGTGGCAAACCCCATTGCCCGCTCGCGCTCATCCGCATTGGGCTCCACCAATTGCTGTAGCACACTGTCCCAAATCAACCCAGGACCATTGTCTCGAAAAGCATGAGACGAGGGAAAGCTCATGAGCGTAGGTAAGGTTGTACGTGGCTGGCCCACTCGATTGACCACTGCTAGGCAACCATGAGATTGGGTGGCCATTGAATGGAATCATATGCTCTCTTGAGCAGCTCTCATGGTGCAAGATTGGTCCACCACAATCGAAGTCGATGCGCGCGTGATCCCACCGCTACTGCATCCAATAGTACCGCCGATCCAATCCAAGACCGCACCTGATGCACACTGGCCATTACCCTGGCCCGAGAATCCCCCACAAGAGGAATATTCTCCAAGATATAGCCTAGAGGTTGCACTTGCCTTGTCGCGGCCCTTTGCCTTGAGGGCAGGGGGTCGGGACACATGAGGGGCTGCCCCTGTGGTGGGGGCAGCGGCGGCGATAGGTATGGGGGGCTGAAGCACCCTTGAGTGCCCAAGGCACTCAAGGAGGCGGAGGCGCTCACTAGGTGGAGCCCCGCACACCGGGTTGCGGTGGAGGTGGCTCCACAAGGTGGTGGTAGCTTAGTGGGACTTAGTGGGGGTGGCATAGGACTCACCATGGGTGGAGACCTCGAGGTGGGAGTCGTGGGGAGTCTTGGGACTCATCACGGTCCATTGGGGGCGCGGTGAGTGGGCCAAGACTCACCGCGACTCACCACCGGGAGTCGAGGGTTTCGTGGTGGTTCGCCATAAAATGGCATGGCTGGTTTATGAAACCCCGCGGACAGCTACAGAAGTATATATAGGGAGTAGTAACCCCGAGAACGGTGCAAGCCCGTTGGTGACCAAAAACTAGTGAGTAAGCGAGCGAGCCGGAAAGCGACCAAAGAGTGGGGAGCTGTTCCGGACTGCCATCTACCAAAGGGAATTCTCCTAGTCCCAAATAGGTGGAGGGTTTAGAGGGAAGCGGAAAGGGGACCGTTATGTCCCGGTGAGCAGCCCGAAACTCCAAGTTGGCCCGGCGGCCAGGTTGGGAGTCAGGCGCGCATCAAAGCGGGTAACTATGACTTGAAGGGGAGTTTACCGAATGAGGTGGCGACACTTGGTATCAGAGCTTAGAGTTCAGTACGCGATCGTCCTTGGGATTGGCCTCATCATGGGGTCGGGCAAGCCGAAGCGAAAGCGGAACGGCCCAAAAGATGATGACCCCGGTGAGCCCGATGGGGGCGACGTGTCACCGAGGCGGCCGTTTGAGGAAGCGATTAATGTTTCCGAAAACGAGGCCGCTCAGGAGCGGAGGAATCCGAGGAGTCGGAGCCCGAGGAATCTTTGAGAGCTCCGACAAACCAAGAGATGCCTCCCATGCCGGCAGCCTTTTGGGAAGGGTTGTTTGCGCAGTTTGGCGGGACGTTGAAAGACGTGTTGAAGGCGGCTAATGCCACTTCCACCAAGGCAAAGTTTAAGGTGAAGCCTAAGGAACCCGGCACCTTCGAGGGCGTTCGAAACCGGAAGGCACTCAACACCTGGCTCCTGGAGCTAGAGCAGTACTTCCGGGCGGCCAAGTTGAGTGACGAGGATCGGGTGGAAGTGGCTCCCACCTATTTGAGGGGCTATGCTCAACAATGGTGGCAGAAACGCCTTCACGACCGAGGCCCAAGCCCGGAAACCTTGAACTGGAGTGAGTTCAAGGAATTGATGAAGAGACAGTTTGTGCCCCTCAACGCATCCTGGCTTGCCCGGGACAAGATGAGGAATTTGAAGCAAACAGATGACATTCGGGGTATGTCCAGGCTTTCAATGTGCTGTTGCTCGAAGTCGCGGACATGGCAGAACCAGAAATGGTCAACTTTTGTGGCGGGACTGGCCCCATGGGCTAGGCGGAAGTTGGAGGAGAAGCCACCCAAGACTTTGAACGAGGCAATTGAGAGAGCTGAATGTTTCTCGGATGTCCCTAGGGGTGAGAGACAAGGCCGTACGGAGCTGAACCACAAGAAGACCCGGCGGGAAGGTGACTCCTCCCGACCGGAAAAGAAGTGGGATAGGCCACGCGGCGAAAATGGCACGTGGAAATCGAAGGGAGGTCCCTCACACGTCAAGGCGGCACCCGGTGCTTCGAAAGGAAAAGCGGTGGAGCGACTTATGGCGGACAGAAGGCGACCTTTGATGAGAGTGTTTCAATTGCGGGGAGCCCGGGCACATGGCCAAGAAGTGCACGAAGCCCGGCAATTGAACATGACTCGGGCGACCACGGAGCTGTCGGAAGATACCATCAGTCGCTTGGTGGAAGCGGTGGTCGCCAGGACTTGCAAGGTAGGCAAATTTTCTTGTGAGTTGTATCAGGAAACTGGCGCCTTACGAAAAGGGAGTCAGTTATTGTTCGTGGATGGGATAATATCCGGAACTAATGTGTCGTTGTTGGTGGACACAGGAGCGTCGCACTCCTTCATGACGCCGGCGGCGGCGCGAAAGTTGGGACTCCCGACAAGTGACGTGGGGGCCTCTATTGAGGTGCGCTCTGCCAAAGGAGAACCTCAGTTGGCGACAAGGTTGGCGTTTGATGTTCCTCTTCAACTGGGGAGTTGGGAGGGACGTGAGAACTTCACTATCTGCGAGATCGATGGAGTGGATCTCATTTTGGGAATGACCTTTTTGAGCAAATCCGGAGCGGTCATAGATGGCCGCAAGAGAGTAGTCACGCTGCCATGTGGGAATGGTGGCGAGGTTTTACGAGTGTCGGAAACGCCCAAATCCGTGGGAGGGCGAATAAACCTTCTATCAGCAAAGGAGTGGGCCGTGGAGGAGACACACGAGTCCCAGTTTTTGCTTTACATTAGAGAAGTGAAAGGAGAAGGCGATGGGGAGCCGAGCCCAGATTGGATCAAGGGGATTTTGGAGAAATACCAGGATGTGATGCCGGAGGATTTACCAAGCGGCTTGCCACCGCGAAGAGAGTTGACCACAAAATTGAGGTGATACCGGGATCGGAACCGCCTGCCAAGGCGCCCTACCGGTTGAGCCACAAAGAGTTGGTCGAGCTGAAGACTCAGCTCAAAGATCTAATGTCAAAGGGGTACATCCGGCCGAGTAAGTCACCTTACGGAGCCCCGGTGCTATTTGCAGACAAGAAGGATGGGACGCTGCGGATGTGTGTCGATTACAGGGCTCTGAATAAGGTGACTATCAAAAACCGGTACCCTTTGCCAAGGATCGACGACCTCTTCGATCGGTTGGCAGAGCGAAGTATTTCAGCCGGATCGACTTGCGCTCCGGCTATCACCAAATTCGGGTGGCGGAAGGAGATGAGGAGAAGACCGCGTGCAGGACAAGGTATGGTTCATATGAGTTCTTGGTGATGCCTTTTGGGCTCACCAATGCACCAGCGACATTTAGCACGCTGATGAACAGCCTTTTCCAGGAGTGGTTGGATGACTTGTGATCGTGTACATCGACGACATCTTGGTGTACTCGAAAACAAAGGAGGAGCACCTGGAGCACCTCAAAAGGGTGTTCCAAAAATTGCGAGAAGGGAAGCTGTATGCCAAAGCTTCAAAGTGCGAATTCGGGGTCACAAAAGTGGAGTTCTTGGGGCACGTGATTACACAGGATGGGATCAAAATGGATGACAGAAAGGTGAGGGCGATCTTGGACTGGGAGCCTCCGACTTCGGTCCCGGGAGTGCGATCCTTCCTAGGACTCGCCTCCTATTACCGGAAGTATGTGAGAAAATTCGCCAAGATCGCGGGGCCGCTGTCGGACCTTGTGTAAATCCAAAGTCTGGGTATGGAACACATTTGTGGGCCAAGCTTTTGCTGAATTGAAGCAGCGGATGACGGAAGCTCCAGTCTTTAAAAATCCCGGAGTTCGATCGTCCGTTTGAGATTCATACAGATGCATCGGACTTCGCAATTGGGGGTGTACTTATGCAAGATGGACGTCCAGTGGCTTACGAAAGTAAGAAACTGAATGAAGTGGAGCGACGGTGGCCGACGCACGAAAAAGAGATGAAGGCGGTGGTACATTGCCTTGAACTCTGGCGCCACTATGTTGGTTCCAACCCAGTGAAGGTGTTCACGGACAATGTCACGGTGAAGTATTTTGCCACGCAGCCCAAGTTGTCCCCAAAACAACTTAGGTGGCAAGATACTTTGGCAGTGTTCGACGTGGATATCCAGTACAAACCGGGACGGGACAATGTGGTGGCCGATGCTTTAAGTAGAAAGCAGCAGCTCTTGTTGGTGTACAAGGGCGAGACGGCGCTCCAAAGGAAGATCCGGAAGGCTTGCCGGAAGGATGAGCTGGCAAAGTGCGTGATGCAGAACTTGAGAATGGGGGTTAAATCGCAGTTCCACTTGCAAAACGGACTGCTCCGGTATAAGCAAAAACGTCTCTATGTGCCAAAGGGAGGGATCAGGGATAGTCTCTTGAGAGAATGCCATGATAGCCCGCTTGCGGGCCACGGTGGAGCCAAGCGCACTGCGGCACTCTTGAAGAAAGAGTATTTCTGGCCCAAACTGAGGGAGGAGGCAGAGGAGTATGTAAAGACATGCACCACATGCCAACAAAACCGGAGCGAGCGAGTATAAAAAGCAAGCGGGGCTGTTACAACCCTTGCCGATTCCAGAGGGGACTTGGGAAAGCGTCTCGATGGATTTCATGACTGCTATGCCGCTGTCAAAAGGATTCGATGCAATCATGGTGGTGGTAGATAGGTTCAGTAAAATGGCCCATTTCATCCCCACCAAGGAGACGGCAACTGCGCAGGAGACAGGGCGACTTTACTTCGCCCACGTCTTAAAGCATCATGGAGTCCCGAAGGATATTGTCTCGGACCGCGACCCAAAGTTTACGAGTAAATTCTGGAGAGCACTTTGGAAGAAGATGGGGACGAGGCTGAAGATGAGCACCGCCTTCCGACCTACGACGGACGGCCAAACGGAAAGAGTGAATTCCGTAGTGAAGCAATTCTTGCGGAATTACGTGTCGGCAGACCAATCAGACTGGATGGAACACTTAGACGCGGCAGAGTTCTGTTATAATAACACAGAACACTCCGCGACGGGAGTTTCCCCTTTTGTGTTGGTCTATGGAAAAGCACCTCTGGTGCCGACAAGTTGGGCCGCCCAGGACGTTGAGGAACCGGCAGTAGCGGCGGTACTGGAAGAACGCGAGCGTTTGTTGAAGCTCGCAAAGTACAACATTGCCAAAGCTAGGAAACGGTATGAAAGGCAGGCGAATCGGAAGCGGAGGGAAGTGAAGTTTGAGGCAGGCACAGAGGTCTGGTTGAACATCAAGAATTTCGACTACCTCCGGAAATGAGTCCGAAGTTCGTACCTCCGTATGCGGGTCCCTTTCGCATTCGGAGGGTTATGAATGAGGATGTGTATGAATTGGAGCTGCCAGCAAACAGCAAGGTGCACCCAGTATTCCATGTCTCCCTTTTGAAGCCTTACTTCAAAGATGAAGCACGTCCGAATCGGCAGCAAGTGTTGCGTCCGCCACCTATGCTGTTGGATCATGAAAATGAACCGAGTACGAGGTGGAGGCAATACTTAAGTCGAGGAGGTTCAAGAACCGAGAAACGGAGTATCTCGTCAAATGGAAGGGCTATCATCTTGTGGAGGCATCTTGGGTGCGTGCTCAGAAATGGGAAACGCATCCGAGGCAGTTGCAGCGTTCGAAGGGCGACCTCAAAAGCGGGAAGAAGCGTTGATGGGGACATCAACCTTGGAGCGTGGGGGAGGAAATGCATGCTTAGCCCGGTTTAGCTAGCTCAGGAATCCGATTGCAAAAACTTGTATTGTACAAAAATTTGTGATAAAGGAAATGGGTTCCAAATATTGTGCGTCCTATTGTGTTTGGAATGGTGATGCATGGTGTGGTTGGCTGGTGTGTAGAATGCATGCTAGCTTACAAAAGTGGGAGAGGTAAATTGGGTTAATCGTGTGTTTGCGCAGTGCCGAAATCGGGTGACTCCCATCCAAGGGGCAAGGAAACTTGCGCCTTATTTGGGAGTTCAAGTGCTAGTGCGCACCTGGCGCGTGCGCGTACTATAACTGCGCTACCGAGGGGGTTGCCTTGTAGTGCGGGCTAACGCGGAAGCTACGTGCTTCCGTTCACGTACTATAATCGTGTAGCCTCGGGACGAAGTCGTAGTGCGGCTTCGGCGTGTTCCGTACCTCAGGCCAGCATTCCAAGGCGGACCCAATTGTAGTGATTGGGGCGCACGGTTGGTTCAAGGTTATCTTCCTAGTCAAAGAGGGTTCCAGGTGAACCCTGCTCAAGGTGATGCCAAAAGCGGGCATCATGAGCGATCGCAAGCAATGTTGTTGCAGTAAGGCGATTCGATCCTCGGGGAGGATCGTTCCTTGGCCTTGAAGTAGGCCAAGAAGAGTGCACTGGGAGGAGCTGGAGAGGCTCCACCCTTGCCGGGACTTGGAGGAAGTCGGCCGAACTAGCTAGTGGAGAGTGGAGTCAAGTGTGGGGTTTGGTTCTTTGCCATGGGACGCCATGGTACGGAAACAAACTCCTTGATGTGGGACGCCACAACTTGGATGTTCGTTTCTACAAAATGGACAAGTCGATGAGGACATCGACTCCCTGTTGGTAGGGGTGTGTGTCGCGGCCCTTTGCCTTGAGGGCAGGGGGTCGGGACACATGAGGGGCTGCCCCCTGGTGGGGGGGGGCAGCGGCGGCGATAGGTATGGGGGGCTGAAGCACCCTTGAGTGCCCAAGGCACTCAAGGAGGCGGAGGCGCTCACTAGGTGGAGCCCCGCACACCGGGTTGCGGTGGAGGTGGCTCCACAAGGGGTGGTGGTAGCTTAGTGGGACTTAGTGGGGGTGGCATAGGACTCACCATGGGGTGGAGACCTCGAGGTGGGAGTCGTGGGGAGTCTTGGGACTCATCACGGTCCATTGGGGCCGCGGTGAGTGGGCCAAGACTCACCGCGACTCACCACCGGGAGTCGAGGGTTTTCGTGGTGGTTCGCCATAAAATGGCATGGCTGGTTATGAAACCCCCGCGGACAGCTACAGAAGTATATATAGGGAGTAGTAACCCCGAGAACGGTGCAAGCCCGTTGGTGACCAAAAACTAGTGAGTAAGCGAGCGAGCCGGAAAGCGACCAAAGAGTGGGGAGCTGTTCCGGACTGCCATCTACCAAAGGGAATTCTCCTAGTCCCAAATAGGTGGAGGGTTTAGAGGGAAGCGGAAGGGGACCGTTATGTCCCGGTGAGTAGCCGAAACTCCAAGTTGGCCCGGCGGCCAGGTTGGGAGTCAGGCGCGCGCATCAAAGCGGGCAACTATGACTTGAAGGGGAGTTTACCGAATTGAGGTGTGCGACATGCCTCGTCTGCAAGTCCCGCAACACTCGCAACATCTCCCAAAACAAATGCGATCGTGCATCATGCAAGCCATTCCCATGACCTGCGGGAGAGTGTCCTTGGCAAGACCATCCAGCTATCACCAAGTCAATGGCACCATGCGGTCCAAATCATCCGCCCCAGCAAGGTAATGTCTGCTGGCAAGGCCTTTTGATACCCTTGAATTGTTGAGAGAGGCAACAACTCAAGATACCGGTGTGTAAGCAAGGCGATGTGGCGCATAGAAATACGCCAAGCTATCTCATCCTTCTCCACATACAAGTACTTGCGTACTTTAATCCCTGCTTGCAACACTCCTGCAAGCCCAGTGCTCATACCTCCAAATAGGTCTAGCAAACAAATCCCTGAGTCAGGTGGTTGCCAGGTAATGGGCACTGTATCCAAAAGAGCTAACTGAGGAGGTCCATGTGATGTCACTAAACTCCCCTCACTCACCAATGGATAGGCCTCCTGCCATGCTTGGTGCACACACTCGCCTGCTACTCGATGCAAATTCCCAACTGTACCCCACAGTGGAATATGAACAAGCACATAAGGAAGCAAATCAGCCTTGTATGCCAATTGTTTGTCCTCATCAGGTGGTGGCCTATCATCTGCATAGCTATTGCCCTCCAAGAGCTCACCATCCCAAGCCACCACCCCTGAGAATGCAGCCAATGTGGGCATCATGTTCCTATGATCCACCGCTACATTCCCAATAAACCGCACTGGGAGCAGTGCACGTCGACCATCTCCTGACTGCCATTCCGGCCTGTAGGATGTCATTTCCTCCCAAAAGTCCAGAGTGAATCCCATGGGGTATAACACCGCCCCACCAACAAGCACATCATAAGACATCGCGTCCGTAACAATGGCTTTAGCTCTCATGACTGAGCCGTTTGTAAGATAATCCGGCTGCAATCAAATGAAGAGCTCATGGCGTGTAATCCCTCGTGCCTTCTCTGAACCGCCCAAAGATGTTTGAATTTGGAAATGGAAAGGGCAAGGCTCCAAATCCGCCTCTGTAAGGCCCAAGCCTGCAATTGTTGCTTTGCCCAACATCAATGGCTATGCTCCCGAGTCCAACAAGACCCGCAGTGGCCTATACCTCCTCCCGGCTGGGCCACCCAACTGAAACACACCATCCTGATTGTCCACCAGGACTACCCCAGGAGTCACCATACTGCGCTCAATGGCTGGCCTAGCTGGCAACTCCTGCAACCTTGCAGCTACCGCTTGCCATGGCGCAGCTGTGGCTGTCTTCACCCTTGAATCCAGGGCATTCATGCATTGCACCTTATCCGCTATCCCCACAGATAGTGCCGATGCATCACCACTCTCACAAAGTCCAGCTGCCAGTTTAAACACTGCAGCTAGCCGCATCCCCGGCATTGCAATTGTTGTGGCAGAAAACAATGGAGCTTGGCAAATCGCCGTAGCCGCCCCCAACAATGTACTGGCTGCACCTTGCTTTGCAGTACCACCCACTGGCATTTCCCGAGCCATACCAACTCTTCCCAATGGCACTCGTGGCTCTACCTCTGACACACTTGGGCGAGCGGGTGCCATCGATGGCATAGTTGGCACTGTCTCAGCCAATGTGAAAGACTGTGGAAGCCTTGTCTGCCAACTTGCTTCCCCTCTTTGTGGATCAAAATCCACATCCGCTCCTCTTGGCTCAGGAGCACGCGTTGCTGCTCGAGTGACAGCAGCTGCAGAGTCCACATGCAATGGTCTTGCAAGTGCAGCTCCACACATGAAGCCCATACCAATCTGGTCTTCCCTAGGCATATGAGGATATGCAGGTGGGGCTTGAACCTCAAGCCTTGGAGCTGGCGCAACATGAGTAGTGGCCATGGTAGCAAGACGTTGCTCTAGTTGGGCAAGCCTATCTACCATGCCTTGGTCATGACCTTGACCGTGACCCTGTGCTCCTTGGTTTTGGTTACGACCTCCACCACGACCTCTGCCTCCTCTACCTCTCTGGACTACATTGCCTCGTCCTCGGCCACCATTGTTCCCTTGGAACTGGCCTGGCCGTAGCTCAGGATGCAAATCATAACAACGGGTCTCTTCATGCCCATACTTGTCACAATGCCTACACTGTAGTTGTGTAGGCTGTGGCTGTGCCGGCCCTTTGCCTCTCTCCGGGCAATCTCTCTTAACATGGGGTCCTCCACAATCCCAACATGTCACTCCCGACTGTTGTTGGCCTGAGAATGAAGGAAGTGACCTTTGCAATTGAGATCCTCTCTGTCTTTCCCTGGGCTTCGCCTGAGCCCCTTTGTTGCCTTGAGCACGTTGGGGTAGTGGTTGTTGTTGGCTAGGAGCCCCACTTTGTTGTGTCTCCTTACCGAACCCCACCATGACCACTTGCTCCTCCACCATATCGAGCTCTATCCGCTCTGCCAGCAAAAACACGTTTGCTAAGTGGGTTGGGCCACTTGTAGGAGAGTTGCATCCCGCACCCTTCTCCTCAGCTCCTTGTCCAATATCCCATACCAGAATTGGACTGCTTGAGCTTCTGTAACCCCTTGGGTTACGTTTATCAAGCCCCCTCATGCGCGTGTAAGCCTCCCTTAAACTCTCGGCAGGCTTTCGTTGGAACTCTTGCAAACTCCGCAATTTCTCCGTCCTTATCCCTTGGTAGTTTCTCCTTAACTCCTCGAAGAACTCCACAACTGGGTTAAAGGCAGGCATGGGTGTTGGTGCTGCAGCAGGAGCTTGGGTGGACTTCCCAGCTCCTGTTCCACTTGACGTCCCACTGCTGCTTGCAGAAGCTGCCGGTGTCACCACTGCCCTTGTGTCTCTAGTGATGGAGACATAGTCAGGTGACCAATACACCCGCCATTCCTCAATCTCCACCTCATATCTCCGCCTAAACTCATGGTAATCATCCATGGGCGGCCCCTCAAGGTGCTGAAACAGCCCCTTCCACGCCATAAAAGGCGTAAACAGTTGTGGATTGCGCATCTGCTGCAAATCACACCAACTGTCAAACTCTTGTATGAAGTCATCAAGCTCGATGGTGCCCATAGCTCCAGAGTACCTACGTGGCCCCTTCGTAGCTCCATACATCTCCTCCATCATGTCCCACAACAATGGCACGGAAATGACTTGCACCCTCGGCGAGAATCCTCCTGACTTCGAGTCTGAACCTTCCTTAGAAGACACTGAAGGTGAAGGTGGCCTAAACCGCACACCTCGTCTTGTATACCCACTTGTATCGCTGGTGCTCGTACCGGCACTCTCCTCAGCAACTGGTGGCACCTCCGTGATGAAAACTCACAACCACACGTGTTGTAAACCTGTCTCTAATCCCCTTTTCCACAAGGTAACCGGGTAGAGAACCTGTTACAGCTTATGGCTTAGACTACTAGGTTCGTAACATAAACCTGCACCTGCATCCACCGCAAGCACTCCTATGGTCTGCTGGTCATCAACCCAGCCTCACCATAAGAGAAACAATGATGGTCTGACTGGTCATCACCCCAGCCTCACCACCAACAGCACGCTCTAGGATTGGCCGGTGATCAAATCCGGACCAACCTCCTATGAAAACAAGCGCCCACACAAAGCTAACATGGCGCACAGTCAAGCATGCAGGTGTGGAGAGGATCCAAACACAAGAAAATGAATACAGCAACTCCCCCACACCAAAAACACTCCATAGTGTCGCTCCTGCAATGACACCCCAGCCCAAACCCGGACTGACTCTTGCCTCCACCTACGGAAAGGTTTTGGCCTACA
Source organism: Takakia lepidozioides (assembly GCA_030704615.1). Classification (NCBI taxonomy): domain Eukaryota; kingdom Viridiplantae; phylum Streptophyta; class Takakiopsida; order Takakiales; family Takakiaceae; genus Takakia; species Takakia lepidozioides. The sequence continues at coordinate 28,147,699 of CM060734.1, forward strand.
GAGAGGTGGAAGACTACAAAGAAGGAGACTAAAGCAATTCCTATCACATCATGCTCTCATCCCACTACCCTATCTCCACACTCTCTTGCTTGAACAATAGACAAGACTATCTTTCAAGGGTCTCTCAAATAACTCTCCAGGAGCCCTCAAGAATATGTCTCTCAAACAATCTCACTATGGCTCCCAATCCTTGCACGACGGGACTCCAAAATAGTACACCAAGGCCCCAAGCTTGCCAAAACTTAGCCCTCGAGGACCCCAATAGTCCCTCACACAAGTCGCCAAAGACTCCTCAAGCTCGCCAAATATTGGCCTCCAAGGACCCCAAATAGTCCTCCAAAGAACTCCAAATGGTCCTCCAAGGACCCCAAACAGTCCTCTAAGGACCCCCAACGGGGGCTGCTATTTCATGAGCCATGAGCCATGAGCGGCATGAGTGAGCAGAGTCGTAAGTGTGGAAAAAAACATGAGCAGCACTATTTTCCGGAAAATGAGTGTCCGCGGGAATAGGGTTTAGGGTGCCACGGTCATAGGGGGAGAAGGACCTCCCGATGAAGGAGGTTCGGCAATGTTATTTAGAATTATATATTGAAAGGCAATGTTTCGCGAATGGTAGGGTGGTACTGCTCTGTACAATGGGGGCCCATTTCAGCCTACCAGCCACTTGCAAATCCACCCACACTCCCAATCCCAAACGAAATGAGCAATGACGCATTCTGGGAACGATGGACACAGAATAGAATAAAAAGAGGGCACAATGAGGTTTTTATTGATCCACATGAATTGCATTTGAAGCGCGTCTACTGTGCTGATTGTGCCATCAAATCTTGAGCCCTGGGCCTACTGAATACAAGTCACGTTGTCAATGGGACTTCGACTGCTCTCAGAACTAGCTCATGAGTCATGGGGCTCCTCCATGTAAAGTCGATTGCAGCCGTTGTACCGCCCCTAGTGATGTTCACCACAATGTCCTGCCCTTCAATCATACCACCATCGAATATGGAAATCTTCACGTTTTCGTCGTCCACACCAATGCGAATGTCCCCATACAATGGAGAAGAGGAGCGCACTCCTTGAGGAGAATAGATCTCTCCGATGGAGTCCACCCACGTCCAGTGGCAGCAGTTCCACCGCAACAGCATAGTAGTGCGCCTTCTTCTGCATGGGTGACCGTCGTAGCTGGGAAAATCGGAATCGAGGATGCGCAGGAGCCACGGACTCCTCAGACCAAGATCGTCACCCCGCTCGAAGGCGTAGTGGCCTACGATATACTCAAAAGCCACCAATGTTTCCACAATCGAACCAGTATCTTCTGTGTAATCTGTGTACCAGATAACAATGTCTCCCGATGTGGCCGAATACATTGCATAATCGATGCCTCCAAATGGGTAGTCGTCCCGGTTCCGGAAGCACGGCATCCTTGCAAAGGAGGACCTGAGGACGACTTGGATGCAGATGACAATGACCTTGCGGACAGCTACGAAGCCCTTAGATTTTGGAAAATGATGCAAAGCAGAAGAGCAGTCCGGCCTCCAATAATGGAGCATCTGGGTCCCACGTACCCACCGACGGAGGTGGATGAACCCATACATCTTTCTCATCAAGAAGTTATAGTTTGAGATCTGCCACCGAAGTCCATTCCCCCGGTTGGAAATTCGGCGCCGCATTTACATCGAAGAGGGGATGGACTTCGTCGTGTCCAGTGGCTATCGGCCCACCTGGCAGTGAGTGCCCATAGTTTGCATGGCAGGGTAGGAAACTGAAACGGCTACTCATGAAGCAGCCAATCTTCATCGGTCCAGGATCCTGTAGGGGGGAAATTTAAATGTGCCCTGGAGTGTTGTGAGGAATTGCAGCGTTAGCTTGAACTTTTTCCAGCCACCGCGCTGCTCCTCCTCCATCCGGGAGCTGTCATTGAGCGTACTCCGCTACTCTTTTTCAAGGATGCCGTGCCGCGAAATCCAGCCGACTGCCCTTATCATGGCCACGATTATGCTATGTTCAAACCAGAATCAGGAGACATCATTGTCTGGCTCTCTGTTTTCACAGACGCTGCTGGAATCAAGCAAGAGTCTTTGCGCGCAATGGAGTATCTGGAGGGCTATTACCGCTTGAGCGAGGTGAGGGCGAGGGTCAATGCGGTCCGTGGGTCCTGAAAATTGTTGACCTCGATATACCAAGCTGGAAAGGGATGCCGGACAGATCACGCACGGCCTCGCTTTGGCGCTGGATCTGCTGCCAGTGGACCAGGGAGGACGGCACGGGGAAAACTATATACGTGCAGATCACTCCGCTCTTCCAGTGTATGGAGACATTCGGCTGAGTTGCGAAGACGAATCGCACGGGCACATGAGGCCCACAGTGACCTTGTCAATGTATGATGGTGGTATCATCGATGGACATGACATTGTCGTCGGCTCAGCAAGGGCAGCAGAACGACCGAATTGCAGTTTACCTCGAGGTGCCGCAGCAGTGATGAGCTTGTTTTGAGGGTATCGAAGTTCCGTCGACTTGGTGAAGCCCATGTAGAGAAGGGCTTAGTTTTGTCTGCAGTTGGTAAATGTGAGACATCGTGTCCGATCAATAAACCCATCGTACCTCACTTCTGTATGATTGTGTTTCATTCTGTTGAATAACTGTCGGAATTGGCCCCTGTTTACAATTTGATGTCTCATTTCTACAATGTGTCTGTCCGGATGAATATAGCAGAGTAACCGGTATGTGAGTCATGTGTCAAGAATATACCAGAGTAACGCCATGTCGGACATTGAAATGCGGCACCGCATTTCCATGTGGGACAAGGAAATGCGGTGCATCATTTCCGTCCAGGTACCGAAAATACCAACACGGGTTCTATAAATTGGACAGACAACGAGGTTGGCATTGCAAATGCGGCGACGCATTTCCAGCTTGGCAATGGAAACTTCTTTTGGACAAGGGAATGCGGGTGCCGCATTTCCGTCCAACACTTCGAAAAGTGTGACATTTCCGACCAGCGCGATGGAATGCGTTACCGCATTTCCCGTGAGAGGGTCTGCAAATGGACAAATTGCGATGTCCGTTCTGGAAATGCGGCGCCGCATTTCCATGTCCGTCATCGACTTTTTTTTACAATGGAATGCGGTGCCAATTTTTGGTGATGGGCCTGCAGTTCGAACAACGACCATCCCCAATATGGAAATGCGGCACCGCATTTTCAATTCCGCCATCGACTCCTGTTCGACCTCCTTGTTCGACCTCTGTAAGCGTGGTGGCATCCATGCAATGAGCGGGAGAGGCCAAAACTGGCGTGTGGACAAAGGAAATTTTGGAAATGCGGCACCGCATTTCCAATCGGCCGATTACTTTTTACTATGCCAACATTGAAATGGAAAATTTAGTCCCTCCCTGTTTGGAAATGCGGTGCCCCATTTCTGATTTTGGAGCGTCGTGGTTTCAGCGATTGTGTGGCTGGATGCACACTGGAGAGGGTCACGAATGTCGGCAGAATTCCTTTATATACTCGAAGAGAATTACATTTACAGAGACTTCATTAAAATTCTATTAATCTGAAAAAAATCATCGAATCCTCATCCTGTTCTAGACTGTCCTGCTCGCTCCACCCCTCAGTGCCTTTCTCATCTCCAGCGGACTGCTCATTGGCCAGGCTTTCGAAAATCCCATCTTCCCTTGCGGAACTGTCCATCTCACCTCCGTTGGGTCGTCTTCCTATGTCGGCGTCGCTCATCCGCTGAATCACATATGTACTTCGTACCCCGTTACCTGTCTGAGCTGCTGCCAACTCTTTCCTTATCCTTTCTGTCCTCCCTAGCCTCTCCAAAATCTGCTCTACTTTACTGGGATTTTTCTCACTTCTTCTAATCGCTGTATTTGCGAGTTTAGCTGCATAACTAGGAAGGGAGTAGTCCCTCACCGGGCTCGTCATGAAGTCGGCCCTCGCAAAGAACGGGACATTCTTCCTGGCAGGAAGTGTAGGCCCTACATGTTTCGACCCGGACCCTGCAATCCTGCACATGACAATCATCAACGAGACTAATGAGAACCACAGTCGGGAAATTCGTTTGACATAAATGACCCAGAAGGCTTTGCAAACTTACAATGTTTGCACTCACTCGTATTCCGGGTTCTCCTCCGCATCAATGTCCACTGTGTCTTCCTCGGACTCCGACGAATCCGAGGAGACTTCCGCTCTGTCGGGAGCCTTAACATTCCGTTGCAGCCCTTCCAGATGGGATCCCCACACGGATGAATCCTCCTCGTAGGCAAAGAGGTGCCGGTCGGAAAACCGCCCAGCCCACATTGAGGCACCTGTTACAATGCCATCCACACATTACCACATGGCGCTTCAGATGTTGCGAACTACATCCTAACGAGAATTTGCAGAACAGCATAGATCAAGATTCTGCATACCTGTCCCACAGATGAGGTCGAGCACTGTGCCCTCCACGTCTGTGCATGTCTCCATAATTGTCTGAATGAAGGCAGGGCTCCGAGTCCGTGAGTACCGCAGGGGTTCCGTTGAAGTGAGGCTATGAGGGAGAAGTTCCTTGGGAACGTTGTTGAACAGAACGTCGTAATCGAGGGGTCGCAGTTCGGGTCAACCTTTCCTCCCTCCTTCCGGAAAGCAAAGGTGGAGTTCTCCTTCACAAAGCAGTATGCATCGAACTGCTTCGTCTGCATACACAGGGGGGAAAACGATTAGAAACCGAATGCGGCACCGCATTTGAAAAACCCAAGCAAATGAATGGACGAGTGCCAGTGTCGTAATCACCTTCTTCCCTTCCGACCGAAGGCCCAGTGTGTTGATGCACGTCCACTTCTTTTTCAGAATCGGGACGGCGCTCTTGCGGGTCCACTTCGCAATTCCTGTCTGAGTTTTTTTCCTCTGCTCGCCAGGACAACCACACAGCCTCTGTCGTCCAACACCATGCGGGCAAGCCCGAATCCTTTCTTCCAAAAGTCCTCCGAGTACCTGTTCCAAGATGGCAAAGCTTGCAGTCCTTCCACAGGCTCTCCGTCCGGAATATCCAAGATGATCATATCGCAAGACCACTCGGTGGCATTTCCGCCCCTCCTACAATCCTTGTCTGCACACACCCTCTCAAAGAACGAGACCATATTCTGAAATCCTGGGGTGTCGGAAGGCTCTTCGGCAGTCGCCTTCTTCAGTGCTCTGCCCTTCAGACCCTCCATGGTCTTCATGTATGCCAACTTGGCTGCCCGTCCATCCAAAGCCGCCAAGAAACTCTCATTTACACACTGGACTACTGTTTCGGGAGCCACTTTCGGCCTCTTCATTTCCACCGGCTCGAAAGGGTGCCCCCCTGGGGGGTTGAAGAGTGCCTTCTTTGCCGAGCCAGTTCTCGTGCCTCTCGTGACAACGGTGGGCACAGGGGAGGCAGCCTGCGTTTTGGGGGGTGGGCTGGTTGCAAAGTCTCCATCGGAGTCCTCTTCCTCACCCTCTTCCTGAACAGGCTGTTTCTGCTTCTTCGTTTTGGCGGGTGTCACAACAGCTGCTCCTTGCTGGCGAGTCCTCTTCTTCGACCCCTTCTGTTGGGCCTGCACAGCTGCATCCACCGTCTTTTGTGCCATCTCAGCTGCCTTTCTGGATTCTTCCAGAGCAGCAGATTCCTTTGCCGACTTTGGCCCAGCAGGGACACGTCTTTCCTTTCTCTTCTCTTCTGCCAAGGCGTGCAGATCTTTCTCAGACTCGTCAACAATACCGCCAGACATGTCCAGGTACCACGGGCATCCAACGAGATGCGCGGGATGCCATTGTTTCTGCATCTCGGGTGTGTAGACACAGCTTGGGCCCGCCACGGTCCAAGCCATGAAGAACGGGGGCTCTTGAGCCAGGGCCCCTGTCTGAAGGAGCACGTATTTCATATACCTGCAAGGCAGTCAGCATGCGTGAGCAAAAGTTGAGACCAACCTACTCGCAGAGTGCCACCGAAAACATAAAATGCGAATGCGGTGCCGCATTTCCGAGACAAACCTCGTAACCAGGCTTCGCATACAAGGGCAGCTGTGCTTCACCTGTAAACAATTCGCATTGCAGCTTTCCCCGCTCCCTCCTGATGTGTAAACTCCACGCTCCTTCTTGCTGTCTGTAGCTCTCTGGCGAAAAGGTTGTCCTTGTACGCACATCTGAAACGTGTCACGTAGTCTTCCAATGTCTGTGTTCCATCCCATTTGACGTACAAGCCGAACGAATTTGTGTGCATTACGACTTGCTCCTTCGCATTCGACATTACCTGCGATTCCCAAATGCATTGTCACGTAGCAGTTCAGGGAATTCATTTCAGAAAAGCAAATCTGGGGAAGTACCTTGAATTACCTGGAACCACCAAGTCATACGGTTGAGCCACACATCCACTGCAGGGTCGGAAACTTCCAGTGGAAAAGACCACATTGTCCTTATGCTCTCGGATGCATTCCAGATCGACAGCCACCGTGTCTGCCATTTCCGATCCAATGTCAGGAGCTGGAAGAGAGTGGCTATTGCTAGGAAGGAACTTCAGTGCATTGAAACCTCACCTTCTCTTTCGCCTCCACACATGCCGTTGAGAGGTGATGCAGTTTCTCCAATTGCATGGTCGGCTGCATGGCCCGAGAATAGTGTTTTGCAATCTCGGGGATGAAGTCCTTTCCAAGTGCCGGATCTGCAATTGCCACCAGCTTCACAAGCTTTGACTTGTATTTGGTTCTGGACTTGACACCGGCTTCCTTCAAGTGCTCAGTCAATGACTGCAACGTTTTGACCTGCCCCTCACTTTCCATGAAGAAGCGTTTGGCATGGGCCAAATCCAGCTTGATGTTTGACTGCCAACAAAAACATGCAGAAGCGTTACATTCGATTCATGTGGAAACATTACTGAAATTGGGGAAGGATGAGCAGGGAAATTGGAGGACGACTTACTTCGTATATCACCTCCACCATTCCATCCATAGTGAGACGATACCATGTCCGGTCTGTTTTTGCAACGGCTTTCTGAATGAGCTCGGGCTCCAGCATTTCCGCAAACATCTGCGGATCAGTGAGACCAGTTTTCCTCACCCTGTACAGCATATGTGCCATGTGGGTATGCACGTACGCATTCTCAGTGACCCTGCAAGGCACACTCTCCAGTTCAGTACACGGAAGCACGGAAACAAACCAGAATGGAAACCGAAATGCGGCACCGCATTTCGAACGTGCTAGGGAGGGTATGAGTATCTTACGAGTTGAGGTCCGCCATGGCATTCTTGAGCAGGGAGGAGTCTGCCGCCTTCACCTTCAGGATGACACACTCCACCATGTAATGCCAGCCAATGCTTGGCATGGTTCTGCTTGATGTACTCCCACCAGGCGAGAAGTCGGTGATTCCCGTCCCACACAAAAGAACATTTTACCCGACATATGGCCGAAGTCTGGATCACCCTTCAGCGTCGCCTCGAATTCGTCGTTGCGAGTGTGCCAGTGGGTATCCCACGTTGACAATTCATCGGCAGTGGGTCCACGAGTTTCGCCGTCCTCATTCTCAATGGAAACGTAAAACGCTGCCGATCCCAGACGGTACCCTTCTCGAAATGCGAACTTGAGCTTATCCACATCTCCGGGAAGGGCCTGCCTGACGATGGGAAGGGAGACCATGCGACAGAGTGGGATTCGAAGAGTCCGCTGGAATACCCTGCTGCCCAGAACTCTGCCAATGCTACTGTGTGTCTCCTCCAACATTTTATCCGCTGCACTTTTGAAATCCTCCGGAGACATGTCTGTAGGTGCCGGTAGTGGCTGAGCAGCTGGAGCATCCTCAACTGGAGCTGCACTCTGGGGCCTGTCTGCGGGCAATTCTGCCATTGCAGAGGCCTCCTCCGGGCCTGCTTGCTCATCGGTGGTGAGGTCTTGCTGCGAACGTTGAGCGGCAGCACCCTCCTCCGGTACCAAATCGAGATCAACGGTCGATCCATTGCCTTCGCTGCAGCAGAGTCGGCCCCAACATCTGCAGGCGGGAAATCCTCCAGGAACTGAGCTTCAGCTCGTGGAAGCGGTTTTGCGGGAGATTGTTCGCCGTCGCCCTGATTGCCTTCTGCTTCCTCATCCTTGCAGGTGAAGGTGTCTGCTGCAATTGAATCTGTCTTTTACCCTGCTGCTTCATTCGCGTTGGGGGGGTGAATCGGCCTGAGCCGGTTCAGAAGCCAGTAGAGGGACGGGCTGCTTCTTCTTCGACTTTGCTGGAGAAGGGCCCGACCCCTGCTGGCGATTCTCCATGACCGAAGAACGCGAGTCGATCTCTGGGGCTTTGAACTTGCCCTTCGAAGACGCGTCTTTGAATCGCACAGGGCTAGGCCCGGCAGGAATACCCGCGCTCGGGATCGGGTGGGTGTACGTGCTGCAGCTAGCTCCTCGGACTCTTCCTGCGGCTCTTCGGATTCCTGCGATCCCTCCAGCACGTCCACCTTTCCTGTTAGGCATGCAAACATGTTCTGCATTCAAGTCTCCTAGCATTCAGTCTAAGAATTACAGAAGCAAAATGGGGGTTCGGTGCTCGATCAGCTGCGCGCAGCCCGATCGCATGGAGCTCTCACTGGTGGCTGGGTTGCCTGAGTGGCCTGCTGCTCGGAGATGGCAATCTCCTCCTGTAGACGCATCTGCTTCCTCCCCTTCGGCATTGGCCTACGTCCGAAGTATAATTTCCGGAGCTTGCGACGAGGTCTCCTGTCTGGTGCACGAACTCCCCCCCTCTCAGGTTCGAGCATAAGAAGAACAGAGAGAGGGAAAAGGGGCAAAGAGTGCAGATGGAAAGGGCGCGAGAGGGGTGACTGAGGAGACACGACAAAAGTAGATGAAACGGCGGTGATGCACCACTTGGGTTCGAAAGGGTTGGACGAAAGTGTCTCCTCGTGGAGTTTGCGTCATTACGAAATTCGAATCGTTCAGGGTACGCCTGCCGTCCGAAAAACAAACATCATTATCCAACGGTCAGGCCGCGCCGCCTCATGCCCCTTCAGTCAGATAGAGTGCCGACATGTGCAGCAATTCCGTTGCTCCACGTGTTCACATTTCAAGGCATTTCCGTCCCAGCGTCTGATGAGTTGGAGCGAAAATGCGAATGCGGCGCCGCATTTCCGTTAAGTACCATCACGAAGCTACACATCCGTACTTGTTGGAAGAAAATGCGGCACCGCATTTCCGTTCCACCTTCACATACCTTAGTTGTTGAACGGAAATACGGTGCCGCATTTCCGTCCCACAGCTCCATGTATGAGATTCAAAGGGAAATGCCGCCGCATTTCCGTTCTGGAATGTCGAAAGGTGCGATTCGGACGGGAATGAGGCACAACATTTCAGTTCCCGTGGTTCATGATTTTCAATGTGAACGGAAATGCGGTACCGCATTTCCGTTCCCCCTTCACATACGTTAGTTGATGAATGGAAATGCCGTGCCACATTTCCGTTCGGGAAAGTATAGAGGTCTCACCTGGACAGAAATGCGGTGCCGCATTTCCGGTCTGGAAAGTTTGAAGGTCTCACATGGATGGAAATGCGGCAACACATTTCCGTAGCACAGCTCCAGGCCCATATACAAAACGGAAATGCGGCGCCGCATTTCCGTTCTAGAATGTCGGAAGGTGCGACTCGGACGGAAATGCGGTGCCGCATTTCTGTTCCCGTTGCGCACGATTTTCAGTCAGAACGGAAATGCGTACCGCATTTCCGTTCTGTAGAGTATTAACGTCTGACGCTGGCGGAAATGCTGTGCCGCATTTTCGTTCCACAGCTCCATGCCTCACATACAAAACGGAAATGCGGCGCCGCATTTCCGTTTTGGAATGTCGGAAGGTGCGACTCCGACGGAAATGCGGTACCGCATTTCAGTTCCGATGTTTCAGGATATTTCATCAGAACGGAAATGCGGTGCCGCATTTCCCTTTTGAATCTAATACATTCCGTTCTGGAATGTTGGGAGGTGCGACTCGGATGGAAATGCCGCATTTCAGTTCCGATGGTTCACGATTTCAGTCAGAACGGAAATGCGGTACCGCATTTCCGTTCTGGAATGTTGGTAGGTGCGACATACGCTGCCGCATTTCAGTTCGATGGTTCACGATTTTCAGTCAGAACGGAAATGCGGTACCGCATTTCCGTTCTGGATAGTATGAATGTCTCAACGGTCGGAATTGCGCTGTATGAAGCTGTCGGAATCGCACTCGGCTCCATGCATCAGATACAAAATGGAAATGCGGCGCCGCATTTCCGTTCTGGAATGTCGGAAAGTGCGACTCGGACGGAAATGCGGTGCCGCATTTCTGTTCCCGTTGTTCATAATTCTCAATCAGAACGGAAATGCGGTACCGCATTTCCGTTCCACCTTCACATACCGTGCTTGGTGGATGGAAATGCGGTACCGCATTTCCGTGGAGAGTATGAATGTCTTTTAAGGACGGAAATGCTGCAGCATTTCTATCCCTCAGCTCCATGCATCAGATACAAAATGGAAATGCGGCGCCGCATTTCTGTTCCCTTGTTCATAAATCTCAATCAGAACGGAAATGCGGTACCGCATTTCCGTTCCACCTTCACATACCGTGCTTGCTGGATGGAAATGCGTTACCGCATTTCCGTTCTGGAGAGTATAAAGGTTTCCCCCGGACGGAAACTCGGTGCCGCATTTCCGTCGCTCTGGTGCATGACCAAGATGCAATACGGAAATGCGGCGCCGTATTTCCGTCCACCAGCAATCGAAAGAATCACTCGGACGGGAAATCTGGAACCTGAATGGGTTGCATTGTTCCGAAACAACACAATTGCGGCCAGTCTTGATGAGCACAACTTGGTTGTCTGACCGTTTTAACTAACAGTCCTGGCACTTGTCAGTGCGAACGTTCCTGTCTGCACCGAGAATACTGCTGGATCCACCCTCAGGAGAAACTGTCAGGAGATGTTATTTCGTCGCCGAATCGGCCATCATTGTCATACTTACTGGCTATGGAATCAAACCTCCCACCTTCATGCATGTAGCTTGAAACAATACTTTCCACTTCAATGTGCGACTTCCAATCGTCGATGGACTCCGCAGATCCACTTAGATGGTGCCTGTGAGCCTTGGTCTGTCGCTATACTGAACCTCGCACTTGCCAACTCCGTGCGGTGTTCGATGGCTCCGAATTCCTACGCTATAGTTTGCTGTCCTCCGCAACTTGGGAGAGCCTGGATCCCAAACGAGGGAGGACTTTGCAGAGTGACTGAAACTTACCTTTGTTCCAAATTCAAGCTCAAACCGGGCACAGTTTATTTGGAAGAAGAAAGGAAGGATGTTCCTGGACAGGTTGACGAGACCATTGTCGTGCTAGGTAACGACGGAGGTTGCGGAATCGAATGGCACGTTCCCCCGTCAGACACCATCCTGTACCGAGCTGTGGGAATGCCCATTCCCTTTCCGAATCAGTCGCTGCCCACACCATCCACAAAGGAGTCCGGAAAACCGAGAGGCGGCCACTGCCAACAGAGAGGTATGCAACGATAATCATTCCCGACCTGGACCGTCAAGACCCTCCATAGCTTCTCGTGTGGACGTATTCGACATTTCCGACGAGGAAGATGATTGCATTGAGGTACCCATGTCCTCCACACGGTCGTTCAAATCCGGCATGGACGTCTCTGTCGGTGCTACGCATGTGCCCTCGAGCATAACTCCAACCCGGTCCATTGTGCAGCTCCTACGACAACATCACCTCGATGGTTCTCGCTCCGAGCTGGCTGCTCTCGACTATGCCAAATTCCAGTCAGAAAGGTAACGTTTGCCTCCCGAAGTCGATGGCAATGTCATCTTCGAGTTTCCACCTGTTTCTTCGTCAAAGAAAGCCTCCGGGATGTTAACAGACATGGATCGAAAGCATGACGGACACCCCTGGTGTGTGACGAAGACCAGTAGCACGAAAATTGCTGATGGTTCGTGTACGATATGTCCTCTGTGCGGGGAAGCTGAGGTGCCTCAATCCCACCTGCTTCCACTTTCTCTCCAAAGGAGGGCGGAGAAACGAGACGGATTGGACTGGCACAACGCATCATCCATTCATTGTCTCCAGCCAAGCTCCTGCGGGTTCTTTCAAGTGTGCACATTGCAAAGAACCACCGACGTGCATGTCCATGTGCAGAGCCAAGCAATATTACGTAATCCATTTGCTCCCGGACTTGACTAGAGCTTGCATACACGTTGGGGTCCACTGCCACCCCTTGGCGAGAGGCAACATGCGTGAGGCTGTGCAGGAAGCACACGACATCATAAAAGAGGAGGTGAAATTGAGCCCCGGAGCCAGACCAAAGCAGATTCAGCTGAAGGCAGCCCACAAGATTGCTCTTGGCAAAATCATGTCTGAAGATGGTTCCGACCGAGAGCCCTTGACCGAAGACGAGATGCGTGACCTCTTGGAGTCCGTCTCGCACGTTTGTAGTCCGAATGTGCGGAATCACATCGTATCTTGCAAGCAGGAGTTCGGCAGGGGGTCGGACATGTACTCAATCCTGGAGGTGAAACGAATGACTGGATATGACTACATCCAAGGTAGCAGGTTTCCAGGGCAAGGCAGCGAATCCGATCGTTGTTACATTTTCAAAATGTCGACGTGTGGGCCTGGGAGTGGAGTCGACTTGGTCACTCGCATGACAACTGGAAACTTGTCGAATGCTTGGTGATGTTTGATCACATCAAGCGAATTACAAACCATCATGACTATGGGTGCGCATGTTTATGACTATCACTCCAAGAGCTCATGACGATTGCAATCTGCGAGATGAAAGGAGGACACACAGTCCATGCATCTGTGGGAGGGCATAACGAGCAGATGGCAAGGGCGGGATTGCCAGAGCCCAATTTCAGGATTCATGGCAGACACGCTGGGGAGGTTGCGGCGTGTGTACGAGGTTTGCTATTTCATGAGCATGAGCGGCATGAGCGGCATGAGCGGCATGAGCAGAGTAGTAACACAATCGGTTTTCATGAGCAGAAGTACAAATTTCGAAAATAAAAAAACAATAAAAAACAATAATTTAATGCAATGTGTCAGAAAAAACAAATATATTATTCGGCCCCTTGAAGGGAAAATTGCACTTTTTGACAGTTGTGCTCATGATATTTCGTCTTCCGCTCATGCCAATTCCCAGCGACATGTGCAAATATGGCGCCGAATTTCGCGGTAATAGGGTCCGTAACCTGAAAAAACGGCGACGTATTTCGCGGCAATAGGTCTCTCTGGCGAAAAATGGTGCCGAATTCCGCGGCTATAGGTCCCCTCATGACAGGTAATTCGGCGCCATTTTTCAGTGCATGTTCGGACTTAGCCAGTTTTCGGCCCAAAAAAGAGAAATTCGGCCATTTTTTCCAGACAATTGCCTTAGCCACATTTTTCCAGACAGGTACCAGTGCATGTTGGGACTTAGCCAGTTTTCGGCCCCAAAAAGAGAAATTCGGCGCCATTTTCCCAAACACAGTACCAGTGCATGTTGGGACTTAGCGAGTTTTCGGCCCCAAAAAGAGAAATTCGGCGCCATTTTTCCAGAAATGGCCCCACAACTGCTTCTGTTGGATCTCAGTTTGAATGGAATATTGCCTCATTCCAGGAGTTTTGGGGTGCATTTCATTACACTGCAAAAAAAAAGTCTGATACAGCAAAATGCATTTGAAAATATCCATATGGAGGATTCCGTTTGCCCCATCAATGATTTCTGGAATCCCTAAGGAGGAGTTTGTGCAGCTCGTTCACGCTCAACGCCGGTGCATGAATAAAGTCATCAATAGTCACGTTCATCCTCAACCTCTTCAGGTAAATGTAATACAGATGCTTGCACGGATAATACTTCGAACCCTTCTTTGCTTCCATCAACGAGAAGTCCGTACAGTTGCAAGTCGGCTCCACTCCAATCGTAATTGTGTATACATCGTCGCGTACAGCCGAGCCGGCCGTTGCCATCCGATACACACGCCCAAGGCCGGGTGGGGTACGTCCACGGAGCTCTGAATAGTGCAAGCCATCCCAAGAGCATTGGCAATCCGAGTCTCATTCAACTTGTTGGGAGGGTGTCGTCTCTTCACTCTTCCGAATCGCATTGTGGGATGTGCAGAATTGTCCAATCCGTCTCTACTGGACCGAGCAGTCTGCAATGGCTGGGTCTGAGGAACCGGAAATGCGTGGGCCGGGATGTCTGTGCGTTGCACCATTCGAAATCCTGCTGCAGATAGAGCATCCGCCTCATTCTGAGAGAGGCTGCAACCCGGTGCAACAGGCCAGACGCCCGGAGGCTCCGGCATTCCCTGAATCCCGTACTTGGGCTTGCCAAATACACAGGTCATTATGTCGTGCCTACAGAACCAAAATGTCTGCGTTGTGGCGTGAGCAAATGTGGGAGTCAAAAAATCTGCCGCTGAAACAAGGTGCAGGTACAGCACCGTGTGGGTTCCTCCGAATCATCTCACCACAGCGTGCTCTCGTATCCACCCGGATGGCGCAACACTTCCTCGAAATGCCGGCAATGTCCTCGCAATTCTCCACTGTGACTCCGACACTCTTGTCTCCACAATGGAATGTTGTATTGCTTTACTACAGATGGCTCGTTATGTTGCCGGGCACGCCGCCTGTGCTCAAAGGAGATGGCGATCTTGAACGTGCAGGACTTCCGGTGCTCGACGAGACCTCCTCGGACAACATCACCGGACCACGAGGAGCGTGCGAATATTCTTGTCAGCTCGCCATGAATCCTCTTCTCCGCCAGGTGCCTCGTCAAGTCTTCGTCTCACTGGACGGTATGAACATCTCCTTCCAAATGTTGGCCTCTTCGCAGCAATGGCGTGTCCCGAAGGCCCTCTCGCAAGCCGCCGCCCACTTCCGAGGATTCTTCGATCTGGAGGCAGTCCGCATCAGCATTTCCTGCCTGTCCGGCCCCAAGCCCCACTGTTTCCCTTTCAAGAACTCGTTGTACCTGCATTGCTGCATATATTGACCTCACAATGTCCTCCGTTGTGGCAGTGAGGATGTCCACCAGATGCGCCGCAGAGGAGGCACGCCAGGAAGAGTGCACTGATTCGGCCATGTTGTCGTGGGCATGTCGGTGTCGGAGTCGAGACACATTTCCTGCACAAGCACATGTTGAGGTTACAAGCAAGTTACAAATATGGCCAAGAATAATATCCAACGGGACGCGAATTCGTGCAACTCACCTCCCGCATATAGTCGCCGAACTGGAGGAAACGATAATGCCACCATGCTAGCCAACTGACCATTGCTCCTTCGTCTGATTTCCTTACAGCACCTGACGATGTCCACCAAGCCCGTATGCATGCAAACTGTGTCTCTGCATCATCCAAGGTGGGAGCGCGCTTCCACGCAAGGCACATGGAACGGTGCTCCTCTCTGAAATCTGGCGCCACGAGCCTGGTTGTGTACTGCGAAAGGCTCTGCAGAAAATGGAACCCACAAGATCTCTCCTTGCCTTCCATGGGAACATTGGGGTCTTGCCCGTACACCCTTCGGATGGCAGCCCAATTTGCTTGTGCGTTGTCCGCCATGAAACCACGGAAATTGGGAGGGGGCAATCCCGCCTGGCCATCTGTTCGTTTATTCCCTGCCAAAGAAGCATCTCCGATTGTGTGTCCTCTCCTTTCATCTCACAAATAGCAATTGTCATTAGCATCCTGCAGTGGGTGTCGTAGACATGTGCACCCATTGTCACCCACTGGTGATTTGTAATTCGCTTGATATGGTCGAACATGACCCAACTGTTTGACAAGTTCCCACTCGTCATCCTGTCGACCAGTTCGACGCCACTGCCAGGTCCACACGTGGACATTTTGAATACGAAACAACGATCTGCCTCAGTCCCTTGTCCTGGAAACCTACTTCCATGAATGTAGTCATATCCACATCGTCGCTTCACCTCCAGAATGGAGTGCATATCCGAGCCACGCCCAATTTTTGTTTGCATGAGACAATGTGGTTTCGGACATTCGGTGAACATACGTGGGACACCGACTCCAGCAATGCCTCCATTTCCTTCTCGTCGAGAGGAACTCTATCGGAGCCGTCTTCCGACATAATTCTGGCCAATGCCATCTTATGGGCGGGAGCTGTATCTGTTTGGGTTTGGCACCCGGTCTCAACTTAACCTCCTCCTGAACGAGCTGCTGCTTCGTGGGCAGCCTCCCGCGAGTTCCCCCTCGCCAATTTGTGACAATGGGAACCAACGTGTATGCAAGCTCGGGTGAGGTCAGGGAAACGGTGCAACACATAGAACTTGGCATTACAAACAGACATGCAGTGTGGTGGTTCTTTGCAATGCGCACACTTAAATGTGGAGTTCGGAACCTTCTCCTGAGCTCGAAATGGTTGGTGAGCTGTGCCTGTCCAATCGGTCTCGTTCCTGTGACCTCTGGATTTAAAGTGGAAGCAAGTTGGGGAGAAACACCGCAACGCGCCCGCACAAACAACGTAGCGCACCCGCACACCATCAAGCTTCATGCTGGTGGTTTTGGTAACGCACCAAGGATGACCGTCATGTTTTCTATCCATATCTGTCAACATTCCGGACGCCCTCGAGTAGTCCGCCCGAGGAGGGAACTCAAAGAAGATATTACCGTCGACGTCGGCGGGAAGGCATGTAACCGATTTAATTGCGAACTTGCTGTAGTCCAGCCCGGCCAGCTCCGACCGGTGTCCCTCCAGGTGAAGCCCTCGCAGAATTTCTAGAATAGATCGAACTGCGGTGCTCGTGCTGGGAATATGACTCCCTCCTCCACTGACGTCCATTGAGGACTTGCCTGATCTCCAGGACGACCTCGGAACTTCCATGACCTCGTCTGAGTCGGACAGGTTGTGAACAACCCGGTTCTCGGTCGTCTTCATGGATGGGTTCGGCTCTGGATTTACTTCGTTGCGGACTTCTCTCTTTGAGGTACCCACTCTCTGATTCGCGGATTGTTTCGTGGAAGGCGCCAGGATAGACGGTGCATTTGGCGGGCAAATGAGTCCCCAACAGCCCTGTATATGACGCTGTCCGATGGTGGAACTCGCCATTCCCTGCCATCGCCGAAATCATCGTGGAGCACAACAATACTCTCGACAACAAGGCCGTTGAGTCCTTCCTTTCCTCCTCCAAAAAAACCGACCCCGGTTTCAGGTGGTATCGAACGCACAGATATTTCTCCATCACCCGGCAGGTGTCCCCTCTGCACGGAAATGAAGCTCTATGCTCGTGAGGAGGGCAGTACACTGTAGCGCTCGGGTTTTCCGCCATGGGAGATGTGCACACAAGACTGCCAGGATGGCGTGCGGGGAAGCTCCCTGGTAGAAGGGGGGGTGCAGCGATGGGAATGAATGCGATGCCGATTTGTCCGAGCGACGAAGCCTGATCCAAATCCAGGGAGCCAACTATCTCAAAAATCCACAGTCAGAGTGTTAATGAACCTTGTCTCCGGAATGCGGCCCCTGGTCTTTGCGCAATAACTGCCAACGGTATGCAGTCAGAAAGTGGGGGGCCGTCCGGATGATGACGGCTGAAGGGGAGAAGCCGGCACCGTGCCGTCACATTACTACCCCCGAATGGAAATTCGGCACCCAATATCCAACAGAGGAAGCCCGGATGAAGTCGCCTCGGGGCAGAGGCCGTGTGCGACAGAGAAATCCCCTGGATGGAGATTCGGCGCCGAATTTCCATCCCCCCCAAAGGGAGTCGTGTCGGGGGGTCAGGCCGAAAACTGGACGGCATAAAAACATCCCCAGATGGAAAAACGGCGCCGAATTTCCATCCGGGGCGGTTCGGATGCAGTCGGGGAGGGGGAGTGGCCTGCACTTGGCCGTCACATTTCAACCCCCGGACGGAAATTCGGCACCGAATATCGAACAGGGGACGCCCGGATGAAGTCGCCTCGGGCGCAGAGGCCGGCGAGTGTGCGACAGAGAACATCCCCTGGACGGAGATTCGGCGCCGAATTTCCATCCGGGCCCCCCAAAGGAAGTCTTGTCGGGGGGTCAGACCGAAAACTGGCCGACATAAAAACCTCCACAGATGGGAAAACGGCGCCGAATTTCAATTCGGGGCCGTTCCAATGCAGTCGGGGAGGGGAGAGGTCGGCACCTGGCCGTCATATTTCAACCCCCGGGACGGAAATTCGGCACCGAATATTCTCCGACAGAGACCATCCCCGGATGGAAATTCGGCGCCGAATTTCCAAGCGGCCGCCGGCCCCAGGCGCAGACTTTTGCCCACTGCCCTGGCCCCGGAAATTCGGCAAAATGGATGGAGATTCGGCGCCGAATTTCCATCCTGCAGGTAATTCGAATCCCGGCGCCGTTCATTTCCATGGTAAAATGGATATTCGGCGCCGCCAAGGAAGGGTGCAGGCGCCCAGATGAGGCCCAATCGGCGCCTCAATTACCTGCACCCTTAAAGTGGCGAATGGAAATTCGGCGCCGTGGGCTCGGCCGGCACCCGGCTGGGGCTGCCCCAGCGGCAGCCACTAAGGGCTTAATGGAAATTAAATTACTGCTAAGCTTAGGATGGAAATTCGGCGCCGGAAACTGGCAAAGGCTTTTTGACGGCTGGCCTGACCCTGGCAAAGCCGCGAAAAGCCTGGCCGACGGCGGCCAAAAGATTTTACAAAGGCTTTGGAAAAATTACTGGCAAAACGCTTTTTTTACCTGGCAAAGGCATTCTTTCCACCCTGGCGGATGGAAAAACCTGCTTTGCTGCGGCGGGCCGGCGCCGGAAATTACCTTGCGTGCACGAATTACCTCTACGTTGGAAATTCCGGGACTGTTTACGTCGATTTTCATCCGACATGGAGGGCTTCATCCGACATTTAATTGCGCAGTTGGGCAATAAATGTCGACGGCCGTCGGTTATTATTCGGGCTGGCGACGCATGGCTTCCTGGACACGTACCCTAAATCTCATGCTAAACTTGGCTTAACATGGTATTCCAGGCATGTACCCCAAAAAAGGAGATCTTTTTGGCTGGGACTTACGCCTGAAGGGCGTGGCTCTCCTGAGAGACCTCACATCCAGACCGCGGCGGAAGTTGAAAGCTCTGTACTACGGACGACGGCCAATCTCTCGCATGGCCAAACTGAAGCTCCAGCAGGAGATTCCAGTGTCTTGCTCACAACCTGCGCCAACTGAAGCCGAGTACTCTCAGGCAAGCCACTTCTGCTTTCGGTTTGTTCGATTTTTTTTGCTTTCGCTTTGTTACCTCGCTTTGTTTTTGCATCTTCATCCTGGCTTTGCTGTATGAGTGAACTTTAGATAGTTGAGTGAACCTTAGATTGTTTGCAATGCGTGTGCAAATCCGGCAGCTCTGGAGAAGGCTGCTTGTGCATGTCATTCTTAGGCAATGGTTGCATTTGTTTTCATTGTTGTTGCATGGCTCTCCATACTTCCTAAACTTGTTATGTTTTCATTTTTGCTACATGATTGTTGCTATGGTGGTTGCGCTGCTCGTTGCGATGCTGCTTTTTGCACCGATGTTGGTTTTCACGATTTTTGTCAATGACAGAGTGACGACGAGCCCGGCACGCTGGTGGTATCATCGACAGCTCCAACTCATCGCATGTTTGAATCGCCCAACTTGGGGCGAGAGGGCAAACTTAAACCTTTTGTTGGTGGACGGGAGGACTTGCAACGAGATTACGACAGAGTAGGCATTGGGGAGGTTGGTGCAGGCGGCATGGCAGGTGAAGGGCGTGAGGACATGAGGACAGCAGATCCGGCAATGGAGGTTGTTCATGCACATGCAGTAGGGCCCGCCCACGCAAAGAAAAGAAGAAAGCTAAGCACATGCAATCCCGGCGAGAGAGCAGTCACGGGCTGCGGAGGGGGGAGTGAGCAGTGCGCGCGAGGGTGTCAGTTCGCCTCAATCAAAGGTGGTCGTCCTGGAGGGCTCCCCTGCTGCCCTAGTAAGAAACAGAAAGCCCGTGAGAGGGCAAAAGAGAGGGCAAAAGAACAGACGACAGAATGCTAGCCAGGAGGAAAGACAAAAGGCAGCTGAAGAGGCCAGGGGTGCCCAAATGACAGATGCCAATGTAAGCGAGGGACCCACAGAGACGGTGGATCCCTACAAGACACCACAGAGAGGCGCACACCGGTTAGACCATCGCGGGCAAGAGCAGCCCCGCAATTACCCATACGGTGGAGAGTGGAGGAGAGGAAAGAACACCTGAAAGAGCACGGATTGTGCAAGTTCGAGGTGAAGCCAGGGAGAGGGCAGTAGAGACGAGAGTGCTGGAGGTGTTTCGCAGGTGGCTGACCCTGTTGAGGAGGACGACATGGAGGTTTCTGACCAGGATGACATCCTCCCGGACATCCCCAGGCCCCAAACCCGGAGCATAGCTGGATTTGGCGGTCCTGGTGGGCTGCCGGAAAACCCCTCTGCAGCAGACGTCATGTCTGAGGCGGATATGAAGTTGGCCGCTGCCAAGATGTTGGAGGCAACCCACAGCAACATTGGCAGGGTGCTGGGGGCATGGTGTACCCGGCCAAGCTTCGAATTCCCCTTTGCCGCTTGGTGTCATTGCAGGTGGTGAGACCTGCCCTCCCAGGCGATATCGACAAGCTGAAATTCTCTTTCCGGGATGGATATCGAATGGGGTCTGCCGCCTTTTACGTTTCCATTGAGAACGACCACGGAGCTTCCCGTGCCCACACTTCCGATGAGGTGGACAAATGGGGTCCCCATTGGCAAACGCGAAATGAGGAGTTCGAGAGATCGATTGCTAGTGATCCTCTTTTCCAGCACATGTCCGGTAAGATGTTCTGTGGGACGGCAATCATCGCCTCCTGGCATGGATGGAGCACATTGCCCAAGCCCACCCAACGATCTCGATTGGCATTTCGCCGTCGATTGTGTTGTGCTGAAGGTTGCGGGGCCCAAAGATCGCAGTCTTCTCAAAGCTGCAATGGCCGACATCAACTCGTAAGCTACAACCCCTCTCGCTTTTGGACTTTGAATTTGGAAGTCATTTCATTGCGAATCCTCATATATGATGAAAATTCCCATTTCAGTATTGTTTGATGGAAATGTGGCACTGCGCCTTCATTGGGCTGTGTCGCGGCCCTTTGCCTTGAGGGCAGGGGGTCGGGACACATGAGGGGCTGCCCCTGTGGTGGGGGCAGCGGCAGCGATAGGTATGGGGGGCTGAAGCACCCTTGAGTGCCCAAGGCACTCAAGGAGGCGGAGGCGCTCACTAGGTGGAGCCCCGCACACCGGGTTGCGGTGGGGTGGCTCCACAAGGGGTGGTGGTAGCTTAGTGGGACTTAGTGGGGGTGGCATAGGACTCACCATGGGGTGGAGACCTCGAGGTGGGAGTCGTGGGGAGTCTTGGGACTCATCACGGTCCATTGGGGCCGCGGTGAGTGGGCCAAGACTCACCGCGACTCACCACCGGGAGTCGAGGGTTTTCGTGGTGGTTCGCCATAAAATGGCATGGCTGGTTATGAAACCCCCGCGGACAGCTACAGAAGTATATATAGGGAGTAGTAACCCCGAGAACGGTGCAAGCCCGTTGGTGACCAAAAACTAGTGAGTAAGCGAGCGAGCCGGAAAGCGACCAAAGAGTGGGGAGCTGTTCCGGACTGCCATCTACCAAAGGGAATTCTCCTAGTCCAAATAGGTGGAGGGTTTAGAGGGAAGCGGAAGGGGACCGTTATGTCCCGGTGAGCAGCCGAAACTCCAAGTTGGCCCGGCGGCCAGGTTGGGAGTCAGGCGCGCGCATCAAAGCGAGTAACTATGACTTGAAGGGGAGTTTACCGAAGTGAGGTGTGCGACACTTGGTATCAGAGCTTAGAGTTCAGTACGCGATCGTCCTTGGGATTGGCCTCATCATGGGGTCGGGCAAGCCGAAGCGAAAGCGGAACGGCCCAAAAGATGATGATCCCGGTGAGCCCGATGGGGGCGACGTGTCACCGAGGCGGCCGTTTGAGGAAGCATGTTTCCGAAAACGAGGCCGCTCAGGAGCGGGAGGAATCCGAGGAGTCGGAGCCCGAGGAATCTTGAGAGCTCCGACAAACCAAGAGATGCCTCCCATGCCGGCAGCCTTTTGGGAAGGGTTGTTGGCGCAGTTTGGCGGGACGTTGAAAGACGTGTTGAAGGCGGCTAATGCCACTTCCACTAAGGCAAAGTTTAAGGTGAAGCCTAAGGAACCCGGCACCTTCGAGGGCGTTCGAAACCGGAAGGCACTCAACACCTGGCTCCTGGAGCTAGAGCAGTACTTCCGGGCGGCCAAGTTGAGTGACGAGGATCGGGTGGAAGTGGCTCCCACCTATTTGAGGGGCTATGCTCAACAATGGTGGCAGAAACGCCTTCACGACCGAGGCCCAAGCCCGGAAACCTTGAACTGGAGTGGTTCAAGGAATTGATGAAGAGACAGTTTGTGCCCCTCAACGCGTCCTGGCTTGCCCGGGACAAGATGAGGAATTTGAAGCAAACAGATGACATTCGGGGGTATGTCCAGGCTTTCAATGTGCTGTTGCTCGAAGTCGCGGACATGGCAGAACCAGAAATGGTCTTCAACTTTGTGGCGGGACTGGCCCCATGGGCTAGGCGGAAGTTGGAGGAGAAGCCACCCAAGACTTTGAACGAGGCAATTGAGAGAGCTGAATGTTTCTCGGATGTCCCTAGGGGTGAGAGACAAGGCCGTACGGAGCTGAACCACAAGAAGACCCGGCGGGAAGGTGACTCCTCCGACCGGAAAAGAAGTGGGATAGGCCACGCGGCGAAATGGCACGTGGAAATCGAAGGGAGGGCCTTCACACGTCAAGGCGGCACCCGGTGCTTCGAAAGGAAAAAGCGGGTGGAGCGCTTATGGCGGACAGAAGGCGACCTTTGATGGAGTGTGTTTCAATTGCGGGGAGCCCGGGCACATGGCCAAGAAGTGCACGAAGCCCCGGCAATTGAACATGACTCGGGCGACCCACGGAGCTGTCGGAAGATACCATCAGTCGCTTGGTGGAAGCGGTGGTCGCCAGGACTTGCAAGGTAGGCAAATTTTCTTGTGAGTTGTATCAGGAAACTGGCGCCTTACGAAAAGGGAGTCAGTTATTGTTCGTGGATGGGATAATATCCGGAACTAATGTGTCGTTGTTGGTGGACACAGGAGCGTCGCACTCCTTCATGACGCCGGCGGCGCGCGAAAGTTGGGACTCCCGACAAGTGACGTGGGGGCCTCTATTGAGGTGCGCTCTGCCAAAGGAGAACCTCAGTTGGCGACAAGGTTGGCGTTTGATGTTCCTCTTCAACTGGGGAGTTGGGAGGGACGTGAGAACTTCACTATCTGCGAGATCGATGGAGTGGATCTCATTTTGGGGATGACCTTTTTGAGCAAATCCGGAGCGGTCATAGATGGCCGCAAGAGAGTAGTCACGCTGCCATGTGGGAATGGTGGCGAGGTTTTACGAGTGTCGGAAACGCCCAAATCCGTGGGAGGGCGAATAAACCTTCTATCAGCAAAGGAGTGGGCCGTGGAGGAGGCACACGAGTCCCAGTTTTTGCTTTACATTAGAGAAGTGAAAGGAGAAGGCGATGGGGAGCCGAGCCCAGATTGGATCAAGGGGATTTTGGAGAAATACCAGGATGTGATGCCGGAGGATTTACCAAGCGGCTTGCCACCGCGAAGAGGAGTTGACCACAAAATTGAGGTGATACCGGGATCGGAACCGCCTGCCAAGGCGCCCTACCGGTTGAGCCACAAAGAGTTGGTCGAGCTGAAGACTCAGCTCAAGATCTAATGTCAAAGGGGTACATCCGGCCGAGTAAGTCACCTTACGGAGCCCGGTGCTATTTGCAGACAAGAAGGATGGGACGCTGCGGATGTGTGTCGATTACAGGGCTCTGAATAAGGTGACTATCAAAAACCGGTACCCTTTGCCAAGGATCGACGACCTCTTCGATCGGTTGGCAGGAGCGAAGTATTTCAGCCGGATCGACTTGCGCTCCGGCTATCACCAAATTCGGGTGGCGGAAGGAGATGAGAGAAAGACCGCGTGCAGGACAAGGTATGGTTCATATGAGTTCTTGGTGATGCCTTTTGGGCTCACCAATGCACCAGCGACATTTAGCACGCTGATGAACAGCCTTTTCCAGGAGTGGTTGGATGACTTTGTGATCGTGTACATCGACGACATCTTGGTGTACTCGAAAACAAAGGAGGAGCACCTGGAGCACCTCAAAAGGGTGTTCCAAAAATTGCGAGAAGGGAAGCTGTATGCCAAAGCTTCAAAGTGCGAATTCGGGGTCACAAAAGTGGAGTTCTTGGGGCATGTGATTACACAGGATGGGATCAAAATGGATGACAGAAAGGTGAGGGCGATCTTGGACTGGGAGCCTCCGACTTCGGTCCCGGGAGTGCGATCCTTCCTAGGACTCGCCTCCTATTACCGGAAGTATGTGAGAAATTCGCCAAGATCGCGGGGCCGCTGTCGGACCTTCTGTGTAAATCCAAAGTCTGGGTATGGAACATTTTGTGGCCAAGCTTTTGCTGAATTGAAGCAGCGGATGACGGAAGCTCCAGTCTTAAAAATCCCGGAGTTCGATCGTCCGTTTGAGATTCATACAGATGCATCGGACTTCGCAATTGGGGGTGTACTTATGCAAGATGGACGTCCAGTGGCTTACGAAAGTAAGAAACTGAATGAAGTGGAGCGACGGTGGCCGACGCACGAAAAAGAGATGAAGGCGGTGGTGCATTGCCTTGAACTTGGCGCCACTATGTTGGTTCCAACCCAGTGAAGGTGTTCACGGACAATGTCACGGTGAAGTATTTTGCCACGCAGCCCAAGTTGTCCCCAAAACAACTTAGGTGGCAAGATACTTTGGCAGTGTTCGACGTGGATATCCAGTACAAACCGGGACGGGACAATGTGGTGGCCGATGCTTTAAGTAGAAAGCAGCAGCTCTTGTTGGTGTACAAGGGCGAGACGGCGCTCCAAAGGAAGATCCGGAAGGCTTGCCGGAAGGATGAGCTGGCAAAGTGCGTGATGCAGACTTGAGAATGGGGGTTAAATCGCAGTTCCACTTGCAAAACGGACTGCTCCGGTATAAGCAAAAACGTCTCTATGTGCCAAAGGGAGGGATCAGGGATAGTCTCTTGAGAGAATGCCATGATAGCCCGCTTGCGGGCCACGGTGGAGCCAAGCGCACTGCGGCACTCTTGAAGAAAGAGTATTTCTGGCCCAAACTGAGGGAGGAGGCAGAGGAGTATGTAAGACATGCACCACATGCCAACAAAACCGGAGCGAGTACAAAAAGCAAGCGGGGCTGTTACAACCCTTGCCGATTCCAGAGGGGACTTGGGAAAGCGTCTCGATGGATTTCATGACTGCTATGCCGCTGTCAAAAGGATTCGATGCAATCATGTGGTGGTAGATAGGTTCAGTAAAATGGCCCATTTCATCCCCACCAAGGAGACGGCAACGGCGCAGGAGACAGGGCGACTTTACTTCGCCCACGTCTTAAAGCATCATGGAGTCCCGAAGGATATTGTCTCGGACCGCGATCCAAAGTTTACGAGTAAATTCTGGAGAGCACTTTGGAAGAAGATGGGGACGAGGCTGAAGATGAGCACCGCCTTCCGACGACGACGGCCAAACGGAAAGAGTGAATTCCGTAGTGAAGCAATTCTTGCGGAATTACGTGTCGGCAGACCAATCAGACTGGATGGAACACTTAGACGCGGCAGAGTTCTGTTATAATAACACAGAAACACTCCGCGACGGGAGTTTCCCCTTTTGTGTTGGTCTATGGAAAAGCACCTCTGGTGCCGACAAGTTGGGCCGCCCAGGACGTTGAGGAACCGGCAGTAGCGGCGGTACTGGAAGAACGCGAGCGTTTGTTGAAGCTCGCAAAGTACAACATTGCCAAAGCTAGGAAACGGTATGAAAGGCAGGCGAATCGGAAGCGGAGGGAAGTGAAGTTTGAGGCAGGCACAGAGGTCTGGTTGAACATCAAGAATTTCGACTACCTCCGGAAATGAGTCCGAAGTTCGTACCTCCGTATGCGGGTCCCTTTCGCATTCGGAGGTTATGAATGAGGATGTGTATGAATTGGAGCTGCCAGCAAACAGCAAGGTGCACCCAGTATTCCATGTCTCCCTTTTGAAGCCTTACTTCAAAGATGAAGCACGTCCGAATCGGCAGCAAGTGTTGCGTCCGCCACCTATGCTGTTGGATCATGAAAATGAACCGAGTACGAGGTGGAGGCAATACTTAAGTCGAGGAGGTTCAAGAACCGAGAAACGGAGTATCTCGTCAAATGGAAGGGCTATCATCTTGTGGAGGCATCTTGGGTGCGTGCCTCAGAAATGGGAAACGCATCCGAGGCGGTTGCAGCGTTCGAAGGGCGACCTCAAAAGCGGAAGAAGCGTTGATGGGGACATCAACCTTGGAGCGGGGGAGGAAATGCATGCTTAGCCCGGTTTAGCTAGCTCAGGAATCCGATTGCAAAAACTTGTATTGTACAAAAATTTGTGATAAAGGAAATGGGTTCCAAATATTGTGCGTCCTATTGTGTTTGGAATGGTGATGCATGGTGTGGTTGGCTGGTGTGTAGAATGCATGCTAGCTTACAAAAGTGGGAGAGGTAAATTGGGTTAATCGTGTGTTTGCGCAGTGCCGAAATCGGGTGACTCCCATCCAAGGGGCAAGGAAACTTGCGCCTTATTTGGGAGTTCAAGTGCTAGTGCGCACCTGGCGCGTGCGCGTACTATAACTGCGCTACCGAGGGGGTTGCCTTGTAGTGCGGGCTAACGCGGAAGCTACGTGCTTCCGTTCACGTACTATAATCGTGTAGCCTCGGGACGAAGTCGTAGTGCGGCTTCGGCGTGTTCCCGTACCTCAGGCCAGCATTCCAAGGCGGACCCAATTGTAGTGATTGGGGCGCACGGTTGGTTCAAGGTTATCTTCCTAGTCAAAGAGGGTTCCAGGTGAACCCTTGCTCAAGGTGATGCCAAAAGCGGCATCATGAGCGATCGCAAGCAATGTTGTTGCAGTAAGGCGATTCGATCCTCGGGGATCGTTCCTTGGCCTTGAAGTAGGCCAAGAAGAGTGCACTGGGAGGAGCTGGAGAGGCTCCACCCTTGGCCGGGACTTGGAGGAAGTCGGCCGAACTAGCTAGTGGAGAGTGGAGTCAAGTGTGGGGTTTGGTTCTTTGCCATGGGACGCCATGGTACGGAAACAAACTCCTTGATGTGGGACGCCACAACTTGGATGTTCGTTTCTACAAAATGGACAAGTCGATGAGGACATCGACTCCCTGTTGGTAGGGGTGTGTGTCGCGGCCCTTTGCCTTGAGGGCAGGGGGTCGGGACACATGAGGGGCTGCCCCTGTGGTGGGGGCAGCGGCAGCGATAGGTATGGGGGGCTGAAGCACCCTTGAGTGCCCAAGGCACTCAAGGAGGCGGAGGCGCTCACTAGGTGGAGCCCCGCACACCGGGTTGCGGTGGGGTGGCTCCACAAGGGGTGGTGGTAGCTTAGTGGGACTTAGTGGGGGTGGCATAGGACTCACCATGGGGTGGAGACCTCGAGGTGGGAGTCGTGGGGAGTCTTGGGACTCATCACGGTCCATTGGGGCCGCGGTGAGTGGGCCAAGACTCACCGCGACTCACCACCGGGAGTCGAGGGTTTTCGTGGTGGTTCGCCATAAAATGGCATGGCTGGTTATGAAACCCCCGCGGACAGCTACAGAAGTATATATAGGGAGTAGTAACCCGAGAACGGTGCAAGCCCGTTGGTGACCAAAAACTAGTGAGTAAGCGAGCGAGCCGGAAAGCGACCAAAGAGTGGGGAGCTGTTCCGGACTGCCATCTACCAAAGGGAATTCTCCTAGTCCCAATAGGTGGAGGGTTTAGAGGGAAGCGAAGGGGACCGTTATGTCCCGGTGAGCAGCCGAAACTCCAAGTTGGCCCGGCGGCCAGGTTGGGAGTCAGGCGCGCGCATCAAAGCGAGTAACTATGACTTGAAGGGGAGTTTACCGAACTGAGGTGTGCGACACAGGGGGGGCAAGAGTTTGCCAATTCCCTCAGTGCCGACCTCCTGCGCAAGTCGGAGGCAAAGGCAGACAGAACCTGGTATAGGCTGAGCGTCGACGCCATGGTGGACTACATATTTCGGGTAAAGCTCTGACAGTTTTGTGGCTAATTGTTTCTCCTCCCCAATAAAGAAATTGTGTTGAGCATGATCTCTAATCTTATGTGCGCATTCTTGACAGACGAAAATACAGCAGGATTTGGCACATGCGCGGAGGTTCTACATGGAGTCAGAGGAGAAGAATCCAACCCTCCCGGAACTCGAATCGTATGTCAAAGCTGCGGAGGTGAGGGCCCGCATAAAGTACAAGTCGCGAATGGTAAAGTACGTGGCCATAGCTGATCCTGCCCTTGGTGCCGACTTTCTGGTGGAGGTGGGGAAGCACTACTCTCGCGCTCTGAAGCCCACGATGACATTGGAGAAGCTCCATCGTCTAGCCACATCCTGTGTGTGGATGCAACAGAAAAGGTGATACATTCTTAAAAAATTGTGGTGGCAACAACTCCTTTTGTGGTGTTTGGCGCTTACGAATATGCTGGGTGGTTGGACAGACCGGTGGCTCCAAATCTGGAATGGTTCCCAAAGTACCAGGGACATGTGGAGCTTCCCCAAACCGGACAAACTCTCTGACCCCACATTCGACATGTGGATGAACCGCATGACATGGTGGTTTCAGGTACTTCCCCATGCTTCGTTTGGGGCTTCTACTTCTAGTGGGGGTGGATTCATTGTATTTTTTGAGGAAAGCGATCTGATGGACAATTCCACAGTGACGACGAATGCGCAAAGAGCAGCTGGACACCAAGCACATCAGTTCAAGATGGAGATATCTCCTGCGCAGAGAGCCTACGTGACTATGTGACGAGGTACTTTTGCTCTACAAAACCAACCTATTCTTTCGGGAGATAGCAGATGCTCGCCGGGCCACGAGTTCACCGACCAGCCGAACGCGGACAAAGCAGCAATGCGCCTTCTGTACAGGTACATACGCGCTGCCTTTTTTTCAAGTCCTGGCATTTCAGGATGTTAGAGGCCTCAAGTGGTGTTAGGGAAAATGGCGCCGAATTTCCAGTCAGGGCTCCGAAAATGGCTAAGTCCCTAGACTGGCTGGCCCGGAACTGGAATTCGGGCCCTTTCCGTTCCAGGCCCTATTGCCGTTCAGGGACTTAGCCATTTTCGGCCTAAGTCCCTGACTGGCTGGCCTGAAGTGGAAAATCGGCCGCCATATTCCAATTTAGGCCCTATTGCCGTTCAGGGACTTAGCCATTTTCGGCCTAAGTCCCTAGTGTGGCTGGCCCGCAACTGGAAATTCGGCGCCGTTTTTTCCAGTCTAGGCCCTATTGCCGTCCGGGACTTAGCTTTTCGGGCTAGAAAAGAAGGCTGGCCCCGGGACTTAGGGGCTAAGTCCCTAGACTGGCTGGCC
This sequence comes from Takakia lepidozioides, assembly GCA_030704615.1. NCBI lineage: Eukaryota > Viridiplantae > Streptophyta > Takakiopsida > Takakiales > Takakiaceae > Takakia > Takakia lepidozioides. The sequence continues at coordinate 28,177,163 of CM060734.1, forward strand.
CTGAACGGCGCCATTTCCAGTTCCACCCTAAGGGACTTAGCCATTTTCGGGCTAAGTCCCTAGGTGGCTGGCCAGAACTGGAAATTCGGCGCCGTTTCAGTTCTAGGCCCTATTGCCGTCCAGGGACTTAGCCATTTTCGGGCTAAGTCCCTAGGGCTGGCCCGGAACTGGAAATTCGGCGCCGTTTTTATTGCCGTCCAGGGACTTCCATTTTCGGGGGTGGCTGGCCTGAAATTCAGGCCAGGCTTAGCCATTTTCGGGCTAAGTCCCTAGAAACTGGAAATTCGGCGCCAGTTCCAGCCCTATTGCCGTCCAGGGACTTAGCCATTTTCGGCTAAGTCCCTAGGGGGCTGGCCCGGAACTGGAAATTCGGCGCCGTTTTCCAGTTCTAGGCCCTATTGCCGTTCAGGGACTTAGCCATTTTCGGGCTAAGTCCCTAGACTGGGTGGCCCTGAAGTGGAAATTCGGCGCCATATTCCAGTTTAGGCCCTATTGCCGTTCAGGGACTTAGCCATTTTCGGACCTCATTGTGTTTTTCATGAATGCAGGTACTGTAAGTTCTCCCTTTTGGAGAAAGGTCATCTGTCTTTCGAGCCACCATTCTTCCTGGCATGGAGGAACCCTGGGGCTGACTCCATGTACACTGACGATATTGTGAAGGAGTGGCATCTGGAACATTTGCGTGATTGCCCTTGGTATGTGGACCTTCCGCCCGGCTCGCTCGACCCATCCGAGTTTCAATTGAAGCTGGATGCTGAATTCCGACGAAACCGGGCTCCGCTGCCTCCGTTGGGTGCAAAAGAGGCAAAAGCGCTTGCGAACTCCAGGAAAGCGGCAGAGCTTGCTCAGGCAGGAATTCAGGAGAAATTGCATGAGAAGAGTAAAGGTCAAAGGAAAAGGACAAGGAAACAGGTGACTGCAGTAACACCCAAAAAGAAGAAAACCATCGGGCATCGGAGGAGGCGCAGGAGGGTACCCAAGAGAGTGACTCCGACGCCGATTTTGTTCAAGGTCCTGCGACTGCTTGCTCCTACCCAGTCACCGGTCGTCCGGGTTCCCAAGTCAGTTCGGAGTGGGACTGGCTCTGCCAAGAAGTTGGCATTTGAGGGCGAGCCTACACGGCGGTATTCGGCGGTGACGTTTACGCACAGGCCAAAGCTAGAACCTCCAACCATCATCCAATGCGTCAATGAGAGCTTCCTTGACGCTCTCGCTGCCAGGCGAAGAAGTGGCACACAACAAGTCTCTGGCGGAGCAGAAGGGGAAAGCCAAGAAGAGGGCTGCCGGTACAGAGCCTAAAGACACCCCTGGTTTTGAAGCCATGATGGAATTCTTCACGGCTGTGAGCACGAATTGCAAGAGCACTCGGGGGGGTTGAGGTGGAGAGAGCTTGCGACATGATTCTCCTCGACATTCCAGATGGGGAGCTGCTGGAGGGCTTGGATGGTGTGCCCACCTGGAACAGGTTTACTGAGGACTACTGGAAAGCCGGTTTGGGCTGGCAGGATGCTTCTGGATGACGGTGGATGTGTGGTTGTCCTTGCCACGAGAGGGAAGACCACAGAGAATGCGGTGGCAAGGTGGACACCGAAAAGTGTCACCCCGGTCCTCCTCAGAAAATGGTTCTGCATCAGTACGCAGGGTTGCGAACAGAGGGCCAAAGTGTAAGTTATCAATCTATTGCATTCACTTCATATTGTGGTGTATGTTAAGTAGACCCTGGAATTGATCCCTTCTTTGTTGGATGTGCAGACATTGGTGTTTGAGGCATATTGCTTTGTGAAGAGAGGGTCTACGTTCAAATTCCGCAACGACGGTCGTCTTGTTGATGCCGCTGTGGACCCTGTAACCTACGATGTCCTCTACAACTATGTGCCCTACTCTAGTATGCCGAAGGACACAAAGACAGGCAAACCGTGGCGGTACAGCCGGACCCGGAGCCCTGCTTTCATCCAAACCCTCATGGAGACGTGCTCGGATGTCCAAGGGCGGATTCTGGACCTCACATGCGGCACGGGTAAGCCTTCACGTGCTCAGTTTGTCCCCTGGCCCCATTGCAATTGCATGCCGCAAGCTATTAACCGCCCGCTTTGTTCCTCAGGTGCTTCAATGTGGGCAGGGACGTTGTCCGACAGGCATGTGTTCGCCTTCGAGCCAGATACTGCCCTCCACAACTCGGAACTTGCAGCGGCTGAACGTCTGCCGAAAGAGGAAGAGGCATCCTCGGAGGATGAGGAAAAATCCGAGAAGGAGCAGGGGGAGGAAGTTGGGATCGAGGCCGAGGAGCCCCCGGTTTACGAGTGAGTGGTGGCATTGTAAGTTGCCTCCAGATTTTGTGAGGCACCTCCCTCCGCTCTCTTATTTCATTGAAAACCCTTTCTGGTTGTGCTGGTATTGACATTCTTCAAGTGGATTTGTTCTTACTGTAGGATGCCAAGTACTGCCGGAGGGACGTCTACACCGGAGTTCATGGGCAGGAGGAACGTGCCTTTTTTTGCCAGGGGGGATTTCATGCCTAGTCCAGAAAGGGAGTACATCCTTCCTACTTATGCTGCCCGGCTTGCTTCGGTGTCCATTAGGAGGTGTTCCGAACCTAGTCGTGTACAACAGATTTTAGACGAGGCAAGCCTCAAGAAAATGAAGATGAGGGAGGAGGCAGCAGCTATTAGAGCCCGTCGGGCTCGTAGATTTGTGTTGGATTCTGCTGAGGAAAGTGGGGAGAAGACGCAGAAGATTCCCAGGAGGTGAGGTGGACAGTCCCCCAAGGAGAGGACGGGATTTTTGAGAGGCATAGTGGAACTGATGCATCACAGAGCTCGGAGGATGAGGGGGATGAGGAAGAAGGTGGGGCAAGTTCCTCGGAGGGTGTAGGAGAGTAGTGCCCATTCCGGCTATGACAGTTAGAACACACTTGTATAGACGTGGCTTGCCACAAAATTTGCAATAAAATGTTGCATTTCAAGTCCACTGGTGCCACATTCCAACTTCACATGACCCTATTTCCGTGCCTCCTAACCCTATTTCCGTGGACTCACAATGGTCTGCTCATGCTTTTTTTTTTTCCGCTCATGCTCATGCCGCTCATGAAATAGCAGCCCCCTGTACGGTGAGGACCCCAATGTTCCAATGGAGGGGAAAGAGAGATCCTGTGGATTCCATTGGATGCAGAGTCTATCCCACTACACTACCAAATTTGTTGCTAGCTCATTCCAGGCTGAACACCGTGTCCTTTGTACGGCGTGGAAGGATGCACCCACATTTGATGACGCGGAGGTTAAGTTTGCTATCATCGAGGCTTGGTGGAACACGTCAGGTGCAGTGGAGACAACCAATCTGGGAGCATTGCACAGCTGGTTGGGGTGGTGGCATTTTCGGTATCGACAGTTTGGACAGTACATGCGGGAGGTAGGCTGCTATCAATTTCGTTCATTTGTCTTTATGTTACGGACATTTCGATTGGTCCCTCACCATTGTTTGTGTCCTTCTAGGAGCGGTGCTTGGATTCCGACACGGACATGCCGAACACGAATATGGCAGAATCGGTCCACTCCTCCTGGCGAGCGTCTTCTGCCGCACATCTGGTGGACGTAGTGACGGCCACAACGGAGGACATCGACAGAGCAATCATGCAGCAAGCCACGTACTACAAGTTCCTGAGCGGCAAACAATGGGCTTTGGGCCGGACAGGGAGGAATTGTTGGTACGAACAGCTTCGAGGTCCAAGAATCCAGTGAAATGGGCGACAGCATTGCGAGAGAAGATCAAAGGGACGCCACCTGCAGCAGAGGTGAACACCTAGAGGGGGACGTCCGGACTCGCCCTGTCAGGCGGAGGATTGAAGAGGAACCCGGGTGCGAAGAGGATTCCTAGAGATCCGACAGGAACATTCGGACAGCACCTCGAGGTCCCGTCATGTTGCCGCACAATGTGTCTTCCAGCAGTGGAAGCCCAAGAAATTCCAGATCACCGTCGCCTTCAACCGGGATTTCGTGCAAAAAATTCCCACCGCTCCCTTGCCCACATTCCGCCCGTTGTTATGCAGTATGGCCAAGCCATTGTGGAGAACTGTGTCTGCATCACAGTGGAGAATTGCTCGCACAAAGCCGTCGTTTCGAGAAGGTGTTCCGCAATTCGTGTGGATACACGGCAACGTTTTTAGAGATGATAAGGAGGAATCCAGATGGGGCTGTCCCTGCTCCTACTTTTACAGGAAGATTTGTCCATGCAAAGTTTGCGGAGGCGACAACCACCCAGTTCTGGTTCTGCAGGCACGACATTATGACTTGCGTGTATGGAAAGCCCAAGTACGGCATACAAACAATGCCAGAGGCTCCCCCGGTGTGGCCGGTGGAACCAGGCTGCGATCTGAGTCAGGTTGAGGCCGACGCCCTTACCGCCGCAGGATTTCGGATGGTGCAGCGCACTGACGTCCCAGAGAACCATTTCCGCTTCCACAGCCTCCACCACCGACCCCTGTGAGAGCAAGAACAATGGGACACGACAGCTCTAAGCATCCTACACACCGTTGGGGAAACCGAAGAGGCAGCGACCTCCCTCAAAATGAACGAGACAAGGATGGGGAATGCACTTCGGATGAACTGTACAATCCAGAGCTCGATAGAAGTGCCCCACCAGGATTCGGGCATGTGTATCAGATGGCCACGGCGGGCTCAGCTGTTCGCAATGAGGTGTACACCATCACCATTTCAGAATTACCCACCTGCAATTTGCACCGACTTCCAGATCATGGCGAACAAGGGGGCATCATACTGCCCTTGCAAGCATTTGTACTACGTGTACCTAAGAGACTCCGTTGTAATTCCACAACTCATCACTTCATACATGCACCAGGGTTGAGCCCCCAGGAGGTTCACACTCTTCTGAATATGGATCCAGGGACCAGTGAGCTTGGCTTGCGGTCCCAATACAATGGTACACCCATCCTTTTCGGATAGTAGAACTGTACTGCTGCCAGTACCTCAGACTCTGGCCACAGAAAGGTCCGACATATGTCTTGCCTACCAGTAACCTGTTTTGCTCGAACTAAGATATTACTATATCGTTCACTTGCTTCCACGTGCATGTATTTTTGTATGTTGGAGGGTTCATGTTTTTCTGCTTTCCGAAAACTTGCTTTCCTCATTCGACCTCCGACAAGGAAATGCGGCGCCGCATTTCCAAGTATCGTCGTAGGTACTGGCAGAGGCGGCCTTCGCCAACACCAAACCGCTCCGAAATTTTGCACGTGCGAACCCTAATGCGGCACCTTATTTCCCAGTTCAGTTGCAAACCTTTCCCGCCGAATACCGAAGAACAGAATTGTGAAGTACTGCAGACTGTATTGGTGCAGACTCCATTGGTTCAATCGCGGCAAAAGGGTCAGCTTCATTCCAATGTTAAGGCATGTAAAACCGCGGAATACTCTATACAGGCCAGTATGCGTCATCCTTTTGCAGTGGTATACTGGATTTCCCGTTGCACGGTCACTTATTTCCATGAGCGGACTTGTTACTGACGACATATCTTCGCCGCAACCCTCCCAACAAGTTGAATGAGACTCGCTCAAACTTCACTTCCCTCCGCTTCCGATTCGCCTGCCTTTCATACCGTTTCCTAGCTTTGGCAATATTGTACTTTGCGAGCTTCAACAAACGCTCGCGTTCTTCCAGTACCGCCGCTACTGCCGGTTCCTCAACGTCCTGGGCGGCCCAACTTGTCGGCACCAGAGGTGCTTTTCCATAGACCAATACGAAAGGGGAAACTCCCGTTGCGGAGTGTTCTGTATTATTATAACAGAACTTTGCCGCGTCTAAGTGTTCCACCCAGTCTGTTTGGTCTGCCGACACGTAATTCCGCAAAATCTGCTTCACTACGGAATTCACCCTTTCTGTTTGGCCGTCCGTCGTAGGTCAGAAGGCGGTGCTCATCTTCAACCTCGTCCCCATCTTCTCCCAAAGTGCCCTCCAAAATTTACTCGTAAACTTTGGATCGCGGTCCGAGACAATATCCTTCGGGACTCCATGATGCTTTAAAACGTGGGCGAAGTAAAGTCGTCCTGTCTCCTGCGCCGTTGCCGTCTCCTTGGTGGGGATGAAATGGCCCATTTTACTGAACCTATCCACCACCACCATGATTGCATCGAATCCTTTTGACAGCGGCATAGCAGTCATGAAATCCATCGAGACGCTTTCCCAAGTCCCCTCTGGAATCGGCAAGGGTTGTAACAGCCCCGCTTGCTTTTTGTACTCGCTCCAGTTTTGTTGGCATGTGGTGCATGTCTTGACATACTCCTCTGCCTCCTCCCTCAGTTTGGGCCAGAAATACTCTTTCTTCAAGAGTGCCGCAGTGCGCTTGGCTCCGCCGTGGCCCGCAAGCGGGCTATCATGGCATTCTCTCAAGAGGCTATCTCTGATCCTTCCCTTCGGCACGTAAAGACGCTTTTGCTTATACCGGAGCAGTCCATTTTGCAAGTGGAACTGCGATTTAACCCCCATCCTCAAGTCCTGCATCACGGACCTCGCCAGCTCATCCTTCTGGCAAGCCTTCCGGATCTTCCTTTGGAGCGCCGTCTCGCCCTTGTACACCAACAAGAGCTGTTGCTTTCTACTTAAAGCATCGGCCACCACGTTGTCTCGTCCCGTTTTGCACTGGATATCCACGTCGAACACCGCCAAAGTATCTTGCCACCTAAGTTATTTTGGGGACAACTTGGGCTGCGTAGCAAAATACTTACCGTGACATTGTCCGTGAACACCTTCACTGGGTTGGAACCAACATAGTGGCGCCAAAGCTCAAGACAGTGCACCACCGCCTTCATCTCTTTCTCGTGCGTCGGCCACCGTCGCTCCACTTCATTCAGTTTCTTACTTTCGTAAGCCACTGGACGTCCATCTTGCATCAGTACACCCCCAATCGTGAACGGACGATCGAACTCCGGGATTTTCAAGACTGGAGCTTCCGCCATCCGCTGCTTCAATTCAGCAAAAGCTTGGCCACAAAAGTGTTTCCATGCCCAGACTTTAGATTTACACAGAAGGTCTGACAGCGGCCCTTAATCTTGGCGAAATTTCTCACATACTTCCGGTAATAGGAGGCGAGTCCTAGGAAGGATCGCACTCCCGGGACCGAAGTCGGAGGCTCCCAGTCCAAGATCGCCCTCACCTTTCTGTCATCCATTTTGATCCCATCCTGTGTAATCACATGCCCCAGGAACTCCACTTTTGTGACCCCGAATTCGCACTTTGAAGCTTTGGCATACAGCCCCTTCTCGCAATTTTTGGAACACCCTTTTCAGGTGCTCCAGGTGCTCCTCCTTTGTTTTCGAGTACACCAAGATGTCGTCGATGTACACGATCACAAAGTCATCCAACCACTCCTGGAAAAGGCTGTTCATCAGCGTGCTAAATGTCGCTGGTGCATTGGTGAGCCCAAAAGGCATCACCAAGAACTCATATGAACCATACCTTGTCCTGCACGCGGTCTTCTCCTCATCTCCTTCCCACACCCGAATTTGGTGATAGCTGGAGCGCAAGTCGATCCGGCTGAAATACTTCGCTCCTGCCAACCGATCGAAGAGGTCGTCGATCCTTGGCAAAGGGTACCGGTTTTTGATAGTCACCTTATTCAGGGCCCTGTAATCGACACACATCCGCAGCGTCCCATCCTTCTTGTCTGCAAATAGCACCGGGGCTCCGTAAGGTGACTTACTCGGCCGGATGTACCCCTTTGACATTAGATCCTTGAGCTAAGTCTTCAGCTCGACCAACTCTCTGTGGCTCAACCGGTAGGGCGTCTTGGCAGGCGGTTCCGATCCCGGTATCACCTCAATCTTGTGGTCAACTCCTCTTCGCGGTGGCAAGCCGCTTGGTAAATCCTCTGGCATCACATCCTGGTATTTCTCCAAAATCCCCTTGATCCAATCTGGGCTCGGCTCCCCATCGCCTTCTCCTTTCACTTCTCTAATGTAAAGCAAAATTGGGGCTCGTGTGCCTCCTCCACGGCCCACTCCTTTGCTGACAGAAGGTTTATTCGCCCTCCCACGGATTTGGGCGTTTCCGACACTCGTAAAACCTCGCCACCATTCCCACATGGCAGCGTGACTACTCTCTTGCGGCCATCTATGACCGCTCCGGATTTGCTCAAAAAGGTCATCCCCAAAATGAGATCTACTCCATCGATCTCACAGATGGTGAGATTCTCACGTCCCTCCCAACTCCCCAGTTGAAGAGGAACATCAAACGCCAACCTTGTCGTCAACTGTGGTTCTCCTTTGGCAGAGCGCTCCTCAATAGAGGCCCCCACGTCACTTGTCGGGAGTCCCAACTTTCGCGCCGCTGCCGGCGTCATGAAGGAGTGCGACGCTCCTGTGTCCACCAACAACGACACGTTAGTTCCGGATATTATCCCATCCACGAACAATAACTGACTCCCCTTACGCAGGGCGCCAGTTTCCTGATACAACTCACAAGAATAGTTGCCTACCTTGCAAGTCCTGGCGACCACCGCTTCCACCAAGCGACTGATGGTATCTTCCGACAGCTCCGTGGTTGCCCGAGTCATGTTCAATTGACGAGGTTTTGTGCACTTCTTGGCCATGTGCCCGGGCTCCCCGCAATTGAAACACACTCCATCAAAGGTCGCCTTCTGTCCGCCATAAGCCGCTCCACCCGCTTTTCTTTCGAAGCACCGGGTGCCGCCTTGACGTGTGAAGGCCCTCCCTTCGATTTCCACGTGCCATTGTCGCCGCGTGGCCTATCCCACTTCTTTTCTGGTCGGAAGGAGTCACCTTCCCGCTGGGTCTTCTTGTGGTTCAGCTCCATACGGCCTTGTCTCTCACCCCTAGGGACATCCGAGAAACATTCAGCCCTCTCAATTGCCTCGTTCAAAGTCTTGGGTGGCTTCTCCTCCAACTTCCGCCTGGCCCATGGGGCCAGTCCCGCCACAAAGTTGAAGACCATTTCTGGTTCTGCCATGTCCGCGACTTCGACTTCGAGCAACAGCACATTGAAAGCCTGGACATACCCCCGAATGTCATCTGTTTGCTTCAAATTCCATCTTGTCCCGGGCTAGCCAGGACGCGTTGAGGGGCACAAACTGTCTCTTCATCAATTCCTTGAACCCACTCCAGTTCAAGGTTTCCGGGCTTGGGCCTCGGTCGTGAAGGCGTTTCTGCCACCATTGTTGAGCATAGCCCCTCAAATAGGTGGGAGCCACTTCCACCCGATCCTCGTCACTCAACTTGGCCGCCCGGAAGTACTGCTCTAGCTCCAGGAGCCAGGTGTTGAGTGCCTTCCGATTTCGGACGCCCTCGAAGGTGCCGGGTTCCTTAGGCTTCACTTTAAACTTTGCCTTAGGGAAGTGGCATTAGCCGCCTTCAACACGTCTTTCAATGTCCCGCCAAACTGCGCCAACAACCCTTCTCAAAAGGCTGCCGGCATGGGAGGCATCTGTTGGTCGGTCGGAGCTCTCACGGATTCCTCGGGCTCCGACTCCTCGATTCCTCCCGCTCTGAGCGGCCTCGCTTTCAGAAACCTGCGTCGCTTCCTCAAACGGCCGCTTCGGTGACACGTCGCCCCCATCGGGCTCACCAGGATCATCATCTTTTGGGCCGTTCCGCTTTCGCTTTGGCTTGCCCGACCCCATGATGAGGCCAATCCCAAGGACGATCGCGTACTGAACTCTAAGCTCTGATACCAAGTGTCGCGCACCTCACTTCGGTAAGCTCCCCTTCAAGTCATAGTTACTCGCTTTGATGCACGCGCCTGACTCCCAACCTGGCCGCCCGGCCAACTTGGAGCTTCGGCTGCTCACCGGGACATAACGGTCCCCCTTCGGTTCCCACTAAACCCTCCACCTATTTGGGACTAGGAGAATTCTCTTTGGTAGATGGCAGTCCGGAACAGCTCCCCACTCTTTGGTCGCTTTCCGGCTCGCTCGCTTACTCACTAGTTTTGGTCACCAACGGGCTTGCACCGTTCTCGGGGTCACTACTCCCCTTATATATACTTTTGTAGCTGTCCGCGGAGGTTTCACAACCAGCCATGCCATTTTATGGTGAACCACCACGAAAACCCTCGACTCCCGGTGATGAGTCACGGTGAGTCTTGGCCCACTCACCACGGCCCCTCTGGACCGTGATGAGTCCCAAGACTCCCCACGACTCCCACCACGAGGCTCCGCCCCCATGGTGAGTCATATGCCACCCCCACTAAGTCCCGCTAAGCTACCACCACCCCTTGTGGAGCCACCCCACCGCAACCCGGTGTGCGGGGCTCCACCTAGTGAGCGCCTCCCGCCTCCTTGAGTGCCTTGGGCACTCAAGGGTGCTTCAGCCCCCCATACCTATCGCTGCGCTGCCCCCACCACAGGGGCAGCCCCTCATGTGTCCCGACCCCCTGCCCTCAAGGCAAAGGGCCGCGACATTCATGGTATTTATGCTAAATTGATATTGTAGTTGTGGAGAACGGAAGACATGTTAATTTCGCATGGCATTTGGCTAGCATTATATTGGTGTACACTGTGCACTTCTGAAGTATTATTGATAGCTTTATATGCAGATTGTTAGCTTTATGTGCAGATTGTTGATAAATTTGAATTGATAAATAATCCATATGATTTATTTAGACAATTTTGATCAAACAAATTGAAATAAAATATAAATTCAAAGATGTTGGCGTTCATATTTAGAAGCACGCAACGGAGCACAAAGTAAGCCAAAGAGAACTAAATCCCTCAAAAGTTCTCTCCCCTTGAGCTCTCAATTTTGGAATGTTTTTTCTGAAGTTGCTATAAGCTCAAATTAGAGGTGTGAAGCATACCAAAAAGAAGAAAATGGGTCGGTCAAGCATGGGGGCAAGCACCGTGCTTGGGAACCTTGTGGGAACCCAATGAGAACCGAGGAACACTCGGGAACCGTTCCCTGCCGCGGGGAACTGCCGCGGCTCTATCGGACGAATGAATCTCGCTGAGAGCTCATCCCTGCCACTACATTCGTTAGTCCAGAACATGCATGCGTAAATAATAAAATAACCACTGGTGGGTCCAAGCCAAATTTCACCCCCTTACATTATTTTAAGGCGCTGGTGCGCTTTCCCTCCGTGGAAAAAGTCATCCTCTACCTTGGGCTCTGACACAAAGGCTCACTGTAGCCGAGTTTTTAGGACAGAGTACTTTCTCTCCTCCCTTGTCTCTCGAGGTCTCCGCCTCTAGCTCACTGCTCCCAGGCCCGTTTGGCTCTCTCTGGGAGTCCTAAGATCGCTCCCCTCCAAGGCTACGTCCTCCCAAAATCTTAGATTTTATCTACCATTGGCGCCTTAGATAATGGCTCTTAACCCTTAGAGGGGTATAAATTGAATCTAATAGCTAAAGATAAGAATACCCCCCTTTAAGGGAATTTGCAGACGCATTGTCCGCTGGGTAAAACGCCCCCGCCACGTGGCGGTGCGCAGATCCGCGCGTAGCGGTCCAAACCTGGGCGCAAGCATGCCAATGCTCATCATTTAAGTCGTCTATCGAAGGAAGTAGGCAAAGAGCCGATAGATGATTCTCTTCCCGATGCTGCCCTTTTTGTGGTTGATGTGATGACAGGGGAGTATGCTCTCATTTTTAATTACCTATCGTTACAAGAATTTCCAGAGGGTTATACTGAGAAGCAGAGGCGTCAGTTGGTCGAAAAGACGGCGCCTTATACGATTATTGGTGAAACATTGTACAAACTAGGGAATGATGGTGTATTGCGCCGTTGCATCTTGGAAGCTGAAGTTCCAACGATACTTGAGGGGTGCCATGCCGATTCTTGTGGCGGTCACTTTGCAGGAGATGCCACCGGACGGAAGGTATTATTGACAGGTTATTGGTGGCCTACCCTATTTAAGGATGCTTTTGCTTATGTGCGTCGATGTGATGCATGCCAACGCGTTGGTAAGCCTGCGCGATCGAGTTCTATGCCCCTGGTTCCCATCCTTGCACAGACACCTTTTGAGAAGTGGGGCATCGATTTTGTTGGACCTATCGCCCCTGCTTCTCGCAATGGTCAGAAACGCTATATTCTTGTTGCAACTGAATATGTCACTAAGTGGGCTGAAGCCATGGCCTCTCGCACCGATACGGCCAAGGTTGTGGCGCTGTTTCTTTATGAGAATATCATTTCTCGATTTGGTTGTCCTCGAGAGCTTGTGAGCGACCGTGGTACACATTTTTTAAATTCTATTATTGAGCAGATGACTGCCAAATATGTCATTAAACATCGGAAGACTACTCCTTATCACCCACGAGCTAATGGTCAGACGGAGAAGACCAATGGGTTGCTCTGTGGTATTCTAACAAAGACAACTTCTGGTACTGGCAGCGATTGGATACTAAATTATTTTCTGCATTATGGGCCTATCGGACTGCATTTAAAGTTACTACCGGATTTACTCCCTTCTAGTTGGTTTATGGACAAGAGGCAATATTGCCTATCGAGCTTGAAATTCCTTCCCTACGCATAGCTATCGAGGAACGGTTGGGCGATGTTCCATCCCTATCGGCTCGTCTATTGCAATTGGTTAAGATGGATGAACTTCGTCGGCAAGCGTTACAGAACATTGAAGTCACCCAATTGCGGCGGAAGGATTATTATGATAGCTGCCTTAAGCCCAAGATATTTAAAGCTCAAGATTTGGTCCTTCTTTATGATAGCCGTTTTCAAAAATTTCTTGGTAAATTGAAGATGAGATGGCTCGGGCCCTATCGGGTGGTGGAAGCTTTTCCAAATGGCTCTATACAATTGGCTACCATGAATGGCGACCCATTGTTGACCCGCATCAACGGCGATCGTCTTAAGTTGTACTTGACCTAATGTTTCTGTGGGCAGAATTTAGGTTAAGTGGGAGGGGGTGTCAATATGTATGTGTCTGTCAGCAGTGTCATTATGAGTATATTTGCGTCGTCGGCTGTACAATCTGTTACAATGTTGGGGTGGCGGTTAGGTTTTAATGATTGACTCCGTATTTGCCAGCTGTTAAGACAGGTTACCCTGAGTGATAGATAGGATTGGGGCTCTTCTTGCCATTCTTCTAGCTATCATTCTTGTTATCTGCCAGTGTTCTTGCAATTTGCATAGTCTGTCACAGTGAGAAGTAAGAGTACTGAGCGACAGAGAGTATTGAGTGCAGTGAGTGTTGGGGAGCAAATTAGTGTTCCAAGTCAATCCGTCACGATGGTGAAGAAAGCTGTACAGCAACCATTGCCACCACCGGTTTCTATGATGGCAGAAGAATTAAGGAGTTGTGACATTTCTATGATTTTGGGTGAACGAGAGCAGAAAGCGTTGTGGAGATAGGCGCAGATGATGGAGTTTTTGATTCTTTGTTTGAAGGGGCTGCCAAAGCCTAGCATGTCATTAGTGATGCAGTTTTACAATTCCTATTATCCTAGCTCAAAGAGTGGAATAGTGAAGGGCTCGCCGATAGTTGTTGATGCCCGCACTGTAACAGAGGTCTTGCTATTACCCTCAGCAGGGATTGAAGTTGATGGCTTTAAAGATAATCTTTTGTTCCTGCAAGCCATTTTTAAGGAGGGTGCTTTCAATCGAATGGGGGGTTGGGCAGTTGCTAAAGCAGCGAATCCTGAAATGATGGAGTGGATGAAATTTGCAGTGAGCCGGTTAGCCCTGAAGAAGGCTGCTACTTATGTCGCGTCATCGCAACTCAATGCAGTGGTAGCGACATTCATGGGTCTGCAAATTGATTGGGCAGGATTTGTGTGTGGAAAGATCCATGAGGAGATAGTAGCAAAGAGGAAGGCTGGTAAGACCGATACTTTGTTTTGTGCAACTTATTTGTCTATGATTTTGCAGCATCGATTGAAGGTGCCACCTTCTGTCAATACGAATGTTACGGAGACTATTGACAGACCGGAGTCGAGCAGGACGAATGAAAGGGCCTCAACATTGGTGACTGCCACTACCACTGTTGCATTGGTAGAGTCGGGGGGCAAAGATGCCGGCAGTCAATCGTCTTTTGCGACAAAGCTCCGTGATTTGGTTGAGGGATTGCAAATGGTAGCAGCAGAAGCCCTGGATCACGAGGATTTGCGGAAAGAATTGGCTGATTTGAGGATTGTGCATACTGTCACCTTATCGCGGAATCAACAGTTACAGCTTGCGTGGGATGATGCGAAGAAGAGAATAGAAGCCGATGTAAAAGAACTCCACAAATTCCAGGATCAGTGGAAGATGAAAGAGGCTCGTCAGCAGCAGGCTATTGTTGAGAAGGATGCACTCATTGCTACACAGACAGAGTAGATGAGGTCAAAAGAGGCTCATGTCAGTGAATTGGAGAGGCAATTGGCGGAGATTACCAAGCAAGTAGCAGAGATGGGGAAACAACCTGCCACCATAGTCACTCCTGAGGAACGATATGTAGCTTTGCAGCAGGAATTTGTTTCTTATCGCGCTGAGCAGCAAGGGGAGATGGATGTGATAGAACAGACCATGAAGGCACAAATGTCCGAGTTGCAACAGTTCAGAGAGACGATAAGACCTGCAAAAATTGTTGGACTCAGTGTTTTGCAAGGATGGCATGAGGTGTGCTATGCTCAGAGCCTTAGTCAAGGATATTTGTATGATAGTACTATTTTGCAATTGCTTTTCAATGGCGGAGAGAAGCCGATTGATTTGGAGGAAGAGTGGGAAGACCTGTGCAACTATCGCATGGAGAATTTGGCCGTGGAGATGGTGATTAGGAGAGACGTGGCAGTCGCCCATCCCGAGCAGTTCTTGTTTACTGTTGGAGATCCTACCAATCGCTATTTTTTGTATTATAAACAGTTGGAAGATAGGCTGGAGGCGTTTTGACAATCTCACCTCCGGGATAGGCACTGGAATCGAGTACATGCTTGTGGTTTTCTCTCTGCTATTCCAAGGCTAGATGACAAACTGTTGCCGAGGTACCTGGATATGGTGCAACCGCTGGTGGCTCAAGTATTGGACGAGGCCCAGTTCCATACGATGTTGGAGAAAGCTCATTGCAGGTATCGGCTGGTTCCGGAGTGTTTACATGGATCTGCCTATGTCTGGATGCAGACTGCAATTCAGCAACGGGTAAGCAAGTGGATGGAGGCAAAAACTTGGCCAGAGTTATTGACGGCCAGATGAATGGAGAACTTGTACATCAATCAACCCAGTGCTACACAAGTCTCGCAGGTGGGGTTCGCGATATTCGAACGATGTCACTTTCCTACTAACTGGGAGTACTCAGAGTTTTTGGGCAAGACGGAGAAGGTCTATGCGGATTCTGACGATAAGGTGCTGCCATGTTGGGAAGTGTTGTTATGGATGGGGCAAGACTATGGCCACACTGCAACGGGAGAATCGATTTTGAGGATGGGCACTCGATTGACACCAATCAGTGGACCATGGCCACGGAATATTATAGGCCGATTTGGTGTATGTATGTGTGCGCGTCGTGGTCAATGGCACGAGAATGAGCACTTAACGTCCTTACCTTACAATTGGCCATTAATTCCGGGAGAGTTCAGCAGTGCGGACTACTGTGAGACAGCGTACAAAGCGTTCCAGGGGCTGCATGCGAATCATTTTGATCCTTTGTGTTTTATGGCAGCTATCTTTTGCGGGGTTTTGGCTAAGTGGTGTCACTACTACCATGTTGTTGTTGATGTTAACAGGCCTATGTTGGGAGGACATGAATTTGGGATAGTGGCCAAGTTATTGCATCACCCGGCAAGGGAAATGAGGGTATTAGAATTGATGTGCTTGGCTGGATTTCTTCAGTGTGCAGATTCTGCTGTGTATGATGATTGGGGGCCTTCGCGGTACCACCCCTACATGGCGTTCAAGCAGTTCCAGAAGGAGGGAGATGAGCGTGACCATCGTTGATCGCATGAGTCAGAGGGGAGGCGGGAGAAGCGGCCAAGAAATTAGTTGCAGAAGATATAGTGTTTGCGAGGGCGCTACACAATTATGAGTGAGGCTATGTAGAATAATAGGAATTTCTGACTTAATGACAATTTTCAGAACTTTTTAATATCTTTCTCATCGATATAGCCTGCGATATCTTCGATATTGCTACGATAGGGCAGTATTCTTCGATATCTTGTATACAGCCGATAGTCTATCTTGGACTGAATGATATAAGAGATGGATGAATAATTGTAAAGGATGGATGAAGGAGTTTGAGCGGTTATTACAGTTATTGAAGCGCCTTGCTATATAATGCGTTCACGAGAAGCAGAAAGTGTCAGTTGAGCCAGAGAGCCGTGACTGGAGTAGGGAGAGAGGAGTGAGTAGGAGATAGACTATAGAGTTATTCTGCAATGGTAGATTTAGTACTGCGTTCTTGCAGTGTTGTGATTTATGAATGAGAAGAAGAAGAAAAAGGAAGTGCAATTCACTTTGTGTATGTGTGAAGAATGGAGTGATGGAATGAGAATGTGATTCTGTGTGTAAGAACTAAAGAACCATAATTATATGAGATGGTGTGAATGCGCACAAGTGAAACCGATAAGAATTTGGTGTGAGAATTAGTTTCTGGTCTATCAAGAGAAGTGGGAATTAACGGCATTCCGAGCCTGTTATCTCGCTTGGCGTACCTATGACAAGAGTCGCATTTCCACACATGCATGTGCACATCTTTGAACATGGAGGGCCAGTAGTATCCTGCCCTCAAAGCCTTCTGCACTGTGAGCCGCCGTGCAAGTGTCCTCCACACATGCCATCATGGGCTGACTCTAAAATCTGGGGAACCTCCTCCGGGGTGACGCATCGCCTCAAGAGTCCATCCAATCCCCTTCTATAAAGTTGCCCTCCCACAAGAGCAAACTTCATGCTGCGCAGTCGAAGCCTTCATCGTGCATGTCGATCCAATCCTGGGGGAAATTCCAGGGTGCTTAAATACTGAGCTATGTGTTCATACCATGGAGGAACGGTCTCTATGGAGAACAAAAATGCATCCGGGAAGTCATCGTCAATAGGCTCGGCCCCTGTTTCCTCCGACAATCGGGAAAGGTGATCGTCCTGAGCATTAAGCCTTCCGGGCTTGTAGACTATCTTGTAGTCGACTTCCTGAAGCAGAATAACCCACCTAGCTATTCTTCCCATCAAATCGGGTTTGTTGATCAGGTATCGTAATGCCATGTGATCAACAAAAAAAATGAAAGGTGTCTCCAACAAATAATGCCGATACTTCTTTACGGCAAAAATCATTCCCAGAGCCTCCCGCTCCGTGGTGCTATACCTTGTTTCGGCGAATGTCAGCTGTCGACTGGCGAAAGATATCGGATGATCATGGCCATCAACATCTGGTTGGCACAGGGCACAGCCTACGGCCACTGCTGAAGCATCAACGTAAACATGGAAAGGCATGTTCTAGTCGGGAGCGGCCAAAACGGGAGCGGACACCAAGCGCTACTTGAGTGTCTCGAAAGACTCCTGACACCCTGTATCCCAGGAAAATACCTAGTTCTTCTTCAATAATCGAGTCAGAGGTAAGGCCTCTGCTGCATATTTGTCCATAAATTTCCTATACCACCCTGTGTGGCCAAGGAACCCTTTCACCTTAGATGATGTCTCTGGTGCAGGCAATTCGACTATGGCGCTCACCTTTGTTGGATCTGTGGCCACGCCATCTTTGGACACTATGTGCCCTAGTAGCAGTCCATGTGTGACTGCAAACACACACTTCATTGGTTTGAGAGAGATCCCATTCTCCTTGCACCGGATGAAGCACTCCCGTACTGCTGCAACGTGATCTTTTGCATCCCCATTGCAACAAAAGTCATCTAAGAAGATGACCAAATTTCTTCTCACGATGTCTGAGAAGGCATACGTCATGACCCTTTGAAACGTCAGGGGTGCGTTGCACAGGCCAAAGGGCATCCGTGTATAGGCAAAGGTGCCCCATGGTGAGGTAAAGGTGGTTTTCAACACGTCCTTTGGGTCAATCAACACCTGATTGTACCCTGAAAATCCATCCATGAAGGAGTATAGCTCCTTTCCTGCTACTTCTTCCACCAAAGTATCTATGAATGGCAAGGGAAAATGATCCTTGTGTGTTACCTTGTTAAGGGGGCGGAAGTCCACGCATACCCTTAGGCCTCCATTCTTCTTTCGGACGATCACCATCGGAGACACCTATGCTGATGTTTCCACCGGGAAAATAAATTCTGCACCACAAATCCTCCTCACTCAAGTCTGCAGACTCCTCTTCAGAGCCAATCATGCTGAGCTCATCCTCATCTGTTTCTTTCGTGAGGTGCTCCAGAAAGCAATGCAACAGTAGTAGTGTAAGGTCTTACCCCATAAGTAATGGTGCCTGCCCCCCAGTCCGTTCGTGCCCTGGACTGGACCAACCATGGCTCCCTAATAGGAGTGCATACAAATATTCGTCGATGGGGAAGTTTATGATTTGGAAGTCTACTGCATACGTGTAGCCTCCTGTCCTCATCTTTATATTTGCTATGTGACCCACTGGTCGGATCTTCCGCTGGTCAGCTAGCCTGATTGTCAGAGGGGATTCCCCTGCCATGTTCAAACCCAGTTTGGATAGAGTGGAGAACGGGATGAGCTCCCATCATCCACTAAACAATGCCGTATGAATCGGTCAGCAATTTCCACTTCTATCTCTACTGGTCCTAGGTCGATGTGAGCATAGTCATAGCTAAAATCATGGCTAAGAAACAGCTAAGGTCACGGAGGGGGGGCGGAGCAACCAACGGGAAGAACCGGCAGCCAGTTACATGCTAGCCGACTGAATTCCAGAATTTCCGAATGAAATATGAAACCTCAGGAAATGGATCGGAGGGAAAAAATGGCCGAAGCGGAAATCAACCGGGTGCCCTACTTTTAGGAAGGATATTTGCCTTTCCATTTCATTACAGATTGGAAATCTGCCTTAGTTGGCAAGGCCTGGACGGATTTGGCCCTTCTTATATTACAAATGGCCGTCGAAGTCCGCCACATGGCAGAAATCCAACGTGCCAGGCCGGGTTACATCCGAGGAAGGGCGTTTAGGTGAAAAAAAATATTGAACTCAAGAGGGCGGGGCCCGCGAGCAAACCCTACTAAGTCGTTGCTCTCGCAGCCCCCAGCCCCACGCCTGCTTGCACTCGCTGCCTGCTATCACAACTCACCTGTCCATGCGGGTTCAATTCTTGGCCTCCATGTGGTTTGAAGGCATTGACAGGTCCAACTTCTATAAGGATACAATGTTCTTCACTTGTTTGCCAAAGAGAAATTGGGCCCTGATGATATTTTCTATAAGGGACATGAAGCGTGGAAATACTTACATTGTTCCAAAGTCATTGGCACACCTCTTACCTATACGGCCAAGGAGTTCAGGGAGTTCACACATTTTGCTTGCAAGCGATTAAAGCAAGTGGTACAGTTTAAGCTTTCAGACATGGTGGGCCAACACTGTATGCCACGCAGGATTCCTGAGGAGCCACTTAAAGTTCGGCCACCGAAACACCTCAGGGGGGAAGATGATTCTGATACTACTGGTTCTTCAGAGGAACCTTTTGACATGGCGGAGGACTATGCACTCTAGATGGAGAGCAGAAAAGAAACGACGGGGAGGATTCCTATGCCTAGAGGTTACCCTCGTTATTCAAACCAAGGAGGGTCAGACATTTCCATTGTGGCTCAATCGCCTCCCTTAGCAAGTGACAGGGCTCGAGCTCGCCACAGAGCCCTTCAAGAGACTCTCACCGACAAAAGTTGCTCGCTCATAAAGGTGTTTATCCTAAACAGTAAACGTGAGGACACGGTTTGGGAGAGGGGGAGGGGTAGTTAGAGGGCGTTTGGGACTTAGACACTTTATGCTCTGTGGGGACCCTTAATTTTTGCGCAGACTAACGGATGGTGGACTTAGACCAACGAGGCCTAGGGTGTTGGGTGACAGGCACAAGCTTTAGGGGTGGTAGATAGGCTTACACACTCAGTACAGTTTACTCAGTCTGTCACAATCAATCACAGCCTATCACAGTTATGTCAAGTCTATCACAGCTCGGCATAGCTTCCCACAGCCAGTTCACAGTGACATAGCACGACACAGCCCGACACAACTTTACACAGCCAGTTACAGTCCGACACAGTCAGTCATAGCTCGGCACAGTCACAGCCGGACACAGCTGCACAGGCCGTCACAGCGTACATAGGGAACGGTTATCATAGCAGGGAACGACATCTGCAGAGGGAACGGTTACTTCAGGGGTGACAGTTAGTTAGTTAGGCGGTTAGAACAGCTTGCAGGTAGATTAGGAGCGCAAAGCAGCAAGGCAACAGGAAAAGGGATCACTGTTCAGGGAGCACTTCTTGATCGTGAGAAAGGAGATCAGGCAAAGAAAAAAGAACAGGAACAAGAACCAAGATGGAGAGATGATTTGATCGATGCATGAATCATGCAAGCTGTAGAATCGTACTGTAGAACAGAAGTACTGCAGACTCTATTGGTGCAGACTCTATTGGTGCAGACTCTATTGGTTCAATCGCGGCAGAAGGATCAGCTTCATTCCAATGTTTAGGCATGTAAAACCGTGGAATATACTCGATACAGGCCAGTATGCGACGTCCTTTGCTGTGGTATACTAGTTTTCTCGTTGCACGGTCACTCATTCCATGAGAGGATCTAAAAACCATGAGCGGAATTGTTACTGACGACAATCTTCGGCCGCATACAGGATTGGAACTTCCAAAAACGGCAAGGTCAAATAAAAACTATTATTTAAAAAAATAGAATCTGCCGCATTTCCCAATTTGGAGGAGTCCGCTAATGGAAACCGCGTGTCTTAGACTTCGGCTCACCACTCATGCGGCTCATGCGGCTCATGGCTCATGGCTCATGGTTTCTGCTCATGAAATAGTAAACCTCAAACGTGGCAAGGCCAAGGGTTAGGCCTTTGGATAGCAAGCAGCAAATACCAAGGGGTATTCTCAGAGCAAGGGAATCCTTAGGGAGTGAGTATTTGGGGGAGGGAGCCACACGCTTGTTCTTGATAAGCAAGACTAAGAGCATAGCATGCTATGGTACTCCTTAGCAAGTAGCAAGATGAGGAGTCAACCATCACATCACCGCATTCACTAAAGGCATGAACAGAATCAAGACACAAAGAACGAACAAGGAATTTTGTGACAAGACCCCACCTCTCTGTTTTTTTTTCCTTGCCCTCTCTCTCTCTATCGGGCTCTCTCCTTCTCTCTCCCTCTCTTTGTGCTACTCACCAAAAACAAAAAAAAAACCGGAATTGTGATTGTTACCTTCATCGAGACCGTGATGCACATGTGATGCGTTTGTGTAATTTTGTGGATATTCCATTAATATTTCCACTCCTTGTGATTTACATAGCGTAGAGTCTGGTGCCAATTTGATCACTTGCTCTAGTTGCACGTTGTTGCTTTTGTGGGAGTCGTTTGACACAAAACCTAAGTCGTAGCAGTCGTAACATCCATTTCAGGATCAGAGAGGGAGAGGAGAGAGAGAGAGAGAGAGGGGGGGAGATGATTGCAAGACCATTGATGAATCATAGAAAAATAAGCTACAATATGCATGTACATGTACAATCAATCGAAGGGATGGATTACAGTTCGGGTGCGAGAATTATTATGTAGCTTTGATTACGTGTCTAATCAACTGAACGTCATCATCCGGAGCTTCTTCATCCTCATCAAGCTGCAAGTCTTCTTGGTCATCGGAGTCATTGTTATAAATGGCCCGGCCTTCAAAAGGCACCTCCAAATCATCCTCCACCTCGTTGTCAATGGCAGTGTCTTCATCTCCTTGTCCAACATCCGTATCTTTTGGAGCTTCATCATATAGGGTCTGGGAGCATTTCCGGGGTGTCATCATCCTCTTCTACCCCTCTACCAACTCCATCATCAGCATCATTATGGACCAGTCCGTCCCTCACCATAATGCCTCACCCCGTGGAGATCCAAGACCATGATAGATACGTCTTCCTCTTGGCTGAGCATGCAAACCACCTTCCAATTTCCCCCTCTTGTTTTGTTATCGAAGAAGAAAACTTGCTCCATGTCCGAAGGAAATGCAAAAGGCTCATCGGAGGGACGATGAGTAGGGTTGAGCCTATCTGCATTGATGCACATGAAACCACAATCATCTCGCACTAGTGTTGCGGAGGGGCACCCCAAGATTGCTGTGGAACCATTTCCCTGAGAGAAGAGGCCATACCTGTAACTGAAGTTGGAATAAGGTCTCAAGCTCTCCCATGTACTCAAGTTTGCTCATAGCAGGTCGTGTATCTCCCTTGCCCCACACGGAGGCTTGCCAGTATATTCCACAAAGTTTAGGGTTTAGAGAGTAGTACTCATGCAAGATCTGATTGTGGCTTTGGAAGGAGTGAGTAATACTAGCGAAGTTCGGTTTTGACCATTCACGCCCAAATGAGGGAGAGGCTTTGTTGGTTTGTTGTTGTATTGTATAAAGGAAAGACATAAGGGTTGTTGATTCGGGTCATAATGGGATGATTATATGTGGGGGATGTGGGGTATTCTGGTTCCACCGGCCACACTGGGGAAGCCTCTGGCATTGTTGGTACTTGGGTTTCCACGCAAGTCATAATGTCATGCTGCAGAACCAAAACTGGGTAGTTGTCGCTCGCAAACTTTGCATGGACAAATCTTCCTGTAAAAGTAGGAGCAGGAAGCCCATCTGGATTTCTTCCTTATATCTCCTAAAAACGTTGTTGTGTATCACTCGAATTGCGGAATACCTTGCCTCGAAGCCGGGCCTTGTGCCAAGCAATTCTCCACTGTGACCAGACACAGTCGGTTCCACAATGGCTTGGCCATACTGCATAACAGCGGGCAGAATCTGGGGCAAGCGAGCGGTGGGAATTTCTCGCACGGAATCCCCGCTTGAAGGCAATGGCGATCTGGAAACTCTGGGGCTTCCACTGCTGGAAAACACATTGTGCGGCAACATGACGGGACCTCAAGGTGCTGTCCAATGTTCCTGTCGGCTCTCAGGAATCCTCTGCGCACCCGGGTTCCTCTTCAATCCTCTGCCTCAAGGGTGAGTACGGACGTCCCCCTCTAGGTGTTCACCTCTACAGTGCAGAGGCGTCCTTGATCTTCTCTCGCTATGTTGTTGCCCATTTCAGTGGATTCTTCGACCTCGAAGCTGTTCATACCCAACAATTCCTCTCTGTCGGCCCAAGCCCATTGTTTACCGCTCTCAAGAACTTGTAGTACGTGGCTTTGCTACATGAGTGCTCTATCGATGTCCTCCGTTGTGGCCATCACTACGTCCACCAGATGTGCGCGGCAGAAGACGCTCCCAGAAGGAGTGGACTGATTTGACATATTCGTGTTCGGCATGTCCGTGTCGGAATCCAAGCACCGCTCCTACAAGGACAAAAACAATGGTGAGGGACCAATGCAAAGGTCCGTAATAGAACGACAATTGCACGAAAAGTCTGGCATCATACCTCCCGCATGTACTGTCCGAACTGTCGATACCGGAAATGCCACCACCCCAACCAGCTGTGCAAGGCTCCTAGATTGGTTGTCTCCACTGCACCTGACGTGTTCCACCAAGCCTCGATGATAGCAAACTTTACCTCCGCGTCATCAAATGTGGGTGCATCCTTCCACGCCGTACAAAGGACACGGTGTTCAGCCTGGAATGAGCTAGCAACAAATTTGGTAGTGTAGTGAGATAGACTTTGCATCCAATGGAATCCACATGATCTCTCTTTCCCCTCCCTGAAATTGGGCTCTCGCAAACCCGCCCTTGCCATCTGCTTGTTTATGCCCTCCCACAGATGCATCTCCGACTGTGTGTCCTCCCCTTTCATCTCGCACATTGCAATCGTCATGAGCCTCTTGGAGTGATAGTCATAAACATGTGCACCCATAGTCACCCACTGATGGTTTGTAATTCGCTTGATGTGATCAAACATCACCCAAACATTCGACAAGTTTCCAGTTGTCATGCGAGTGACCAAGTCGACTCCACTCCCAGGCCCACATGTTGACATTTTAAAAATGTAACAACGATCGGATTCGCTGCCTTGCCCTGGAAACCTGCTACCTTGGATGTAGTCATATCTAATCCTTCGTTTCACCTCCAGGATTGAGTGCATGTCCGACCCCCGGCCAAACTCTTGCTTGCAAGATACGATGTGATTCCGCACATTTGGACTACAAACGTGCGAGACGGACTCCAACAGGTCAATCATCTCGTCTTTGTTCAAGGGCACTTGGTCTGAACCATCTTCAGACATGATTTTACCAAGAGCAATCTTGTGGGCTGCTTTGAGCTGAATCTGCTTTGGTCTGGCTCTGAGGCTCCATTTCACCTCCTCTTTTATGATGTCGTGTGCTTCCTGCACAGCCTCCCGGATGTTGCCTCTCGCCAAGGGGGGCTGCTATTTCATGAGCGGCATGAGCATGAGCGGAAAAAAAAAAAAGCATGAGCAGACCATTGTGAGTCCACGGAAATAGGGTTAGGAGGCACGGAAATAGGGTCATGTGAAGTTGGAATGTGGCACCAGTGGACTTGAAATGCAACATTTTATTGCAAATTTTGTGGCAAGCCACGTCTATACAAGTGTGTTCTAACTGTCATAGCCGGAATGGGCACTACTCTCCTACACCCTCCGAGGAACTTGCCCCACCTTCTTCCTCATCCCCCCCATCCCCCTCATCCTCCGAGCTCTGTGATGCATCAGTTCCACTATGCCTCTCAAAAATCTCGTCCTCTCCTTGGGGGACTGTCCACCTCACCTCCTGGGAATCTTCTTCGTCTTCTCCCCCACTTTCCTTAGCAGAATCCAAGACAAATCTACGAGCCCGACGGGCTCTAATAGCTGCTGCCTCCTCCCTCATCTTCATTTTCTTGAGGCTTGCCTCGTCTAAAATCTGTTGTACACGACTAGGTTCGGAACACCTCCTAATGGACACCGAAGCAAGCCGGGCAGCATAAGTAGGAAGGATGTACTCCCTTTCTGGACTAGGCATGAAATCCCCCCTGGCAAAAAAAGGCACGTTCCTCCTGCCCATGAACTCCGGTGTAGACGTCCCTCCGGCAGTACTTGGCATCCTACAGTAAGAACAAATCCACTTCAAGAATGTCAATACCAGCACAACCAGAAAGGGTTTTCAATGAAATAAAAGAGCAGAGGGAGGTGCCTCACGAAATCTGGAGGCAACTTACAATGCCACCACTCACTCGTAAACCGGGGGCTCCTCGGCCTGATCCCAACTTCCTCCCCCTGCTCCTTCTCGGATTTTTCCTCATCCTCCGAGGATGCCTCTTCCTTTTTCGGCAGACGTTCAGCTGCTGCAAGTTCCGAGTTGTGGAGGGCAGTATCTGGCTCGAAGGCAAACACATGCCTGTCGGACAACGTCCCTGCCCACATTGAAGCACCTGAGGAACAAAGCGGGCGGTTAATAGCTTGCGGCATGCAATTGCAATCGGGCCAGGGGAGAAACTGATCACGTGAAGGCTTACCCGTGCCGCATGTGAGGTCCAGAATCCGCCCTTGGACATCCGAGCACGTCTCCATGAGGGTTTGGATGAAAGCAGGGCTCCGGGTCCGGCTGTACCGCCACGGTTTGCCTGTCTTTGTGTCCTTCGGCATACTGGAGTGGGGCACATAGTTGTAGAGGACATCGTAGGTTACAGGGTCCACAACGGCATCAACAAGACGACCGTCATTGCGGAATTTGAACGTAGACCCTCTCTTCACAAAGCAATATGCCTCAAACACCAATGTCTGCACATCCAACAAAGAAGGGATCAACTCCAGGGTCTACTTAACATACACCACAATATGAAGTGAATGCAATAGATTGATAACTTACACTTTGGCCCTCTGTTCGCAACCCCTGTGTACTGATGCAGAACCATTTTCTGAGGAGGACCGGGGTGACACTTTTGGGTGTCCACCTTGCCACCGCATTCTCTGTGGTCTTCCCTCTCGTGGCAAGGACAACCACACATCCACCGTCATCCAGAAGCATCCCCGCCAGCCCAAACCCGGCTTTCCAGTAGTCCTCAGTAAACCTGTTCCAGGTGGGCACACCATCCAGGCCCTCCAGCAACTCCCCATCTGGAATGTCGAGGAGAATCATATTGCAAGCTCTCTCCACCTCAAACCCCCCCCCCCCCCCGAGTGCTCTTGCAATTCGTGCTCACAGCCGTGAAGAATTCCATCATGGCTTCAAAACCAGGGGTGTCTTTAGGCTTTGTACCGCCAGCCCTCTTCTTGGCTTTCCCCTTCTGCTCCGCCAGAGACTTGCTGTGTGCCACCTTCTTCGCCCTGGCAGCGAGAGCGTCAAGGAAGCTCTCATTGACGCATTGGATGATGGTTGGAGGTTCTAGCTTGGGCCTGTGTGTAAACGTCACCGCCGAATACCGCCGTGTAGGCTCGCCCTCAAATGCCAACTTCTTGGCAGAGCCAATCCCACTCCGAACTGACTTGGGAACCCGGACGACCGGTGACTGGGTAGGAGCAACAGCAGTTGCAGGACCTTGAACAAAGTCGTCATCCGAGTCACTCTCTTGGGTCCCCTCTTGCGCCTCCTCCGATGCCCCGATGGTTTTCTTCTTTTTGGGTGTTACTGCACTCACCTGTTTCCTTGTCCTTTTCCTTTGGCCTTTACTCTTCTCATGCAATTTCTCCTGAATTCTTGCCTGAGCAAGCTCTGCCGCTTTCCTGGAATTCGCAAGCGCTTTTGCCTCTTTTGCACCCAACGGAGGCAGCGGAGCCCGGTTTCGTCGGAATTCAGCATCCAGCTTCAATTGAAACTCGGATGGGTCGAGCGAGCCAGGCGGAAGGTCCACATACCAAGGGCAATCACGCAAATGTTCCAGATGCCACTCCTTCACAATATCGTCAGTGTACATGGAGTCAGCCCCGGGGTTCCTCCATGCCAGGAAGAATGGTGGCTCGAAAGACAGATGACCTTTCTCCAAAAGGGAGAACTTGCAGTACCTGCATTCATGAAAAACACAATGAGGTCCTTGAAATGCATATTCGGCACCATTTTCCCAGGTTGGGGCGGATGTGAGTGGGCCTAGAAATGGAAAAATGGCACCGAATTTCGGTGACTGCCACCCTAGGGACTTAGCCATCTTGGGAGCCCTGAACTGGAAATTCGGCGCCATTTTTCCCGGTTTGGCCCGAAGATGGCTAAGTCCCAGAACCGTAATAGGGCTTAGAACTGGAAAAATGGCGCCGAATTTCCAGTTCAGGGCCAGCCACCCTAGGGACTTAGCCCGAAAATGGCTAAGTCCCTGAACGGCAATAGGGCCTAGAACTGGAAAATGGCGCCGAATTTCCAGTTCAGGGCCAGCCACCCTAGGGACTTAGCCCGAAAATGGCTAAGTCCCTGAACGGCAATAGGGCCTAGAACTGGAAAATGGCGCCGAATTTCCAGTTCAGGGCCAGCCACCCTAGGGACTTAGCCCGAAAATGGCTAAGTCCCTGAACGGCAATAGGGCCTAGAACTGGAAAATGGCGCCGAATTTCCAGTTCGGGGCCAGCCAGTCTAGGGACTTAGCCCAAAAATGGCTGTCCCTGAACGGCAATAGGGCCTAGAACTGGAAAATGGCGCCGAATTTCCACTTCAGGGCCAGCCACCCTAGGGACTTAGCCCGAAAATGGCTAAGTCCCTGAACGGCAATAGGGCCTGGAACTGGAAAATGGCGCCGAATTTCCAGTTCAGGGCCAGCCAGTCTAGGGACTTAGCCATTTCGGAGCCCTGACTGGAAATTCGGCGCCATTTTCCCTAACACCACATGAGGCCTCTAACATCCTGAAATGCAAGGACTTGAAAGAAAGGCAGCGCGTATGTACCTGTACAGAAGGCGCATTGCTGCTTTGTCCGCGTTCGGCTGGTCGGTGAACTCGTGGCTCCGGCGAGCATCTGCTATCTCCCGAAAGAATAGGTTGGTTTTGTAGAGCAGAAAGTACCTCGTCACATAGTCACGTAGGCTCTTTGCTGCAAGAGATATCTCCATCTTGAACTGATGTGCTTGTGTGTCCAGCTGCTCTTGCGCATTCGTCGTCACCTGTGGAGATTCTCCATCAGATCGCTTTCTTGAAAAAATACAATGAATCCACCCCCTACTAGAGTAGAAGCCCCAAACGAAGCGTGGGGAAGTATGTCGCGGCCCTTTGCCTTGAGGGCAGGGGGTCGGGACACATGAGGGGCTGCCCCTGTGGTGGGGGCAGCGGCGGCGATAGGTATGGGGGGCTGAAGCACCCTTGAGTGCCCAAGGCACTCAAGGAGGCGGAGGCGCTCACTAGGTGGAGCCCCGCACACCGGGTTGCGGTGGAGGTGGCTCCACAAGGGGTGGTGGTAGCTTAGTGGGACTTAGTGGGGGTGGCATAGGACTCACCATGGGGTGGAGACCTCGAGGTGGGAGTCGTGGGGAGTCTTGGGACTCATCACGGTCCATTGGGGCCGCGGTGAGTGGGCCAAGACTCACCGCGACTCACCACCGGGAGTCGAGGGTTTTCGTGGTGGTTCGCCATAAAATGGCATGGCTGGTTATGAAACCCCCGCGGACAGCTACAGAAGTATATATAGGGAGTAGTAACCCCGAGAACGGTGCAAGCCCGTTGGTGACCAAAAACTAGTGAGTAATCGTGCGAGCCGGAAAGCGACCAAAGAGTGGGGAGCTGTTCCGGACTGCCATCTACCAAAGGGAATTCTCCTAGTCCCAAATAGGTGGAGGGTTTTAGAGGAAGCGAACGGGGACCGTTATGTCCCGGTGAGTAGCCGAAACTCCAAGTTGGCCCGGCGGCCAGGTTGGGAGTCAGGCGCGCGCATCAAAGCGGTTAACTATGACTTGAAGGGGAGTTTACCGAAGTGAGGTGCGCGACATTTGGTATCAGAGCTTAGAGTTCAGTACGCGATCGTCCTTGGGATCGGCCTCATCATGGGGTCGGGCAAGCCGAAGCGAAAGCGGAACGGCCCAAAAGATGATGATCCCGGTGAGCCCGATGGGGGCGACGTGTCACCGAGGCGGCCGTTTGAGGAAGCGATGAATGTTTCCGAAAACGAGGCCGCTCAAGAGCGGGAGGAATCCGAGGAGTCGGAGCCCGAGGAATCCTCGAGAGCTCCGACAAACCAAGAGATGCCTCCCATGCCAGCAGCCTTTTGGGAAGGGTTGTTGGCGCAGTTTGGCGGGCGTTGAAAGACGTGTTGAAGGCGGCTAATGCCACTTCCACTAAGGCAAAGTTTAAGGTGAAGCCTAAGGAACCCGGCACCTTGAGGGCGTTCGAAACCGGAAGGCACTCAACACCTGGCTCCTGGAGCTAGAGCAGTACTTCCGGGCGGCCAAGTTGAGTGACGAGGATCGGGTGGAAGTGGCTCCCACCTATTTGAGGGGCTATGCTCAACAATGGTGGCAGAAACGCCTTCACGACCGAGGCCCAAGCCCGGAAACCTTGAACTGGAGTGAGTTCAAGGAATTGATGAAGAGACAGTTTGTGCCCCTCAACGCATCCTGGCTTGCCCGGGACAAGATGAGGAATTTGAAGCAAACAGATGACATTCGGGGGTATGTCCAGGCTTTCAATGTGCTGTTGCTCGAAGTCGCGGACATGGCAGAACCAGAAATGGTCTTCAACTTTGTGGCGGGACTGGCCCCATGGGCTAGGCGGAAGTTGGAGGAGAAGCCACCCAAGACTTTGAACGAGGCAATTGAGAGAGCTGAATGTTTCTCGGATGTCCCTAGGGGTGAGAGACAAGGCCGTACGGAGCTGAACCACAAGAAGACCCGGCGGGAAGGTGACTCCTCCCGACCGGAAAAGAAGTGGGATAGGCCACGCGGCGAAAATGGCACGTGGAAATCGAAGGGAGGGCCTTCACACGTCAAGGCGGCACCCGGTGCTTCGAAAGGAAAAGCGGGTGGAGCGGCTTATGGCGGACAGAAGGCGACCTTTGATGGAGTGTGTTTCAATTGCGGGGAGCCCGGGCACATGGCCAAGAAGTGCACGAAGCCCCGGCAATTGAACATGACTCGGGCGACCACGGAGCTGTCGGAAGATACCATCAGTCGCTTGGTGGAAGCGGTAGTCGCCAGGACTTGCAAGGTAGGCAACTATTCTTGTGAGTTGTATCAGGAAACTGGCGCCTGCGTAAAGGGAGTCAGTTATTGTTCGTGGATGGGATAATATCCGGAACTAACGTGTCGTTGTTGGTGGACACAGGAGCGTCGCACTCCTTCATGACGCCGGCGGCGGCGCGAAAGTTGGGACTCCCGACAAGTGACGTGGGGGCCTCTATTGAGGTGCGCTCTGCCAAAGGAGAACCTCAGTTGGCGACAAGGTTGGCGTTTGATGTTCCTCTTCAACTGGGGAGTTGGGAGGGACGTGAGAACTTCACTATCTGCGAGATCGATGGAGTGGATCTCATTTTGGGGATGACCTTTTTGAGCAAATCCGGAGCGGTCATAGATGGCCGCAAGAGAGTAGTCACGCTGCCATGTGGGAATGGTGGCGAAGTTTTACGAGTGTCGGAAACGCCCAAATCCGTGGGAGGGCGAATAAACCTTCTGTCAGCAAAGGAGTGGGCCGTGGAGGAGGCACACGAGTCCCAGTTTTTGCTTTACATTAGAGAAGTGAAAGGAGAAGGCGATGGGGAGCCGAGCCCAGATTGGATCAAAGGGATTTTGGAGAAATACCAGGATGTGATGCCGGAGGATTTACCAAGCGGCTTGCCACCGCGAAGAGGAGTTGACCACAAGATTGAGGTGATACCGGGATCGGAACCGCCTGCCAAGGCGCCCTACCGGTTGAGCCACAGAGAGTTGGTCGAGCTGAAGACTCAGCTCAAGGATCTAATGTCAAAGGGGTACATCCGGCCGAGTAAGTCACCTTACGGAGCCCCGGTGCTATTCGCAGACAAGAAGGATGGGACGCTGCGGATGTGTGTCGATTACAGGGCTTTGAATAAGGTGACTATCAAAAACCGGTACCCTTTGCCAAGGATCGACGACCTCTTCGATCGGTTGGCAGGAGCGAAGTATTTCAGCCGGATCGACTTGCGCTCCGGCTATCACCAAATTCGGGTGGCAGAAGGAGATGAGGAGAAGACCGCGTGCAGGACAAGGTATGGTTCATATGAGTTCTTGGTGATGCCTTTTGGGCTCACCAATGCACCAGCGACATTTAGCACGCTGATGAACAGCCTTTTCCAGGAGTGGTTGGATGACTTTGTGATCGTGTACATCGACGACATCTTGGTGTACTCGAAAACAAAGGAGGAGCACCTGGAGCACCTCAAAAGGGTGTTCCAAAAATTGCGGGAAGGGAAGCTGTATGCCAAAGCTTCAAAGTGCGAATTCGGGGTCACAAAAGTGGAGTTCCTGGGGCATGTGATTACACAGGATGGGATCAAAATGGATGACAGAAAGGTGAGGGCGATCTTGGACTGGGAGCCTCCGACTTCGGTCCCGGGAGTGCGATCCTTCCTAGGACTCGCCTCCTATTACCGGAAGTATGTGAGAAATTTCGCCAAGATCGCGGGGCCGCTGTCGGACCTTCTGTGTAAATCCAAAGTCTGGGTATGGAACACATTTTGTGGCCAAGCTTTTGCTGAATTGAAGCAGCGGATGACGGAAGCTCCAGTCTTGAAAATCCCGGAGTTCGATCGTCCGTTTGAGATTCATACAGATGCATCGGACTTCGCGATTGGGGGTGTACTTATGCAAGATGGACGACCAGTGGCTTACGAAAGTAAGAAACTGAATGAAGTGGAGCGACGGTGGCCGACGCACGAAAAAGAGATGAAGGCGGTGGTGCATTGCCTTGAACTCTGGCGCC
Organism: Takakia lepidozioides; assembly: GCA_030704615.1. Classification (NCBI taxonomy): domain Eukaryota; kingdom Viridiplantae; phylum Streptophyta; class Takakiopsida; order Takakiales; family Takakiaceae; genus Takakia; species Takakia lepidozioides. The sequence goes on from CM060734.1 coordinate 28,208,960, forward strand.
ACTATGTTGGTTCCAACCCAGTGAAGGTGTTCACGGACAATGTCACGGTGAAGTATTTTGCCACGCAGCCCAAGTTGTCCCCAAAACAACTTAGGTGGCAAGATACTTTGGCAGTGTTCGACGTGGATATCCAGTACAAACCGGGACGGGACAATGTGGTGGCCGATGCTTTAAGTAGAAAGCAGCAGCTCTTGTTGGTGTACAAGGGCGAGACGGCGCTCCAAAGGAAGATCCGGAAGGCTTGCCGGAAGGATGAGCTGGCAAAGCGCGTGATGCAGGACTTGAGAATGGGGGTTAAATCGCAGTTCCACTTGCAAAAAGGACTGCTCCGGTATAAGCAAAAACGTCTCTATGTGCCAAAGGGAGGGATCAGAGATAGCCTCTTGAGAGAATGCCATGATAGCCCGCTTGCGGGCCACGGCGGAGCCAAGCGCACTGCGGCACTCTTGAAGAAAGAGTATTTCTGGCCCAAACTGAGGGAGGAGGCAGAGGAGTATGTCAAGACATGCACCACATGCCAACAAAACCGGAGCGAGTACAAAAAGCAAGCGGGGCTGTTACAACCCTTGCCGATTCCAGAGGGGACTTGGGAAAGCGTCTCGATGGATTTCATGACTGCTATGCCGCTGTCAAAAGGATTCGATGCAATCATGGTGGTGGTAGATAGGTTCAGTAAAATGGCCCATTTCATCCCCACCAAGGAACGGCAACGGCGCAGGAGACAGGCGACTTTACTTCGCCCACGTCTTAAAGCATCATGGAGTCCCGAAGGATATTGTCTCGGACCGCGACCCAAAGTTTACGAGTAAATTTTGGAGAGCACTTTGGAAGAAGATGGGGACGAGGCTGAAGATGAGCACCGCCTTCCGACCTACGACGGACGGCCAAACGGAAAGAGTGAATTCCGTAGTGAAGCAATTCTTGCGGAATTACGTGTCGGCAGACCAATCAGACTGGATGGAACACTTAGACGCGGCAGAGTTCTGTTATAATAACACAGAACACTCCGCGACGGGAGTTTCCCCTTTTGTGTTGGTCTATGGAAAAGCACCTCTGGTGCCGACAAGTTGGGCCGCCCAGGACGTTGAGGAACCGGCAGTAGCGGCGGTGCTGGAAGAACGCGAGCGTTTGTTGAAGCTCGCAAAGTACAACATTGCCAAAGCTAGGAAACGGTATGAAAGGCAGGCGAATCGGAAGCGGAGGGAAGTGAAGTTTGAGGCAGGCACAGAGGTCTGGTTGAACATCAAGAATTTTCGACTACCTCCGGAAGTGAGTCCGAAGTTCGTACCTCCGTATGCGGGTCCCTTTCGCATTCGGAGGGTTATGAATGAGGATGTGTATGAATTGGAGCTGCCGGCAAACAGCAAGGTGCACCCAGTATTCCATGTCTCCCTTTTGAAGCCTTACTTCAAAGATGAAGCACGTCCGAATCGGCAGCAAGTGTTGCGTCCGCCACCTATGCTGTTGGATCATGAAAATGAACCGAGTACGAGGTGGAGGCAATACTTAAGTCGAGGAGGTTCAAGAACCGAGAAACGGAGTATCTCGTCAAATGGAAGGGCTATCATCTTGTGGAGGCATCTTGGGTGCGTGCCTCAGAAATGGGAAACGCATCCGAGGCAGTTGCAGCGTTCGAAGGGCGACCTCAAAAGCGGAAGAAACGTTGATGGGGACATCAACCTTGGAGCGTGGGGGAGGAAATGCATACTTAGCCCGGTTTAGCTAGCTCAGGAATCCGATTGCAAAAACTTGTATTGTACAAAAATTTGTTATAAAGGAAATGGGTTCCAAATATTGTGCGTCCTATTGTGTTTGAAATGGTGATGCATGGTGTGGTTGACTAGTGTGTAGAATGCATGCTAGCTTACAAAAGTAGGAGAGGTAAATTGAGTTAATCGTGTGTTTGCGCAGTGCCGAAATCGGGTGACTCCCATCCAAGGGGCAAGGAAACTTGCGCCTTATTTGGGAGTTCAAGTGCTAGTGCGCACCTGGCGCGTGCGCGTACTATAACTGCGCTACCGAGGGGGTTGCCTTGTAGTGCGGGCTAACGCGGAAGCTACGTGCTTCCGTTCACGTACTATAATCGTGTAGCCTCGGGACGAAGTCGTAGTGCGGCTTCGGCGTGTTCCTGTACCTCAGGCCAGCATTCCAAGGCGGACCCAATTGTAGTGATTGGGGCGCACGGTTGGTTCAAGGTTATCTTCCTAGTCAAAGAGGGTTCCAGGTGAACCCTTGCTCAAGGTGATGCCAAAAGCGGCATCATGAGCGATCGCAAGCAATGTTGTTGCAGTAAGGCGATTCGATCCTCGGGGAGGATCGTTCCTTGGCCTTGAAGTAGGCCAAGAAGAGTGCACTGGGAGGAGCTGGAGAGGCTCCACCCTTGGCCGGGACTTGGAGGAAGTCGGCCGAACTAGCTAGTGGAGAGTGGAGTCAAGTGTGGGGTTTGGTTCTTTGCCATGGGACGCCATGGTACGGAAACAAACTCCTTGATGTGGGACGCCACAACTTGGATGTTCGTTTCTACAAAATGGACAAGTCGATGAGGACATCGACTCCCTGTTGGTAGGGGTGTGTGTCGCGGCCCTTTGCCTTGAGGGCAGGGGGTCGGGACACATGAGGGGCTGCCCCTGTGGTGGGGGCAGCGGCGGCGATAGGTATGGGGGGCTGAAGCACCCTTGAGTGCCCAAGGCACTCAAGGAGGCGGAGGCGCTCACTAGGTGGAGCCCCGCACACCGGGTTGCGGTGGAGGTGGCTCCACAAGGGGTGGTGGTAGCTTAGTGGGACTTAGTGGGGGTGGCATAGGACTCACCATGGGGTGGAGACCTCGAGGTGGGAGTCGTGGGGAGTCTTGGGACTCATCACGGTCCATTGGGGCCGCGGTGAGTGGGCCAAGACTCACCGCGACTCACCACCGGGAGTCGAGGGTTTTCGTGGTGGTTCGCCATAAAATGGCATGGCTGGTTATGAAACCCCCGCGGACAGCTACAGAAGTATATATAGGGAGTAGTAACCCCGAGAACGGTGCAAGCCCGTTGGTGACCAAAAACTAGTGAGTAATCGTGCGAGCCGGAAAGCGACCAAAGAGTGGGGAGCTGTTCCGGACTGCCATCTACCAAAGGGAATTCTCCTAGTCCCAAATAGGTGGAGGGTTTTAGAGGAAGCGAACGGGGACCGTTATGTCCCGGTGAGTAGCCGAAACTCCAAGTTGGCCCGGCGGCCAGGTTGGGAGTCAGGCGCGCGCATCAAAGCGGTTAACTATGACTTGAAGGGGAGTTTACCGAAGTGAGGTGCGCGACAAAGTACCTGAAACCACCATGTCATGCGGTTCATCCACATGTCAAATGTGGGGTCAGAGAGTTTGTCCGGTTTGGGGAAGCTCCACATGTCCCTGGTACTTTGGGAATCATTCCAGATTTGGAGCCACCGGGTCTGTCCAACCACCCAGCATATTCGTAAGCGCCAAACACCACAAAAAGGAATTGTTGCCACCACAATTTGGTTAAGAATGTATCACCTTTTCTGTTGCATCCACACATGATGTGGCTAGACGATGGAGCTTCTCCAATGTCATCGTGGGCTTCAGAGCGCGAGAGTAGTGCTTCCCCACCTCCACCAGAAAGTCAGCACCAAGGGCGGGATCAGCTATGGCCATGTACTTTACCATCCGCGACTTGTACTTTATGCGGGCCCTCACCTCCGCAGCTTTGACATACGATTTGAGTGCCGGGAGGGTTGGATTCTTCTCCTCTGACTCCATGTAGAACCTCCGCGCATGTGCCAAATCCTGCTGTATTTTCGTCTGTCAAGAATGCGCACATAAGATTAGAGATCCTGCTCAACACAATTTCTTCTATTGGGGGAGGAGATTAGAAATCACGGTGAAGACCTTTTCTTCTATGGGGGGAGGAGAGACAGATTAGCTCAACAAAACTGTCAGGAGCTTTACCCAAAATATGTAGTCCACCATGGCGTCAACGCTCAGCCTATACCAGGTTTTGTCTGCCTTTGCCTCCGACTTGCGCAAGAGGTCGGCACTGAGGGAATTGGCAAACTCTTGCACCCCCTGCTTCCCGACATCCTTCACTCGGAAGAGCATATGGGACAAGTTGGTGGCAATGAAGGCATTCTCAGTCACCCTGCAGTGCCACATTTCCATCAAACAATACTGAAATGGGAATTTTCATCATATATGAGGATTCGCAATGAAATGACTTCCAAATTCAAAGTCCAAAAGTGAGAGGCGTTGTAGCTTACGATTGCAGCTTTGAGAAGACTGCGATCTTTGGGCCCCGCAACCTTCAGCACAACACAATCCACGGTGAAATGCCAATTGAGGTCGTTGGGGTGGGCTTGGGCAATGTGCTCCATCCATGCCAGGAGGCGATGATTGCCGTCCCACACGTAGAACATCTTACCGGACAAGTGCTGGAAAAGAGGATCACTAGCAATCGATCTCTCGAACTCCTCATTTCGCGTTTGCCAATGGGGACCCCATTTGTCCACCTCATCGAAAGTGTGGGCACGGGAAGCTCCGTGGTCGTTCTCAATGGAAACGGAAAACGCGGCAGACCCCATTCGATATCCATCCCGGAAAGAGAATTTCAGCTTGTCGATATCGCCTGGGAGGGCAAGTCTCACCACCTGCAATGACACCAAGCGGCAAAGGGGAATTCGAAGCTTGGCCGGGTACACCATGCCCCCCAGCACCCTGCTAATGTTGCTGTGGGTTGCCTCCAACATCTTGGCAGCGGCCAACTTCATATCCGCCTCAGACATGACGTCTGCTGCAGAGGGGTTTTCCGGCAGCCCACCAGGACCGCCAAATCCAGCCTGTATGCTCCGGGTTTGGGGCCTGGGGATGTCCGGGAGGATGTCATCCTGGTCAGAAAGCTCCCTGTCGTCCTCTTCAACAGGGTCAGCCACCTGCAAAACCACCTCCAGCACTCTCCCCGTCTCTACTGCCCTCTCCCTGGCTCCAAATTTCCCTGACGCAGGTAATTCAGAAGCGGATGGATGGAAATCCGGCGCCGGATTTCCATCCGCGCAGGTAGGGCGGCGCGCCAAATTTCCCTCACGCAGGTAATTCAGAAGCGGATGGATGGAAATCCGGCGCCGGATTTCCATCCGCAAGGTTGGGCGGAGAGCGGATGGATGGAGATCCGGCGCCGAATTTCCATCCAGCAGGTAAGTCGGATCGCTGGCGTATGGATATTCGGCGCCGAATTTCCATTCGCCAGGTATTTCGAAGCGCTGAATTACCTTCCTGCAGGTAATTCTGAGCGTGTCCGATTGATTTTTCGGAGAAAAACAAACCTAACTGTTTGTTTTGTGGCTGAAGTGCACTTGTAGACACGTTTTTCTTGGAATCCTTGACTGCTAGAGGCAAATCGGAACAGCCTCGGACGGAAATTTGGCGCCGTTTTTCCATTCTGGGAGGTTTCTACGACTTCCTTTGAGGGGGCCCTGATGGAAATTCGGCGCCGAATTTCCATCCGGGGGATGGTCTCTGTCGGAGCGGTGCCGGCCTCTCCGCCGCTCTGTTGGATATTCGGTGCCGAATTTCCGTCCGGGGGTTGAAATATGACGGCCAGGTGCCGGCCTCTCTCCCCTCCCCGACTGCATTGGAACGGCCCCGGATGGAAATTCGGCGCCGTTTTTCCATCTGGGGAGGTTTTATGTCGGCCAGTTTTCGGCCTGACCCCCGACACGACTTCCTTTGGGGGGGCCCGGATGGAAATTCGGCGCCGAATCTCCATCCAGGGGATACTCTCTGTCGAACACGTGCCTGCCTCTACGCCCGAGGCGACTTCATCCGGGCGTCCCCTGTTGGATATTCGGTGCCGAATTTCCGTCCGGGGTTGAAATGTGACGGCCAGGTGCCGGCCTCTCCCCCCTCCCCGACTGCATCCGAACCGCCCCGGATGGAAATTCGGCGCCGTTTTTCCATCTGGGGATGTTTTTATTGCGGCCAGTTTTCGGCCTGACCCCCCGACACGACTTCCTTTGGGGGGGGCCGGATGGAAATTCGGCGCCGAATCTCCATCCATGGGATATTCTCTGTCGCACACGCGCCGGCCTCTGCGCCCGAGGCGACTTCATCCGGGCTTCCCCTGTTGTATATTCGGTGCCGAATTTCCGTCCGGGGGTTGTAATGTGAGGGCCAGATGGCGGCCTTTCCCCCGAGCCGACTGCATCCAAAAGGCCTCGGATGGAAATTCGGCGCCGTTTTTCCATCCGCGGAGGTTTTTATGTCGGCCATTTCTCGGCTTGACCCCCCGACAGGACTTCCTTTGGGGGGATCCGAATGGAAATTCGGCGCTGAATTTCCATCCGGGGGATGTTCTCTGTCGGACAGGTGCCGGCATCTCTGCCCCAGACGACTTCATCCGTGCGGCCCCTGTTGGATATTGGGTGCCGAATTTCCATTCGGGGGTAGTAATGTGACGGCACGGTGCCGGCTTCTCCCCTTCAGCCGACATCATCCGGACGGCCCCCCACTTTCTGACTGCATACCGTTGGCAGTTATTGCGCAAAGACCAGGGGCCGCATTCCGGAGACAAGGTTCATTAACACTCTGACTGTGGATTTTTGAGATAGTTGGCTCCCTGGATTTGGATCAGGCTTCGTCGCTCGGACAAATCAACACCGCATTCCTTCCCATCGCTGCATCCCCCTTCTACCAGGGAGCTTCCCCGCACGCCATCCTGGCAGTCTTGTGTGCACATCTCCCATGGCGGAAAACCCGAGCGCTACAGTGTACTGCCCTCCTCACGAGCATAGAGCTTCATTTCCGTGCAGAGGGGACATCTGCCGGGTGATGGAGAAATATTTGTGCGTTCGACACCACCTGAAACCGGGGTCGGTTTTTTTGGAGGAGGAAAAGAAGGACTCAAACGGCCTTGTTGTCGAGAGTATTGTTGTGCTCCACGATGATTTCGGCGATGGCAGGGAATGGCGAGTTCCACCATCGGACAACGTCATATACAGGGTTGTTGGGGACTTCATTTGCCCGCCAAATGCACCTTCTATCCTGGCGCCTTCCACGAAACAATCCGCGAATCAGAGAGTGGCTACCTCAAAGAAAGAAGTCCGCAACGAAGTAAATCCAGAGCCGAACCCATCCATGAAGACGAGCGAGAACCGGGTTGTTCACAACCTGTCCGACTCAGACGAGGTCATGGAAGTTCCGAGGTCGTCCTGGAGATCAGGCAAGTCCTCAATGGACGTCAGTGGAGGAGGGAGTCATATTCCCAGCACGAGCACCGCAGTTCGATCTATTCTTGAAATTCTGCGAGGGCTTCACCTGGAGGGACACCGGTCGGAGCTGGCCGGGCTGGACTACAGCAAGTTTGCAATTAAATCGGTTACATGCCTTCCCGCCGACGTTGACGGTAATATCTTCTTTGAGTTCCCTCCTCGGGCGGACTACTCGAGGGCGTCCGGAATGTTGACAGATATGGATAGAAAACATGACGGTCATCCTTGGTGCGTTACCAAAACCACCAGCATGAAGATGCTCGATGGTGTGCGGGTGCGCTACGTTGTTTGTGCGGGCACGTTGCGGTGTTTCTCCCCAACTTGCTTCCACTTTAAATCCAGAGGTCATAGGAACGAGACCGATTGGACAAGCACAGCTCATCAACCATTTTGAGCTCAGGAGAAGGTTCTGAACTCCACATTTAAGTGTGTGCATTGCAAAGAACCACCACACTGCATGTCTGTTTGTAATGCCAAGCAGTTCTATGTGTTGCACCGTTTCCCTGACCTCACCCGAGCTTGCATACACGTTGGTTCCCATTGTCACAAATTGGCGAGGGGGAACTTGCGGGAGGCTGCCCACGAGGCAGAGCAGCTCGTTCAGGAGGAGGTTAAGTTGAGACTGGGTGCCAAACCCAAACAGATACAGCTCCAAGCCGCCCATAAGATGGCATTGGCCAGAATTATGTCAGAAGACGGCTTCGATAGAGTTCCTCTCGATGAGAAGGAAATGGAGGCATTGCTAGAGTTGGTGTCCCACGTATGTTCACCGAATGTCCGAAACCACATTGTCTCATGCAAACAGAAAATTGGGCGTGGCTCGGATATGCACTCCATTCTGGAGGTGAAGCGACGATGTGGATATGACTACATTCATGGAAGTAGGTTTCCAGGACAAGGGACTGAGGCAGATCCTTGTTTCATATTCAAAATGTCCACGTGTGGACCTGGCAGCGACGTCGAACTGGTCGACAGGATGACGAGTGGGGACTTGTCAAACAGTTGGGTCATGTTCGATCATATCAAGCGAATTACAAATCATCAGTGGGTGACAATGGGTGCACATGTCTACGACACCCACTGCAGGATGCTAATGACAATTGCTATTTGTGAGATGAAAGGAGAGGACACACAATCAGAGATGCTTCTTTGGCAGGGAATAAATGAACAGATGGCCAAGGCAGGATTGCCCCCTCCCAATTTCCGTGGTTTCATGGCGGACAACGCACAAGCAAATTGGGCTGCCATCCGAAGGGTGTACGGGCAAGACCCCAATGTTCCCATGGAAAACAAGGAGAGATCTTGTGGGTTCCATTTTCTACAGAGCCTTTTGCAGTACACAACCAGGCTCGTGGCGCCAGATTTCAGAGAGGAGCACCGTTCCATGTACCTTGCGTGGAAGCGCGCTCCCACCTTGGATGATGTAGAGACACAGTTTGCATGTATACGGGCTTGGTGGACATCGTCAGGTGCTGTAAAGAAATCAGACGAGGGAGCAATGGTCAGTTGGCTAGCATGGTGGCATTATCGTTTCCTCCAGTTCGGCGACTATATGCGGGAGGTGAGTTGCACGAATTCGCGTCCCGTTGAATATTATTCTTGGCCATATTTGTAACTTGCTTGTAACCTCAACATGTGCTTGTGCAGGAAATGTGTCTCGACTCCGACACCGACATGCCCACGACAAACATGGCCGAATCAGTGCACTCTTCCTGGCGTGCCTCCTCTGCGGCGCATCTGGTGGACATCCTCACTGCCACAACGGAGGACATTGTGAGGTCAATTATGCAGCAATGCAGGTACAACGAGTTCTTGAAAGGGAAACAGTGGGGCTTGGGGCCGGACAGGCAGGAAATGCTGATGCGGACTGCCTCTAGATCGAAGAATCCTCGGAAGTGGGCGGCGGCCTTGCGAGAGGGCCTTCGGGACACACCATTGCTTCGAAGAGGCCAACATTTGGAAGGAGATGTTCATACCCGTCCAGTGAGACGAAGACTTGACGAGGCACCTGGCGGAGAAGAGGATTAATGGCGAGCTGACAAGAATATTCGCACGCTCCCTCGTGGTCCGGTGATGTTGCCCGAGGAGGTCTCGTCGAGCACCGCAAGTCCTGCACGTTCAAGATTGCCATCTCCTTTGAGCACAGGGCGCGTGCCCCGGCAACATAACGAGCCATCTGTAGTAAAGCAGTACAACATTCCCATTGTGGAGACAAGAGTGTCGGAGTCACAGTGGAGAATTGCGAGGACATTGCCGGCATTTCGAGGGAAGTGCTGCGCCATCCGGGTGGATACGAGAGCACGCTTTGGTGAGATGATTCGGAGGAACCCACATAGTGCTGTACCTGCACCTTGTTTCAGTGGCAGATTTTTGACTCCCACATTTGCTCACGCCACAACGCAGACATTTTGGTTTTGTTTGGGAGTTCACGTGCTAGTGTGCACCTGGCGCGTGCGCGTACTATAACTGCGCTACCGAGGGGGTTGCCTTGTAGTGCGGGCTAACGCGGAAGCTACGTGCTTCCGTTCACGTACTATAATCGTGTAGCCTCAGGACGAAGTCGTAGTGCGGCCTTGGCGTGTTCCCGTACCTCAGGCCAGCATTCCAAGGCGGACCCAATTGTAGTGATTGGGGCGCACGGTTGGTTCAAGGTTATCTTCCTAGTCAAAGAGGGTTCCAGGGAACCCTTGCTCAAGGTGATGCCAAAAGCGGCATCATGAGCGGTCGCAAGCAATGTTGTTGCAGTAAGGCGATTCGATCCTCGGGGAGGATCGTTCCTTGGCCTTGAAGTAGGCCAAGAAGAGTGCACTGGGAGGAGCTGGAGAGGCTCCACCCTTGGCCGGGACTTGGAGGAAGTCGGCCGAACTAGCTAGTGGAGAGTAGAGTCAAGTGTGGGGTTTGGTTCTTTGCCATGGGACGCCATGGTACGGAAACAAACTCCTTGATGTGGGACGCCACAACTTGGATGTTCGTTTCTACAAAATGGACAAGTCGATGAGGACATCGACTCCCTGTTGGTAGGGGTGTGTGTCGCGGCCCTTTGCCTTGAGGGCAGGGGGTCGGGACACACAAGGGGCTGCCCCTGTGGTGGGGGCAGTGGCAGCGATATGTATGGGGGGGGGCTGAAGCACCCTTGAGTGCCCAAGGCACTCAGGGAAGCGGAGGCGCTCACTAGGTGGAGCCCCGCACACCGGGTTGCGTTGAGGGTGGCTCCACAAGGGGTGGTGGTAGCTTAGCGGGACTTAGAGGGGGTGGCATAGGACTCACCATGGGGGCGGAGACCTCGTGGTGGGAGTCGTGGGGAGTCTTGGGACTCATCACGGTCCATAGGGGCCGTGGTGAGTGGGCCAAGACTCACCGCGACTCATCACCGGGAGTCGAGGGTTTTCGTGGTGGTTCGCCATAAAATGGCATGGCTGGTTGTGAAAACCCCGCGGACAGCTACAGAAGTATATATAAGGGGAGTAGTGACCCCGAGAACGGTGCAAGCCCGTTGGTGACCAAAAACTAGTGAGTAAGCGAGCGAGCCGGAAAGCGACCAAAGAGTGGGGAGCTGTTCCGGACTGCCATCTACCAAAGGGAATTCTCCTAGTCCCAAATAGGTGGAGGGTTTAGTGGGAAGCGAAGGGGGACCGTTATGTCCCGGTGAGCAGCCGAAGCTCCAAGTTGGCCCGGGCGGCCAGGTTGGGAGTCAGGCGCGCGCATCAAAGCGAGTAACTATGACTTGAAGGGGAGCTTACCGAAGTGAGGTGCGCAACACTTACCATTGCCCTGTTGAGTTTCTTCATTTCCAGTTCACTATGTCATGGTTTTAGTCATGGTTAACTAGAATTACCTACTTCTAGTTAACTAGGACATTTTGGATATTTATATTTGTATTTTGTGTGTTGGGACTTCATTTGGTCTCACATGCCCAGTGAGGTGTCAAACCTCACTTGGGACATGGGGATGGGTTTTCCCCTTGTGAGCGTTGAGGAGGGCTCATCTTCTTGTAGTTGAGCCTCCATGAGCCTCTCTCACCTCCATAGCTCTAGGTATTGAGAGGGAGTGTGTTGAGGGCTTTGTAGGGTGGATTCCCTTAGCAAGGGTGCCCTTGGCTTGACTTAGTTTATGTGATTGAGTGGATTCATGAGTGGAATGTTTCCCTTGTGTTCACTTTCATTATCATTACAAGAAGATCACCTTATGCTTGTGAGTGCGGAGTGTAAGGGTTAGTTTAGCTCTTGTGTGTTGAAGAGCTTGGGAAGATAGCTCTTGTGTTGCAAGGTATTGCATGTATTGCAAAGGAAAACTTTGTGGTGTTAGGGCTTTGAGAGATATTGTTTTGCCCTAAGGAGGTGGAGAGCTCAAAGATGAAGCTCTTGTAGATCACAAGGGTTACAAGGAAAGGTACTTGTGGTGTTACATCAAGGTGTTGGGGAGCTCAAGAAGGAGCTTGTTTGCCATAAGATTTGCAAGGATTGCAAGAGGGAAGTCTTGTGTGTGTGGAAGCATGGATTCTAGGGATTGAGAATCATTTCTATGCATTATGGAGTCAATGGTGTGTGCTATGGCGTGTGGAGAGCAACTAAATGATTGTTAGTACTCATTTCACTATCAATCTAGGGTTAAGCAAGCTCAAGTGTGGATGTTGTCAGCTACATAGGCTTGGGCTTGAAGACAACAAGGGCAAGCACTTGGAGAGCATTAGGAAGCTCAAGAGATTTGAAGGGAAGCATATGGGTGAAAATTCTATCCATGATGATGTGAAACCAAGCCTAGAGCATTGAAGAGCTTGGAGCACACGTGGGAGATCATTGGAGGTGGTCTTCATGAAGAAAAGAGATTGTGGCTCAAGGCATGCATAGCAACTTCAACCATAGACTAGCGGAAGGTGAAGCTCATGTATTCATTCCATTTTGGTTTAAGTTTTGTGGTGGATGGTTGATCAAGCAAGTGATGCTTATGTGGAGCATGCTTGGCTTCCAATTTCAAGCTTGAGGAGAGCTAGAAGGTAAAGGGAGCAAGTTGATTCCCTTGTGTATGAGGTGATGCATGTGAGCATGCTTTTGGCTTGAGCTTTGCAATATCAAGCTTGAGAGGAGTGGCTCTTGAGCTAGCAAGTGAATGGAGCTTGAATGACCAAGGCTTGAGAGGAGACAAGGCTTGGTGGCTTGCCAAAAGAGGTACAAGCTTGATTTGGAGTTCCAATGAGAAATTGAGCTTGTTGTGTGGCCAATGCATTGCTAGTTGAGTCGGAGACAAACTTGAGTAGCTTAAGGTGAAGAAGATCAAGGTAATTTGCCTTGGTACCCCATAGAATTCATGGATGCTTGAGGGGATTAAGCATAGAGCCCCAAGGAGCACAAACCCTAGCTTGGTAAGGCTAAACCTCAAGGAAATAGAGGGGGAAGTGGCTAAAGCCTAGGGGGAAATGGCTAAACCCTGGGGGGAAATGAACTACTCTATGAGGGGGAAATGGCTATTCCTAAGGGGAATACAAGGGGAATACGTATAGGCCCAGGGGAATACTGGGGGAATACTATGGCATATTCTCAGGAATATTCCTAGGGAACTTTGGGAACCTATTGGGAACTTGGGAACGCATTGGGAACATGGTGATATAGGAAGAGTCCTAGGAGGCCTGTTTGGGGTCCTTGGAGGACCATAGGGAGTCCTTGGAGGACTGTTTGGGGTCCTTAGAGGACCATTTGGAGGACCATTGGGAGTCCTTGGAGGACTGTTTGGAGGCGTCTCTTCACTCTTCCGAATCGCATTGTGGGATGTGCAGAATTGTCCAATCCGTCTCTACTGGACCAAGCAGTCTGCAATGGCTGGGTCTGAGGAACCGGAAATGCGTGGGCCGAGATGTCTGTGCGTTGCACCATTCAAAATCCTGCTGCAGATAGAGCATCCGCCTCATTCTGAGAGAGGCTGCAACCCGGTGCAACAGGCCAGACGCCCGGAGGCTCCGACATTCCCTGAATCCCGTACTTGGGCTTGCCAAATACACAGGTCGTGCAGTTATAGTACACGCACGCGCTAGGTGCGCACTAGCACGTGAACTCCCAAAGAAGGCGCAATTTTCCTTGCCCCTTTGATGGGAGTCACCCGATTTCGGCATTGCGCAAACACACGATTAATCCAATTTACCTCTCCCACTTTTGTAAGCTAGCATGCATCCCTACACACTAGCCAACCATACCATTCATCACCATTCCAAACAAAATAGGAAGCACAGCTAAGCCGGACTAAGCATGCATTTCCTCCCCCACGATCCAAGGTTGATGTCCCCATCAACGCTTCTTCCGCTTTTGAGGTTGCCCTTCGAAAGCTGCAACCGCCTCGGATGCGTTTCCCATTTCTGAGGCACGCACCCAAGTTGCCTCCACTTGATGATAACCCTTCCATTTCACGAGATACTGCGTTACTCGATTCTTGAACCTCCTCGACTTAAGCACTGCCTCCACCTCGTACTCAGGTTCATTTTCATGATCCAACAGTACAGGTGACAGACGCAACACTTGATGCCGATTTGGTCGCATTTCATCTTTGAAGTAAGGCTTCAAAAGGGAAACGTCTTACTGTTTGCCGGCAGCTCCAATTCATACACACCCTCATTCATAACCTTCCGGATGCGAAATGGCCCCGCGTACGGAGCTACGAACTTTGGACTCAATTCCGGAGGTAGTCGAAAATTCTTGATGTTCAACCAGACCTCCGTGCCTGCCTCAAACTTAACTTCTCTCCGCTTCCGATTTGCCTGTCGTTCATACCGTTTCCTAGCTTTGGCAATGTTGTACTTTGCGAGCTCCAACAAACGCTCATGTTTTTCCAGCACCGCCGCTGCTACCGGTTCCTCAACGTCCTGGGCGGCCCAACTTGTCGGCACCAGAGGTGCTTTTCCATAGACCAATACGAAAGGAGAAACTCCCGTTGCGGAGTGTTTTGTGTTATTATAACAGAACTATGCCGCATCCAAGTGCTCCACCCAGTCTGATTGATCTGCCGACACATAATTCCGCAATATCTGCTTCACCACGGAATTCACTCTTTTTGTTTGGCCGTCCGTTGTAGGTCGGAAGGCGGTGCTCATCTTGAGTCTCGTCCCCATTTTCTTCCAAAGTGCCCTCCAAAATTTACTTGTAAACTTTGAATCGCGGTCCGAGACAATATCCTTCGGAAGTCCATGATGCTTGAAGATGTGGGCGAAGTAAAGTCGCCCCGTCTCCTGCGCTATTGTTGTCTCCTTGGTGGGAATGAAATGGCCCATTTTACTGAACCTATCCACCACCACCATCATTGCGTCGAATCCTTTTGACAGCGGCATAGCAGTCATGAAATCCACCGAGACACTTTCCCAAGACCCCTCTGGAATCGGCAAGGGTTGTAACAGCCCCGCTTGCTTTTTGTACTCGCTCTGGTTTTGTTGGCATGTGGTGCATGTCTTGACATACTCCTTGGCCTCCTCCCTCAGTTTGGGCTAGAAATACTCTTTCTTCAAGAGTGCCGCGGTGCGCTTGGCTCCGCCGTGGCCCGCAAGCGGGTCATCGTGGCATTCTCTCAAGAGACTATCTCTGATCCCTCCCTTTGGCACGTAGAGACGCTTTTGTTTGTATCGGAGCAGTCCATTGTGCAAGTGGAACTACGATTTAACCCCCAACCTTAAGTCCCGCATCACGGCCTTCGCCATCTCATCCTTTCGGTAAGCCTTCTAGATCTTCCTTTGGAGCGCCGCCTCGCCCCTGTACACCAACATGAGCTGCTACTTTCTACTAAAAGCATCGGCCACCACATTGTCCTGTCCCGGTTTGTACTGGATATCCACGTCAAACACTGCCAAAGTGTCTTGCCACCTAAGTTATTTTGGGGACAACTTAGGCTGTGCGGCAAAATACTTCATTGTGACATTGTCCGTGAACACCTTCACCGGGTTGGAACCAACATAGTGGCGCCAAAGCTCAAGGCAATACACCACTGCCTTCATTTCTTTCTTGTGCGTAGGCCACTGTCTCTCCACTTCATTCAGTTTCTTACTTTTGTAAGCCACTGGACGTCCATCCTGCATGAGCACATCCCCAATTGCGAAGTCCGACGCATCTGTATGAATCTCAAATGGACGGTCAAACTCCGGGATTTTCAGGACTAGAGCTTCCGCCATCCGCTGCTTCAACTCGGCAAAAGCTTGGCCACAAAAGGTGTTCCATAACCATACCTTGGACTTATACAGAAGGTCTGACAGCGGCCCCGCAATCTTGGCGAAATTTCTCACATACTTTCGGTAATAGGAGGCAAGTCCTAGAAAGGATCGCACTCCCGGGATCGAAGTCGGAGGCTCCCCGTCCAAGATCGCCCTCACCATTCTGTCATCCATTTTGATCCCATCCTGTGTAATCACATGCCCTAGGAACTCCACTTTTGTGACCCCGAATTTGCACTTTGAAGCTTTGGCATACAGCTTCCCTTCCCGCAATTTCTGGAACACCCTTTTGAGATGCTCCAGGTGCTCTTCTTTTGTTTTCGAGTACACCAAGATGTCGTCGATGTACACGATCACAAAATCATCCAACCACTCCTGGAAAAGGCTGTTTATTAGCATGCTAAAGGTTGTGGGTGCGTTGGTGAGCCCAAATGGCATCACCAAGAACTCATACGAACCATATCTTGTCCTACACGCGGTTTTCTCCTCATCTCCTTCCGCCACTCGGATTTGATGGTAACCCGAGCGCAAATCGATCCGGCTGAAATACTTTGCTCCTGCCAACCGATCGAAGAGGTCATCGATCCTTGGCAGAGGGTACCGGTTTTTGATAGTCACCTTATTCAGAGCCCTGTAATCGACACACATCCACAGCGTCCCATCCTTCTTGTCTGCGAATAGCACCGGGGCTCCGTAAGGTGACTTACTCGGCCGGATGTACCCCTTTGACATTAGATCCTTGAGTTGGGCCTTCAGCTCGACCAACTCTCTGTGGCTCAACCGGTAAGGCGCCTTGGCAGGTGGCTCCGATCCCGGTATCACCTCTATCTTGTGCTCAACTCCTCTTCGCGGTGGCAAGCCGTTTGGTAAATCCTCCGACATCACATCCTGGTATTTCTCCAAGATCCCCTTGATCCAATCTGGGCTCAGCTCCCTATCAACTTCTCCTACCACTTGTCTTACATAAAACAAAAACTGGGGCTCGTGTGGCTCCTCCACGGCCTATTCATTTGCTGACAGTAGGTCTATTCGCCCACCCACTCGGTTGGGCGTTTCCGATACCCATAAAACTTCGCCGCCATTCCCACACGGTAGCGTGACTATTCTCTTGCGGCCATCTATGACCGCTCCGGATTTGCTCAAAAAGGTCATCCCCAAAATGAGATCCACTCCATCAATCTCGCAAATGGTGAAGTTCTCACGTCCCTCCCAACCCCCGAGCTAAAGAGGAACATCGAACGCCAACCTTGTCGCCAGCTGTGGTTCTCCTTTGGCAGAACGCATTTCAATAGATGCCCCCACATCACTTGTCGGGAGCCCCAACTTCCGTGCCGTTGCCGATGTCATGAAGGAGTGCGACGCTCCTGTGTCCACCAACAACGACACGTTAGTTCCGGAAACTATCCCACTCAAGAACATTAACTGACTCTTTTTACGCAAGGGACCAGTCTCTTGATACAACTCACAAGAGTAGTTGCCTACCTTGCAAGTCTTGGCAACCACCGCTTCCACCAAGCGGCTGATGGAATCTTTGAACACCTCTGTGGTCGCCCGAGTCATGTTCAATTGTCGGGGTTTTGCGCACTTCTTGGCCATGTGCCCGGGCTCCCGGCAATTAAAGCACACTCCATCGAAGGTCGCCTTCTATCTGCCATAAGCCGCCGCACCTGATTTTCCTTTCGGAGCACCGGGTGCCATCTTGACGTGTGTAGGCCCTCCCTTCGATTTCCATGTTCCATTGTCATCGCGTGGCCTATCCCACTTCTTTTCCGGTCGGAAGGAGTAACCCTCCCGCCGGGTATTCTTGTGGTTCAGCTCCGTACCGCCGTCTTTTGCCCCTAGGGACATCCGAGAAACATTCAGCCCTTTCAATTGCCTCGTTCAAAGTCTTAGGTGGCTTCTCCTCCAACTTCCGCCTGGCCCATGGGGCCACTCCCGCCACAAAGTTTAAGACCATTTCTGGTTCTGCCATATCCGCGACTTCGAGCAACAACACATTGAAAGCCTGAACATATCCCCGAATGTCATCCGTTTGCTTCAAATTCCTCATCTTGTCCCGGGCAAGCCAGGATGCGTTGAGGGGCACAAACTTTCTTTTCATAAGTTCCTTGAACCCACTCCAGCTTAAGGTTTCTGGGTTTGGACCTTGGTCATGAAGGCGTTTCTGCCACCATTGTTGAGCATAGCCTCTCAAATAGGTGGGAGCCACTCCCACCCGATCCTCGTCACTCAACTTGGCCGCCCGGAAGTACTGCTCTAGCTCCAAGAGCCAGGTGTTGAGTGCCTTCCAATTTTGGACGCCCTTGAAGGTGCCGGGTTCCTTAGGCTTCACATTAAACTTTGCCTTAGTGGAAGTGACATTAGCCGCCCTCAACACGTCTTTTAACGTCCCACCAAACTGCACCAACAACCCTTCCCAAAAGGCTGCTGGCATGGGAGACATCTGTTGGTCTGGCGGAGCCTCTGGGAAGTCCTCGGGCTTCGACTCCCAAAATTCCTCCTGTTCTTGAGCGGCCTCGCTTTCAGAAGCATGAATCACCTCTTCCAATTGCCGCTTCGGTGACACGTCGCCCCCACAGGGCTCACTTGGATCATCATCTTTCGGGCCGTTCTGCTTTCGTTTTGTCTTGCCCGACCCCATGATGAAGCCGATCTCAAGGACGATCGCGTACTGAGCTCTAAGCTCTGATACCAAGTGTCGCGCACCTCACTTTGGTAAGCTCCCCTTCAAGTCATAGTTACTCGCTTTGATGCGCGCGCCTAACTCCCAAACTGGCCGCCGGGCCAACTCGGAGCTTTGGCTGCTCATCAGGACTTTAATGGTCCCCCTTTGCTTTAATGGTCCCCCTTTGCTCCTCCACAAGACCGTCGCTCACTTTGGGCCTAGTGGAAATTCCTTTTGGTTGTTGGCAGTCCAGAACAACTCCCCACACCTTGGTCGCTTTCCGGCTCGCACGCTTACTCACTAGTTTTTGGTCACCAACGGGCTTGTACCGTTCTTGGGGTTACTACTCCCTATATATACTTCTGTGACTGTCCGCGGGGGTTTCACAAACAACCCAGTCATTTTATGGCGAACCACCACGAAGACCCTCGATTCCCGGTGATGAGTCGCGGTGAGTCTTGGCCCACCCACCACGGCCCCATTGGACCGTGATGAGTCCCAAGACTCCCCACGACTCCCACCACAAGGTCTCCGCCCCATGGTGAGTCCTATGCCACCCCCACTAAGACCCACTAAGCTACCACCACCCCTCGTGGAACCACCCCCACCGCAACCCGGTGTGCGGGGCTCTACCTAGTGAGCGCCTCCGCCTCCTTGAGTGCCTTGGGCACTCAAGGGTGCTTCATCCCCCGTACCTATTGTTGCCACTGTCCCCACCACAAGGGCAGCCCCTCTTCTGTCCCGACCCCCTTACCCTCAAGGTAAAGGGCCGCGACATAGTACCACCCCTAGGCAGAAAGTGGAAAGGCTCAGGCCGAGAGCGGTGCCTCTCCAGAAACGCATCGATTTCTCCCCTCGGCTCTGGCCACCTATTCGTTGTTCCTTTGGATGCTAGCCTGCGGAGGACAAGCTGGAACCAATCGCACTTGAGGCATGCTACCTCTGTGTTTGCAACCCCTTCTCGCAAAGATATAGCCTTGTAGAGCAGCACCGATGCCAGCTGCATGCCCTTGCCGTCACTTGTGCCTGCCCATTGGTTAATCCGAGCAGATCGACTTCTTCGCTCAATCTGGAGGTTTTGTAGGGCTTGGGTAAAATGTCCCGCCTCTGGGTTGTCCTCCCTGTCAGCACCATCTGTCTCATCGACACCCTCCACACCTGTGTTGTCTGCCCGCCTTCTGCCTGGGGGGGTGTCCTGCATTGTGGTGCCTGTCTTCTTGGGTTTCTGTTTCCTTTTTCTCTGTTTCTTCATGGCCACCGCACCTTGAAGAGTTGTATTAGCTTGTTCAAGGTGTGCGGCAGCTACCACTGTGGCCTCCTCGGCACCTTCCTCCGTGAATGGCTCCATGTGTGGGGGTGCCGGTAGCTCCTTCTTCGTGTACTTCTTGTACAAATCCACCTCCCCGTCAGGAATGACATTGGGTGGCAAGTCCAACCACCAGTAGCAGGGCAGATGTGTGACTTTCACGTACTTGCCTAACTAGTGCCTGCCGTTGTACATTGTGCAGTCAGACCGGAGGCTAGCTCACTGCGACACTGGCTGACATACACCTGATATGCTTGTTGGCGAGCAAATAAAAGTTTATGTGCCTGTAGCAGTGCATCAAAACTCTTAATCAGGACGGACATTTAGTGTGTTGGCAATGAGATAGAATTAACTTTCAAACCCCCGGGAAGTAGTCGTTGCCCCTATCCAGTATTCGCCAGCGACTATGACACCTAATGATCCAAACCCTGTGTCATAGTCGGTGCCGACTATGACTCCCAACTGTGAGTTCGTCTGACTGCCAACCGGGACCCTTCCGGAAGTCGTTGCCGACTATGACGCATCGCTACCCCAGCCAGTCGGTGCCGACTATGTCTACCATGTCTCCCCCCTCTAGTAGTCGTCGCCGACCATTACACTACAGACCAAGACCGCCGACTATTACTATGACTGCCGACTATAACATGCATTTGCTATAGATGTTAGTATGCCCACTACGAGTTTGTGCACCATTTGCTCTGTGACATTTGCCAAACCCATATGGGATGGCAATGGCAAGAATGTACAAACCTGTAAACGAGCCTCTGGGCCAGTAAAGATCCACCAGGCTGCTTGGTAATCGGCCAACTTTGGCCAGGCCCATCCTTCATCTCGCATCAAAACAACTCCTTCCAGTACTTGATGCGGAAATCATACCTAGGGTGCGTTCGAAGAGCCGGATTCCAGTTGGCGTTTGTTGGTGATAATAGCTGTGAGGGAGCGGAGCGCCGTGAGGTGGATTGCTTTGAAACTGTGGATAGGGAGGATGGGGATGTTGAAGTTGTCGTGTATGTCATTGATACAAGCGTTATGAATGCCACCTCGAGTATCGGCGGTGATGACGGTTAATGGGCCGGTTTTCCAGCCACGCCGTCAGATTGCAAGGATAAGCGGGGCATATTTTTGTCATTTTTCTAGGATCGAGTCATTGGGATATCGATCATGGCAAAATGTAAAATCGATGAAGTGAATAGTGATTTGTGGGCATGGTGAGGTGGGAGGCAGGGTGTTAATGGGTAGGCCCTGCGCAAGGAGTATGTCCGGGCAAAGCCTAGCAGGGCAGGAACATGGTGATCGGGTACATATGAATGGTAGTAGCCATGGTGGTACAGTGTGGTCTGGTGGCCGACCTTGGGAGGGTGGTTATCTCAAATAGAAACCCAGTTCCTAGAGTAGGATCGCAAATAGAAGAATACTTGGCAATTTTTGTGTACCACTTCGTCCTGTGTACTTGGAAAATGCTCGCAAGCTTCTTTCGGATGAGCTCGGTGTTTTCAGCGGTGGGAGGCAAGTGAGCATGGGCATCCAAACAGGTGTTTCTAATTCTATGGAATCCCTCCTGACCCATATACTCTATGAGGGCGTCCCGCAACATAGTCATCCAGTTCCTATCCCGTAAACGTCTGGTGGAAGAGTTGTTTCGTACTGCTCAACAAGTGTTGTTGCATACTTCTGGAAGTAGAATAGCTTGTGTGGAAGTTCATTGGACAAATTTCCTCGATCTGTAATGCTGCAAAACGCACAGTACATGGTTTTTTAGTCAGCATGGACCTCATGGAAAATTGTCTCCAAACCTTGAAGCACCTCTGCATGGTTCTTGAGCAGATTGTGGGCTGAATGGCACGTCAATCACTGCACCAAACTGCCATAGTCGGCTCCACAGAGGTCAGCTGGCTTCTTAATTGATACCTAGGCGACACCCCCACTAAGAAATCTCAACAAATTGACGCAAGCCTACTCCCACAATACCCTCCCTCCAGACATCCTCAAACTCCTCATCACCTCATTTCAGTTAACACACTCATATTACTCCAGCCCACTCACCTGCCCCCTTGAGCTTTTTTTGTACGACAGTAGGTTTGAAGATTCTTCGTAATTCCATCAATTTTGGTTTCTACAAAAGTTGAGGTCATGGTGGAGTGCGGAGGTTCGGTACATTAACACGTGTCTCGTGCAATTTTGTAGGTACCTCAACTTCTACTTGCTCGCCAACAAGCACATAAATTGTATGTCGGCCATGGTCACACAGTGGGCTAGTCAGCAGGGTGACTGCACAATGTACAACGGAAGGCAGATGGGCCTGTACATGAAAGCCTCACATCTGTCGTGCTTTTGGTGGCTCGACTTGCAACCGAATATTATTCATGATGAGGAGGCCGAAGTGTACAAGAAGTACACGAATCACGAACTAGAGGCACCAACAAACATGGAGCCCTTGATGGAGGAAGGTGCCGAGGAGGCCGCCGACGTAGCTGCAGCCCAAATTGAACAAGCCAACACTGCTCTACAGGCTGCAGTGGCAACAAAAATATAGCGGAAAAGGAAACAGAAACCTAAGAAAAATGCCGCCACAGTGGAAGACACCCCCCCAGGCAGAAGGCATGGAGGCAACACTAGTGTGGAGGGTGTGGATGAGACAGATGGTGCAAACAGGCATGACAACGCAGCCTATGGAAATTTTACCCAAGCCTTGCATAATTTTCAGGTGGAGCGGAGGAACAGGTCTGCTTAGATCTTGACATTCGGGGCAGGAGGCAATGCGGGCATGATGTTACAGCTTGCATCTGTGTTGCTGTACGAAGCGATAGCTTTGCGAGAGGGGGTTGCAAACACAAAGGTAACATGCCTCAAGTGCGGTTGGTTCCAATTTGTCATCCGGAGGTTGGCCACAAAAGGGTCGTCCACTCAGTGGCCGGAGCCCAGGGGCGAAATTGACTCATTGCACCGGCAACATGCCTGGCCCCATCCCTATTGGTAATCATTGGTACCGACTATGACTTTGGCGTCTATTGCAAGCTCGTCTTGTGTCAAAGGCATACCGGGGAGTAACTTACACTTCACATATTAAACCTTTGAAACATTCCAAGCACAAACTTATTGACAAACGTTACAAATGAACAGGGTATCGCCATCTCCTTTGAGCACAGGGCACATGCCGAGGAACATAACGAGCTATCTATAGTAACGCAGTACAACATACCCATTGTGGAGACGAGTGTCGGAGTCACAGTGGAGAATTGCAAGGACATTGCCGGCATTTCAAGGGAAGTGATGCGCCATCCGGGTGGATACGAGAGCACGCTGTGGTGAGATGATTCGGAGGAACCCATGCGATGTTGTACCTGCACCTTGTTTCAGCGGCAGATTTTTTACTCCCAAATTTTCTCACGCCACAACGCAGACGTTTTGGTTCTGTAGGCACGACATAATGACTTGTGTATTTGGCAAGCCCAAGTACGGGATTCAGGGATGTCGGAGCCTCCGGGCGTCCACCTGTGGTTGGCCAGCTTCTCCAGATTGCAGGGGAATTTGATTGAGGCAAATCCACTTTTTCTTTATAAGTTTGAATGGCCCCGCAGGGCCAATGCATCTCCAGATTTCAATCTCTGTCTTTGCATCCCCCTTGCAAAAAATCACAAGGCACCCTTTCTCTTTCAATAGGGAGGATGCCAGTGCCAGTGCATGAGGTACTATATCCTTGCTCTTGTTGTTCCAACTCGCAACAACATTGTCTCGGCCAGTGCCTTTCATGACTTGCCCATCGGGGAGGTCAATCAAAACCAAGTCCGCCCCTGCTTTTGTTCCCCTGGGCAAACGGTGTAGAGGGTCAGTGGGTACGTGCCTCTCAACTCCTTCGAGGTGGTCATCCTCCGTGTCTGACTCGTGCTCTTCATAAAACTTTGTGATATCCAGAAGTCCATAATGTGGTTAAAAGATATTACTTTAATATTGCCTGTCTCATTCCTGGAGTTTTGGGGTGCATTTCATTACACTGCAAAACAAAGTCTAATGCATAAAAATGCAATTGCAAATATCCATATGGTGGATTCCCTTTGCCCCATCAATGATTTCTGGAATCCCGGCGGAGGAGTTTGTGCAGCTCGTTCACGCTCAACGCTGGTGCATGAACAAAGTCATCAATACTCAAGTTCATCCTCAACCTCTTCAGGTAAATGTAATATAGATGCTAATACTTTGTCCCCTTCTTTGCTTCCATCAACGAGAAGTCCGTACAATTGCAGGTCGGCTCCACTCCGATTGTAATTGTGTATATGTCGTTGCGTACAGCTGAGCCGGCCGTTGCCATCCGATAAACACGCCCAAGGCCGGGTGCGGGTACGTCCACGGAGCTCTGAATAGTGCAAGCCATCCCAAGAGCATTGGCAATCCAAGTCTCATTCAACTTGTTGGGAGGGTGTCGTCACTTCACTCTTTCGAATCGCATTGTGGGATGTGCAGAATTGTCCAATCCGTCTCTACTGGACCTCGCAGTCTGCAATGGCTGGGTCTGAGGAACTGGAAATGGGTGGACCGGGACGTCTGTGCGTTGCACCATTCGAAATCCTGCTACAGTTAGAGCATCCGCCTAATTCTGAGAGAGGTTGCAACCCGGTGCAACCTCTCCGCCATGAATCCTCTCCGCTGACGAGACCTCCTAAGGCAATATTACGGGACCACGAGGGAGAGTGCGAGTATTCTTGTCAGCTCGCCATGAATCCTCTTCTACGCCAGGTGCCTCGTCAAGTCTTCGTCTCATTGGACGGGTGTGAACATCTCCTTCCAAGTGTTGGCCTCTTCGAAGCGATGGCGTGTCTCGAAGGCCCTCTCGCAAGGCTGCTGCTCACTTCCGAGGATTCTTCGATTTGGAGGCAGTCCGCATCAGCATTTCTTGCCTGTCTGGCCCCAAGCCCCATTGTTTCCCTTTCAAGAACTTGTTGTACCTGCATTGCTGCATAATTGACCTGACAATGTCCTCCGTTGTGGCAGTGAGGATGTCCACCAGATGCGCTGCAGAGGAGGCACGCCAGGAAGAATGTACTGATTCGGCCATGTTTGTTGTCAGCATGTTGGTGTCGGAGTCCAAACACATTTCCTGCACATGCACATTCTGAGGTTACAAGCAAGTTACAAATAATGACTAGCATAATATTGAACTGGACGTGAATTCGTCCAACTCACCTCAAGCATATAGTCGCCGAACTGGAGGAAACGATAATGCCACCATGCTAGCCAACTGACCATTGCTCCCTCGACTGATTTCTTTACAGCACCTGACGTTGTCCACCAAGCCCGTATACATGCAAACTGTGTCTCTGCATCATCCAAGGTGGGAGCACGCTTCCACGCAAGACACATGTAATGGTGCTCCTCTCTGAATTCTGGCACCACGAGCTTGGTTGTGTACTGCAACAAGCTCTGCAGAAAATGGAACCCACAAGATCTCTTCACTGCAAGCCCAACATCGCGGCTTGGAAATACCCCTTACCAACGCTCGCAGAAGAGCTTTCACCAAGATCGCGGGGCCGCTGTCAGACCTTCTGTGTAAGTCCAAGGTCTGGGTATGGAACACTTTTTGTAGCCAAGCTTTTGCCAAGTTGAAGCAGCGGATGGCGGAAGCTCCGGTCCTGAAAATCCCGGAGTTCGACCGTCCATTTGAGATTCATATAGATGCGTCGGACTTCGCAATTGGGGGTGTACTCATGCAGGATGGACATCCAGTGGCTAACGAAAGTAAGAAACTGAATGAAGTGGAGCAACGGTGGCCTACGCACGAGAAAGAAATGAAGGCAGTGGTGCATTGCCTTGAGCTTTGGTGCCACTATGTTGGTTCCAACCCGGTGAAGGTGTTCACGGACAATGTCACGGTGAAGTATTTTGCCACGTAGCCTAAGTTGTCCCCAAAACAACTTAGGTGGCAAGACATTTTGGCGGTGTTTGACATGGATATTTAGTACAAACCTGGACGGGACAATGTGGTGGCTGATGCTTTAAGTAAAAAGCAGCAGCTCATGTTGGTGTACAGGGGCGAGACGGCGCTCCAAAGGAAGATCCGGAAGGCTTACCGGAAGGATGAGATGGCGAAGTCCGTGATGCGGGACTTGAGGATGGGGGTTAAATCGTAGTTCCACTTGCACAATGGACTGCTTCGGTACAAGCAAAAGTGTCTCTGTGCCGAAGGGAGGAATCAAATATAGTCTCTTGAGAGAATGCCAAGATGGCCCGCTTGCGGGCCACGGCGGAGCCAAGCGCACCCGACACTCTTGAAGAAAGAGTATTTCTGGCCCAAACTGAGGGAGGAGGCTGAGGAGTATGTCAAGACATGCATCACATGCCAACAAAACCGGAGCGAGTACAAAAAGCAAGCGGGGCTGTTACAACCCTTGCCGATTCCAGAGGGGTCTTGGGAAAGTGTCTCGATGGATTTCATGACTGCTATGCCGCTGTCAAAAGGATTTGATTCGATCATGGTGGTGGTGGATAGATATAGTAAAATGGGCCATTTCATCCCCACCAAGGAGACGGCAACGGCGCAGGAGACGGGGAGATTTTACTTCGCCAACGTCTTCAAGCATCTTATTGTCTCGGACCGCGATCCAAAGTTTATTAGTAAATTTTGGAGGGCACTTTGGAAGAAAATGGGGACGAGGCTCAAAATGAGCACCGCCTTCCGACCTACGACGGACGGCCAAACGGAAAGGATGAATTCCATGGTGAAGCAGATCTTGCGGAATTACGTGTCGGCAGACCAATCGGACTGGGTGGAGCACTAGGATGCGGCAGAGTTCTGTTATAATAACACAAAACACTCCGCAATGGGAATTTCCCCTTTGGTATTGGTCTATGGAAAAACACCTCTGGTGCCGACAAGTTGGGCCGCCCAAGACGTTGAGGAACCGGCAGCAGTAGCGGTGCTGGAAGAACGCGAGCGTTTATTGAAGCTCGCAAAGTACAACATTGCCAAAGCTAGGATACGGTATGAACGGCAGGCGAATCAGAAGCGGAGGGAAGTTAAGTTTGAGGCAGGCATGGAGGTCTGGTTGAACATCAAGAATTTCCGACTACCTCCGAAAGTGAGTCCGAAGTTCGTACCTCCGTATGCGGGACCCTTTCGCATCCGGAAGGTTATGAATGAGGATGTATATGAATTGGAGCTGCCGATAAACAACAAGGTGCATCCGGTATTCCACGTCTCCCTTTTGAAGCCTTACTTCAAAGATGAAGCGCGTCCGAATCGGCATCAAGTGTTGCGTCCACCACCTGTGCTGTTGAATCATGAAAATGAACCTGAGTACAAGGTGGAGGCAGTGCTTAAGTCAAGGAGGTTCAAGAATCGAGGAGTATCTCGTGAAATGGAAGGGCTATCATCATGTGGAGGCATCTTGGGTGGGTGCCTCAGAAATGGGAAACGCATCCGAGGACGTGGTTGCAGCTTTCGAAGGGCGACCTCAAAAGCGGAAGAAGCGTTGATGGGGACATCAACCTTGGAGCGTGGGGGAAAAAATGCATGCGTAGTCCGGCTTAGCTAGCTCAGGAATCCGATTGCAAAAACTTGTGTTGTACAAATTTTGTTATAAATGAAATGGTTTCCAAATGTTGTGCTTCCTATTTTGTTTGGAATGGTGATGCATGGTATGGTTAGCTAGTGTGTAGGATGCATGCTAGCTTACAAAAGTGGGAGAGGTAAATTGGATTAATCGTGTGTTTGCACAGTGCCAAAAATCGGGTGACTCCCATCCAAGGGGCAAGGAAACTTGCGCCTTCTTTGGGAGTTCACGTGCTAGTGCGCACCTGGCGCACGCGCGTACTATAACTGCGCTACCGAGGGGGTTGCCTTGTAGTGCGGGCTAACGCGGAAGCTACGTGCTTCCGTTCACATACTATAATCGTGTAGCCTCGGGACGAAGTCGTAGTGCGGCTTCGGCGTGTTCCCGTACCTCCGGCCAACATTCCAAGGCGGACCCAATTGTAGTGATTGGGGCGCACGGTTGGTTCAAGGTTATCTTCCTAGTAAAAAAGGGTTCAAGATGAACCCTTGCTCAAGGTGATGCCAAAAGCGGCATCATGAGCGGTCGCAAGCAATGTTGTTGCAGTAAGGCGATTCGATCCTCAAGGAGGATCGTTCATTGGCCTTGAAGTGGGCCAAGAAGAGTGCACTGGGTGGAGCTTGAGAGGCTCCACCCTTGGCCGGGACTTGGAGGAAGTCGGCCGAACTAGCTAGTGGAGAGTAGAGTCAAGTGTGGGGTTTGGTTCTTTGCCATGGGACGCCATGGTGCCGAAACAAACTCATTGATGTTGGACGCCACAACTTGGATGTTCGTTTCTACAAAATGGACAAGTCGATGAGGACATCGACTCCCTGTTGGTAGGGGTGTGTGTCGCGGCCCTTTGCCTTGAGGGCAGGGGGTCGAACACAATGGGGGCAGTGGGCAACAATAGATGCGGGGGCTGAAGCACCCTTGAGTGCCCAAGGCACTCAAGGAGGCAGAGGCGCTCACTAGGTGGAGCCCCGCACACCGGGTTGCGGTGGGGGTGGTTCCACGAGGGGTGATGGTAGCTTAGTGGGTCTTAGTGGGGGTGACATAGGACTCACCATGGGGTGGAGACCTTGTGGTGGGAGTCGTGGGGAGTCTTGGGACTCATCACGGTCCAATGGGGCCGTGGTGGGTGGGCCAAGACTCACCGCGACTCATCACCAGGAATCGAGGGTCTTCGTGGTGGTTTGCCATAAGAGGATGGTGTTGTTTGTGGAACCCCCGTGGACAGTCACAGAAGTATATATAGGGAGTAGTAACCCCGAGAACGGTGCAAGCCCGTTGGTGACCAAAAACTAGTGAGTGAGCGAGCGAGCCGGAAAGCGACCAAGGAGTGGGGAGCTATTCCGGACTGCCATCTACCAAAGGGAATTTCCACTAGGCCCAAATTGGTGGAGGGTCTGTTGGAGGAGCAAAAGGGGGACCGTTATGTCCCGGTGAGCAGTCGAAGCTCTGAGTTGGCCCGGCGGCCAGCTGGGGAGTTAGGCGCGTGCACCAAAGCGAGTAACTATGACTTGAAGGGGAGCTTACCATAGTGAGGTGCGCGACAAGGCGCATTTGGCGGGAAAATGAACTCTCCAACAGCCCTGTATATGACGTTGTCCGATGGTGGAACTTACCATTCCCTGCCGTCGCCAAAATCGTCCTGGAGCACAACAATACTTTTGACTACAACTCCATTTGAATCCATCTTTTCCACCTCCAAGAACACTGACCCCGGTTTCAGGTGGTATCGGACGCAGAGATATTTTTTGGCAACCCGACATACTCCCCCTCTGCACCGAAATGTGGCTCTGTGCTTGTGAGGAGGGCAGTACACTATAGCGCTCGAGTTTGCAGCCATGGCAGATACGCACAGATGACTCGGCGTCCGGGCAAGCGCCCTGGGAGAAGCGGGGATGTAGCTAGGCAAAGTAATGCAGGGCCCATCTGGACGACCGAGGAAGCCTATTCACGAATTCGGCGAGCCCACACTCCCAAAAATCCACTGTCAGAGTTTTCATGAACCTGGTCTACGAATTGTGGCCCTGCTCTTTGGAAATAACTACCAACGGTATGCAGTCAGAAGGCTGCAGACCGGTGCAGGTGCCCTGCGCAAATTATCGACTGCGGCTGACGAGAGGCGTGGGGACGAGCGTGCAAGATTTCAGTTTGGGTACAAGATTGAAGAGTGCTGGACCCTCTCAGGCAAAAGTGCACATTCAATAGAAATCATCATTGCACACAAACTGGAACTTTTGCTCAATAAACACTTTTATTCATATATTGAACTGACAACTATGCATGGCCTCACAAGCCGAGGTAAGCTTCAAGTATGCATGCAATCTATGCCATTTGCTGCCATGTTGCAGTGTTGTCACCAAGAAGTTGGAACCTTGATTGGCCTCTAAACAAGCTCATGACGGATTGGGTGTCGGTAGGTGAAGACATTCCATGCAGTCCGGTCCCCTTTGCTGTAGTGGACAACGGTGTCATGTCTCCCGATATACTCGCCATCGTAAATGGATATTTTGGCGGTGGAAACTCTGTGCCCGTAGGACTCATCCTCGTAGCTTATGAGAATGTCCCCATAGACTGTTTGCGAGGGAATTTGCGGCGGCTTGTACGTGGCGCCGATGCAATCGTCGTAGACCCACTGGTAGCACCTCCAATAATACATGAAGGCCATGCGGCTTTTGGGGATGTCCCATGCAGGCGGTACATCTAGATCGACGATTTGCAGACACCAGAGCCGCGCAAGCCCGTCCCCGCGAGGCCCATCGTGGAAGCTAGGAAGGTACTTCAGAGCGGTCAAGCTCACCTACCTCTGTTGAGACTCGTTTACCCAATCCTGCAGGAATATGAAAATGTCTCCTGACCTAGGC
This sequence comes from Takakia lepidozioides, assembly GCA_030704615.1. Taxonomy (NCBI): domain Eukaryota; kingdom Viridiplantae; phylum Streptophyta; class Takakiopsida; order Takakiales; family Takakiaceae; genus Takakia; species Takakia lepidozioides. Next base: position 28,238,763 of record CM060734.1, read on the forward strand.
GAGAAGTTCCACGGGGTGAGATCCCCATTGGGGCGATTGCTGGGATGCCGACACGCCATCGCTTTGTGACTGAAGCCAAGCAAGAGGCCGGGAAGCAGACCAACTGTCCTGGGAGTATGGGAGGAGAGGAAGTGGGAGGAGCGGACGAAATGAGCTTGACCTGCTTCCCAGATTTGAACGCAGTGGGTGTAGGTGGTAATTTGGACAAGTGGCAAAGAAAGAAGCAGCATTTAATATGCCCGTACCCAGGAATGATTCACAGCATTTACTTCGTGGTCGGCTCCATAAAAGCGTGTCTCGGGAGAGCTCCTGCGGGCTGCAAGTGGCTGCAAGTGGCGGCCGGAATCCATCCCCCGGATTGTAATATGGCGCTGAATTTCCATCTGACAAGGGTTGGATGAAGTCGTCTCGGGGGGAGAGGGCTCCACGTGGCTGCCAGAATCCATCCCCCGAATGGAAATTTGGTGCCGAATTTCCATCCGAGAGGGGTTGGATGAAGTCGTCTCGGGGGCAGAGGCCTGCACGTGGATGCCAGAATCCATCCCTCGGATGGAAATATGACGCCGAATTTCCATCCGGGGGGGTTGGTTGAAGTCCTCTCGGGGGCAGAGGCCTCCACGTGGCTGCCAAAAATCATCCCCTGGATGGGAATATGGCGCCGAATTCCATCCGAGGCCTGAACGTGCCTAGCAGAAATCATCCCCCGGATGGAAATATGGTGCCGAATTTCCATCCCGGGCCTCTATGTGGCTGCCAGAAATCATCCCCCGGATGGAAATATGGCGCCGAATTTCCATCCGAGGCCTAAACGTGGCTGCCAGAAATCGTCCCCCGGATGGAAATATGGCACCATATTTCCATCCGAGGCCTAAACGTGGCTGCCAGAAATCATCCCCGGATGGAAATATGGCGCCGAATTTCCATCCGAGGCCTAAACGGGGCTGCCAGAAATCATGTCCCGGATGGAAATATGGCGCCATATTTCCACCCGAGGCCTGCACGCGGCTGCCAGAAATCATGCCCCGGATGGAAATATGGCGCCGAATTTCCACCCGAGGCTGGAACGTGGCTGCCAGAAATCATGCCCCGGATGGAAATATGGCGCCATATTTCTACCCGAGGCTGGAACGTGGCTGCCAGAAATCTTGCCCCGGATGGAAATATGGCGCCAAATTTCCATCCGAGGCCTCCACGTGCCTGGCAGAAATCATCCCCCGGATGAAAATGTGGCGCCGAATTTCCATCTGAGGGGGTCGGATCGTGCCACTCTGGACATTTTAAACCCTTTACTCCCATTTTTCGTGGTTTTGTTGTCTACTTCGCCCAGAAAACATACAATTTCCTTCCTCCGGGTCCCTTTTGTTCCCTTTATCGGTGCAAATTTCATTCCATGGATGGAAATTTGGCGCCGTTTTCCATCCTAGGGGTCCACGTCAGTGCCAGAGTTCATCCTCCGGATGGAAATTCGGCGCCGTATTTCCATCCTAAGGGCCAGGGATGAAGTCCTTGGGGGCCGAGATGGGTGCATATGGCTGCCAGATTTCATCCCCGGATGGAAATATGGTGCCGAATTTCCATCCGGAGGGCCAGGGAAGAAGTCGTGTGGGGCCGATATGGTTCCAGTTGGCTGCCAGAGTTCATCCGCCCGATGGAAATTCGGCGCCGTATTTCCATCCTAGGGGCCAGGGATGAAGTCCTGGTGGGCCGAGATGGGTCCACATGGCTGCCACAGTTCATTCCCCCGATGGAAATTCGGCGCCGCATTTCTATCCTAGGGGCCAGGGATGAAGTCCTAGTGGGCCGAGATGGGTCCACATGGCTGACAGCGTTCATCCCCCCGATGGAAATTCGGCGCCGTATTTCCATCCTAGGGGCCGGGGATGAAGTCCTGGTGGGCCGAGATGGGTCCACATGGCTGACAGAGTTCATCCCCCCGATGGAAATTTGGCGCCGTATTTCCATCCGAGGGGCAATGAATGAAGTCCTTGGGGGCCGAGTTGGGTGCATATGGCTGCCAGATTTCATCCCCAAATGGAAATATGGTGCCAAATTTCCATCCGGAGGGCCAGGGAAGAAGTCGTGTGGGGCCGATATGGTTCCAGTTGGCTGCCAGAGTTCATCCGCCCGATGGAAATTCGGCGCCGTATTTCCATCCTAGGGGCCAGGGATGAAGTCCTGGTGGGCCGAGATGGGTCCACATGGCTGCCATAGTTCATCCCGATGGAAATTCGACGCCGTATTTCCATCCTAAGGGCCAGGGATGAAGTCCTGGTGGGACCCAGATGGGTCCACATGGCTGTCAGAGTTCATCCCCCCGATGGAAATTCGGCGCCGTATTTCCATTCTAGGGGCCAGGGATGAAGTCCTGGTGGGCCGATATGGTTCCAGTTGGCTGCCAGAGTTCATCCGCCCGATGGAAATTTGGCGCCGTATTTCCATCCTAGGGGCCAAGGTTGAAGTCCTGGTGGGCCGAGATGGGTCCACATGGCTGCCACAGTTCATCCCCCCGATGGAAATTCGGCGCCGTATTTCCATCCTAGGGGCCAGGGATGAAGTCCTGGTGGGCCGAGATGGGTCCACATGGCTGCCAGTGTTCATCCCCCCCGATGGAAATTCGGCGCAGTATTTCCATCCTAGGAGCCAGGGAGGAAGTCCTGGTGGGCCAAGATGGGTCCACATGGCTGACAGAGTTCATCCCCCCGATGGAAATTTGGCGCCGTATTTCCATCCGAGGGGCAATGGATGAAGTCCTTGGGGGCCGAGTTGGGTGCATATGGCTGCCAGATTTCATCCCCAAATGGAAATATGGTGCCAAATTTCCATCCGGAGGGCCAGGGAAGAAGTCGTGTGGGGCCGATATGGTTCCAGTTGGCTGCCAGAGTTCATCCGCCCGATGGAAATTCGGCGCCGTATTTCCATCCTAGGGGCCAGGGATGAAGTCCCGGTGGGCCGAGATGGGTCCACATGGCTGCCGGAGTTCATCCCGATGGAAATTCGATGCCGTATTTCCATCCTAAGGGCTAGGGATGAAGTCCTGGTGGGACCCAGATGGGTCCACATGGCTGTCAGAGTTCATCCCCCCGATGGAAATTCGGCGCCGTATTTCCATTCTAGGGGCCAGGGATGAAGTCCTGGTGGGCCGATATGGTTCCAGTTGGCTGCCAGAGTTCATCCGCCCGATGGAAATTTGGCGCCGTATTTCCATCCTAGGGGCCAAGGATGAAGTCCTGGTGGGCCGAGATGGGTCCACATGGCTGCCACAGTTCATCCCCCCGATGGAAATTCGGCGCCGTATTTCCATCCTAGGGGCCAGGGATGAAGTCCTGGTGGGCCGAGATGGGTCCACATGGCTGCCAGTGTTCATCCCCCCCGATGGAAATTCGGCGCAGTATTTCCATCCTAGGAGCCAGGGAGGAAGTCCTGGTGGGCCAAGATGGGTCCACATGGCTAACAACGTTCATCCCCCTGATGGAAATTCGGCGCCGTATTTCCATCCTAGGGGTTAGGGATGAAGTCCTGGTGGGCCGAGATGGGTCCACATGGCTGCCAGAGTTCATCCCCCCGATGGAAATATGGTGCCGAATTTCCATCCGGAGGGCCAGGGAAGAAGTCGTGTGGGGTCGATATGGTTCCAGTTGGCTGCCAGAGTTCATCCGCCCGATGGAAATTCGGCGCCGTATTTTCATCCTAGGGGCCAGGGATGAAGTCTTGGTGGGCCGAGATGGGTCCACATGGCTGCCAGAGTTCATCCCCCCGATGGAAATTCGGCGCTGTATTTCCATCCGAGGGGCTAGGGATGAAGTCGTGGGGGGCCGACATGGGTGCATGTGGCTGTCAAATTTCATCCCCCGGATGGAAATTCGGCGCCGTATTTCCATCCGAGGGGGCGGGGATGAAGTCCTCGGGGGCCCGGATGGGCCCAGATGGCTGCCACAGTTCATCCCCCGGATGGAAATTTGGTGCCGTATTTCCATCCGAGGGGCCAGGGATGAAGTCCTGGGGGGGCGGAGATGGGTGCATGTGCTGCAAGATTTCATTCCCCGGATGGAAATTCAGCGCCGTATTTCCATCCGAGGGGGCGGGGATGAAGTCCTCGAGGGCCTGGATGGGTCCTCTCGATGGTGCCAAACTTCATCCCCCGGATGGAATTATGGCGCCGAATTTCCATCCGAGGGGTCTGTGATGAAGTCGTCTCGGGCGGAGTGGGCTCCACGTGCCTGCCAGAGTTCATCACCCCGAATGGAAATATGGCGCCTTTTTTTGGGCGGATGAAGTCCTGTCGGGGTATGACTTGGACAGGAGTCGCCCTGGGCGAGTTCGCAACCTGTCACAGTTATTCCCGGCGGCCCGCATTTATGTTTCACCATCTTCCTTTTTGAACCCGGATCGTCCGCACGGATTCCATGCTAGCTTCCTGGCTACGCCTGGAGCCACTGATGTGACGTGTGGATGAAGTTCCTTTCCCCGAATGCCACAACGTATTATGCGTTTGATTTTACTATTAGTCGAACTTATGCCGTGTGGAGAAGGGCGAGGCTCTCCTCAGAAACCCCCCATCGAGGCCGCGGCGCAAACTGAAACCTTTGTACTACGGGCCACGACCAACGTCTCGCATGGCCAGACTGAAGCTACAGCATGAGATACCCTTGTCTTGCTCGCAGCCTATGCCAACTGAAGCCAAGCACTCTGAGGTGAGCGCATGTTTCTTCCGCTTTTTGTAGATGTGTCGTCCTCTTCTTCGCGCCCGAACATTTTCTTTGTGCTTCTGCATGTGCGATTGCAAATGATTGTTGGCAATTACTTGTATTTGCTTTCATGCTTATCCCTACTCTGCCTGTCACGACTGTTGATTTGATTTGGATGGTGCCGCCCGTGTTGGGAATGACAGAGTGGAGATGATTGGGACATGGTGGTGGTATCCTCGACTGCTCCAAGTCGACGAGCGGTGACTCCAACCCATCGACCGCAGTCTGACAGTCATTGACAGCAGTCTGCGGTCTCTGATATTTGCATTCTCGGGTCGCCTACGTGGGCACTGGAGGCCAATCCAAAACTAGTTCCTTTTGTTGGCGGAAGAGAGGCGCTGGAGCAGGAGTACGCCCGAAGAGGCATTCGGGAGATTGCTTCTGCAGCAGTCGGCATGGCAGGTGCAGGGCAACGGAAACAGGTGGCAGATCCCCCATCCATGAGGTCGATGCACAGGCAGGGGGGCCCGCCCACACAAAGAAGAAGAAGAAAAAAGGCGAAGCACATGCAATCCCCAGCCAAAGAGGAGGCACACGTTGCTGAGGGGGGAGTGAACAAAATACCCACCAAACACCAAGAGGGTGTGACTTCCCCGGGGTCGAAGGTGGTGGACCTAGAGGCCTCACCTATAGCCACGCCATCTAAGAAACAAAAGGCCCGAGAGAGGGCAAAAGACAGGGCAAGAGAACATGGCAGAGAGAAGGCCAAGGTTTAGGCAAGAGAGAAGGCCACTGAAAAGACCACTGAAGAGGCAGTGACACAAGCACTGACAAGCGAGAGAGGTACCATGACACCTGAACTAGATAGAGCCATTAAGAAACCGGCAGAGGGAGAGGAGAAAATACCACACACACTGGGGTATGGGGCAGGTGGAGGGGAAGATGCACTTGCCACATTGCAAGGCATTGTTGAGCTTCCGTTGGTACATGTCGGATATGAGGAGGAGAGGGACCTTTCTGACCAGGATGACATCCTCCCGGAGATCCCCAAGGCCCAAAGCCGGAGCATACAGGCTGGATTTGGTGGTTCTGGTGGTCTTCCAGAGAACCCCCCTGCAACAAACGTCATGTCGGAGGCGGATATGAAGTTGGCCGCTGCCAAGATGTTGGAGGCAACCCACAGCAACATTGGCAGGGTACTAGGAGGCATGGTCTACCCAGCAAAGCTGCGGATTCCGCTCTGCCGCATGGTATCGATGCAGGTGGTCAGACCTTCCTTTTACGGTTATATCGACAAGCTCAAATTATCTTTTTGGGATGGATATCGTATGGGGTCATGAAGAGAGCAGAACGCAATACCCAAAAGATATAGTCGACCATGGCGTCCATGCTCAGCCTGTACCATGTTCTGTCAGCCTTTGCCTCCAACTTCCGCAGGATATCGGTACTTAGACACCGGCTGCCTCCCCACATCCTTCACTCGGAAGAGCATGTGGGACAAGTTGGTGACAATGAAGGCAGTCTCCGTAACCCTGCAATGCCACAGTTGCAATATGTGAGGGGCTTGCCGCCGAAATGACTATGAAATTGCAAGTTCCAGTGCAAGGAGCATTTGAACTTACGTGTTTATGTCCGCCATAGCAGCCTTGAGAAGACTGCGATCCGCCGTACCCTCCACTTTCAGCACAACACACTCCACGGCGTAATGCCAATCTAGTTCGTCGGGGTGTACTTGGGCTATGTGCTCCATCCATGCGGCAAGCCAATGGTTCCCGTCCCATACGAAGAACATTTTTCCGGACAAGTGCTGGAAAAGAGGATTGTTAACAATCGATTTCTCGAACTCGCCGTTTTGCATTTCTCGATTTTTTGCTGTGGAATTAGAAGACCATGCTTTGTAATTGCTATGTGCTTTGCTGACAGACGAGAATTGACCAAGATTTGGCACATGCGAGGAGGGTCTACATGGAGTCAGAGGAAAAGAAATTGACCCTGGGTGCACTCGAATCGTCTGTCAGCGCTGCCGAGGCAAAGGCGCGCCTCAAGTACAAGTCTCGGATGATGAAGTACGTGGTCATTGCTGATCCCGCACTCGGTGACAACTTTCTTGAGGAGGTGGGGAAGCACTACTCACGGGCTCTTAAGCCAACAATGACAATCGAGAAACTACATCGTCTAGCCACAGCGTGTGTGGAGGTTAATCATTCTGAACCAACTTGGACTCTTCATGCAACAATGTGTTCCCTTACTTTATTTTGCTTACTAATATCCACGTTGGTTGGACAGACCCGATGGCTCCAAATCTGGAATGGGTCTCAGAGTATTCGGGACATGTGGAGCTTCCCAAAACTTGACAAATTGTCCGACCCCACATTCGACCTCTGGATGAACCGCATGACATGGTGGTTTCAGGTTGTTTTCAAGCTTTTTTGGTGCTTCCCCTCTTGTATCACGTAGATTTCCGGCATTTCTTGAAGAATGTTGACTGATAGGGACTATCCACATGTCACCACAAATGCGCAAGAGCAGCTGGACACCCAAGCCCACCAGTTCAAGTTGAAGATAGCGGCAGGAGCAGAGAGCTGCCTCACCGACTATGTGACGAGGTACTTTCTGCTATTTAAAACCGACCTATTCTATCAAGAGATGTCGCATGCCCGGAGAAGTCATGAGTTCACCAATCAGCCGAACGCGGACAAAGCGGCAATGCGCCTTCTATACAGGTAAACATCATGGGCTCTTATTACATTTGTACCCATTTTCTATGTCGCCCAATTCTTTGGCGTGGAAATGGTTGTCCCATGAGCGGCTAAGTTCCATGAGTGCGTATATCTAGCTTAGGGCCCAAAACGGCTAAGTCCCATGACATCGGAAACTACTCGGGGACTTAGCCATTTTAGCCCCCTAGACTAGAAATTCGGCACCATATATCCAGGTTGGGGCCCAAAACGGCTCAGTCCCATGAGTGCCTGTATCCGACTCTGGAAAAATGGCGCCGCATTTCCAGATTCGGGCAAGGCCGCCCCTGGGACTTAGCCATCTCCGGCCGCACACTGGAAATTCGGCGCCATATATCCAGCTTGGGGCCCAAAACGGCTAAGTCCCATGAGTGCCTGTATCCGACTCTGGAAAAATGGCGCCGCATTTCCAGATTCGGGCAAGGCCACCCCTGGGACTTGGCCATTTCCGGCCGCACACTGGAAATTCGGCGCCATATGGATGTTTGGGGCCCAAAACAGCTAAGTCCCATGACATCGGAAGGTACTCGGGGACTTAGCCATTTTGGCCCCCCAGACTGGAAATTCGGCGCCATATATCCAGGTTGGGGCCCAAAACGGCTATCCCATGAGTGCCTGTATCTGACTCTGGAAAAATGGCGCCGCATTTCCAGATTCGGGCAGGCCACCCCTGGGACTTAGCCATTTCCAAGGAAGCAGCTATTAGAGCTCGTCAGGCTCGTAGATTTGTCTTGGATTCTGTGGAGGAAAGTTGGGGAGAAGAGGCAGAAGATTCCCAGGAGGTGAGGTGGACGGTTCCCCAAGGAGAGGACGGTATTTTTGAGAGGCATAGTGGAAGTGATGCATCTCAGATGTCAGGGGATGAGGGGGATGAGGAGGCAGGTGGGGCAAGTTCCTCGGAGGGTGTAGGAGAGGATGATAGTAGTTCCTAGCCGACAGTTAGGACAGTTGTATAGATGTGGCTCGCCACAAAAATTTGCAATAAAATGTTGCATTTCATTGCTATGATGAGTCCAGTGGTGCCACATTCCAACTTCACATGACCTTATATTCGTGCCTCCTACCCCTATTTCTGTGGACACACAATGGTCTGCTCATGTTTTTTTTTTTTCCGCTCATGCTCATGCCGCTCATGAAATAGCAGCCCCCCCCTAAGGTACAGATGATGTGGTTTTGTCCTGACGACATCTTTGAGTGTGTCCACGGTGGTGTGGTTGAGAATGTGAAAGATAAGCCTGGACCTCCTTCAGTTTGGTCTGTGGCTGAAGGTTGTAACCTAGACCAGGCGGAGGTGGATGCCTTGACTTGGGCTGGGATGTTGAGCTTCCTGTCCCTAGTCAACCTCAGTTCCAAACTATCCATGAGATCTTGGAAAACAAAGATGTTTATCCAACGAAACGTTGGGATAGGAGATTCAAAAGGAAACGTGTAAGCAAACTAAATTTCACCAAAATGCGGAGCACAAATATGCTTCATGGGCAAGTCACAGGCTTTACAGATGTTCCCGCACCAAGGTTCGGGAGTGTTTACACTTTGAGGACTCCCGGATCTTTCGAGCAGAACATTGCGTACAATGTTACTATTAGCAAATTCCCTAAGTGCACTTGTCCGGACTTCGATTCCATGAAGAAAGCTCGAGGATCCTATACTTCGTGCAAGCATCTGTATTTTATTTTCCTCAGCAAGGCTGACTGTCGTGGGGACTGGGATATGATACACCAGCCTTGTCTGACAGTGAACGAGGTTGCCAAGTTGCTAGTCAGGGACCCAACTCCATTGTATGTGTGATCAGAGTTGTTGGCTGAAGTATTGTGCTTTTACTAATTTTCTGGGAGGTCTAGCACCCTCGCTGCTCTGTTGGGAGACCACCGTCTGCCCGCGCAGTATGCGTGTTTGCGTGGGCAGCACAAACTCCCCCTCTTCCTCCGCTTGAGGCTCCATGACGACATTGTTCCCCTGCTCAAAAATAGAAAGGGAAGCCGAAGAGTCGGGCACTGCAGAGGAGAATCCGCATGACCGTATACACTGCCGAACCCGGAAAGGGATGAGAACCCGTCCTACGCGGGCCGTAACGTATGCCTGCGAAATTGAGGTAGTGCGGCGACACCACGCAGCCGGCTGCACGCCGTAACTGGACTATGTGCCACGTGGCCCACGCCAGTGTTTGGTGCCGAACATTCCTCCCTCCTATCATGCAGTAGTTTGCCCCTCCCAGGACATTATTATCTCTGAGTGCTTTGCATGGAACATCTTTTGAGTAATTTTGTAGGAGTTGAAGTGTTTGGCGCCGAACATTCCTCCCTCCTATCAATCATGTTTGCTTTAAATTTTGTTTTGGTACTTTTAACCTCTATTTCTCTCCCCTAATTTGCTCATTTCATCTGAGGTCATTGCGATGGATTTTGTTGGCATATAGTTTTAAATTTTATGGAGACCCATCTCGAGGATGTTTGGACGTTTAATATTAAAATAATAATTAAAAACTTTAAAGAGGTTTTGAATTTTTGGGGTTTTCATTTTTCTCGTCAGGTTCGGCGCCGAACCCCCCCCCCCCCCCCAATCCAACTCTTTCTACATACCTCCTTTTGTCATATCCGCACCAGAAAAGCAAATGTGGGGTGTTCTAATACAATTGGCTAGTCCAACTAGCTAGGGTTGCCTCTCCAACCATGAAATCTTTCAGGTCTCATCTAGGTTTGCAATCATATCGAGGGTCATCTGGCCAATTTTTTATCACCATAACCAGCCTGTCAAGATTCTCAACCTGCAAACGACAACGACGGAGTGCTGTGAGGACACATGCAAGACTAAAAGCTCGTTCGGTCTCAATTTGAGACCCCGGGATGCCAAAGATTTGTTTGGCAAGATATGCAACGTTGGGAAATTGTTGCTCGTGATCACGCCACCATAACAATGGATCCGTTGTTGCAGTTACAAGAACAATGAATCGCCGAAATAATGAAAGTTCAGCCTTCACTACTGCAGCACTTGCCATTACGGCCAACACCACAGGCGGCATCCACAATGCTAGTATTTCTGCCCTTCACAATAACTTCAAACTATCTATCTCTCCTATACACAAATGCTTCAAAGCTATCCACCTGACTGCACTGCCCTCCCTCACTGTTATCATCACTAAGAAAAGGCAGCTTGAAAACCACATCTCGTAGGCCTCTTGTCACTTCGGACAGCCCAGGGGTCCCCCTTGGGGGTACCCCCCCCCCCCTTGGGTTACGGGGTGCCCCCCGGGCACCCACTAGTTTTTATATGGCCCACCCGCCGAAAGGGGGCAGTAGCCGCAAGGCGAAGTGGCTCTTAGTTACGCCGGCCTCGGCCGGAATCATCTCTCTGCTCCAGGAAGGATGAAAGTGAAATGAAAAAAGACCGACCAATAGCGCCCACCCGAAAAAGGCGGTACAACCATATTTGTTATAATTTAAAATGAAGCGACCGCTAATACTGCGGTCGCTTTTATTTGCTTTGATTTTGTAAAATGTTGCGGTCGCTTGTATTTTTTTCATTTTCTAAATTACAAGCGACCGCCAATATGGTGGTCGCTTTTATTCTTCTTCTTTTTTAAATTAGAGCGACCGCGAGATCGCTTTTATTTTTTATATTTTTAAATTTGAGCGACCGCCCGTGTAGCGGTCGCTATTATTTTTTATTTCAAAATATAATGCAACCGCCGGTATTGCGGTCGCTTATATTTTCTTATGACGCTTTTATTTTTTATATTTTTAGAATAACGTGACCGCCAATATGGCGGTCGCTTGTTTTTATATATATTGAAATTATAGCAACCGCCAATATGGAGGTTTCTTTTATTCTTAAATATTTTTAAAATAGAGCAACCGCCAGTTTGGCGGTCGCTTTTATTTTTTATATTTTTAAATTTAAGCGACCGCCAATTTGACGGTCGCCATTTTTATTTTTTTTTGAAATATAAAGCGACCGCTGGTATTGTGGTCGCTTCTATTTTCTTATGTCACTTATATTTTTTAAAACTTTTAAAATAAAGCGACCGCCATATGGCGGTCGCTTGTTTTTTTCCACACTCCCAAGGTGCTCGTGCAATATTGATCACTCCTCCCTTCAGTCCCCACTTATCTTCTTTCGCAATTGAAAGAAAGATCTTATGTTATATTGCTACTAGTAAGCCATGAAACTTTATAGGAAACATTCCCTTGCTTCCGCTAATTCATTCTTTCTCGATTTCAAGAAATCACTAAGTAGCCATCATTCCTTGAGTTCACTGGAACTCAACATACCGTTAGTCCCCAGTATGGTCTGACATATAGTCATTTTTATGTTTGCATTATGAGCCGTTCGTAGTCTTAAGCATTACTACACAAACAGCGCAACTTACCAAAAGTGAGTCCGTTAGGTCCTGCCTCCAGGCATTGCCCAAAAGACCGGGAGAAAAATTGCGTGCTGACAGGAATTTGGGACACGCATTCGCAGTCAGAGCTGTCATGTACCCATTCCATGCACCAAAATGATAGTATCTGAAAGCCGCGGAAATTCCAGGACACTGCAAGCAAAAAAAAATCGGACAACATGGCACTACTATCCCAGTGCGCGACACCGGAGCATGCTTTTGTGGGACTTCACCTCGTCCATGCCTTCTTAGCTATTGTTACCAGTCATACTCAGCTACACTATGGTTGTGAAATAAGTTTAGCGCTCGTAATGGTCGTACATTTCAATTCCAGTATCTTTTTTGTACTGCACTTATGAAATCGCAAAGGGGCAATTCACATACAAGTTCATAGAATCTACGTCATTTTGTGTGATTTTGGATTTCAACCCACACATGAGCTGGTCACTTCCTTAATGGAAGTCACCAGCTTTATTGTGGTCCTAGATATGCATCAAACCTGGTTGGTGTGCTGGTCATATGCAATGTAGCAGCTTCCAGTTTGAGTGTGGTTGTGGTGGTGTTACTCATACTTCGCCAGAAACTGGTCCAGGCTTACTGTGGTGGCGAAATTAGTTACCTGAAGCCCAACTATAGAAGAATATATATATATATATATATATATATATGACGCCTCCCGAAGGAAGCATAAATTATGGTGTCCCTTCACCCCGAAGGGTTACTGCCTTCCGCTAGAATGGCAGTGGACACCTTTGTGACAGTAAGGGTGGATTGAACCCACAACCACTTCCGAGGTGGTATGTGCCCATTACCACTGTGCTACAACTTGGTTGTCTGCTGCGGAAGGACATAATAGAGTGAGTTGACTAGCAAACTATTCTAGTGAGCATCGTTTTCCACATTCGTCATGTTCACAGCTTCCGCGATGAGTTTACTTGTGAGGGATGAGAGGTCATGTTATGTGAGTACCGGAGTGCTGCGGACACCAACAAAAGAGTGACGTGATGTAGGAGTGCTAGGACGGGTAGTGATGTTCTTTTTCCTTGCATGGTGGAGCGGGCGGGAAATCGTGGCGTAGTACGGGTTTCCATGTCCAAAACTGCCCGCTTGAATGTGGTATGGCTCTAGGGTTGATGGTTTACTGGCAGTGGATGCATTTTGTTTTTTTGCCTCCTCTTTTGTTCGTTTTCATGGTAGATGCCGCGTGTGCCTGCAATTCTGTGTTGCCTCCTATGATGGCTTCAGTGGGGCATGAAATGCAGGCTTGTGGGAGAGCGCCGAAAGCCCGGAAGACGACGGCATCCCCCGGCCCCCACTGGTCCGCCAAGACGCAGCGAACAATTAGAGACCATGGCTGGCGTCTCTGGCCAGTATGTGTTTCCAGACGACGATGAAGATGGCCCGTGTGTACCGGTCCAAGCCCAAGAGCACACTGGCGATTCCACTGAAGAGCTGCGCGGCGATGCACCAGCCCCACCCTCGCTTACTCAGAAACGACGTGCAGCTTCACAGTCTCCATCTATAAGTAATGTCGTGTGATGAATGCCAGAGAGTGGGTGTCGTGGCCCTTTGCCTTGAGGGCAGGGGGTCGGGACACATGAGGGGCTGCCCCTATGGTGGGGGCAGCGGCAGCGATAGGTATGGGGGGCTGAAGCACCCTTGAGTGCCCAAGGCACTCAAGGAGGCGGAGGCGCTCACTAGGTGGAGCCCCGCACACCGGGTTGCGGTGGGGGTGGCTCCACAAGGGGTGGTGGTAGCTTAGCGGGACTTAGTGGGGGTGGCATAGGACTCACCATGGGGGCGGAGACCTCGTGGTGGGAGTCGTGGGGAGTCTTGGGACTCATCACGGTCCATAGGGGCCGTGGTGAGTGGGCCAAGACTCACCGCGACTCATCACCGGGAGTCGAGGGTCTTCGTGGTGGTTCGCCATAAAATGGCATGGCTGGTTGTGAAACCCCCGCGGACAGCTACAGAAGTATATATAGGGAGTAGTAACCCCAAGAACGGTGCAAGCCCGTTGGTGACCAAAAACTAGTGAGTAAGCGAGCGAGCCGGAAAGCGACCAAAGAGTGGGGAGCTGTTCCGGACTGCCAACTACCAAAGGGAATTCCTGCTGGTTCCAAATCGGTGGAGGGTTCCTTGGGAGAACAAAGGGGGGGACCGTTATGCCCCGGTGAGCAGCCGAAGCTCCAAGTTGGCCCGGCGGCCAGGTTGGGAGTCAGGCACGCGCAACTAAGCGAGTAACTATGACTTGAGGGGGAGCTTACCGAAGTGAGGTGCGCGACAGTGGGACCCTTGCAGAAGACAGGAAAAATGCCTTTGCATCCAACTTTACCCACAGAACCATTCCAGAAATGGGGACTGGATTTTGTTGGACCTATCAACCCACCTGCAAGGGATACTCAGAACAGGGACATCATTACTACCACAAATTATACCACCAAGTGGGTGGAAGCCAAAGCTTTGAGGGATAACACGGCGAAATCCATTGCTAAATTCCTGTATGGAAACATAATAACCAGGTTTGGATGCCCCTTGGTGTTCGTAAGCGACCAAGGAGGACACTTCATCAATGAAACCGTTGACATACTTACCAAAGAATTCATGGTAGTACATAAGAAAAGTACTACATACTATCCAAAAGGAAATGGGCAAGCCGAAGCTACCAACAAGATTCTATGTACCCTTATATAACAAAGATTGTCAATGCCAATCGGACATATTGGGATACCAAACTGAATATTGCATTGTGGGCTTATAGGACTTCCTATAAGTCACCACGAAGCATACGCCCTTCCGACTGGTATATGGAATGGAAGCCTTGCTTCCCGTAGAGTTCCTGATTCCTACTATCCGAACAGAGAAAGGTGATCGCCTGGGACTATTACCATCAATTAGTGCTAGATTGAGGGACTTATACCACCTGAAAGAAGTTAGGGCAGATGCTGCAGACCATATGACCCTGGAATACAGATGCAGAGGAAGGAAAGAATGACGAAGAAAAGCTGAAAGAGTTCGAAACAGGCGATTTAGTACTGTGGCTACTGAAGAAAAGTAAGATTAAGCAATCCAATCTGAAATCACCTTGGAAAGGGCCTTATGCAATAGCAAAGATGTATGATAATAACACAGCTGATTTGCAGATATCAATGAAGAAATAGTCGGCAGAGTGAATGCTAATAAGCTGAAAGGATACAGTATCCACCACCGACCCCTGAAACACGATCTACTCTTAGGAACTACAGCAAAAGTGATTTGAGGATACATGATGAGATGCGAGAATGAGAATGCAAAAAGAACAGATGTGATACCTGAGCAGCACAAACATCCTGTGGATGAAAGAACTTACATTCGTAAGCAGATAACGGATGAACAGAAGGCTATGAAGCCCCATGGATGAACAGAATCTCACAGGCACATGGGCCCTCATAGACCCATGGGACCTTAGACAACTATGACAAATCTGCGCAAGATTTCCAGACACGTGCCTGCAAGATCCCCGGCCGTTACGTCAAGGCCAGTGATCATGCAGATCATCAAGGAGAGTTTAGTCTTGTCCAAGGCAGAGCACCAGGAGATGGGCAAATGGATACCCGTGTCGGGTCTGTATTTTCCATTAGCGATGAGCAGACGAGACATGAGCCATGAGCAGAGTTTTCGAACCTACACCGAAGCAAACCCGAAGGCAGATTCCAGGTTCGGAATAGGCTCGAGATATGAGCAAAGCTGAAGGACCAAAGTTATATTCCTAAATAGAAAGTGTACCACCTATACCCGCGCGGGCCAAACGGAAAATGTACAGCCGGAAGTCTGTGCCGACTTCTCAAAAAATATTTTATATTAATAAAAAACTGAAAATTGGGAAGCCGGAAGTCTGTGCCGACTTCTCATATAATATAATATAATATAATATTTAAAAGTCTGTGCCGACTTCTCATATAATATAATATAATATAATATTTAAAAGTCTGTGCCGACTTCTCAAAATATAATATAATATTTAAAAAATAAATAGGAAGCCGGAAGTCTGTGCCGACTTCTCAAATAATAATAATAATAATAATAATAATAATCCGGAAAATAGGCAGCCGGAAGTCTGTGCCGACTTCTCAAAAAAAAGGTACCGACGCCCAAATATGGGGAATTCCCGAACCTAGCTTTGCATCCGAACCTAACCTGATTGTTGTATGATGAGGGAAAATCGTGCACTTGTAAAAATGAAAAACAGGTTCGGATGGTCGAAAACATGGGAATATTCGTAGAAATATGCAAAAAATATTCTTTTTTGGGGTTCTGCTCATGCTTTTTGGTGCTCACTGCACATAGAAAAACAACCCCGTGTCTACACTCAAGGAGGAAACATGCTCTCAGAACAGTGAGGGAGGAAGCCGGGCAAAGTGAGTCAGAAATGAAGTTACAGCAACAAGAGATGTGACAGAAGGATCCAGAAAACATCAGGAGGTCGCTCCTCCAACATGAGGTAAATTCTCCATTTGCCTGTGCTGGAAGGGAGTACTTAATCTGAGACGGGAGACCGGGTGAATATCCCTACGACGTCTGACCTTTTGGCAGAGGTGTAGTGTGATTTCAGCTGCAATCGGCATGCCAGATGAGTTGGAATTAAAGAGCCTGAGTGTTTGCTAAGAGTCAGCTGAAGGACTTAACTGAATATAAAGAGGAACAAACTTTTGAGCCAGGGATGAAAAAGTTAAACAATGGATGAAAAAGTTCATCTTTCTTGTTCATGTAATCCTGGTCGATGAGAGAGCTGCTATACCTCGACGAGCTACTGCCCGACTGAGGAGGCAGCTGGTAGGTTGCCCATACGACATCAAGGAGAAGGGGGCGGTGGGTCTGACAGCCCCTTGGCAATCTGGCTTGATAAGAATCTGAATGAGAGACGGATGCGAATTTGCTTTGAGATTTTGTTTTAGGTAGATTCATCAGAGTAGGGAGGTGAAGCCTGGGAGTTATTAGGGTATGGAGCTTGGGGGGTTACCATTGGAGCAGCCCAAGTGGTGACGGTGGAGCTCAAGGGAGAGAGTAATGGAGGAGACAGCTCGACTGGAGGATGAGGTCAAGGCGAAAATATCTCAGCAATGCAAATGACGGTATTTAGGTGTTGCAATCAAAGTGATGCTTCTTCTTTTGCTATGACTTAGAACCAAACATGTAAGTTGAGATGGAGATAGCTTGGCGATGGCCTTAGGGAGAAAAACTTGGGGAATTGGGGTTGTGAATGAAGCTGTGACAGAGCGAGTTCTAACCAGATGGTTTCCTGTGTCAAGAGAGTTGGTGTGTGCATTCTTGATTTGTGAGAAGTATGATTGCTTGCTGGTAATGGTGTATATGTTGCATCCTTGTGAGGATGCTCTGGCTAGTTAAGGAGAAGGGATGATGAGTAGTTAGGGTTTCAGGTTCAGTATAGTTCACTAAGAATTGTGTTGGAATGCTGCAAAGTAGTTGTGTTTGTTTTAGTTTGCTGCAAAGTGGGATGGTCATAATATGAGGGCCAATGGTTCCTATGATGATGTGCTGCTCACTGAAGACCAACAGGATGGCTCAATTGCATTGCACAGCATGTAGGTTGTAGTAAACTTACAGTGGAAGGTATCTTGTTTGGAAGCACAACTTGCTGTTGTGAGAAGAAAACAACAAAGGCTGGGTGAGAGACCTGAAAATGTATATCATAGAGTGGCTGGGAGCATGTTCAAGCGAGATAGAGAGGTAATACCATGAGTAATCTGCTGGTCATTCTTTGTCATAGAACACATGTTGTATACCAGTAAATTGTTATGACACAACAAATTAACATGCGGGCTGTCTTGTACACTAACCCCATAGGGCTGTGAGTGAAAGAAATACAAAAAGGCTTGCAAGCTGTGAGTTGCATTCATTCAGAGAGGAAAGAGGAAAGTCACATTAAGGTGACCATGCTGAAAAACCATGAGTTGATCTGCAATGTTCTGCCAGTGCAAACCAATCTTGAGAAGGAATATGGATAGCCAAAGACACGGCTCGGGCTCACACACAGAGCCCTCCGAGGGACTCTCACCAACAACAGGGTGTTCGTTCGCAAAGGTTTGCTGATCCTAAGCAGTAAACCGTGAGGACATGGCTTTTTGAGAGGGGGAGGGATAATATTAGAGGGCTGTCTGGGACTTAGACAATTTTACGGGTTCTGTGGGGTACCCTTAATTTTGCGTAGACCTACGGGTAGTAGACTATAACAAACATAGGCCTTAGGGGTGGCAAACAGGCTCACACAGTCAACAGTCACAGGCTTACATAGCCTATCACAGCCTTACACAGCCGATCACAGCTTGTCACAGTCAGACACAGCCCGATATAGCCAATCACAGTCTGACACGGCCAGTCACAGCCCGACACAGTCACAGCCAGACACAGCTTGGCACAGCCCGTCACATCGTTCATAGGGAACTATCATCACGGGAGGGAAGAGTTGGATATCTCTAAGTACTCCTCCCACTCAGAACAATCAGTCATGACCTACAACTAGTGTATCATGGGGGTGCTTTCCTATTTCTATTCCTTCTTGCTTTCATGTTTAGCAAGTTACCTTACTGACTATGATTTAGTATCAGATTGCTTCCGCAATCTACTATGTTCCATCTACTCAAGCATTCGTTCCACAGCTTCACTCAGATCTCTCTACACAGTGTGAGTATGAAATAAGAATCAGATTTATATCTATCATGTTTCAGGCCGAAACCATGGTGTCTCTATTTTGCCCTACAGAACATCTCTACTGCTTGCATGTATCAAGCATTATCTGGTCGTATCTCCTCCTCTGTGTAATTTCCATCCATGTGCTCCAAGATCGTGCTCTCCACCGTGATGCCAGAAACCCTGTCCAAGAAGTGATCCCCTCCATGCCGTTACTCTGCCTATTCTACCTGCAAGATGTTCTAACCGCCTAACTAACTAACTGTCATCCAAGACAGAACGCACGTTCCCTCTGCATATGTCGTTCCCACACAGTCGTACACATAGACTGAATGAAGTATATATACTTATGTGCTATAACCCTGTCCATGTCTTCTCTTCCGCTGCGGCGTGGATAAGGGTATCAAATCTCTGGTCATAAATAGCTTAGAAGTAATCACTAGGGTATGAGCCATAGGGCAGTGACATGCTTCTCTCGTCAATGAACAGCTTAGAACTTAACTCCAAGGGGTTTTATCCCATTTCTTTTCACACTACAGAGGATCAATCAGGGAGTCTTCAAGACACCCCAACAGCTCAGATAGTAACCTTGCCCATACCAGACCAGGGCTACCAAGCTGGTAACTCACAGATAGCAGAGAGGGGAGATTTTGGCATTTCCACTTACATGGACAATGACTTAGTCCAGTGGACACAGTTCCACCACAACCAACACCAACAGGTAGCATAAGATAAAATGGCCATGATCAGGAATCACATGGCCAGCACAACGAACCTGCTGTGTAATTATTAAAAAGATTACATGAGCCCTAAGGAGACAAATCAGATTGTGGAAAAGATGAAAAATGATTTTGAGGAGAGGGTCAAGAGTCTGAACAATGCTCATTTGTTCCAACAAGAGAAGATCCTGTGAGAAACACAAGTGCAGAAATATATCAGTTAGTTGGAGTCTGAGAGGGAAGCTTCTATTCAATTGGGGCTCAAGAACAATGAGCTGGAGCATGAAAAGACGGCCTTCAGGGACCAATTGGCCAATATGATGCAGACCATAGATACACTGTGGGAGGAACAAGCACGGGAGAACCAGGCCTTTGAGCAGTTGCAGGCTGACCTCATAGCAGTGGAGGGGCAAAGGTCCGAACTTCAAGTACAACTTGAAGATAGCAAGAGACAGAGACATGTAGCCCATGCAAGAATTACTCAATTGGGGGACTTTGGTGGTCCAAATAGCACAAATGGAGGAGGCTCGCAGGGCTGTTATAGGAGCTGATGCACGGAGAGTAGAGGCAAAGCATATGGTTATATGAAGTACGAGCTCACGAGGAGCAACGAGGAGCAGAAATTCAGACACAAATTATTGCTTGGACAACGCCACAAGGGAGGCCCAGGAAAGAAACAATTGAGATTACAGCAGGGATAAAGAGGTTTGGTTGCACGAAAACAAGGATTGGAAGCACAGATTCAACAGGTGCAGGAGAGCAAGAAAGGGTACAACATATTGTTGGTACCATACACCACTTGTTATATTTAGTACCAGAAGCAGTTAGGGGCAATGCAGCAAAGGATGGAGCAGCTGCAGAAGGTAGCCCAAGACAGCGCCCGACAAGCCGTTTCTGATTCCATTGACGCAGGAATCTTCAAGTCTTACTTAAACTGTGAGAATGATGAAGATATCAAGGTCAGGGTGGTTGACAAGGCCAAGATTCACAGACAAGACTCAGGCTATAGTCACTGAAGTGTTTGACCAGGTAGCCACTCAAGAGCAGGAGATAGCCCAGCTGTATGATGAGAATGAGAAGATCATGACAGAAGGGAGACCAAGAGAGAGTCCAATTATGGTACCACCACATATCTTGGAGTCGGTAGGCTCTGACTTAGGCACACTCCCTGCCAACGAAATTCTGGATCCTGCATTTGAATACCCTGAGATGGCCTTTGCATCAGTATGGCAAGCAGGGCCATTGGAATACCAAGAACTTCTGGCCTTCATGATAATGGTTGACCACTTGAAAACAACAGTACTTGAGGCAGCTGACATAGTCGCAGGAAGCATTCCGTACTATGGTGCATGTTTCCTCATGCGTTCATAGGTTGAACGGCAGAAGCAAACACAGAGGCTTTCAGATTATGCCAGGAATGGAAAATTAGCTCTTCCACCCATTTGTATAATTCCAAGGGGGAGAGCCACAATTCATGATACAGGGTTGTCCCAGATACAGGGAGATATTTGATCAGGCTCTGGAGCAGCTCAGACGGGTGACAATCGACAATGACCATGTGTTTCACCAAGGGTAGGCTGCGCATACTTGGCTGGTACAGACGAATGCAACGAAGCAGTGGCCAAATTACACTAAGCATGAGATAGCACGCTATCTCGATGGTATCAAGACACGATTTGGCTGTGCTACAACACAAACGGCCGGATCATACAAACCAGGCAGCACTGCCAGGGACAGAGGAGGAGAACACCCGTAGACCTACATGATGGGATGTAGAGCCCCAGGACAGACGGAGAAGGTCCGGCTCTCAACCACACCGCTCACCTTCCCAACCTAGAGATGTCGCACCAACTTCCCAGCAGCAGAGGCACCAACAAAGATGAACCGTGGGACACGGCATTTTCGCAGAGGGGAGGATAGACACCAGGTAGAGCAGCATCAAAGGTAGAGGCAGAAGGGAAGTACCCCTATTTTTGACAATTACACATAGACCATAGCCATAGCCATAGGGCACTATGGAGCTGTAAAGTAAAAACAGGGGCATTGTTTCTTCACCCACCAGGATAGATCTAACACTTCCTCTTGATCAGACAACCCATCCGTCCAGTTTCGATGCTACATGAGCCGCAGCGGAAGCAGGAAAACATCATGACATCTAGACTGGACCTGGTAAATTAGTTCTTGCTATCTCTATGGTTCGCTCGTTTCTCTTCTCATCAGCCCGTGACCGCCGTTCAGACCAAATATCGTGACCCCGTGGGGTGGCGCGGCCCGGGGCGCCTACAGCCCTCTGTCAGTCCGTTCGTATGCACAGCCACGTCAGGGTTCGGATGATCCCATTAGCACCTGACCCATCAGCACACTGCCATGCTCAACTCACTAAACTGTGGCAACTCGTCGTCTGCTTGTGTTCGTGCTAAGCACTCGATGGTATGGATATGGCCTCCGGCTGTGTATTCTCTTCTAAGTCACGATCACTCATCACTTCCCTTCTGTCGTGCCAGTGTGGCTATCCCGTGACGGCTCTCTCGATACCGCCATCCCTAGCATGCATACTGTGGGTGCATTTACGTGTTCCTCTCCGTTCACTCACTAATGCAATTAGTTGGTGCTACCAGTGGGAGGAGGGAGCATGTGTCTTGATAAGTCAAGATCCCTCTTTATATCTCCAGAAAGACACCCCACATGACGCTCAATCCTCCTATCACTAAAGGTGAGTCCAAGTTTGCATATGTATTACCACACCACTGAAGTACAACACTAATCTCCTTCCTGATCTATGCTATCAATGTCCATCATCACCAAACTGCCCTTCCTCGAGCATCCTCTCTCTCTCCCCCTCTCAGTCTACCATCTTTCCTTGTCTCGTTCATAATGATTGCCTGTCTTCCTTATGTTCACTTGCCTTGTACTCTTTCCAAACCTCGTAGATTAGCCCCTTATCTCGTGCCATTCTACTTTGATCACCGCTCAACCGATTCTTCTAATACTAAACACATTACCCGCCCTGGGCATACCTTTGCCATGCGTGTTTAATACATGGCCAAGTGGCGTCTAATGAGGTCTTGATATTATCCTTAAGCTCAAAACGTATTTATCAGGATCTGCTTAGTCATGTACCCTGTTGATTCAGGGCGGCGCCCCCTCAGCCGCTGATCCGTATTGCATCAACGCTCTGCATGTCGCCATCTCCTCGACCCTCATCCTGCTCCGTCGAACTACTTCTGATGCTGACTGTTCATAATCCGTCCATCCGTTGTGGATAAGTGCTAGTTAACATCATCCACTTCCCTATTCCCTTCATCCGCACATGTCCTTGGCACATTCATCACTGCTGGCCACATCCACTCCTGTTAACTTCATCCTACTCCCGTCCGCTTATCATCCATTTGATAAACCCCTAGGGTTTTATTGGCACTTGTTTTCCCCTTACAGCTGTAAGGTACTCCTTTTTTCTTAGAGTGAAAGTCCCTTTTCACCAAGTTAGCACACTCACTTCATTGATGTACCAGCTTGAGGTCCCTCCGTGATCTTGTCCATTTTTTGTTAGCTGCATCCTCTATCATGCACATTCGATCAGCCTCCTCCATGTTTCCAGTGTGTGATTTGTCTTTGTACCCCTGGAACGTGTATGGCCCCTCCTAGGCAGGTTCAATACCTTTGCGTTTTCCTGGTTTCAACATCATGACGAGTTGTCCCTGCTCCAATGATTCCAAGTTGGAGTTACTGGTCCTCCGCGCTGCATAGCCTTCTTGTGTTCCCTCTGTGCTTTGAGAACATTTGCATGCAATGAGATGTCTATTTGAGCTAAGAGCTCAACTTTTTCCTTCATCATGGCATTGATGGCATCCTCACTGTCTCGCAGGTCCACCAGCTCGGTGATTCTCCCCCATCGATTGTCTACGTCCAAGCGCAGCTCTCTGCCCGTGAGCACTTTATAGGGGCTGAAATCACGAACAGTTGGTGTGTACTCTCTTTCATCACCTTCTGCTTTGTCATGGTCTTCCTCTGCCCTTTGGATGAGCTCCAGTTGTTCTCTTTTTGTCAAAGGTTTCACCCTTTCCTGCTCAATTTTCTCACTTAGTTCACTCTCCGTCTCTTGTGAACTGTCTTCTTTTATCTGTTGGTCTGCCCAGTCTTCAGTGAATGCGTCCAGACTCTGGGTTCTAGCCTCTTCTTCGCTCTTGTCAAATCCTTCCATGAATATCTCTGGTTGGTGTTCAAAACCTGCTGAGCTGCAGAGATTGTCTATGCCAACGTGCTCCTTTTCACCTAACCCATGTTCTTGACTTACATCATTAATCTCTTGGCTGGATTTCTGCAGAATAGGCATCCCATCTCCTAATTTGGCCTTCTTCGCACTTCCCCGTGTCAACATGTTGATGCGGGGTGCTGCTGCAATCTTCTTGGAGTACAACCACTTGTGGTACATCTCGTCCAGCTCATTCAGTGCTTCCAACTCAGTATCAGTGAACTGACATGAGACCTGTGCTGTTGGTTGCATCATGCTCTCGGTGCTTGGCAGTGGGTCAGTTTCTCCTCCTTCCACATACTCATTGATCACTGCAAAAGGTACTCCATACATCTTCCCATGAGGCTGTGCCTCTTCTTCTGCCTTTGTGATTGTTTCAGCATTGCTGAGAGCTTGCCAAGACCCATGTTGGGTTAGTGTGTGACGACTATGCCTCATGTCAAATGTTACAGATCTTGCACAGTGTTCCTCTTTTGGGCCTTCTGATGCCTTGCCCTGTGGTCTCAGGCCTGTCAAAATCGACCTGTATCCACTCTGCTTCCATGGTGCTGTTGTCACCAGTTTGTTCTTCTTCCAGTTGAACCCTGACTGGGTCTGAATCCTCCCTTCTGGCTGCATCAGAACCCTACCCTATGTCCGTAGGTAATTCTTTCTTGGCGAACCCTACCCAGTTTTTGACAGGTTGCTCATGTCCACTACTTTTCTTGTCTTTGATCTGTACATGGCATCTGTTGCTTGCGCACCTTCATTTTGCATGGGCTTTGTATGCCTGGGCCTCACAAAGCCATTTTGCTCACTCTGGGTTAGGGTCATAGAGCTTGGCCTCTATTCGTTGATGAGTCAGAGACACCCCCATGTTGCTGTGGTCACTGCATCCCTCTGGGTTCTCTTTCCAATCATCCTTCTCAGCCACCATCTGGTGAGTCTGCTTACTCTCTTCTTCCTTGATCCTTACTTGCTGCATTCTCAGTTTTAACTCCTGTGGGTCACCCCAATCCTTCTGCTTGGCAATGTCTGCCTTCATTGATGACCTGGTATGCCCTCCATGCAGAATATTGAGCTTGTAGGGTGAGTCTTCACCAAAGCCGAGCTTACCCAATTTGCTTTCTTTCCCTTTTTGTCGCACTCCTGGTGTATCAAACTCCTACAATTCTTCTTGATCAAATGTTGTCTTTTGGTCTTGCAGGCTGGTCAACTCCATCGTGTACTGATCCCAAGGCTCTTCTTTGAATGAGCACTCATCAAGGGATCCTTGCCCAGTTGTGTCCAGCTCTATAGTGAGTGACTGACTCCCTTTTTATTTGTGTGAGGCAGTCAAAGCTCGTTGAAACCAGTCATCATGCGTATTTTGCCCTTCTTTGATACTTGCTCCATGACATAGTATGTGTGGTGTTCCTGCCAATTCTTCACCATAGCAGTCACCTTGACAAATCTGGTCTTGTACACTAGGGCCTTCTTCTTCATCTCTTGTCACTGTGTCAATGCAATTAATGATTACTGCTTCACTGCACACTACCTTTGTTGTGATCTCAGTGATGTATGTTGAACACTGCCCATCGTCATCCATTGGGAAATGTAGCTCCCCCTGCTGACTATGTGTGTGTGGCCTGCCTCCCTGCAGCACACTCAGCTGGTCCTCCATCAGCTCAAAAAGATCAGCCCTTTCTCTCCTTTTTGTTCTACTGTAGATTCTTCCCTTGTTGTTGACATCTGCGATCCCTTCATGAAAGGTGATGTTGTCAGTCTGGTCCCAGCCTGGCAAACTCCATGCCTCCTTTGTAACCTCATTGCCTTGACTTGCCTTGTGATGTGTAGTGACTTCCCTCACAACATCACTACTTTGGCTTACTGCCTCCTCTAGCCGTGGGCATTTCTCCCCTTGCTCAAGTTCCAGAACTGCCAAGGTGAGCACCCGTGGTAATCTTTGTTGTGCAGTTACGCACCTTATCTGTGTCTCTTCTTGTGATTGAGCCTGTAACTCACGACTCTTGACTGGAAAATACACCCTCCAGAGTATGCCTCATTTGTGATGCAGCCTCTTGACAGTCTTTCCCCAACATTTGATCAACTCATATGTGGCTCTTACTGTTCTCTCCATGCTTTTGTGAGATCTCTCAGTAGCAGCTATGGTCTTTATGGTAAACACTAGTTTTTCTTTAATCCATAAGACCAGTACTATGATGCAAATCAGAGCCCTCACTGTGTTGTGAAGTACCCATGCACTCCATGGTTGTTTTTCTCTCACTGCGATGGGGTTTAGATCCCGCACTACATGATCTACACTCTCCTTTTTTTTTTTTCCCAATAGTGACTGGGCTCTGGCCCGACCCTTCATGGTGTGTTCTCTTTTTTTTGCACTCAACAGTAGCTAGTTGCCCGGTGTTTATTGTAACCTCACCTTCCCTTTTGTCAACCTCTATCTGATTGACCCCTGGAAAAAGCTGGAATCTGACTTTCTGCTTGGACGTCCCCTGACTCAGAGTGGGTACATTGTTAGTGAGCTGGGTTTTGTTGGTACTGCAACAGCAGTGACACTTGACTCCCTCAATGCCCCCTGAATGGATTCCCTTGTTTTGCAAAAAGCCAAATGTATACTCCTTTGTGATGTCTGTACCCCTCACTTTCCCTCGCTGTGACCATTTGAGAGGGTCTAGGCTAGTGTCAACCCAAAACTTTCTGCTTAAAAGCTCTTTCCTGTAGTTCTACAATGCCCAAACAAATATCCCATAGTGGAGCTCTTCAATTGACTGGCCTTCTTTCCTTTGCAGAGGTTTCTC
Organism: Takakia lepidozioides; assembly: GCA_030704615.1. NCBI lineage: Eukaryota > Viridiplantae > Streptophyta > Takakiopsida > Takakiales > Takakiaceae > Takakia > Takakia lepidozioides. The sequence continues at coordinate 28,264,999 of CM060734.1, forward strand.
TATGCCTGAAACTATCTCTGTCCCCTCCTTTCCAGACTTAGTGAGTGTTGCAGACACTATCAAATCATCTAAGCCCAATGTTAACACCCAAACCCTTTTGACTTGACTGTTTGGATTGACATTGAGAGCTTGTACCCTTCCCTTGGTCATATTAACTTCATAATCTTCCTCCCCACTAGATCCTCCCACTGGATAGCGACTTAAAGCATCAACATTTCCGTGCTTAGCTCCTGGTCTGTGAACAATCTTAAAATCATAATCCTGTAACATCATTATCCACCTACCTCTCCTTCCATAAGCGTCGCTAACCGTAGCCAGCCATTCTAGGGGTTTATGATCAGTCCTTACCGTGAATGGTGTTCCATAGAGGTACCGGCGGAAGTGCAGGATACCCCACACCAGTGCATAGCACTCGCCCTCCATGGGATGATATCTTTTCTGAACATCGGTCAATGCCTTACTTGCATATGCAATTACATGTTCATTACAACGATCCTTTTGTGACAGTATTGCCCCTACTCCCTTCGTACTCCAGTCAACATCAAGTATAAAGGGTTTAGTGAAGTCGGGCCTTACCAGTTGGTAACCCCAACAAAGCTCTTCGCAGCTGTGGGGGTTTTCGGTATCGGGAAACATTGAATTGCTGCCACTTTGTTTGGATCATGCCTTACCCCTTCCTTGGAAACGACGTGTCCCAAGAAAACCAATTCTTGCCTGCCCAACTCACACTTGCTGGGATTCAGCTTAAGATTATGATGTCTGAGTTTCTTGAGGATGACATCCAAGTGCTGTAAATGATCTTCCCACGTTGCACTATGTATATTTATGTCATCAACGAAGACTTTTGCAAAAGCCTTCAACTCATCATGAAGTATGACGTTCATGGCCCTTTGGAAAGTCGCTGTGGCATTCTTCAAGCCAAATGGCATGACTTGCCACTCAAACAGTTCTCTTTTCGTGATTATGGCTGTCTTTTTTATGTCATCTTCCCTCATTTTGATTTGCCAAAAGCCTGATTGCAGATCCAGCGCTGAAAACCACTGTGACTTGCCAAGTTGTTGCAAGACGTCTTTTATTAGTGGCATTGGGTATGCATCCTTCAGTGTGTGCAGATTGAGTGGCCTGTAATCTCCACAAAACCTTTTGCTCCATCTTTCTTGGGTGGCAAAGTGACTGGGCATGCTTATTCAGACTTGCTGATTCGCATTTTACCTTGTAAGATGAGTGCTTCAATCTGTTCTTGTACAAGGTTCTCTTCAGCTTCTGACAGTCTGTTTGCTGGCTTTCTGGTTGCAGGAAACCCTTGGGTGTCGATTTCGTGCTCCACGTCAGCACAATGGCCAAGGTCGGCTTTGTTCATGGCAAAGCTATGATGATTCTTTCTGCATACTTCCAGCAGCTGTTGCTTCTGCTCTGGAGTAAGCTCAGGGGTGATCCTGAGTTTACTTTAGATGTCTTCCCACCTCTGTTCTGCCTCCAATGTTTGCATGCTTGCTTCCTCCTTTTTGGAGTCAGTCCCGATAGCATGCGGGTAGACCAGATGTGCTTCTCTCCTTTGTTGGTTGAAATTCATCATCAGACTCTGGATTCGTGTAGTATTCACCTTCCCAAGCCTTGGTGTAGGCCTCCTTAATCAGATCATCAGTCATATCCTTGCGGCTGATTTCCTCAGAGATCTCTGGGTATTTCTGATCTTGACCTTCATCCTCCCAGATATCCAGGCATTTTAGATAGTCTTCAATTGCTCCCTGGTCTGAGTAGAGGCCCTGAGCCTCTTCCCAGTCTGGATCCTCATCCGTGCTTGCTGTTGATACAGAGCTCACACTATCCTCCATGTCTGACATGTAGTCAGACAGACCATCCTCTTCCATTGGTGTGAATAAACTGTGTCTTGTATGTGAATTCTGCATTTGATCAAGAGCCATGACCTCGGTCTGGCCCTCTTGTTCCTCTATCATCGGATCCACCGCCAAGTTCTTGCAGAATTCATGGAAATTGCCAATTGTTGGCTTCAATTGATTCATGGTGTGGAGTGGAAAGTAAGCCACATTGAGCCCAGGTCCATACCTGACCCATAGCGTCTCTGTTTCCGTATCAACTGCTGCCCCAAACTTCTTTAAGAAGTCTAGTCCGAGTAGCATGCTATATGTGTCAGTGTCCACCACCATAAAACTGATCCTATTAATTAGTTTTCCCACTGTAACCTTCAAATTATCAAGCACCCCCATTGCTGTCTCAACAGCACCCGAGGCTACCCGGTATGTCATGTCTCTGTCAGTGGTGACACAACTCATTAAGCCCAAGTCTCTTATAGTGGTTGCTGCTATCACGGATATCATGGCCCCTGTATCGATCTGGCTCATTACTTGGTAATTGCCAATCGTAACCAGAGCATGCAAAGCCTTGACTTTGCCACTGAAAGCATATGTATTGCTTTTACATCTGGGTCACTTGTGTCGTGTGCCAATTTGGATTCATGTTGAACCCCGTTGGATGGAAAAGCATTGAATTTATTTGTTAGAGGGTTGTCTGGGACTTGGACAGCTTTACAGGTTCTGTGGGGTACCCTTAATTTTGTGCAGATTTACGGATGGTAGACTTAGACCAACACAGGCCTTAGGGGTGGTAGACAGGCTTACACAGTTAGTCACAGCCTTACACAGCTAGACACAGCTTGACACAACATATCACATCCTGACACAGCTTACACCGTTTGTCACAGTCTTACATGGCCTATCACAGCCTACCACAGTCTATCACAGCTCGACACAGCCAGTCACAACTTGACACAGCCCGACACAATCCGACACAGCTAGTCGCAGCCCGACACAGTTTGGCACAACCCATCACAACATTCACAGGGAGTGGTTATTATTGGCAAGGAACGACATCTGCAGAGGGAACATGCATTCTGTCTTGAACGACAGTTAGTTAGTTAGGCGATTAGAACAGCTTGCAGGTAGAATAGGTGGAGTAGCAACAGAGGGGGATATTTCTTGGATCACAACTTGGTCATCGGGGAAGGAAGGACGATCTGGAACTGGGGAATGAAGAGCGCAGTGGGGGAGGAGACACGATCTGTTGACGCTTGATGAATGCAAGCTGTAGAGTTGTACTGTAGAACAGATTAGAAACACCATGGCTTCGGCCTGATACTTGATAGATATTCATCTGATACATATTTCATGCTCACACTGTGTTTAGAGATTTGAGTGAAGCTGTGGAATGAATGGATGAGTGATTGGAACTTGGTAGGTTGCTGAAGCAATCTGATACTTAATTACAGACAGTAAGGTAACTTGCTAACATAAATGCGAGAAGGAATACAAATGGGAAGCACCCCCATGATACACTGGTTGTAGGTCATGACTGATTGTTCTGAGCGGGCTGAGTGCTTAGAGATTTCCAACCCTTCTATTTTGGAGTTCCTATCTCGGATAGCAAAGGGATGGGTGAGTAAAAGCCGCTCGACATTTGGCGACCATATTGGGGAACTGAGTCAAGAACAACCAGATGTGACAGGCATCTGGTGGGATCATGGTGGATGGAGAATTAAAGAATTTGATGTGAATCAAATTCCCTGTGGAACTGAGAAAGAAAGATTGTCCAAACAATTCTTTCAGAGGTTCTTGGAATTGCCAGACGGTTGCAAAGAAAACATTTTTAAGAGAGTGCATGATGTTGATCCAGAGTGGGGTCTGGAGAAAGGAGTGATAAAAATTTATCAAGTGGCCTGTAGGGGCAGAGCAAGTGGGTTACCAACGTTGGTTTATGTGATAGCATTGCTATCCATTAAACGAGTGGAGTTTGAAAGCTGGGAGGAACAGAAAGTGAATGTTTACACTCATATGCATGAAGAACTTGTACTGGTAAAGAATTGGATTTTTAAGGATATCTTGTAGATCAAACTTACACCAAAAACAGCTTTTCAGACGTTCTTGTCATATGATTATATGGTAACGGAGTCTTCTAGTATAGCCAAGGGTGCATTAAAGCCTGAAAGAAATCCAGGCATATACGAGAGATACTACAGAAGAGAGTTTTGGTTATTGCCTCATTAAAGATATGAAAGACATGAGATATGAGTGATGAAAGAGAAGCTAAACTCCACAGATATTCAGCAAAAAGAGAGTTATTTGAAAGCTAATTATCCATATCTTTGGGAGAGAGGAATAGACATAGGAAAATCATCTGGACCTCTCATACCATTAAGACCAGAGAGTATATCACCCATACCAGAAGAACCAGAGTTGGATGCCACTCCTTCTTATTCTTTACAAGAAAGATTAAGGGATTTGGTACAGGAAGAAGATCAGCCACGAAGGGAAAGATCTGAGGTATATCCCTGGATTAAAGATTTGACAGAAATCTTTGATCAGAGTTGGCATGGAACACCAAAAGCAGGAACTCCAGTTTCTGAAGCATAAGACAAAAAATGAGAGGATGATGTGGCAGAGCCAATGGACAGTTCAGACTCTCCAACACCACTTCAGTTGAGTTACATGAGTGAGGAAGAAGAAATCCAAGAGAAGAACTTGGAAGATGAAAACAGAGACAAGAATTTGGAAGATGAAGAGTATGAAGAAGTAGACCCAACAGTTGAGGTTGAGACTACAACCAGGACATCCCAACCTGTTGGACCTGGATCAAGTGGAGCACTTGGATCACAGGCCAACAAAGGTGTCGGCTCAGGGGGATCAGGCGGGCAGCTTGGATCTGGCTTTGGGGGGACAGAGAGTGTGGGAAGTAGTGCAACTGTAGCTGGGGATACTGTAAGTACAGAGGGCCCAGTAGTAGGGAGTGCTCAGGGGCCAACACCTGGTGGGAGTTCCACCACTACAACAGCAGGTCCTCGAGGACCAACACCAACAGGAAGACCAGCACCTGTCAGTGGGCAGGTTGTAGGGCCACAGATGGCGGTACCTCCAACACGGGCAAAACCACCTTTTCCAATATATGCAGGGAAAGGGGATCCTGATGTATACATCCCTATGAAGTCGTCTCAGGGGGAGAGGCCGACATGTGGCTACCAGAGTTCATCCCCCGGATGGAAAAATGGCACCGAATTTCCATCCGAGGGGGCTGGGATGAAGTCGTCTCGTGGGGAGACTCCATCCGAGGGGGCTGGGATGAAGTCGTCTCGGGGGGAGAGGCCGACATGTGGCTGCCAGAGTTAATCCTCCGGATGGAAAAATTGCGGCCGAATTTCCATCCGAGGGGCTGGGATGAAGTCGTCTCGGTGGGAGAGGCCGACATGTGGCTGCCAGAGTTCATCCCCCGGATGGAAAAATGGCGCCGAATTTCCATCCGAGGGCACCCGTATGAAGTCGTGTCGGAGGGTGAGGGCCCCACATGGCTGCTAGAGTTCATCCCCCGGATGAAAAAATGGCGCCGAAATTCCATCCGAGGGCGCCCGTATGAAGTCATCTCGGGGGGAGAGGCCGACATGTGGCTGCCAGAGTTCATCCCCCGGATGGAAAAATGGCGCCGAATTTCCATCCGAGGGCGCCCGTATGAAGTCGTGTCGGAGGGCGAGGGCCCCACGTGGCTACCAGAGTTCATCCCCCGGATGGAAAAATGGCGCCGAATTTCCATCCGAGGGCGCCCGTATGAAGTCGTCTCGGGGGGAGAGGCCGACATGTGGCTGCCAGAGTTCATCCCCCGGATGGAAAAATGACGCCGAATTTCCATCCGAGGGGGCTGGGATGAAGTCGTCTCGGGGGGAGAGGCCGACATGTGGCTGCCAGAGTTAATCCTCCGGATGGAAAAATTGCGGCCGAATTTCCATCCGAGGGGGCTGGGATGAAGTCGTCTCGGTGGGAGAGGCCGACATGTGGCTGCCAGAGTTCATCCCCCGGATGGAAAAATGGCGCCGAATTTCCATCCGAGGGCACCCGTATGAAGTCGTGTCGGAGGGTGAGGGCCCCACATGGCTGCTAGAGTTCATCCCCCGGATGGAAAAATGGCGCCGAATTTCCATCCGAGGGCGCCCGTATGAAGTCATCTCGGGGGGAGAGGCCGACATGTGGCTGCCAGAGTTCATTCCCCGGATGGAAAAATGGCGCCGAATTTCCATCCGAGGGCGCCCGTATGAAGTCGTGTCGGAGGGCGAGGGCCCCACGTGGCTACCAGAGTTCATCCCCCGATGGAAAAATGGCGCCGAATTTCCATCCGAGGGCGCCCGTATGAAGTCGTCTCGGGGGGAGAGGCCGACATGTGGCTGCCAGAGTTCATCCCCCGGATGGAAAAATGGCGGCCGAATTTCCATCCGAGGGCGCCCGTATGAAGTCGTGTCGGAGGGTGAGGGCCCCACGTGGCTGCCAGAGTTCATCCCCCGAGTAGAGGCAAAAACACAGAGGCAGGAATTGCGAAGTGGACCCGCAAGAGTGCCGTCCCAATTCTGAAGAAGAAGTGGACGTGCATCAACACATTGGGCCTTCGTTCGGAAGGGAAGATGGTAATTACCACATTGGCAATCGTGATTGCATTTTCTAAGTTGTTTTGAAATGCGGTGCCGAATTCGAATTCTAATCGTTCTCCACTGTGTCTGCAGACGAAACAGTTCGATGCATACTGCTTTGTGAAGGAGAATCAATCTTTGCTTTCCGGAAGGATGGATTGTTGGTTGACCCAAACTACGACCCCATCGATTACGACGTCCTGTTCAACAACGTTCCCATGGAACTCCTCCCTCATAGCCTCAGCTTCCTCAAAGAATTCAGGCTCCAAGTCAACCCCAACTTTCACCATTCTTGGTTCCTCCTCAGTTCCCACATTAACTTCTCTCACCTGCTCTTCAGCTGTGATGGTCTAGCCTGCCACTATCTCATCTTGTAGACTAATGGTGGATGGTTCCTCCAAGATTTCTATTTCCCCTTCTTTCTCTTCATAGAAATGTGGTGGGTAACTATTTTCTTCCCCCTCAATTGGTGTTGCTGTTACTGCACCACAACATATACTTTTGAAGCAACTCAGGCCTCCCAGTTGCATTTCTGCGACTTGTTCCCACTCTGGGTGTGCAGCTACCTGATTTCTTAATTGAAATCTGTATTTTGTGCTTATCCTTGCGCACAGTTAGAATCTGGGTATTCCAGTCATGGAATACCTTGGCCTGTTTCAGCCATGGTCGTCCTAACAATAAGGAATAAGCTTCCATGACATCATCCATTTTTCAATACAGTCACAATGATCTTAAAGACCAACTTCTGAATCTGTATTCTTACTCCTCTTATCAAGCCTAATGGAAAATTGGCGCCGAATTTCCATCCGAGGGCGCCCGTATGGAGCCGTCTTCAACCATTTTTAGTCGTTACTTCACTTTTTTCGAGTTTTTTTTGTATAATCCGACCCTGAACTTATAGTTTTCTCCCTGCGCGGCACTTTTTGTGGACGTTATCCCTACAAATGTCATCCGCTGGATGGAAATTCGGCACTGTTTTTCCATCCGAGGGCGCAACGACTTATCCTGCTAATGGAAATTCGGCGCCGGTTTTCCATCCGAGCGCGCTCCGAGTTATCTTGCGGATGGAAATTTGGCGTTGGTTTTCCATCCGAGCGCGCTCTAAGGTATCTTGCGGATGGAAATTCGGCGCCGATTTTCCATCTGAGGCAGCTCCGAGTTATCTTGTGGATGGAAATTCGCCACCGGTTTTCCATCCGAGCGCGCTCCGAGTTATCTTGCAGATGGAAATTCGGCGCCGGTTTTCCATCAACGCGTCTGTGCATGACTACGTCTCCATCGGAAGGAGGGCCAGGTGGCACTCCCACTTCATCCACTGGATGGAAATTCGGCGCCGTTTTTCCATCCAGGGCCTTGTGGATGATGCCGTCTCGGGTGGATCGAGGGCCAGGTGGCGCTCCTACTTCATCCGCTAGATGCAAATTCGGAGCCGTTTTTCCATCCAGGGCCTTGTGGATGATGCCGTCTCGGGCGGGTCGAGGGCCAGGTGGCGCTACTACTTCATCCGCTGGAGGCAAATTCGGCGTCGTTTTTCCATCCAGGGCCTTGTGGATGATGCGGGCGGGTCGAGGGCCAGGTGGCGCTCCTACTTCATCCGCTGGATGCAAATTCGGCGCCATTTTTCCATCCAGGGGCTTGTGGATGATGCCGCCTCGGGCGTATCGAGGGCCAGGTTGCGTTCCTACTTCATCCGCTGGATGGAAATTCGGCGCCGTTTTTCCATCTAGGGGCTTGTGGATGATGCCGTCTCGGGCGAGTCGAGGGCCAGGTAGCGCTCCTACTTCATCCGCTGGATGTAAATTTGGCACCGTTTTTCCATCCAGGGGCTTGTGGATGATGCCGTCTCGAGCGGGTCGAGGGCCAGGTGGCAGGGGGCGAGCTCCACACCTATGACATTGAAGGGCACCGGCCAGCATTCATTGTCCGCAGCCGTTGGTTTTGAACTGGACGTTCGGCACGGATTCCGCGTTGCCTTCTCGAATATGCATGGAACCCCTGATGTGATGGGTGGATGAAGTCCCACTCGAGGGTTGTACGCACGCATTCTGCGGGAGAGTTATCTGTTATTCGGACTTATGCCGCGTGGAGTAGGTCGTGGCTCTCCTGAGATAAACCCCACTTCCAGACCGCGACGCAAACTCAAACCTTTGTACTACCGAACGCGTCCAATGTCTCACATGGCCAAGTTGAAACTCCAACAGAAGATCCCCTTGTCTTGCTCACAGCCCGCGCCAATTGAAGCGGAGCACTCTCAGGCGAGCCCCAGCTTCCTCCTCTCTCTCTAGCATTTGCGGTCGTCTGATTGACTTTGTTTTGTTTGTTTTAGCATCCTTGTGAATGTCCTTCTTCATGTGCTTTTAAGCCTTTACTTGGTTTTGCTCTCATGGTTGTTCCATGCCACTCCCTACTCTGCATCTCACCACTGCCTCATTTTTTGGCCATTATGGCGCTCCTGTTGGGGATCACAGAGTGAAGACGAGCTCGACACGGTCGTGGTATCGTTGACAACTCCAACTCCTCGAGCACTCACTCCAAAAGCGGCTACTCATCCACCGCAGTCCAACGGTCATCGGCAGCACTCTGCGGACCACGTGCTTCGCATTTTTGGGGAGCCAAAGCGGGGGCGGGAGGGCTCACAGGAAGTAGCTCCTTATGTTGATGGACGGGAGGCCCTGGAACGGGAGTACGCCCGAATAGGCATTTGGGAGGTTGGTGCAGCCGGCATGGCAGGTGCAGGGCGTCGCATGAGGACAGTAGATCCGCCAATCCAGGAAGCTGATGCACATGCAGGAGGATTTTGTTTTTACAAAATAGGGACAGTGGCCCTCATATTTCGTATGCGCCGGCGCATATCAGACAATAGTGTTTAATTTTTATTAAACATTTTTTATTTTAATATTTGTTTTTAATTGTTTTTTCTTTAAAACAATACAGGGGACAGTGGCCCTCATATTTCGTATGCGCCGGCGCATATCAGACAACAGTGTTTTATTTTTATTTATTTTTTAAAATTTAATTTAATTTAATTTTTTTTAAAAACAAAACAGGGGACAGTTGCCCTTATATTTCGTATGCGCCGGCGCATGTCAGACAACAGTGTTTTTTAAAAAAACGTTAATTGTTTTTATTCATTTTTCATTTTTTAAATATTTTTTATTTTTATTCTACAAAACAGGGGACAGTGGCCCTCGTATTTCGCATGTGCCGGCGCATACCAGACAACAGTGTTTTAAAAAAAACAATTTCTTTTTAATTTTTTAATTTTTGTTTTACAAAACAGGGGATAGTGGCCCTCATATTTCGTATGTGCCGACGCATGGCAGCCAACAGTTTTATTTTAAACAATTATTATTATTATTTACAAAACATGGGACAGTGGCTCTCATATTTCGTATGCGCGGACGCATACCAGATAACAGTGTTTTTTTTTTAAACAATTATATATATATATATATATTCCAAAACAGGGGAGAGGCCCTCATATTTCATATGCGCTGGCGCATACGAGACAACAGTGTTTTTTTTTAAACAAAATATTTATTAATTTGTTTTTAATTTTTAATTTTTAATTTATTTTTTACAAACCAGGGGACGATGGCCCTCATATTTCGTATGCGCGCATACCAGACAACAATGTTTTTTTTCATTTATTTAATTTTTGTTTGTACAAAACAAAGACAATGACCTTCATATTGTCATTTTTTTGCTTCCTCGGATATAGGGTCGTTATGCAGTAATCCGCGGAAATACATCCCATTTCTTAATGTTTTGACGACCCATCCATGTTCATAATCATAGATAATTTATATTATGGGCTCACGATTCACCGCTCATCGCTCACAGTTTAGCGTCGCTGCTTCGAACCCTTTTCTGCCACATGACTCCCTCATGTACTCTTGAGTGCGATCTACCATGCAAACTCTTTCCCCATCACATCCAAGACCTTCTCCCTCAATATAGATCAAACCCAGCCCCTTCTATTCTCAGTATGATGGCAGCACATAAAGCTCCCCCTGACCCTCTAAATGCTAATACCCACCCCCTTTCACCTGGCCACCCTACCCCCTCCCAAATGACGGGATCTAACCCAGCCTGCATACCTACCTCACCTGGCTCTACCACCCCTCACACTCCTGCTCAGTCTCCCAATACCCTGCTGTCCCCAATCAATCCACCCTCATTCCCGACCCGCACAATATTAACGCAAACAACCTGGAAGCCTTCATTATTGAAGCTATTCTAGGAACCAGAATTCAAACCACTATCGATGAATTTGGCGCCACATGCCTAGACACTTTCTACCTATGCAAATGGGTTGGGTACCCATCGGAAGACAACACCTGGCAAGCAGATGATGACCTATTCGGGTCTCATGATGACTGTGACCCGGCCCCACAACCTTGACCTACTCACCGCATTTCATAAATCCACTAACACCAACTATCTAGCCCATACTCACCTACAGCACACTTCCCAAACCCAAGCGATTAATGCCCGATTCGTCCATAACCCCCTAGATGCCCCTGACGTACATGTCTGCATAATCTTGACAAAGACATACTACACATCTCCCCCATTTTACGCCTTGGCAAACGTATGTCCTATATGCCTCCCATGGTCGCTATATTGGACTTATTCCGAATGACCGACTCACTTGGTTATGGCACAGATTCTCTACCTCAAACCCACCACCTAGCCAGCTCACGCCAGCTAGGCAAGACTTTGCTACAGATGTCTGCTGGCTCGTATGCTTACCCGTCCACCCACCCCCCCTCCCATACCTGTCCACCCCAAACCCCCGATAGCCCAGATGGATCTTCTTCTCAAATACCCACCTGCCAACTCTCACTACACCGACGGATCCCTAATAGTCGGCCCCCGGGCTGGATATGGTATCTATCATGCCGCTACCAACCAAGGCGTCTCCCTACGCCTCCCTAGCCCGGCCACCATCCTCCGCGCCGAACTCATGGCCATACACGATGCCCTCACCCAACTCTCATCATTTCCCCCACCTCACTATATCTTCACCGTCAGTCTGACCTCACTCTTTCTCATCTGTAACCACATCTCTCGACCCTCCTCTCACCACCACCACTCAGACCGGAACCTCATCGCTGCCATAGTTCATCTCGCTATCTCCATAAACCAACCCATCCACTTACTTAAAGTTCGCTCCCACACTGGAATCACCGGCAACGAAATGGCTGACTTCTTTGCCCAGCAAGGTGCCACCCGGCCCGAGGTAGGCCCTACGTCGGATCCCATTCATGTTGCCCATACACACCCATTCTGGTTCATACACCCAGTCCTAGGCCCCGCGGAGCCCTGCCCTATCCGCAATCTCAAATCCACCCTTACACGAGAAGCAAGCAAGGAAGCCTCGACCTTCTCTAGTCATTCTAAACTACATGCTCAGAAATGGACACAATCCGAGGTACTACACCATAAGCTATCTAATCACTTCTGACACACTAACCTCGCCACTAATGCCCAAATCAGACAAACTCTCAAATTCAGATATGCCCAATACATGGGCCACCAACGTAAACACATCTTCTGGCCCCGCCCTTTTCCCTCTCCAAACTGCCCACTCAATGCTAGCACCTACTGGGCCCGCAACACTTGGCCCCACCTCCTTAGCCAATGCACACACCCCGTCATCCATGGCCTTCGTATTACCCGACATAACCCAAGCTGTCTGGCACATCCACAAGTTACTCCTACGCCGCCCTGAAACACGCTGGTTTTCACTCATCAATGCCGGAACCTATCAGGGTAGGCCCCCTGACCATACGATACCCCACTGGCTCTTGCCATGTACATGCAGACCATCCTCACCCTGCACTTGCCCCGCCAGACTCTGTCCAGACATACTTGTAATCCATGGACTACCCATAAACGCACCACCGCCAAGCTGTCCATCCCCCAACCTTACCATACACTTTATTGAATTTACATATTGTAATGACCGCTACCCCGGCTTCTCCACATTGGAAAAATGCCAAAAATACGCTCCACTCATTCTAGCCATTCGCCGCCGTGTTCTTCGTTTGATGCTCCCACAACAAACATATTGCTGTCCTCATATGTTTTAGGAGATGAAACAACTTCAGACTCACATGTAGCTGGGTTCAGCCGCTTTAAACAAACCATCAGCAAAGGCAATAGACACTTCTGGTCATAGTCCTGAACAAGTTGAACAGCGGCGTCATGGCCCACATAATTTGACACAAGTTTCAGCCCCTTGAAACGAGGATCCAACATAAGCGCAAACATGTTATGCGCCTTGCGTGCATCAAAATGCTGTAGAAATGCAAGGAAAGGTTTGAGAACATGAAACACCTCTTGTCGTATCCTGCTTTTCAGTAGGAGAAGCTCTAATTCGAACACATCTGGTGGTTGCGTCTCCTCATCAAACTCCAACATCTCCCTTTGCATGATAACTGAGATGGATACGAATGCTACTGGTGTTGGAAGAAGGTGGCAACTCATACACAATGTCGCCATCGACAATTCTTGGCAGAAATGGCACCTGTTTCACCGCGATTTTGCTAAAATCTATCTTCGCAAGGTCACTCCTGGTACTGCCTTTGTGTGTGCTCGAGCTTTGCAGATGCCTTCGCAGCCAAATGCGCTTTCATCGTAGCAAGCAATTCCGGATGAGCAACGTCAACATGCTTGCGCATGGCAGTGATACCATGCAGCTTGTTGTATCTCACAAGACCTTTCTGGAGCACACTACGCTTACCAACAAGCTGATTGGAAGTCATAGGCTGGGATCGACAGACAATACCGCAATATCTGAGGATTGACATGGTCCACCTCAACCGCATCATTCAACGCAAAGAATGACCAACAGACAGAGCCTCTATTGTGTGGTTTCCAAAATTTGCCCTATGCTTGCAAATTTGCAAATTTGCCCTGTTGTGCAGGTTCGATTTGCGAATCTTCGAGAACCTCATCCAAGATAGCAAAATCATGCCCAATCTACTCAACCTCAGTGTCATCATGTGGTAAAATGTTGGAAGATGCAGGGATTTCATATGCTTGCAAGGCACAACTTGCTTGCTCATCCATTATTTCCCACAGGGAGCCCAGAGGTTATATACTCTACGCCCGCAACAATGTTGGTCTGCCATTGCATTTGGGCGCTCAAAGAATTAACACGATAGAGATCTTCAGAAGGCGGCTGCATAATCACTACTCGTGAATGGACACGTTTTGGAAATCCAAAGGACCACTTGAACATTTAGTGAAACATTGCAGTCATGCCTATGACTGTCACATATTAGAAGCATTCCAGGAGAGTTCAATATGGGTACAGTCCACACTGGTGTTGCATGGTCATTGGGGATGTCAGAGGCCTGGTCATTTTCATTGGGTCATATCAATGTATGGACATTGGTACATATACCAAACTAGTACATATATAATACACAACCCCCCATTCAGCTGGCATGCAGTTACAATATTGATGGATACGTGATACTACTACAAGATAGCATTGAGGTAGGCAGTAGCAAAGGAGGAAGATAGGCAAATAGCAATCAACTGATGATACAATACAACCATAGCTATGAGAATTGTTGTAACCATTTTACTCATACGCAATGGAAATGGATACATGAGTCCTTCGGGAGTCTGCACTCTGCCAAAAAGTAAGTGAAAACTCGCAGCAACCTGCAAATTCAGAGCCAAAATGCGCAGATATACGCTACTACCTTGGTGTTCCCAGGCTATACCCCATTATGGAGTGGGAAAAGGAGAGGTGATGGATATGTAAAAGACCTGTAACGCAGAGAGGTAATCTGGAGCTTGAAATCTGGCCCTCTTGGATGAATCTGGACCCACACTCTATCCCCACTCCTTCAGCTATCCATGCCTCTGCACAAATCATGTATACACACCTTCTCCTCGTCTCTGTTACCTATTTCTGGATACTTTCCTGTTGTCACATTGGCAGTATCATGTCAAAGTCACTCCAAACTATCAAACTTCACTCAACCAGCTAACTTGCAGAATTCATATAGAAAATTTAGGGCCGATTCTGATAAGAGGGAGAAACAGGGTGAAATGTGTTGAAGAAGGTGCGTTCATTAGCAGTGCCTGATTTTTATCAATTGTGTCGCTGCTGCTGCGGTTTCCAGTTGACCATCTACCCATGCAGGTTTCATGTAGCGATTGATCCACAGGGAATCATAGGTAATCTTGTGCTTAAAATCTGGCCCTCTTGGATGAATCTGGACCCACACTCTATCCCCTGCTACTTCAGCTATCCATGCACAAATCATGCATACATCCTTGCCTTGCTGCTAAGGACAGCCTAGAATTTTTCTAGGAAACACCCAACTCAACTTATCACACTAGTTCCTATGCTCAATTGCATCTGCTACTCTCTGTAATCCAACAGACATTCACCTTTTTGCCTCGATTGTCCCACCATTGACTGGGGTCAGAAAAGTATTCATTCCACAGCTTCTCCTCGTCTCTGTCACTTGTTTCTAGATACTTTCCTGTTGTCACATTGGCAGTATCATGTCAAAGTCACTCCAAACTATCAAAGGTTCACTCAACCAGCTAACTTACAGAATTCAACATGAGAATTTAGGGCCGATTCTGATAAGAGGGAAAAACAGGGTGAAATGTGTTGAAGCCACCTCCCGCGTTCGAGCCTGCAACTGCGCTGCTCACAACTGGTTGCCCTGTGCCTTGCAGTTCCTGCACAGATATCTGCCCGGGTACTCTCCACGCATCAAGCCTATGAGATCGACCAACTGCCGTATCCACTCATGCCAAACACGCCACATTCTCGACCAAGGCGGCTCCCTGGCTATCAGGATGGCAACAGCGACGTTACTATGGTTAGTGACAACTCAACGACCATCCCAAATCCTGAGCTCGAAGCGTACAGGCACTCCACCCAAACTGCTCTCTACCAGTATGTCTCCTACACACCCACCTTACTTGCTCTCACACACCACCTGATCAGTTCTACTCTCCTCTCCCCTATCTGCAAGAATACTGTCCATGCCATACATGCTGTCCGCCTCAGTATTAAGCCCTCTGCGCTGCCCCCACTCAACTATACAACCCACTACCACATTACATCACCTCACTACACTATCACATCCTTCAATATACACGGGACTCTCATTACGTCAATTGTAAGTGACCATAGTTATACTCAACCTGCAACACACTTTATGCTGTCAATCCCTGGATCCATCTCCCCATCCTGCATATCTCCTCCCTGTCCGCACACCTCTAATACTGGCAAAATCCACCCTGTGAGTCAGTGTATACGGTCTGATAAGCTTCCCGTCAAATCATGCAATGCTTGTGGAACTAGACTGCCTGATATGTGGCTACAGCTAACAACTCTCTACCTAGCTCCTGTACACTAGACTAGCATAACAACCATGGACGCTGTGATGCTACCGGAGGACCAAATTCTGCTGACTGCACCAGATTCGACACAATCCTCCATCGGCACCCCTGGCACTCTGCGCAACCACACCATGGTAACCCCCTCCCCTCTCACCTATCCTCTATTACCTACTGCCCAGCACACTCAATTGTTCTCGAGTGCAACTCTACAACCCACTGCCACATGATCCTGCCAGGCACTTATATCTCCTTGATATCTTACCATACAGCCGACCCTTTTGCTAGACTGGTCAGTTCACTCTCCTCTCACCTATCTACTACTGTCCGCATCAATATTAAGCCCTCTATGCTGCCCCCACTCAATTATACAACCCACTACCACATTACATCTCCTCCCTACGCTATCACATCCTTTAAGATACACGGGATTCTCATTGCGTCAATTGTAAGTGACCACAGTTATTATCAACCTGCAACACACTTCCCGCTGTCCATCCCCGGATTCATCTCCCCCTCCCTCATGTCTCCTTCCTGCCCGCACACCTCTAATACTGGCAAAACCCACCCTGTGAGTCAGTGTATACAGTCTGAGATGCTTCCCACCAAATCATGCAGTGCCTGTGGATCTAGATTGCTTGATGTGCGGTTACAGCTTAGAACTTTCTACATAGCTCCTTTACACTGGACTAACACGACAACCATAGATGCTATGAAGCTACCGGAGGACAAAATTCTGCTGACTGCATCAGATTCGACCCAATCCTCCACTGGCACCCCTGTCACTCTGCACAACCACACCATGGTAACCCCCTCCCCTCTCCCCATCCCGATGTTTATTTTTCTTGTTTGCCATTGCAACAACAGGAATCTTGAACAAATCTCCCTGACGATACCAAATGCCCCTCTCAGTCACTCATTCCAACTTTCTGTGGAGTTGCCTGCGCGTCTGGCTCCTTGGCGGCCAACGAAGCAATGTTCCTCTGGTACTCTTTGTCGTTCAAAGGTGCCAGCATCTCCGCATGGTTGTTCATATACTTCATTTGCTGCTCTTGAAATGTCGTGTGCTCTGGAGGGCAGTCGAGGTACCATCCACAGTCCCTGAAGTGGGCATGACTCCAATCCCTCAAGATACCAGCTGTGTACATGGTGGGATCGTTGGCAAGATCGGACCACATGTCCAGGTAATCTGGGATTCCACTCAGGTGTTTTCCTTCCATCAACACATATTTAGTGTACCTGCGGAGGCTCAAAATAACACCATCCCCCAAAACAAGATATCAGAAAGCAGAAGAAAGTGATGATCGGTGGCGATCATCACTTTCACATGAGAGAGAATGCAACATGGGTTGGAAAATCCTTATGATTATGTAGACTGCACAAATGGGAAATGTGATGGTCGAAACCGACCATCACTTCATTCATGAGAAACAGACAGCCTATGATAACAGAGGCAAGATTAAGGATGGAAACAAAGACATGATCAGCAGTGACAACTGTTTGACTGGAGAATATCATAGCAGTGGATGTGATGATCGGTACCGACCATCACCAAACTGCTGTGTAGCAGAAAAGAAATACAAAGCTTATCTCAATGAGGCATGACAAAAGTTTAAAGAATGTGCTGGATAGGCATATGGCACTGCACCTGTAAACAACACGCATCATCGCCCACTCCCCTCCAACTTGACTGTCGAAATCGTTCGACCTCAATATGTTACCATCCTTGGAGAACTCTCGGAAGAAACAGTACCGCCACGTGAGACCTTTCCACTTTCTAATGTACGCCTCCAAGGTCATTTGTGGTGGTGAGACCATCGAAATATTCAAGTCCTTCAAATTCTGCTCCAGGACAAGAATGGCGCGTTTCTCCAGCCGCAATGGGAACATGTATCAGAATTGCGCATGACAAAGCTATAGGATATTTCATATACAACAGATACTTGAATCCACAAATACCTGACTCCAAAATGTGGCCTTGTGAAGCCACTGATCAAAAACAATATCACTTATTCCCTCGACCTTGGTGCCAGGCTTGTCGTGCACCTAAGCATCGTGCCACAACATACATCGTTGTCCACCACACAATCTAAGCACACAATCCTAGAAAGCTATACCACAATGATGAGCCTCCATGAGCTTCTCTCACCTCCATAGCTCTAGGTATTGAGAGGGAGTGCGTTGAGGGCTTTGTAGGGTGGATTCCTTTAGCAAAGGTGCCCTTGGCTTGACTTAGTTTATGTGATAGAGTGGATTTCACTTGGAAGGACTAGGGCTTGTTCTTCATGTGATTGCTTCATGCTTTGAGAGCTTTCATTGTCTTCTACTTCTCTCATTTCTCATCTCTTATCGAAGTAGAAGACAATGAAAGCTCTCAAAGCATGAAGCAATCACACGAAGAACAAGCCCTAGTCCTTCCAAGTGAAATCCACTCTATCACATAAACTAAGTCAAGCCAAGGGCACCTTTGCTAAAGGAATCCACCCTACAAAGCCCTCAACGCACTCCCTCTCAATACCTAGAGCTATGGAGGTGAGAGAAGCTCATGGAGGCTCAACTACAAGAAGATGAGCCTCCTCAACACTCACAAGGGGAAAACCTATCTCCATGTCTCAAGTGAGGCTCGACACCTCACTTGGCATGTGAGACCAAATGAAGTCCCAACACACAAAATATAAATATAAATATTTAAAATGTCCTAGTTAACTAGAAGTAGGTAATTCTAGATAACCATGACTAAAACCATGACAGCTGTCGTGCACCTAAGCATCGTGCCACAACATACATCGCTGTCCACCACACAATCTAAGCACACAATCCTAGAAAGCTATACCACAATCGCCCCCCTAGCTGGTGGTTAGGTCCCTCTAACTCCAGATAGGTACAAGATGTAATAGCCACAGCCGTATTAAGTCCTCTATCACTGTCCCTATTGTACTCAAACTCTATAGACCAAGAGGCCGGGTACAAGAGCAACCCCATCGTTAGTTGCCGTCTTGCAATCTGTGAACTTGAGTCATGATCTCGTGGTTGGTCTCATAGTAGCTTGGCCTTGCATTTCTTGTTAGCCGTCCATGGTTATATCCACTCCCACTATCCAATGCAATGCGGACATAACCAATCCCCATCAGGAACCATCTCAAGAGGTGGAGTCAAGCATCTCATATGCCAACCTCTAGAGCATTGATCACACACCAGCATGGTGGCTGCCCTTCTAGCAGACCCACACAACATGCACCTCAAACTTGCAGGTACCACTGCCAGGTTTGGGTCAACCCTTCCATCAACATTTGGAAGGTGACATGGCGCGCAATTACGCACATGGTCCTTCCAAATCATGCCTTCCCGACCCTCCAAGATCAGAACTCCTCTCGAACCCTCAAAATAGTACGTCCTGCAGTCATATCCAAGGTCATAGGAGCAGTCTGCTGCAGATAAACATAGTCACCAGGGTTGAATCTCCGAACCCCAGGACGATAGCCCCCACCACGTATGGTAGCATACCTCAACGTATCACGATGTTGTACAATGGCAAGGTTCTCGAAAGCCATGGGCATGACTTTCTTGAACAACTTTGCACGCTGCTCATATGCACGTGCCCACACGTCCGGATCGTCAAGGTTAAGAACTGTAGCAGCTTCTCTGCGAATGGATGTAGGCAAATCCGGCTCTCGGCCAAAGAGAAGAAAGTATGGTGAGAAGGAGGCAAGTGATGCTTGCTTGCTAAACTTGTAGCCCATGGCTAACCAGGGTAATTGAAGGTCCCAATCTCCTAGGTGTCCCTTCTGCAAGTCATACTTGCGCAAACCCCTCTTTACTGTCTGAACAACTCTCTCTGCCAAGCCATCGGCCTCAGGATGATCCCGAGAAGTGGTACAGTGGTCTATCAAGGCTTTGTCACACAAAGCCTGAAACTCCCCCAAGAACTCTTTCCCTTGGTCCGTGAGTACCTCAGCTGGAGCACCGAATCGGCTAAGCACCCAATCCAAGAATGCATACGCAGCTCCCTCACTAGCCTTATCAGGCAATGGAACCAATTCAATCCACTTGGAGAAGTGCTCCACCATCACCAACACGTACTTGTTGTGGCGCATGGTCAGTGGCAACGGCCCTGCGAAGTCAAGACTCTACCTATAGCCCAATCCCATGATCGGAAGAGGGTGCATTTGTGGAGTAGGGGCGTTGAATGAAGCACGCACCCTGTCACACACCATGCACCTAGCCACAAATTGTTGCACCTCTGTGTGCATACCACGCCACCAATACTGCCCCTGCAGTAGACTATGAGTGCGTCGCACCCCAAAATGCCCCAACTCCTCATGGGCATGCCGCACTAACCGTGCCCGCTGTGTTGGGTGAGGCACAATCCTCACTCGACCATCCTCCCACACTCGGAGCAGGTGTGTCCCCTCCCACTTGAACCTCTTGGCTCGTTGTAGGATCCGATCCCTCTCCTAGGCAGTCACAGTGGCTGTAGTGTCTCCAGTGCGGAGGTAATCCAACACAACTGAATCCTCATGTATATCTTTGGCGTCACCTTGCTCATTGCTGGCCTCAGGGTCCTCAGACACTTGATCTACAGTCATCCCTGTTGCAGGTCCAACCTGGCCTTCCGCTGCCAAGATACACAGAAATGCAGATGCATGCCATCCGGGCACCATCTCCTCGTCCGTCTCACCATGCCACCGAGCTCCAGTGTCATCCTGCTGGCTCGTGCATGGATTGCGACTCAACCCATTTGCATTGCGATTGACCAAACCCGGTCGATGCACCACCTGAAAGTCATACTCTTGAAGGATGAGTGCCCACCGTGCAAGCTTCCCCGTAAGCTTGTCTGACTCCATCAACCACTTGAGTGGTTGGTGATCCGTGACAAGGGTGAAGAGATTGCCATATAGATAGCACCTGAAGTGTGCCACGGCCCACACTGCAGCTAAGCATTCTCCCTCATATGAGCTATACTTAGACTCTGCAACGTTGTTCGAGTGGCTAGCATAAGCCACTACGAACTCTCTTCCCTCATCATCCATCTGTGTGAGCACCGCTCCAAGCCCCAGCATGCTCCAATCTGTATGCAGAGTCTGAAAAGGACGCCCCCTGATAGGTCGTCTCAAGATGGGCGCCGAGGTCAACCTCGCCTTGAGCTCTGAAAAGCTTGTTCTTGCTCATCTTCCCACTGCCACTCCTGGTCCACCTTGGTCAGCTTGGTCAGAGCCTTTGCAATGGCACTAAATCCCTTAACAAACCGTCTATAATAGTTTGCTAACCCCATGAAAGCTCGAACTCGGCTCACATCCGTGGGGCGTGGAACCTGTGCAATGGACTCTACCTTAGTCTGCTATACCCCCAATCCTCCAGGATATATCATGTGACCCAGATACTCAATCTGGTTGTGGAAAAACTTGCACTTTCCCGGATGTAACTTCAATCCGTGCGCCCTCAAGCGCTCAAATACCCCCTGAAGGTGTCTCTCATGCTCTTCCACCGTAGCACTAAAGATGATGATGTCATCTATGTAGCACCGAGCAAACTCCACCCCTGCTAGAATCCTGTCCATGACTCTCTGAAACTTTGCCGGAGCGTTCTTAAGCCCAAATGGTAAGAGCCGCCACTGGTATAGGCAATCCTTCCCGTGCTCATTGATCCCCCAGAATGCCGTCTTTTGCTTATCCGCCTCCTTGATCGGCAACTGGTGATATCCGGATCGTAAATCCAACGTGCTAAAGACCTTGGCATGCCCAATGGCATCAAAGATCTCCTCTGGTGTTGGCATGGCATACCTATCGGACTTGGTCTGACGATTTACAAGCCGGTAATCACCGCACATACGTCTCTCCGTCCAATTGCCAAAGACATCCTTCTTGGCTGGCATCACTGTGGCTGAAGCATACTCTCCCCCAGATAGCTCCACCAAACCAGCCTCCCAAAGGTCCTGAGTTCTCATCTGAATCAAGGACCTCTCCATGTCATTGTATCTATAGGGTCTCCGAAAGATTGGCGTGTCAGTAGCCAATTCAATGCAAATCTCTTGACCCTTTAGTGCTCCTAAGTCCTTCAAACTGAAGGCAAAGCAGTTCATGTAAGCCCTCAAGAACCGCCGTATACGTCGTCTCTCTCCTCCAGTGACTATAGGTCCAACATCAGGCTCCCAGTTGTCCTCCGTGACTGCAACCTTGAGTCCAGCAGGCTTAGAGGTAGAAGACGCGTCCCGTGGTTGCTATGCTGCAATCTCTTGAGCAGTGACCACTGCCTCCTTTGTCAGTGACAATGTCTCATCCTGCCCCATCATCCCATCCTTGAGGACCTCCTCAATCCGAGAAAAATCCCCAACCTGATCCATCACCGCCGCCTTGGCTACCAACTCCTTCTGAACCTCGAGCACCTCCCACGTGTGCCATGGATGCGTCAGCTCCAAAAGCTGTGCTGTAGAAATAAATTAATTCGGTGGCTCTTGCGAGAGGGAAACATCTACAACTAATGAGTTGTGCATACCTCACACTGTGTATGATTAAATCCCTCTAAGCTAGATACAAAACCAACCCAAGCACCTAGCATCGAGCAAGCGTGTCTTGTTCCATCTACTTGTGGGCTGATTCACACAGCCAGGGTTGATAATTTAACTTCCGCTCCTTGTTGGCATGGAATGTCTGATGCCTTGATCCTACTAAATTTTCCATTCTATAAAGTAATGCGTTTCTGGGAACTGCAGGTTTTCCTTATGAAAGCCCTTCCCCTCGCCACTCACAAAGCTGGAGCGAGACGTAAGTTTTGCAATCTTATAGACGATGTGGTGCTGCGCTCATAATGTCTGCACCTCGTGGTCCTCACCTGCTCGCCCCCACTCGCTGCCTGTACCGTCTCGGTAGGCAGGGAGACCATGAAGGGAAGTGTACTCCGTACTCTGCGCTGCTCAGCCATAGCCAAGCTGATAATCCAGGTCAAGCAATTGAGATCCATTGCTTGCCCCAACACCTGACGACGTGATGCCTCAGACAGAGATGACACCGCCGTGGTACTTGTGGTAAAACCCATCGCCCGCTCGCGCTCGTCAGCATTGGGCTCCACTAATTGTTGCAACTGGCTATCCCACAAGAGGCCAGGTCCACCATCCCGAAAAACATGGGATCCTGGGAAGCTGAGCAGTGTAGGTAATGCTGCTCGTGGTTGACCCACCCTGTTGACCACTGCCAAAGGCGAACGGTCATCGTGTCTTACACGTTGAGACTGCCTCCCTGTGTCCAAAATGCTATCCACTGTGAGGTGTGCTGGCCGCTGCACCCCATCAAATGCACGCTTGAGCAGTGCGGGTGACATCAAGTCAGTCCACCATAGTCGTGGACGATGAGCCCATGACCCCACTGCAGCTGCATCCAGCAACACTGCTGACCCAAGCCACGACCGGACTTGATGCACACTGGCCATCACCCTGGCCCGAGAATCACCCATCAATGGCACATTCTCCAAGATGTATGCTGGAGATACAGCTTGATGAAGCTGCAAGTGGCGCAAAATCCGCACCATCTCCCAAAACAGACCCGTCCTCGAGTCTCACAATCCATTGCCATGCCCGGCTGATGAATGCCCTTGGCAGGGCCAACCTGCCACTACCAGATCAATGGAGCCAACCCGCTCCAAATCCTGCGCCCCCAGCAACGAAATGTCTGCTGGCAAGGCTTGTTGGTATCCACGAACTGCAGACACTGGCAACAAATCAGGGTACTGCTGTACCAACTGAGCAATATGGCGCAGTGAGACGCGTCGTGCAGTCTCATCCCTCTCCACATACAGGTAACGTTGAACTCGTACACCTGCCTGCAGTACTGCAACCAATCCAGTGCTGATCCCGCCAAACAAGTCCAGAAGGCATATGCCTTCATCCGGACACTGCCACACAAGAGGTGTGGTGTCCAATGGCGACAACTGAGGTGGTCCTAGTGCAATCACCGCACTCTCCTCTTCTCCTGACGGTACGAAGGCCTACCTAGACTTGTTGTACCCGTTCATCAGCAGCCTGCAAATCCTTGCTCGTACCCCATAATGGAGTGTGAGAAACCATGGCAGGCAACTCCGCCGTACCATGCATGTCATCCTGCTCTGCTGGAGGTGGCACATCCTCTGCATGGGCATTGCCTTCCATTAACTCTCCAGGCCAACTAACTGCAGCTGTAAAGGCGGCTAGTGTTGGCATCTTGCCCCGCTGGGCAGCCGCAATACCCCCAATGAATGTCACAGGGAGCTGTGCACGACGACCATCCCCTGACTGCCATCCAGGCCTGTAGGATGCTGACTCCTCCCAAAAGTCCAGGGTGAAGCCCATGGGATATAACACTGCCCCACCAATAAGGACATCGTAAGAGACCGCGTCTGTCACAATGGCCTTGGCTCGCATCACTGAGCCATCTACAAGATGATCTGGTTGTAGTCCAATGGCCAACTCACGCCGTGTCATGCCCCGAGCCTGCTCTGATCCTCCCAGAGATGTCTATATCTGTAAAGGACAAGGCTCTATATCCGCCTCCATGAGGCCCAAACCTGCAATAGCAGCTCTGCCTAACATCAGTGGCTGAGCTCCTGAGTCCAACAAGACCCGCAGTGGCCGGTACTTCTTGCCTGCTGGTCCACTCAAAGTGAAAATGTCTCTCTGGTTGTCTAACAAGACAACTCCAGGTGTCACCATGGCGCGCTCAAAGGTTGGCCTAGCTGGCAGCTCCGTCAACCTGGCAGTTGCAGCTTGCCATGGCGCAGCCGTGGCAGTCTTGACCCTCAAATCCGAGGATCCCTCTGCCACTACACCTTCCAATAACTCCGCAGAAGATGAAGTGACCTCCCCACTCTCGCAGAGTGTTGCTGCTAGTCTGAACACTGCAGCTGGTCTTACCCCCGGTGTCGCAATCATGGTTGCCGAGAACAGTGGGGCTTGACACACAAAGGTGGCTGCCCCCAATAACACACCGGCTGCACTAGCCTTGGTAGCAGGTGTCACTGCTGCACGTGTAGCTCTCCCCAATGGCATAGTAATCTCCGCCTCGGTAACAGTCGGGCGAGAACTAGGTGCCATGGATGGCATCGTCACTGTCTCCGCCAATGTGAATGACTGAGGAAGCCTCGCCTGACGGCTTGCCTCCCCACGCTGTGGATCCAATTCCACCTCTGCACCTCGTGGCTCAGGAACTCGTGCTGCTCCTCGAGTCACGGCTGCAGCATACTCCACCTGCACTAGTGGTAGTGTTGCTCCGCATATGAATCTCATGCCTCCCATATCTCCTCCCTCAGGAGCAGGAGGTGGACCATCCCGCCTGGGAGCTGGTACCACCTGAGCTGTAGCCATGGCAGCGAGCCTCTGCTCTAGCTGCTGAAGCCGGTTGGCCATGTCTTGGTCAACACCCTGACCTCCGCGTCCTTGGCCATGTTGAGCTTGCCCTTGGCCTGCACCTCGTGCCCGACCACCTCGTCCTCTCTGGGCTGGTCCACCTTGCCCCCGGCCACCATTGTTCCCTTGGAACTGGCCTGGGCGCAACTCAGGGTGCAAGTCATAACACTGGGCATCTCCATGCCCATACTTGCCACAATGCCCACACTACAACTGTGCAGGCTGTGCTTCTGCCACTCTCTGGGCAATCTCTCTTGACATGGGGTCCTCCACATGTCCAACATATCACCCCTGGTTGCTGTTGGCATGCAAAAGATGTCACGGGCCTCTGCACCTGAGGTCCCCTGTAAGCTCCATGGAACTTGGGTTGGGCAACCTTGCCCCCCTGACCACGCTGTTGGGCAGTCCCTTGTACCTGTTGGCTAGCAGGTGCACCTCGTGCAGGCATGTCCTTGCCAAATCCAATGGTAACAACTCGCTCCTCCACCATGTTGAGCTCAATCCGCTCAGCCAGCAGAAACACATCCGCTAATGTGGGTTGGGCCGCTTGTAACAGGGTTGCATCCCGCACCCTTCTCTTGAGCTCCTTGTCCAAAATTCCATACCAGAACTGGACTACCTGAGCTTCAGTAACCCCTTGGGTCACACTTATCAAGCGCCTCATACGAGTGTAGGCCTCTCGCAGGCTCTCACTGGATTTGCGCTTGAAGTCTTGCAAACTTCGCAGCTTCTTTGTCCGTACACCTTGGTAGTTCCTCCGCTACTCCTGGAAGAACTCCACCACCGGGTTGAATCTAGGCACATGTGTTGTAATTGTGGCAGGAGGAGTAGTAGCACCTTTTGAACTGGTACCACCTGCAGAAGTGCCGGCACTACTTGTTCCACTACTAGTGCTTATAGTTGGAGATGTTTGTGTAGCTGCTGGTGTCACCGCTGCCCTTGTGCCTCTAGTGATTGAGACATAGTTAGGTGACCAATACTCTCGCCACTCCTCAATCTCCACCGCATGTCCCCGCCTAAATTCATGGTAATCATCCACGGGCGGCCCCTCAAGGTGCTGGAATAGCCTCTTCCACGCCATAAAGGGCGTAAACAGTTGTGGATTGCGCATTTGCTACAAATCACACCAATTGTCAAACTCTTGTATAAAGTCATCAAGCTCGATGGTGCCCACAGCTCCAGAGTACCTACGTGGCCCCTTGGTAGCTCCATACATCTCCTCCATCGTGTCCCACAACAATTGCACGGAAATGACTTGCACCCTCGGCGAGAATACTCCTGACTCCGAGTCTGAACCTTCCTCAGAAGACACTGAAGGTGAAAATGGCCTAAACCGCACACCTTGTCTTGTGTACCCACTAGTATCGCTGGTGCTTGTACCGGCACTCCCCTCAGCAGCTGGTGGCACTTCCGTGATGAAAACTCACAACCCAACCGGTTGTCAACCTGTCTCTAATCCCCACTTTCTACAAGGTAACCGGGTAAAGAACCTATTGCGGCTACTGGTTCAAGCAGGAATAATAGATTTCTAACGTAGACCTGTACCTGCACCTGCATCCACCGCAAGCACTCATATGGTCTGCTGGTCATCAACCCAGCCTCACCATAGAAAGAAACACTGGTGGTTTTGCTCGTCATCACTCCAGCCTCACCACCGACAACATACTCTAGGATTGGCCGGTGATCAAATCCGGACCAACCTCCTATGAAAACAAGTGCCCACACAAAGCTAACATGGCGCACAATCAAGCATGTAGGTGTGGAGGGGATCCAAACACAAGAAAATCAAGACAACAACTCCCCCACAGCAAAAACACTCCACAGTGTCGCTCCTGCAAGGACACCCCAGCCCAAACCCGGACTGACTCTTGCCTCCACCTACGGAAAGGTTTTGGCCTATAGAGAGGGTGAAAGACTATGGAGAAGAGAAACTAAAGCAATTCCTAACCCCAGAATGCTCTCATCCCACCACTCTCACTCCTGTCTCTATCCACTCGCTTGTATGGCCATGGCAAGTATCCTTCTATATCCCTCAATCAATCCTTCAAGAGCTCTTCAACATTGTCCACCAAAGCTCCTCAAAGGGTCCTCCAAGGACCCCAAAGATCCTCCAAACACTCCTCCAAGGACCCCAAAGATCCTCCAAATACTCCTCCAAAGGCCCTCAAATATCTTCCAAACAATCCTCCAAAGGCCCTTAAATTTCACTAAGTCCTTTCACTGTTGATACCTTAATAGAGGTATAGTCTGAGGTTGCTAGGGTCCCTTATGTTGATGATACCTTTACAGAGGTATAGTCTGAAAATGAGGGTTCTGTTTGGTATACTAACAGAGGTATAGTCTGAGCTGATTAGGGTCCACATATGGTGATACCTCAACAGAGGTATAGTAAAAGGGACAAGCTCCTGTTTGGTATACTAACAGAGGTATAGTCTGAGCTGATTAGGGTTCACATATGGTGATACCTCAATAGAGGTATAGTAAAATGGACAAGCTCATGTTTGGTATACTAACAGAGGTATAGTCTCACATTAGGGTTCACATATGGTGATACCTCAACAGAGGTATAGTCAAAGGGACAAGCTCCTATTTGGTATACTAACAGAGGTATAGTCTGAGCATACACTACTAGGGTTTGTAATGAAGAGCTAGAATGCAAGTCCTTGACTTCTATGCTTCTACTCAAGCAAAAATATGGTCTCTAGGTTGTCGCGGCCCTTTGCCTTGAAGGCAAGGGGGTCGGGACACATGAGGGGTTGCCCCTGTGGTGGGGGCAGCGGCAGCGATAGGTATGGGGGGCTGAAGCACCCTTGAGTGCCCAAGGCACCCAAGGAGGCGGAGGCGCTCACTAGGTGGAGCCCCGCACACCGGGTTGCGGTGGGGGTGGCTCCACAAGGGGTGGTGGTAGCTTAGCGGGACTTAGTGGGGGTGGCATAGGACTCACCATGGGGGCGGAGACCTCGTGGTGGAAGTCGTGGGGAGTCTTGGGACTCATCACAGTCCATAGGGGCCGTAGTGAGTGGGCCAAGACTCACCGCGACTCATCACCGGGAGTCGAGGGTTTTCGTGGTGGTTCGCCATAAAATGGCATGGCTGGTTGTGAAACCCCCGCGGACAGCTACAAAAGTATATATAAGGGGAGTAGTGACCCCGAGAACGGTGCAAGCCCGTTGGTGACCAAAAACTAGTGAGTAAGCGAGCGAGCCGGAAAGCGACCAAAGAGTGGGGAGCTGTTCCGGACTGCCATCTACCAAAGGGAATTCTCCTAGTCCCAAATAGGTGGAGGGTTTAGTGGGAAGCGAAGGGGGACCGTTATGTCCCGGTGAGCAGCCGAAGCTCCAAGTTGGCCCGGGCGGCCAGGTTGGGAGTCAGGCGCGCGCATCAAAGCGAGTAACTATGACTTGAAGGGGAGCTTATCGAAGTGAGGTGCGCGACACTTGGTATCAGAGCTTAGAGTTCAGTACGCGATCGTCCTTGGGATTGGCCTCATCATGGGGTCGGGCAAGCCAAAGCGAAAGCGGAACGGCCCAAAAGATGATGATCCTGGTGAGCCCGATGGGGGCGACGTGTCACCGAAGCGGCCGTTTGAGGAAGCGACGCAGGTTTCTGAAAGCGAGGCCGCTCAAGAGCGGGAGGAATCCGAGGAGTCGGAGCCCGAGGAATCCGTGAGAGCTCCGACCGACCAACAGATGCCTCCCATGCCGACAGTCTTTTGGGAAGGGTTGTTGGCGCAGTTTGGCGGGACGTTGAAAGACGTGTTGAAGGCGGCTAATGCCACTTCCACTAAGGCAAAGTTTAAGGTGAAGCCTAAGGAACCCGGCACCTTCGAGGGCGTCCGAAATCGGAAGGCACTCAACACCTGGCTCCTGGAGCTAGAGCAGTACTTCCGGGCAACCAAGTTGAGTGACGAGGATCGGGTGGAAGTGGCTCCCACCTATTTGAGGGGCTATGCTCAACAATGGTGGCAGAAACGCCTTCACGACCGAGGCCCAAGCCCGGAAACGTTGAACTGGAGTGGGTTCAAGGAATTGATGAAGAGATAGTTTGTGCCCCTCAACGCGTCCTGGCTTGCCCGGGACAAGATGAGGAATTTGAAGCAAACAGATGACATTCGGGGGTATGTCCAGGCTTTCAATGTGCTGTTGCTCGAAGTCGCGGACATGGCAGAACCAGAAATGGTCTTCAACTTTGTGGCGGGACTGGCCCCATGGGCCAAGCGGAAGTTGGAGGAGAAGCCACCCAAGACTTTGAACGAGGCAATTGAGAGGGCTGAATGTTTCTCGGATGTCCCTAGGGGTGAGAGACAAGGCCGTACGGAGCTGAACCACAAGAAGACCCGGCGGGAAGGTGACTCCTCCCGACCGGAAAAGAAGTGGGATAGGCCACGCGGCGACAATGGCACGTGGAAATCGAAGGGAAGGCCTTCACACGTCAAGGCGACACCCGGTGCTTCGAAAGGAAAAGCGGGTGGAGCGGCTTATGGCGGACAGAAGGCGACCTTTGATGGAGTGTGTTTCAATTGCGGGGAGCCCGGGCACATGGCCAAGAAGTGCACAAAACCTCGACAATTGAACATGACTCGGGCAACCACGGAGCTGTCAGAAGATACCATCAGTCGCTTGGTGGAAGCGGTGGTCGCCAGGACTTGCAAGGTAGGCAACTATTCTTGTGAGTTGTATCAGGAAACTGGCGCCCTGCGTAAAGGGAGTCAGTTATTGTTCGTGGATGGGATAATATCCGGAACTAACGTGTCGTTGTTGGTGGACACAGGAGCGTCGCACTCCTTCATGACGCCGGCGGCGGCGCGAAAGTTGGGACTCCCGACAAGTGACGTGGGGGCCTCTATTGAGGTGCGTTCTGCCAAAGGAGAACCACAGTTGGCGACAAGGTTGGCGTTTGATGTTCCTCTTCAACTGGGGAGTTGGGAAGGATGTGAGAACTTCACCATCTGCGAGATCGATGGAGTGGATCTCATTTTGGGGATGACCTTTTTGAGCAAATCCGGAGCGGTCATAGATGGCCGCAAGAGAGTAGTCACGCTGCCATGTGGGAATGGTGGCGAGGTTTTACGAGTGTCGGAAACGCCCAAATCCGTGGGAGGGCGAATAAACCTTCTGTCAGCAAAGGAGTGGGCCGTGGAGGAGGCACACGAGCCCCAATTTTTGCTTTACATTAGAGAAGTGAAAGGAGAAGGCGATGGGGAGCCGAGCCCAGATTGGATCAAGGGGATTTTGGAGAAATACCAGGATGTGATGCTGGAGGATTTACCAAGCGGCTTGCCACCGCGAAGAGGAGTTGACCACAAGATTGAGGTGATACCGGGATCGGAACCGCCTGCCAAGGCGCCCTACCGGTTGAGCCACAGAGAGTTGGTCGAGCTGAAGACTCAGCTCAAGGATCTAATGTCAAAGGGGTATATCCGGCCGAGTAAGTCAGCTTACGGAGCCCCGGTGCTATTTGCAGACAAGAAGGATGGGACGCTGCGGATGTGTGTCGATTACAGGGCTCTGAATAAGGTGACTATTAAAAACCGGTAACCTTTGCCAAGGATCGACGACCTCTTCGATCGGTTGGCAGGAGCGAAGTATTTCAGCCGGATCGACTTGCGCTCCGGCTATCATCAAATTCGGGTGGCGGAAGGAGATGAGGAGAAGACCGCGTGCAGGACAAGGTATGGTTCATATGAGTTCTTGGTGATGCCTTTTGGGCTCACCAATGCACCAGCGACATTTAGCACGCTGATGAACAGCCTTTTCCAGGAGTGGTTGGATGACTTTGTGATTGTGTACATCGACGACATCTTGGTGTACTCGAAAACAAAGGAAGAACACCTGGAGCACCTAAAAAGGGTGTTCCAAAAATAGCGAGAAGGGAAGCTGTATGCCAAAGCTTCAAAGTGCGAATTCGGGGTCACAAAAGTGGAGTTCCTGGGGCATGTGATTACACAGGATGGGATCAAAATGGATGACAAAAAGGTGAGGGCGATCTTGGACTGGGAACCTCCGACTTCGGTCCCGGGAGTGCGATCCTTCCTAGGACTCGCCTCCTATTACCGGAAGTATGTGAGAAATTTCGCCAAGATCGCGGGGCCGTTGTCGGACCTTCTGTGTAAATCCAAAGTCTGGGAATGGAATACATTTTGTGGCCAAGCTTTTGCTGAATTGAAGCAGCGGATGGCGGTAGCTCCAGTCTTGAAAATCCCGGAGTTCGATCGTCCATTTGAGATTCATACAGATGCGTCGGACTTCGCGATTGGGGGTGTATTTATGCAAGATGGACGTCCAGTGGCTTACGAAAGTAAGAAACTGAATGAAGTGGAGCGACGGTGGCCGACGCACGAAAAAGAGATGAAGGCGGTGGTGCATTGCCTCGAGCTTTGGCGCCACTATGTTGGTTCCAACCCAGTGAAGGTGTTCACGGACAATGTCACGGTGAAGTATTTTGCCACGCAGCCCAAGTTGTCCCCAAAACAACTTAGGTGGCAAGATACTTTGGCGGTGTTCGACGTGGATATCCAGTACAAACCGGGACGAGACAACGTGGTGGCCGATGCTTTAAGTAGAAAGCAGCAGCTCTTGTTGGTGTACAAGGGCGAGACGACGCTCCAAAGGAAGATCCGGAAGGCTTGCCGGAAGGATGAGCTGGCGAAGTCCGTGATGCAGGACTTGAGGATGGGGGGTAAATCGCAGTTCCACTTGCAAAATGGACTGCTCCGGTATAAGCAAAAACGTCTCTACGTGCCGAAGGGAGGGATAAGAGATAGCCTCTTGAGAGAATGCCATGATAGCCCGCTTGCGGGCCACGGCGGAGCCAAGCGCACTGCGTCACTCTTGAAGAAAGAGTATTTCTGGCCCAAACTGAGGGAGGAGGCAGAGGAGTATGTCAAGACATGCACCACATGCCAACAAAACCGGAGCGAGTACAAAAAGCAAGCGGGGCTGTTACAACCCTTGCCAATTCCAGAGGGGACTTGGGAAAGCGTCTCGATGGATTTCATGACTGCTATGCCGCTGTCAAAAGGATTCGATGCAATCATGGTGGTGGTGGATAGGTTCAGTAAAATGGGTCATTTCATCCCCACCAAGGAGACGGCAACGGCGCAGGAGACAGGGCGACTTTACTTCGCCCACGTCTTAAACATCATGGAGTCCCGAAGGATATTGTCTCGGACCGCGATCCAAAGTTTACGAGTAAATTTTGGAGGGCACTTTGGAAGAAGATGGGGACGAGGCTGAAGATGAGCACCGCCTTCCAACCTACGACCGACGGCCAAACAGAAAGGTGAATTCCGTAGTGAAGCAGATCTTGCGGAATTACGTGTCGGCAGACCAAACAGACTGGGTGGAACACTTAGACGCGGCAGAGTTCTGTTATAATAACACAGAACACTCCGCAACGGGAGTTTCCCCTTTCGTATTGGTCTATGGAAAAGCACCTCTGGTGCCGACAAGTTGGGCCGCCCAGGACGTTGAGGAACCGGCAGTAGCGGCGGTACTGGAAGAACGCGAGCGTTTGTTGAAGCTCGCAAAGTACAATATTGCCAAAGCTAGGAAACGGTATGAAAGGCAGCGAATCGGAAGCGGAGGGAAGTGAAGTTTGAGGCAGGCACAAGGTCTGGTTGAACATCAAGAATTTCCGACTACCTCCGGAAGTGAGTCCGAAGTTCGTACCTCCGTATGCGGGACCCTTTCGCATTCGGAAGGTTATGAATGAGGATGTGTATGAATTGGAGCTGCCGGCAAACAGTAAGGTGCACCCAGTATTCCATGTATCCCTTTTGAAGCCTTACTTCAAAGATGAAGCGCGTCCGAATCGGCATCAAGTGTTGCGTCCACCACCTATGCTGTTGGATCATGAAAATGAACCTGAGTACGAGGTGGAGGCAATACTTAAGTCGAGGAGGTTCAGGAACCGAGAAACAGAGTATCTCGTCAAATGGAAGGGCTATCATCATGTGGAGGCATATTGGGTGCGTGCCTCAGAAATGGGAAACGCATCCGAGGCGGTTGCAGCTTTTGAAGGGCGACCTCAAAAGCGGAAGAAGCGTTGATGGGGACATCAACCTTGGAGCGTGGGAGAGGAAATGCATGCTTAGCCCGGCTTAGCTAGCTCAGGAATCCAATTGCAAAAACTTGTATTGTACAAAATTTGCTTTAAATGAAATGTTTCAAAATGTTGTGCTTCCTATTTTTGTTTGGAATGGCGATGCATGGTATGGTTGGCTAGTGTGTAGAAGGCATGCTAGCTTACAAAAGCGGGAGAGGTAAATTGGGTTAATCGTGTGTTTGCACGGTGCCGAAATCGGGTGACTCCCATCCAAGGGGCAAGGAAACTTGCGCCTTCTTTGGGAGTTCACGTGCTAGTGCGCACCTGGCGCATGCGCGTACTATAACTGCGCTACCGAGGGGGTTGCCTTGTAGTGCGGGCTAACGCGGAAGCTACGTGCTTCCGTTCACGTACTATAATCGTGTAGCCTCGGGACGAAGTCGTAGTGCAGCTTCGGCGTGTTCCTGTACCTCAGGCCAGCATTCCAAGGCGGACCCAATTGTAGTGATTGGGGCGCACGGTTGGTTCAAGGTTATCTTCCTAGTCAAAGAGGGTTCCAGGTGAACCCTTGCTCAACGTGATGCCAAAAGCGGCATCATGAGCGATCGCAAGCAATGTTGTTGCAGTAAGGCGATTCGATCCTCGGGGAGGATCGTTCCTTGGCCTTGAAGTAGGCCAAGAAGAGTGCACTGGGAGGAGCTGGAGAGGCCCACCCTTGGCCGGGACTTGGAGGAAGTCGGCCGAACTAGCTAGTGGAGAGTAGAGTCAAGTGTGGGGTTTGGTTCTTTGTCATGGGACGCCATGGTACGGAAACAAACTCCTTGATGTGGGACGCCACAACTTGGATGTTCGTTTCTACAAAATGAACAAGTCGATGAGGACATCGACTCCCTGTTGGTAGGGGTGTGTGTCGCGGCCCTTTGCCTTGAGGGCAAGGGGGTCGGGACACATGAGGGGTTGCCCCTGTGGTGGGGGCAGCGGCAGCGATAGGTATGGGGGGCTGAAGCACCCTTGAGTGCCCAAGGCACCCAAGAAGGCGGAGGCGCTCACTAGGTGGAGCCCCGCACACCGGGTTGCGGTGGGGGTGGCTCCACAAAGGGTGGTGGTAGCTTAGCGGGACTTAGTGGGGGTGGCATAGGACTCACCATGGGGGCGGAGACCTCGTGGTGGAAGTCGTGGGGAGTCTTGGGACTCATCACGGTCCATAGGGGCCGTAGTGAGTGGGCCAAGACTCACCGCGACTCATCACCGGGAGTCGAGGGTTTTCGTGGTGGTTTGCCATAAAATGGCATGGCTGGTTGTGAAACCCCCGCGGACAGCTACAGAAGTATATATAAGGGGAGTAGTGACCCCGAGAACGGTGCAAGCCCGTTGGTGACCAAAAACTAGTGAGTAAGCGAGCGAGCCGGAAAGCGACCAAAGAGTGGGGAGCTGTTCCGGACTGCCATCTACCAAAGGGAATTCTCCTAGTCCCAAATAGGTGGAGGGTTTAGTGGGAAGCAAAGGGGGACCGTTATGTCCCGGTGAGCAGCCGAAGCTCCAAGTTGGCCCGGGCGGCCAGGTTGGGAGTCAGGCGCGCGCATCAAAGCGAGTAACTATGACTTGAAGGGGAGCTTATCGAAGTGAGGTGCGCAACATAGGTGGTCATAAGAGGCATCTTCTTGCTCTCTTTCACCCCAATGTGCAACCAAGAGTGGTCCAACTCAACTTGCAAGTCATTGTCCACCAAATCAATCCCCCTTCTAGTCCTTGGGATTTGATTGCAAACTACCATATCTCCATTGCCGAGCAATCATGCATTTGTCTCTTCATCACTTGACAATTGCTCCAAATCAACACAAATTATCTCAATGTGTAGGAGCAATGTTTGTCACTTACAATAATGCTCCCAAGCAATCTGCCTTGGATCCCACTCTCACGCCATATGCCTCATTTGGGGTCTTGCACCAATCCATCATCCATGTGCTCCCCGTGGTCATTTGAATGCATGTTTCATGACCTCTTGGCCTATGTGTTGCTCTCCTTCATCGTAACATGAATCAACACCTCTCCACTTCACAAACAAATGGATCTCAAAGGCCTTCACCTCTTGCTAGTTCAAGAGCTCCCATTCTCAAACTTGAACTTACAAACTCAAGCGAGCATGCTCCACACATGCACCACTTGCTTGGTCAACTATCCACCACAAAGCTCGCACTACCAAGAGCATGAATAGCCAAGTATTGCCTCCCCCTCTTGTCACATTACATAGTTAGGTTGAAGCTATGCATACATTGAATGATGATTTCCCGTCAAGGATTTCCCACCACATGTTCTCCAAGCCCTTCCAATGGCACCCTACCATGATTGGAAGATTTCTTCACATGCTCCCTTTCAAAACCTCTTGAGCTTCTTAGTGCTCTCCAAGTGCTTGCCCTTGTTGTCTTCAAGCCCAAGCATATATAGCTCCTTGGCTTCTCTTCCACAACATCCACACTTTGAACTTGCTTAACCCTAGCTTGATAGTGAAATGAGCACTAACAAGCCTTTAGTCACTCTCCACAAGCCATGGCGCACACCATCGACTCCATAATGCATACAAAGGATTCTCAAACCCTAGAATCCATGTTCCACACACACAAGACTTCCTCCTTACAATCCTTGCAAAATCTTGTGACTCAAGAGCTTTCTTCTCAAGCTCTCCAACTCCTTGGTGCATGCAATACTCGAGCACCTTTCCTTGCAACCCCTTGCAAGCCTTGTGATACAAGAGCTAAATTCTCCTAGCTCTCAACCTCTTTAAAATACAAGTGCAAAACTAATCCTTACACTCCGCACTCACAAGCATAAGGTGATCTTCTTGTAGTGATAAGAGATGAGAAATGAGAGAAGTAGAAGACAATGAAAGCTCTCAAAGCATGAAGCAATCACACGAAGAACAAGCCCTAGTCCTTCCAAGTGAAATCCACTCTATCACATAAACTAAGTCAAGCCAAGGGCACCTTTGCTAAAGGAATCCACCCTACAAAGCCCTCAACACACTCCCTCTCAATACCTAGAGCTATGGAGGTGAGAGAAGCTCATGGAGGCTCAACTACAAGAAGATGAGCCTCCTCAACACTCACAAGGGGAAAACCTATCTCCATGTCTCAAATGAGGCTCGACACCTCACTTGGCATGTGAGACCAAATGAAGTCCCAACACACAAAATATAAATATAAATATCTAAAATGTCCTAGTTAACTAGAAGTAGGTAATTCTAGATAACCATGACTAAAACCATGACAGGCTGGATTGTGCTTTTTGGGAACTGATTCAGATCCTTCACCGTCTGATCCGAGTTCCAAATCTCAAGCCATCTCACTTTTGTCTGGTTGTCAACCATAGAGAGAGTCAGTCCGTGCAATTTCTCCTGTTGCATCTCTGGATGTACATGCTTGTCGTAGTGGGATTTGATTTGGAGAAGGAACTCCTCCCCAAGTCCGGGATCCACTATTCTCAATTGCTTCAGGAAGGCCGACATCAGCTTCGTTCTCCTTATCTCGTACTCCTTCTTTATGGCTGCTCCAACTCCTTTAGCAGTCCTCAACTCTTCTGTTGTAGTGCGGTAGTACTCAGATTTCCCCCTCTCGACGGCCTCTGCCAGTTCTTGCTGCAAGTATCAACGATTGGATTAGCAGACATACAATTGCAAATTTGTATGTAATAACATAGGAAGAAGTGGTTTGGGCCATACCGCATACATGTACTCCAAAAATGCATCTCGGGTCAACGAGTAGCAGGTCCCTGCAGATCTTCCTGTTTCGCACTTCTTGATGACATCAGGATGTAGCACTGTGCGGAACTCATCAAGCTTCATCAAACCAATTCTCTGAATGCGGAATAGTGTGTGGACCAGGCTCGTAGTAACATGTGATTTCTCTGTCGATCTGCAAACAGGGAATACACATTGCATACGTAAGAAATATTTAACGTTTGGACTTGAAATGCGCACAACATGCAATTTGAAAGGCTATGGGTTTCTGAGGAAGTCCTACTTGTTCACGTCATGCATAGCTGTCAAAAGTCTGGTGATGTTGTTCCCAGGATCCAGAACCATTGCCTCCACAGCACAATGCTTGTCATTGTCTTTTGAATGGTGTTTCGCAATGTACCCCATCCAAGCTAGCAAGCGATGGTTCTCGTCCCAAACATAGAACATGTGGTTGCAGAACTGCTGGGTGTTATGTCCAAGCAGTAGAGAGTCTTCGAACTCGTCATTCACATCCTTCCAGCAATCATCCCAGTTGTCCGTAATCTCTGGGCTCACTTTTGTGCTGTGACCATTAGTATCCTTCAGTGAGACGTAAAAAACTTGTGCACCCATTCTATACCCGTGCACGAAATTTGTTTCCAACTTGGTAATGTCATGCGAAAGTGGAGGACGAACAACAGGCATGGAGATCATCCGGCAGAGAGGGATTTCAAGACGTCCTCCAGAGACGATCATGTCCCTAATAACCTCCTGGGAATTTACCTTTTGATATGACATAAGTTGTTTCACCTTGTCAAGGTAGTGCAATTCAGGCTCGTCAGTTTCTCAGAACTCTTTGTGGAGTCGTCCCCTTCTCCAGAGCCCTTTGCATCTGTTTCTGCCTGCTTGGACTTTACATTCTTTTGCATACCCAAAACCGTCACAACAGCAACATTCAACTGGTGTTCAGGAAAACAGACATTTTAACACACTGACGATCGGTACCGACCATCACTTTGTCTTCTAACAAATGAATGGAAATCCTACTTGGTTTCCCAATGCACCTTGACTCCGTTCTCACTAGACTACGATGATCGGTGCCGACCATCAGGATGATGCAAGCGATGGTCGGTACCGCACATCACCACAAGACAACATTGGGATGCAAACATCCACGAGGTCTAAATGTGATGGTCGGCACCGATCATCACTAGAAGTCAGAACCCATTCTATCACTCATTGAACTTGATGTCCTCTTTTGGATTCTGGTGCATTGCCAATCTGTTCAAAAAGTGATGGTCGGTACCGATCATCACAATCAGACTGCCTTGGGAAGCACAACCCATGAGGTCTAAATGTGATGGTCGGCATCGATCATCACTATAAGTCAGAATCCCCTCTATCACACATTAAACTTGATGTCCTCTCTTGGATTCTGGTGCATTGCCAATCTGTTCAAAAAGTGATGATTGGTACCGATCATCACAATCAGATTGCATTAGGAAGCGATCCCCATGATGTCTGAGTGTGATGGTCGGCACCGATCATCACTCTTAGTCAGAATCCCTTCTTTCACCCACTGAACTTGGTCTCCTTTTATGGATTCTGGTGTATTGCCAAACCGTTCAAACAGTGATGGTCGGTACCGATCATCACAATCAGACTGCCTTGGGAAACACAACCCATGAGGTCTGGATGTGATGGTCAGCACCGATCATCACTTCACAACAGAATTTTGCATTTCATTGTATGAGATATAGAGCATAGAAATGGACTTGTAGGCGATGGTCGACACCGACCATCACTTTGCTGTTTCTCCAATTCCAAATATGAAGTTGAATGGACATTTCTCCACCTAAAGAATTTCATTGTACAAAGGCTTCCAATGCGAGAAAGGATTTTGGGTTAACATGCAGTCATTGCCGAAAGTGATGATTGGTACCGACCATCACTATTTAAGTGCCAAGAGATGCACAAACAATGGGAGTTGAATGTGATGGTCGGTACCGATCATCACTTTCCTGAACGACCACGCCATTTCTAAACTATTCTGAACAAGAAGGGAATAGACCTCAAAGCGATGATCGTTACCGATCATCACTTTGACGTCATTGCAAGATGCGTCTTTAGTTCCCTGTCACTCTTGAATCACAATGAACATCGCATTCTTTGCTTAAATAAAGCAATGGCGAAGGTGATGGTCGGCACCGATCATCACTTTCGCCTTGATACATATTCTTTCCTGCCTGGCTGACTTCCTGAATTTGCTGAAATAAGACACCAACTACAGTCTTCTGTAAAGCGATGATCGCCACCGATCATCGCTTTTCTCACATCGGGGGACTATCAGTAAAGAGGGAGAAGTGCGTTTGAGAGAACTTACGGATCCCTTCGCCTTCTTCGGCTTCGTGGCTGCATCGCTCGGATCGCCCTCTGCAGCTTTCCTCTTCCCTTTTTCATCGGTCTGAACATAAGAAAAAACAATGTATTGATCCCACATGGACTGGAAAACATCAAAACTAATGAGAACAGTATTATGCGGATATTGAATGATCACCATTTCTGTCTGATGTAGGGTTTGCTGACTTCCTCCCAGTATGGCGTCCACTGCTCCTCCTTCTGTTGTGTTGTCTTCGTGCATGAACTCGGCTGGCACTATTTGGTTACCTACGCTCACTGCTCCAGCCGTCGCTGCGACTGCGGCGACCTCACTCTCACTTCCTACATGCTCTTCTGCTTGATCTGTCTCCAAGTTCACATGCTGCCTAAGCGCTGCACCATCTTGCATGCGACGCCTCGTCATTTGCTCTCTTGATCTCAACCTCTCTCTAACCGATGTAAAATACAATGATTTCCTCCTCTTCTGAACAGAACAAGGAACCCTCTCCAGCTTGACTTCCTCTCATCCTCTAAGAAACAAGAATGATGAACAGACTCGCTTTCTTCCGAGGTCCCTTCGTTTTGGAAGTGTCCCTGGAACCGTTCGATTCCCTCTTGCATGTCCAATACTTGAACGTACGTGACAGTGAAAATAGCGTAACCTATTTGGGACAGCTGTTCCTTTGCGCGGTTGTTTTGGGTTCTTGGCGTGTGCAAACATAAATTTGACATGTGTCTTTTTTGTGACGGCTTCATTAATATCACCGTTGGACGTCATGGATGAGAATTCTCGAAGTACTTGCCATGAGGCCTACTTAGGATTTAACGGAATATGCGTACGTGGAGAGTTCTTGGCCCAGGGATTGCATGATCTTGAAACCATCCACATGATCAGACATACTGGATATAGTCATGGCCTGACAAATGAACTAATTACTTCAATTCTCTTCCCATCATCCCTGCATGGGATCCTCAGGCTGTCTTCAAGGAAGTCGGCGGGTTTTTATTGTTTTGGGGAGACCCCCACAACTAGATGGATTATCTGTCAGCATTGCTCAGAAGACAATACAGACTGCATGTCACATACGTTAATTTGACGGTGACTTGTCAAGAACCGTCCCACATTGATTAGATGGAATATCATAATATGCACAATCTTCAAGGAACGGGTGCTTCCGCACGCCACTTGTTTCTAGAGTTCCACATCTTGAAGGGGATGAGAGATTCGGCTCATGTAAGAGGAAATTGAACACCCCACCTGGTTCGGATTCCGATTCGCATAGGGCAGACCGTGATAACTTCTCGAAGCCTCGTGTTCCCCTGCATGGCAGATCCATGTCCGGAACCTCCATTCCGGAGGAACCTCCGACTCGACGGCAGACTCCAGCATCTAACAGTGCCACTGAAATGGTGTAGGAGAGAAACTACCCCCTTGATGTGCTAGAGTCCGCATGCCCCGACCACGTTTGGCACATAGAACGCACAAGTGCAGGGTCTCGTGTGAAATGGACAGCGATCAGGGCAACTAATTTTGAGAAGTGCACTTCATCTATATCCAGAGGCGATGCCCGGACTCCTGCTCCGACTTTCACGGGTTTGATGCGTCCATACGGCCAACCAGAAGCAAAGAACCACAAGTTCTGGTTCTACGCAGACGATTGTGGTAGATGTGTGCATGGAACTATGCGTCTTTCCGTGGTGATGAAGCCAACTCCTCCAACCGTTTGGCCCATCAAGGTGGGAACACATCTCACAAGTTAGGAGATTGCAATGCTGGAGGAGGCAGGCTTTTCCCTTGCGAGACAACCCCTACTGCATACATGTGTTTCTACTTCTGTGTCCTCTCGGGTCCCCCCGGCAAATCCTCACTTGTGGCCAACCAAACGAGATGGAAAGCTGGTTCGGCGTTTCCCTCCAACCACTGAACACTTCGGCAAAGTGGAGTCCGCAAGAATGCTCCAAGCTCGTGTTGCAAGCACCACGGAAGTGCCCGATCCAGATATGGTCGGGTGTACACAATGATCACTTCGACATCTGTTGTTCATGACAAAGCATACGACATCACGGTTTCCAATTTTCCCAATTGCACATGTCCTGATTTTGTGAATATGCTATCAACCAGTTTGGGCAAGAGAGGTAAATTCATACCCTGCAAACATTTGTATTTCGTATTTTTGAAGAGGATGGTTTGCGATCCCAAACGTGACAACTTCGTTCACCAGGCCACTCTGAGTTTCAACGAGGCCGATACTCTATTGCAGCGGGATACAACACATAGGTAGCATCAACTATGCCATGTGATATATGGACGATCATGCTATGAAATGTGCAATTTGCAACATTGTCATGGAAATTCAATTCAAATCAATTCGTTTGCAACATCGTCGGCGGTGCAATGATATGGCGTCTCTTATCCCTCCATTATCCTTCCAACTATACTGAGTGAGCTCTGAGTGGAAACTTTTAAAAGCACATTCATCATTGCACCGTTCGAAGTGTACATGTCTTCCTGTCGCTATGCACTG
The DNA here is from genome assembly GCA_030704615.1 of Takakia lepidozioides. Taxonomy (NCBI): domain Eukaryota; kingdom Viridiplantae; phylum Streptophyta; class Takakiopsida; order Takakiales; family Takakiaceae; genus Takakia; species Takakia lepidozioides. The sequence continues at coordinate 28,306,878 of CM060734.1, forward strand.
CAACCATCTTTTGAAGATGATCCTAACTCTCATTGTTATTTGGGGAGGGAGCAAGGTCTTCCTGTTGCAGCCTCTATGGCGCACACTTTGTGAGGATATTTCAAACCCTTGTAATTATAAAAGTGAAACAAACATTTGTAATTGCACAATGTTGGATGCTGCAATTGTAGGCCTCATGGTAGTCTTTATTGTATTCAGCCAAGGATTCCCTTCATTATTCCCATGGTCATAGGACCATCCTCGGTTATAGGCGGCGCATGTTCATGCTGACGTGGCATATGACAGCGCAGGGCCACATCAGCATGCTTACATCACGCTCACGCCACGTCAGTGAGGGGCACGCTCACGCCACGTCACTCCTGCATGAGCGTACGCTCACGCGCAAGGCTCACGCCATTGCGTCGTTGATTTGTTGACATAAAGTTATGCCCCAATTTGTGAATATGCCTCACAAAACGTAAAATATTCCACTTGGCATCCTATAATTCATAACCGAATCCTTTATGCATGTCAAGCACATGAAGTAACACACTTTATTGATAGAGTACAATCAAAACATTGTGGCACCTTTCAACTCCCATTGGTGTTCAATGAGGTCATTTCTCAATCTATGATACTGCTCAAAATTCTCAATTTCTAGAGTACGTAGACGATAAGATTCAAAACTGAGACCTCTGCGAATGCGAATGGGCATTACCGGGTGCTCATCAAATTGGCCTTCAAAAGCAGTGTCTCGATCGTCATCTATTATCATATTATGAAGTATGACACATGCTAACATGATAGATTTGATAGTGTATACGTCCCACTGTCTTGAAGGGTTTTGTATGATTGAAAACCTGCTTTGTAGTACACCAAAAGCTCTCTCGACGTCCTTTATCACTGGCTCCTGCATCATTGCAAAATGCGCCCTCTTCTAGTCTTGAGGCTCATGAATTGTCTGCACAAAAATGGACCAAGAGGGATATATGCCATCTGCCAAGAGGTAATACCTCTTGCAGACATTGTCATTGACAGTGAAGGTGACATTCTCAGCCTCTCCTTTGAGCAAATTGGCAACCAACAGAGAGTGATCTAGAACGTTAATATCATTGTTTCCACCTGGCAGCCCAAAGAAGGCATGCCAGATCCAAAGATCCTGAGAGGCAATTGCCTCCAGCACAATGCTGCGGTTTCCATCTTTATCTTGATACTGGCCCTACTAAGAAACAGGGCAGTTCTTCCAAACATAATGCATACAATCTAAAGAGGCAAACATACCGGGAAACCCGCCCTCGAGTAGTATTGATCCGCATTTGCCTCTGTATGTCTTGTGCAGTTGGTTGACGAAGGAATTCTTCCTCAAAACAAGCTCGAACTGCAAGCACAAATCTCTTTATAGCCTCCATAGCAGTGGATTCGCTCAACCTGCAGTACTCATCAACAGCATCGGCAGCTACTCCATAAGCGAGTATCCTTAATGCCGCTGTGCATTTCTGGATACTCGACAAACCCAACAATCCACACCCATCTACCCTCTGAATAAGGATCATAGGCTACAACAGAGTGCATAATCTTCAAGAAAAGATCCCTCCGCATCCTGAACCGACGGCGAAATGTCCTCTCGTCATACACAGGTGATTCAGAGAAGTAATCTCTCCAAATCCTCTCATGTCGAGCGTGCCTCTCTCTATCAACATTAGCTGCTTTCCCTGGTCTCGATCCACGCCTAGCTTTAACCCTGCGCGAAGAATGATCACAACTAGCAGTAGCAATAACACCAATGATCATCCTCAGCATCATCTTCTACCTCCCTCCTAATCTCAGCTTGAAAATTTTGATTCAGTTCACGCCTCCAAGCATCCATTGTATGTGTACACAAAGTGAATGTGTGAGAAAATTGTGAAATAAACGCTTGAGATTGAAACACTCTCGCAGCTTCTCCCTGACGTGCTCTCGTAGCTTCCCGCCACATGCTATTCCGTTGGGGTCGTTGTCAGCGAGCCCGACGGCATATAACGTTGGCTTTTCCGCGTCTGCGGTGGGTCAATGCATTGAGAGCGACGTAAAATAATATTTAGCGTACGGAATAGGTGTCCCTATATGGAGCTTTACAATTAAGTTTTCAGTGGATAGGGTGGAGATGCTCTAACAACTGTACATAGAAGCCTAGAATTCTCACTTGAAACCTGCGACAGTGAAGCGGCTATGGTGTGAGTACGCGGGTGGCAACGCAAAGCTGTGTGGGGGTCGGTATATGCAAAAAAACGGCGGTATGACAGGTTTTGTTAAAGGTCTGCGCATCTTATCCAAGATCTGTACACGTGGCACATTAATTCAATTGAAAATTATTTTGTCATTGAAATGTGATGAGTAGGGTTTTATTAGACGACACAATAGCTAAAGCTCGGCAAAGGAAGGATATTCAGGATTTTCGATGGGATCGGCTGCAATTCATAAGGGTGACATACCGGGAGACCAGGCTGCAACAGTACAAAAACTATGAAAACCTTCCCCAATCTCATGCTGAGCTAGAAAAGGTGTCAAATCACTAGGTACTCATGAACAAAAAAATTAGTAGTTAAGCATGATCTCCGTATGGAATTTTTGGGACAACCATTATGCAACTCGCGGGAATTGTGTGGCATAAAAAACATTCATCTGCTTTGTTACTCCCTTGATGTTTTGTTTTGATTGTCGACAAGAGTGCAAGTGGGTTAAGAAAGGTGGAATTTCTACCATTTACAATACAACACTAAGAGCATCCCCACCGGTGTCCCTAAATGCCACGGCAACGGTACTTGAGCCCCCGGCCTTGGTATCCGCACCCCCGGGGCCCGCACTTTGGTGCAGGATACGGCCCCTTGTGAGCATGGCCGGTACCTGCTGGAGCGACTAAAAAGCACGCCGGCGTGCATTTATGGCGTGATGGTAAGGCGGTGTCTACCAGGTGGTCCCTCCGCAGCAAGGCATGTCATCAAAAATTACATGTGCAGGGTAGTTTGATGGAGTTGCCGCTGGGGGAGGGGAGTGTTCGAAGCCGCTGGAGGTTACCGTGCAGTGGTGTTTAGTGTCCCCCCCCTGGAGATGCTCTAAGGGCCAACTTCCATGTCCCGGCCAAGTTATCCAAAGTTAGCTGACGTCAGTGGAGCATGGCCGACTGGTGGCATGGATGGTTGCTTTTATGTGCATAGGGTTAGAAAGCAATGGGGCAGTAGGTCTGCCTCGCTGTCCAAGGCCAGGACCACTCGGCAAATGGTGGGTCCCGCAGGAAAAAGTGTGGCGGTCCCCCCCCCAAGCAATGTGCACAAAGGTGACCACCTTTGCAGCAGGTAGATGAGACATGGCAATTACCGAGATTACCGGCCATGAACTCGGGCGCCAAATTCCCAAGTATTGCGCTCACCGTTTCCGACCACCGATATCTGGGCGCTGGTGAAAATTAACACATGGAAGCACGGTGTCATTTTTGTCATCTAGTGCAATCTTAATCTTGGTCGACGGCCAGGACATGGAAGTTGGCCCTAAACCAGTTTCTACACACTCCGTTTAGAGCTGGCTGTCTGAATATTCGAGTAGGTTTACTGTGGGTGACGGTGGCACAACCCCCTGGAACTGAACTACATGCATGATTCAGAGCGGATGTGCACCAAGTTTCACCAACCAACCACTCCTTGCTCCAGGTGTTCCAAAAGCAATGCTCTTCAATTGGGAATAAAAGAAGGTTCAGTGATCCCAATTGACTATCACTAGGATCTGGTAGGACATGCTGAACAGGGAACAATCAGCCCCCAGCATTTCATAGCATACTCATACTAATACTTCAACATACTTCGCGGAAGGCAGTAGCCGGGTGACATGACACCATCATTTCCACTTGCTTCGGCAACAGTCTTCCTCTCTCCTCTCTACAGAGTTCACCACCGAAATATTGCTTGAAAGCCAAGCAATCTTTTCAAACCTAACAGTGCCATAAAGAGTGCTTTTGTACTTTGTCAGTTGGCTGTGCAGCCTGCTCCTTATGCACAGCTTGTTGTTTTCTGCCTCTACTTTACACTCGGTCTGCTTCTGAAAGATGCCTGGCATTTCTTGTTGCAACTGAAAAAAATTAAGAGAAGTGTGCATTCTAACTTTGGTTGTTATCTCCGACCATGAGACCAGTTGCGGTTCAGGCCAGCAGGCTTGAAATGCGACTGTGGTCCCCTAGCTCGGGCGGGCCCTCCTTTGGGAAGCTCTGTCAAGTCCATAACTTGCACCACACGTTGCCTCTTTGCTGTACCCCCCCATAAACCAGCACCCATCCTCTGTGTGAGGGAGAGAGATGACAAGCTACTTGAAAGTCAAAGATAGGTGCACATCTTAATAATATGAAAAAGAACAACATGCAGGAGTAGGGAACTGTAAGATAGGATTCTGATGCTGCAAGCCAGCATACCTGACCTAAGAACTTCTGCACAAATGCTGGAAAAATCTACCTCGCTCACAGGATAGGATAATTTGGAAGATAAGGGGGTTGTCACCAACCATTTTCTGCCTCCTGGTATCTCTCATGCAGTCTCCGCTTCGCTGCCTCAAGCCTTGCTGCCACGCTCATATCCTCAGGCTCTGCCTGCAATCTCTGCCACAAAGAAACACAAAGTAAGAAGGTAGAGACAGGCAGTTTTGACAAGTTACAGATCATCCACAACACTTCCTGCCCCCTGGGTACTAGAATTCTGACATTGAATTACACATAAGGACGACTGTTCTGCTGAGCTCCCATGACTCAGCAAGACAAGCTTTACAAACTTATGGAGAGCGAGGTCTGAGATTTAGTACACAAGTGGGGCACTTCAGCATAATAGAGTGGACACTTATTTTCTTCAAGGGGTTGTTTAATATCAGCTGGTATGTTCCCAGATGTCATTCAAGAACACAAACTACTGCAAAATGACAATTGTCGACAATGTGTCGCGTTGATAACGCACACTCAAAGCTGTGCTCCGCAATTTCGAAAAGCTTCTTGTGTGGGATCCCCTCTTTGCTTTTTACTCTCTTTTAGATTTTCCATCAGTTTATCTGTCTCTGTTAAGACTCCCCTTGTAACACTCTAATATAGAGCCTTATGAGAAAGATAAATAAAGGTTCTGTGGTTCTTATCTTGCCCTTCACTGGCAAATCATTGATCCAGGCAACACAGACAGATAAAGTGCTCCTATGATTAGTCAGCTGTAAATCATGCTCACATAATTGGCAAAAGGAAAAGAATATGAGCATCAGGACCCTTAAGAAACTATAAAAGGGTCAAACACCAATATGAACAGAGCCTGAGATTGAGAGTTTCATACCGCAGGTTCAACTTTTGGTTTGTTCCCTGATGAACTTGATGGCCGTGTCTCTGACTTCCTGACAACCCCATTGCTGCCTCCCTTTGGTGGCAATGTTTTCCGGAGTGGCTTTCCTGGCCCAGAACTGCCACCAGCAGCATGGCTGAGCCCGTTAGCTGTTCTGCTAATCCCATTCATGCCATCTGCTGCTTTGTGTCCACTAGATACAACTTTGTAGTCTGCTTCGTAGCTGTCTGATGCAAAAACACTATTTTTCCCCTTCGTAACAAGCGAGTCAGGGCTGCTAGCCCTGACCACTCTGTCACGCTGCTCCCGTTTGCTAGATGGGGGTGCCATTTCCTCAGAAATGCCGTTGGACGATGGAGGGCTAGGGCCTGACCCAGCCGCTGGTCATAAACCCAAAGCCATTGTCAGCATGGGTTAAGTTCAGGAGAGGAACCGGAAACTCTAAAAGTACAATTAAAGCCCTCAACCTACAGTTCTCAATCACTTCACTTGGTCTTTCACTCAGACCAGGCAAGAAGACACATGCTTACTGCTTTTAGGTTATACAGCATGGCACATGGAGACTTCCCATCCGGAATCAGACTTGGAACCTAATGTAGTGATGATAGCAGAGGGAACATGGGACTCACATATGTCATCATCCATCAAGTCGTCGAAAAACTGCAAACCAACAAACCCCACAGGTGGGACAGCACAGATGTGAGAAGACATCCTGCAATCCTCATCAAGCTGTATCTGCACTGGAAAAACTAATACAGCAGGAATGGAATGGCCCACTAGAAATGTAGAGACAAGGACAGAGAAAGGATACCTGGGACATCTCAAGGGAGGCCGTGCGTGCAGCAGCCAACAGAGCACCAGGGTCAAGTGGGGGAGATGGCAACCCATCTTCTTCATGCTCTGTTGGATCAGAACCTGACTCTGCAGCCACCAGAAGCCTCTGAGGTGGGCGTCTTGTCCAAGGAGCAAGATCAAAACCCATGAGAGAACAATCAACAGCAATGGTGTTGGCTATGTTGCTGTGTGTGCCCTGCAGCACTTCAGCTCACCGACACTCCTGTTCAGCAAAATTCAAGTGCTACTGGCTGACCATGTAAGGAAATTCCAGCATATGACCATATCTTATGAACCATCTGAACCTACACTCTTTCGGTGCCTAAGCTCCAGATGGCTATTGCATCATCACGGTGGCCCACTTAGCAGGACACCTCATGTGAGTATGCAAAGAGGCGTTGACGACCTTTGAAACTATCATAGGAAACGCACATTACCTGCCAAAGAGGCGGCAGCAACATCACCAGCGCTTTTTACCCACTCATCTACCAGCTCCTTCCATCCTCTGCAAAGAAATTCACTTGAATGTCAATGACTGGCTTACCCAAACATTCCCTCCCTCATTGGTGAAAATCCCTAGCCCAAGAAAAAGGTGAATTGGAGATGTTGTAGCTGCCTTTCGCCTTCACATCCAATAATGGTAAGGGTAAGGACAATCTTGAACATCCTAAACAAGCCTGAAAGGATGTAACCGACATAAAAAGGAAGTGTTATGTTTGCAGAAAACATTGATCTCCTGAGGAAAAAAACACCATTAACAATGAAGTGGTATCCAGAGTCACAATAAACAAAAGCCTACAAAATAGTGACACGGTGACTTTCCTATAATAGCTGCCCAAAAGTTTTCGGCTACTCCGCGGTATCACATGGGTCAAGCTTCTTCCTGCATTCTATCTGGTTGAAGAAGAGAAGTATGATGATAGGCAGTTTAGTAGAAATCAAACTGTCCACCAAAAATCCACTGGGTTCATATGGCCGGATTTACAGGTAAAATGTGGATGTGTAACTACCGATTGTTATTGTAAAAATTTGAGGTGATGCTCCAAGACTCATCTCTGACATACACGTTTCAAATCAAACACAGAACATTGCTAAACTACTGTTCTATTACACTCAGATTTCACATACCAACCTTCTATCCATCATGTTGCAGGTCGGTCCAAATACTGGGACTTGAAGGAACACATCCTTCCCCATGATTGCTTCGAAACAACGAAAAACTAGGGATTTTCAGCCATGCCAAGCATGTACAATTCCACAGAAAGAAGAGAGAATTTTTACTTGACTATTGACTTGACAAGTGATCGGACACGCTTGGAACCATGTTTGCGCAATGCATTCACTTCCTTGCCAATCTCAGTAGCCTGCATGAATCAGCCACAAAAATGACAACCATCGTTACAAACCTCGGGGTCATGAGCCACGTAGATCCTTTGCATGACATCAGCATTTGAAAGGACAAGTTTCTATTGACAATGTCAATAGACATATCCACACCACCCCTCTTTGGAGGACTTGCAAATCTGGACACTGGCTGTGGACATCTGCTGTAATGCCCATACCAGTATATTTACAGAGAACAAAGCTGAAGAAACAGTCGCACCTTCAATGCCTCCACAGAAATGTTCATCTCCTGCAGTCGCTGCAAAAACCTCAAGAGCTCCTCCTCTGTCTGCATCATGCAGCATCAGCATACCCTAATAAGTTGAACCACCGTTGCTCAGATGACTCCAATCTCCCTACTAGTCACTCCCCCTCAAAAGCCACCAACCAAAGAAAGACCACAAGGCATATTCTGGCTATGGTCTCCAGTTCAAATCTGCTTCAACAAGCTAAAACATGAATGCCCCATACAATTCCCGGTGTTCACAGGCCCCTCAATAATAAGATGTACTTTGTTAGAAAGAAGACCCCATCTCACCAACAACTTGCTTCTCTGAGCATTCAGACAAGCCTGAAGGTTACCACCTTGTCCCATCAATCTTCCAGGCAATGCTCACCAATTGAGTGGTAGAGTAAGAGCATTTCGTAGGTTCAGTGAGCTTTGTTATACTTAGATCCAGGTACAACCACAAGAGTAAGCATGGAAAGCAGTGGGTCCACAAACCCGGAAGAGTCTGTACACAATCCTGAAAGCTTCCGATGAAAGCAAGGTGACAACACAAGTTTCCCCCACACACTGCCCAAATATGCTACATTTACCAGAAGTGCCTCAGGCTTCACCACCCTCTTCAACCCCATGGCAGCCAATTATACAGTTCAGATCCCTAAGCCACAGCATAAAGGCATATCCCGAAATGGTACATCACTAGTCGCGCTAGAGACATCACTCTAAAGCACGGCAAAGCCTGATAGGGAGGTCATCCATGTGTGTTTCAGAGCAAATATGTACCTGTGTTGTATCTGCAATGCTGTCTTTGAGACCTAAAATCTGCTGCATTTGACGACTTTCCTCCTCTATTTCGTCCGTCAAAGCCTCCGCTTCATCGTACTCGCATGTGCCATCGGCATGCAGGTCCTCATTGTCACTGGGACCATGTCTGTCCTCTTCAAAATCTTCTTCCAACTTCCCATTGGACTTAGGTATAGGTGCATTGATAACATCAGATCGGCCTCCGCCATCGCAGTCGCCGGGCTTAGATTTCCGGGAGGATGGGGCAAAGAGCTTCTCAGCAAATCCATCCCTTCTTGTGCGCAGTTCATCGGGGAAGTCCAAGGCTGCTATGTCCAAAGCATGCTCGATCACTGTCCAGATATCGGCACCCGCTCCATCAAAAAACTTGCGCCATCGCTTATTCATGGCCTACACTCTATCTATGATTCTCCCCCTCCGCCCACTAAGCTACTGACGGCAAACGAAGCGGGCCCACAATCAACAGCTCACCCTTGTTGTCCCCCTGCTAATATCCCTATGGTCCTAGAGCGTCGAGTACTGGTGTCGTCGACCAGAATGGTGATTAGTTATGTCCTCGACCAAGTGTTCAGAAGAGACCCGCAAAATTTACAGAGATGAATTGTGACCAGTAGCACCACAACCTCGCGGAAGCTATACAGCGAACCGAATCTAACCACCGCAATTGACCATGGGCATTCAGGACTAAAATTTTCCCGATACGATGTCAGCACCGGCAACCAAACGCCGCTCACAACAACCACAGGCCACTCATCATTCTATCCCATCCTCCTCCAAATTCGATACATTGCAATTGAGCACACGTTCAAATCGAGGGAACCCCCAGACTTTACGTAGTACCCCAGATGTCAGCTGCTAATTTTGAACCGCACCTCAAAGCTCACCACTCAAGCGATCACAGAGCAACACAAAAGCCACCAATTTACCACCAAAAGGCGTCAACCCAACGAGCCTCAGACGGATTCCCGCACCCCTGCACTAGGCTGCTCCTACAAACACCGGCAGCCCAAGTGCGCAGCGCAGGTTAGATCGTGGCGACCCCCACAGCCTGACCCAAGAGACGACCTCTTCTTCTTCCACCTCAGTTGAGCTCATTAACGAGATACCACGCGATCCCTTGTCCTCGCTCAGGATGCCACAGCCAAGAAGCAATCGCTTCGCTCTCCGCACGAAGAAAGGATGGGCCAGCGCGCGCACAGCCCCCGCAGCAAGCCCGTTGGTCGCCGCACCATGCCATGCATGGTGGACCTGGTCCTTGAACACGTGCCTCCAGCTCGCTGCGTGGATCCATGTATCCATCCATGCCGTGCCATATCATGCCCGCACATGCGAAACGCCAGCCGCGTGGATGGCAGCTGCCCCACCTCGGCCGCATCCACCCATCACTACGTTCATCTCTTCCTCGTACAGTTTCGGCCCGGACGGCGGATCTGGGATGGATGTCGTCTGCGGCGGCGACGGGAGAGGATGAACAACATGCGCCCCCCAACAATAATTTTTTTTTTTTAAGTTCCGGAGATTGGGGGTGTGAAAACTATGGTGTGATCAGTCCATCCGTGGAATGGACCTTTTACTTACTTTGAATTTCCGACATCACAATCACCACACGAATTTCGATCAAAATTGGTCCAAAGAAAGTCATTGGTCCGGGTGGAAGAGACTGCGAGGGTGAAAACTGCGGTGTACACCGTCACAATTCTTTATTTGGGATTCCAGATATGTCATTCACAATACAAGTTGGTCCGACGAAACTCATGGGTCCGGGTCGAAGTTTATCTGGTTCTTCTTCCTAGTCAAGAGAAGACCACAAGACTTGCAAAAACGATGCACACGGAAAGTATAACATATGATAGCACAAAGCGTGTTTTTGGCAGTTTGTGCGCATATATTGCGCACGACAGGAGGATGAATGAATGGGAAAATATTGATGAGATGTGGATGAGAGTCGTGTCTCGGCGTGAAGGTTCCTAGGTTTGGTCGGTGGGGAGTCAAACAAGGCAGCCTTGGCTAGCCTGCCCGGTGTATTGCACTCTTGCCGTCCGAGTTGCCAATTAGCCCCCTCCAAGACTGAAAATAAACTCTATCTAGAAGGAAGCTTGGAGGTAGGCAAGCCTCTCTATAATGGTGTCCTCCCAGTGCTACACACCACGCATGCTTCTGAACTCGGTGCTTAATGCGTGACACAGTACCTTGATTGTTATAATGTTGCTAAACATGCTACCATCTTCTAGGCATACTTGAATACAAGGTGCTTTACTAACAATAAACTCTCCTCCCAACCTCGTAGACACCACAACACTCGTGGTTCTTTTTCCCTGAGCTCTAACCTTTCAGACTTGAAGAATCACAACTAGATTTACCCCTTAACATGTAATTGATTGCTAAGGAGTTATGTCCTTTCAGGTTCTAGCCAATCAACCAATTAGACAATAATTGATAGATAGTTAATATTCTCAATACTCCCACTAACTAACAATTATTGCTTCTCAGATCCTGGGACTTTGTCTTCTTAGCTCAACACCCCTGTTGTTCCTTGAACTTGATGTGCTTTAGCTTCGATAAGCTTTTGGTAAGCATATCAGCAACCATATCTTCAGTGCTGCAATATTTCAGCTCTACGTCCCCACTCCCAATTTTCTCCTGTACACAATGATATTATATCTCAATGTGCTTGGTTTGGGCATGAAACTTTGGATTTCGGGATAGCACAATGCACCTCTGATTATGACACCAGATCGGCGTTGGACTTGTTTGAGTTTGACCCATGTCATTCATTAGCTTTTGTAACCATATAGCATCCTTGGAGGCTCGTGTAGAAGCCATATACTCCGCCTTGGTACTAGATAGTGCACTTACATTTTGTCTTCTACTCCAGCTTATAGCTCCTGAGGCAAGAAGAAATAATAGTCAATAGTCGATCTCTTGCTATCAAGTTCTCTTGCCCAATCAGAAATCGTAGTATCCTTCTAGCCGTAGTACACTCACCTCAACTCCACAGTGAACAGTAACATTACAGAGAAAGCAAGAATGTCTTGTTCTTAGCTTGTCAAAGTGGGCTATTTCCAGACATTTGCCAGAAATATTGCAGATGCAGTAAACCCTGTCTCCTTATCCTGATGCCTAACCCATCTTCAAGAGGATAGCAATATGTCTGTATTTTTCTCTTCTTCAATGAGCATGCATGGTCCAGTTTGCAGGTATTCTTTGTAGAATGATGCTGATCCTTAAGTTAGAAGGAATTTTCTACTTCGTTCTATGTGGTTAAGGTTCTCGATTTCCACCCTGCTCCACAACTTTCTCATGAGAGTATGCTACATATATATTCTTGTTGTGGTTTCTATGAAATATTACTGTTGGAGGACGATTTTTCAAATTCTTGATGCAGGGAGATAGTGGCAGGTTGTCAAAAGGAAGAGGTCTTACAGAGAAAGGGGTAAAGAAAAAAAAAAAAATAGTCGTGGGATGCCCAATGGTTCAAAGGTACACAGGTAGAGATTTGGGGCGAAGGGAAAGAGCCAGATGCTAATACCTTTTGTTTTAATACTACAAAAAATTTGTAGTTGTCTGTTAAGGAACTTGAAGGGATGGCAGCTTTCAAACCAACGACGCTACCGCGTGAGCCTGGCGCGTGAGCGTGTGAGCGTACGCTCACACAATGATGACATGGCGTGAGCCTACGCTCACGCTGCTGACATGGCGCTGATGCTGACGTGGCGTGAGCCTGGTCCAGGTCATGCCACGTCACCACAAAGAAGGTGGGCCTATAACCGTGGAGCCCCCAACTGCTGATTTCACCACATGAAGGTGAAACGGATGAAGGGTTTTGGGCTTCTGGAGTTCAACCTTCTGTTAACAGGAGCTTCATTTCGTAGAACTGAAATGAACCTCGTGTCGACACAAGGGGGATTTGGAGAACTTCAACAAAACCTTGTGTTAACACAAGGTTGTTTTCCTGGAACAAAAATGAACTTCGTGTTGACACGATGTTGTTTTCTGAGAACTAAAATCATCCTTGTGTCAACACAAGGAGGATTTGGAGAACTTCAAGTAAACCTCGTGTTGAGACGAGGTTGATTTGATCATCTGTCTATCTGAAGGTAGTTTCTTGTGTTTGCTAATGAAAAGAGAATGACAAACCAATGCGACAAATGCATTGACCCACGCATAGCAAAGATGTTAGACGTCATACATTGAGAGTCACTGGACTTGAACAGTCATTCCATTACAAGTTGTAGTCAAGGAAAACACCGATTTTTATGGGCTTGTATCCCGCTGTAGAAGTGTGTTGACTTCGTTGAAACTCATAGTGGCTTGGTGAATGAAGAAGTCGCGCTTTGGATCACAAACCATCCTTCTCAAGAAGACGAAGTAAAGGTGTTTGCACGGTATGAACTTCCCTCTCTTTCCCAAACTACTTGAAAGCATACCAACAAAATCTGGACATGTACAATTGGGAAAATTGGAAACAGTGATTTCGTACGTCCTGTCCTGCAGCGCAGATGCGGATGAGATCATGGTGAAGACCCGACCATACCCTGGATCAGGCACTTCCATTGTTCCCGCAACACGAGCGTGAAGCATTCTGGCGGACTCAATTTTGCCGTAGTGTTCTGCGGTTGGAGGGAATCGTCGAACAAGCTTCCCGTTCCGTCTGGTTGGCCACAAGTGAGCGTCAGGCGGAGGTACCCGTGAACCGCTTCCACTTGAAGCACCTTCACATGCAATGGAATGTCTAGCTAGGGAGAAACCCGCCTCTTCCAGCATTGCAATCTCTCGGTGAGTGAGACCTGTGCCCATCTTCACAGGCCACACGGTTGGTGGAGTAGGCTTCCTTACCACGGAAGGCCTCACTGTACCATGCACACATCTCCCACAATCGTCAGCGCAGAACCAGAACTTGTGGTTCTTTGCCTCGCCTTGTCCGTAAGGGAGAAACAAACCCGTGAATGTAGGAGCTGCAGTGCGTTCTTTCCCTCTGGAGATTAATGATGTACATTTTTCATGATTGGTGGCCCTGATCGCCGCGCATTTCACACGAGATCCAGCACTTGTGCGTTCTATATGCCAAACCTCGTCCAAGCCCATGGACTCGATTATATGCGGCACCACGTTCTGGTCTTCAACCATTGCAGTGACAATGCTTGATGCAGGGGTCCGGTCTGGGCCAGAGTAGCCCTCACCTGTGGATGTTCCGCAATTCCATCTCTGATCCAAGGGAACACGTGGGCGTCGAGAAGTTCACCCTGTCCGGCCTATGGGAATCTGCATCCGATCCGGGAGGGGTGTCCAATTTCCGTTTGCAAGACCCGAATCTCTCTTCGCCTTCCAGATGGGGAACTCTTCCCACGAGAGGGGTGCCATCTGCACATATGCTCACTGCCCGCGCTATTTTGCTGGGATCCCCTCATCTTCCAGCTGCCCGCAACATCAACTCGCTCCTGTCCGGACCTTTGCCACCAAGGCCACCCCTCAAGAATGACCTATATCTGGTTTGCTGCTGCAGAGCACGAATGAGGTCATCGGCCGTCGCCGCATACAAATCTCTCCCTTTTTTGCCGGATTGCTGCAACCAGCATTGTGCACTGTCTCTGCAAGATTGCAAGAAGGCATGTCCGCCATCTCCTCAATGGACATATGCTGCAAGGAAAAAAAACAGAAAGCCGATATTAGGATTGGACCCTGAAAGATATATCCGAAGCACCCAAACGAAGGTGAATACAAACCACTCACCGTTGTCATGGCCGCTCCCCACTGTCGGTAACGGAAGTGCCAAAATGCGAACCAGTCTTGCAATGCCCTCATGCTGTCCTCCGATGCCGCTCCAGATGAGTACCACCAGGCACGAATTGTCTGGAACAATGTATTCGCTTCCCCCATAGTTTTGGCGTCCTTGTACTGGTTGCACAGTTGGCGATGCATAGTCTGCATATCTGGCTTGATGTATGTCTTTGTGTGTTTGTCCAGGGATTGTGTCTAATGGAAAAGACATGTACGTTCTCTTCCAGGCATTGGCACTTTTGGGTCTCCCGTCCCGAACACAATGCGGACAGCGTTGAAGTTAGCTTGAGCACTATCGGCCATGAAACCAACGAAATTGGGAGATGGGAGACCATTGGAGGCCATAACTCGAATGAGAGCTTCCCACATGAGCTGTTGTGAATCTGTGTCCTCTGACTGCATGTCACACACTGCAATTGTCATGACCCGCTGGTACACAGGGTCGTAAACATGACATGCCATTGTGGTCCAGTCTTTAACCCTCTTGACATGATCGAACATAAGGAAGCAGTTGCCAAGATCACCACCCTTCTGCATACGTTTAACCAGGCTGACCCCGCTGCCCTCACCTTTTGTGGACATTTTGAACAAGAACACTTTCCTGGCTCCTTGTCCCGGGAAAACGCTGTCTTGGATGTAGTCATACATGCTCCTTTTCTTCAAATCCATAATATTGTCCATATAACCTCGGCTCCCAGAGCCCATTCTTAAAGCGTTCACCTGATTCCTAATGTTTGGAGAAGTCAAAGTTGAGAAATGGTCTATAACAGTGTCCAAAGCCAATCCCTCCAGTATTCCTCCAACCGAATTTGATGCACACAGAATACGGCTTTCCAGAAAGGACTTGCTCGCCCCCATGGCAATTGCAGATGTGGTTCCAGTTGGATTGGTATCCAACTCTTGCCTTATCAGACGCGAGACTGTGTCAACGCTCTCCCTATAATCCCCCTTGGACACAGGGTGGTTGTGAAAATCGAAATGGACACAGGCTCTAGTCAGGGTTTTGAATCGATGCACCACATAATACATTCTGGCGCCACACAAAGCAAGGCAGCAAGGTGGTACCCTACAGAACTTGCACACAAAAGTGTTACTATATGGTGGTGTCCCCCCAGGCTTGAATGGATTCTCACTGACACCATCCCATTCGCTTTGGTTTTGCACACCTGACAATGCGAGTGTCTGCATTTCATGTTCTCGCATTTCAGGTGCCCATTACAGACTGTTCGCCTGAATATGAGTTTGTCGTTGTTGTGAATATTGGAGGTTTTTGTGCGGCACCAAGGGTGCCCATCGTGCTTTTTGTCCATTCCTTCCAGGAGACTAGAAATGCCCCCAAGCGACCAGGAGGAGGCAGCTCGAAAACAGTATTACCATCAAAAGATTCCGGCAAGAATGCCACCCTCTGAATATTGAAAGTGCGCCAGTCTATCCCCCTCAACTCACTCTTGAATCCTGCCATCCCTCCCATGGCTTTCAGTTTAGGAATGACACTGGTGATCTCCTCCACATCTGCTTCTACAGGTGGACATGGCTGATCCACGGGCGGTATTGCACATGTGTCATCGGAGGATGAGTCCGAAAGCTCAACTACAGTGTTAACGGTACTCGTCTCCTTCTTGACAACCACGGGTGTTTTCTCCTGGGCCACTGATGCTGTCGTGCCAGGAGTAACGAAAGATCCTGCAGACTGTCTCAGAGGGGCACTGAGCACCCTGTATCTGCCTGGAGGCACTCTCCATTGTGTGGCTGGTGCAGTATGCGAAGGTTTCTGGAACACGTACTTGAGCAGTTTTCCATTGGCATCGTACACTTCCCTTTGAAGGAATAGAGTTCCATTTTCCAACCGAAACTGCGTTGCGAGGACGTGTTCATGCACCAGCGCAAAACCATCATCTTCCACCTCGTAAGAAAATGGCACAGGGTGGTCCTCACTAAGAAGTCCGCGTCAAGGGAGCCCATGGCCTGGGAGGCCATATGTCGATGTTGCTTCAGAAAGTAGAGTTCACAGTCCGACGGTGCTTGTGAATGCAAATTGTGTGGGAGCGGAGTTTTTGGCGTCCTCACAGAGAATTGCATGTATCGCTCCGGCTTGCAGATCTCCTAACGCGGGTTTCCACTTTTGTGAAATGTCTCCCCATGCAAACCAAGCGCATGGTCACAGAGTGCCCAAATACGGAGTACTTAATGTCAGCCCTAATCCTAGAATCCAACTGTTTTTTCACAAGTGCCCCACCAGTGCATCGTTGACAGATTGACTAACAGAGCCGCCGTTTGGTTGTCATGTCAGAGAGCCCAGAAGAGATGCCCATTTCCATTTAATTTTAACGGCACCTGCACCGCTGTACAACTGTACATACTTGACATTCCTTTGGAACATGCCAGAATAATGAACTTTTTCAGATGGGAGGTGATTAGACCCCAACGGTTTTTGAATGGATGAGGATCCAATGATCTCCGCCGATATTTCATAACGATTAGATGGACACGTGTTCGCCATGCATGTGGAATGAGTCAGTGGCGCACTGAGCGAACATCTTGGCGTTGAAGGCCTTGCGATGAACCTCCCATAGTCCTCTTTTTTCCCTCTTCTCGTTATTGTCTTTGCAACCCTGGATTCTGCAGAGACGGTGACCCCATTCCGAGGGAGAAGCAAGCGTCGAAGAACACTTTATTTCACATCAAAGAAGCAAAGGGCACGCGCTAAGGAGAGGATGAGGAAGGCGAGACGGGAACTTAGAATGGGAGAAGAAACATTCGGCGTAGAGGAAGACGAAGGGCAAAACAGGATTCTGCAACCGCAGTGTGGAGAGGAAGGTCTTGAAGTGATCCCGGAGGCGACCGATGAGCAACCTCCAATAGAAGGGGGGGAGGACGAGGAAGTGAGCTGGGCTCGGGAGGAAGCACAGCGAGTAGAGAAACAGGTCTTCAAAGAGCAGGGAGAACAAACGGACGCGGAAACGATGCCGTCTGCCCTTGTTTCGCACCATCGGGACCTCCTTGGAAGCATGCTACCTCCAGACGAAATGGAAAGATTGAATGCGTCAGGAGCATCATCAAGTGCAAAGAAGAAACCGGAGGTGGCTATGAACTCTCTTTCTCTCTCTCTGATTCTTTCTGGTTCTTGCTAAGCATTGAGGTCGACATCAACCTTGCGTCAATGCAAGGTTGAAGTCGACCTCCCAAGTGTATATATTGGGCATCAAAACAGTGCAAATGCTGTTCTACAATCAAGCTAGACAGACATGGATGCTTGCGACGCATCATCAAGTTCGAAGAAGAAGAAGAGACAGCAATCTCCTTTTCCTGTAGCTTTTGTGTTTGTTCAACACCGATCCGAGAGCTCGCAATCAACCTTGCGTCAACGCAAGGTTGATGCCTACCTCCATGGTGTATGATAGAACTTCTAGTGAAATGAACAGATGCCGCACATGAATCAACATTGCGTTGACGCAAGGCTGGTTTTGATGATTTTTTTGTTCAATGGAGGCGTCCGATCTCTCATATCCTGAAATGTAAGGTAGGGAAAGTTGATTAGTTGAAGCTCCCAAAAGAACCCTGCGTCAACGCAAAGCATTTTTTTGCTTGAAAAGTCTTTCCTGTATGCTTTTCAGTCTAAACTACATCCCCATCAATCAACCTTGCGTCAAAGCAATGTTGATCCATGGGTGCTCAATCTGTCACTCACAGATAATTCATTTTGTGCAGAGGAAAAGAAAAAGGAAATCCGAGGGGGAAGATTTGGCCGCGTCAGAAGGTGAAGGTGAGGAAGATGCATTGGAGGGAAACTATGAAGACAAGGCCGAGGAGATAATTGGTGGGCAAAAAGTGAACTCGTCGAAGGTGATTCTGTCGATGGAGGTTTCGGGCGGAAACCTGGTCATTCCGCTATGCAGGATGATCTCCATGCCCGCTGTTCGACCGCTAGGCCCAGGTAAAACCACCTGCAGGAGTATGTGTACACCTTCTACATGATCCGGTCAATGCACACTACTCGTGTTAGATGGTATCCTGTAGCTGATGCCTTGTATTAGTTTTAGACACTCTTAGGCTCATATGCCTTCATACGGCTTTGAGGAATGATATAACGAAGTTGAAGAACGACTTTGTTCACGGCTATGTCAAGGGATCAGCAGTATTCTACGTATCCACTATGAACACGAAAGGAGAGGAGTGTCTTGTAACAGAGGACATTGAGCAAGGTTGGGATGCATGCTGGCGGGATGTAAACAGGGAGTTCGAGTTCAAGCTGTCCAAAAAGGCCTCCACAAAAGCATTCATGGGAAAGATGTTTTTTGTCTGGGATGGGAACCACAGACTGCTTGCCTGGATGGATTACATTTCAAGCTTGCACTCGGACGACATCGAATGGCAATGGAGCGTGGTTTCCATGGTTCTCGATCACAAAGGACGTGTCACGCAGCTCTTGACAGCCATGCACGACATAAACAAGTAAGTTTCCAACTTTGTGTCTGTTACTTGTTTCGACAATTTGAAATCATCTTATGAGTTGAAGGTTTTTCCAGGTCCAATGAAACATCACATGTGACGACCAATCTGTGCCACACTCTATTCCGCATCCAGAAGGTAGGGCTGATGCCACTGGAGTCATTCACGAACGTGCTCAGTCCTCAGCAGATGAAGAGGTGTGCTGAGAAGAAGACAAGCACATGGTACAGCTTGACAAGGGAGGCTTTTCTTGAGTACATGTACACTGTAAGTTTTTTGACACCTTTTGCCTGTTAATACTGCAAATTTTGTGATGAAATTGCAGTATTTGATTCTTTTTACCTGTTATGTATGCAGCAATAAATAGCAGAAACTGGATTGAAGGCGAAAGCAGAGTATATGATTCCCACACAGAAGAGCACGGTCTGCAACTGGGCTTGAGGACATGATGAAGTTCGAGATGAAAAATCAAAGGAAGAACCTCATGAGTGCAATCGACAAACAGATCCGGATAGCAGACCCAGGTCTTGGCACGGAATTTCTGGAACAGGTGAAAGCACACTATGATAAGTATGGCTCCAAGCCAGAAATGACTCAAGAGAAACTACATCGCCTTTCCATTTCAATGGTGGACAATGCAACCAAAATCAGGTGGTTGGAGATATGGAATTCGGATCCTCTTGAGAGACACGAACATGTTCCCAACTCCAGAGAGGGACCCGAAGACACAAGCAATAAGAGTTGTTAGCGACCACACATTCGACCAGTGGCTACACAAAGCCACATTCTGGAGCCAGGTAAGGTTTGAACCAAACCATTTTCAGACATTTTTGATGCTCCGTAACCTCTCGAAAATTCTTACGAGCTTTCTTGTTGCAGTTAGAAAAACGTGCAGTGGCTGCACTTGCTGAGTCGATGGCAGACTACAAAATCCAGATGGCTTGCCCCCGGATCACACTGGAGGCCTATATCAGGAGATGGAAGCTCGCTGTCTGGAACAATGCTTCTTCAGGGAGTTTGAGAAAGAGAAAGGAATCTCCAGGTCTTACGAATTCAAAAACCAGTACAACAGCGAGCAAGCAATGAAGCGAGTGTTGTACAGGTGTGACCTCCTTGAATCAAAATTGGTGCTTGAAGGGCATGTTTCTGCAATCTTGTGTCGTTCTTTCCATAAGGAATTGCGAATTTGCAGTGCTTTGCGAGATCTCTGAGGGCTCTGCATGTGCAGTCGAGCAACATTGCGTTAACGCAATGTTGTTTCCCATTGTCCTGGTTTCACTTACCTATACCTGGGTATCCCATAATGCCGTTTTTCTGAATGTGAAAGGGATAAACTGACTGGAAAATCAGCCTTGCGTCAACGCAAGGTTGATGAAGTGTCAGGCTATGTAGCTTTTCCTGTGGTTTTGGGCAGTTCAAATCCAGTTCCAATGCTGCCAAGATGAACATAAGTCTGTTTTGAGTCGGTTTGAAATGCTATTTTCAACTTTAACTGTACCAACAAACAGACTTGCGTTGACGCAAGGTTGTTTGGCGGTATGGATTGCTGGAAATTTCCCGTAGCCATCCACCTATTTCAATACAATTGTAGGAAACTTATGATTATCAGATACCATTGACATGTGTTTCAACACTCTCAACCCTAAAACAACCTTGCGTTGAAGCAATGTTGAATTGCGCTTCTCATTCGTTGTCTCTATCAATACAACATTATCATTTGGTGTTCCCCATTTCTGCTAGAATGAACATTGCGTCAACGCAAGGTTAATTCGGGATTTCAAAAGTAGAATTCTCAGTGTTGCATTCCTGCATTTCAATATCTTTTTCCGGATGTGTGTTCTCTTTCGTTTTCTGATCGAATGACTGTCTGGGTTTTTTGTATGTGATTCAGGTATATGTATCATATCCTCATACCGGGAAAGTACCTTAGCGATGACCCAGACTTCATCTATTCATGGGCTGACCCCTCCAATGACAAGACAATGTACACGGTTGGTATTGCCAAAGACTGGAGCAGGGCGCACTTCCGAGACTGTGGGTGGTACCTCAACCTGCCAAAACAGGACACCCCATTCGATGAAGTTGTTTTGAGAAACCTGAACGACAATGCCGCAGCGATTGCCCCATTGGCTGAGAAAGACATCCAGGACAGAATCATTTCGGCTCTGGCTGCAAAAGAGCCCGAGAAAACTGCTACTCCAAAACGAAAGGGGAAGGTTGTCGGGGATCCGAAGGGGAAGGGGAAAAGTGCAGCTCCGCAAGGACAGGGACCGTCAGAGGTTCCTGAAAGACAGCCTTCTCCCGCAAGGAGGGATAGGAGAACTTCAAAGTCCAGGGAGCAAGTTTTCGAGGCGAGAGAACATCCCTCCAGGGTTTTGGGCCAGTTCAATCGTAAGGTGCTGAATGAAAGTTTTCTTTCAATGATGGAGTCGAGGAAGTCCACATTCAAAGGGGTGCCCTCGAAATCGTGGGACATGCTTGTTTCGTTCCTCACTCAGGTGAAAACTTATGTCTAAACTGTTGTATGAATAATTGTGTTTGGCAGCTTGTTGTGGCTTGTCCAGGGGATTGATCTCCTGTTAGATTTGGATTGGGCTTCTTACACTGTCTCATGTTTTTGGCTGTAGGTCACAAAAAGTCCGGAATGTGTGAATGGAGTTCAACAGGCATACGCGACTGACCTTGTGGTGCTGGACATTCCTGACGGTTTTCCTGTCCCTGATGTGTTTCCTTCCAATTCGACCCCGACTTGGAACAAATCGGATTCTCGTTACTGGCAGTGGGCTTTCTCGTTCAGCAACAAGTTCCTTTCGGACTCGGGGGCTCTTCTTCTCATGCAGTCAAAGGACATGTCGGCTCGAAGAACTCTTTTCAGCTACATGAAAGCTTCCGGGTTTCGTGTCATCAAAACTTGGACATGCATCAATACTCTGCCTCTTACGAAGGGCGAGTTCCCGGGGCAGAAAGTGAGTTGGTTCCTTTCAATTGATGTTTCGTGGTTTTCCGGTAAATCAAAATGGTGGGTTATGTCTTCTGTCTCATTCTGTCTTCGTGATTAATGACAGACACGAGTGTTCGAAGCTTTGTGCCTGGTGAGGCGGACGGACACTCTTCCTGCTGGTGTTGCTGAGTTTCAGTTGAGGGACCTTGCAGCTCACATTGACCCCACCTGCGAGCCTGTGGAGGATGATGTTATCTTCAATTACGTCGACTCGGGTCGGACTATGAAAAGGTCGAATGGTGTCCCTTGGAGAGGTGCACGGGAGAAATCTCCAGCTTTCATGCAGACTTTGGTGGAGACATGCAGCCGTCATGGTGGACGAGTGGTTGACTTGTCTATGGGCACAGGTGGGGCCCTTCACATTGTGTTTGACATATGGGCAGTGACCTTAGGGAAACCCTGTTTTTATTTCTCGTTCTTCTTGGATTTGCAGGAGCATGTTTTCATGCTTGCAAGAGCGCCGGAAGGCACTTCTTCGGCATGGAAGCTGATACGGAGCTCTTCTCAAGCGAGCTTCGTCAGCTTGAGTCGGGCACTACTTCTGCCCCATCCACAGAGGGACTTCTAGAGGAGCCCGAAGCGCCTGACGAGGATCTGGACGTGGACTCCGATTTTGAGTGTGAGTAAGTTCTTGTGTAGTCGTGCAAAATATGTTGCATTTCCTTGTGTCGTTCCCATTCGAGAAATAGTGGCTTTCGTTGTCTATATCTGGATGTTAACATCTACCACCATTCCTCTTCTTGCTTTGCAGAGTTCAGCACCAGTCATCGAATCAGCAGACGCCTTTCGGTTTCCAAGGATACTACATGTCCCCGAGCCCCCCTAGATCCAACCGCTTGCCGGTTTACGCGGAAGCTTGCGCACGGTATTATCCGAACAAACACTGTACTCGCATCTCCATGAAGGTCGAGGAAAAAAAAAACGTCATGGATGTGCTGCTGTATTCATAGATGATATTGCTGTACACTCTGGAAGTGGTTCCTCTGAAACCTCCAATATTTCTTTAGGTTCAAGTACCGAGGCTCAATAAATTGTATTTTGGTTTTGCTTCCATCTCCAAACTATTTTTCAAGTTCTTTGCGCATTCCCGTAAGTACAGTTGGGGATTGCCTAAAATAGGTCTTCGGATTGCGGAATTGAAAAATGATTGTGTGTTGGAATGAATGTACTGCTTTGCCCAAAAAAAATGTTTGCTTTTAATATTCAGTTCTCTAGTGGACGATCTCCTCATTCCAAAGTCATGACCTCAATCATAATTCATCCGCAAACCTGCCATTGTTCTCGGCCACAAAGAATATTCATGTGGGGGCCTTGAAGAGGGATAAAAAATTAGGACATAGGCGACAGCTGATCCGCGGTAATAGGGGGGGTAAGCACGGAATTACGGCCTGAACACGTGGAAGCTTGCTGATGTGGCGTGAGCCTAGCCAGGCTCACGCGGCCAGGCTCACGCGCAAGCATTCCCCCTTTCCAACCAAGTTCATATTGTGGACCAGGTACATAAAGTGGGTAAAGGAGGCCTTTCCATCAGGAGGTGCACAGTTTGAGCTGCTGCCATTGTTGGAGGCATGCATGCACACACACCTTTCAAGCATATGAACGCTACAAATCTGATGTGCGGTATCTGCGACTTTGGGTGCAATATGTGAGTTCTTTCTCAAACTATCATTTCCTCTTCCCCCCTAAGTTTGGTCAATTTCAACGTGGACCGGAGTTCTCTTTGAAAAGCTATAGCAAGTGGCCTTCTTTGGAATCATTCAGTTAGCCACAACAGTCTTGAATATAGTCTAGTCTGATGCCAGAAATGACTGTAAATTTCTGCATCATTGTATATCCTGATCAAAATATGACTCATATAATATGAGATAGAGGACAACTTAACAAGGGGGCAGCGAGGCTTCTAGCTACATAGATATTAGCACTTTTGTCCTCTAATCCAGCCTTTAGTGAATTTCACTGCATATCTATGTTGTCATGCAGACAAATTGTTGTACGGATCCAAGGGACATCTTTTTAGACTCATCCCTAATTTGCATGTTGAATTCTGCACTTAGCTCGTTGGGTGGATAGTAGAGACGAGGAGAAGTTTTGGGATGGATATTTTTCCGACCCCAGTCAATGGTGGGACAATCGAGGCAAAATGATGAATGGTTGTTGGATTGCAGAGAACAACAATAACATCGTGGACAGCTATCTGCAAGGAAGCTCAAAGGCAGAAACCAATTTGGTTTGCAGAGATAAGTTCAACTACTAGTAAAAGACTGGAGCAATTGTATTGGCCCACATCCTGCTCGTCTCTCATTACCCTCCCCTTTTTTACCCACCTTTTGTTCTCGAACAAATCTAGGATGTCATTGTTAGCTGCTAGCAGCAAGACAAGGATGTATGCATGAATTGTTCAGAGGCAGGGATAGAGTGTGGGTCCAGATCATCCAAGGAAGGGGGGATGTCAAACAGCTATAGAGTGTGGGTCCAAATTTATCCAAGAGGCTGGATACCACAAGATTACTTATGATTCCCTGTGGATCTATAGGTACAAGAAAGTTGCATGGGTAGATGGTCAACTAGAAGCAGCTCAGCGGCATAAGCATAGTTGATAAAATCTGCAGATACCATGACCATGACCACAGCATCTAAAGGATGATCAAGGGAGGGAATCCACAATGCCTCTTTTGGGACTTCTAGGCATGTGAAGATGCTTTGAGAGGCAGGTAGCATGATTGAGGCTCTACAGATTTTAAAGAGTCAAACTTCATAATCGGCGTGCCAATGAAGGCAGTCGGTCAGTTTCAGCTATAAGTAAGACTTTCGGTTTTCCTTTCAAAGTATATTATGTTTACAGTGCTATAGTACTCTCTAACTTTTTCATATGCAATTCATGAGGATTCATTGCTCGGCATTGCTGACTGTGGGTATCGGATTGCAGTTCCAGGTTGGTGAGAAATTGATTATGTTCGACCCTTGTGCGCCAAAACGCAAGGCAGGCGTGGGACACATTGTTGAATGCATCAATGATGAGTGGCTAGGGAACAGTGTGCTAGACGGATACTATGTTGTGGACGTGACTGGGGTTCATGCAGGAGATGTTCCATTGCCATACCCCAACCACGAAGTGACTCCTCCACACTTGAAGCTCAGTGACACTTTGAAAAGTAGCACTCAGTGGTCTGCAAAATTCCTTAGGTAATTGCATAGTATGGTTGTCTCTAGGATTTCACCTTTTGCGGCTTCTCTTGAATGACTCTACTTTCAGTAGCAGATTCAATCCGCCCTGGGTTTCTGGTTGTGCCCTTTTGACAATATGGCAATGAAAATCTTATTTTTGAATTCGCCGAGCCTGTTAGCTTACACCTGTGCATGCAAGTGTTGTTTTGCTTTGGCTACTGTGGGTGTGTATATTGTGTATGTATTCAAGCATATATATCTGTATGTATATTTGGGCTATATTTATGTATATATAATTCAAAAATACTTGCATGGTTAATGTCAATTGTATCACACCTCCCAACATGTATACAATGTCACATAAACGTCGAATACATGACAGCATATTTTACAGACAAATTGTGAATAGTTTCACACTACATGACTCCTAAGATGTAATATCGTCCACATTGATGTGGAACATCAACCGCACGTGTCATGCTTCAATCAGGACACCCGCTCAACTCTGCCGCTTGACACGCGTCAAATTACGTGGCAATCACACGTGGGAATCAGTGTCGTCAGAGTGTGGTATGGCTTATCCCACACCTGGCCATGTCAGTGGCCATGTCACATGTGAGAAATGCATATGGCTTTTATCACAACGCCATTTTGAAGCTATGTGGAACCACACAGGGAGGAATCAAACAGGGTTGTGTTATGTTTGTGTTATGTGTATGTCGTGCACCTAAGCATCGTGCCACAATATACATCACTGTCCAAACACACTTCCTAGCATATAATCCTAGAAAGCTATGCCACAATCGCCCCCCTAGCTGGTGATTAGGTCCCTCTAACACCGGATAGCTGACAAGTATCCATCCTAAGAAGATCATAGCTTGGTCTTCAACCGCACAAGTCCCAATATCCAAAGTCGATAGATCAAGAGGCCGCGTTCAAAAGTAGCCCCATCATTAGTCATTTTCCTGCAATCCATGGCTTTCAGTTGGGTGTCCATGGCATTGAACTCCCTCTAGCCAGATCTTGGATCACTTGTCAATCTCACCATTGTCATGCCCACTACCTCTGTCCAAGGCATCGTGGACACAACTATTCTCCGCTAGGAACCTCCTCAAGTGGCGGTGTTAAGCATCCCATGTGCCACCCCTTTGAGCATTTGTCACACACCAACATGGTTGTGGCACCACCAGCATGGCCACATAGCATGCAACGCAACCCTGCAGGTACGACTGCAAGGTTGGGATCTATCCTCCCATCTACACGTGGAAGGTGACATGGCGCACAATTGCACACATGGTCCTTCCATACCATGCCATCTCAACCCTCCAAAATCAACACTCCTGAAGGCAACACCTCCCTGACCCTTAGAATCACACGTCCTGTTGTGACATCCAAGGTCGTAGGCGCTGTCAGCTGTAGATACACATAGTCCCCAGGGTGGAAACGTCGAACCTCTGGCCGATACCCTCCTCCATGTATAGTGGCATATGTCGTGCACCTAAGCATCATGCCACAACATACATCGCTATCCAACCACACTTCCTAGCATATAGTCCTAGAAAGCCACGCCACAATGATATGGAAATGGTGAAAAGAGGTGAACCCACTCTATCACGTTATATAAGTCAAGCCAATGGCACCTTTGCTAAAGGACTCCACCATACAGACCCCACCCACTCTCCATCTCAAGTACTAGAGTTATGGCGGCGAGAGAGGCCTCGCAAGAGCGCAGGACCCTCAACATCTCCCAAAACAGGCGTGACCTTGAGTCTTGTAACCCATTGCCATACCCAGCTGATGAAAGCCCTTGGCAGGGCCAACCTGCCACTACTAAGTGAATAGGACCAACCCGCTCCAAATTATGCGCCCCCAGCAAGGAGATGTCTGCTGGCAAGGCTTGTTGGTATCCACGAACTGCAGACACTGGCAACAAATCAGGGTACTGCTGCACCAACTGAGCAACATGGCGCAGTGAGACGCGTCGTGCAGTCTCCTCCCTCTCCACATATAGGTAACGTCGAACTCGTACACCTGCCTGCAACACTGCAGCCAATCCAGTGTTGATCCCGCCAAACAAGTCCAGAAGGTATATGCCTTCATCCGGGCACTGCCACACAAGAGGTGTGGTGTCCAATGGCGACAACTGAGGTGATCCTGGTGCAATCACCGCACTCTCCTCCTCTCTTGACGGTACGAGGGCCTCTACCCAAGCTTGTTGCACCTGTCTATCAACAGCCTGCTGCAAATCCTTGCTCGTACCCCACAATGGAGTGTGAGCAACCATGGCAGACAACTCTGCCGTACCATGCATGTCATCTTGCTCTGCTGGAGGTGGCACATCCTCTACATGGGCATTGCCATCCAGCAACTCTCCAGGCCAACTAACTGCAGCTGTGAAGGCTGCTAGTGTTGGCATCTTGCCCCGTTGGGCAGCAGCAACACCCCCAATGAACGTCACAAGGAGCTGTACATGACGACCATCCCCTGACTGCCATCCAGGCCTGTAGGATGCTGACTCCTCCCAAAAATCCAGGGTGAAGCCCATGGGATACAACACTGCCCCACCAACGAGGACATCGTAAGAGACCGCATCTGTCACAATGGCCTTGGCTCGCATCACTGAGCCATCTATAGGATGATCCGGCTGTAGTCTAATGGCCAACTCATGCCGTGTCATGCCCCGAACTTGCTCTGATCCTCCCAGAGATGTTTGTATCTGGAAAGGACAAGGCTCCATATCCGCCTCCATGAGGCCCAAACCTGCAATAGCAGCTCTGCCCAACATCAGTGGCTGAGCTCCTGAGTCCAACAAGACCCGCAGTGGCCGGTACCTCTTGCCTGCCGGTCCACTCAAAGAGCAAATGTCATCCTGGTTGTCTAACAAGATAACTTCAAGTGTCACCATGGCGCGCTCAAAGGCTGGCCTAGCTGGCAGCTCTGTCAACCTGGCAGCTGCAGCTTGCCATGGCGCAGCGGTGGCAGTCTTGACCCTCAAATCCGAGGATCCATCTGCCACTACATCTTCCAGTAACTCCGCAGAAGATGAAGTGGCCTCCCTACTCTCACAGAGTGTTGCTGCTAGTCTGAACACTGCAGCTGGTCTTACCCCTGGCGTCGCAATCATGGTTGCCGAGAATAGTGGGGCCTGACACACAGAGGTGGCTGCCCCCAACAACACACTGGCTGCACTAGCATTGGCAGCAGGTGTCAGTGCTGCACGTGTAGCTCTTCCCAATGGCACAATAATCTCCGCCTCGGTATCCGTGGGGCGAGAATTAGGTGCCATGGATGTCGTCGACACTGTCTCTGCCAAGATGAATGATTGAGGCAACCTAGCCTGACGACTTGCCTCCCCACGTGTGAGTCCAACTCCACCTCTGCACCTCGTGGCTCTGGAACTCGTGCTGCTCCTCGAGTGACGGCTGCAGCAGACTCCACCTGCACTAGTGATAGTGCTGTCCCACACATAAATCCCATGCCTCCCATGTCTCCTCCGTCAGGATGACACTGCTGAGGAGGAACAGGAGGTGGACCCTCAGGTCTTGGAGCTGGTACCACCTGAGCTGTGGCCATGGCAGCAAGCCTTTGCTCTAGCTGCTGAAGCCGGTTGGCCATACCTTGGTCAATGCCCTGACCTCCACGTCCTTGGCCATACTGTGCTTGCCCTCGTCCTGCATCTCGTGGCTGAGCACCTCGTCCTCTTTGAGGTGCTCCACCTCGCCCTCGGCCACCATTGTTCCCTTGGAATTGGCCTCGTCGCAACTCAGGGTGCAAGTCATAACACTGCGCATCTCCATGCCCATACTTGCCACAATGCCCACACTGCAACTGTGCAGGTTATGCTTGTGCCGGCCCTTTGCCACTTTCTGGGCAATCTTTCTTGACATGGGGTCCTCCACATGTCCAACATACCACCCTTGGTTGCTGTTGGCCTGCAAAAGAAGCTACTGGCCTCTACACCTGAGGTCCCCTGTAAGCTCCATGAAATTTAGGTTGGGCAACCTTGCCCCCCTGACCACATTGTTGGGCAGTCCCTTGTACCTGTTGGCTGGCAGCTGCGCCTCATGAAGGTATGTCCTTGCCAAATCCAATGGTAACAACTCGCTCCTCCACCATGTTGAGCTCAATCCGCTCAGCCAGCAGAAACACATCTGCTAATGTGGGTTGGGCTGCTTGTACCTTGGGTCACACTTATCAAGCGCCTCATACGAGTGTAGGCCTCTCGCAAGCTCTCACTGGATTTGCGCTGGAAGTCTTGCAAACTTCGCAGCTTCTCTGTCCGTACGCCTTGGTAATTCGTCCACAACTCCTGGAAGAACTCCACCACCGGGTTGAATCTAGGCACATGTGTTGTAGTTGTGGTAGGAGGAGTAGTAGCACCTTTTGAACTGGTACCACCTGCAGAAGTACCGGCACTACTTGTTCCACTACTAGTGCTGGTAGTGGGAGATATTGGTGTTGATGCAGCTACTGGTCGTGTCGTGCCTCGAGTAATGGAGACGTAGTCAGGTGACCAATACATCATCCACTCCTCAATCTCTGCTTCATGTCCTCGCCTGAACTCGTGGTAATCGTCCATAGGCGGGCCTTCCAAATGCTGGAACAGTCCCTTCCACGCCATGAATGGGGTGAACAGCTGTGGATTGCGCATTTGCTGCAAATCACACCAGCTGTCAAACTCCTGGATAAAGTCATCCAGCTCGATTGTGCCCATAGCTCCAGAGTACCTATGAGGCCCCTTGGTAGCTCCATACATCTCCTCCATGTCGTCCCACAACAATGGCGAATGAAACTGCACACCTGTTGATGAAGCCTCCGAGTTTGTGTCTGACTCTACACTAGTTGAGGGTGGAGGTGAAGGTGGTCTGAAACGAACACCTCGTCTGGTGAACCCACTCTCACTACTACTGCTTGTAGCCGTACTCCCCTCAAAACCCTTGGGTAACTCCGTGATGACACTCACAACCCGCACCTTCCCCACGTGACACTATAAGGCTCTAGTACTAATTCTAATAGTGACACGGGTGAGCACTTGTTGCGGATTAAGGGTCATATCCCAATGGCTAAGGGCACCGGCACCTGCATCCACCGCAAGAACTCATATGGTTGGCTGGTCATCAACCCAGCCTCACCATAGAAGAAACACTGGTGGTCTTGTTGGTCATCACTCCAGCCTCACCACCGACAGCATACTCTAGGATTGACCGGTGATCAAATCCGGCCTAATCCCTATGAAAGCAAGCGCCCACACAAAACCAACATGGCGCACAGTCAAGCATGCAGGTGTGGGGGGGATCCAAACACAAGAAACCAAAACATCAACACCCCCACACCAAAATCCCTCCATAGTGCTGCTCCTGCAGAATACGCCAGCCCAAAAACCCCGGACTGACTGGCCTCCACCAAGAGAGGCTTTGGCAACTACAAGTACAAAGTAATGAAAATAGTAAAGAGAGGGAGGGGAAGAATAGAGGTCCGACCAAGCAAGATCTAATTCTGATCTATGCTATCAACTGCCAGACTTCTCTCAAAGTGCCTCGCTCTGCATGATGGTAAGGTGTGAGAGGTATATCTATATCCAGAAACCTGCCACTAACCTTATCCCAAGCTACAGTAGCTCGCTCTAACCAACCCTCCTCCTCTCTCTGCCAGGTAGAGACAAAACAATATTCCCCTATCTCCCGCTCACTGAACACTAAAGAAAATAAAGGTGGGGTCTGACAGTCTCTCAACTCGAAAGCTTTGAGACGGTTGCGAGTGTCCTCATTGCGAATGACTGCATCTCTTTCAAGCAGAACAAACTTTTCATTGCTAATGAACCCCCGCTCGTGGTTGCCTCGTGTAGAGCGTGTCCGGCTGCAACCATGTCTGATTGCAAAAACTTGTGTAGCTCCTGCTCCTCTGCTCCAGTACACCACAGCCTTGTGGCTGAACACCTTGGTCCCCGGGGTTGTCTTTGGCTGTGTTCCAAGCCTAGCTTCCACCCACTTTGGTATTTCACCTACAGCTGCAGAACTGCTCGCTCCAACAGAGTTCTGACTGTCCAAAGCAATATTGAGGCCCGCAACGCCAACTACAGCAGTTTGTTGTCTATTGCTAATGCCTGACTCCCAGTATGCAATCAACTCGTCCAACTGCTCCCCACTCAAATCAGTCTGAGTTCCTTGAGAAACATAAATCTTGTCCCCTTGTGTGCACAGGCTAAGAGAAGAGACCTGCCCTTCAATTACGTCATCATTTCCCCCAGCCATACAAGGAGAACATCCCTAGATTTGTCTCTCATGTAGACCACAACAGGTTCTAGAAATAAAATTGTGGATCTTTCATAGCACACTCACACTCAAAAGATTCCATAGATTTTTAGCAGAGTCCAAAAAACTAGATAGGTAGATTTCCTCTTTCTCCGGCTATCCCCCCAAAAACTGAGTCAAACGGAGTCCATTTGACAAAGATATGACCAATTAGGCTCTAAATCATTTAAATTAGATCAAAAGGGCTTTTTCTTTTTCTTTTTTTTCTTTTTTTTTCTTTTTTTGGTTTTCAAATTTAAAATTCAAAGTTACACCCAAAATATCTGGTAACTGGTTCCCGGTTCCCTAAGTTCTATATGGTTTCCTAGGTTCCCTGGCCACGTGCCTGCCGTTC
Organism: Takakia lepidozioides; assembly: GCA_030704615.1. Lineage (NCBI taxonomy): Eukaryota > Viridiplantae > Streptophyta > Takakiopsida > Takakiales > Takakiaceae > Takakia > Takakia lepidozioides. The sequence continues at coordinate 28,338,475 of CM060734.1, forward strand.
CCCTCCATTTCATTTGAGTTCAACAGCTCACCATGCTTTGGAATCCCAACCGTCTTCTACCACAAACCGTGGTGACGATGGAGGTTGTGAAGCTCATTTCCCCTTAGCAACATCTCACCTTGGCACCCTCACAATTTTCATTGAAGTAAAGCTGGCAAGCAAGTTCCTGCAAAGCCTTTCAATGATCATTCACAGCCGGCTACCCATCTGCTTGCACGTTCAAGCTGCGTCCCTGGAGTTCTCACATGGCACTGTCTCAACTCAGCAACGCATGTATGAACATGGTAGAGAATATAAGCCAGAACACACAGCTCCATGCCATGTGGCCCCCCATCTGCTCAACTAGTCGAATACGGCTCATCACGGCACTATTACAGACCGGCACCTTTGCCCACTCACGGATCTTGCATTTCTTGACGTTCCCCAGCTCGAGGCTTTGCACAAATTGCCCACTGTTTGTAGGCACACCAACGCTGAAGAAGCTTCCATTTGGACTCTACCAAGGCCCTACTGCTTGTCGAAGTTGCCTTATGTAGTAGCTGATTGTCTGCGAAACACAGGATGTCCACAAGTGCGCCAACGGCATCATACTCTCCGAGTGTATGTCAAGCTAACTACAAGTCTGATCACGGGCCTGTCCCCCAAGCGTCACGCCCTGATGCTTTGCTCTCTGCATAGTACTTTATTATTGTGCAAATGCTCGAACTGCTCAGCATTTTTAACACGGCTCCAGCCTCCGAGCTACCTCTTGCCGTTCTCCAGCTCTCAGCTTACTTATATGTGCATTTGGACGTTGTTCCCAGCTATGCCCGCCCTATGTTTTGCAAGCAGTTATCAGAGAAAGACTTCACACGGTTTTCGCTGTAGCCCCTCCTCTCTTCTCATAATGGGGACTGCCTTCAGCATGTGTACTCCACGATCACTATGCTCCACAATCCACCTCGAGGTCCAAAGCCTCGGGCAAAACAAAACAAGTCTTACCCAAGAAAAGAAGTTTACCGTCAACAACTACAAGCTGATTTGTCTGCACAACTGCAGCTCCTTCTTTGTATATACAGAGCCTACGAGGCTGTCCAAGCCTCCATCTCGCCTCTTATTTGGCATCTTGTGTGCCTCCCGTGCACAACATTGTACCGGACTACAAACGAAACAAGCAACAATGACTTTTATCTTAACCACTCATTACGAGTTGTGCTTTCCCTACTTCAAATATCATCGACATAGTGCTAACATAAAAGAAATCTATCTAGCTTAGCACTACCAAAACTAGACATGTCATCTCTCTCGAGTGATAAGAGAACTAAAATCACATTGTTGACACAAGAACATGAAATACAACACCATCACTCGTTAAACTAAGAGTCGAGCCAGGGGCACCCCAAGCTATGGGGACTCCACCCCACAACATCATATTCTCCCTTCATAAGCACACTTAGATTCTAAGCAGTGAAGGAGCTCGGTTGTGCAGGCTCAACTCGAGAGAGATGAGCCGCACAACTGACGCTCTCGTGAAGATAGGATGGTTCAGGTGTCAAGCTAAACTTGACACCTGACTTAACACTTGAACTAAATCCAAGTGTTAAATACAAATAACTAGCTTTATTCTAGTTAGTTTCACATTGTGTTTATTTAACTTGACACCCTCCTAGATACTAACCACCTTGCTGGTCCTCTCTTTCCAGAACCTTTTCACTTTAAAAACTCAAAAGCACAACAATAAAGAAATATATATATGATCCTATGGATCTATGGCCTAAGAGGCATTCTCACTCTTAGCTTTTAAGGAAGTTTCCTTCTCCTTAACACATGTACACGTCATATGACTTCAACCCACAATGGAGTCATTGCTCCTTTAACAAATGAACATTTCTCTCTCAACTAAGCTCTCCTCTTTCCTTAGAGGGTTATTTTTTCACATATAAGAGAGAGCCTCTCATGGGCCTGTCTTGCAAACTCAAATGGAATTGACAAACATCAAAGCAAAGTAAGGTAAGTGGTTTATCAACCTTAAGAGCAATGTGAGCTTGGGATGCTCTAGTGGCTCGATGGTGTGGCTCTTGTGAGGCCCTTTCTCTAGGTGCATGTCAACATTGTCCACCCATAGCTCTCTATTCGTCCCAAGTCTCTCCATTCTACTCTCTAGTGATCACAAACTTCCTTCTTTATCAAAGCAAATGGCCTCAAGGCCCACAATGAGCTAGCTTCCTCGCCTTAGCTCTCAAATAAACACTCCTTCCTAACTAGGGAGCTTCAAGCTCCACTCCCTAGGACCTAGGCTCCCTCTAGCAAACTAAACTACAACAAAGCAAGAGCAAAGCAAAGAAATGAACTAGGTGAAGAAACAAGGAAGCCTTGCCCTTCTTTTATCAGTTTTTGGGGCTCTTAAAATATTGTAGGATAGTCTTAAACTAATATAAACTAGAGGGAGATATAATTAAAAAAAAACTACTAAAGTTCAGTAAACAAATAGTTGGATGGAACTCATCCGGGAAACCGGTCAAAGGGATTTTCCTCATCCTGTTTGACCGCTAGGTGGCGGTTATCATCCGCTCAACCGTTTAAGGCGAATTTGAGTCTTTTCCTCCAATTAAATCCATAGAAAATCATTTAATGCGGTTATCGCAAGTGTCGTAGCCTTGTAATTTGGTGCCGTTGATAACCTTAACCATAAATCACAAAACTTGGTGATAAATTATGATTAGGTGCTCCATAATTGCTTGTAAATCGTCAGGTCGAGCGGAGTTAAAAAACCAATTCCAAATGCTGTTCTCCGTGGATCCCGCCGCGTAGGTAGTTTGCTGCTTCCCTGGAAATTCTCCTAATGGTGATGCCCCTGGAGTCTTGGATCCTGCCCCTTGATCTTGAACCCCCAGAAGTCACCTCCAACTATCCATTCGCACCGTTGACTGGCCACGCTCTGTTCCGAAGTCGTCCGTTCCGCAGTTGTTCCGATCCACCGTCCTGTTGTTGTTGCGATATTTCATCACTATACAATGTCATATTTCTAATTTGCCAAGTGCTGTCACCGTGTGGACCTACTGGATAAGTGAAGGGGGAGAATAGAAAGATCGCAACCCGTCCTTACAGTCGCCCTTGTACAGTTCAAACAATTCCAAGTTGCTGCTAGTTGTACCGTGTTGGTAGCCTACTATGCTGTCCTTGCAGCTTTCCTACTGTCGTTTTGACGCCAGAATGCCACTCGATGCTCGTCTCAGACTTAATCTAATTCCTAAGTGCTTCACCAACGGTTCCCAAATAACTAACAACTTGTGATAATTTGGCAGCACAATGTCGAAATTGCATGATCCCCTGTATCTGTGCGACATGATCAACATTTGCTTCTAAGCTTAAAACCTGAAAAAATTGGCGATAGCTTCGCCGTAATATAGAAATCCTTCTTTATAAACTATAAATGGCTCCAAGGCCCACGAGGTGTGGGGCTAGAAGCCAACTCTAGCTCCCATAACATAATGCTCTCTACCATTAGCAAGCTCGAGCTCTACTTGCTAGGACCTAAGCTCCTCAAGGACCTATGATGCTAGATTCCAACTCTAGCTCCCACCAAAAAGAAACAAATGCTCAATGGCATGCAAGGTATGGGGCTAGAAGCCAACTCTAGCTCCCACAAAATAATGCTCTCTACTACTAGCAAGTTCGAGCTCTACTTGCTATGACCTAAGCTCCTCAAGCAACTATGGTGCTAGATTCCACCTCTAGCTCCCATGAAAACATACAAAGCAAGAACAAAGCAAAAGGAAAGCAAGAAGTGAGGAACAAGGGAGCATTGCCTCTCTTATATACTACTTTTGGGGCTAATAAAAAACTATGAAATAATGATTAAACTACTCTAGTCAATTGGGAAACTTATTGACCAAATAAGGACAACTAATAAAATATGAGCCATGGATGGATGGATTTCATCCAATAGGATGGATGTCATCCAACAGATTTTATCAAATTGGATAATTGTTATCCAACAGAATTTTATCCAATAAATTTCATCCACATGATGGATGATTGTTGGCATTGCCGCTTGTGCTGGATGGATGAAGTTCTCCGCTCATCCTCCAATCTCCCTTGGCTGTTCCCGCCAATCAAATAATGAATGAACGTTTTAAAATAGGTCACCGCGAGTGCTCCTTGTCTCATAATTCGGTGCCGCTACAAACATTAACCGAAAATTCCTAAATTTTGTGGATAATTTAGGTAAGGACCTCTTGGCATCCTGGTAAATCCTTGGGCTAATCAGAGCATTCTAACTCTATTTTATCGACGTACTCTTTGCGTCCCATCGTTTTGAAAGACTACAGCTTCCGTGGAGTATCAAACTTGGTGGGTATTTCTCCGGGTCTTCGACCCTGCCACTGACTCCCCGACTGTGGGGGATATCTCCTTCTGTTTCCACTTTTCTAACTAATGTCATGGTTTTGGCACCCAAATGTCCAAACTGTCTACCTAAAGATAAAAAATGATCGAAAAATAAATATATACCTAAATATGCATCTACAGAGAGGAACATAGGGAGAGGGATAGAGGGAGAGGGACAGAGGGACAAGAGGGAGAGGGACAGAGGAGAGAGAGAGAGATGACCAAAAAAAAAAAAAAAATGTGGAGGGGGGGAGTGACTGGGCAACAACTGCTCTCTCCATCTCTCTCCATATCCTCATGCAAGAAAAAAAACCCGAAGGTTGGGGGGGGGGGGGAACCGAGCAGTAGTAGAGTCTGCTGATGCTAAGTCCCCCCCTCCCCCAACCTTCTGTTATTTTTTTTTTTTGTGAGCAGCACAAAAGAGAGGGAGAGAGAGGGGGGGGGGGGGGGGGGGGGCAAAGAAAGAAAAAGAAAAAAAAGTGGGGGATACCCCCTAGTGTCCCATCCCCTGTCCCTATCCCCTCTCACTGCCCTTTAACTCAAACAAAAAGGCAGCGTTTCCTAGCGATCCCCATCCGTCGCAAGAAAAAAACTCGTCGCAACCCCCTCTGCGACGTCCCGCCGTCGCATATCCCCCGCGCCCTTGGGCCCCCCCTCTTCCCCTTCATGCCTCCTTGCGACGGCGGGGCATCGCAAAGGGGGATTGCGACGTTTTTTTTTTCTTGCGACGGATGGGGGTCGCTAGGGGGCAACGTCCGCGCGTCGCAGCCTGGCCCTGGCGCTAGATCCAGTTCGTTGGCGATGCGCGGGCGTCGCAAGGTGGCACGCCGGGACGTCGCAAAAAAAGGCCGCGGGGTTGGCGTCGCACGCTCAGCGTCGTGCCGCGCGTGGGGGTGTGGCTGGCGTCCCTAACCCCCCCCATTTGCTGTAGTGACTTCTTGGGATCATCCCGAGGCATATGGCTTAGCGGAGAGAGTTGTTCAGACAGTCAAGAGGGGTTTACGCAAGTACAGTTTGCAGAAGGGACACCTGGGAGATTGGGACCTTCAGTTGCCTTGTTTGGCAATGGGCTATAGATTCAGCAAACAAGCGTCATTTGCCTCCTTGTCACCTTACTTTCTTCTCTTTGGCGAGAGCCAGATTTGTCTGCATCTATTCGCAGGGAGGCTACAGTAGTCCTCAACCTTGATGATCCGAATGTGTGGACACAAACATGTGACCAACGGACAGAGTTGTTCAAAAGAGTCATGCCTATGGCTTTTGAGAACCTTGCTATTGCCCAACATCGAGACACGTTGAGGTATGTGTCATGGTTTTGTTTGAGATTAGTTAGAAATAATTATTTCTAGCTAATTAGGACTTTATACAATTATATTTATATTTTGTGGGCATTGGGACTTCATTTGGTTCCATGTACCAAGTGAGGTGACGAACCTCACTTGGGACGTGGAGAGGTTATCTCCACGTGAGACGTAGGCAGGCTCGTCTTCTTCTAGCTGAGCCTTCCGAGGCCTCTCTCGCCGCCATAGCTCTAGTACTTGAGATGGAGAGTGGGTGGGGTCTGTATGGTGGAGTCCTTTAGCAAAGGTACCATTGGCTTGACTTATATAACGTGATAGAGTGGGTTCAGCTCTTTTCACCATTTTCATATCACTAGAAGAACACCTGCTTACATCTATGAGTGCAAGGTGTTAGTATAGTTAGCACTTGTGTGTTGAAGAGAGCTTGCTAGAGAGCTTATGGTTACAAGGTGTTGCAGGATTTGCAAATAAAGTCCTTGTGGTGTTTATGCACAGGTGGAGAAGAGCTCCAATGCAAAATTAGAGAGCTGGTGAAGCTAGTTCTTGTTCTGCAAGTTGTTGCAGGGTTTCAGGAGTTCAAGAAGAGCTCGGGTGTTGACCAGGCAAGTGGCACATGTGTGGAGCATGTTTTTAGCTTGTGGGGGTGTTGATCGGCTTTTACTCACCCATCCCTTCGCTATCCGAGGTGGAAACTCCAAGATAGAAGAGTTGGATATCTCTAAGCACTTAGCCTGCTCAGAACAATCAGTCATGACCTACAACTAGTGTATCATGGGGGTACTTCCTATTTGTATTCCTTCTCACATTCATATTAGCAAGTTACCTTACTGTCTATGTTTAAGTATCAGATTGCTTCAGCAATCTGCCAGGTTCCAATCACTCATCCATTCATTCCACAGCTTCACTCAGGTCTCTCTACACAGTGTAAGTATGGAATATGTATCAGATTAATATCTATCAAGTATCAGACCGAAGCCATGGTGTCTCTAATCTGCTCTACAGTATAACTCTATAGCTTGCATTCATCAAGCATCAACAGATCGTGTCTCCTCCTCCATTGCTCTCTCCATCCCTCGGCTCCAAATCGTCTTTCTCTTCCTGATGACCAAGTCGTTCTCCCCCCCAAGAAGTGTCCCCCTGTTGCTGCTACTCTGCCTAATCTATCTGCAAGCTGTTCTAACCGCCTAACTAACTAACTGTCATTGAAGACAGAATGCACGTTCCATCTGCAGATGTTGTTCCCACACAGTCGTTCCCTGCCAATAATAACCGTTCCCTGTGAATGTTGTGACGGTTGTGCCGCACTGTACCGGGCTGTGACTGTGCCGAGCTGTGACTGGCTATGTCGGACTGTGTCAAGCTGTGTCGGGCTGTGTCGGGCTGTGATAGGCTGTGATAGGCTGTGTAAGGCTGTGACAAGTTGTGTCAAGCTGTGTCTAACTGTGTAAGATTGTGACTGACTGTGTAAGCCTGTCTACCACCCCTAAGGCCTGTATTAGTCTAAGTCTACCATCCGTAAGTCTGCACAAAAATTAAGGGTACCCCACAGAACCCGTAAAACTGTGTAAGTTCCAGACGGCCCTCTAACATTATCCCTCCCCCTCTCAAAAAGCTGTGTCATCACGGTTTACTGGTTAGGATCAGCAAACCTTTGTGAACAAGCACCTTTCTGTCGGTGAGAGTTCCGTGGAAGGCTCTGTGTGCGAGCCCGAGCCCTGTCGCTATGTATGGGATGGAACTGAAGGTATCACCCAATGATTCTCAGACTTGGAATAAGTCTGAAATCGCATCTGCATCTTTTGCTGCTCAATGTGATAGCGTGAAATGAAACAAGCAGCATAGTATAGTCCACAACCCATGACCAAACTAGGTACCTCCTTGGTCTGGGTGTAGATGTACCCATGAACAATCTGGAAGGCAATTAATTCCTTCAGCATGGTGTCTACCTCAGACCAGTACCTTGCAAAATGGTGATCTTCAATGGGTCGGTTATACGGAAGAACCTTAGTCCGAGTTGTCACTGGCAACCAAATGCGCATGATCTGGTAATAGTGTGCCAAAGTCTTTGGAGGACTGAATTCTTTCCAAGCCAAATCCATAACAATGGGAATTTGGTTGAAGGGCATAATCATAGCCCAATTGTACTCAAGTGCAGCAGGAGTCTTAGGTGGGTTAAAAGAAGCATCCCCCCAAACCTCAGATTGCTGCAGTGTCATGGTATCAACAGTGTCGACATGCTGTGGTTGCTGTGATATTGGCGCCACTGTCCCTCCTGTTGTTGACAAGTCCTGCACCTCCTATGATGAAGATTGGAAAATCAGAGTCTTCGCGTGCAAATAAGTAGCCATAAGCTGTTCCTCAGGAACAAAGGTCATTTTGTCAATGTTGATGCTCAAGTCATCAACTTGAGTCTGCAGTCCTTCCACATTATCCTGCAACTCAGTTATCTGACGGTAGACATTGTCTATAGTGGTTGTGGCAATGTTCTGTACCCGTAGCCTGAGATCATTCATCTCCTCTTGGGTGAGCTTTCTTGGTGCCTTCCCTTCCACCGGCCCTTGTGTTAACCACTCTTGCAAAAGATGATTATCCACCAAATCTTGTGTAGCACCCCGGAGATCCTGCTCCTCCTTGAGTCTATATGTTTGCAACTGCTGCTGTAAACTCTCCATGCGCTTTGCATGAGGTTCAACCAAAGCTACATAGGCAGCAGATAGATTATTGGCTTCCTTCCAGGCCTTGTTAGTCACAGAAAGCTCATTCTTTCGTGCAGTGAGTGTTTGCTGCAACTCAAGGATGTACCTGTCCTTCTGGGCATCAATCTGACTGTACTGTTGAAAGGTGTCCTCATTGCGATGGATAGTAGCCTTCAAGTCAACAATGAGTTTCGCTTGTTCCACTGACTCAGCCTCCACCATTAAACATCTCTTAGCTTGATTCTTAATTTCTAATGCAGTCAGCTCCAGAATAGTTGTTAGTGTGGCACATTGGATGGTCATTTTCTGATGAACTGCCTTCAACTCTGTATGAAGCAACTTCACTTCCTGCAATTTGTCCTCATGCTTCACCTACAACTGGTATAGCTGTTGCTTGTGTACTTCATGCAACCTCCTGCTCCAGACCTGCTTCAATCATGTTTTCCTTCGCAAGCTGTAGAGCAGATTGAGCGTCCTCCAACTCTTTCTGCAACTTAAGGTTGGCCTCCACATCCACCTTATTTGCACACTCAGTGGCAATTATTGCCTCAAACTCTTGCTTGAGCTCCTCCCTCAACGTTGCCAATTGTGTGGAAGGAACAAGAGATTTCACATAGGTGCCTAACAAATTAAGTGTCATGCTTATGGAACTCATAAGCATGGCCTGCTGTGGGTCTTCATGGAGAACTTGCGCTGTTCTCCCTGATCATCCACAGTTCGATGTTTCACAAACCAGTCAGGCCATGATCCCATAGGATCTACTTCTCGAGCAATCTCATCCTCCACAGGTGCTGCAGTTCCCTTGTACTCTACCCCTTTAACCTCCGCCACAGGTTTGGGCATAACTTGCACAACAGGGATTTCCCTGGGCAGACTCTGCATCTTTGGTACTATTGGTTCTCCGACCATGCCAGAGTTTTCATATAGAAGGTCACCCTTCTCAATTTCTGCCACTACCTGCTCTGTAGTGGGGATGTCCAACCCCTCTCCCTCCACAACAAGAGGCTCCGGTGTGACAACATGTACAATCTGAGTTACCCCTGGGGCAACCGGGTCAACTGGCTGTGGTGGCTGTGGTACTGAGGTAACTTCTTCCTCCCTCTCCAAAGGCCGTGCTCCTAGCAATAAAAGCCCCCTGTGCTGCTGCTCCTCATTTTGCACAAGAGCTATGGAAACATCATCTTGTGGTTTCCTTGTAGCTAGTGGATCTGTCACTACAGGCATCCCGCTTCTGTCTCTTGGACCGGTGCTGCCCCTCCAATCCCTCTTCACCTTGTGAAGAGCCCTGCTCCTCAACTGTAGTTATGGCTGTCTCAAACAGTCCCATCACCTTGCGTTCTCGCGCATCAAGCAAACAAGAGTCAAAGATAATTTGCGCAATTATTGGGCCAGACACAATGATTGGGGACTTAGCAGTAGTATTTTGTAACCACTTCATCTCCTCCACCAGACCATTGTACATCATCTCCGCCCAAGCTACATCCTCTCCTCTCAAGGCTTTCAATACCTCCTCCGTGAAAGATCTGCTAAGGTACTGTTGGTTTTGTTTCATGGCAAACAGAATGTTCAGTATTTGGCCAATTTCCCTCAACCCTGGATACTCGGCCTTGGTGTAGGTGAATCTCTGGTTCCTAAATAAACTCGTTTCTTGGAACAGGTCCCCTATTTGCAGTCTTGCCCTGTGCTCATCCACGTTCACATGACCAGACGGCAAATCAAACAGTTGTCGCAAATACTGCGGAGTAACCTCTATATCTACTCCCTTCACCTGGGTAACTCCTGTCCGAGGCTCAAAGTTCTGGATGAATTGGATCATCAACCCCCGATGATGCAAAGACCACTCTTTGCGTAGCAACCTCTCCAATCGCAGCTCCTTCAGCAGCTGCACTGCCTACGGTGTAGCGATTGACTGCTTCTGTAGAATCGTCGTGCTATTCACCCTGAGATCCTCCATTCCTCTAATTCTCTTCATCCCGAACAAACAAGAAGGCCTTGTTTGGAATAGCTGTAGGAAAGCTTGCAGGGCGTAAAGCATAAAAGTATGGTTGGCACAGAATGGAACAAGTAAGTGAGTGTAAGCCTGTGAGGCTTGCAAATAGTGAATGAGAGAGAATGTACTTTCAACCCGTCCGTCCTTGCACCACTGCGTAAGAAGTAGAGCTAGCGTATAGTCTGTGATATCCGCCATAGCTACAAAGCTATAGCTTTGATTGCCCCTCCCTTCGAGACGTTGGTTATCCGAAGCAACCCCTACTCTTCCGCTCATAACCTTTTTAATTTCTTGTTCTTGTTTCTTGAATGGAACCACTTGCATAAAATTCACGTTCCTGATTGGTCATTGCCTCCTTGGGTAACTTCTCAATTTTACCCTCATCCGTTCACATTCCAACTTGAAATGCCCACTAGGACTGCACATGTGGCAAAGGTCCCCCTTTGCCGGACGTGTAAAGGGTTCCGTTACCTGCCCTCTGGATGCATTAATGGGCCCGTAATTAGTTTCGGCTGATGTACCGGGTAGGTACTTTGACGGCCCTGTTTGTCTTTTTGCATTATGGCGCCCGCTATTGCAGTACATGCAATGCGGAGTGCTTTGCCCCATTGGCCACGTGTTTGAATTCAAACACACCGTCTCCCTCTGTCCACGTGGCACATTCTCCGAGTTTGACTTCCAAACTGCATTTACACTCACCGGTCACTTCCCTGACGTTAACCCGCGTCCACCTGTCACTGACCCTATGGACTGTGCAACTTGTGTGGGCTGTGTTGGGCTGTGACAGGCTGTGTCAAGCTGTGGTGAGCCGTGATATGTTGTGTTAAACTGTGGTGGGTTGTGATGGCTGTGTGAACACCCGTGTTTTCTGCTATGGCCATACACATTCGGCTTTACGACAAGTGTTTCATGCTCCGTTGGTGTTATTGATGTAGTCTGTGACTGCATCTGTGTTTCAAGATGCAAATCATGTTGCAATAGTCTATCATGGATACCACTGTATCCCTTCAACTTATTGGCATTGACTCTACCAAACATCTCTTTGTTAATGGTTTGTAACATGGCTGTGTTGTTATCATACATCTTCTGTATGACATAAGGTCCTTTCCATGGTGACTTGAGCTTAGAAGCTTTAATCTTTCACTTCTTCTGCAACCACAGTACCAAATCACCTATCTTAAAAGTCTTTAATTTCCCTTCATCAAACTGATCATTCCTCTTCAACTGAATTCTGGTCATGTTATCTGTTGTATCAGCACGTACTTCTTCCACATGATATAATTCATGTTTCCTTACTTTGATTGAATCCTCCAATTCCATTCTCCTTCCCCATTCAGTTCTCATAGTAGGTATAAGTATTCCACTGGAAGTAAAGCTTCCATACCGTAAACTAATTGGAATGGTGTATACTTGGTGGTGACTTTATATGAAGTCCTGTATGACCACAAAGCTGTCAACAACTTTGTATCCCAGTCTGTTCTGTTTGCATTGACTATCTTAGCCAAGATAGTGCATAGTATTTTGTTGGTGGCCTCTGCCTGCCCATTGCCCTGTGGGTAATAGGTTGTACTCTTCTTGTGCACAATCATGAACTCTTTAGTCAATAGTTCTATGGTCTCCTTAATGAAATGACTTCCCTGGCCACTGATAAATTCCAGGGGACAGCCAAATCTCGTAAGTATGTTCTCATATAGGAACCTTGCTGTGGACTTAGCTGTGTTGTCCCTTAGAGCCTTAGCTTCTACCCACTTTGTAGTATAATTAGTGGTTGTGATTATATACTTGTTCTGTGTATTCCTGGCTGGTGGATTAATTGGTCCAACAAAGTCTAGTCCCCATTTCTGGAATGGTTCAGTAGGCATCATAGGATGCAAAGCCATCTTCCCAGATCTTTGCAACGGTCCTAGCCTCTGACACTCATCACAACTCTTGCAATACTTGTGTACATCCTTGAACAAAGTAGGCCACCAGTAACCTACAAGTAGTATTTTTCTACTGGTAGTCTCCTCTCCAAAATGACCTCCAGCCACTCCTTTATGAACTTCTTTCAAGACTTTATTTACTTCATGGTGGTACAAGCATCGCTTAAGAACTCCATCAGGTCCTAGCTTATACAATCTTCCACCTATCATAGTGTATGGTAGAGCTTTGATAGCTATTCTTTTCCTCTGCTCTTTCCCATAACTGGGTGGGCACTGACCATGAGTAAGGTAGTATCTGATTGGCCACTGCCAATCTAACCAATCATCTGCACTTCCCTGCACCTCCACTGCAAATAAACTCGCATCAGGCAGTTGGTCGTCTACTCCCGTAGCGGGCTCCCCTGTTGATAGCCGTGACAAGTGATCTGCCACAAGATGCAAACGGCCAGGCTTGTAAACAACTTCGAATTCAAACTCGTGCAAGATTATCAACCATCTTGCTATCTTACCACTTATCAAAGGCTTGTTCACCAGATAAATCAAAGCCCGATGATCCACATAAAACATAAACTTTCTTCCCAATAGGTAATGCCTGAATTTCTTGACTGCATAAATCATTGCCAAAGCTTTTCTTTCAGTAGTGCTATAGTTCCTCTCAGCACTGTTCAACAATCTGCTAGCATAATACATAGGTGAATCTATGTTTCATGTGACATTTTGGGCTAACACAGCTCCCAATGCTTCTCCTGAGGCATCACAGTGTACATGAAATACCACATGCCAATGCGGGTTAATCAGCACAGGTGTAGTTGTTACTGACAATGTAAGTGCCTCAAATTTCTGTTGACATTCAGTTGTCCATGCAAACACTGCATCCTTCTTCAAAAGCTTGCTCAATGGAGCTGCCATCTGTGCATACCGTTTGACAAACCTTCTATAATAAGTAGTTTGTCTAAAGAACCTCCTTAGACCCTTAACGTTACTTGGTGGTGGTGAGGCTTTGATAGCCTCTGTCTTTCTAGGATCCACAAGCAGTCCCTTCTTACACATAATGTGTCCCAGTAGCACCCCTGAGTTCACACAGAAAGTACACTTTTCTGGATTTAGACCAAGACGTCTCATCCTGCAACTGGCCAAACATAACTCCAACTTTTGCAAGTGCTCATTCTTAGAGCTATACACACTAAAGTCATCTAAGAACACTTGCATGAAATCATCCACATACTCATGGAAAGATTCACTTATCACTCTCTGGAAAGTTGCTGGTGCGTTACAAAGTCCAAAAGGCATGACTTTGTATGCATAAACACCCCAGTCTGTGATGAAAGCTGTCTTTCCCTAGTCTTCTTCCGCTACTTGCACTTGGTTATACCCACTGAAACTATCCATGAATGAGTACATCTCATGGCCTGCCACAGTGTCCAGTACAACTTCTGTAAATGACAAAGGAAATGGATATTTCTTTGTACAAGCATTCAACTTCTTATAGTTCACACAAACTCTCAGTTTGCCATTCTTCTTGGGAACTATCACAATGGGTGATAGCCAAGTTGTATACTTTATCGGGTATATGAACTTAGCCTCAACCAACTTCTTGATCTCTTCCCCAACCTTCTGTGCATAGTTGGGATTCATCCTGTACCTTGCCTGTTTGATTGGTACTGACCCTGGTTCCAGTTCAATCTTATGCTGGCACATCTCAGGTGGTATCCCCTTTAGATCTTTAGAGCTCCAAGCAAATACATCTTTGTATTTGATAAACAAGCTCTTAGCTTCCGCAAAGAATTCTGGCTCCAAATCAGCCCCTACTTTCACCATTCTTCGTTCCTCCTCAGTTCCCACATTCACTTCTCTTACCTGCTCTTCAGCTGTGATTGTCCATCCAGCCGCTACTTCATCCTAAATACTCACAGTGGCTGGTTCTTCTAGGATTTCTATTTCTCCCTCTCTTTCTTCATAGAAATGTGGTGGGTAACTACTTGTTTCCCCCTCAATTGGTGTTGTTGTTACTGCACCACAACAGATACCTTTAAAGCAACTCAGGCCTCCCAGTTGCATTTCTGCAACCTGCTCCCACTCTGGGTGTGCAGCAAACAGGGTAGCTTCCTGCTCCTCATCAAGTCCTCCCCTCCAGTCATACTCTCTGACTCCACGAGGTCTTCTGGTAGCAGGTAGCCTACTAGATTTCTTAGTGGTGACCTGTATCTTGTGCTTCCCATCATGCACAGTCAGTAACTGGGAATTCCAGTCATGGAATACCCTGGCCTGTTTCAGCCATGGTCGACCCAGCAATAAGGAGTAAGCTTCCATGACATCATCCATTTTCAACACAGTCACTGTGATCTTAAAGATCATCTTCTGAATCTGTATCTTAACTCCTCTTATCAAGCCTAATGGCTGTACACTCCTTTGATCTGCCATTGTTACTGTGAATGGAGCTGGTTTCATGTTACTTAGACCAAGCTTCTGCCTTAATTGGTCTGTCATAATATTCTCTCTTGAGCCTCCATCTATCAGTACATCAGTCAAGTCTGTGCTTCCAATTCTCAATTGGATTACTGGCATAGAATCATCAAAGTCCATGACTGTTTCTCGCCCTTCAGGCTTCACATTATAACTGGTCACCTTACTATTCAGGTCTGTGTTCTCTGTCACATGAGCAATCTGATTGATTGCTTGATACAACCTATGTCTACAATGGGGTGCCACAGCCAATAGCTGCCCAATTATGATCTCAGCTTTGGTCTGGCATATTACTTCAGCCAAAGTCCCTTCATTATCCCACACTTGTGAAGCCTCTTGCTTCACTTCCTCTTCACCTTCTTCATCTTCTCTTTCAGAGTCAGAAGAATTTGCCATAGGGATATCAGTATCCTTTTGTATTTCCCTTATGGTATCAGCCACTTCCTTGTGCAGCTCCTTCTCATCTCTCCAAGCCTCATCATCTTCAGGCAAATCACTGCCATCTTTATTAACATCTTCTTCCTCATCCACTGGAGGTATTAGTTTAGCTTTGCTTCTGGTAACTATCATTGTACTTACTTCTGGTACAAAACATGGCCTAACCATGTGAGCTGCCACCACTGGGCCCTCATTCACAGGAGCTCTCATCTCATTTTGGGGTCTGATCCAGAATGGATAGGCTGCTTTGCGATGTCCTGCCTGGTTACAATAGTAATACAGTTCTTCACCATTGGGTCCTCACCCTTGGTCTAGTCTGGGATTATTTCTATAATCCTGATTCCCTGGCTGGTAATTCCCCCTTGGATTACTCATCTAACTCAACTGAAGTGGTGTTGGAGAGTCTGAACTCTCCGTTGGCTCTGCCACATCTTCCTCTCCTTCTTTGTCTTGTGATTCAGATTCTGGAGTTCCTGCTTTTGGTGTTCCATGCCAACTCTGATCAAAGATTTCTGTCAAATCTTTAATCCAAGGATGTACCTCAGATCTTTCCCCTTGTGGCTGATCTTCTTCCTGTATCAAATCCCTTAATCTTTCTTGTAAATAATAAGAAGGAGTGGCATCCAACTCTGGTTCTTCCGGTATGGGTGATGTACTCTCTGGTCTTAATGGTGTGAGAGGTCCAGATGATTCCCCTATGTCTATTCCTCTCTCCCAAAGATATGGATAATTAGTTTTCAAATATTTTTTTTTTTTTGCTGAATATCTGTGGAGTCTAGCTTCTTTTTCATCATTCATGTCCCATGTCTTTCATATCTTTAATGAGGCAATAACCAAAACTCTCTTCTGTAGTATCTCTCATATATGCCTGGATTTCTTTCAAGCTTTAATGCACCCTTGGCTATACTAGAAGACTCCGTTACCATATAACCATATGGCAAGCACGTCTGGAAAGTTGTTCTTGGTGTAAGTTTGATCCACAGGATATCCTTAGGAATCCAATTCTTTACCAGTACAAGTTCTTCATGCATATGAGTGTAAACATTCACTTTCCGTTCCTCCCAGCTTTCAAACTCCACTCGTTTAATGGATAGCAATGCTATCACATAAACCAGTGTTGGTAACCAACTTGCTCTCCCTCTACAGGCCACTTGATGAATCTTTATCACTCCCTTCTCCAGACCCCACTCAGGATCAGCATCATGCACTCTCTTAAGAATGTTTTCTTTGCAACCGTCTGGCAATTCCAAGAATCTCTGAAAGAATTGTTTGGACAATATTTCTTTCTCAGTTCCACAGGGAATTTGTTTCACATCAAATCTTTGATTCTCCAACCACCATGATCCCACCACATGCCTGTCACATCTGGTTGTTCTCGACTCAGTTCCCCGGTATGGTCGCCAAATGTCGAGCGGCTTTTACTCACCCATCCCTTCGCTATCCGAGGTGGAAACTCCAAGATAGAAGAGTTGGATATCTCTAAGCACTCAGCCTGCTCAGAACAATCAGTCATGACCTACAGCTAGTGTATCATGGGGTGTACTTCCTATTTGTATTCTTTCTCACATTCATATTAGCAAGTTACCTTACTGTCTATGTTTAAGTATCAGATTGCTTCAGCAATCTGCCAGGTTCCAATCACTCATCCATTCATTCCACAACTTCACTCAGGTCTCTCTACACAGTGTGAGTATGGAATATGTATCAGATTAATATCTATCAAGTATCAGGCCGAAGCCATGGTGTCTCTAATCTGCTCTACAGCTCCAGGTCGTCTTTCTCTCCCTGATGACCAAGTTGTTCTCCCCCCCAAGAAGTGTCCCCCTGTTGCTGCTACTCTGCCTAATTTATCTGCAAGCTGTTCTAACCGCCTAACTAACTAATTGTCATTCAAGACAGAATGCACGTTCTCTCTGCAGATGTCGTTCCCACATAGTCATTCCCTACCAATAATAACTGTTCCCTGTGAATGTCGTGACGGCTGTGTCGCACTGTGTCGGGTTGTGACTGTGCCGAGCTGTGACTGACTGTGTCGGCCTGTGTCGGCCTGTGATAGACTGTGATAGGCTGTGTAAGGCTGTGACAAGCTGTGTCAGACTGTGACAAGCTGTATCTAACTGTGTAAGACTGTGACTGACTGTGTAAGCCTGTCTACCACCCCTAAGGCCTGTGTTGGTCTAAGTCTACCATCCGTAAGTCTGCGCAAAAATTAAGGGTACCCCACAGAACCCGTAAAACTGTGTAAGTCCCAGACAGCCCTCTAACAGGGGGTGTTCAACTTCAAGCTTAGGAGAACTAGGAGTGAAGAGAGAGATCTGATTTCTCTTTTGTGCAAGATAGTGCATTTGTAGAGCATGCTTTGAGTTGGGGTTTCAATCTCAAGCTTGGGAAGAGCATGTTTATGGAAGTGTCAAGTGCAAGGCTGGAAGATGAGCTCTAAGGGATGCACTATGGCCATGGAAAGGAGCATTATGAGTGCATACAAAGGTTAGAAGAAGGTATGTCATAAAAAGCTCAATAGCTTGTTCTATGCTTGTTTCAATGAGTTCCATGGAGAAAGATAGCTTGTTGTGTGGCAAATAGCTTGCTTAGGGAGTTAGGGGCACTCTTGGTGGTCCATTGACTCGCCTTCTAACAGACACAGATAACATGAAGGCCACCACATTCCCTATTCCCCCCTCCCAACCCATTACCCTTCGTCTCTACCCTCACTTAAATTCATCCAAAACATGGTCTAGAATGCTCGACCGTCGACCCACCCCCCCTTATCATATTATTTGTTCACACCGAACCTCCGATATCCCAGACGGATCTCCCTATCAGATACCCACCTACCCACTCCCACTACACCGTCGGATCCCTCATCGCAGGTCCCAGGGCTGGGTATGGTATCTATCACGCTGCTACCAACCAAGGCACTTCCCTACGTCTACCTGGCCCGGCTACCATCCTCCGGGCCGAGCTCATGGCCATACACGATGCCCTCACCCAGCTCTCCTCATTCCCCCCACCCCACTATATTTTTACCGATAGTCTTACATCACTCTTTCTCATCCGCAATCACCTCCATCGACCCTCCTCTCATCACTACCACTCTGACCGGAATCTAATCGTTGCCATCGTTCATATAGCCATCTCCATAAACCAACCCATCCATTTCCTTAAAGTTCGCTCCCACACCAGCATAAATGGCAACAAAATGGCTGACTTCCTTGCCCAACGAGAGGCTACCCAGCCCGAGGTGGATCCTACGTTGGATCCCATCCATGTTGCCCATACCCACCCATTCTGGTTCATCCACCCCGTCCCAGGCCCCATGGAACCTCGCCCTATCCGCAACCTCTCAACCACCCTCACTCGCAAAGCTAGCAAGCAAGCCTCGTCCTCTGTTAGCCACACTAAGCTACACCTTCGCTCTCTGTTACGTCTCCTCCTCTCCGGAACAAGTCGTCCTCCTCAAGAAGTGATCCTCTTCTTGTTGCCGCCCTGCCTAATCTACCCGCAAGTTGTTCTAACCACCTAACTAACTAACCGTCACCCTTGAAGTAACACGTTCCCTCTGCAGATGTCGTTCCCACACAGTCAATCCCTGTCAATGAATTGAGGAAGTTGATGATAATGAAGATGACAGTGATGTGCCTGAAGATGATGAGGCTTGGAGAGATGAGAAAGAACTGCACAAAGAAGTGGCAGATACCATAAGGGAAATGCAGAAGAGTACTGATATTCCTATGGCAGATTCCTCTGATTCTGATGGAGAAGAAGAAGTGAGTGAGGATGAAAGGAAGAAAGAAGCTGCAGACATGCAGAGTAATGAAGGGACTTTGGCTGAAGTAATATGCCAGACCAAAGCAGAGATTACCATTGGATAGCTATTGGCTGTGGCACCTTATTGTAGACACGGGCTGTATCAAGCAATCAATCGAATTGCCCATGTGACAGGAAACACAGACGTAAACAGCAAGGTGACCAGTTATAATGTGAAGCCGGAAGGGCGAGAAACAGTCATGGACTTTGATGACTCTATGCCAGTAATCCAATTGAGAATTGGAAGCACAGAACTAACTGATGTACTGATAGATGGAGGCTCTAGAGTGAATATCATGATAGACCAATTAAGGCAATGGCTTGGTCTAAGTAACATGAAACCAGCCCCATTTACAATAACAATGGCAGATCAAAGAAGTGTACAGCCATTGGGATTGATAAGAGGAGTTAAGATACAGATTCAAAAGATGATCTTTATGATCACAGTAACTGTGTTAAAAATGGATGAAGTCATGGAAGCTTACTCCTTATTGTTGGGACGTCCGTGGCTGAAACAGGCCAGGGTATTCCATGACTAGAATTCCCAGTTACTAACTGTGCATAATGGGATGCACAAGATACAAATTACCACTAAGAAATCTAGTAGATTACCTGCTACGAGAAGACCTCGAGGGGTCAGGGAGTATGACTGGAGGGGAGGACTGGATGAGGAGCAGGAAGCTACCCTGCACACCCAGAGTGAGAGCAGGTTGCAGAGATGCAGCTGGAAGGCCTAAGTTGTTTAAAAGGTATCTGCTGTGGTGTAGTGACAGCAACACCAATTGAAGGTGAAATAAGCAGTTACCCACCACATTTTTAAGAAAGAGAAGGAGAAATGGAAATCCTAGAGGAACCAGCCACTGTGAGTTTACAGGATGAAGTGGTGACTAGTTGGACAATCACAGCTGATGAGCAGGTGAGAGAAGTGAATGTGGGAACTGAAGAGAAACCGAGGATGGTGAAGGTAGGGGCTGATTTGGAGCCAGAATTCTTTGAGGAAGCTAAGAATTTGTTCATCAAACACAGAGATGTATTTGCTTGGAGCTACGAGGATCTAAAAGGGATACCACCTGAGATCTGTTAGCATAAGATTGAACTGGAACCAGGGTCAGCACCAATCAAACAGACAAGGTACAAAATGAATCCCAACTATGCACAGAAGGTTGGAGAAGAGATCAAGAAGTTGGCTGAGGCTAAGTTTATATACCCGATAGAGTATACAACTTGGTTGTCACCCATTGTGATAGTTCCCAAGAAGAATGGTAAACTGAGAGTTTGTGTGAACTATAAGAAGTTGAATGCTTGTACGAAGAAATATCATTTCCCTTTGCCATTCACAGAAGCGGTATTGGACACTGTGGCAGGCCATGAGATGTACTAATTCATGGATGGCTTCAGTGGTTATAATCAAGTGCAAGTGGCAGAAGAAGATCAGGGAAAGACAACTTTCATCACAGACTGGGGTGCCTATGCATACAAAGTCATGCCTTTTGGACTTTGTAATGCACCAGCAACCTTTCAGAGAGTGATAAGCGAATCTTTTCATGAGTATCTAGATGATTTCATGCAGGTGTTCTTGGATGATTTTAGTGTGTACAGCTCTAAGAATGAGCACTTGCATAAATTGGAGTTATGTTTGGCCAGATGCAGGATGAGAGGTCTGAGGCTGAATCCAGAGAAGTGTACTTTCTGTGTGAACTCAGGGGTGCTTTTGGGACACATTGTGTGTAAGAGGGGACTTTTGTGGATCCCAGAAAGACAGAGGCCATTAAAGCCTCACCACCACCAGTAAATGTTAAGAGTCTAAGGAGATTCCTTGGACAAACCAGTTATAACAGAAGATTTGTCAGACGGTATGCACAGATAGCAGCACCATTGAGCAAGCTTCTGAAGAAAGATGCAGTGTTTGCATGGACAGTTGAATGTCAACAAGCTTTTGAGGAACTTACATTGTCAGTAACAACTACACCTGTGCTGATTAACCCTCACTGGCATGTAGTATTTCATGTTCACTATGATGCCTTAGGAGAAGCGTTGGGAGCGTTATTAGCCCAAAATGTTACAGGAAATATAGATTCACCGGTGTACTATGCTAATAGGTTTGATGAACAATGCTGAAATGGACTATAGCACAACTGAAAAAGAAGCGCTGGCAATGATTTATGCAGTCAAGAAATTCAGGCATTACCTATTGGGAAGAAAGTTTATGTTTATGTGGATCACCAGGCTCTGATATATCTGGTGAACAAACCTTTGATAAGTGGAAGGATAGCAAGGTGGTTAATAATCTTGCACGAGTTTGAGTTCGAAGTTGTTTACAAGCCTGGCCGTTTGCATCTTGTGGCAGATCATTTGTCACGCCTAACAACAGGAGAGCCCGCCACAAGAGTAGACGACCAATTGCCTGATGCGAGTTTATTTGCAATGGAGGTGCAAGGAAGTGCAGATGAATGGTTAGATTGGCAGTGGCCAATCAGATATTATCTTACTCATGGTCAGTGCCCACCTAGTTATGGTAAGGAGCAGAGTAAGAGAATCGCTATCAAGGCTTTACCTTATACTATGGTAGGAGGCAGAATATATAAGCTAGGACCTGATGGAGTACCTAAACGATGCTTGTACCACCATGAAGTAAATAAAGTTTTGGAGGAAGTTCATAAAGGAGTGGCTGGAGGACATTTTGGAGAAGAGACTACCAGTAGGAAGATACTACTTGCAGGTTACTGGTGGCCTACTTTGTTCAAGGATGTACACAAGTATTGTCAGAGTTGTGATGAATGTCAGAGGCTAGGACCCTTGCAGAGATCTGGGAAGATGGCTTTGCATCCTACGATGCCTACTGAACCATTTCAGAAATGGGGACTAGACTTTGTCGGACCAATTAATCCACCAGCCAAGAATACACAGAACAAGTATATAATTACAGCCACTGATTATACTACGAAGTGGGTGGAAGCTAAAGCTATGAGGGACAACACAGCTAAGTCCACAGCAAGGTTCATGTATGAGAACATACTTACACGATTTGGCTGTCCCTTGGAATTTATCATTGACCAGGCAAGTCACTTCATTAATGAGACCATTGAACTATTGACTAAAGAGTTCATGATTGTGCATAGGAAGAGTACAACGTATTACCCACAGGGTAATGGGCAGGCAAAGGCTACCAACAAAATACTATGTACTATCTTGGCTAAGATAGTCAATGCAAACAGAACGGATTGGGATACAAAGCTGCTGACAGCTTTGTGGTCATACATGACTTCATATAAAGTCACCACTAAGTATACACCATTCAATTAGTTTATGGTATGGAACTTTACTTCCAGTGGAATTCTTGTTACCTACCATGATAACGGAATGGGGAAAGAGAATGGAATTGGAAGATTCAATTAAGGTCAGGAAACATGAATTATACCATGTGGAAGAAGTACGTGCTGATGCAGCTGATAACATGACCAGAATTCAGATGAAGAGGAAGGAACAGTTTGACGAAGGCAAATTAAAGACTTTTAATACTGGGGATTTGGTTCTCTGGTTGCAGAAGAAGGGGAAGATTAAAGCTTCTAAGCTTAAATCACCATGGAAAGGACCTTATGTCATACATAAGATGTATGATAACAACACCGCCATGTTACAAACCATTAACAAAGAGATGCTGGGAAGAGTCAATGCCAATAAGTTGAAGGGGTACAGTGGTATCCATGACAAACCATTGCAGCACGATTTGCATGTTGAAACGCAAAAGCAGTCACGGGCTGCGCCAGTGATACCAACGGAGTATGGAGCACTTGTCGCTAAGCCGAGCGTATATGACCAGGGCGGGCAGTACAAGCGTGACACAGCCTATCACAGCCCATCACAGCGTGACACAGCCTATCACAGCCTACCACAGCCCTTGCTCCACTGTCTCAGCGTCCTACTTATGGAACTCATAAGCATGGCTTGCTGTGGGTCTTCATGGAGAACTTGCTGCTGTTCTCCCTGATCCTCCACGGTTTGATGTTTCACAAACCAGTCAGGCCAGGATCCTACAAGATCTTCTCCCTGAGCAACCTGATCCTCCACAGGTGCTGCAGTGCCTTTGCACTCTACCCCTTGAACCTCCTCCACAGGTTTGGGCATGACTGGCACAACAGGAATTTCTTTGGTCAGACCTTGTATCTTTGGTGCTATTGGTTCTCCGACCATGCCAGAGTTTTCATAGAGAAGGTCACCCTTCTCAATTTCTGCCACTACTTGCTCTGTAATGGGGATGTCAAACCCTTCTCCTTCCATAGCAATAGGCTCTGGTGTAATAGTATGTACTATCCGAGTTACCTTTGGGGCAACTGAGTCAACTGGTTGTGATGGCTGTGGTACTGAGGTGACTTCTTCCTCCCTCTCCAAAGGTCGTGCTTCCAGCAATAACAGCCCTCTGTGCTGCTGTTCCCCATCTTGCACAAGAGCTATGGAAACATCATCTGGTGGTTTCCTTGTAGCTAGTGGATCTGCCACTACCATCACATCCCGCTTCTGTCTCTTGGACCGGTGCTGCCCCTCCAATCCCCCTTCACCTTGTGAAGAACCCTGCTCCTCAATTGCAGTTGTGGCCGTCTCAAACACTCACATCTCCTTCGTTCTCGCGCATCAAACAAACAAGAGTCAAGGATAATTTGTGCAATTATTGAGCCAGAGACAATGATTGGGGACTTAGCAGTAGTATTTTGTAACCGCTTCATCTCCTCCACCAGACCATTGTACATCAACTCTGCCCAAGCCACATCCTCTCCCCTCAAGGCTTTCAGTACTTCCTCCGTGAAAGACCTGCTAAGATACTGTTGGTTCTGTTTCATGGCAAACAGAATGTTCAGTATTTGGCCTACTTCCCTTAACCCTGGGTACTCGGCCTTGGTGCAGGTGTATCCCTGGGTCTTAAAGAAACTTGTTTCTTGGAACAAATCCCCTATCTGCAATCTTGCCCTATGCTCATCCACATTCACATGGCCCGATGGCAATTCAAACAGTTGCTGCAAGTACTGGGGAGTAATCTCTATATCTACTCCCCTCACCTGAGTAACTCCTGTCCGAGGCTCAAAGTTCTAAATGAATTGAATAATGAACCCTCGATGATGCAAGGACCATTCTTTGCGTAGTAGCCCTTCCAACCACAACTCTTTCAGCAGCTACACCGCCTGTGGTGTGGCAATTGTCTGCTTCTGTAGAATCGTGGTGCTCTTCACCCTGATATCCTCCATTCCCCTAATTCTCTTCATCCCAGACAAACAAGAAGGCCTTGTTTGGAATAGTTGTAGGAAAGCTTGCAGGGCGTAAAGCATAAAAGTATGGTTGGCACAAAAAGGAACGGGTAAGTGAGTGTAAGCCTGTGGGGCTTGCAAATAGTGAGTGAGAGAGAATGTCCTTTCAACCCGTCCGTCCTTGCGCCACTACGTAAGAAGTAAAGCTAGTGTATAGTCTGTGATACCCGCCATAGCTACAAAGCTATAGCTTTGATTGCCCATCTCGTCGAGACGCTGGTTATTCGGAGCAACCCCGACTCTTCCGCTCATAACTTTTCTAATTTCTTGTTCTTGTTTCTTGGAGGGAACCACCTGCATGAAATTCACGTTTCTGATTGGCTGTTGCCTCCTCGGGTGTACGCGTAAAGGGTTTTGTTACCTGCTCCTTGAATGCATTAATGAGCCCGCAATTAGTTTCGGCTGCTGTACCGGGTAGGTACTTCGACGGCCCAATTTGTCTTTTTGCATGATGACAACCGCTATTGCAGTACATGCAATGTGGAGTGCTTTGCCCCTTAGGCCACGTGTTTGAATTCAAACACTCTCCCGTCTCCCTCTGTCTGCGTGGCTTTTTCTCCGAGTTTGATTCCCAAGCTGACCTTACACTTACCGGCCACTTTTCTGACATTAACCCGCATCCACCTGTCACTGACCCTATGGACTCTGCAATCCGCGTAGGTTGTGTTGGGCTGTGACAGGTTGTGTCAAACTGTGATGAGTTGTGATAGGCTGTGTGACGCTATGATGGGCTGTGATAGGCTGTGTCACACTGTGGTGGGCTGTGATAGGCGGACGTGACTTCCGCGTGAGCGGGAGCGGGAGTGTGAGCATGAGAGCGTACGCTCACGCGGAGGTGATGTGGCGTGAGCGCAGGCTCACACCAGCTGATGTGGCGTGAGCATGGGTCGCGCTGACGTGGCGTGGGCCTGCTGACGTGTCAATATCCGGCTGACGTGGCAGTCATCAGAATAACGTGGCATCTGGACAACTTGCCAGATGACATGTCATCAAAAACATGTAGCACCTATAGCCGAGGGGCCTATAGCCGTGGCATTCATTCATGCAAAACACCAGAAATTAAAATGCAGGAACGACTTGTGAAAGCATTTGCATCCATTCCATTTATTTTCGAACGACTACACACAAGAAAGAAATGACACACATTGCACAACATAATTGGAGGCTGCATTGGCATCAAATATATGAAGGGACATCAAGTTCAAGTTTCAACTCTTGTGAAATCCAATAATGGAATTTGCAGATGACCAAAGTGAAGAGGATGTTATGTGCTCATATCCCGCTGCATAAGTGTATTCACCTCGTTGAAACTCATGGTGGCCTGGTGAATGAAGATGTCGCGTCTGGGATCACATACCATTCTGTTCAAGAAGATAAAATACAGATGTTTGTAGGGTATAAATTTGCATGTCTTTCCCAAATTTGTTGTAAGCATGCCAACAAAATCTGGACAGGTGCAGTTGGGGAAATTTGAAACTGTGATGTCGTACAACCGGTCGTGCATAGCGGATGTGGAGGTCATCACAGTGTAGACTCATCCATACCCGGGATGTGGAACTTCCGTAGTGCCTGTAACACGACCTTCAAGCATTCGAGCGGATTCCACCTTGCCGAAATGCTCGGTAGTCAGAGGGAAACAACGAACCAGCTTCCCATTTCGTTTTGTTGGCCATGCATCAGCATTTGGTGGTGGCACTCCAGAACTTGCTGAAGTAGAAGCACCTGCATGTACAGAGGGGGCTCGCTGAAGGGAGAAGCCTGCCTCCTCCAGCATGGCAATATCGTGAGATGTGTCCCCACCTTCACAGGCCAAACGCTTGGTGGAGGAGGCTTCATGACAACCGATGGTCACACAATCCCACGCACGCACCTACCACAGTCGTCAGGGCAGAACCAGAATTTGTGGTTCTTCGCCTCGGCTTGCCCGTAAGGCGTGAACAAACCAGTGAAGGTCAGAGCCGGAGTGCGGACCTTGCCTCTGGATATGGAGGACTTGCATTTCTCACGATTGGTTGCTCTGATTGCCATGCACTTCACTCGAGACCCAGCAGTGGTGCGTTCTATGTGCCAGACTTCGTCGGGGCACATGGACTCCACCATAGGGGGGAGCACGTTCGCCTCCTGCACTCACTATGGGAGATGGCTGCCTTTGGCTTTGTGACAAAGGATCGTCCGCACTGGATATGCCGGAAACGAACCTCTGATGAAATGGAACACGTGGCATGGAGAAGAAGTCTCGGTCCGGCCTGTGGGAGTCCGCAACCGACCCAGGAGGGGTGTTCAATTTCCGTTTACAAGACCCGAATCTCTCCTCACTCCAGATGCGGAACTCTGGACACCAGTGGAGTTCCTTCCACACACATGCTGATAGCCCTGGCAATCTTGTTTGGATCCCCTGATCTTCTTGCTGCTCGCAACATCAACTCGGACTTGTCTGGACCCTTGCCACCAACGCCACCCCGCAAGAACTCCCAATATCTTGTCTGTTGCAGTAGAGCTCGAATCAAATCATTTGCCGTCGCCACATACAAATCCCGGCCGCGCTTTCCAGATTGCTGCAACCATACATTGTGCACCGTCTCTGCCAGATTGCAAGAGGGCGTGTCCGCCATCTCCTCAATTGAGAAGTGCTGCAAAATGGAAAAACATATATCAAAAAGAGGACAGGCACACCCCACCACAACAGACATGATTGGAAATGGATACAAAGTCAATGAAATTTTCAAGTTTTCAAATGCACGCACCGTTGTCATGCATGCTCCCCATTGTCTGTCAAAAGATGATCTTTATGATCACAATAACTATGTTGAAAATTGATGAAGTCATGGAAGCTTACTCCTTATTGTTGGGTCGACCGTGGCTGAAACACGCCAGGGTATTCCATGACTGGAATTCCCAGTTACTAACTGTGCATGATGGGATGCACAAGATACAAATCACCACTAAGAAATCTAGTAGACTACCTGCTACGAGAAGACCTCGAGGGGTCAGGGAGTATGATTGGAGGGGAGGACTTGATGAGGAGCAGGAAGCTACCCTGTTCGCTGCACACCCAGAGTGGGAGCAGGTTGCAGAGATGCAGCTGGAAGGCCTAAGTTGTTTAAAAGGTATCTGCTGTGGTGTAGTGACAGCAACACCAATTGAGGGTGAAACAAGCAGTTACCCACCACATTTCTATGAAGAAAGAGAGGGAGAAATGGAAATCCTAGAGGAACCAGCCACTGTGAGTTTACAGGATGAAGTGGTGACTGGTTGGACAATCACAGCTGATGAGCAGGTGAGAGAAGTGAATGTGGGAACTGAAGGGGTACTGAGGATGGTGAAGGTAGGGGCTGATTTGGAGCCAGAATTCTTTGAGGAAACTAAGAGTCTGTTCATCAAATATAGAGATGTATTTGCTTGGAGCTACGAGGATCTGAAAGGGATACCACCTGAGATCGATTAGCATAAGATTGAACTAGAACCAGGGTCAGTACCAATCAAACAGGCAAGGTACAGAATGAGTCCCAACTATGCACGGAAGGTTGGAGAAGAGATCAAGAAGTTGGCTGAGGCTAAGTTTATATACCCGATAGAGTATACAACTTGGTTGTCACCCATTGTGATAGTTCCCAAGAAGAATGGTAAACTGAGAGTTTGTGTGAACTATAAGAAGTTGAATGCTTGTACGAAGAAAGATCCTTTCCCTTTGCCATTCACAGAAGCGGTATTGGACACTGTGGCAGGCCATGAGATGTACTCATTCATGGTAGCTTCAGTGGTTATAATCAAGTGCAAGTGGCAGAAGAAGACCAGGGAAAGACAGCTTTAATCACAGACTGGGGTGCTTATGCATACAAAGTCATGCCTTTTGGACTTTGTAATGCACCAGCAACCTTTCAGAGAGTGATAAGCGAATCTTTTCATGAGTATCTGGATGATTTCATGCAGGTGTTCTTGGATGATTTCAGTGTGTACAGCTCTATTAATGAGCACTTGCATAAATTGGAGTTATGTTTGGCCAAATGCAGGATGAGAGGTCTGGGCTTGAATCCAGAGAAGTGTACTTTCTGTGTGAACTCAGGGGTGCTTTTGGGACACATTGTGTGTAAGAGGGGACTTCTTGTGGATCCCAGAAAGACAGAGGCCATTAAAGCCTCTCCACCACTAGTAAATGTTAAGAGTCTGAGGAGATTCCTTGGACAAACCAGTTATTACAGAAGATTTGTCAGACGGTATGCACAGATAGCAGCACCATTGAGCAAGCTTCTGAAGAAAGATGCAGTGGTTGGACAGCTGAATGTCAACAGGCTTTTGAGGAACTTACATTGTCAGTAACAACTACACTTGTGTTGATTAACCCTCACTGGCACGTAGTATTTCATGTTCACTGTGATGCCTCACTGGAGGTATTAGTTTGGCTTTGCTTCTCGTTACTATCATTGTACTTACTTCTGGTACAACACATGGCCTAACCATGTGAGCTCCCACCACTGGGCCCTCATTCACAAGAGCTCTCATCTCATTCTGGTGTCTAATCCAGAATGAACAGGCTGCCTTGCGATGTCCTGCCTGATTACAATAGTAACACAGTTCTTCACCATTGGGTCCTCGCCCTTGGTCTGCTCTTGGATTATTTCTGTAATCCTGATTCCCTGGCTGGTAATTCCCCCTTGGATTACCCTGATAGTTGCCTCTAGAATTTCCTTGATAATTCCCTCTTGAGTTACCTCTCCCTTCCATGCCATTGTTATAACCACCAGGCCTACGATAGTGGTCCTGATCACTGTTTCTTCTTGGCTGGGGCTGCACTTGATGCACCCTTACTTGCCTAGGTTCTCTAGTTGTTGTCCTTCTGTTGTAGTAACAATTCTCAGTAGAATGGTTATCCATTTTACAGATAGTACAGTGTTTCTCTTTCATGTGGCATTCAGTGGTGGTATGGCCTTCATTCTGGCACTTTGCACACCAAACACCCTTCCTCCAATGTGTTGCAGCCTCTGTGGCATACTTCTTCAAGATTTCTTCTAATCTTTTCTCATAGTTATCCCTCTTCAACTTCTCCTTCCTCTTACTCTTCCTTTTCAGCTCTTGCTCTTCTTCCTCATCTGACTCATCCTCAGAGTCCTCATCATCCCTTTTCTCTCTCCTTAGCATTCACAATTGCTCAATTCTGTTCGCTGTTTCAAATGCCTCCTCCACTGTATTATGGGGTAACATATCCACTTTCTTCTGCAACTCTGGTCTTAGTCCACTCAGAGTCTTCTGTAAACCTGGTGCTGGTACAGCAGCTCG
Source organism: Takakia lepidozioides (assembly GCA_030704615.1). Taxonomy (NCBI): domain Eukaryota; kingdom Viridiplantae; phylum Streptophyta; class Takakiopsida; order Takakiales; family Takakiaceae; genus Takakia; species Takakia lepidozioides. The sequence continues at coordinate 28,368,031 of CM060734.1, forward strand.
CTTTTTCATCATCAATTCCATCTTTTCCATATACTCCTCAACAGTTTCATGCTTCTTTTGCTTTAACTGTTGTAAACTTCCATACACTTCATCCTCAGTTTTACTTGTCCTGAACCTATTTTGGAATGTTGTATTCAAGCCATTCCAGGTTAGGAAATGATTATCAGGGAATCTTGCATATCATTCACTTGCTTTCTTGATAAGTGAACAAAGAAGCAATCTCATCTTGGCATCCTCGCCATTCTCACTGTTCACAATACACATGTGCTCAAATTGGCTAATGTGTACATCGGGATCCCCTTTTCCTGAATATATTGGAAAATGTGGTTTTGCCCGTGTTGGTTGTAACGCCATCTGTGGCCCTACCCTCTGCCCACTGACAGATGCTGGCCCCCTTGCTGGTGCTGGTCCTTGAGGACCTGTTGTAGTTGTGGTGGATCTTCCACCAAGTGGTGGCCCCTGAGCACTCCCTGCTACTGGCCCCACGATATTCACAGTATTCCCAGCTCCAGTTGCACTACTTCCCACACTCCCTGATCCAGGTCCAACGTGTTGGGATGTCCTGGTTGTAGTCTCAACCTCAGCTGTTGGGTCTACTTCTTCATACTCTTCCTCTTCCAATTTCTTCTCTCTGTTTTCATCTTCCAAGTTCTGCCCTTGGGTTTCTTCTTCACCCATGTAACTCAACTGTAATGGTGTTGGAGAGTCTGAACTCTCCGTTGGCTCTGCCACATCCTCTCCTCCTTCTTCACCTTCCGCTTAGAAACTGGAGTTCCTGCTTTTGGTGTTCCATGCCAACTCTTATCAAAGATTTCTGTCAAATCTTTTATCCAGGGATGTACCTCAGATCTTTCACCTCGTGATCGAACTTCTTCCCGTACCAATTCCCTTAATCTTTCTTGCAAAGAAAAAGAAGGAGTGGCATCCAACTCTAGTTCTTCTGGTATGGGTGATGTACTCCCTGATCTTAATGGTGTGAGAGGTCCAGATGATTCCCCTATGTCTATTCCTCTCTCCCAAAGATATGGATAATTACTTTCAAATAACTTTCTTTTTTTGCTGAATATCTCTGGAGTCTAGCTTCTCTTTCATCACTCATGTCCCATGTCTTTCATTTCTTTTAATGTGGCAATAACCAAAACTCTCTTCTGTAATATCTCTCGTATATGCCTGGGTTTCTTTCAAGCTTCAATGCACCCTTGGCTATACTAGAAGTCTCCGTTACCATATAACCATATGGCAAACAAGTCTGGAAAGCTGTTCTTGGTGTGAGTTTGATCCACAGAATATCCTTTGGAATCCAATTCTTTACCAGTACAAGCTCTTCATGCATATGAGTATAAACATTCACCTTCCTTTCCTCCCAGCCTTCAAACTCTACTCGCTTAATGGATAGCAATGCTATCACATAAACCAGTGTTGGTAACCAACGTGCTCTTCCTCTACAGGCCACCTGATAAATCTTTATCACTCCTTTCTCCAGACCCCACTCAGGGTCAACATCATGCACTCTTTTAAGAATGTTTTCTTTACAACCGTCTGGCAATTCCAAGAACCTCTGAAAAAATCGTTTGGACAATCTTTCCTTCTCAGTTTCACAGGGAATTTGATTCACATCAAATTCTTTAATTCTCCAACCACCATGATCCCACTAGATGCCTATTACATCTGGTTGTTCATGACCCAGTTCCCCAATATGGTCGCCAAATGTCGAACGGCTTTTACTCCCCCATCCCTTCGCTATCCGAGGTGGAAACTCCAAGATAAAAGAGTTGGATATCTCTAAGCACTCAGCCCGCTCAGTACAATCAGTCATGACCTACAGCTAGTGAATCATGGTTGTGCTTCCCATTTGTATTCCTTCTTGCCTTCATGTTATCAATTTACCTTATCTGATACTGAAGCATCAGATTGCTTCAGTATCTTCTTAGTTCCAGTTAATCATGCATTCATTTCACAGCTTCACTCATGTCTCTCTACACAGTGTGCTTGTATCGAATAAGTATCAGATTACGATTTATCAGGTACTAGACCAATGTCAAAGTGACTCTAATCCGCCCTACAGTATCACTACAGCTCTGCATGAAATAAACCTCCATCAAGTCATCATCTCTTCTTTTGTGTAATCGTCATCCCTGTGCTCCAAGATCGTGCCCTCCGTCTGACCTTTCCCCTGATGTCTAAGAAGTGATCCAAGAAGTGATCCCCCAGAAGTCCCCACTCTTCGCTTTATCTTCCTACAAGCTGTTCTAACTGCCTTGCTAACTAACCGTCACCCCTGAAGTAACAGATTCCCTCTGCAGATGTCGTTCCCTGTCCATGTTAACCGTTCCCCCTGTACTGTGACAACTGTGCAAAACTGCGTTGGGCTGTGTGAAGCTGTGACGGGCTATGACTGGCTGTGTCAGGTTGTGTCGGGCTGTGACTGGCTGTGTCGGCTGTGTCGGGCTGTATCGGGCTGTGTTGGCTGTGGCTGCTGTGACTGGCTGTGTCGGGTTGTGTAACCCCCCCCCCTAAAGCCTGCTGCTGTCACCCCTAAGGCTCCTGTTGGTCTCAGTATGTGTAAAAATTAAGGGTACCCCATAGAACCTGTAAAAGCGTTAAAGTCCCAAGCAGCCCTCTAACAGATGTCCTCCCCCATGTCACTGACTGGAAACAAGTTCAGGGAAGTTTTCTGCCTAACTTCATTTTCATCAAACAATCTCATGGCATTAGACATGGCTTTGGACACTACAACCTCTAAGTCAGATTTATCAACTCATATTGCAGATCCGTACTCCAAGGCAGGTCTAATAATGCGACAAAGCATGGTTTTCTTAACCTCAAAGTTGACCCCTCTGCAGAAAAAGTTACAAAGAGAGAGGGAAGATATTCATTCCTCCGGAGACATTTCTGCTGGTGGCGGTAGGGGCTGAGCAGCTGGAGCATCCCCAACTGGAGCATCCCCAACATCATCAGGCTGGAAATCAAGCAGGAACTGGGCTTCAGCTCGTGGAATCGGTTTTGCGGGAGACTGCTCCGCCCTCCCCCTGATTGCCTTCTGCTTCCTCATTCTTGCAGGTGAAGGTGTCTGCTGCAATTGAATATGCTTCATTGGCCTGGGTGGGGGGGAAATGGCCTGGTCCGGTTCAGAAACAAGTTGAAGGACGGGCTGCTTCTTCTTCGTCTTTGCTGGAGAAGGGCTAGACCCCTGCTGGCGATTCTCCATGACCTTCGAACGCGAGTCGCTCTCTGGGGCTTTGAACTGCAAAGACTTGCCCTTCAAAGTCACGTCCTTGAAACGCACAGGGCTAGGCCCGGCAGGAAGACCCGTGCTCGTGGATCGGCTGGGTGTGCGTGTTGCAGCTAGCTCCACGGACTCTGCCTGCGGCTCTTCGGATTCCTGCGATCCCTCCAGCACGTCCACCTTTCCGGTTAGGCATGCAAACATCTTCTGCATTCAAGTCTCCTAGCATACAGTCTAAGAATTGCAGAAGAAAAATGAGGCGGGTTTCGGTGCTTGATCAGTTGGCGAATCCCGATAGCACGGAGCTCTCACTGGTGGCTGGGTTGCCTGCGTGGCCTAATGCTGCGAGATGACAATCTACTCCTGTAGACGCATCTGCTTCCTCCCCTTTGGCATTGGCCTACGTCCGAAGTACAATTTGCGGAGCTTGCGACGATGTCTCTTCTCTGGTGCACGCACTCCCTCCCTCTTAGGTTCGAGCATAAGAAGAACAGAGACAGGGAAAAGGGGCAAAGAGTGCAGATGGAAAGGGCGCGAGAGGGGTGACTGAGGAGACACGACAAAAGAAGATGAAACGGCGGTGATGCACCACTTGGGTTCGAAAGGGTTGGACGAAAGTATCTCCTCGTGGACTTTGCGGCATTACGAAATTTGAATCATTCAGGGTACGCCTGCCGTCCGAAAAACAAACATCATTATCCAACGGTCAGGCTACGCCACCTCATGCCACTTCAGTCAGATAGAGTGCAGACATGTGTCGCAATTCCGTTGCTCCACGTGTTCACATTTCATGGCATTTCCGTCCCAGCATCTGATGAGTTGGAGTGAAAATGCAAATGCGGCGCCGCATTTCCGTTCCACCTTCACATACCTTAGTTGTTGAACAGAAATACGGTGCCGCATTTCCGTCCCACATCTCCATGCCTGAGATACAAAAGGGAAATGCGGCGCCGCATTTCCGTTCTGGAATGTCGAAAGATGCGATTCGGACGGAAATGCGGCACAACATTTCAGTTCCTGTGGTTCATGATTTTCAATCCGAACAGAAATGCGGTACCGCATTTCCGTTCCACCTTCACATACCTTAGTTGATGAACGGAATGCCGTGCCACATTTCCGTTCGGGAAACTATAAAGGTCTCACCTGAACGGAAATGCGGTGCCACATTTCTGGTCTGGAAAGTTTGAAGGTCTCACATGGATGGAACTGGGGCACCGCATTTCCGTTCTAGAATGTCGGAAGATGCGACTCGGACGGAAATGCGGTGCCGCATTTCAGTTCCGATGGTTCACGATTTTCAGTCAGAACGGAAATGCGGTACCGCATTTCCGTTCTAGAGAGTATGAAGGTCTCAAACGGACGGAAATGCGGTGCAAAATTTTCGTCCCTCCGCTCCATGCCTGAGATAGAAAATGAAAATGCGGCGCCGCATTTCCGTTCTAGTATGTCAGAAGGTGCGACTCGGACGAAAATGCGGTGCCGCATTTCAGTTCCCGTTGTTCATAATTCTCAATCAGAACAGAAATGCGGTACCGCATTTCCGTTCTAGAGAGTAAGAAGGTCTTAACCGGTCGGAAATGCGCTGCAGCATTTCCGTCACTCGGCTCCATGCCTCAGATACAAAACGGAAATGCGGCGCCGCATTTTCGTTCTAGAATGTCGGAAGGTGCGTCTCGGACGGAAATGCGGTGTCGCATTTCAGTTCCGATGGTTCACGATTTTCAGTCAGAACGGAAATGCGGTACCGCATTTCCGTTCTGGAGAGTATGAAGGTCTTAACCGGTCGGAAATGCGCTGCAGCATTTCCGTCACTCGGCTCCATGCTTCAGATACAAAACGGAAATGCGGCGCCGCATTTCCATTCTGAAATGTCGGAAGGTGCGACTCGGACGGAAATGCGGTGCCGCATTTCAGTTCCGATGGTTCACGATTTTCAGTCAGAAACGGAGATGCGGTACCGCATTTCCGTTCTGGAGAGTATGAAGGTCTCACCCAGACGGAAATGCAGTGCAGCATTTCTATCCCTCAGCTCCATGCGTCAGATACAAAACGGAAGTGTGGCGCCGCATTTCCATTCTGGTATGTCGGATGGTGCGACTCGGTTGGAAATGCGGTGCCGCATTTCAGTTCCCGTGGTTCATGATTCTCAATCAGAACGGAAATGCGGTACCGCATTTCCGTTCTGGAGAGTATAAAGGTTTCCCCCGGACGGAAACTCGGTGCAGGTTTTCCGTCGCACTGGTGCATGACTAAGATGCAAAACGGAAATGCGGTGCCGTATTTCCGTCCAACAGCAATCGAAAGTATCACTCCGGACGGAAATGCGGAACCTCATTTCCGCATGCAAAACCTGAATGGGTTGCATTGTTCCGAAACAACACAATTGCGACCTGTCTTGATGAGCACAACTTGGTTGTCTGACCGTTTTAACTAATAGTCCTGGCACTTGTCAGTGCGAACGCTCAGGTCTGCACCGAGAATACTGCTGGATCCACGCTCAGGAGAAACTGTCAGGAGATGTTATTTCGTCGCCGAATCGGCCATCATTGTCATACTTACTGGCTATGGAATCACACCTCCCACCTTCATGCATGTAGCTTGAAACAATACTTTCTACTTCAATGTGTGACTTCCAATCGTCGATGGACTCCGCAGATCCACTTACATGCCTGTGAGCCTTGGTCTGTCGCTATATTGAACCTCGCACTTGTCAACTTCGTGCGGTCTTCGATGGCTCCGAATTCCTACGCTATAGCTTGCTGTCCTCCGCAACTTGGGAGAGCCTGGATCCCAAACGAGGGAGGACTTTGCAGAGTGACTGAAACTTACATTTGTTCCAAATTCAAGCTCAAACCGGGCACAGTTTATTTGGAAGAAGAAAGGAAGGATGTTCCTGGACGGGTTGACGAGACCATTGTCGTGCTAGATAACGACGGAGGTTGCGGAATCGAATGGCATGTACCCCCATCAGACACCATCCTGTACCGAGCTGTGGGAATGCCCATTCCCTTTCCGAATCAGTCCCTGCCCACACCATCCACAAAGGAGTCCGGAAACCGACAGGCGGCCACTGCCAACAGAGAGGTATGCAACGATAATCATTCTCGACCTGGACCGTCAAGACCCTCCATAGTTTCTCGCGTGGACATATTCGACATTTCCGACGAGGAAGATGAGTGCATTGAGGTCCCCATGTTCTCCACACGGTCGTTCAAATCCGACATGGACGTCTCTGCAGGTGCTACGCATGTACCCTCGAGCATAACTCCAACCCGGTCCATTGTGCAGCTCCTACGGCAACATCACCTCGATGGTTCTCGCTCCGAGCTGGCTGCTCTCGACTATGCCAAATTTCCAGTCAGGAAGGTAACGTGTCTGCCTCCCGAAGTCGATGGCAATGTCATCTTCGAGTTTCCACCTATTACTTCGTCAAACAAAGCCTCAGGGATGTTAACAGACATGGATCGAAAGCATGACGGACACCCCTGGTGTGTGACGAAGACCAGTAGCACGAAAATTGCTGATGGTGTTCGTGTACGATACGTCCTTTGTGCGGGGAAGCTGAGGTGCCTCAATCCCGCCTGCTTCCACTTTCTTTCCAAAGGAGGGCGGAGAAACGAGACAGATTGGACTGGCACAATGCATCATCCATTCATTGTCTCCAGCCAAGCTCCTGCGGGTACTTTCAAGTGTGCACATTGCAAAGAACCACCGACGTGCATGTCCATGTGCAGAGCCAAGCAATATTACGTAATCCATTTGCTCCCGGACTTGACTAGAGCTTGCATACACGTTGGGGTCCACTGCCACCCCTTGGCGAGAGGCAACATGCGTGAGGCTGTGCAGGAAGCACACGACATCATAAAAGAGGAGGTGAAATTGAGCCCCGGAGCCAGACCAAAGCAGATTCAGTTGAAGGCAGCCCACAAGATTGCTCTTGGCAAAATCATGTCTGAAGATGGTTCAGACCGGGTGCCCTTGAACGAAGAGGAGATGCTTGACCTGTTGGAGTCCGTCTCGCACGTTTGTAGTCCGAATGTGCGGAATCACATCGTATCTTGCAAGCAAGAGTTCGGCCAGGGGTCGGACATGCACTCAATCCTGGAGGTGAAACGAATGACTGGATATGACTACATCCAAGGTAGCAGGTTTCCAGGGCAAGGCAGTGAATCCGATCGTTGTTACATTTTTAAAATGTCGACGTGTGGACCTGGGAGTGGAGTCGACTTGGTCACTCGCATGACAACTGGAAACTTGTCGAATGCTTGGGTGATGTTTGATAACATCAAGCGAATTACAAACCATCAGTGGGTGACTATGGGTGCGCATGTTTATGACTATCACTCCAAGTGGCTCATGACGATTGCAATCTACGAGATGAAAGGGGAGGACACACAGTCGGAGATGCATCTGTGGGAGGGCATAAACGAGTAGATGGCAAGGACGGGATTGCCAGAGCCCAATTTCAGGGGATTCATGGCAGACAACGCTCAGGCCAACTGGGCAGCGGTGCGGCGTGTGTACGGTGAGGACCCCAATGTTCCAATGGAGGGGAAAGAGAGATCCTGTGGATTCCATTGGATGCAGAGTCTATCTCACTACACTACCAAATTTGTTGCTAGCTCATTCCAGGCTGAACACCGTGTCCTTTGTACGGCGTGGAAGGATGCACCCACATTTGATGACGCGGAGGTTAAGTTTGCTATCATCGAGGCTTGGTGGAACACGTCAGGTGCAGTGGAGACAACCAATCTGGGAGCCTTGCACAGCTGGTTGGGGTGGTGGCATTTCCGGTATCGACAGTTCGGACAGTACATGCGGGAGGTATGATGCTGTCATTTTCGTGCAATTGTCTTTCTATTACGGACCTTTCCATAGGTTCCTCACCATTGTTTGTGTCCTTGTAGGAGCGGTGCTTGGATTCCAACACGGACATGCCGAACACGAATATGGCAGAATCAGTGCACTCCTCCTGGCGAGCGTCTTCTGCCGCACATCTGGTGGACGTAGTGACGGCCACAACGGAGGACATCGAAAGAGCAATCATGCAGCAAGCCACGTACTACAAGTTCCTGAGCGGGAAACAATGGGGCTTTGGGCCGGACAGGGATGAATTGTTGGTACGAACAGCTTCGAGGTCGAAGAATCCACTGAAATGGGCGACAGCATTGCGAGAGAAGATCAAAGGGACGCCTCTGCACCGCAGAGGTGAGCACCTAGAGGGGGAGGTCCGTACTCGCCCTGTGAGGTGGAGGATTGAAGAGGAACCTGGGTGCAAAGAGGATTCCTGGAGATCCAACAGGAACATTCAGACAGCACCTCGAGGGCCCGTCATGTTGCCGCACAATGTGTCTTCCAGCAGTGGAAGCCCAAGAAATTCCAGATCGCCATCGCCTTCAAGTGGGGATTCCGTGCGAGAAATTCCCACCGCTCGCTTGCCCCAGATTCCGCCCGCTGTTATGCAGTATGGCCAAGCCATTGTGGGGACGACTGTGTCTGCGTCACAGTGGAGAATTGCTCGCACAAAGCCGTCGTTTTGAGGCAGGTGTTCCGCAATTCGAGTGGATACACGGCAACGTTGTTTAGAGATGATAAGGAGGAATCCAGATGGTGTTGTCCCTGCTCCTACTTTTACAGGAAGATTTGTCCATGCAAAGTTTGCGGAGGCGACAACCACCCAGTTCTGGTTCTGCAGGCACGACATTATGACTTGCGTGTATGGAAAGCCCAAGTACGGCATACAAACAATGCCAGAGGCTTGGTGTGGCCGGTGGAACCAGGCTGCGATCTGAGTCAGGTTGAGGCCGACGCCCTTACTGCCGCATGATTTCAGATGGTGCAGCGTACTGACGTCCCCAGACAACCATTTCCGCTTCCACAGCCTCCACCACCGACCTCTATGAGAGCAAGAACAATGGGTACCGACAGCTCTAAGCATCCTACACACCGTTGGGGGAAACCGAAGAGGCGGCGACCTCCCTCAAAAGTGAACGTGACAAGGATGGGGAATGCACTTCGGATGAGCTGTACAATCCAGAGCTCAACAGAAGTGCCCCCACCAGGCTTCGGGCATGTGTATCAGATGGCCACGGCAGGCTCAGCTGTTCGCAATGAGGTGTACACCATCACCATTTCAGAATTACCCACCTGCAATTGCACCGACTTCCAGATCATGGCGAGCAAGGGGGCATCACACTGCCCTTGCAAGCATCTGTACTACGTGTACCTAAAGAGACTCCAGTGTAATTCCACAACTCATCACTTCATACATGCACCAGGGTTGAGCCCCCAAGAGGTGCACACTCTTCTGAATATGGATCCAAGGGACCAGTGACCTTGGCTTGCGGTCCCAACACTATGGTACGCCCATCCTTTTCGGATAGTAGAACTGTACTGCTGCAAGTAACTCTGACTCTGGCCACAGAAAGGTCCGACTTATGTCTTGCCTACCAGTAACCTGTTTTGCTCGAATTAAGATAATACTATGTCATTCACTCGTGTTTCCACGTGCATGTATTTTTGTGTGTTGGAGGGTTCCTGTTTTTCTGCTCTCCCAAACTTTGCTTTCCTGCCGAATACTCGAAGATGACAGAATTGTGCAGACTCTATTGGTTCAATCGCGGCAAAAGGGTCAGCTTCATTCCAATGTTAAGGCATGTAAAACCGCGGAATACTCTATACAGGCCAGTATGCGACGTCTTTTTGCCGTGGTATACTGGATTTCTCGTTGCATGGTCACTCATTTCCATGAGCGGATCTAAAAAACCATGAGCGGAGTTGTTACTGGCGACATATCTTCGCCGCACTGTGTATGCAGACGAAGCAGTTCGATGCATACTGCTTTGTGAAGGAGAACTCGACCTTTGCTTTCCGGAAGGAGGGATTGTTGGTTGACCCGAATTGTGACCCCATCGATTACGACGTCCTGTAGAGCCCAATGAAGGACGGGGGCTGCTATTTCATGAGCGGCATGAGCATGAGCGGAAAAAAAAAAAGCATGAGCAGACCATTGTGAGTCCACGGAAATAGGGTTAGGAGGCACGGAAATAGGGTCATGTGAAGTTGGAATGTGGCACCAGTGGACTTGAAATGCAACATATTATTGCAAATTTTGTGGCAAGCCACGTCTATACAAGTGTGTTCTAACTGTTATAGCCGGAATGGGCACTATTCTCCTACACCCTCCGAGGAACTTGCCCCACCTTCTTCCTCATCCCCCTCATCCCCCTCATCCTTCGAGCTTTGTGATGCATCAGTTTCACTATGCCTCTCAAAAATCCCGTCCTCTTGGGGGACTGTCCACCTCACCTCCTGGGAATCTTCTGCATCTTCTCCCCCATCTTCTCCCCCAAATTTTGCGCGCCGACCTACCTGGCGGATGGAAATCCGGCGCCGGATTTCCATCCATCCGCTCTTCAAATTACCTGCATGACTGGAAAAATGGCGCCGAATTTCCGATTTTGGTGCCAGCCACCCTCGGGACTTAGCCATTTTCGGTGCCGAAAATGGCTAAGTCCCAGATCTGACTGAGCACCAAACTGGAAAAGTAGCGTTTTTTTTTTTTTTTTTTTTTTTTTTTCGGCGCCATTTTTCTAGTTCGGGGCCGAAAATGGCTAAGTCCCAGATCTGACTGGGCCCAGAACTGGAAAAATGGCGCCGAATTTCCGATTTTGGGTGCTAGTCAGATCTGGGACTTAGCCGTTTTCGGCCTCGAACTGGAAAAATGGCGTTTTTTTTTTTTTTTTTTTTTTTTTTTTTCGGCGCCATTTTTCCAGTTCGGGGCCGAAAATGGCCAAATCCCAGATCTGACTAGCACCAAAATCGGAAATTCAGCGCCATTTTTCCAGTCATGCAGGTAATTCGAAGAGCAGATGGATATCCGGCACCGGAGTAGGTCGGCGCGCAAAATTTCCATCATGCAGGTAATTCAGAGCGCGGATGGATGGAAATCTGGCACCGGATTTCCATCCATCCGCTCTTCGAATTACCTCCATGACTGGAAAAATGGCGCCGAATTTCCGATTTTGGTGCCAGTCAGATCTGGGACTTAGCCGTTTTCAGCCCCGAACTGGAAAAATGGCGTTTTTTTTTTTTTCATTTTTTTTTTCATTTTTTTTTTCATTTTTTCCAGTGCCATTTTTCCAGTTCGGGGCCGGAAATGGCTAAGTCCCAGATCTGACTGGCACCAAAATTGGAAATTCGGCGCCATTTTTCCAGTCATGCAGGTAATTCGAAGAGCGGATGGATGGAAATCCGGCGCTGGATTTACATCCGCCAGGTACGTCGGCGCGCAAAATTTCCATCATGCAGGTAATTCGGAGCGCGGATGGATGAAAATCCGGCGCCGGATTTCCATCCATCCGCTCTTCGAATTACCTCCATGACTGGAAAAATGGCGCCGAATTTCCGATTTTGGTGCCAGTCAGATCTCGGACTTAGCCGTTTTCGGCCCCGAACAGGAAAAATGGAGTTTTTTTTTTTTTTTTTTTTTTTTTTTCTTTTTTTTCTTTTGGCGCCATTTTTCGAGTTCGGGGCTGAAAATGGCTAAGTCCCAGATCTGACTGGCACCAAAATCGGAAATTCGGCGCCATTTTTCCAGTCATGCAGGTAATTCGAAGAGCGGATGGATGGAAATCCGGCGCCGGATTTCCATCCGCCAGGTAAGTCGGCGCGCAAAATTTTTGTCTTGCAGGTAATTCGAAGAGCGGATGGATGGAAATCCGGCGCCGGATTTCCATCCGCCACGTAGGTTGGCGCGCAAAATTTCCATCATGCAGGTAATTCGGAGCGCGGATGGATGGAAATCCGGCGCCGGATTTCCATCCTCCAGGTAAGTCGGCGCTGCAAATTCCGTAGGGCGGCGCGCCAAATTTCCCTCACGCAGGTAATTCGGAAGCGGATGGATGGAAATCCGGCGCCGAATTTCCATCCAGCAGGTAAGTGGAGTCGCGGATGGATGGAAATCCGGCGCCGTATTTCCATCCAGCAGGTAAGTGGAATCCCCGATGGATGGAAATCCGGCGCCGTATTTCCATCCTGCTGGTAATTCGAATCCCGGATAGATGGAAATCCGGCGCCGTATTTCCATCCTGCAGGTAATTCGAATCCCGGATGGATGGAAATCCGGCGCTGAATTTCCATCCAGCAGGTAAGTCGGATCGCTTGCGTATGGATATTCGGCGCCGAATTTCCATTCACAAGGTATTTCATCGCTCAGAATTACCTTCCTGCAGGTAATTCTGATTGATGAATTACCTTCCTACAGGTAATTCTGATCGATGGATTACCTTCGTGCAGGTAATTCTGAGCGAGGAATTACCTTCCTACCTTCATCGATCAGAATTACCTGCAGGAAGGTAATTCTCAGATCAGAATTACCTGCAGGAAGGTAATTCATCGATCAGAATTACCTGCAGGAAGGTAATTCTGAGCGATGAAATACCTGGTGAATGGAAATTCGGCGCCGAATATCCATACGCCAGCGATCCGACTTACCTGCTGGATGGAAATTCGGCGCCGGATTTCCATCCGGGGGATGGTCTCTGTCGGAGAGGTGTCGGCCTCTCCGCCGCTCTGTTGGATATTCGGTGCTGAATTTCCGTCCGAGGGTTAAAATATGACGGCCAGGTGCTGACCTCTCCCCCCTCCCCGACTGCATTGGAACGGCCCCGGATTGAAATTCGGCGCCGTTTTCCCATCTGGGGAGGTTTTTATGTCGGCCAGTTTTCGGTCTGACCCCCCAACACGACTTCCTTTGGGAGGGCCCGGATGGAAATTCGGTGCCGAATCTCCATCGAGGGGATGCTCTCTGTCGAACACGTGCCGACCTCTACGCCCGAGGCGACTTCATCCGGGCGTCCCTGTTCGATATTCGGTGCCGAATTTCCGTCCGGGGGTTGAAATGTGACGGCCAAGTGTCGGCCTCTCCCCCCTCCCCGAGTGCATCCGAACCGCCCCGGATGGAAATTCGGCGCCGTTTTTCCATCTGGGGATGTTTTTATGCCGGCCAGTTTTCGGCTTGACCCCCCGACACGACTTCCTTTGGGGGGGCCCGGATGGAAATTCGGCGCCGAATCTCCATCCAGGGGATGTTCTCTGTCGCACACGCGCCGGCCTCTGCGCCCGAGGCAACTTCATCCGGGCTTCCCCTGTTGGATATTGGGTGCCGAATTTCCATTTGGGGGTAGTAATGTGACGGCACGGTGCCGGCTTCTCCCCTTCAGCCGTCATCATCCGGACGGCCCCCCACTTTCTGACTGCATACCGTTGGCAGTTATTGCGCAAAGACCAGGGGCCGCATTCCGGAGACAAGGTTCATTAACACTCTGACTGTGGATTTTTGAGATAGTTGGCTCCCTGGATTTGGATCAGGCTTCGTCGCTCGGACAAATCGGCATCGCATTCATTCCCATCGCTGCATCCCCCTTCTACCAGGGAGCTTCCCCGCACGCCATCCTGGCAGTCTTGTGTGCACATCTCCCATGGCGGAAAACCCGAGCGCTACAGTGTACTGCCCTCCTCACGAGCATAGAGCTTCATTTCCGTGCAGAGGGGACATCTGTCGGGTGATGGAGAAATATCTGTGCGTTCGATACCACCTGAAACCGGGGTCGGGTTTTTGGAGGAGGAAAGGAAGGACTCTAACGGCCTTGTTGTCGAGAGTATTGTTGTGCTCCACGATAATTTCGGCGATGGCAGGGAATGGCGAGTTCCACCATCGGACAGCGTCATATACAGGGCTGTTGGGGACTTCATTTGCCCGCCAAATGCACCTTCTATCCTGGCGCCTTCCACGAAACAATCCGCGAATCAGAGAGTGGCTACCTCAAAGAGTGGCTACCTCAAAGAGAGAAGTCCGCAACGAAGTAAATCCAGAGCCGAACCCATCCATGAAGACGAGCGAGAACCGGGTTGTTCACAACCTGTCCGACTCAGATGAGGTCATGGAAGTTCCGAGGTCGTCCTGGAGATCAGGCAAGTCCTCAATGGACGTCACTGGAGGAGGGAGTCATATTCCCAGCACAAGCACCGCAGTTCGATCTATTCTTGAAATTCTGCGAGGGCTTCACCTGGAGGGACACCGGTCGGAGCTGGCCGGGCTGGACTACAGCAAGTTCGCAATTAAATCGGTTACATGCCTTCCCGCCGACGTCGACGGTAATATCTTCTTTGAGTTCCCTCCTCGGGCGGACTACTCGAGGGCGTCCGGAATGTTGACAGATATGGATAGAAAACATGACGGTCATCCTTGGTGCGTTACCAAAACCACCAGCATGAAGATGCTCGATGGTGTGCGGGTGCACTACGTTGTTTGTGCGGGCGCGTTGCGGTGTTTCTCCCCAACTTGCTTCCACTTTAAATCCAGAGGTCACAGGAACGAGACCGATTGGACAGGCACAGCTCATCAACCATTTCGAGCTCAGGAGAAGGTTCCGAACTCCACATTTAAGCATTGCTGGAGTCGGTGTCCCACGTATGTTCACCGAATGTCCGAAACCACATTGTCTCATGCAAACAGAAAATTGGGCGTGGCTCGGATATGCACTCCATTCTGGAGGTGAAGCGACGATGTGGATATGACTACATTCATGGAAGTAGGTTTCAAGGACAAGGGACTGAGGCATATCGTTGTTTCGTATTCAAAATGTCCACGTGTGGACCTGGCAGCGGCGTCAAACTGGTCGACAGGATGACGAGTGGGAACTTGTCAAACAGTTGGGTCATGTTCGACCATATCAAGCGAATTACAAATCACCAGTGGGTGACAATGGGTGCACATGTCTACGACACCCACTGCAGGATGCTAATGACAATTGCTATTTGTGAGATTAAAGGAGAGGACACACAATCGGAGATGCTTCTTTGGCAGGGAATAAACGAACAGATGGCCAAGGCGGGATTGCCCCCTCCCAATTCCCGTGGTTTCATGGCGGACAACGTACAAGCAAATTGGGCTGCCATCCGAAGGGTGTACGGGCAAGACCCCAATGTTCCCATGGAAGGCAAGGAGAGATCTTGTGGGTTCCATTTTCTGCAGAGCCTTTCGCAGTACACAACCAGGCTCGTGGCGCCAGATTTCAGAGAGGAGCACCGTTCCATGTGTCTTGCGTGGAAGCGCGCTCCCACCTTGGATGATGCAGAGACACAGTTTGCATGCATACGGGCTTGGTGGACATCGTCAGGTGCTGTAAGGAAATCAGACGAGGGAGGAATGGTCAGTTGGCTAGCATGGTGGCATTATCGTTTCCTCCAGTTCGGCGACTATATTCGGGAGGTGAGTTGCACGAATTCGCGTCCCGTTGAATATTATTCTTGGCCATATTTGTAACTTGCTTGTAACCTGAACATGTGCTTATGCAGGAAATGTGTCTCGACTCCGACACCGACATGCCCACGACAAACATGGCCGAATCAGTGCACTCTTCCTGGCGTGCCTCCTCTGCAGCGCATCTGGTGGACATCCTCACTGCCACAACGGAGGACATTGTGAGGTCAATTATGCAGCAATGCAGGTACAACGAGTTCTTGAAAGGGAAACAGTGGGGCTTGGGGCCGGACAGGCAGGAAATGGTGCAACGCACAGACATCCCGGCCCACGCATTTCCGGTTCCTCAGACCCAGCCATTGCAGACTGCTCGGTCCAGTAGAGACGGATTGGACAATTCTGCACATCCCACAATGCGATTCGGAAGAGTGAAGAGACGACACCCTCCCAACAAGTTGAATGAGACTCGGATTGCCAATGCTCTTGGGATGGCTTGCACTATTCAGAGCTCCGTGGACGTACCCCCACCCGACCTTGGGCGTGTGTATCGGATGGCAACGGCTGGCTCGGCTGTACGCGACAATGTATACACAATTACGATTGGAGTGGAGCCGACTTGCAATTGTACGGACTTCTCGTTGATGGAAGCAAAGAAGGGTTCCAAGTATTATCCGTGCAAGCATCTGTATTACATTTACCTGAAGAGGTTGAGGATGAACGTGACTATTGATGACTTTATTCATGCATCGGCGTTGAGCATGAACGAGCTGCACAAACTCCTCCTTAGGGATTCCAGAAATCATTGATGGGGCAAACGGAATCCTCCATATGGATATTTTCAATTGCATTTTGCTGTATCAGACTTTTTTTTGCAGTGTAATGAAATGCACCCCAAAACTCCTGGAATGAGGCAATATTCCATTCAAACTGAGATCCAACAAAAGCAGTTGTGGGGCCATTTCTGGAAAAATGGCGCCGAATTTCTCTTTTTGGGGCCGAAAACTGGCTAAGTCCCAACATGCACTGGTACCTGTGTCTGGGAAAATGGCGCCGAATTTCTCTTTTTTGGGCCGAAAACTGGCTAAGTCCCAACATGCACTGGTACCGTGTCTGGAAAAATGGCGCCGAATTTCTCTTTTTTGGGCCGAAAACTGGCTAAGTCCCAACATGCACTGGTACAGTGTCTGGAAAAATGGCGCCGAATTTCCCTATTTTGCGCCGAAAACTGGCTAAGTCCGAACATGCACTGGAAAAATGGCGCCGAATTACCTGTCATGAGGGGACCTATAGCCGCGGAATTCGGCACCATTTTTCGCCAGAGAGACCTATTACCGCGAAATACGTCGCCGTTTTTTCAGGTTACGGACCCTATTACCGCGAAATTCGGCGCCATATTTGCACATGTCGCTGGGAATTGGCATGAGCGGAAGACGAAATATCATGAGCACAACTGTCAAAACTGCAATTTTCCCTTCAAGGGGCCGAATAATATATCTGTTTTTCCTGACACATTGCATTAAATTATTGTTTTTTATTGTTTTTTATTTTCGAAATTTGTACTTCTGCTCATGAAAACCGATTGTCTTACTACTCTGCTCATGCCGCTCATGCCGCTCATGCCGCTCATGCTCATGAAATAGCAAACCTCGTGAAGGACTACTCCCTTCCTAGTTATGCAGCTAAACTTGCAAATACAGCGATTAGACGATGTGAGAATCCCAGTAAAGTAGAGCTGATTTTGGAGAGGGCTAGGGAGTACAGAAGGATAAGGAAAGAGTTGGCAGCAGCTGAGACAGGTAGACGGGTGCGAGAGTATATATGTAATTCAGCGGAAGAGAGCGATGCAGACAGGGAGGACGACGACCCAATGGAGGTGAGATGGTCAGTTCCGCAAGGGGAAGATGGGATTTTCGAAAGCCTGGCCAATGAGCAGTCCGCTGGACATGACAAAGGCAATGACGGGGTGGAAGGGGAGCAGGACAGTCAAGGACAGGATGACGATAGTGATGATTTTCAAGATTGGTAGAATTTTAATTAACTCTCTGTACATTTACATTATCTTCCAGAGTATATAAAGGAAATTCTCCCCGATGTTGATGTCCCCTCTCCCATGTGCTTCTAAACGACACCATCTTCCAAACCACGTCCTTCCCAAAACCGGAAATGCGGCACCGCATTTCCAAAACCGGGGCAAGAACAAATTTTCCGTTTCATGGTTTGGACATCAGAAACTGTTCGGCCGAACGGAAATGCGGTGCCGCATTTTCGTTTTCGACACGAAAGTTTTGCCTATTGCCAGCTCCTTCCATGGAGGTAAATGGAAATGCGACGCCGCATTCGGAGGTCGAACATGTTATTTCCATGGCGGACATGCAAATGCGGTGCCGCATTTCCATTTTGGAGATGGATGTTTGTCCAATTCCAGACCCTTCGACGGAAATGCGGCACCGCATTCCATAGTCCAATAAGAAATTTCGATGACAGACATGGAAATGCGGTGCTGCATTCCATTGTCCAATACAAAATTTTGATGACGAACATGGAAATGTGGTGCCGCATTTCCAGAACGGACATGGACATGCATTGGCGATTGGACATGCTTGGACAATTCAAGGTCCAATATGGAAATGCGGTGCCGCATTTGGAATTCAAAGTATGGAAATGCCATGTCTTGAAATGAAATGCGGTACCGCATTTCCGTTACGACCATAACGGAGGAGTGGGAGCTGCCAGAAATCGCTGCATGGAAAAAAAATGCCGCATTTCCGAGCTTGGGCATGTACATGTTTCCTTTTACTCATACATGGATTTCCTTCACCTCATGACTCTGATATCGCTGACTCTGATATATTGATGTGGACAGAGACATTGTAGAAATGAGACCACAAATTGTAAACAGTGGGCCAATTACAGTAGTTCTTGAATACAATGAAACACTGCACACAAAAGTGAGGGACGATGGGTTGTTTTATTGATCGAACAGGATGTCTCACATTTAGCAACTCCAGACAAATCTAAGCCCTTCTGCCTTCTACATAGGCGTCACCAAGTCGACGGAACTTCGATAGGAGGTTAGCTAGTTCATGAGCATGAGCGGCATGAGGGGAGTAGCAAGACAATCGGATTTCATGAGCAGAAGTACAAATTTTGGAAATAAAAAAAACATTAAAAACATTATTTTTAATGGAATGTGTCAGAAAAATCAATATAATATTCATTGTTTGAAGTAAAAATTAGTTTTGAGAGCCGTGTTCATGATATTTCGTCTTCCACTCATGCGAATTCCGAGCAACATCTGCAAAAATGGCGCCGAATTTCGCGGTAATAGGTTCCGCAACCGGAGAAATCTGCGACGTATTTTGCGGTAATAGGTGTCTCCGGCGAAAAATGGTGCCGAATTTCGCGGCTATAGGACCCAACATGGCAGGTGTGTAAGCCCAAAATTTGGAAATGTGGCGCCGAATTTCGGTACATGGTGCCGGGGATTGCACAGATGTTGGGCAGTTCTTGGGCCATGTAACTGGAGATTCGGCGCCGTTTTTTCAGACATCGGACTTGCGGTGCTCGACGAGACCTCCTCGGGCAACATCACGGGACCCCGAGGGAGCGTGCGAATATTCTTGTCAGCTCGCCATGAATCCTCTTCTCCGCCAGGTGACCAGTTTCGTCTCACTGGACGGGTGTGAACATCTCCTTCCAAGTGTTGGCCACTTCGAAGCAATGGCGTGTCCCGAAGGCCCTCTCGCAAGGCTGCCGCCCACTTGCGAGGATTCTTCAATCTGGAGGCAGTCCGCATCAGCATTTCCTGCCTGTCCGGCCCCAAGCCCCACTGTTTCCCTTTCAAGAACTCATTGTACCTGCATTGCTGCATAATTGACCTCACAATGTTCTCCATTGTGGCAGTGAGGATGTCCACCAGATGCGCCGCAAAGGAGGCACGCCAGGAAGAATGTACTGATTCGGCCATGTTTGTTGTCAGCATGTCGGTGTCGGAGTCGAGACACATTTCCTGTATATGCACATGTTCAGGTTACAAGCAAATTACAAATAATGAGTAGCTAGCATAATATTCAACGTGACGCAAATTCGTCCAACTCACCTCCCGCATATAGTCGCCGAACTGGAGGAAACGATAATGCCACCATGCTAGCCAACTGACCATTGCTCCCTCGTCTGATTTCTTTACAGCACCTGACGTTGTCCACCAAGCCCGTATACATGCAAACTGTGTCTCTGCATCGTCCAAGGTGGGAGCACGCTTCTACGCAAGACACATGGAACGGTGCTCCTCTCTGAAATCTGGCGCCACGAGCCTGGTTGTGTACTGCGACAAGCTCTATAGAAAATGGAACCCACAAGATCTCTCCTTGTTTTTCATCGGAACATTGGGGTCTTCCCCGTACACCCTTCGGATGGCAGCCCAATTTGCTTGTGCGTTGTCCGCCATGAAACCACGGAAATTGGGAGGGGGAAATCCTGCCCTGGCCATCTGTTCGTTTATTCCCTGCCAAATAAGCATCTCCGATTGTGTGTCCTCTCCTTTCATCTCACAAATAACAATTGTCATTAGCATCCTGCAGTGGGTGTCGTAGACATGTGCACCCATTGTCACCCACTGGTGATTTGTAATTCGCTTGATATGGTCGAACATGACCCAACTGTTTGACAAGTCCCCACTCGTCATCCGGTGGACTAGTTCGACGCCGCTGCCAGGCCCACACGTTGACATTTTGAATACGAAACAGCGATCTGCCTCAGTCCCTTGTCCTGGAAATCTACTTCCATGAATGTAGTCATATCCACATCGTCGCTTCACCTCCAGAATGGAGTGCATGTCCGAGCCACGCCCAATTCTATGTTTGCAGGAGACAATGTGGTTTCGGACATTCGGTGAACAGACGTGGAACACTGACTCCAGCAATGCCTCCATTTCCTTCTCATCGAGAGGAACTCTGTCGGAGCCATCTTCCGACATAATTCTGGCCAATGCCATCTTATGGGCGGCCTGCAGCGCTCGCCCCCCCAGGCTTCTTGTCAGACGCCACAATTATTGGTTTGTGCAGCGCATCTGCACTGGTCATATACCTTCTGACTACATACCATTGGCAGTTATTGCACAAAGGCCAGGGGCCGCATTCCTAGACTACAACAAGTTTGCAATTAAATCCGTTACACGCCTTCCCACAGACGTCGACGGTAATATCTTCTTTGAGTTCCCTCCTCGAACGGACTATTCCAGGGCGTCCAGAATGTTGATAGATATGGATAGGAAACATGATGGTCATCCTTGGTGCGTCACCAAAACCACCAGCATGAAGATGCTCAATGGTGTGCGGGTGCGCTACGTTGTTTGTGCGGGCGCGTTGCGGTGTTTCTCCCCAACTTGCTTCCACTTTAAATCCAGAGGTCACAGGAACGAGACGGATTGGACAGACACAACTCATCAACCATTTCGAGCTCAGGAGAAGGTTCCAAACTCCACATTTAAGTGTGCACATTGCAAAGAACCACCACATTGCATGTCTGTTTATAATGCCAAGAAGTTCTATGTGTTGCACCATTTCCCTGACCTCACACGAGCTTGCATACACGTTGGTTCCCATTGTCACAAATTGGCAAGGGGTAAGTCGCGGGAGGCTGCCCACGAGGCAGAGCAGCTCGTTCAGGAGGAGGTTAAGTTGAGATGACTGACAGGGTGTCGGTAGGTGAAGACAATGGATGCAGCCCGTTTGCCTTTGGTGTAGTGGACAACGGTGTCATCTCCTCTGATATATGCACCATCGTAAATCGAGATCTTTGCTGTGGAGACTCTATGTCCATAGGACTCATCCTCGTAGCTTATGAGAATGTTCCCATACACTGTTTGCGATGGAATCCTCTCTGGCATGTACATACACCCGATACAATCCTCGTAGGCCCACTGGCAGCACCTCCAATGATGTAGGAAGGCCGTGCGGCTTTTGGGGATGTTCCATGCTGGCGGAAACTGCAGATCAATGATTCGTAGGCACCAAAGCCGCGCACGCCCGTCCCGGCGAGGCTGATCGTGGAGACCAGGAAGGTACTCAAGAGCGGACAGGTGCACCCTCCTCTGCTGAGAGTGGTCTATCCAATCCTGCAGGTATATGAAAATATCCCCTGACTTGGGCGAGAAGTCCCACGGGGTGAGATGCTTGTTTGGGCAATTGCTAGGATCCCGGCACGCCATCGCCGACTATTGAAAGGGCTACCAGGAAGCAGAGAGGGTGCCTAGGGAAGGGGGAGTGTGGGGAAGCTGAAGTGAGAGGAGCTCGGAGCGAGCAAGTGTTGTTGTTGTCTCGGTTTGAAACGCGTGGGTCACGAGCGAAGGTCGGGCAAGTGGCAAAGAAAAAGAGCAACATTTAATATAGCCGTACCCAGGAATGAGGGGCAAAATTTAATTTAATTCGACATGGCGTCAAATCGGAGGGTGACGACACTTGGCCGACAGAGAACATCCCACGGATGGAAAAATGACGCCGAATTTCCATACGAGGCCCGTCGGATGAAGTCGTCTCGGGGGGAGAGGTCGACACCTGGCCGACAGAAAACATCCCTCGGATGGAAAAACGGCACCGAATCTCCAATGAGGCCGTTCGGATGAAGTTGTCTCGGGGGGAGAGGCCGACACCTGGCCTACAGAGAATATCCCCCGGATGGCAAAATGGCGCCGAATTTCCATACGAGGCCCGTCGGATGAAGTCGTCTCAGGGGGAGAGGCCGACACCTGGCCGACAGAGAATATCCCTCGGATGGAAAAACGGCGCCGAATTTCCATCAGAGGCCGTTCGGATGAAGTTGTCTTGGGGGGAGAGGCCGACACCTGGCCGACAGAGAACATCCCATGGATGGAAAAATGGCGCCGAATTTCAATACGAGGCCCGTCGGATGAAGTCGTCTCGGGGGGAGAGGCCGACACCTGGCCGACAGAAAACATCCCTCGGATGGAAAAACCACGCCGAATCTCCAATGAGGCCGTTCGGATGAAGTTGTCTCAGGGGGGAGGCCGACACCTGGCCTACAGAGAATATCCCCCGGATGGCAAAACGGCGCCGAATTTCCATCAGAGGCCCGTCGGATGAGGTCAACTCAGGGGGAGAGGCCGACACCTGGCCGACAGAGAATATCCCTCGGATGGAAAAACGGCGCTGAATTTCCATCCAAGGCCGTTCGGATGAAGTTGTCTCGGGGGGAGAGGCTGACACCTGGCCGACAGAGAACATCCCACGGATGGAAAAATGGCGCCAAATTTCCATACGAGGCCCGTCGGATGAAGTCATCTCGGGGGAGAGGCCAACACCTGGCCGACAGAGAACATCCCTCGGATGGAAAATCGGCGCCGAATTTCCATCCGAGGCCGTTCGGATGAAGTTGTCTCGAGGGGAGAGGCCGACACTTGGCCGACAGAGAACATCCCACGGATGGAAAAATGGCGCCGAATTTCCATACGAGGCCCGTCGGATGAAGTCGTCTCAGGGGGAGAGGCCGACACCTGGCCGACAGAGAATATCCATCGGATGGAAAAACGGCGCCGAATTTCCATACGAGGCCGTTCGGATGAAGTCGTCTCGTGGGGAGAGGACGACACCTGCCCGATAGAGAACATCCCTCGGATAGATTAACGGCGCCGAATTTCCATCCGAGGTCGTTCGGATGAAGTTGTCTCGGGGGGAGAGGCCGACACCTGGCCGACAGAGAACATCCCCCGGATGGAAAAACGGCGCCGAATTTCCATACGAGGCCCGTCGGATGAAGTCGTCTCGGAGGGAGAGGCCGACACCTGGCCGACAGAGAATTCCATCGGATGGAGAAACGGCGCCGAATTTCCATCCGAGGCCGTTCGGATGAAGTCGTCTCGGGGGGAGAGGCGGACACCTGGCCGATAGAGAACATCCCCCGGATGGAAAAACGGCGCCGAATTTCCATTCGAGGCCCGTCGGATGAAGTCGTCTCGGGGGGAGAGGCCGACACCTGGCCGACAGAGAACATCCCCCGGATGGAAAAACGGTGCCGAATTTCCAGACGAGGCCCGTCGGATGAAGTCGTCTCGGGGGGAGTGGCCAAAAGAGATCATCTGCAGGATGGAAAAACGGCGCCGAATATCCATCAACAGACGCCCGTATCGACCCTTCATCAACAATTTTGATTCCTTTTTCGCGTTTTTTTGTCTAACCAGTCACTCAACTTAGAGTTTTTCGCCTGCGGTCCACTTTTTGGCACGTTATGCCCACCAATGTCGTCCGGTAGAGACAAATTTGGTGCCGGATTTACATCCATGAGGTGGACCAACTTACTTGCAGGATGGAAATTTGGCGCCGGTTTTCCATCCTGCATCGTTCCGGTTTACCTACAGGATGGAAATTCGGCGCCGGTTTTCCATCCTGCAGCTCTCCGGTTTACTTGCAAGATGGAAATTCGGCGCCGGTTTTCCATCCGGCCGCGCTCCCGCTTACCTACAGGATGGAAATGAGAGCGCCGGTTTTCCATCCGGCCGAGCTCCGACTTGCCTGAAGGATAGAAATTCGGCGCCGGTTTTCCATCCGGCCGAGCTCCGACTTGCCTGAAGGATGGAAATTCGGCGCCGGTTTCTGGCTGCTTCTGGATGAGAACGTCTCGGGTGGAGGGAGGGCCACGGTGCGTCCCACTTCATCCGCTGGATGGAAATTCGGCGCCGTTTTTTTCCATCCAGCGGGCTGTTGATGAAGTCTCGGGGGGAGGGTGGGCCAGGTGGCGCCTGTGGGCGACCTCCATACCTATATTTAAGGGCGCAGTTGCGCATTAAATGTCCTCCGCCGTCTGTTTTGAACCGGACGTTCCACACGGATACCGCGCTTGCTTCCCGGATACGCCTTCGACACCTGATGTGACGGGTGGATGAAGTTCCATTCGAGGCATGTACGCCCGCATTCTGCGGGAGATTTTTTCTTTTACTCGGACTTATGCCGCGTGGAGAAGGGCGTGGCTCTCTTGAGAGAAACCCCACATCCAGACCGCGTCGCAAACTGAAGCCTTTATACTACGGGCGGCAATGCGGCAATGCGGCATTGCCAACCAGCCGAACGGCGACAAAGCGGCAACGCGCCTTCTGTACAGGTACATACGCGTTGTCTTTCTTTGATCCGTGGCCATTGTAGTCCCTACATTTCCAGGATGTAAGTTGCCTTATGTGGCGCATGAAAATTAGTTGTGAAGCCCCTAGAAAAATGGCGCTGAATTTCCTGTTTCCGGCCATGGGGCGGATGGCTAAGCCTCGGGGGTGGCTGGCACAGTCTGGAAATTCGGCGCCATTTTTCCAGTTCCGGGCCCAGTCATTTCTAGGACTTAGCCATTTTTGGACCCTGTACTGGAAAAATGGCGCCATTTTTCCAGTACAGGGTCCAAAAATGGCTAAGTCCCTGGGGCGGATGGCACATGTTCTGGAAATTCGGCGCCATTTTTCCAGTTCCGGGCCCAGTCAGATCTGGGACTTAGCCATTTTCGGACCCATTCTGGAAAAATGGATGTGATTTTGTCTGTGTTTTTTGAATGTAGGTACTATAAGTTCTCCCTGTTGGAGAAAGGTCATCTATCCTTCCAGCCGCCATTCTTCCTCGCATGGAGGAACCCTGGAGCTGACTCCATGTACACTGATGTTATCGTGAAGGAGTGGCATCTGGAGCATTTGCGTGACTGCCCTTAGTATGTGGACCTTCCGTCCGGCTCGCTCGACTCATCCGGATTCCAATTGAAGCTGGATGCGGAGGCCCGACGAAACCGGGCTCCGTTGCCTCCGCTGGGTCCAAAGGAGGCGAAAGCGCTTGCCAAGTCCAGGAAAGCGGCAGAGCTTGCTCAGGCAGGTATTCAAGAGAAATTGAATGAGAAGAATAAAGGACAAATGAAAAGGACACAGAAACAGGGGAGTAAAGTAACCCCCAAAAAACAGAAAACCACCGGGGCACCAGAGGAGGCACAGGAGGGGCTCCAAGGGAGTGACTCCGACAACGACTTTGTGCAAGGTCCTGCGACTGCTGCTGCTACTACCAAGTCACCGGTCGTCCGGGTTCCCAAGTTAATTCGGACTGGGACAAGCTCTGCCAAGAAGTTGGCATTTGAGGGCTAGCCTACACGGCGGTATTCGGCGGTGACGTTTCTGCAAAGGCCAAAGCTAGAATCCCCAACTGTCATCCAATGCGTCAATGAGAGCTTTCTTGACGCTCTGGCTGCTAGGGCGAAGAAGGTGGCACATAGCAAATCTCTGGAGGAGCTGAAGGGGAAAACCAAGAAGAGGGCTGCTGCTACAAAGCCTAAAGACACCCCTGGTTTTGAAGCCATGATGGAATTCTTCACGGCTGTGAGCACGGATTGCAAGAGCACTTGGGGGGGGGGGGGGGGGGGGGGGTTGGGGTTTGAGGTGGAGAGAGCCTGCGATATGATTCTCCTCGATATTCCAGATGGGGAGCTGCTGGAGGGCTTGGATGGTGTGCCCACCTAGAACAGGTTTACGGAGGACTATTGGAGAGCCGGGTTTGGCTGGCGGGGATGCTCCTGGATGACGGTGGATGTATGGTGGTCCTTGCCACAAGAGGGAAGACCACAGAGAATGTTGTGGCAAGGTGGACACCTAAAAGTGTCACCCCGGTCCTCCTGAAAAAATGGTTCTGCATCAATACGCAAGGGTTGCAATTAGAGGGCCAGAGTGTAAGTTATCAATCTATTGCATTCACTTCATATTGTGGTGTATCTAAACTAGACCCTGGAGTGGATCCCTCTTTTGTTGGATGTGCAGACATTGGTGTTTGAGGCATATTGTTTTGTGAAGAGAGGGTCTACGTTCAAATTCCGCAATGACGGTCGTCTTGTTGATGCCGCTGTGGACCCTATTACCTACGATGTCCTCTACAACTATGTGCCCCAATCCAGTATGCCGAAGGACACAAAGACAGGCAAACTGTGGCGGTACAGCCGGACCCGGAGCCCTGCTTTCATCCAAACCCTCATGGAGACGTGCTCGGATGTCCAAGGGCGGATTCTTGACCTCACATACGGCACGGGTAAGCCTTCATGTGCACATTTTGTCCCCTGGCCCGATTGCAATTGCATGCCGCAAGCTACTAACCACCCGCTTTGTCCCTCATGTGCTTCAATGTAGGCAGGGATGTTGTCCGACAGGCATGTCTTTGCCTTCGAGCCAAATACTGCCCTCCACAACTCTAAACTTGCAGCGGCTGAACGTCTGCCGAAAGAGGAAGAGGCATCCTCGGAGGATGAGGAAGAATCCGAGAAGGAGGTGGGGGAGGTACAAGTTGGGATCGAGGTCGATGAGCCCCCGGTTTACGAGTGAGTGGTAGCATTGTAAGTTGCCTCTTGATTTTGTGAGGCACCTCCCTTCGCTCTCTTATTTCATTGAAAGACCCTTTTTGGTTTCTGCTGGTATTGACATTCTTAAAGTGGATTTGTTCTTACTACAAGATGCCAAATACCGCAGGAGGGACATCTACACCGCAATTCATGGGCAGGAGGAACATGCCTTTTTTTGCCAGGGGGGATTTCATGTCGAGTCCAGAAATGGACTACATCCTTCCTACTTATGTTGCCTGGCTTGCTTTGGTGTCCATCAGGAGGTCTTCCGAACCTAGTCGTGTACAACAGATTTTAGACGAGGCAAGCCTCAAGAAAATGAAGATGAGGGAGGAGGCAGCAGCTATAAGAGCCCGTCAGGCTCGTAGATTTGTCTTGGATTCTGCTGAGGAAAGTGGGGGAGAAGAGGCAGAAGATTCCCAGGAGGTGAGGTGGACAGTCCCCCAAGGAGAGGACGGAATTTTTGAGAGGCATAGTGGAACTGATGCATCACAGAGCTCGGAGGATGGGGGGGATGAGGGGGGATGAGGAGGAAGGTGGGGCAAGTTCCTCGGAGTGTGTAAGAGAGTAGTGACCATTCTGGCTATGACAGTTAGGACACGCCTGTATTGATGTGGCTTGCCACAAAATTTGCAATAAAATGTTGCATTTCATTGCTATGACGAGTCTACCGGTGCCACATTGCAACTTCACATGACCCTATTTCCGTGCCTCCTAACCCTATTTCCATGGACACACAATGGTCCGCTCATGCTTTTTTTTTTCCCGCTCATGCTCATGCCGCTCATGAAATAGCAGCCCCCCTTCGATAGCCCTCAAAACAAGCTCATTACTGACGCAGCACCTCCAGGTAAACTGCAATGCGGTTGTTCTGGTGCCCTTGGTGGAGCTGACGACAATGTCATGCCCATCAATCATACCACCATCATACATTGACAAGGTCACTATGGCCTCATGTTGCCCGTGCATTCGTCTTCGCAACTCAACCGAATGTCTCCATACACTGGAAGAGCGGAGTGAACTCCACGAATATAGTTTTCCCCGGTGCCGTCCTCCCTGGTCCACTCGCAGCAGTTCCAGCGCCAAAGCGAGGCCGTGCGTGATCTGTTTGGCATCCTATTCCAGCTTGGTATATCGAGGTCAACAATTTTCAGGACCCACGGACCGCATTGACCCTCGCCCTCACCTCGCTCAAAGCGGTAATAGCCCTCCAAATACTCCATTGCGTGCAAAGACTCCCGCTTGATTCTAGAAGCGTCAATGAAAACAGAGAGCCAGACAATGATGTCTCCTGATTCTGGTTTGAACATCGCATAATCGTGGCCATGATAAGGGCAGTCAACAGGATTGCGGCGGCACGGCATCCTTGCAAAAGATTAGCGGAGTACGCTCAATGACAACAGCTCCCGGATTGAGGAGGCAGCAGCGCGGTGGCTGGAAGTAGTTCAAGGACATGACAATGTGGTTGCAAATGCTGCAATTCCTCACTAACACTCCAGGGCACATTTAAATTTCCCCCCTACAGGAACCTGCACGGATGAAGATTGGCTGCTCCATGAATGTAGCCATTTCAGTTTCCTTCCCTGCCATGCAAACTATGGGCAGTAAGTGCCAGGTGGGCCTATAGCCACTCGAGACGACGAAGTCCATCCCCCCTTCGATGAAAATGCGGCGATGAATTTCCATCCGGGGGATAGACTTCGGTGGTAGATTACAAACTATTCCCTGTGGATGAGAAAGAGGTATCGGTTCATCCACCACTAGCGTGATGAACACATTACACGATGATTGGTGGGTACGTGGGACCCAGATGCTCCATTATTGGAGCCCACACTGCTCTTTCGCTTCTCATCATTTCGAAAATCAAAGGGCTTCGTTGTTGTTCGCAAGGTCATTGTCATCGGCATCAAAGACGTCCTCAGGACCTCCTTTGCAAGGATGCCGTGCTTCCGGAACCGAGACAACTGCCCTTATGGAGGCTTCGATTATGCAATGTATTCGGCCACATCGGGAGACATCGTTATCTGGCACACAGTTTACGCAGAAGACACTGGGGCGAATGTGGAAACATTGTCCGCTTTTGAGTATATCCCAGGCCACTACGCCTTCGAGCGGGGTGACGATCTTGGTCTGAGGAGTCTGTGGCTCCTGCGCATCCTTGATTCCAATTTTCCCAGCTACGACGGGCACCCATGCAGAAGAATGCGCATTGTTATGCTGGTGCGGTGGAACTGCTGCCAGTGGACGTGGGTGGACTCCATCGGAGAGACTTATACTCCTGAAGGAGTGCACTCCTCTTCTCCATTGTATGGGGACATTCGCATTGGTGTGGACGACGAAAACGTGAAGCTTTCCATATTCGATGGTGGTATGATTGAAGGGCACGACATTGTGGTGAACATCAACAGGGGCGGTACAACGGCTGCAATCCAGTTTACCTGGAGGAGCCCGATGACTCATGAGCTAGTTTTCAGAGCAGTCGAAGTCCCATTGACAACGTGGTTTGTATTCAGAAGGCATAGGGCTAAAGATTTGTTTGCACCATCAGCACAGTAGACGTGCTTCAAATGCAATTCATGTGGATCAATAAAAACCCCATTGTGCCCTTTTTTTTGTTCTATTATGTATCCATCGTTCCCAGAATGCATCATTCCTCATTTCGTTTGGGATTGGGAGTGGGGGTGGATTTTGCAAGTGGCTGGTAGGCTGAAATGGGCCCCCATTGTACAGAGCAGTACCACCCTAGCATTCGCGAAACATTGCCTTTCAATATGTAATTCTAAAAAACATTGCCGAACCTCCTTTATCGGGAGGTCCTTCTCCCCCTATGACCGTGACACCCTCAACCCTATTCCCGCGGACACTCATTTCTGGAAAACAGTCCTGCTCATGTTTTTTTCGACACTTACGACTCTGCTCATGGCTCATGCCGCTCAATGCTCATGGCTCATGAAATAGCAGCCCCCACATGCTACCCTAGAGGTCGCATTTGGGCCTCGACATAGGAGACGCACTTGGATACAAAGAGGATTGCACTTGGACTTAGATGACATTGGACACTTGGGCCAATGGCACAGGCTACCCTAGTGTGCTTCATTACGACAAAGGATGAACGGATTATGAACAGTCAACATCAAAGGCGGTTCATTGGTGGGGGCAACATGCGTGCTTTCACTAAGGAGGGCCAACAAAACTGTGGATGAATGAACAGTGAGGCTGGATGAAGGTCGAAGAGATGGCAACATGCAGGGCATTGATGCAATATAGATCAGCGGCTGAGGGGGCGCCGCCCTGAATCGACAGGGTACATGACTAAGCAGATGCTGATAAATACGTTTTGAGCTCAAATATAATATCAAGACCTCATTAGTTGCCACTTGGCCATGTATTAAACACACGGGATAGAGGTACACCCAAGGCGGGTAATGTGTTTAGTATTAGAATAATCAGTTGAGCGGTGATCAAAGTAGAAAGGCTCCAACTAAGGGGCTAACCTACTAGATTTTGGAGGGTACAAGGCAAGTAAGCATAAAGACAACAAGGCATTCAAAATTATGGGAATCATGACTCTCGGAGAGTGAGTACAGATGGTAGACTGAGAGCTGGAGAGAGAAGATGGCCACAAGAGGGTGATCTACTCATGATGGACGTTGATAGCAGGAACTTAGGAAGAGATAAGAGGGGAGATTAGTGTTGTACTCCAGTGACGAGACAATACATACGCACATTTTGGGTTCACCCTTGGTCACATGATGGCTGAGCATTGTGTTGGTTCCGGTTGTTGAGATATATAGAAGGCTTGTAGTTTATTAGAGAGGGGCCCGCTGTTCCCGCTGGCGACAACAATTGGTCGTGTTAGTGAGAGAGAATAGTGAGGGTAGCGTAAGTATTCAAACAACATGCATGCTACGGGTGACGGTACCAAGAGCGACGTCATGGACTAGCCACACGGGCAAAATGGGAAGGAAGTAAACGAGCGATCTAGGACTTGGAGAGCATAGCCAAAGGGCCATCTGGATGAGTCAATCATTTAGCACGAACAAGAACAAGAGGGCAAGTAAGCCAGATTCAGCCACTTAGGCATAGCCTTGTAGAGGCGGATAAGGTGATAATGGGATCATCTGAACGCTGATATGGTTGTGCATACGAAAGGGCTGACAGAGGACTGCAGGCGCCCCGGGCCGCGCCACCCCACGGGGTCACGATATCTTGGAGGTTTACTATTTCATGAGCAGAAACCATGAGCCATGAGCCATGAGCCGCATGAGCCGCATGAGCGGTGAGCCGAAGTCTAAGACACGCGGATTTCATGAGCGGACTACTCCAAATTTGGAAATGCGGCAGATTAAACAAGTATTAAAATAACAGTTTTTTATTTGACCTTGCCGTTTTTGGAAGTTCCAGATCATGTAATGCGGCGAAGATATGTCGTCAGTAACAACTCCGCTCATGGTTTTTTAGATCCGCTCATGGAAATGAGTGACCGTGCAACGAGAAATCCAGTATACCACGGCAAAAGGACGTCGCATACTGGCCTGTATAGAGTATTCCGCGGTTTTACATGCCTTAACATTGGAATGAATCATTGTGAACAGCTGAGCCTACCGTGGCCATCTGATACACACGCCCGAAGCCTGGTGGGGGCACTTTTGTCGAGCTCTGGATTGTACAGTTCATCCGAAGTGCATTCCCCATCCTTGTCTCGTTCACTTTTGAGGGAGGTCGCCGCCTCTTCGGTTTCCCCCAACGGTGTGTAGGATGCTTAGAGTTGTCGGGTCCCATTGTTCTTGCTCTCATAGGGGTCGGTGGTGGAGGCTGTGGAAGCGGAAATGGTTGTCTGGGGACGTCAGTGCGCTGCACCATCCGAAATCCTGCGGCGGTAAGGGCGTCGGCCTCAACCTGACTAAGATCGCAGCCTGGTTCCACCGGCCACACCAAGCCTCTGGCATTGTTTGTATGCCGTACTTGGGCTTTCCATACACGCAAGTCATAATGTCGTGCCTGCATAACCAGAACTGGGTGGTTGTCACCTCCGCAAACTTTGCATGGACAAATCTTCCTATAAAAGTAGGAGCAGGGACAACACCATCTGGATTCCTCCTTATCATCTCTAACCAACGTTGCCATGTATCCACTCAAATTGCGGAACACCTGCCTCAAAACGACGGCTTTGTGCGAGCAATTCTCCACTGTGACGCAGACACAGTCGTCTCCACAATGGCTTGGCCATACTGCATAACAGCGGGCGGAATCTGGGGCAAGCGAGCGGTGGGAATTTCTCGCACGGAATCCCCGCTTGAAGGCGATGGTGATCTGGAATTTCTTGGGCTTCCACTGCTGGAAGACACATTGTGCAGCAACATGACGGGCCCTCGAGGTGCTGTCCAAATGTTCTTGTCGGATCTCCAGGAATCCTCTTCGCACCCGGGTTCCTCTTCAATCCTCCACCTCACAGGGCGAGTACGGACGTCCCCCTCTAGGTGCTCACCTCTGCGGTGCAGAGGCGTCCCTTTGATCTTCTCTCGCAATGTTGTCGCCCATTTCAGTGGATTCTTCGACCTCGAAGCTGTTCGTACCAACAATTCATCCCTGTCCGGCCCAAAGCCCCATTGTTTCCCGCTTAGGAACTTGTAGTACGTGGCTTGCTGCATGATTGCTTTGTCGATGTCCTCCGTTGTGGCCGTCACTACGTCCACCAGATGTGCGGCAGAAGACGCTCGCCAGGAGGAGTGCACTGATTCTGCCATATTCGTGTTTGGCATGTCCGTGTTGGAATCCAAGCACCGCTCCTACAAGGACACAAACAATGGTGAGGAACCAATGGAAAGGTCCGTAATAGAAAGACAATTGCACAAAAATGACAGCATCATACCTCCCGCATGTACTGTCCGAATTGTCGATACCGGAAATGCCACCACCCCAACCAGTTGTGCAAGGCTCCCAGATTGGTTGTCTCCACTGCACCTGACGTGTTCCACCAAGCCTCGATGATAGCAAACTCAACCTCCGCGTCATCAAATGTGGGTGCATCCTTCCACGCCGTACAAAGGACACGGTGTTCAGCCTGGAATGAGCTAGCAACAAATTTGGTAGTGTAGTGAGATAGACTCTGCATCCAATGGAATCCACAGGATCTCTCTTTCCCCTCCATTGGAACATTGGGGTCCTCACCGTACACACGCCGCACCGCTGCCCAGTTGGCCTGAGTGTTGTCTGCCATGAATCCCCTGAAATTGGGCTCTGGCAATCCCGCCCTTGCCATCTGCTCGTTTATGCCCTCCCACAGATGCATCTCCGACTGTGTGTCCTCCCCTTTCATCTCGTAGATTGCAATCGTCATGAGCCTCTTGGAGTGATAGTCATAAACATGCGCACCCATAGTCACCCACTGATGGTTTGTAATTTGCTTGATGTGATCAAACATCACCCAAGCATTCGACAAGTTTCCAGTTGTCATGCGAGTGACCAAGTCGACTCCACTTCCAGGCCCACACGTCGACATTTTAAAAATGTAACAACAATCGGATTCGCTGCTTTGCCCTGGAAACCTGCTACCTTGGATGTAGTCATATCCAGTCATTCGTTTCACCTCCAGGATTGAGTGCATGTCCGACCCTCGGCCGAACTCTTGCTTGCAAAATAAGATGTGATTCCGCACATTCGGACTACAAACGTGCGAGACGGACTCCAACAGGTCAAGCATCTCCTCTTCGTTCAAGGGCACCCGGTCTGAACCATCTTCAGACATGATTTTGCCAAGAGCAATCTTGTGGGCTGCCTTCAACTGAATCTGCTTTGGTCTGGCTCCGGGGCTCAATTTCACCTCCTCTTTTATGATGTCGTGTGCTTCCTGCACAGCCTCACGCATGTTGCCTCTCGCCAAGGGGTGGCAGTGGACCCCAACGTGTATGCAAGCTCTAGTCAAGTCCGGGAGCAAATGGATTACGTAATATTGCTTGGCTCTGCACATGGACATGCACGTCGGTGGTTCTTTGCAATGTGCGCACTTGAAAGTACCCGCAGGAGCTTGGCTGGAGACAATGAATGGATGATGCGTTGTGCCAGTCCAATCCGTCTCGTTTCTCCGCCCTCATTGGAGAGAAAGTGGAAGCAAGCGGGATTGAGGCACCTTAGCTTCCCCGCACAGAGGACGTATCGTACACGAACACCATCAGCAATTTTCGTGCTACTGGTCTTCGTCACACACCAGGGGTGTCCGTCATGCTTTCGATCCATGTCTGTTAACATCCCTGAGGCTTTGTTTGACGAAGTAACAGGTGGAAACTCGAAGATGACATTGCCATCGACTTTGGGAGGCAGATACGTTACCTTCCTGACTGGAAATTTGGCATAGTCGAGAGCAGCCAGCTCGGAGCGAGAACCATCGAGGTGATGTTGCCGTAGGAGCTGCACAATGGACCGGGTTGGAGTTATGCTCGAGGGTACATGCGTAGCACCTGCAGAGACGTCCATGTCGGATTTGAACGACCGTGTGGAGGACATGGGGACCTCAATGCACTCATCTTCCTCGTCAGAAATGTCGAATACGTCCACGCGAGAAGCTATGGAGGGTCTTGACGGTCCAGGTCGGGAATGATTATCGTTGCATACCTCTTTGTTGGCAGTGGCCGCCTGTCGGTTTCCGGACTCCTTTGTGGATGGTGTGGGCAGGGACTGATTCGGAAAGGGAATGGGCATTCCCACAGCTCGGTACAAGATGGTGTCTGATGGGGGTACGTGCCAGTCGATTCCTCAACCTCCGTCGTTACCTAGCACGACAATGGTCTCGTCAACCTATCCAGGAACATCCTTCCTTTCTTCTTCCAAATAAACTGTGCCCGGTTTGAGCTTGAATTTGGAACAAAGGTAAGTTTCAGTCACTTTGCAAAGTCCTCCCTCGTTTGGGATCCAGGCTCTCCCAAGTTGCGGAGGACAGCAAACTATAGCGTAGGAATTCGGAGCCATCGAAGACCGCACGAAGTTGGCAAGTGCGAGGTTCAGTATAGCGACAGACCAAGGCTCACAGGCACCATGAAAGTGGATCTGCGGAGTCCATCGACGATTGGAAGTCGCACATTGAAGTGGAAAGTATTGTTTCAAGCTACATGCATGAAGGTGGGAGGTGTGATTCCATATCTCGTAAGTATGACAATGATGGCCGATTCGGCGACGAAATAACATCTCCTGACAGTTTCTCCTGAGGGTGGATCCAGCAGTATTCTCGGCGCACTGACAAGTGCCAGGACTGTTAGTTAAAACGGTCAGACAACCAAGTTGTGCTCATCAAGACAGGCCGCAATTGTGTTGTTTCGGAACAATGCAACCCATTCAGGTTCCGCATGCGGAAATGAGGTTCCGCATTTCCATCCAGAGTGATGCTTTTGATTGCTGTTGGACGGAAATACGGCGCCGCATTTCCGTTTTGCATCTTAGTCATGCACCAGTGCGACGGAAAACCTGCACCGAGTTTCCGTCCGGGGGAAACCTTTATACTCTCCAGAACGGAAATGCGGTAACGCATTTCCATCCAACAAGCACGAACGGAAATGCGGTATTTCCGGTACCGCATTTCCGTTCTGATTGAGAATCTTGAACCACGGGAACTGAAATGCGGAACCGCATTTCCGACCGCATTTCCGACATACCAGAACGGAAATGCGGCGCCGCATTTCTATTTTATATCTGACGCATGGAGCTGAGGGATAGAAATGCTGCACCGCATTTCCGTCCGGGTGAGACCTTCATACTCTCCAGAACGGAAATGCGGTACTGAAAATCGTGAACCATCGGAACTGAAATGCGGCACCGCATTTCCGTCCGAGTCGCACCTTCCGACATTCCAGAACGGCGCCGCATTTCCGTTTTGTATCTGAGGCATGGAGTCGAGTGACGGAAATGCTGCAGCGCATTTCCGACCGGTTAAGACCTTCATACTCTCCAGAACGGAAATGCGGTACCGCATTTCCGTTCTGATTGAGAATTATGAACAACGGGAACTGAAATGCGGCACCGCATTTCCGTCCGAGTCGCACCTTCCGACATACCAGAACGGAAATGCGGCACCGCATTTCCGTCCGAGTCGCACCTTCCGACATACTAGAACGGAAATGCGGCGCCGCATTTCCGTTTTCTATCTCAGGCATGGAGCGGAGGGACGAAAATTTTGCACCGCATTTCCGTCTGTTTGAGACCTTCATACTCTCCAGAACGGAAATGCGGTACCGCATTTCCATTCTGACTGAAAATCGTGAACCATCGGAACTGAAATGCGGCACCGCATTTCCGTCCGAGTCGCACCTTCCGACATTCCAGAACGGAAATGCGGCGCCGCATTTCTGTTTTGTATATGAGGCCTGGAGCTGTGGGACGGAAATGCGGTGCCGCAGTTCCATCCATGTGAGACCTTCAAACTTTCCAGACCGGAAATGCGGCACCGCATTTCCGTTCAGGTGAGACCTTTATACTTTCCCGAACGGAAATGTGGCACGACATTTCCGTTCATCAACTAAGGTATGTGAAGGTGGAGCGGAAATGCGGTACCGCATTTTCATTCAGATTGAAAATCATGAACCACTGGAACGGAATTGCGGCACATGTCTGCACTCTATCTGACTGAAGTGGCATGAGGCGGCACGGCCTGACCGTTGGATAATGATGTTTGTTTTTCGGACGGCAGGCGTACCCTGAACGATTCAAATTTCATAATGACGCAAAGTCCACGAGGAGACACTTTCGTCCAACCCTTTCGAACCTAAGTGATGCATCACCGCCGTTTCATCTTCTTTTGTCGTGTCTCCTCAGTCACCCCTCTCGCGCCCTTTCCATCTGCACTCTTCGCCCCTTTTCCTTGTCTCTGTTCTTCTTATGCTCGAACCTGAGAGGGAGGGAGTGCGTGCACCAGAGAAGAGACATCGTCGCAAGCTCCGTAAATTGTACTTCGGACGTAGGCAATTGGCGAAGGGGAGGAAGCAGATGCGTCTACAGGAGGAGATTGTCATCTTGCAGCATCAGGCCACGCAGGCAACCCAGCCACCAGTGAAAGCTCCGTGCTATCGGATTCGCCAACTGATCGAGCACCGAAACCCGCCTCATTTTTCTTCTGTAATTCTTTAACTGTATGCTAGGAGACTTGATGCAGAAGATGTTTGCATGCCTAACCGGAAAGTGGACGTGCTGGAGGGATCGCAGGAATCCGAAGAGCCGCAGGCAGAGTCGTGGAGCTAGCTGCACACGCACACCCAACCGATCCACGAGCACGGGTCTTCCTGCCGGCCTAGCCCTGTGCGTTTCAAGGACTCGGCTTCGAAGGGCAGTCTTTTGCTTCAAAGCCCCAGAGAGCGACTCGCGTTTGAAGGTCAGCAGGTTCTAGCCCTTCTCCAGCAAAGACGAAGAAGAAGCAGCCCGTCCTTCAACTTGTTTATGAACCGGATCAGGCCGTTTCCCCCCCACCCAGGTGAATGAAGCAGATTCAATTGCAGCAGACACCTTCACCTGCAAGAATGAGGAAGCAGAAGGCAATCAGGGGAGGGCGGAGCAGTCTCCCGCAAAACCGATTCCACGAGCTGAAGCCCAGTTCCTGCTTGATTTCCAGCCTAGTGATGTTGGGGGCGACTCTGCTGCAGCGAAGGCAATGGGATCGACCGATTTCGTCGATCCTGGTACCGGAGGAGGGTGCTGCCTCTCAACGTTCGCAGCAAGACCTGACCACCGTTGAGGAAGATTTTCATAATACTGCAGGCCCGGAGGAGGCCTCTGCAATTGCAGAACTGTCCGCAAAGATTCCCCAGAGTGCAGCTCCAGTTGGGGATGCTCCAGCTGCTCAGCCCCTACCACCACCAGCAAAAATGTCTCCGGAGGGATTCCAAAGTGCAGCGGATACAATGTTGGAGGAGACACATAGTAGCATTGGCAGAGTTCTGGGCAGCAGGGTATTCCAGCGGACTCTTCGAATCCCACTCTGTCACATTGTCTCCCTTCCCATCGTCAGGCAGGCACTTCCCGGAGATGTGGATAAGCTCAAGTTCGCATTTCGAGAAGGGTACCGTCTAGGTTCGTCAGCCTTCTACGTTTCCCTTGAGAATGAGGACGGCGAATCTCGTGGACCCACTGCGGATGAATTGTCAACATGGGATACCCACTGGCACACTCGCAACGACAAATTCGAGGCAACGCTGAAGGGTGATCCAGACTTCGGCCATATGTCGAGTAAAATGTTCTTTGTGTGGGACGGGAATCATCGAGTTCTCGCCTGATGGGAGTACATCAAGCAGAACCATGCCAAGCACATTGGCTGGCATTACATGGTGGAGTGTGTCATCCTCAAGGTGAAGGCGGCAGACTCCTTTCTGCTCAAGAATGCCATGGCGGACCTCAACTCGTAAGATACTCATACCCTCCCAAGCACGTTCGAAATGCAGTGCCGCATTTCGGTTTCCAATCTGTTTTGTTTTCGTGCTTTCGTGGACTGAACTGAGAGTGTGCCTTGCAGGGTCACTGAAAATGCGTACGTGCATACCCACATGGCACATATGTTATACAGGGTGAGGAAAACTGGTCTCACTGATCCGCACTTGTTTGCGGAAATGCTGGAGCCCGAGCTCATTAAGAAAGCCGTGGCAAAAACAGACCGGACATGGTATCGTCTCACTATGGATGGAATGGTGGAGGTGATATACGAAGTAAGTCGTCATCCCATTTCCCTCTGCTCATCCTTCCCCAATTTTCAGTAATCTTTCCACATGAATCGAATGTAACGCTTCTGCATGTTTTTGTTGGCAGTCAAACATCAAGCTGGATTTGGCCCATGCCAAACGCTTCTTCATGGAAAGTGAGGGGCAGGTCAAAACGTTGCAGTCATTGACTAAGCACTTGAAGGAAGCCGGGGTCAAGTCCAAAACAAAATACAAGTCAAAGCTTGTGAAGCTGGTGGCCATTGCAGATCCGGTACTTGGAAATGACTTTATCCCCGAGATTGCAAAACACTATTCTCGGGCCATGCAGCCGACCATGCAGTTGGAGAAACT
Organism: Takakia lepidozioides; assembly: GCA_030704615.1. NCBI lineage: Eukaryota > Viridiplantae > Streptophyta > Takakiopsida > Takakiales > Takakiaceae > Takakia > Takakia lepidozioides. The sequence continues at coordinate 28,406,900 of CM060734.1, forward strand.
GCATCACCTCTCAACGACATGTGTTGAAGCGAAAGAGAATGTGATGTTTCAATGCACTGAAGTTCCTTCCTAGCAATAGTCACTCTTCTTCCTGCTCCTGACATTGGATCGGAAATGGCAGACACGGTGGCTGTCGATCTGGAATGCATCGGAGAGTATAAGAACAATGTGGTCTTTTCCACTCGAAGTTTCCGACCCTGCAACGGATGTGTGGCTCAACCGCATGACTTGGTGGTTCCAGGTAATTCAAGGTACTTCCCCAGATTTGCTTTTCTGAAATGAATTTCCTGAACTGCTATGTGACAATGCATGTGGGAATCGCAGGTAATGACGAATGCAAAGGAGCAAGTCGTAATGCATACAAATTCGTTCGGCTTGTACGTCAAATGGGATGGAACACAGACATTGGAAGACTACGTGACACGTTTCAGATGTGGCGTACAAGGACAACCTCTTCGCCAGGGAGCTGCAGACAGCAAGAAGGAGCGTGGAGTTTACACATCAGGAGAGAGCGGGAAAAGCTGCAATGCGAATTGTTTACAGGTGAAGCCCAGCTGTCTTTGTATGCAAAGCCTGGTTATCAGGTTTGTCTGGGAAATGCAGCACCGCATTCGCATTTTAAGTTTTTGGTTGCACTCTGCGAGTACGTTGGTCTCAACTTTTGCTCACGCATGCTGACTGCCCTGCAGGTATATGAAATACGTGCTTCTTCAGATAGGGGCCCTAGCTCAAGAGCCCCCGTTCTTCATGGCTTGGACCGTGGCAGGCCCAAGCTGTGTCTACACACCCGAGATGCAGAAACAATGGCATGCCGCGCATTTGGTTGGATGCCCGTGGTACCTGGACATGTCTGGCGGAATTGTTGACGAGTCTGAGAAAGATCTGCACGCGAAAGCAGAAAAGAAGATAAAGGAAAGACGTGTCCCTGCTTGACTCGAGTCGGCAAAGGAAGCTGCTGCTCTGGAACAATCCAGAAAGGCAGCTGAGATGGCACAGAAGACGGTGGATGCAGCTGTACAGGCTCAACAGAAGGGGTCCAAGAAGCGGACTCGCCAGCAAGGAGTAGCAGTTGTGACACCCAAGAAAATGAAGAAGCAGAAACAGATAGTGCAGGTAGAGGGTGAGGAAGAGGACTCTGATGGAGACTTTGCAACCAGCCCACCCCCCGAGACGCAGCCGAAATCCCCTGTGCCCACCGTTGTCACGAGAGGGACGAGAACAGGCTCGGCAAAGAAGACACTCTTCAACCCCCCGGGGGGGCACCCTTTCGAGCCGGTGGAAATGAAGAGGCCGAAAGTGGATCCCGATACAGTAGTTCAGTGTGTGAATGAGAGTTTCTTGGCGGCTTTGGATGGACGGGCAGCGAAGTTGGCATACATGAAGACCATGGAGGGTCTGAAGGGCAGAGCACTGAAGAAGGCGGCTGCCAAAGAGCCTTCCGACACCCGTGGGTTTCTGAAGATGGTCTTGTTCTTTGAGAGGGTGTGTGCAGACAAGGATTGCACGAGGGGCGGAAATGCCACAGGTACTCCGAGGACTTTTGGAAGAAAGGATTCGGGCTCGCCCGCATGGTGTTGGACGACAGAGGCTGTGTGGTTGTCCTGGCGAGCAGAGGCAAAAACACGCAGACATGAATTGCGAAGTGGACCCGCAAGAGCGTCGTCCCAATTCTAAAGAAGAAGTGGACGTGCATCAACACATTGGGCCTTTCGGGGAAGGGAAGAAGGTAATTACGACATTGGCACTCGTCCTTTTCTTTCTTTGGAGTTTTGAAATGCGGTGCCGCATTCGATTTCTAATCGTTCCCCACTCTGTATGCAGACGAAGCAGTTTGATGCATACTGTGTGAAGGAGAACTCCACCTTTGCTTTCGGAGGAGGGATTGTTGGTTGACCCGACTGCGACCCATCGATTACGACGTCCTGTTCAACAACGTTCCCACGGAACTTCTCCTCATAGCCTCACTTCAACTGAACCCCCTGCGGTATTCACGGACTCCTGCTTCTTCAGACAATTATGGAGACATGCACTGACGTGGAGGGCACAGTGCTCGACCTCATCTGTGGGACAGATATGCAGAATCTTGTTGTATGCTGTTCTGCAAATTCTCGTTATGCTTTCATTCGCAACATCTGAAGGCCATGTCATAATGTGTGGATGGCATTGTAACAGGTGCCTCAATGTGGGCTGGGCGGTTTTCCGACCGGCACCTCTTGCTACGAGGAGGACAAATCCACCATTTGGAAGGGCTGCAACGGAATGTGAAGGCTCCCATCGAAGCCAAAGACTCCTCGGATTCGTCGGAGTCAGAGGAAGAGACAGTGGACATTGATGCCGAGGAGAACCCGGAATACGAGTGAGTGCAAACATTGTAAGTTTGCAAAGCCTTCTGGGGGATTTTTTGTCAAATGCATTTCCGGACTGTGGTTCTCATTGGTCTCGTTGGTGATTGTTATGTGCAGGATTCCAGGATCCGGATCGAAACATGTAGGGCCTACACTTCCTGCCAGGAAGAATGTCCCGTTCTTTGCGAGGGCCGACTTCATGACGAGCCCGGTGAAGGACTACTCCCTTCCTAGTTATGCAGCTAAACTCGCAAATACAGCGATTAGACGATGAGAGAATCCCAGTAAAGTAGAGCAGATTTTGGAGAGGGCTAGGGAGGACAGAAGGATAAGGAAAGAGTTGGCAACAGCTGAGACAGGTAGACGGGTGCAAAAGTTCATATGTGATTCAGCGGATGAGAGCGATGCAGACAGGGAGGACGACGAGCCAACGGAGGTGAGATGGTCGGTTCCGCAAGGTGAAGATGGTATTTTCGAAAGCCTGGCCAACGAGCAGTCCGCTAGAGATGAGAAAGGCAATGACGGGGTGGAGGCGGAGCAGGACAGTCATGGACAGGACGACGATAGTGATGATTTTCAAGATTAATAGAATTTTAATGAACTCTCTATACATTTAAATTCTATTCCAAAGTATATAAAGGAATTTCTCCCCGTCCTTCATGTCCCCTCTCCCATGTGCTTCTCAACGACAACATCGTCCAAACCTGGTCCCTCCCAAAATCTGAAATGCGGCACCGCATTTCAATGTCGGAACGGAAATGTGGCAACTGTAAAAACCTCATTTGGAAATGCGGCACCGCATTTCCCAAACCGGGGCAAGAACAATTTTCCGTTTCATGGTTTGGACATCAGAAACTGTTTGGACAAACGGAACGGAAATGCGGTGCCGCATTTCCGTTTCCGACACGGCAGTTTTGCCGATTGCCAGCTCCTTCCATGGAGGTAAATGGAAATGCGGAGGTCGAACATGGAAATGCGGTGCCGCATTTACCTTTTGGAGATGGACATTTTTCCAACTGCAGACCCATCGATGGAAATGCGGCTCCCCATTCCATGATGCTAGACGGGAATGTGGCACCGCATTCCATTGTCCAATAAGAAATTTCAATGACGTACATGGAAATGCGGCGCCGCATTTCCAAAACGGACATCGTTGTTTGTCCAATTCCAGACCCTTCGACGGAAATGCGGCACCGCATTCCATTGTGCTCTCCGGAAATGCGGTGCCGCAATTCATTGTCCGGTACGAAATTACGATGACGGACATGGAAATGCGGTGGCCCATTTCAAGTATGGACATGGACAAGCATTAGCGACTGGACATGCTCGGACAATTCAAGGTCCAATATGGAAATGCGGCGCCGCATTTCAAATTTGAAGTATGGTAATGCCATGTCAGGAAATGAAATGCTCTACAACATTTCCGTTACGACGACAACGGAGGAAAGGGAGCTGCCAGAAATCGCTGCATGGAGAAAAATGAAATGCGGTGCCGAATTTCCGAGCTTCGGCGTGTACATGTTTTCTTTTACTCATACATGGATTTTCTTCACCTCAGGACTCTGATATTGCTGACTCCGGTATATTCATATGGACAGACACATTGTAGAAATGAGACCTCAAATTGTAAACAGTGGGCCAATTACGGCAGTTCTTGAACACGATGATACACAAGCACACAAAAGTGAGGTACGATGGGTTGTTTTATTGATCGAACACGGTGTCTCACATCTAGCAACTCCAGACAAATCTAAGCCCTTCCTCCTTCTACATGGGCGTCACCAAGTCGGCGGAACTTCGATAGCCCTCAAAACAAGCTCATTACTGATGCGGCACCTCGAGGTAAACTGCAATGCGGTCGATCTGGTGCCTTTGGTGGAGCTGACGACAATGTCATGCCCATCAATCATACCACCATCATACATTGACAAGGTCACTGTGGGCCTCCTGTGCCCGTGCGATTCGTCTTCGCAACTCAGCCGAATGTCTCCATACACTGGAAAAGCGGAGTGAACTCCACGAATATAGTTTTTCCCGGTGCCGTCCTCCCTGGTCCACTGGCAGCAGTTCCAGCGCCAAAGTGAGGCCGTGCGTGATCTGTCCGGCATCCCATTCCACCTTGGTATATCGAGGTCAACAATTTTCAGGACCCACGGACCGCATTGACCCTCGCCCTCACCTCGCTCAAAGCGGTAATAGCCCTCCAGATACTCCATTTCGCACAAAGACTCCCGCTTGATTCCAGAAGCGTCTGTGAAAACAGAGAGCCAGACAATGATGTCTCCTAATTCTGGTTTGAACATAGCATAATCGTGGCCATGATAAGGGCAGTCAGCAGGATTTGGCGGCACGACATCCTTGAAAAAGAGTAGCGGAGTACGCTCAATGACAGCAGCTCCCGGATGGAGGAGGCAGCAGCGCGGTGGCTAGAAGAAATTCAAGCAAACGCTGCAATTCCTCACAAACACTCCAGGGCACATTTAAATTTCCCCCCGACAGGAACCTGCACAGATGAAGATTGGCTGCTCCATGAATGTAGCCGTTTCAGTTTCCTTCCCTGCCATGCAAACTATGGGTAGTAAGTGCCAGGTGGGCCTATAGCCACTCGAGACGACGAAGTCCATCCCCCCTTCGATGTAAATGCGGCGCCGAATTTCCATCCGGGGGATGGACTTCGGTGGCAGATTTCAAACTATACCCCGTGGATGAGAAAGAGATATTGGTTCATCCACCGCTGGCGTGATGAACACGTTACACGATGATTGGTGGGTACGTGTGACCCAAATGCTCCATTATTGGAGCCCGCACTACTCTTCCGCTTCTCATCATTTCAAAAATCTAAGGGCTTCGTTGTTGTCCACAAGGTCATTGTCATCGGCATCAAAGACGTCCTCATGTCCTCCTTTGCAAGGATGTCGTGCTTCCGGAACCGGGACAACTGCCCTTATGGAGGCTTCGATTATGCAATGTATTCGGCCACATCGGGAGACATCGTTATCTGGTACACAGATTACACAGAAGATACTGGTTCAAATGTGGAAACATTGTCCGCTTTTGAGTATATCCCAAGCCACTACGAGCGGGGTGGGTGACGATCTTGGTCTGAGGAGTCCGTGGTTCCTGCGCATCCTTGATTCCGATTTTCCCAGCTACGACGGGCACCCATGCAGAAGAATGCGCATTGTTATGCTGTTGCGGTGGAACTGCTGCCAGTGGACGTGGGTGGACTCCATCGGAGAGACTTATACTCCTGAAGGAGTGCGCTCCTCTTCTCCATTGTATGGGGACATTCGCATTGGTGTGGACGACGAAAACGTGAAGCTTTCCATATTCGATGGTGGTATGATTGAAGGGCACGACATTGTGGTGAACATCAACAGGGGCGGTACAACGGCTGCAATCCAGTTTACCTGGAGGAGCCCGATGACTCATGAGCTAGTTCTCAGAGTAGTCGAAGTCCCATTGACAACGTGACTTGTACAACGTGACAACGTGACTGTGAAGGCACAAGGCTAAAGATTTGTTTCCACAATCAGCACAATAGACGTGCTTCAAATGCAATTCATGTGGATCAATAAAAAACCCATTGTGCCCTCTTTTTGTTCTATTCTGAATCCATCGTTCCCAGAATGCATCATTCCTCATTTCGTTTGGGATTGGGAATGTGGGTGGATTTTGCAAGTGGCTGGTAGGCTGAAATGGGCCCCCATTGTACAGAGCAGTACCACCCTACCATTCGCAAAACATTGCCTTTCAATATGTAATTCTAAAAAACATTGCCGAACCTCCTTCATCGGGAGGTCCTTCTCCCCCTATGACCGTGACACCCTAAACCCTGTTCCCGCGGACACTCATTTCTGGAAAATAGTCCTGCTCATGTTTTTTTCGACACTTACAACTTTGCTCATGGCTCATGCCGCTCATGGCTCATGGCTCATGAAATAGCAGCCCCCGATATCTTGTCTGAACAGCGGTCATGGGTTGATAAGAAGAGAAACAAAAGAACAACAAGAGATAGCAATTAAGCAAGTTGCCAGGTCCAGTCTAGGTGTCATGATGTTTTCTTGCTTCCGTTGCGGCTCATGTAGCATCGAAGCTGGACTGATGGGCTGTCTAATCAAGAGGAAGTGTTAGATTCTATCCAGGTGGGTGTGAAACAGGGCCCCCGTTTTTGGTATCAGAGCTACTGATCGCTGCCATTCGAGTTCAAGCTAGCGGACCAGAGGGCTGCCGATCTAGTTACACAATGGATGTACAATTCTAACTATACTACATATGGGCCATACATTGATGATTTGGTCTTACGTATAGAGAGTTCTAGTCACATCTCACTTGCAGGTTTGAATCCGCTGTCTCTTTACTGTACACCAGGCCGGGATATAGTGATTCGTATCGTGCACACGGGTGGGGGAACCTATGCAAAAACATGGATTCTAGCCCATGATCGTAATACTTGGGTGGATGCAGAAATAGAAGCGACAAGTCATAGAAGCCATGTCCGAACAGTCCATTTCGGACGACGAGTCTAAACTTCGCAATCACCCGATCGAACATACACTAGAAGACGTAGATCCCAAGTTGGCTGCACTTCATAGACTTCCCGAACCCGGGGACATTTTCATAGATCTTAGGCCACTTGGCAATATTCGGTATATGTTGTGGACAACATGGAATATTGTAGAAGGTAGGAGATGGTCTGATCCGGTTAGAACACCAAGGTTACAAGTCTAGGATGCTAGTATGGGGACAACCAGCATGTAGCCCAGTGGTAATGGGCACATACCACGTTGGATGTGGTTGTGGGTTCAAACCACGGTCTGGTGTGTCATGAAGGTGTCCACCTTTCAGCTGGAAGGCAGTAGCCCTTGTGGTGAAGTGACACCATAAGTTACACTCCCTTCAGGAGGCGTCATACTTTTTCTTACTTTTGCTAGTATTGGAGTTGATCGACACAGTAGGAAGAGGTAGGGAATGGATAGTGGTGAAACGAGAGATCTTGTCATATGAGAACACCCTGAGAGGTATCGTAAGGGACTGATAGGATTAGTGAAGTATGCCAGGTATAGATCAGTCACTAGTTACTGATCATCCAGACATAGGGGACGTATTAATTTCATATGGTATAGATGTATCACCGTATACTAACCCAAGACCGGCATTCTACCATCAATAGTCAAGAGCGCATAATGGAGACCTCTGTGTATGAGTCATACATGCTGGTAATAGGTTTACAGTGGTGCTATGGAAAAGAGTAGCTTATAGCTAGGTAATGGTATCCGCGATGTCTAGGAGAGTCACCGTGAGTGGAAGAGAGGAACTGATACAGAACGGTAACCGGATGTCTCTCGATTGAGTTTGAAAATACAAGAAAGGAAGGGTGTATCAGTGTACACTCCATCAATTAATACTAACTTTACTAACAGTGTCGCAACATGGCAAGTCCATCTGGAGTAGATGCTTTGTATTACGGTAGGGAGTCCGAGGGCGTGGTGGATTGGATCGAGAAATTACAAATGGCAGGTGATGTGAGGGATTTGTCTGATGACATAATCTTCAAGGTGGCGAGGTTGAACCTCAAAGGAAAAGCTGATGACTGGTTTAGGCGTCAAAACCCCAAACCAGTGGATTGGGACAATTTACAAGTGGCAATGTTGGCAAAATTTGGGCACATGGATATGGCTGAACTAAAAATGAAGCTGGATGAAGTTAAGCAAGAGCCGAAACAGAGGGTTCAGGCTTACTTTGATCGTTTGAATAGGCTCTTTGTGAAGGGGCAAATCCCTGAGCTAGAGCAACGTCGAAGATTTATGGGGGGTCTTAGGAATGAGATTATGAAGCTTATGCTAGGAACCAGATTTCAGAGTAGATGAGGCGGTCGAAACCGCCATACAAGTGGAAAGAGGGCTGTTCAAAATTGGGGAAACACCATTCGAACCTTTGGAAGGAGAAGACGTGGAAGAGGTCTTAGTGACAAGCCCAGTTGATAAACGCCTAGATGCTCTCAATGTTACGCTAACCAAGTTTTTTGAAAAGAAGGGGGCATACGCTGAAAGTTCCGGTACTCAGACTCTAGTTCGTGGAAACCGATTGTGTAACCTCTGCCATCAGGAGGGTCATGTGGCTGCATTCTGTCCAACACAGAAGAACCCGGTGAAATGCGCAAAATGCAATCACTTTGGTCACCGGACAGAAAATTGTGGAATCAGATGCACACCTTTTGTAAGCTACTAGGACACTTCGAACAGGACTGTAGGATGAAAAAGGAGCAGGGGTCGACTGCATTGCCTTCTAACAATTTGCTTGACATTATGTGTGATGATGAGGAGGCGGTCTTGGAACAATTGAATCAATTAATGGCGCATCACGAGATCAAAGAGATACGACGACTCCCTAAAGTAAGAACACCGGTGGTACCTCCAAATCAGAACGGCGGTCCAAGTTCACAAGGCGAAGACATGGCAACAGCACAAGAGGAGCTTCCAGAGGAACAAACACGAGCCTTTGGTCAGTTTCTCTTCCCAAGAAGGTCTGAAAAATTTCCCGAGCCAGAGACAGGAAGATCTAAGATATTAAACCATTTCTACAAAGGGCGCATATCCATGTCACCAATGGAGGTCATCATGCATGTACCGGGTGAGTTTGAGAAATTGAAAAGTTTGGTCAAGGTTGTGGAGAAGAGCAAATCCAATGCTTTTCCAGCCAACAGGGTTCAACATGAGTCCAAATTGGCACACGACACGAGTGACCCAGATCTGGAAGCAATATCATATGCTTTCAGTGGCAAAGTGAAGGCTTTGCAAAGGCTTTGCAGATGCTCTGGTTACGATTGGCAATTACCAAGTAATGGGCCAGATCGATACAGGGGCCATGATATCCGTGATAGCAGCAACCACAGTAAGAGACTTGGGCTTAATGAGCTGTGTCACCACTGACAGGGACATGACATATCGGGTAGCTTCAGGTGCTGTTGAGACAGCAATGGGGGTACTTGACAATTTGAAGGTTACAGTGGGAAGACAGGATCAGTTTCATGGTGGTGGACACTACCACATACAGCATGTTGCTCAGACTATTCTTCTTGAAGAAGTTTGGGGCATCAGTTGATACAGAGACAGAGACATTGAGGGTCAGGTACGGACCTGGGCTCAATGTGGCTTACTTTCCACTCCGCACCATGAATCAATTGAAGCCAACGATTGGCAACTTTCATGAATTCTACAAGAAACTGGCTGTAGAGCCAATGATAGAAGAACAAGAGGGCTAGACAGAGGTCATGGCTCTTGATCAAATGCAGGATTCACGCACAAGGCAGAGTTTATTCACACCAATGGAAGAGGATGGTCTGTCTGACTACATGTCAGATATGGAGGATAGTGTGAGCTCTGTCTCGACAGAAAGCACGGATGAAGATCCAGACTGGGAAGAGGCATAAGGCCTCTACTCAGATCAGGGGGCAATTGAAGATTATCTAAAATGCCTGGACATTTGGGAGGATGAGAGTCAGGATCTAAAATACCTAGAGATTTATGAGGAAATCAGCCGCAAGGATATGACTGATGACCTGATCAAGGAGGCCTACATGAAGGCTTGGGAAGGTGAATACTACACACCAATGACGAGTTTCAGGACTGGACCAAAGTCACCAACCAACAAAGGAGAGAAGCACATCTGATCTACCTGCATGCTATCAAGACTGACTCCAAAAAGGAGGAAGCAAGCATGCAAACACTGGAGGCAGAACAGAGGTGGGAAGACATAAAAAGTAAACTCAAGATCAGTCCTGCGCTCTCTACAGAGCTGAAGCAACAAGTGCTAGAAGTATGCAGAAGGAATCATCACAGCTTTGCCATGAACAAAGCCGACCTTGGCCATTGTGCTGACGTGGAGCACGAAATCAACACCCAAGGGTTCCCTGCAACCAGAAAGCCAGCAAACAGACTGTCAGAAGCTGAGGAGAACCGTGTACAAGAACAGATTGAAGCACTCATCTTACAAGGTAAAATGCGAGTCAGCAAATCTGAATATGCATGCCCAGTTACTTTGCAACCCAAGAAAGATGGGAGCAAAAGGTTTTGTGGAGATTATAGGCCACTCAATCTGCACACACTGAAGGATGCATACCCAATACTAATACAAGACGTCTTGCAACAACTTGGCAAGTCACAGTGGTTTTCTGCGCTGGATCTGCAATCAGGCTTTTGGCAAATCAAAATGAGAGAAGATGACATAAAAAAAAACAGCCATAATCACGAAGAGAGGATTGTTTGAGTGGCTCGTCATGCCATTTGGCTTGAAGAATGCCACAGCAACCTTCCAGAGGGCTATGAACGTCATACTTCATGATGAGTTAAAGACTTTTGCAAAACTCTTTGTTGATGACATAAATATACACAGTGCAACATGGAAAGATCATTTGCAGCACTTGGATGTCATCCTCAAAAAACTCAGGCATCATAATCTGAAGCTGAATCCCAGCAAATGTGAACTGGGCATGCAAGAATTGGTTTTCTTGGGACATGTCATTTCCAAGGAAGGGGTAAGGCCTGACCCAAACAAAGTGGCAGCAATTCAATGTTTCCCAATACCAAAGACCCCCACAACTGTTAAGAGCTTTGTTGGGGTTACCAACTACTACAGGGATTACATCAAGGGATACGCAAGCACTGGTGTGCCACTGTTTGAACTCACTAAGAAGGAGCCAGCATTCCAATGGAACGCAGAGGCACAGAATGCCTTTGAGGCATTAATCCTCAAGCTGCAAAATGCACCGATCCTGGTAAGGCCCGATTTCACTAAACCCTTTATACTTGATGTTGAGGAGTACGAAGGGAATATGGGCAATACTGTCACAGAAAGATCATCTTAAAGAACATGTAATTGCATATGCAAGCAAGGTGTTGATGGATGTTCACAAAATATATCATTCCATGGAGGGCGAGTGCTATGCACTAGTGTGGGGCATCCTGCACTTCCGCCGATACCTCTATGGAACACCATTCACGGTAAGTGACGAGCCCTGAGTGCGCGCGGTCAGGGTGACGACATAGTAGTATAGGGGGGCCAAGGTAAGTTGCGGTGTAGGTTGGGCTCACTGAACCGCCTACCCGACTGCGGTTAGTGCAGGGGGTCCGTGGTCGTACATGGTGGCTATGATCACTATCTAAGTCCTACCGGCAAAGAGAAATCACGTACTCCTCTTCCCAGGCCGAGTTTGCGTTTCTAAGTCATACAGTATCCTACAATCTACTCAGTAACTGCCTTCCAAGTCTTTGTGTTTTATTGTCTAATTCCTACCGCCTAGGCCCCCGAGCCGCCTATATGACATGTTTTAATCCCTTCACAAGGCACCTGCCGAGCCTAGGGAGAAGAGGGAAAATCGTCCTCTCCCAATGCCCCTCCTTCGCCGAGGGCTTGAGTTCAAGTCACCTCTAAATGGAAGGGCCAACGCTTCCTACCCCAGTGCCTAAATACTTTGTTTTAGCTGTCAAGTTATTTTACCACTAGTGTGAAACTAGCTAGGAAATAGCTATCTTTTACATATTGACATTTGGGATTGGCCCAAGTGTCAATCCAGGGGTCAAGGCAGATTTAGGCCCTGGAGTGGTTATCTTCACGGCAAGCGCGGGAGGCTCATCTTTCTCGAGTTGAGCCTCACCGCGCCTAGCTATGGCGCCGTAGTGTGGATTCCCCATGGCGTGGGGTGCACTTGGCTTGACTTGTATTTGAGTGATGAGGTTATATATGCATGAGTTTATGCTTCAGCTTTGTGAGCTCGCATGAGCTTGTGCTTGTATTCTTCTTCTTTATCACTCGAGAAAGATCAGCTCGTATCTGTGAGTGCCAGATACGAGTTAGTTGTAGCACTTGTGGGTTTTGCTTGAGAATGAGAGAAACCAAGTTGTTATGCAAGGAGCACCGTGGAGCTCTTAGTTGTTAGAAGCGGAGGCGATGTGGGTTACGAGGTGGTAGACCTTGGCATTCGATCTTCAGCTTCAGAGATGAAAGCACCATGCTGCAGGTAATTCCAGAGCACCTTGATGGTTCCAGATTGTGTACATGCATGAGCAAGCACGATTGGGAAGAGGACCAGTCAAGAGCAGGTTATAGTGGCTTTGGTGGCAAAGCTGAGAACTGGACTTGGGAATGCGAGCTGTCATTGTGTGAAGGATTGCAAGACCAAGCGAAAGGGCTGATTTGGCTTGGGGCAAATCAGTGCACTTTGTGGAGTATGGTGAGATTGGGTTTCAATCTCGAGCTTCAGCATTGAGAGGGCTCTTGTCATGGCAAGAGCAGGGCTGGAACAGGAGCTAAGAGGTGCGGCAAGGCCATGGAATGTGCACCTAGGGTTTCAGAGCTTGGAAGAAGAGCTCTTGCACCACAAGAGAAGTGTCTTGTGGCTGGAAATGTAAGCCTTAGGGTTTCAGGAGCTTGGCAAAGGCTATGGAGTGCTTAGTCTTGTCTTAGAGAGCATCAAGGAGCCAAGGAGCCAAGATAGGGGGCTGATATCTTTGTGTGAAGAGGTTGCATGTGTGGAGCATGTATTCAACTCATTGAAGCTTCCATCTTCAAGCTTGGAGGGCAAGCAAGGAAGTGGAAGGGCTAACTTCCCTTATGTGAGGGCAATGCATGTGGGAGCATGCTATCAGCCTGGTTGCCACTTTTAGGTGTGGAGTGCAAGGAATGAAAAAGGCAGAGGCGGCTGGTTTCCTGTAGGGCATGTAGAGCATGCTTTCAGCCTGCTGAAGCTTGTGATTTTCAGGTTTGTGGGTGCAAGAAATGAAGCAAAGGAGCTGATTCTCTTATGGTGAGAGTGGGGCATGTGTGGAGCATGCCTTCAGCCCATTGAGGCTCTTGTTTTCAAGCTTTAGAGCTAGAACGGAAGGTCTAGGGCTGGTTTCCACTTGGAGTGAAAGAAAACTTGTAGGGCCTATGTGAGTTGGGGTTTCAACTTCAAGCTTGAAGGGAGCGCAACTCTTGAAGCAACAGGTGTAGAGGGCTGGAATAGGCTAAGACAGATGCTATGGCCAATGAGAGTGCTTGAATGAGTGCTCACAAGGGCTGGGAACCAGCAGGGCTTGGTTGTTTGCCATTGAGTTTAGTGGCGTGTTTGGGGAGGCTAAGTGAGAAAGAAGGCTTGGTTTGTGGCAACCACCTCATGGCTTAGGGCTACTATGGTGGTGTGTGGGAGCCGAAAGAGCAAGGATACCTTGCTGATTTCCTCACAGCCACCATAGCTCGGTGGAAAGAAGCCTAGAGTCCAAGAGACACAAACCCTAGCTTGGCGTGGCTAAACCCCTTGGAGAAATGGCTAAACTGCCAGAGCGGCCATGACTGTGTGTGTGTGTGACAGGCTGTGAAGGCTGTGAGGGCTGTGTGGGGGGCTGTGAATGTGGGCTGTGAAAGACGGGCTGTGTGTGACAGGCTGTGACGGCTGTGTGTGCCCTTTGGGGCTGTGACGGGCTGTGCTGTGAAATGTGTGTGACGGGCTGTGACAGGCTGTGTGCACAGGCAGTGTGGGCCTGGGGCTGTGAATGTTGACAGGCTGTGGGAAATGAAGGCTGTGACAGGCTGTGTGGCCTTTGGGGCTGTGTGTGAATGTGTGACAGGCACAGGCTGTGTGTGATGTGTGACAGGCTGTGCTGGCCTGTGGGGCTGTGACGGCTGTGAGGGTGTTGCTGTGAACAACGGGCTGTGAGGTTGTGACAGGCTGTGGAAAGGCTGATGTGAATGTTGGACATGTTGTTGTGAAAGAAGGCTGTGACAGAAATGTGCCCTGTCTGTGACGGGCTGTGAGGCCTGTGGGCTGTTGGCCTTTGGGGCTGTGACGGGCTGTGAGGGGCTGTGCCTGAGGCCTTTGAGGCTGTGAGGGGCTGTGACAGGCCGTGCCTGGCCTGTGACGGGCTGTGAGGGCTGTGACAGGCCGTGAGGGCCTGTGACTGGCCTTTTGTGTGCTGTTTGAGGCTGCCTGTGACAGAAAAACAGGCCCCTGAAGGGGCTGTGACAGGCCGTGCCTGGCCTTTGGGCTGTGACTGTGAGGGGCTGTGACAGGCAACTGTGAGGGGCTGTGTGCCTGAGGCCAAAAACGGGCTGCTGTGACAGGCCGTGCCTGAGGCCCTGTGAATGAGGCTGTGACAGGCTGTGCTTGTGGTGGTGTGTGTGACAGTGAGCTGTGTGGGCCTGTGCTGGTCTGTGGTGGCCCGTGTTGACCTGTGGACGGCCTGTGCTGACTCGTGGAGGCACTGGTGGACTGCCTAAGGACTGGCATGTGGTCTGGAAGGCCGAATTTTGAAGCTCGTGGAGGGCGGTTTGAGGAGTATCTTCATGATATTCCCATGGTCATGCAAGTGAGGAAGAGAGAGAGGAGAGTGTTGGGATGAGGGCATGCTGGGGTTAGGCATTGCTTTAGCTTCTCTTCCTCGTAGTTTCCACCCTCTCATTAGGCCAAGACCTTTCCGTAGGTGGAGGCAAGAGTCAGTCCGGGTTTGGGCTGGGGTGTCCTTGCAGGAGCAACACCGTGGAGTTGTTTTTGGTGTGGGGGAGTTGTCGTTCTGATTTCTTGTGTTTGGATCCCCTCCATACCTGCATGCTTGACTGTGCGCCATGCTAGTTTTGTGTGGGCGCTTGTTTTTATAGGTGATTGGTCCGGATTTGATCACCGGCCAGTCCTAGAGCATGCTGTCGATGGTGAGGCTGGGGTGATGACCAGCCAGACCATCATTGTTTCTCCTGTGGTGAGGTTGGAGGTGATGACCAGCCAACCATAGGAGTGCTTGCGGTGGATGCAGGTACAGGTGTAGGCTATGTTAGGAACTTAGTATTCCAAACCATAAGCCGCAACAGGTTCTCTACCCGGTTACCTTGTGGAGAGGGGGTTAGGGACATGTTCATGACCGGTTGAGTGTCAACACGGAGGTGCCACTAGTTGCTGGGGACAGTGCCGGTTCGAGCACTAGCGATACTAGTGGGTACACGAGACGAGGTGTGCGGTTTAGGCCACCTTCACCTCCTGTGTCTTCCACGGAAGGTTCTGATTCGGATTGTGAATCAGGAGGACTCATACCGGCGGTGCAAGTTGTTTCTTTGCCATTGTTGTGGGACACAATGGAGGAGATGTATGGAGCTACCAAGGGGCCACGAAGGTACTCTGGGGCGGTGGGCACCATCGAGTTGGATGATTTTATCCAAGAGTTTGATAGTTGGTGTGATTTGCAGCAAATGCGCAATCCACAACTATTTACGCCTTTCATGGCATGGAAGGGGCTGTTTCAGCACCTTGAGGGGCCGCCTATGGATGATTACCATGAGTTCAGGCGGGGGCATGAGGTTGAGATCGAGGAGTGGAGGATGTACTGGTCACCCGACTATGTCTCCATCACTAGGGGCACTAGAGCCACGAGGGCAGTGGCTACACCTGCCGCTGCACCGGCAGCTTCAGCAAGTAGCAGTGGGACTGGTGGTACAGTAGCTACGACGTCCACCCAAGCCACTACCGCACCAGCACTAGCACCCGTGCCTGCCTTCAACCCTGTTGTGGAGTTCTTCGAAGAGTTGAGAGGGAACTACCAAGGGGTGAGGACAGAGAAGTTGCGGAGCTTGCAAGAGTTCCAACGGAAGCCGACCGAGAGCTTGAGGGAGGCTTTCACTCGCATGAGGCGCTTGATAAATGTAACCCAAGGGGTTACGGAAGCTCAGGCAGTCCAATTCTGGTATGGGATATTGGACAAGGAGCTGAGGAGAGGGTGCGGGATGCAACTCTCCTACAAGCGGCCCAACCCACCTTAGCAAATGTGTTTTTGCTGGCAGAGCGGATAGAGCTCAACATGGTGGAGGAACGAGTGGTCATGGTGGGATTTGCTAAGGAGACACCACGGGGTAGTGGTGCTCCTAGCCAACCACTACCTCAACGTGCTCAAGGCAACAAGGGGGCTCAGGTGAAGCTCAGGGAAGGGCAGAGAGGACCTCAGATGCAGGGGTCTCTCCCTTCATTTGCTGGCCAACAACGGGCGGATGTGTGTGCTGGACATGTGGAGGACCCCCATGTCAAGAAGGATTGCCCAGAGGGAGGCAAAGGGCGGCACATGCACAGCCTGCACAGTTGCAGTGTGGGCATTGTGGCAAGCACGGGCATGGAGAGGCCCAGTGTTATGGTTTGCATCCTGAGTTGCGCCCAGGCCAGTTCCAAGGGAACAATGGTGGCCGGGGCGAGGTGGAGCAGCCCAGAGAGGACGAGGTGGCCAGCCACGAGGTGCAGGCCAAGGGCAAGCTCAACGTGGCCAAGGACGCGGAGGTCAGGGTGTTGACCAAGGCATGGCCAACCGGCTTCAGCAGCTAGAGCAGAGGCTCGCTGCCATGGCTACAGCTCAGGTGGTACCGGCTCTAAGGCCGGATGGTCCACCTCCTGCTCCTGAGGGAGGAGATATGGGAGGCATGGGATTCATGTGTGGAGCAGCACTACCACTAGTGCAGGTGGAGTCTGCTGCAGCCGTGACTCGAGGAGCAGCACGAGTTCCTGAGCCACGAGGTGCAGAGGTGGAGTTGGATCCACAGCGTGGGGAGGCAAGCCGTCAGGCTAGGCTTCCTCAGTCATTCACATTGGCGGAGACAGTGTCGACGCCATCCATGGCACCTAGTTCTCGCCCGACTGTTACCGAGGCGGAGGTTACTATGCCATTGGGGAGAGCTACACGGGTAGCACCACTACCTAGTGTTGCCAAGGCTACGGCAGCTAGTGTGCTGCTAGGAGCGGCCACATCTGTGTGCCAGGCTCCATTGTTCTCGGCTACCATGATTGCGACGCCGGGGGTAAGACCAG
Source organism: Takakia lepidozioides (assembly GCA_030704615.1). NCBI lineage: Eukaryota > Viridiplantae > Streptophyta > Takakiopsida > Takakiales > Takakiaceae > Takakia > Takakia lepidozioides. The sequence continues at coordinate 28,424,057 of CM060734.1, forward strand.
CTGAGGTGTTCAGGCTGGCAGCTACACTCTGTGAGAGTGGGGAGGTTACTTCATCTTCTGCGGAGATAGTGGGAGGTGTAGTGCCGGAGGGATCCTCGGATTTGAGGGTCAAGACTGCCACGGCGGCGCCATGGCAAGCTGCAGCTGCCAGGTTGATGGAGCTGCCAGCTAGGCCAGCCATTGAGCGCGCCATGGTGACACCTGGAGTTGTCATGTTAGACAACCAGGATGGCATTTTCTGTTTGAGTGGACCGGCAGGCAAGAGGTACCGGCCACTGCGGGTCTTGTTGGACTCGGGAGCTCAGCCATTGATGCTGGGCAGAGCTGCTATTGCAGGCTTGGGCCTCACGGAGGCGGATATGGAGCCTTGTCCTTTCCAGATACAGACGTCTCTGGGAGGATCGGAGCAGGCTCGGGGCATGACACGGCGTGAGTTGGCTATCAGACTACGGCCGGATCACCCTACAGATGGCTCAGTGATGCGAGCCAAGGCCATTGTGACAGACGCAGTCTCATACGATGTCCTGGTTGGTGGGGCAGTGTTGTACCCCATGGGCTTCACCCTGGATTTTTGGGAGGAGTCAGCTTCCTATAGGCCTGCATGGCAGTCAGGGGAGGGCCGGCGTGTGCAGCTCCCTGTGACGTTCATAGGAGGAGTTGCGGTTGCCCAGCGAGGCAAGATGCCGACACTAGCAGCATTCACAGCGGCAGTGAGTTGGCCTAGAGAGTTGCTTGAGGGCAATGCTCATTCAGAGGATGTACCACCTCCGGGAGAGCAGGATGACATGTATGGTATGGCGGAGTTGCCTACCATGGTTGCTCAGACTCCATTGTGGGGCACGAGCAAGGATTTGCAGCGGGATGCTGATCGACGGGTGCAACAAGCCTGGGTGGAGGCTTTTGTACCGTCAGGAGAGGAGGAGAGTGTGGGGATTGCACCAGGACCACCTCAATTGTCTCCATTGGACACCACACCTATTGTGTGGCAGTATCCGGATGAAGGCATTGTCTTCTGGACTTGTTTGGCGGGATCAGCACCGGATTGGCTGCTGTGTTACAGGCAGGTGTACGAGTTCGGCGTTACCTGTATGTGGAGAGGGATGAGACTGCACGACGCGTTTCACTTCGCCATGTTGCTCAGTTGGTGCAGCGGTACCCTGAGTTGTTGTCGGTGTCTGCAATTCGTGGATATCAGCAGGCCTTGCCAGCAGACATTTCGTTGCTGGGGGCGCAGGATTTGGAGCGGGTTGGCTCCATTGATCTGGTAGTGGCAGGTTGGCCCTGCCAAGGGCATTCATCAGCCGGGCATGGCAATGGATTGCGAGACTCGAGGTCGGGTCTGTTTTGGGAGATGGTGCGGGTTTTGCGCCACTTGCAGCTTCATCAAGCTGTATCTCCAGCATACATCTTGGAGAATGTGCCACTGATGGGCGATTCTCGGGCCAGGGTGATGGCCAGTGTGCATCAAGTCCGGTCGTGGCTTGGGTCAGCAGTGTTGCTAGATGCAGCTACAGTGGGGTCACGGGCTCATCGTCCACGGCTATGGTGGACTAACTTGATGCCACCCGCACTGCTCAAGCGTGCATTTGATGGGGTGCAGCGGCCAGCACATCTCACAGTGGATAACATTCTGGACACAGGGAGGCAGTCTCAGCGTGTGAGACACGATGACCGTTCGCCTTTGGCAGTGGTCAACAAGGTGGGTCAACCACGAGCAGCATTACCTACACTGCTCAGCTTCCCAGGATCGCATGCTTTCCGGGATAGTGGACCTGGCCTCCTGTGGGATGCTCAGTTGCAGCAGTTAGTGGAGCCTAATGCTGACGAGCGTGAGCGGGCAATGGGTTTTACCACTGGTACCACGGCGGTGTCGTCTCTTTCTGAGGCATCACGTCGTCAAGTTGGGGCAAGCAATGGATCTCAATTGCTTGACCTGGATTATCAGCTTGGCTCTGGCTGAGCAACGCAGAGTGCGGAGTACACTTCCCTCAATGGTCTCTCTGCCTACCGAGACGGTACAGGCAGTGAGTGGGGGCGAGCATGTGAGGACCACGGGGTGCATGCATCCATGGCACACGTGGGAGGTGCTCGAGGTTCAGAGGGAGTTGGCAGCCAAGGCGGCTGTGATGGATGGGTTGGGGATTCTTCTCGGGTTGAGGAGGTCCTCAAGGATGAGATGATGGGGCAGGATGAGGCCTTGTCATTGACTGAGCAGGTAGGGAGTACTGCTCAAGAGGTTGCAGCATAGCAACCACGGGACGCGTCCTCTACCTCTAAGCCCACTGGACTTAAGGTTGTAGTTACGGAGGACAATTGGGAGCCTGACATTGGACCCATTGTCACCGGAGGAGAGAGACGACGTATACGGCGGTTCCTGAGGGCTTACAGGAATTGCTTTGCCTTCAGTTTGAAGGACTTGGGAGCACTGAAGGGTCAAGAGATCCGTATTGAGTTGGCCACTGACACGCCAATCTTTCGGAGACCCTATAGATACAGTGACATGGAGAGGTCTTTGATTCAGATGAGGACTCAAGATCTCTGGGAGGCAGGTTTGGTGGAGCTCTCTGGTGGAGAGTATGCTTCAGCCACAGTGATGCCAGCCAAGAAGGATGTCTATGGCAATTGGACGGAGAGACGTATGTGCGGTGATTACCGGCCTGTAAATCGTCAGACCAAGTCCGATAAGTATGCCATGCCAACACCAGAGGAGATCTTTGATGCCATCGGGCATGCTAAGGCCTTTAGCACTTTGGATTTACGATCCGGATATCACCAGTTGCCAATCAAGGAGGCGGACAAGCAGAAGACGGCATTCTGGGGGATCAATGAGCACGGCAAGGATTGCCTATATCAGTGGCGGTTCTTACCATTTGGGCTTAAGAATGCTCCTGCAGAGTTTCAGAGAGTCATGGATAGGATTCTAGCAGGGGTGGACTTTGCTCGGTGCTACATAGATGACATCATCATCTTTAGTGTTACGATGGAGGAGCATGAGAGACACCTTCAGGTGGTATTGGAGCGCTTGAGAGCGCACGGATTGAAGTTGCATCCGGGGAAGTGCAAGTTTTTCCACAACCAGATTGAGTATCTGGGTCACATGATATATCCTGGAGGATTGGGGGTACATAAGGTAGAGGCCATTTTAAAGAGAGTCCAGACAAGCTTTCTTGCACGGTGGGCACTTATACTCCAGGAGTATGACTTTCAGGTTGTGCATCGACCGGGTTTGGTCAATTGGGATGCGGATGGATTGAGTCGCAATCCATGCATGAGCCAGCAGGATGACACTGGAGCTCGGTGGCATGGTGAGAGACGGACGAGGAGATGGTGCCGGGATGGCACGCATCTGCATTTTTGTGTATCTTGGCATCGGGAGGTCAGATTGGACCTACAACAGGGATGACTGTAGACGGAGTGTCTGAGGACCCTGAGGCTAGTGATGAGCTAGGTGGTGCCAGAGATATACATGAGGATTCGGCTGTGTTGGACTACCTCCGCACGGGAGACATGACAGCCATTGTGACTGCCAGGGAGAGGGATCGGATCCTGCAACGAGCCAAGAGGTTCAAGTGGGAGGGGATACACCTACTTCGAGTGTGGGAGGATGGTCGGGTGAGGATTGTGCCTCACCCCACACAGCGTGCACGGTTAGTGCGGCATGCCCATGAGGAATTGGGGCATTTTGGAGTGCGACGCACTCACAGTTTACTGCAGGGGCAGTATTGGTGGCGTGGTATGCATACAGAGGTGCAACAGTTTGTGGCTAGGTGCATGGTGTGTGACAGGGTGCGTGCTTCATTCAACGCCCCTACACCACAGTTGCATCCTTTACCTATCATGGGATTGGGCTACAGGTGGAGTCTTGACTTCGCAGGACCGTTGCCACTGACTATGCGCCACCACAGATATGTGTTGGTGATGGTGGAGCACTTCTCCAAGTGGATTGAGTTGGTTCCATTGCCTGACAAGGCTAGTGAGGGGGCTGCGTATGCATTCTTGGATCGTGTGCTTAGCCGATTTGGTGCTCCAGCTGAGGTACTCACGGACCAAGGGAGAGAGTTCTTGGGGGAGTTTCAGGCTTTGTGTGATAAAGCCTTGATAGACCACCGCACCACTTCTCGGGATCATCCTGAGGCCGATGGCTTAGCAGAGAGAGTTGTTCAGACGGTGAAGAGGGGTTTGCGCAAGTATGGCTTGCAGAAGGGACACCTAGGAGATTGGGATCTTCAGGTTCCTTGGTTAGCCATGGGCTACAGGTTCAGCAAACAAGCATCACTTGCCTCCTTCTCACCATATTTCCTTCTCTTTGGCCGAGAGCCGGATTTGCCTGCAGCCATTCGTAGGGACACTGCTCAAGTCCTTAACCTTGACGATCCGGACGTGTGGGTACGTGCATGTGATCAGCGTGCAGAGTTGTTCAAGAAAGTCATGCCCATGGATTTTGAGAACCTTGCCATTGCACAGCACCGTGATACGTTGAGGTATGCCACTATACGTGGTGGAGGATATCGTCCTGGGGTTCGGAGGTTTAGCCCTGGTGACTATGTTTATTTGCAGCAGACTGCTCCTACGACTCTGGATGTTACTGCAGGGCGTGTTATTCTGAGGGTTCGAGAGGTGTTTCCCTCAGGGGTCCTGATCTTAGAGGGTCGGGATGGCATGACTTGGAAAGACCATGTGCGTAATTGTGCGCCATGTCACCTTCCCAATGTCGATGACAGAGTTGACCCAAACTTGGCAGTGGTACCTGCAGGTTTGAGGTGCATGCTCTGTGGGTCTGCCAAAGGGGCAGCCACCATGCTGGTGTGTGATCGGTGCTCAAGGGGTTGGCATATGGGATGCTTGACACCACCTCTTGAGAAGGTGCCTGACGGAGATTGGTTGTGTCCACACTGCTTGGGATAGTGGCAGTGGACATGACTGGAGGCAGCTAACAAGACATGGGAGGCCAAGCTCATAGGAGTCAATACATAAGATCCCAAGCTCAAGTTCACGGGTTGCAAGACGGCGACTAACGATGGGGCAACTCTTGCACCCGGCCTCTTGATCTATCGAGTTTGAGTGTAGTAGGGATAGTGGTGGAGGACTTAGTGAGGCTATGGTCACTATCACATCTTGTGGCTACCTGGACTTAGAGGGACCTAAGCACCAGCTAGGGGGGCGATTGTGTGGACTAGTGACTGCCATAGTGGGCAGCGTAGTGGCAGCCTAGTGACTGACTAGTTGTAGCCTAGTGGTTGGACTAGTGGCTGGACTAGTGGTAGACTAGTGGTATACTAGTGTGTGGTGTGCACATGTGTTGTGTGGTTTTGGACAGCGATGTAGTTGTGTAGCGATATGTATGCGCACGACAGCTGTCAAGTTATTTTACCACTAGTGTGAAACTAGCTAGGAAATAGCTATCTTTTACATATTGACATTTGGGATTGGCCCAAGTGTCAATCCAGGGGTCAAGGCAGATTTAGGCCCTGGAGTGGTTATCTTCACGGCAAGCGCGGGAGGCTCATCTTTCTCGAGTTGAGCCTCACCGCGCCTAGCTATGGCGCCGTAGTGTGGATTCCCCATGGCGTGGGGTGCACTTGGCTTGACTTGTATTTGAGTGATGAGGTTATATATGCATGAGTTTATGCTTCAGCTTTGTGAGCTCGCATGAGCTTGTGCTTGTATTCTTCTTCTTTATCATTGTGTGGACTAGTGACTGCCATAGTGGGCAGCGTAGTGGCAGCCTAGTGACTGACTAGTTGTAGCCTAGTGGTTGGACTAGTGGCTGGACTAGTGGTAGACTAGTGGTATACTAGTGTGTGGTGTGCACATGTGTTGTGTGGTTTTGGACAGCGATGTAGTTGTGTAGCGATATGTATGCGCACGACATAGCAAAGGAGTGGCCAAAATGTCTATCGTCATCCAATAGGTTCACTCAATTCAATAAGGTGGTTCTAAGCCCTTCAACTCAACAAGTTCAATCAGTTTAATCAACGCCCTGCAGGCTATAATAAGCACCACGTGCATCTATCCTATTTAAGCAATTTCGCAAATCAGAAATGCTGGAAAATAAAAGAAATTAAGAAATCAGAAAAAAAAAAAAAAAAAAAAAAAAACCTCCCCTATGGGAAATCATGTAGAGAGTCCAAAGATACCCTTGGTGCCTAAAGATGCCATTGGGAACCCTATGGGAACCCAATGAGAACCGAAGAACACCCGAGAACCGTTCCTTGCCGTGGGGAACTGTCGCGACTCTATCAGATGAATGAATCTCGCTGAGAGCTCATCCCTACCACTACATTCGTTAGTCCAGAACATGCACGCGTAAATAATAAAATAACCACTGGTGGGTCCAAGCCAGATTTCACCCTCCTTACATTATTTTAAGGTGCTGGTGTGCTTTCCCTCAGTGGCAAAAATCATCCTCTACCTTGGGCTCTGACACAAAGGCTCACTGTAGCCGAGTTTTTAGGACAGAGTACTTTCTCTCCTCCCTTGTCTCTCGAGGTCTCTGCCACTAGCTTACTGCTCCCAGGCCCGCTTGGCTCTCTCTTGGAGTCCTAAGAACACTCCCCTCCAAGGCCACGTCCTCCCAACATCCTAGATTTTATCTACCACTGGCGCCTTAGATAATGGCTCATAACCCTTAGAGGGGTATAAATTGAATCTAATAGCTAAAGGTAAGAATACCCCCCTTTAAGGGAATTTGTCGTGCGCATACGTATCGCTACACAACTACATCGCTGTCCAAACTACACCACACATATATGCACAATAAAGTAGTCTGCCACAATGATTGAAAACTAAATTTACACAGTTGACACCATCACTCGTTAAACTAAGAGTCGAGCCAGGGGCACCCCAAACTATGGGGACTCCACCCCACAACATCTTATTCTCCCTTCATAAGCACACTCAGATTCTAAGTAGTGAATGAGCTCGGTCGTGCAGGTTCAACTCGAGAGAGATGAGCCGCACGACTGACGCTTTTATGAAGATAAGATGGTTCAGGTGTCAAGCTAAACTTGATACCTCACTTAACACTTGAACTAAATCCAAGTGTTAAATACAAATAACTAGATTTATTCTAGTTAGTTTCACACTGTGTTTATTTAACTTGACAGATGTCGTGCGCATATGTATCGCTACACAACTACATCGTTGTCCAAACTACACCACACATATATGCACAATAAAGTAGACTGCCACAATCGGCCCCCTAGCTGGTGGATAGGTCCATCTAACTCCAAATAGCTACAAGATGTAATAGCCACAACCGTACTAAGTCCTCTATCACTGTCCATATTGTACTCAAACTCTATAGACCAAGAGGCCGGGTACAAGAGTAGCCCCATCGTTAGTTGTCGTCTTGCAATCTGTAAACTTGAGCCAGGATCTCGTGTGTTCAAGGTCTCTTAGTAACTTGGCCTTGCATTTCTTCTTAGCCTCCCATGGTTGTATCCACTCCCACTATCCAATGCAATGCGGACATAACCAATCCCCATCAGGAACCATCTCAAGAGGTGGAGTCAAGCATCCCATATGCCAACCTCTAGAGCATCGATCACACATCAGCATGGTGGCTGCCCCTCTAGCAGACCCACACAACATACACCTCAAACTTGCAGGTACCACTGCCAGGTTTGGGTCAATCCTGCCATCGACATTCGGAAGGTGACATGGCGCATAATTACGTACATGGTCCTTCCATGTTATGCCATCCCGACCCTCCAAGATCAAGACTCCTGAGGGCAACACCTCTCGAACCCTCAAAATATTACGTCATGCAGTCACATCCAGGGTCGTAGGAGCAGTCTGCTGCAAATAAACATAGTCACCAGGGTTAAATCTCCGAACCCCAGGACGATAGCCCCCACCACGTATGGTAGCATACCTCAACGTATCACGATGCTGTGCAATGGCAAGGTTCTCGAAAGCCATGGGCATGACTTTCTTGAACAATTCTGCACGCTGATTACATGCACGTGCCCACACGTCCGGATCATCAAGATTGAGAACTGTAGCAGCTTCTGTACAAATGGATGCAGACAAATCTGGCTCTCGGCCAAAGAGAAGAAAGTATGGTGAGAAAGAGGCAAGTGATGCTTGCTTGCTGAACCTGTAGCCCATGGCTAACCGGGGTAACTGAAGGTCCCAATCTCCTAGGTGTCCCTTCTGCAAGTCATACTTGCGCAAACCCCTCTTCACTGTCTGAACAACCCTCTCTGCCAAGCCATCGGCCTCAGGATGATCCCGAGAAGTGGTGCGGTGGTCTACCAAGGCCTGGTCACACAAAGCCTGAAACTCCCCCAAGAACTCTATCCCTTGGTCCGTGAGTAGCTCAGCTGGAGCACCGAATCGGCTAAGTACACAATCCAAGAATGTATACGCAGCTCCCTCACTAGCTTTATCAGGCAATGGAACCAACTCGATCCACTTGGAGAAGTGCTCCACCATCACCAACACGTACTTGTTGTGGCGCATGGTCAGTGGCAACGGCCCTGCGAAGTCAAGACTCCACCTGTAGCCCAATCCCATGATCGGAAGAGGGTGCATTTGTGGAGTAGGGGCATTGAATGAAGCACGCACCCTGTCACACACCATGCACCTAGCCACAAATTGTTGCACCTATGTGTGCATACCACGCCACCAATACTGCCCCTGTAGTAGACTATGAGTGCGTCGCACCCCAAAATGCCCCAACTCCTCATAGGCATGCCGCACTAACCGTGCCCGCTGTGTTGGATGAGGCACAATCCTCACTCGACCATCCTCCCACACTTGGAGCAGGTGTGTCCCCTCCCACTTGAACCTCTTGGCTCGTTGTAGGATCCGATCCCTCTCCTTGGCAGTCACAGTGGCTGCCGTGTCTCCAGTGCGGAGGTAGTCCAACACAGCTGAATCCTTATGTATATCTTTGGTGCCACCTTGCTCATTGCTGGCCTCAGGGTCCTCAGACACTTGATCTACAGTCATCCCTTTTGCAGGTCCAACCTGGCCTTCCGCTGCCAAGATACACAGAATTGCAGATGCATGCCATCCGGGCACCATCTCCTCGTCCGTCTCACCATGCCACCGAGCTCCAGTGTCATCCTGCTGGCTCGTGCATGGATTGTGACTCAACCCATCTGCATCCCAATTGACTAAACCCGGTCGATGCACAACCTGAAAGTCATACTCTTGAAGGATGAGTGCCCACCGTGCAAGCTTCCCCGTAAGCTTGTCTGACTACATCAACCACTTGAGTGGTTGGTGATCCGTGACAAGGGTGAAGAGATTGCCGTATAGATAGCACCTGAAGTGTGCCACGACCCATACTGCAGCTAAGCATTCTTCCTCATATGAGCTATACTTAGACTCTGCAGCGTTGTTCGAGCGGCTAACATAAGCCACTACGAACTCTCTTCCCTCATCATCCACCTGTGTGAGCACCGCTCCAAGCCCCAGCATGCTCCAATCTGTATGCAGCTGAAAAGGACGCCCCCTGATAGGTCGTCTCAAGATGGGCACCGAGGTCAACCTCGCCTTGAGTTCTTGGAAAGCTCGTTCTTGCTCATCTTCCCACTGCCACTCCTGGTCCACCTTGGTCAGCTTGGTTAGAGCCTTTGCAATGGCACTAAATCCCTTGACAAACCGTCTATAATAGTTTGCCAACCCCATGAAAGCTCAAACTCGACACACATCCGTGGGGCGTGGAATCTGTGCAATGGCCTCTACCTTAGTCTGCTGTACCCCCAATCTTCCAGGATATATCATGTGACCCAGATACTCAATCTGGTTGTGGAAAAACTTGCACTTCCCCGGATGTAACTTCAATCCGTGCGCCCTCAAGCGCTCAAATACCACCTGAAGGTGTCTCTCATGCTCCTCCACCGTAGCACTAAAGATGATGATGTCATCTATGTAGCACCGAGCAAACTCCACCCCTGCTAGAATCCTGTCCATGACTCTCTGAAACTCTGCAAGAGCGTTCTTAAGCCCAAATGGTAAGAACCGCCACTGGTATAGGCAATCCTTCCCGTGCTCATTGATCCCCCAGAATGTTGTCTTCTGCTTATCCAACTCCTTGATCGACAACTGGTGATATCCGGATCGTAAATCCAAAGTGCTAAAGACCTTGGCATGCCCAATGGCATCAAAGATCTCCTCTGGTGTTGGCATGGCATACCTATCGAACTTGGTCTGACGATTTACAGGCCAGTAATCACCGCACATACGTCTCTCCGTCCAATTGCCATAGACATCCTTCTTGGCTGACATCACTTTGGCTGAAGCATACTCTCCCCCAGATAGCTCCACCAAACCAGCCTCCCAAAGGTCCTGAGTTCTCATCTGAATCAAGGACCTCTCCATGTCACTGTATCTATAGGGTCTCCGAAAGATTGGCGTGTCAGTAGCCAATTCAATGCGAATCTCTTGACCCTTCAGTGCTCATAAGTCCTTCAAACTGAAGGCAAAGCAGTTCCTGTAAGCCCTCAAGAACCGCCATATACGTCGTCTCTCTCCTCCGGTGACTATAGGTCCAACATCAGGCTCCCAGTTGTCCTCCGTGACTGCAACCTTGAGTCCAGCAGGCTTAGAGGTAGAAGACGCGTCCCGTGGTTGCTATGTTGCAACCTCTTGAGCAGTGACCACTGCCTCCTCTGTCAGCGACAATGTCTCATCCTGCCCCATCATCCAATCCTTGAGGACCTCCTCAATCCGAAAAAAATCCCCAACCTGATCCATCACCGCCGCCTTGGCTGCCAACTCTTTCTGAACCTTGAGCACCTCCCACGTGTGCCATGGATGCGGCCTGCACCTCGTGGTCCTCACCTGTTTGCCCCCACTCGCTGCCTATACCGTCTCGGTAGGCAGGGAGACCATAAAGGGAAGTGTACTCCGTATTCTGCGCTGCTCAACCATAGCCAAGCTGATAATCCAGGTCAAGCAATTGAGATCCATTGCTTGCCCCAACACCTGACAACGTGATGCCTCAGAAAGAGATGGCACCGCCGTGGTACCAGTGGTAAAACCCATCGCCCGCTCGTGCTCGTTAGCATTGGGCTCCACTAATTGCTGCAACTGGCTATCCCACAAGAGGCCAGGTCCACCATCCCGGAAAGCATGAGATCCTAGAAAATTGAGTAGTGTAGGCAATGCGGCTCGTGGGTGACCCACCTTATTGACCACTGCCAAAGGTGATCGGTCATTGTGTCTCACACGCTGAGACTGTCTCCCTATGTCCCAAATGCTATCAACCGTCAGGTGTGGTGGCCGCTGCATCCCATCAAATGCACAATTGAGCAGTGCAGGTGGCATCAAGTTGGTCCACCATTGTTGTGGGCGATGAGCCCGTGACCCCACTGCAGCTGCGTCCAGCAACACTGCTAACCCAAGCCAAGACCGCATTTGATGCACACTGGCCATCACCTTGGCCCGAGAATCACCCATCAATGACACATTCTCCAAAATATATGCCGGAGAGTCTGTCTGCTGAAGCTGTAAATAGCGTAGGACCCTCAACATCTCCCAAAACAGGCGTGACCTTGAGTCTTGTAACCCATTGCCATGCCCGGCTGATGAATGCCTTTGGCAGGGCCAACCTGCCACTACCAAATGAATAGGGTCAACTTGCTCCAAATCATGCGCCCCCAGCAAAGAGATGTCTGCTGGCAATGTTTGTTGGTATCCACGAACTGCAAACACTGGCAACAAATCAGGGTACTACTACACCAACTGAGCAACATGGTGCAATGAGATGCGTCGTGCAGTCTCATCCCTCTCCACATACAGGTAATGTCGAACTTGTACACCTGCTTGCAGCACTGTAGCCAATCCAGTGCTGATCCCGCCAAACAAGTCCAGAAGGCATATGCCTTCATCCGGGCACTACCACACAAGAGGTGTGGTGTCCAATGGCGACAACTGAGGTGGTCCTGGTGCAATCACCGCACTCTCCTCCTCTCCTGACGGTACGAAGGCCTCTGCCCAGACTTGTTGCACCCGTCTATCAGCAGCCTGCTGCAAATGCTTGCTCGTACCCCACAATGGAGTGTGAGCAACCATGGCAGCAACTCCGCCATACCATGCATGTCATCCTGCTCTGCTGGAGGTGGCACATCCTTTGCATGGGCATTGCCCTCCAGCAACTCTCCAGGCCAACTAACTGCAGCTATGAAGGCTGCTAGTGTTGGCATCTTGCCCCGCTGGGCAGCAGTAACACCCCCAATGAATGTCACAGGGAGCTGTACTCGACAACCATCCCCTGACTGTCATCTAGGCCTGTAGGATGCTGACTCCTCCCAAAAATCCTGGGTGAAGCCCATGGGATATAACACTGCCCCACCAACGAGGACATTGTAAGAGACCGCATCTGTTACAATGGCCTTGGCTCGCATCACTGAGCCATCTATAGGATGATCTGGCTGTAGTCTAATGGCCAACTCACGCCATGTCATGCCCCGAGCCTGCTCTGATCCTCCCAGAGATGTCTGTATCTGGAAAGGACAAAGCTCCATATCCGCCTCCATGAGGCCCAAACCTGCAATAGCAGCTCTGCCCAACATCAGTGGCTGAGCTCCCGAGTCCAAGAAGACCCGCAGTGGCCGGTACCACTTGCCTGCCGGTCCACTCAAAGAGAAAATGCCATCCTGGTTGTCTAACAAGACAACTCCAGGTGTCATCATGGCGCGCTCAAAGGCTGGCCTAGCTGGTAGCTCCGTCAACCTCGCAGCTGCAGCTTGCCATGGCGCAGCCGTGGTAGTCTTGACCCTCAAATCCAAGGATCCCTCTGCCACTACACCCTCCACTAACTCCGCAGAAGATGAAGTGACCTCCCCACTCTCGCACATTGTTGCTGCTAGTCTAAACACTGCAGCTGGTCTTACCCCCAGCGTCGCGATCATGGTTGCCGAGAACAATGGGGCTTGACACACAGAGGTGGCTGCCCCCAACAACACACTGGCTGCACTAGCCTTGGTAGCAGGTGTCAGTGTTGCACGTGTAGCTCTTCCCAATTGCACAATAACGGCCTCTGTATCTGTCGGGCGAGAACTAGGTGCCATGGATGTCGTCGACATTGTCTCCCCCAAGATGAATGATTGAGGCAACCTAGCCTGACGGCTTGCCTCCCCACGCTGTGGATCTAACTCCACCTCTGCACCTCGTGGCTCAGGAACTCATGCTGCTCCTCAAGTGATAGCTGCAGCAGACTCCACCTGCACTAGTGGTAGTGCTGCCCCACACATAAATCCTATGCCTCCCATGTCTCCTCCGTCAAGATGACGCTGCTGAGGAGGAACAGGAGGTGGACCCTTAGGTATTGGAGCTGGTACCACCTGAGCTGTGGCCATGGCAGCAAGCCTTTGCTCTAGTTGCTGAAGCCGGTTGGTCATGCCTTGGTCAACGCCCTGACCTCCATGTCCTTGGCCATACTGTGCTTGCCCTCGTCTTACACCTTGTGCCTGACCACCTCATCCTCTCTGAGGTGCTCCACCTCGCCCTTGGCCACCATTGTTCCATTGGAACTGGCCTCGCCGCAACTCAGGGTGCAAGTCATAACACTGGGCATCTCCATGCCCATACTTGCCACAATGCCCACACTGCAACTATGCAGGCTGTGTTTGTGCCGACTCTTTGCCACTCTCTGGGCAATCTTTCTTGACATGGGGTCCTCCACATGTCCAACATACCACCCCTGGTTGCTGTTGGCCTGCAAAAGATGCTACTGGCCTCTGCACCTGAGGTCCCCTGTAAGCTCTATGGAATTTGGGTTGGGCAACCTTGCCCCCCTGACCACACTGTTGGGCAGTCTCTTGTGCCTGTTGGCTGGCAGCTGCGCCTCGTGCAGGCATGTCTTTGCCAAATCCAATGGTAATAACTCACTCCTCCACCATGTTGAGCTCAATCCGCTCAGCCAGCAGAAACACATCTGCTAATGTGGGTTGGGCCGCTTGTAACAGGGTTGCATCCCGCACCCTTCTCCTGAGCTCCTTGTCCAAAATTCCATACCAGAACTGGATTGCCCGAGCTTCAGTAACCCCTTGGGTCACACTTATCAAGTGCCTCATACGAGTGTAGGCCTCTCGCAAGCTCTCACTGGATTTGCGCTGGAAGTCTTGCAAACTTCGCAGCTTCTCTATCCGTACGCCTTGGTAGTTTGTCCGCAACTCCTGGAAGAAATCCACCACCGGGTTGAATCTAGGCACATGTGTTGTAGTCGTGGCAGAAAGAGTAGTAGCACCTTTTGAACTGGTACCACCTGCAGAAATACCGACACTACTTGTTCCACTACTAATGCTGGCAGTGGGAGATATTGGTGCTGATGCAACTACTGGTCGCGTCGTGCCTCGAGTAATGGAGATGTAGTCAGGTGATCAATACATCCTCCACTCCTCAATCTCTGCTTCATGTCCTCGCCTGAACTCGTGGTAATCGTCCATAGGCGGGCCTTCCAAATGTTGGAACAATCCCTTCCACGCCATGAATGGGATGAACAGCTGTGGATTGCGCATCTGCTGCAAATCACACTAGCTGTCGAACTCCTGGATAAAGTCATCCAGCTTGATTGTGCCCACAGCTCCAGAGTACCTACGAGGCCCCTTGGTAGCTCCATACATCTCCTCCATGTCGTCCCACAACAATGGCGAAGGAAACTGCACACTTGTTGATGAAGCCTCCGAGTCTGTGTCAGACTCTGCACTAGTTGAGGGTGGAGGTGAAGATGGTCTGAACCGAATACCTCGCCTTGTGAACCCACTCTCACTGTTACTGCCTGTAGCCGTACTCCCCTCAGAACCCTTGGGTATCTCCGTGATGACACTCACAACCCGCACCTCCCCCATGTGACACTATAAGGCTCTAGTACTAATTCTAATAGTGACACGGGTGGGCACCTGTTGCAATTTAATGATCATATCCCAGTGGCTCAGGGCACCTGCACCTGCATCCACCGCAAGAACTCCTATGGTTGGCTGGTTATCAACCCAGTCTCACCATAGAAGAAACACTGGTGGTCTTGCTAGTCATCACTCCAGCCTCACCACCGACAGCATACTCTAGGATTGATCGGTGATCAAATCCGGCCTAATCCCTATGAAAGCAAGCGCCCACACAAAACCAACATGGCGCATAGTCAAGCATACAAATGTTGGGGGGGATCCAAACACAAGAAATCAAAACATCGACACCCCCACACCAAAATCCATCTGCAGTGCTGATCCTGCAGAATATCCCAGCCCAAAAACCCCGGACTGACTGGCCTCCACCAAGAGAGGCTTTGGCAACTACAAGTACAAAGTAATGAAAATAGTAAAGAGAGGGAGGGGAAGAATAGAGGCCCGACCAAGCAAGATCTAATCATGATCTATGCTATCAACTGCCAGACTTCTCTCAAAGTGCCTCGCTCTGCATGATGGTAAGGTGTAGGAGGTATATCTATGTCCATAAACCTGTTACTAACCTTATCCCAAGCTACAGTAGCTTGCTCTAACCAACCCTCCTCCTCTCTCTGCCAGGTAGAGACAAAGCAATACTCCCCTATCTCCCGCTCACTGAACACTAAAGAAAATAAAGGTAGGGTCTGACAGTCTCTCAACTCAAAAGCTTTGAGACGGTTGCGGGTGTCCTCGTTGCGAATGACTGCATCTCCTTCAAGCAGAACAAACTTATCATTGCTAATGAACCCCCGCTCCTGGTTGCCTTGTGTAGAGCGTGTCCAGCTGCAACCATGTCTGATTGCAAAAACTTGTGTAGTTCCTGCTCCTCTGCTCCAGTACACCACGACCTTGTGGCTGAACACCTTGGTCCCCGGGGCTGTCTTTGGCCCTGTCGGTGTCTAACTGCTGGGCAGATCACACACAGCAGATTGATGCTTGTGTGAAGGGATATCTAGAAAACTGTAAAGTCCGATCAAATTGTTATATCAAGATAAGTCCCACTTCTGGAGTGAGCCCCTCACAAATGTAGTGTCTGTTCCCTCTTTTTCTGTCCAAACTGGACACCAGGTCTATGGCCACAAGGCTTACGGCAAACAACTGTACATTCTCTCTCTGTTTATATCAAGGTAAGTCCCACCACTACTGGACCTCACAAAGATAGTGCATGTTCCCTCATGTTCCACCCAAACTGGGCTACAATGCTACGGCAAACACATTTTATGATTACATTCTCTCTTTCTCTCACTTCATTGATGTAATTTGGAATGTGTTCTTGTTGTTCTATTTGCTGAGGGCTTGGGATGTTGTAAGGTTTCTCCATCTCTCTTTCTATCTCTTGGAGCCCCTCTTGAAGATAGCATCTGTTCCCTCTTGTTCCACCCAAATTGGGCACAAGGTAGGGCCACAAGACAATAGTAAACAACATCTTCTGAGTACAGTCTCTTTTGGAGCCACTACAGGTTGATCGGAGCAAAGGGAACCCCACCCTTATTAAATATTGTGGGAAGATTGACAACTCTTCCACTACGAGGCAATATGTTATCATCTACATTCACTGTATCCTCTCCTTAACATCACATTGGCTGCCAGCAAGGGCTTTTTCCCACAACCCAAAGATCAAGCAAGGAGGACTACTGACTTGTTGGCTAAAAAGGGTAAGATACCTTGAGCAACATGATCTATGTACAGAGATAATCCCACCTTTTCATCCACCAGCAGATGTCATCCTCACAAAGCAAAGCAGACAACATGCTCATATTTTCAGGTGTTCGTCTAGACCGTCCATGTAGTCAAATCAGTTGAAGATTGGGATACAGCTCACACCTTTGTCAATATGACATCACAAAAAGATTTCAACCAAATCATAGATCAGAATACGTTCACGTGATTTTGGCAGATAAAAAAGGTGATAGATGGAATCATACCGCAAGGATCGTTTGGTGGTCCCGACAGTGGAAGATTCTGCCTGTGCAAAGTACCATTGAGCAATGGTACCACTGATAGTGAACACTTGGACCTGTGTCATGATCACGGCTGATCAGAGGACAACAAATCCTGAAAGAGTGAGATATGTGGGAAACCATGCTGTTGTCTTCCAGACACAACATGGGTGTTCAGTGCCCCTCCCACAGTGATACTCTGGGTGGTCAATGATTTCTGGGTTCGGAATTACAGTCCCATTAGTATACGCATAAAACATAAAGGTGACCACAGGGATGCAGAAAAGAAAGATCTCAAACTAAAGTCAGGCGTAAGATGAACACAAGTGCCAAGTTTTGGTTGAGTGCCTCCGAGGCAGTCTTCACAACTCGAATAGTCAGTTCAACACGCTGCCAGTTGGAATAGATGACGTAGATCATCAGCCCGCACATTAGGAGAATAATTATAAACAGAAACATTTGTGCTGATGGATCAAAAGTTTGCCGACACTCTCTGTCTCTCTGGCAAAGGACGAACCAGGTGATATTCAAGGCAATGGGAAGAAGTACAAAGAAAGGAAGGCTAGCATACACCAGCTCTTTTGTATAAGTCCGAAGAACCCATAGCATCCCCAAGGCAAGTGGTGCACTAAAGATTAGTGTAGTCAGGGCTGTAATCAGAGTTGGTTTATTAGAGTTGGACTTAATACTGACAAGTGCTCCCACAGAGAAAGATGACTTGTTTCCTTTCAGTATCCTGCCCATATGCAAACGTAGATTTTCGGTTTCCACATGATCCAGGATGGAACATCCATGTCTACGGTCATAGTGTGCTGATTCAACCCATTGGTAATCAGGATTGGAGTTGGTTGTCCCATATATCCCAAAACCAAAAGTCACTAGCACAAGCAGCAGGAAGATCATGGAAAAAGTACTGTCTTGATAAGGCCTCAATCCCATATTATAGCCAAACACTGCCGATCCATCTTGAGAAGAAGGGACAGAGACAACTGCTTCATGCTGTGTATGAAAATCGCTCCCATTTGAGCTTCCTGATTTGTGCAGTAAAGGCTGCTCAATCCTGAGTTGTCGTCATGTACAGATGGTGCCCCTTTAGCCCCCATCCTAGGCGAATCGTCTGCAATAACACTGCAAGTTACACCACTGAGTACACTGCTTCAAAAGGAAAAGCAACAGCTTTGACCTAGCAATCCAAATGTTCATGCAAGATTGAGAACCTTACACGAGCTCCAGTTCTCCCTCCAATTCAGTCCACCCCCCTTTAATTTAGTGTCTTCGCAAGCGTGCACAATAACGTCAAAGTTGTCAGCCTTGCTAGTCTCTTGTTGGCCTTCACAGCTGAGATCACATGCCCAATGGGAATTCAGCATTGTCATAGTGCATACGTACTTTTGGCAAATCAACTGATCAAAACCTAACCCTAAATTGAAGATTTGGATCCAGTGCATTCACACTTGTAGGGGTAATACTTTCAATACAAGTGGCTGAAAGCTTTACTTCATGAAAGCGGTGAACTGGTTGAGAGTACATATCCACATATCGCTGTCACAAAACCCCAGAGTCAGGTTTGGGTGTCAGAAAAGCTTTAGATTTACAAGGGGCGTAGGTGTTTTGCACAACACTTCGGCCCATTAGTACCTTAGTCACCAATGCGACATTGAATCCAAACAGGATGTCCCCTGACGAGCAAAGATCTGAGAGCTAGCAAAACATGATGTTAAGGTCTATGACTTGCAGCTGTCAAACTTCTAGAGCTGCAAAATTTTATACCAAGTCTAAGCTCTGTTTGTGGAGCATAGCTGTGGGGTACCTCCTTAAGGCCTGGCAGCAATGTCAACTAATGTGTCCTACTTGAACTTAAGCCAGTGAAGTTATCCGAGGTCAAAGACACATTAGAGTATCTAGGCTCCTCTCAAGACAACACTTGAAATTTCATTGGAGCGACAGCGCTGATCCGTGTGATAGATTTTATGAAGTGTAGATTCAAGAATCAAGGAGTGAGTATTCAAGAAACAAGGAGTGAGTGTGAGTACACGCAGTGTGGCTCATTCGCTCCTTGAGAACCAAGTACTGACGAAGATGCTACCGTATTCATCCGGTCATCCCCAAAAAACTTTCTAACTCAAAAGGACTCGTGACTGTAGTTGACATCTGTTGATCGCATGGGTATTTTACAGGGATCGAGAGGAAGGTTGTTTCATGCTCATCTGAAAACTTTTTCCAACAATTGAAACGACACCCACTAAACCAGAGGCCAAACCCTTTCCTTCCATAATGTACAGATCACATAGCCTTCTTTGTTTCACTAGCAAATGTAATGGGGGAGAGAAAATTCCACTCCACCCCCTACCTTCCATCGCACAAATTAGCATGCCATCGGTTGTTCATACATAAAAATAGTGGACGACGGTCATCCCCGGAAATCGCACATAGCAACAAAAGGAAAAAATTGAAGACTTTTAGAAAGAATCCTTGACGCGGGGTACCAATACGATAAAAGCTAGGCATCCCTCACTGATTGGCACACATTATGTACGATTATCCTTGATAGATCACAAAGAAGTATGACGCCTTCCAAAGGGAGCGTAACTTATGGTGTCTCTTCACCACAAGGGCTACTGCCTTCCAGCTGAAAGGTGGACACCTTCATGACACACCAGACCGTGGTTTGTACCCACAACCACATCCAACGTGGTATGTGCCCATTACCATTGGTGGTTCTCAACACATGCTGATAGATCACACATGATAGTAGATAGTCATCGGATCCATCCGTCAGAAGACATTGCAAACTTCCTCTGCGATGATGCATGTAGAAATTCTAAATGGATAAGATTCCAATCTCTCATCCTCTAGTATCCCCCTAAAGCCCCGCCTTTGATATCACCAAAACATGAATGTCCACGGATCACAGAGATGTACCTGGTCAAGATAGAAGGTATGTCAGATTCACTTGACCACGCACACTTGACGCGGCTCACACCGCATTTCCCGCCATAGCCCCTCCAAATTGTCGAGGAAACATTACATTGTGCATTCATGAGAGAGGCATCCACGCACGTAGATTCTAGAGGGAAACCTTCCACCCAAAAGCCCTCTCGTTAGGGCTCGCACGAGGTGGTCCTAGGCTCAAATTCCGGATGTGGCATTGTCTGCTTCTCCGCCCTCTTCAAGTCTGACTTCACCACGATGCTTGTGGCAATGTGGGTCGTAATAGTTATGTGGCCTCGAACTATCTATCCGAGTCTTGGTTGGGCAGAGGAGTCTGGGATTCATAAGCAAGTAGATTTGAGCCGAGGACCTATTGTATTGGGAAACAGTGTTCTGTAACCCATCAGTCAGCTCTGACTTTCATGCAGTGAGAGCGAGGTAGAGACTAGAGACCACTGTTGGGTGGTTATTTATATTTTTTGCGAACAGGCGGTTGCGGTTACATTGGAACTCAAGACAACCAGCATGTAGCCCAGTGGTAATGGGCACATACCACGTTGGATGTGGTTGTGGGTTCAAACCACCATCTAGTGTGTCATGAAGGTGTCCACCTTCTTGTTATAAGAGGTAAAAAATAAAAAAAGGTTGGACTAAATTTTTATTAAAAAAAAAAAAAAAAAAACTCAATATTGAAAGAACCTTGTAGGCCGGTTACTTCAATTTATTGACTTTCTAATAACCTGCCAGTTGCGATTAAGAGTGACATGTTTTTTGGCCGGGTACCCATAAATCCGGTTATCATTTTTGCTATAACTGAGGGTTATACAACCGGTTATGTATATTTTATTTATTTGGTTAAAAAGGAATATGAAATTATAGCTGAAACTTCTATCAATCATAAATATATTTTCAAGCGTGCATCAGTAGAGCTGGCCTGCAGATATATTTTTAGATATATGACACATGCATTTGGAATTAATCCCTGGCAAGCTCATTCATGAATTTAGCCCATGACTCACACCTCATAACCGCCACTCATAACCTTAGATTATTAGACCCAATATATATATTCATAACCGTCCACTTAAAAAACACCCAATCGGTTGTCTATATCAATTTTTAAAATTTTGACCTCCGCCGGTTACTATTGGGACTGTTGTTTGTATGCCTACACTCTGCCTGTTCCTAACGGGAGTGGTTATTTCAATTTTTCATCTCCGGCGGTTATATATATATAACCGGATAGATAATCAACTGTTATTAGAGACAAGAATAAATAATCGCCCAACATTGGTAGAGACTAGTGTAGTGCAAAGAGAAGAGGAGATTATTTGTAGGGTAAGTGCCTCACGCAAGGGCTGTCACACGTTTAAGCCACTGGAACGAGGGCGGAGCATGTGTGACGGCCCGCGCGTGGGGCCTTACCCTGCGTAACGCCCTTTGCTATGTCGCTCTTTGTATTTTGACCAGGGCTCCCAAGTGTGATCGAGTGAATTGCGATGCATTTCACATCAAGGCCTTTTTGGAATTCCCTAGCTAGGCATTCCCCCTCACGTAAACGTTGCTTGAAAAAAATCCAGGCACGTGTCCCTTCTTTTAGGCTCCCCCCCCCCTCGGCATCTTCTTTGCAGCTACTTAGTCAAACCCCCCCCCCCTCCTTTGGTTCGTCTGATCGCTGGAAAGACGTGAAAATGCCCCCCCCCCCTGCATCTTCTTTGCTTCCAGTTCCTTTGGTTCGTCTGATCTCGGAAAGATGCTGGAAAGACGCGAAAATGGGGAATGGTGGCAAGAGTGACCTTACAGGATGGAACGCCACTCCGCAAATTTCGGTTACGTTCCATCGCATTGCATAATGTAACTGCTCCCGGGCCGTTAGAGCATCACCGGCCCGCCCCGGCAATGGCAAAGGAGCCCCTGGCCCTAGTATCGGCACCCCGGGGCCGTACTTTCGTGGAGAATACAGGCCCTCTAGGCCCGGCCGGTACCTGCTGGAGCGACTAAAAAACGCGACTGCTGCATTTATGGCGTGAGGGTAAGGCGGCGTCTGTCCAGGTGGTCCCTCCGGAGCAAGGCCGTCAGCCAAAAAGACGTGCATGGTAGTTTGATGGGGTTGCCGCTGGGAGAGGGGAGTGTTGGAGGCCGCAGGCTGCAGTGTTGTTTGGTGAACCCCCGGTGGAGATGCTCTTAGGGTTCACAGGTACAAGCCAACCGAAAATACAAAGGATTTTATTCAAGCAACGTTTACGTAGCTATGGCCGCTGAGGAAGGGACCTCAGAGCAGCCCACGGCTGAGGAAACTGCTCCCCAGCCACTGAAGCGGTCGCCTTCGAGGCCTCTTCTGGATCTCAGCGGGGCTGCCATACAGGGCTCCACTGAAGACAGGAATCCAACCATTCTGCTACCTAATCAGAGCGATGACATCTCTCACGTGGCCATTGATTTGGGTGGGTCTTTGATCAAGCTGGTCTACTTTTCAAGGCATCCCGAGGCTAACCCAACTGGGGCTATATCACCAGGCAAGGTCTCACGTAGATGGGAGCAGAAAAGAGGAGGGTTTCTGGCTGGATTGCGGGGGATGCGTGGATTTCCGATTCTTGGGGGTCGCCTACATTTTGTGAAATTTGAGACAAGCAAGCTGAATGATTGCCTGGATTTCATTGAATCGAAGCAACTAGGTGTTTGCAATGCATTCGTTGGGCGTCACATGTCGGATGCAAGCTCGGGGCAAGCTCAGACGAATGGAACCATCAAAGCTACAGGAGGAGGGGCCTTCAAGTATGCGGACTTGTTCAAGGAAAGGCTGGGGGTCACATTTGACAAGGAGGATGAGATGGATTGTTTAGTTAGCGGGGCAAACTTTCTGTTGCGAGCAATTCGTGATGAAGCATTCACTCACATGGAGGGTTACAAGCAATTTGTTCAGATTGATCCGAATGACTTGTTTCCATACCTGTTAGTCAATATAGGCTCAGGGGTTAGCATGATCAAGGTTGAGGGGGATGGCCAGTTCCAAAGGGTCAGTGGGACAAACGTTGGAGGTGGTACATTCTGGGGTCTAGGTAAGTTGCTCACAAAGTGCAAGAATTTTGATGAGATTCTCGAATTGAGCCAGGCAGGCGACAACAGTGCTGTTGACATGCTTGTGGGTGATATCTATGGGGGCCTTGACTATTCCAAAATTGGTCTTTCAGCATCGACGATAGCCTCTAGCTTTGGGAAAGTGATTTCAGAAAACAAGGATCTGTCTGAGTACCGCAGAGAAGATATCGCTCTCTCTCTCCTGCGTATGATATCTTACAACATCGGGCAGATTGCATATCTGAACGCATTGCGCTATGGATTAAAACGTATTTTTTTTGGTGGGTTCTTCATTCGTGGCCACGCCTACACAATGGACACAATGTCATTTGCGATTGGGTTCTGGTCGAAAGGTCAAGCACAGGCCATGTTTCTGCGGCATGAGGGATTTCTGGGTGCTTTAGGGGCATTTTTGAGTTATGACAAACATGGGTTAGCAAATTGGACTCCCCATCAATTCGTTGAAAGGTTTCCAATGGGTGCTCCGTTTTCCGGGAAAGTCCATGGGCCCCCAATTCGAGATTTAAATGAGAAGATCTCATGGATGGAGAAGTTTGTGATGAAAGGCATTGAGATTACCGCCCCTGTACCGACAGCCGTTCCAGGAACCACAGGGCTGGGGGGTTTTGAGCGACCGTATGCACGGGCCGGTTCTTTGCGCTCGGATTCAAGTGCTGCTCTGAACGTAGGGGTTCTCCACCTCGTACCTTCTCTAGAGCCTTTCCCTCTTTTGGCAGATCCAAAAGGGTATGAGCCCAACACTGTTGATCTGAGTGACCAGGGTGAACGGGAGTATTGGCTCACAATCCTTGCTGAACACCTTCCAGATTTGGTGGAGAAAGCCGTAGCAAGTGACGGAGGTACAGAGGATGCAAAGAGGAGGGGGGATGCATTTGCTCAGGCATTTAGGGCTCACTTGGCCAGATTGCGGGAGGAGCCGGCAGCCTATGGAAAGCTTGGGCTGGCCAATTTGTTGGAGATGAGAGAAGAATGTTTGCGTGAATTTCATTTCATGGATGCATATCTGGGCATCAAACAACGCGAGAATGAAGCCTCCCTAGCTGTGCTACCGGACTTGATGGCAGAGCTTGACAGCATGGAGGCTGAAGCAAGGATATTGGCACTGATTGAGGGTGTTTTGGCAGCCAATATATTTGATTGGGGTTCCAGGGCATGTGTTGAGCTTTATCACAGTGGAACGATCATTGAAATCTACCGAATGAGTCGCAACAAGATGAAGCGTCCATGGAGATTTGACAATTTTGATGCTTTTCAGGAAAGATGGATAGGGAGTGAAGGAGTGCAAGGTACACCTCACAAGCAAGCCTTGTTGTTTGTGGACAACTCAGGGGCTGACGTTGTGCTGGGTATGTTGCCTTTGGCTCGTGAGCTCTTGAGGCGTGGTACTGAGGTTGTGCTGGTTGCAAATTCCCTTCCCGCACTCAATGATGTAACAGCACTGGAATTACCTGCTTTAGTGGCTGCCGCTGCCAAGCATTGTGATATTCTGCGAAGAGCAGCCACAGCTGGAGGGCTGCTTGTGGATGCTGTGGACGATGGTAAGCCTTACTGCACCTATGGATTGATGTTAAAGGTGATGTTTATTTTCCAGCAGAAGTTTTATTGTGGAAGCAGTAGAGAAACTTTCAGCAAACAGTTTTTCTTGGGCGTAGTGCTCCTCAGGTGTGATTCTGGATACACCTAAACCACTGAGGCTTGCTTGTACAGGAGTAATGATTGTTGTCAGAAGCAATGGGATGATCCCTGCTGCTCTGTGTCTTGTTGAGTACTCTTATGCAATCACCTGTGTGCAAGTGTGCTTCGGTTTTTGGGCCTCAGAGGGATGCCCTTCCTTATTTGATGGATGCCTTCCCAGAACCGCTTTCTTTGTGTAATTGATCAAGAAAGATGTGGGTGTCACAGAAGGAGAATCTCCTGCAGTGCCTGTGTTGACAGTGGTTGAAAATGGGTGTGGGAGCCCCTGCATTGATTTTCGTCAAGTCAGCTCCGAACTTGCAGCAATCGCACAAGATGCTGACCTGGTTGTGTTGGAAGGCATGGGTCGTGCACTACATACAAATTATAATGCAAAGTTCAAGTGTGAGGTTCTAAAGCTTGCCATGGTCAAGAACCAGCGCCTAGCTGAGCAATTAGTGAATGGCTCCATTTACGATTGCATCTGTAGGTATGAGCCAGCAGCATCTCCTGCTTAATTTTTTAGAAGGCTGATAAAGATTTGGGTTTGAGTACAGCTGAGTCATTGACCTGCATGAATTGAAGATGGTTGGATCTGACTGGGATGCTATACAGATCCATCCCAGCAATTGAAAGCCCATGATAGCCATGCATCTCACTGATGAGACCAGGTTTGAGGCCAACAGCCTACCACTCCCTCACCATTTTCAGAGCTGCCAATGCATATGGGAGTAGTCAAGACATGAATCCGCTTGTAAAACTAGTATTGGAGTCCTGAGAGTGGCAAGGTGATTAGCTGCTGATAACGCACTGATGAGCCATATTGTGGGCATCAAGTTTATGCCAGCGATGAGTAACTGAATGTTGGCAGACCTGGAGACATTTCTTCAGAGCTTGCTTTGGAACTGCGGAATGGTGTACATTACCAGAGCACTGCCCTGAAATGTCCTCGAAGTCAAATGGTGGTGCTAAACCTTAAACCCTGGCCTACACGGGTACAACGAAGAAATTACTGTGTGAGGAGGTTTTTGCATGTCGCGTTTTGGCAGTGAATAGATTCTAGAGTTACGGAGAATTGCTTGTTGTCTTCTAGAATAGTGCTGGCAGTGTGGAATCATGGTGCTTATAGCAGTTAACTGCACTAGTGATGCCAATTGAATAGTCCATGCATGTTTTTATTTGTCACAGCCATCAAGTGCAGAGACCTCAAGATATTTGATCAAGATTGATAGGCACTGACAGGGCTCTGTTTTCCCTCAAGTGACCAAGATTCTTCCTGTTGCTATTCCTCTTTTCTTCTCTTTTCGTCCTAGGGGATGGAACCAGGTGCTGAAATGTGTGTGCCACTGCACTTCAAGGTCAGCATGATATGGATTTGAACCTTTACAAATTTCTCATGATTTCACTGGGCAATGAAATTATACAATATCTCCCCTAACTTTTTTCACATGTTCAGTGCCAATCCTGCCTTCCCCAATAATATCAATTGGTCTTTGTAATTGGGGGACTCACTTGGATGTGCAATAATTTGGTAAACATATGGAGTCTCTCTCGTAAGTATACAATGAGGCATGTGAGGACAAGGAGCGGCCTATAGGATGGTTGACCACAGAATTGAGTTCATCCAACCTTGTGACCAAACCGCAGTTCTTAGGAAGATCAAGAAAGGTGGTTGTAGCAGATGGTTAATCAGGATGACAGACTTATAGAGACTGGGATCATTTTCTCAGGATTTTAGCATGATGAACTGGTCCGCCACTGCTCCACTTGCTAACAAAATGAACTGCAAACACAAGGCAGTTGTTTAGAACTTTTTGTGGGATTTAGGAGGACCACAGGTGAGTATGTGTGTACCATGATAGCATACAGATCAAAGGACCCCATTCTGTATAGGAAATACCTACCTTAAATGTGAGCTGTGTCTTGCTTGCTTGGATTTTGGTCTATGGCAATCTTTTCACCCTTGTCACGAATCACCAACCATTGAAGTGGTTGATGGAGTCAGCTAGACACTCTTCTTCATATGAGCTATACTTTGCCTCAACATCATTGTTCAAGCGGCTAGCATATGCCACTACGAACTCTCTTCCCTCATCATCCACCTGTGTGAGCACTGCTCCAATCCCCAACATACTCCAATCCGTGTGTAGCTGGAAATGCTGTCCCCGAATAGGCCGCCTCAGAATAGGCGCAGAAGTCAATCGAGCCTTGAATTCCTCAAAGGGTTCCTCCTGCTCCTCCTCCTACTGCCACTCCTGACCCATCTTGGTCAACTTGGTAAGAGCCTTCGCAATGCTGCTAAACCCCTTGACAAACCGACGATAGTAGTTTGCCAACCCCATGAAAGTACGAACTCTGCTTACATCTATAGGGCGTGGAATGCGTGCAATGGCCTCCACCCTTGTCTGTTGAACACCCAATCCTCCAGGGTATATCATGTGGCCCAGATACTCAATCTGATCGTGGAAGAACTTGCACTTTCCAGGGTGCAGTTTCAATTCATGCGCCCTCAAGCGCTTAAACACCACCTGAAGGTGTCTCTCACGCTCCTCAACCGTGGCACTAAAGATGATGATGTCATCAATGTAGCACCGGGCAAAGTCTAGCCCTGCAAGAATCCTATTCATGACCCTCTGAAACTCTACATGAGCATTCTTCAACCCAAATGGTAGGAAGCGCCATTGGTACAAGCAATCCTTCCTATGCTGGTCAATCCCCCAGAATGCCGTCTTTTGCTTGTCACCCTCTTTGATTGACAACTGGTGATAACCCGATCATAAGTCCAATGTGCTAAACACCTTCGCATGCCCAATGGCATCAAAGATTTCCTCTGGAGTTGACATGACATATCTATCGGACTGAGTCTGACAGTTCACAAGACGATAGTCCCCACACATCCTTCTTTCTGTCCAATTGCCACATATATCCTTCTTAACTGACATCACCGTTGCCGAGGCATACTCCCCGCCTGACAAGTCCATCAATCTAGCTTCGAACAACTCCATAGTCCGTGACTGGATCAAAGACGTCTCCATGTCACTATACCTGTAGGGCCTTCGAAAAATTGGCATATCACTTGCCAAATCAATACGAATCTCTTGACCCTTCAAACTCCCCAAATCCTTTAAACCGAAAGCAAAACAATTTCTCTTATAAATCGTCGGATCCTCCATCTCTCTCATCCGATGATTGTAGGTCCAACATCTGGTTCCAATTGTCATCAATGACTACAATCTTGGATACACCAGGCTTGGAAGTAGGAGATGCATCTTTTATTTGGTGCTAGATTGTAGGCTGTGGTCAAGGTGTCTCTCAGCGTAAAAAGGGAGGGCGGAGCTCCGCTCTCCCGCCGCCACCCTTAGCTAAATCCTGTAGTCATGGCTGTTCTTAGCGGCCTGCCATCTTCTTGATTTTGTCGTCTCTTTTCTTTCAAATTTTTAGCAGTACCGCCGTTTTAACCATCTCTCTCTCTTCCTAGCTACGGTAGCCGCCATGGCGCGAGCTCCTCCTCATCGCGCTGCTGCGCAGCTGTATTGCTGCTCCACTCCCCTCTTTCAGCTCAGCAAGATCAACCTACCTCCAAGGTTTCTGCTAAACTATCTTTACATAGTTTTCTCATTTTGTTTTCTTAGCTTCCTACTTTCAGTGGCTGCTCACAACAAGGTACCCACCCGTCTGCATACTCAAGCGAGGTCCCTGGAGCTCGCACAGGGCAACATCTCATCCCGGCAACGCATGGCTGGCCTGTGGAGTAGCGATCAACCGACTCCACTATGCAGCGATTTCAGGTCCAAGACGCTCCACTGCAGGCACCCTGTTTCCAACAGCGTTTCTCCCGGTCCAACCACCCCCCGTGCTGCTGCCTATGTCTACAGTGAGTCACCGAGGTTGGAGGCATTTGCACAGTACACCGACACCATTGGTGCCACCAACACCGGAACTTATATCGACTTACGTCCCCCCAGCTTGCTCGTGCAAGATGCCTACTGGCGGTCTAACCCTTGCGAGACTGCGCTACTTTTCTCTGCTACTCATGATTCTATCGAGCACTATACAGGAAGGCCAACTGTGAAATTTGACCTCACCAACCGGCGGTTTGCGAACGAACCTTTCTACCTCAAGCGATAGGAAGCTGAGGGCGTTCCTTGGTGGTCTATGGAATCGCCATCGACGGTGGGAAATCCAACTCTATTGCTGCTGCGTTCTGAGGCCCATATGCTTACGTCTGTTGGGG
Organism: Takakia lepidozioides; assembly: GCA_030704615.1. Classification (NCBI taxonomy): domain Eukaryota; kingdom Viridiplantae; phylum Streptophyta; class Takakiopsida; order Takakiales; family Takakiaceae; genus Takakia; species Takakia lepidozioides. The sequence continues at coordinate 28,452,835 of CM060734.1, forward strand.
ACTACACACAGTCCACAGACAGGTGCTTCCTTGACTCTCTAGTGGTGAAGTGTGACCGGTGTCATAAGATTCATGTGCGCGCCCCGACAACTACAAGACTGCTTATGGGCTTGACCCTCAAACATCAGGGGCCACTGTCTCTCTCCTTGCATGTCACTACATTGAAGCGCATCTACTGCTCCGCCGCTCTGCGACGGCCCCAGACGTCGAGCCACCTATCACTACAAACGTCTGCTCAGCAGGTATGCAACAATATCTTGCATCTGGGTATGGACTGATAAGTTTTTCAGACATGCCCAGCATGGGCCTGGCAAAGAGTCCCCCCGCCTCTCTGAGTGCAGATGCGTCACAAAGGGATGAATCCAGACGCAATCACCCTTGATGGCTTTCTTTCTGCCTGGCTGCATGAAATCAACAGTTCATTGAACCTCTTCAACTGCACAGATCCCCAATGGGTGGAATACTGTCAACTGCTCCACCACCGTTCTATGTACAGCACCCATCCTCTGCAGCTGAGTGACTTTGTCTCGGCAGGTACTGCGAACAGGCCGGTGGTACTCTGCATTCAGAACATGACTCCCACCCGGGACCATTGCATTTTTTGGGAATGTGAGCACACTACCCATGATCGGCCTGACTGCCTACTGGCCGAACACCACTCTCAGTTTGTACAGCAGACTGTTAAAGATGCTCATATGGTGGTGGTAGCCGGAGGAGCCTGCTGGAATGCTTTGATTTTCAGAAGTGAGGGCAAGCTTTTCTGGGAAGATGTTAAGCTTAAGTATGTACCGAAGAGTATTGTGGGGGACAATGATGTGAAGAGCACAAAGCACACTTTGAAGGAGATGATCATGGACCACTCTTGCCAGGAGCGGGAGTTTGAGTATCCTTGCCAGAGCTACATACAATCAATTACCTGTTGTGAGCCTGAGTTCTATGTCGCTAGAAGTCACAAACGGGTGCTTCCTATGATGCCTGCTGCACACAGAACCAGTGGCGTGTGGAATAGTGTTGTGCCAAAGAGGGAGTCACTGTCTATCACTACTGGCACTGGCATAAGAGTTCAAATCAAGGACGTGACCGCTATTCCGATAATAGATAGTGGAGTGGGGGGGCTCTGTTGTGAAGGACTGATGGCACGCTATGGCCAGAATGTGCTTGTTTCAGAGTTGCATGATCTTCTGGCCCCTGGTTTCTCGCAAATGAGTCTCGATTTGGTGGGCGTTTTCATTGAAACAAACATGGGGGGTACGCTCCGCTTACTTGGTTGTACCCTGTTCCCAGCGAAAGAAGCCGTTATTTGACTTCTGATTACAATGTCATGGTGCTGCTACAGTATCCTCACAGGCAATCTCCCGCCACCCGGGCCAGCCACGGCCAAATCTCCAGCACTGCTGCCTCCGGCGCTCTCCAGAGCAAGCTCGGGATACTCCGGAAACTCCCGTTTCACTGCAACGGCTCTGCGGTCCCCCCTCTTTGTACATCTCTCGCTACTCTGAGCTCACTGCATCTTCTCTATGTGCCTGGGAAAACACTGCTGCAGAACACCAGACACTCCAGTCATCTTTCAGATCAGGCTATGGTGGCCCAAGCTCAGCTGCAAAGAGACAGAGGAAAGGCAGAAAACATGAGCACTCCGAATGCATATGCTGGTCCTGCAGCCCTAGAACATGGCAAACAGATCCATGCTGGCACCATCAGAACTGGATTAGATTCAGATGTTCGAGTGGGGGCTGCCCATGCTAGGGGGTTACAGTGGCCTGCCAACATAAAACACCGCAAGCCTGCTCGGAGGCTTTACACTGCGCGAACACCCAGCAACAACCACTTGCACCATCCTGGAGACAGGCAAGCTGCCAAGCGGCTGGAGTCACCTATAATCACGATCTGCTGGCCTGGCCTGATACCCGTAGCGGAAGCCATGTCTCACCCAGCCCCATCAAATTATGCATGGAAGCTTCGAGAGATGACATCCTAGGGCCATCGCATTGCCAGAGGCGCTGCCCCCACCGCTGGTCTCAATCACACCAAGGCCCCCTCACGCTCAGGGAAATCACTTGCCCTCCTCCTCACTCTTGGTTGTCTCCCTCCTTTTTCTTGACAAGCAGTTACCATACCATTTGCACCTTATATTTACCACTCTCTGCTGCCTCAATGTTGTGCTGCAGATGGCATTCCGAATTCAAGACATGCAAATTGGTCCAACAACTCCTCCCACGCTCAACCCTACGACATCCTGGTGATCAAATCCAACACAAGGTGCAATCTGGGTTAAGCAAGTCACCACCCTTGTTCTTACCACCCACGTACCCAGGTACACGGCCCCCTCATCTCCATCCCCTGGCACCCAATCTCCATCAAGGTAACCACCTCAATGTCTATCCTTTCCAAATATTTGAAGTGTTCATATTGCCCCCATGTATATCACAGGCTCTCTCTCCAAATGGTTCCTCGACTCTCTCCGAATCGGCTCACTTCTCCCTTGTTACAACGATCTCTCCTACATTCCCGCCTCTCTTTTCCATAGCTATACCAGAACTCCGAATCATACACTCTGCATGTGTCCTTCCTCTCCAATAAATGATAAGGACTTATTCCATCATGCCACTCCTATTTCCCTGCTGTTTCCTCACCATCACTCTAATCCTCACCTGTTTCTTCCAGGTTCAATCTCAAGACAGGGCTATGCAGCATCCTCGATTCACTATCCCCAAGCTACTTGGGCATATGTACTCACTCCATGTCAAACTCCGTCCCACCAATGCTACTCTATATACATGATTTTACTCCAAAAATTTTACTCCATAAATTTTACTCCATGTTATCACTCCATGACTTTCCAAAAACACTTCACTATCATCAGGATGTTCACCAGGCATATTTCATCCATCTACAATTCGTCATCTCACTCTCAACGTCTTTTCTCCACCTTCTACTCGTCCTGATCTTCCCGGCGTCTATCACCCATCTGCTATTCATCACACTGCACAGCTTCCATCTCACGATATATATGTAAAAACAGCATCTATGATCATGCGCCCTGTACATTCCTCCCCTAAACTTCCACGCAACAAACCGCTTTTGCATTCCACTCCCTACGTTTTACGTACCCTCTGCTTATCATCTCATATATGGAACTCCGCCACGACTTCTGCCAACACTCTTCCAACCCTCACCACAAACTACCCCAAAGGAAACGGTGCACACCACACAACCCCCCCCTCCATTCGATGCACTTCCTTCCCAACCACCAGACCACACAAGAAATCCCCTTTAGAGTATGTGCGTTCACAATCAACACCCTTAATAAGATACTCTGCTCGCGGCAATCGTGCTCGCTGCAATCGTCCTGTTTACTCACAAACATACTGTCTGGTCGCAGCCTAGGCTGCAACCCACAACCAATCTCAAGATATCCCTACAAGGCCAGCCTCTACACGGTACAATCTTCGTATCAGACTGGGCTACCATACGTCACCTCTGCCACACTATACAGTCATACACCCGAAGCCACAGGCGGGCCTTTTTGCTCCATGCCCCTGCTTCACTTAATCAAACCCTCTAACAAGTGTCAGGGCCGTCATGCATACTCCCCACTTCCCTTAATGTTCACTTATAGCGCAGCTCTAGTCAACCCCTCATCCACCAGGCTGACAGGCTACACAATTCGACCAGTCTCCCTGTCAACATGCACCATTCTATCTTGTACAGCATGGACAATCCCCCAACCCGTGGGCTGCTCCATAGCAGCCTGCAGCCCGTTCTCACGCGGACTCCTGCGCATCTGGCATGGAATGCCCCAGCAACCCAAACCCAACACGGTATCGATCGCCTCACCAAACATCCCAAATACACAACATGGTGCCCCTTCCAGCCACACATCATAGAAAGTTAACCACACCCCACAATACCTCCAAACCCCTAGCACCCCCTACAAACAACCATTACTATCCTGACCACTCTTCACGGTTCTCCACCCCAGCACATAACCATCATATCTGTCCACACATCATTACAACAGCCACCTTGCAGTCCCAGCCCCACCGCACCATAATGCACAGCTTAAATCCTCGTTAAAGCTTCGTCTCTTAACTTTTATAAGCTGGCAGACAACCAGCATGTAGCCTAGTGGTAATGGGCACATACCACGTTGGATGTGGTTGTGGGTTCAAACCACGGTCTGGTGTGTCATAAAGGTGTCCACCTTCCTAGCGGAAGGCAGTAGCCCTTGGGGTGAAGTGACTCCATAAGTTACGCTTCCTTCAGGAGGCGTCATACTTTTTTTTTACAAGCTGGCACACATACCTCCGTCCCCACCCGACCACTCATGGGCTGAATTCACCCAACTACAGCAATTCCAATAGATCCCCGCTGACCACCACCACTCTAGGCAAGGGGGACTTAACTACTCTTCACTCAGCCTACTGGATGGTTTTTACCTTAAAACACAGAACGCAATACCTCAATATCTAAACAGGCATATCCACATCAATAGCTCTGCAACATTGTCTCCGGAAGACACATGGCTCCAGGCCGAACTCACGCTCACAACCATTATGACTGAAATGACCAAAAGCGTCCTTGCCACATGCTGCTCCCCAGACGTCCCACAAACCACCCGCTCCACACCTAGTGCATAGGCCTTACACCCAAAGACTCTAAGATGTGAGATGTTTGGTTTTATTCCAGTCCATATCTCTATCGGTGTTTTGTTTTCCTGTATGGCTGTAGTGGGTGACCTATTTTGAAGATAATTAACAGTCATAAAAGCTTCTCCCCAGAAAGAATTGGGTAGATTAGAATGATGCAACATAGAAAGTACTGCCTCCATGAGAGTCCTATTCTTTCTCTCGGACACACCATTTTGTTGTGGTGTACTGGCTACTGTGAATTGTCTTTTTATTCCACTACTTTGACATAATAGATTAAACTCCGTAGATGTGTACTCTCCACCTCCATAAGCCCGAAGAACTTTTATTTTCTTGTTTACTTGATTTTCTACAAGTATTTTATACTGTTTAAATCGCTCAAATGCGTCAGACTTATGCCTTAATAAATAAATGACTGTGACAGATCATCTATAAAAGTTATAAAATACTTATATCCATTTTGTGTTGCAGTTTGCATCGGTCCACATATATCTGTATGTATAAGGCCTAGAATTTCTGTAGCTCTAGTGCCTCCTTCTATAGGAAATTTCTCTTTATGTTGTTTACCCGAGATGCAGTCACTACATAAAGTTAGTTGATTAACATCTATAGTATTTAACCCCTCACCATTGAGTTAGTTTGCAATTGCTGCATCCTTGCTTGACTTATATGTCCTAATCTATTGTGCCAAAGGTCAGTTTTGTTTGATTCTAACACAGTTGGCATTGTCGTTATTTGATTGCATTCTATTGCAGTTCCTAGTTTATATAAGTCATTCTCACTCTGACAGCTAGCTATAAGGGTTCCTTTTGAATTTTTAAGGTTGCATCTACCTTCTTTAATAGTCATTTCCCCTCCGCTATGTCTAATTGCTTGACTGAGAACAGATTTTTAATAAGTCCAGGCACATGAAGAACATTGGGTACTTCTTTGCGTTGACCATCACATAGCTGTATGGCAGCAGTCCCTTGGCCCAATATTTCGTGCGTTGTATTGTCTCCCAGATAAACAACCGGTCCTTTTGGCCACGGCTTGTATGTCAGAAATGTATGTTTGTCATACGCCATATGTTGTGTGGCTCTTGTGTCCACATATCATGTTGAATCCTTGCATTTGCTTGTGATTAGTGCCGCTACATAAAGTTGGTTACTTTCCACTGCAATATTCCCTTGGTTTATGTTCGGTTTTCTTACAGAAGAAGCACTTCATTTTGAACTTCTTCTTTCCCTGGTTCGAACTTGAGCCAGAATGAAAACCAGATTCATCTTCTTCTCCCTTTCCCCACGAGGATTACTATATTCATTGGTTTTGCTCTTATAGTCATCCATTGACTTCTTCTTCACATACGCAGGCTTCTTTCCCACATATAATGCCGATTTGGAATCTGTAAGAGGACTTAGATTCTTCATCAAAGTCTCTTCTTGGATCAAATCAGTAATTAAAGATTGAAGATTTAAATTGGGTTGCCTTCCAAGGGAACCTCTCATTAAAGATAATACGGCATCCTCATCTGCTACTGGTGAACCAGCAGCGGACAGTTGCTCCAATAATGATCTAAAGATGTGGATGTGTTTGGTGACATTCTCGTGCTCTCCCATCTTAAGGGTTTGCAGCTTGTCTCTCAAATACATTTTGGTTATAGCGTCTTTAGATTCGTATAATCTCATTAATTCACTCCATGCTCCATGAGCCGATGTACTAGATTGTACGTGGGACACTACGCTATTATCCAAACAGTTATTGATTATAGTTAATGAGAGATTATCTCTCTCTTCCCAGTTCACAATACTCCAGCGCCAGTGGCTGGAAGTGCTGCCTGACCAGCAACAATTTGTGCTGCAGTAGGAGCCACTGGTTTAATCTCTGTTCCTTCGACTAGAGACCATAACTTTTCTGTTTTTAAAAGCAGCGTTACACTATGCTCCCATACGTGGAAGTAGGTCCCATCGAATTTGGGAATGTTATTGAGATCACTCTACCGTGAGCTATCCTTCCTTAATTTTAATTGCCTCTACTCAAGAAACAATTTAATTCCCTCAAGTCTATCTTCCAGGTACTATGAGTTGATGGTCTTCCCGGGCATAATCTACCTATTTCACTAGGTAGGCCTGGAATCATTTTATCTTCTAGTTTGACATTCTCCATCACAAGCTCTGATACCATGATAAATCTATTCACATAAGGTACAAGTTAGTAATACATCTACTACTGCTCATCTTTGCCAGTGAATACAGGATCGATTTATAAGTAGAATGTCACATGGGAGTACTCTCTCATAAAACTCTCGTAGTAATCTTTTCTCTCAGCGTCTCTCTCAGACTATGATATCTCCAAGTCCTATCTCAATAGATCTCATAATAACCTTTAAGATCTCTGTATCCATTTAGTAAGAGTTTAGTATCCCTAATAACTAACTTGAGTCATTTATTTCTAACAAAAAAAACATGAAGAAAGTCTAGAAACTTCAACTTGTACTGTCCCTCGTCATCTGTATATGTAGACCCCTTTACCCCATGCATCTTAGTGCCCTCGAATGCAGGGTTCCAGAGCCCCTTGGGTGTCACAACTCTATGATAGACTTTCCCATTGTCAGCCTGCGTTCAGTATATTATCCAGGAGCCACGAGCTCAGTCAATTTCCACATACTTGAACCATTACCTAACAGCGTTTATGTGAAGTTATATGCTAAATTGTAACTTGAGCCATGTTGGAAGGTCGGAGTCCTGTGAGGATCTCTTACATTTACACTATAATTAAGGGTATTGTGGTATGTAAGAAGATTATGCATAGACTCACTTGAGAATGTCCATACTCAGACATGCGCTTGCTGAGAGGCTCGCTCACAATATCTACAAACCATCTGAACACCAGTTCACCTGGCTCAGATCAACTCAAAGTATGCATATGTGATACTTACCTCAAGCGCACTGTCAGCAGATCAGAGAACACTTTCTGTTCAGTACCTAAATCTTCAATGTGGGCACAAACTTGGTTATCTATTGACATAAAAATCTCTGTTGCTGTTGCAGTTCGTATGTAACTGCAAATGTGTTGTTCAATCAGCCTGAAGACTATCTAGACTAAACAATCCTCTCGGCAATGTCTTTAGTGGACCATGCACATATCCATTATAGCATCCCCTCAACCTGGAAGGCATTAACTGGGCGATTATGTTTGTTAATGCAAAGTCCCAGATGAGATCTCCATGCATTGCACGGTGGAGTGATCATGCCTCCAAACTTATCGCCGCTGAGCAAAAGGGTAAGCTACAATCTAGACAGTCTTGTTCGAGTTACAATTATATGCGTGGACAACAGACGTACGCGACGACCTTCTCCTACAAACTTGGGATCACGCAACGCACCCTTTGAGGTCGTACACCTCGCGGGATCCCAACACCTCCGGAACCCCCTGTGAGTTTTGGACGGTCCCATTAAGTTTCGTTTACTGCACGCGCTTCCCTTGATCTTATGAGGTTCATTCCAGCACTGCCGCTATAAGCCTTCATTAGCAGCTGGAACCAACAGAGCATGTTAAATGGAGAAGAGAGATGAGTATTATAGTAGTCTAGAGAGAGGTCTTGATCCTCGTAGCAAGGGAAGGAAGGCTTATGACACATGTTAGTTACAAAAGGGCTAGAGACTGGTCATCAACGAGGGAAAAGCTGGGAATTGGGAACTACTAGTTTGCAAGCAGGATATATAGATAACCTCATGACAAACTGCTGACCAGTGTGATAATATTATGTACAGCCTGAGTGCTAATGCAAGGCACATACAACAACAGGCTATATTGATACGGAAGGTATTGACACTTTGTCTTCTGGACAACAGTGGGTACTTGGCGATTCCTTGGAAGCTCTCCACAGTGTCTTCAGAATTTCTCGCGGTCGATGCAACATATCAACGATCTCGAGGCTGACTAAACGGACCCCTCCTCTGGTCAGGGTTGAACATCCATTTCAGTTCTACTTGGTTTATGAACATTTGGGCCTGCAAAGACTGATAAATTCTGCCGGGGCCACTTAGCAAAGCTGGCTTCCCGTACTCCATCATCGGCGCCAGTATAAGATCCGATTCACTCCAAACCCGTTCGTTTAGAATCGGGTACTCTGCAAGCTCATCTTGTTAAGATTAGATTGCTTATTACAAGGAATAGGTGCTTTTCGCACCCTACTCGCGGTTGCGATTCTGTCCGAAATGACTGAGCGTTTGACGGTGTTGCAATAAGCCAGTGTCAAGCTTTGCTTTATAATTTTGGGTGACCACAAACAAAAAAACGTTGCCACATTAGGCCGGTCTCAGGTCATCACTACAAAGAATTTTTCCGAGAAGCGGGATGGAGGCTCGGCCCTGAGATGCATACTAAATTCTGTAAGTTAGCTCGTTGGGTTCTGAAAGAGGATAAAGAGAGGGAGTCCATACTGCCTCTTCTGGCTCTTCTGGGCATGTGAAGATGCTTTGTGAGGTAGGCAGACTGAAAAAGCCTCTACATTAAACCAAGGAGCATCTCAGCAGATTCGGATATGTATGTGGTACGATGCTTTGGATGAGCGAATGATGCACGAAGGGGTGAAGCCGAACCACATCACGACTGTTTGTGTTTGCAATGCGTGTGCAAGCCTGGGAGCCCTGGAAAAGGGGAAAAAGAGGTCCATGGTGACATCAAAGCTAGAAGTGTACCAGATGTCCACGGCGACATCGTCAGAGCTAGAATTGTACCAAATGCCATTCTAAACACGGCCCTAGTGGACATGTATGCAAAATGTGGGTGCATCGAGGATGCAAAGGGAGTGTTCGACACTATGGCTGAACGAGATGTGGTGTCATGGAGTGCGATGCTTGCAGGGTATGCACAGCAAGGACGTGGGAAGGAGGCTTTGGCGACCTATGAGATGTGGTGACGTGGAGTGCGATGCTTGCAGGGTATGCACAGTAGGGACGTGGGATGGAGGCTTTGGAGACCTATAAGCAAATGATGGGGGAGGCACATTATGTTTGTGTGCATTCGCAATGTTTGTGCAAACCTGACAGCCCTGGAGAAGGGCAAAGAGGTGCATGGGGATATCAACAAAGCTGGAATTGTACCAAACGTCATTTTGAACACTGCCCTGGCAGCTCTGGAAAAGGGGAAAGAGGTCCATGGCGACATCTGGGAGTTGGAATTGTACCAAATGTCATTCTAAACAATACCCTAGTGGACATGTTTGCAAAATGTGGGTGCATCTAGGATGCAAAGGGAGTGTTCAACACTATGGCTGAACAGGATGTGGCGTCGTGCAAGCCTGGCAGCCCTAGAGAAGGGCAAAGAGGTGCATGGGGATATCGTCAAAGCTGGAATTGTACCAAATGTCATTCTAAACACTACCCTGGCAGCTCTGGAAAAGGGGAAAGAGGTCCATGGCGACATCTCAGAGCAGGAATTGTACAAGATGACATTCTGAACAATACCCTAGTGGACATGTTTGCAAAATGTGGGTGCATCTAGGATGCAAAGGGAGTGTTCAACACTATTGCTGAACAGGCTGTGGCGTCGTGCAAGCCTGGCAGCCCTAGAGAAGGGCAAAGAGGGAATGGGGATATCGTCAAAGCTGGAATTGTACCAAATGTCATTCTAAACACTACCCTGGCAGCTCTAGAAAAGGGGAAAGAGGTCCATGGCGACATCTTCAGAGCTGGTATTGTACCAGATGTCATTCTGAACAATACCCTGGTGGACATGTTTGCAAAATGTGGGTGCATCTAGGATGCAAAGGGAGTGTTCGACACTATGGCTGAACCAGATGTGGTGTCGTGGAGTGCGATGCTTGCAGGGTATGCATAGCAGGGACGTGGGATGGAGGCTTTGGAGACCTGGGAGCAAATGATGGGGGAAGCACATCATGTTTGTGTGCATTTGCAATGCTTGTGCAAGCCTGGCAGCCCTAGAGAAGGGCAAAGAGGTGCATGGGGATATCATCAAAGCTGGAATTGTACCAAATGTCATTCTAAACACTGCCCTGGCAGCTCTTGAAAATGGGAAAGAGGTCCATGGCGACATCTTCAGAGCTGGATTTGTACCAGATGTCATTCGTAACAATACCCTAGGAGACATGTTTGCAAAATGTGGGTGCATCTAGGATGCAAAGGGAGTGTTCAACACTATGGGTGAACCAGATGTGGTGTCGTGGAGTGCGATGCTTGCAGGGTATGCACAGCAGGGACGTGGGATGGAGGCTTTGGAGACCTATGAGCGAATGATGGGGGAAGCACATCATGTTTGTGTGCATTTGCAATGCTTTGGCAAGCCTAGCAGCCCTGGAGAAGGGCAAAGAGGTGCATGGGGATATCATCAAAGTTGGAATTGTACCAATGTCATTCTAAACACTGCCCTGGCAGCCCTGGAAAAGGGGAAAGAGGTCCATGGCGACATCTTCAGAGCTGGAATTGTACCAGATGTCATTTGGAACAATACCCTAGTGGACATGTTTGCAAAATGTGGGTGCATCTAGGATGCGAAGGGAGTGTTCAACACTATGGCTGAACAGGATGTGGCGTCGTGCAAGCCTGGCAGCCTAGAGAAGGGCAAAGAGGTGCATGGGGATATCGTCAAAGTTGGAATTGTACCAAATGTCATTCAAAACACTGCCCTGGCAGCTCTGGAAAAGGGGAAAGTGGTCCATGGCGACATCTTCAGAGCTGGAATTGTACCAGATGCCATTCTGAACAATACCCTGGTGGACATGTTTGCAAAATGTGGGTGCATCTAGGATGCAAAGGGAGTGTTCAACACTATGGCTGAACAGGATGTGGTGTCGTGGAGTGCGATGCTTGCAGGGTATGCATAGCAGGGACGTGGGATGGAGGCTTTGGAAACCTATGAGCGAATGATGGGGGAAGCACATCATGGTTGTGTACATTTGCAATGCTTGTGCAAGCCTGGCAGCCCTGGAGAAGGGCAAAGAGGTGCATGGGGATATCATCAAAGCTGGAATTGTACCAAATGTCATTCTAAACACTGCCCTGGCAGCTCTGGAAAAGGGGAGAGAAGTGCATGGCAACATCTTCAGAGCTGGAATAGTACCAGATGTCATTCTGAACAATACCCTAGTGAACATGTTTGCAAAATGTGGGTGCATCTAGGATGCAAATGGAGTGTTCAACACTATGGCGCCTGAACATGATGTGGCGTCGTGCAAGCCTGGCAGCCCTAGAGAAGGGCAAAGAGGTGCATGGGGATATCGTCAAAGTTGGAATTGTACCAAATGTCATTCAAAACATTGCCCTGGCAGCTCTGGAAAAGGGGAAAGTGGTCCATGGCGATATCTTCAGAGCTGGAATTGTACATTCTGAACAATACCCTGGTGGACATGTTTGCAAAATGTGGGTGCATCTAGCTAGGATGCAAAGGGTGTGTTCGACACTATGGCTGAACAGGATGTGGTGTCGTGGAGTGCGATGCTTGCAGGGTATGCACAGCAGGGACGTGGGATGGAGGCTTTGGAGACCTATGAGCGAATGATGGGGGAAGCACATCATGTTTGTGTGCATTTGCAATGCTTGTGCAAGCCTGGCAGCCCTGGAGAAGGGCAAAGAGGTGCATGGGGATATCATCAAAGCTGGAATTGTACCAAATGTAATTCTAAACACTGCCCTGGCAGCTCTTGAAAATGGGAAAGAGGTCCATGGCGACATCTTCAGAGCTGGATTCGTACCAGATGTCATTCGTAACAATACCCTAGGAGACATGTTTGCAAAATGTGGGTGCATCTAGGATGCAAAGGGAGTGAACCAGATGTGGTGTCGTGGAGTGCGATGCTTGCAGGGTATGCACAGCAGGGACGTGGGATGGAGGCTTTGGAGACCTATGAGCGAATGATGGGGGAAGCACATCATGTTTGTGTGCATTTGCAATGCTTGTGCAAGCCTGGCAGCCCTGGAGAAGGGCAAAGAGGTGCATGGGGATATCATCAAAGCTGGAATTGTACCAAATGTCAATCTGAACACTACCCTGGCAGCTCTGGAAAAAGGGAAAGAGGTACATGGCGACATCTTCAGAGCTGGAATTGTACCAGATGTCATTCTGAACAATACCCTAGTGGACATGTTTGCATAATGTAGGTGCATCTAGGATGCAAAGGGAGTGTTCGACACTACGGCTGAACGAGATGTGGTGTCGTGGAGTGCGATGCTTGCAGGGTATGCACAGCAAGGACGTGGGATGGAGGCTTTGGAGACCTATGAGCAAATAATGGGGGAACACATCATGTTTGTGTGCATTTGCAATGCTTGTGCAAGCCTGGCTGCCCTGGAGAAAGGCAAAGAGGTGCATGGGGATATCATCAAAGCTGGAATTGTACCAAACGTCAATCTGAACACTGCCCTGGCAGCTCTGGAAAAGGGGAAAGAGGTGCATGGCGACATCTTCAGAGCTGGAATTGTGTCATTCTGAACAAGACCATGGTGGACATGTTTGCAAAATGTGGGTGCATCTAGGATGCAAAGGGAGTGTTCAACACTATGGCTGAACGAGATGTGGTGTCGCGGAGTGCGATGCTTGCAGGGTATGCACAGCAGGGATATGAGATTGAGGCTTTGGAGACCTATGAGCAAATGATGTGCGACGGGGTGAAGCCTGACCACATCATGTTTGTGTGCGTTTGCAGTGCGTGTGCAAGCCTGGCAGCCCTGGAAAAGGGCGAAGAGGTGCATGGCGACATCGTCAGAGATGGAATTGTAACAGATGTGATCCTGAACATTGCCCTGGTGGACATGTATGCCAAATGTGGGTGCATGGGGGATGCAAAGGGAGTGCTCGACAATATGGGTGAACGAGATGTGGTGTCGGGGAATGCAATGATCGCAGAATATGCACAGCATGGTTGTCATAGGGAGGTTGTGCAACTATTTGAAGGAATGCAAAAGAACGGCTTGAAGCCGAGCAATATCACCTTTATATGTGTTCTCTCTGCATGCAACCACGCTGGCCTACTGAATGAAGGAAGACGCTACTTTGATTCCCTGAGTCAAGATCATGGTGTCATTCCGACAGTAAAGCACTTTGGCTGCATGGTGGACTTTCTTGGACGTGAGGAACAACCGGATGAGGCAGTGGACATGATTAATAAAATGCCCATAAATCCAGGTGTTGTGGTGTGGAAGGCCTTGCTTGGTGCCTGCAGAATCCATGGCAATGTGGAGATGGCTGAACGTGCAGCAACATCTATCCTCATGTGGGCTGAACAGGATGCCGACTTATGTGTTGCTCTCAAACATCTATGCTGCAGCTGGCAGGTGGGATGATACTGCAAAGGTGAGAAGAATGATGAAGGTCAAAGGGGTTAGAAACGAGCCAGGTCGCTGCTGCATTGAGGTTGGCAACAGGGTGCACACCTTCTTTGTAGATGACAAGTTGCATCCCAGAATTAAGGAAATCCATGCTGAGTTGAGAAGATTGGCTGGGAAGATGAAGGAGGCGGGGTATGTGCCTAACATGCGCTTTGTATTGCATGATGTGGGGGAGGAGGAAAATGAATTTTCTCTTTGCCACCACAGTGAGAAGCTGGCCATTGGTTTTGGCATATCCATGGGAAATGATAGTGGGGTCTACCCAGCATAGGTGGGAAGTCAGCCCATAATTGCACTTGACTGAAGGGGTGATATTGGACTGACTTTGGTGACAGTGGATGGAATCAGAGTGCTGTCCTAATTCTGGGTTTGGGTAGTATGGCTGAACGAGATGTGGTGTCGTATTTGCTGCATGAATTCTAGGCTATCATTGTCAGTTGCTAGCAACAAGGCAAGGATGTATGCATGATTTGTGCAGAGGCATGGATAGCTGAAGGAGCAGGGATGGAGTGTGGGTTTTGATTCATCCAAGAGGGCCGGATTTCAAGCTTCAGATCACCTATGACTCCATGTGGAAGGATAGCTACAAGAAACCTGCATGGGTAGATGGTCAACTGGAAGCCGCAGCAGCATCGACACGATTGATAAAATCAGGCACTGCTCATGAAGGCACCTTCTTCAACACGTTTCACCCCGTTTTTCCCTCTGATTAGAATCGGCTCTAAATGTTGAATTCTGCAAATTAGCTGGTTGAGTGAACCTTAAATAGTTTGGAGTGACTTTGACATGATACTGCCAATGTGACAACAAGATTAATATCTAGAAACAGGTAACAAAGACGAGGAGAAGCTGTGGAATTAATACTTTTCTGACCCAGTCAAAGATAGGACAATCGAGAAAGGTGAATGCCTGTTGGATTACAAAGAGTAGCAGATGCAATTGAGCATAGGAACTAGAGTGATAAGTTGAGTTGGGTGTTTCCTAGAATAGATGTAGGCTGTCATTGTCAGCTTATAGCAACAAGGCAAGGATGTATGCATGATTTGTGCAAGGCATGGATAGGTGAAGGAGCAGGGATAGAGTGTGGGTCCAGATTCATCCAAGAGGGCCGCATTTCAAGCTCCACATTACCTACGATTCATTGTGGAAGGATAGCTACAAGAAACCTACATGGGTACATGGTCAATTGGAAGCCACAGCAGTAGCGGTGCCACAATTGATAAAATCAGGCACTGCTAATGAGGGCACATTCTTCAACACATTTCATCCTATTTTTTCCTCTTATCAGAATCCTTCTTCTTCCATGTTGAATTTTGCAATCCTTGCCTTGCTGCTAGCAGCTGACAATGAGAGCCTACATTTGTTCTAGGAAACACCCAACTCAGCTTATCACACTCATTCCTATGCTGAATTGCGTCTGCTATTCTCTGTAATTATACAGGCATTTACCTCGGTTGTCCCACCATTGACTGGGGTCAGAAAAATACTCATTCCACTTCTCATCATCTCTGTTACCTGTTTCAGGATACTTTACTGTTGTCACTTTGGCAGTATCATGTCAAAGTCACTCCAAACTATCAAAGGTTCACTCAACCAGCTAAGTGCAAGGATGGATGCATGATTTGTGCAGACGCATGGATAGCTGAAGGAGCAGGGATAGAGCGTGGGTCCAGATTCATCCAAGAGGGCCGGATTTCAAGCTCCAGATTACCTATGCTTGTGGAAGGGAAACCTGCATTGGAAGATGGTCAACTGGAAGCCACAGTAGCACCGGCACAATTCATAAAAGCAGTCACTGCTAATCAAGGCCCTTCTTCAACACACTTCACCATGTTTTCCCCTCTTATCAGAATCGGCCCTAAATTTTCATGTTGAATTCTGCAAGTTAGCTGGTTGAGTGAACCTTTGATAGTTTGGAGTGACTTTGACATGATACTGCCAAAGTGACAACACAGAAGTATCCAGAATCAGGTTCCAATCTTGGTCGTTACGGACTCATGGATTTGTGCACTGTATGGGGCAGGTTTGAGGTGTTATCTTAATACATTGTCACGTGCTCTTCTTCATGCATGAGTTCATTTGATTTCGTGCATTGATGACATGGTCTGTATATTCTGAAGTCTGAATCACATAGGCAATGACATGATCATCCCCAGTGTGCAGGGATTGTGTTGGTTGCAATGCTGTAGTAGATCGATCGTAGCATCCGTGTTGCTATTCAGACACAGTAGAAACAATATTGCACATGTATGAACTACAAGTCGCAGCCCCCAAGTCAGTGCAACCAGCAGGAGTGCCCGGTTCCCAACCCACAGTCGATGTAGTTACTAGTGAGGTAGTGCATTTCAAACCTCCAATTGCATCTGTCACTTCAACATTCCAGTTGTCGACTCCACTTGCAAGTAGTGAAGGTAACGACCACGTGCTCTGGCCTCAGGCCAGCACGTGGCGAGACCTGGGAAGCCACGCGTGTTCTTGAATGTAACCGCTAGTCCGGTCGCTACTACGAGTCCAGCACTCCGAGACGTAGTTCACAACTTCGCAGTCTGACCGTGCAATCGTTGAAACGACTTGCTAGTTATTTTTGAACTAGTGGTTAGTGCTCGTGTAGTACGAGATCGTAACTATTCAGCAGCGTGAAGCAACGTGGCTACGGCGCGTGTCCTGCCTCCAAGAGAACACGTGGAATTTTCACACCAAGCCACGCGAATGTATTCCCGGCATGCACACGGTGGGGAAGTCGGAACTATGGTCAAGGTCCAAGATTCAGTCAACGCCATGCATGGCGACGCCGCCTGGCCACACCTTAAAAATTACCTTGCATTCGGCGTCACGAATGCCAGGCCAGGAACGACTCTGACCACGTAATGCCCGGAACGACTGGGCTGTCCGATAGTCTTGTCGTCTTGTCCTTTAGGACTCGGAATCGCCCAGTCGATTTTGACTGAAACGACTGGTTTCCAGTCGTTTTCTGAGTCGTTATTTTGGCGATTCCTTGTAGTGCTCCCGATCAAGAGAGGTTTTCAGTTGCAGCACTCATATGCCTACGGATCACTATGTCTTTCCTGTGGAATATACAGGTCACCGGTTCTGCCTTCAAAATAAAAATAAAAAGAGACTCAGGTTCACGATCAACTTTTATTTAGCATGATGTCAATGCAGCCATGATCTAACAAATTAGTTTTCTCGAAACTCAGACTGATCCCAATGCGAACTGTTAAAACAGCTGAATGGATTGAACCTGAACCCTGGGATTGTGACCACGTAGCTACAGTACCTGCACCCGAACATTCTGTGTGGCAACAGAGCGCGGATATTAAGTCAGAGAATTCCTGCCTAAAGTTCCTAAAGGTGTCGCGCCAACCTATGCTGATCCTAGGGATGAGAATCCTACTGCTTCTAGACTATGAAGACCAAATGCACAAATTTTTGCACTCCGGAATTTGGCCATAATCAGTAAGAACTAATATAGTAGTACATGATAAACGGATTCATGGTTAAAAGCGCGTCACTGTCAGATCAGCGCAATCTGTATGCTTACTAATCTAGATTTTCGGTGATCAAAACAATACATGAACTCACCAAATCTTCTATCATGCTGCATTGCAAGAGAAGATCATGCGGCTGAAACGAGAGTGGGTAGCTGCGCTGGATAAATGCAGGCACAGTTAATCCTGATCTGATAGGGAAAATGCTATAATTATGGCCTTCAGTATGTGAACAACTTTCACATACGTTGGATGAGCTGTTTCGTGGTTGGTCCCCCTGGGCATCCATTGCCCAACTCTTAATATAGAGTACTAATGCACCGCAATTCAGTCATTTCGATATACTCCACTGACTCGTGCTCTGCATGCTTTGTCCAGGAGAACAGTGCACTGGCGCAGCTCAGGGTGGTGTCCAGCTATAAAAGCTCTAGAACTAGTGAACCTGAATATATATCGAGGATCTCAAGGTTTCCTCTCTGTACATCTTTCTGGTGGTCGATGATCATACTGTGATTCAAGTTACCATTGGTTTCTTGAACTATCTAGACTTGCAGTGACAACTGGCAGGACCTGAGCGTAAGTATAAAATGGCGTACCATCTATGGTTGTCTGTAACGCGAGGCGCTGTGTTGAAGTTTCCGGCATTACATTGTGCGACTCACTAAATACCTACGACAAGCAAATAAGGAAGAGGCTACGACAGGAAAGGAAGCCCATATGACTTGATCGACATACAGGGCACAGTACCAATTCAGCAGTCTTTAAATCTTGTGCAATTATCAGAAGGAAGAAGGGAGTATGGTGATGCCATGTACAAGCCAGGAACTTCTATCGATCATGCCGGAGGATATTGAAGTTCACGTGGAGATCTATATTCCAAATACACCATGTGATAATTCTGTGATCAAACATGGGAGAGTAACTAGAGCTACAAACCTGGTAGGTGTCGGTGTTCAAAGCAGACGACAATACACGTGGAAGCAAGAATGCACAGCGTTACAGCGGTCACTGCCTTCTCAACAGTCCCGCACACACCGTCGTTTGTAGCCAATGGCGCCAGAGTCTGAAACAGCAGAAATGTGTTGGCAGGTAGTAGCTTGGTGATGTTTCCCACCATATTTTGGTCCAATGGGAGGGGCCTGGAGGGACCTTCTGAACTAGAGTGTGTGTCTACACACTCTCCATTCCCGAGGCAAACAACACTATGCAATAAAAACAAGCCTCAAACAGCAAGGGGCTCTCTTGCTTTGCCAAAACATAAGGGGGAGGTGAGACTAAGGGGCATGACTGGGCACAACACACCAACCGGAGCCTTGAGAAGGTGGAAGGTCCTTTGACTTCAACATGATGCATACTCTCTCTTCTACAGAAGAGAGCCAACAAAACTCAGGGACTTGGCCAAACATAGACTAAACCTCGAGAAATCCCTCTCACCTTTTTCAAGGGTCACATGTAAACATTTTTCAGCTATTAGACAAACCAAAAAGTACTGCTTGCATGCATATAGTGTGACCCAAATCATGGACGCCAGAAGCCTCATGAGTAAGTAATGAACTGCAAGAATCAGTTGGATTCAAGAGCTTTTCCCAAGGAGAATAACAATCTAACAAAACAATGCAACATAAAATCATATACAAGAAACTGCCAACCGTGCAATTTGGCATACTGTTGGTGAACTTTACTGATCCTGCTCCACAAATATGGTCGGTTGTTTCTAAATGAGCCTCTTTTAGAGACAAACTTTTGAAGGAAGAGATAAATGGATGGATCGTTCCCTTGATCAAGACTTGATGTTCAAAAACCATCCTATTCCACATCACCTTGCAGCAACCTATTTATACAGCTGTAGAGAAATCCAAGGTGTGCACCACACTAGCTTTACCAGTGGAAACCTTGCAACCAGCTGTGGCAGCTCCCACTGTCACTACTTCAATACACCAAAGCCCCCCGCGCCAAAGCTTTTCCACGCTTCTACACAAGGACCTGAGGCAATGCACTCAGCTTTCACCCAGTAGTCTCCTGTAACAGTAAGGTTCGCAAAGGAATGTAACCGAAGGATGGGGTGAATACAATCACTCCTCCTGTCTTGTCAGATCCCAGATAGTTCTCAAGCCTCCAACTGCAGGCACCAAAGGTGCCGGAAAAAACCAACAGAGGGCTCTGGGACCAGGTCTTGGTCCTGCACTCTCTACAATATGGACCCCGCAATCGACCCCGTGATATTTCCAAGCTGTAAATTCCTGAAGCTCTTGATTCACTCCAAGTGATGGCCATCAATCCTCATTTCGGGCTGACTCCCATCCCCCATCCCCATGTCTCATTGACACAACTGGCCACTGCCTCCTGGAAAAAAAAACTACGAGACTTATTGTGCACCATGCCTCATGCACTGCATACATATAAGCTCCCAGTTGGGGACTGGCAGTAACCAATATGCCACAGCAACAAGGGGACTTGATCACACCTAACATGATCCTCAAAAACAGCAATGCTCAGAGACCTCGTGAGCTAAAGAATTGTGCAGGCACACTTGTTGGTCTTGGAGGAGTCGGAGGGCTGTTTATCTGCCATGCCAAACACCACAACAACGCCCATGAGAAATGCACAATAATGCGCAATTATTAGACAGCCACTAAGCACCTTTGCAGTACAACAAAAGTGCATAGAAACATTTGAACAATGAAACTGCTCAACGAATACCCAGAGTTACCATAGGGAGCCACAGAGAACCGGCATACCCAGGCATAGAGTGAAACCAGGAAGTTTCTACAAAGAATTATCATTCATGGCAAAGAGTGCCTACCTCAAAGACCTGAATGAGAAGAGATAACAGTTAGCAAGAGAGCTATGGGCCAAAGATATGGGGCACAGATGGAAAAGGGTACCACTAGCTTTGTCTGATGAGGGGGGCCGAACAACAACGTGCATAGTGATGATACCACCAGGAAGCTCGCCCACCTGTACTCTAGACTCAGCAAGCGTCCTGTTGTTCTCAAGAATTTTACCCGCGTTTATCAACTTGATGTCATTAATTGTTTTTGGCCCTTTTTCTTTCTCTGCACCAAGAAGAAAAAAATTCATAAGATGGAACATGTGGCAAGCATACACGTCTGACAAGTAATAAGGGTCAAGACATGAAATAAAGACTCAAATATTAAACAAGAAGTCTGCATGTCCATCCTGTTTTGTGTGACCCTGGGGGAAATCCCAATAAAAAGCAAGGCGAGTTATAAACGAAATAAGCTCCTGCATTCTCCAGATATTATGTGATCCCCTAACAGATAGCTGTATCGTTCATGAGTCACTCAACTTTGTCAACCAATGTTTAGGAGCCCCAGTCAGAAGAGAAGAGGACTTAATGTAACATCATCATGTACTACTGCGATCTATTTTGTATTTTTCTCTTACCTACCCGACTCATAATTTTTAACTTGGTTGGTCCTTCTCTGCTCCCTACTGCCATCTCTTGGCCAAAAAATATGATTTTCAGTTGTGTAGCCAACATCAGAACAGATGACAGAAAGTAGGGAGGAAAATATATTAGATTCAGCCCTTCTAGCTTGGGAGGTGAGAAGAGAATTGAAGCTCACCTGTTGAGAGGTGGCCAATGCTAGAGAATTGAGTGATTGCACAGAGAGCGCAACTAGTCTTTTGTCAACAATCATGTTTGCAATAAAAAAGTAGAGAGGAACGTTCAGCCACAAGGCTGCTGCCAATTGAAGCGCGCCTATACAGATTTCTTCTGGCTTATTCGGGAGCAACCGAGCGTCGTGATCCAACAAGGGTTTGATTTACACAATCACAAGCAGCACTCTCAGTGGAGAAGTATCAATAAGAACCTCCAAAATGGCCTACCTTGTGGCCATTGAGAAAGAATACTCTCTTTGAGGGTGGCAACCGTGGTAGCTGAGGCATACTTGTTGGGCCCTATGTCGGTGCCATCATACAACCGGAACTTGAGCTCCACGAGTTCCTCCCCAGCCATCCCTCCTCAACCCGTTGTGATTGCCTCTTCAGTCTCTGTAGATCCCTAATACTCTGCTAGACTGTTTCCTTGTATGAAAACTCTTCTGAGGCCAGCCCACCTCTGTCTATTTGTCTTCTCTGAACTGGATCAATCGTCAAGCCCAAACACGAACATCTGCTTTCATTTGATTGATCCAGCCCAAACAAACCACATCTGCTTTTACCTGTTTAACCCACAGGCTTTAACTGGCCTAACGCAGCTCCCATTTTCTGGGGTGCTGTATACTGGAGCATGTCTCTTCAACAGCCACTGCTCTATGGCTTTCCTCCTGACTGCTATCAATATACCATCCCTATGCATCCGATCGCAAAACATTAGATGATCAGTGCTACTCTGGCGACAGTTAACCCTAAACGATGATCCTGTTCTCCCTGAAACCTTGACAGACTGCATGCTTCATATCCAAGCATGGAGGTTTTTACCTCCAAAACTTTGACCCTATGGTCTACAGGCTAAGCCTACAAGCTAAACTGTCATAGGAAGAGAAATGAAACCGAATCAATATATCAATCGAGACCTTTGTTTGTTTGTTTGTTTTGTTTTGTTTTGTAGCGTTGAGATGTCCCGCGAGGCCTCGGCGCTGGTGCTTGGTACCATTGGAAAGCCCTCGAGGAGAAGGGGTGTACGGGCTTGGGCTCACGATTTTTGGACCTGCTGCGGTGTGGGAGATGTGGAATTTCAAGTACTTTGGGTAGCTGGAAATTCACGAAAAATTGCAAAGTGGGAATTCTTGGGACAATGGTTGGAGCCTCGACAGGAGAGATATCAAGGGAAAGGTCTCCGGTTCAAATCTGGTCGTAGGCTCTGTGGAAAAAAAAATGATTAGATATGGCTTGCTTCATATATTGATGCACTCGGACTTAGATGACATTGGACACTTGGGCCAACGGTACTTAGAGACGGATACATAGAAGATTGCACTTGGGCTTAGATGGGACTCGACATAAGAGATGCACTGGGATACATAGGAAATTACACTTGGTCTTAGATTTCAATTCTTCACACATGGGCCAACAACACATACTACTTGGAGGTCGCATTTGGGCCTCGACATGGGAGACGTTTGGATACATAGGAGATTGCACTTGGGCTTAAATGACAGTGGACACTTGAGGCAATGATTGGCCCTTGATGGAGATTTCGAATTTCAAGTACTTTTGGTCGCTGGAAATTCGCGAAAAATAGCAAAGTGGAATGATATATCGATATATGAAGCCTCGATAGGAGAGATTGCGAAAATAGCAAAGTGGGCTTTGGGATTGCACTTGGACTTAGGTGACATTGGACACTGGAGGTCGCACTTGGGCCTCTACACGGGAGACGCACATGGATACATAGGAGATTGCACTTGGGCTTAGATTTCAATTCTTCACACATGGGCCAATGACACAGATTTCCCAAACAGTGGGGTCTCTGGATACATAGGGGATTGCACTTGGATATAGATGAAACTGGACACTTGGGCCAACGGCACAGGCTACTCTAGAGGTCGCACTTGGGCCTCAACATAGGAGACATGCTAGGATACATAGAAGATCTTACACTTGGACTTAGATGCCAGTGGACAGTTGGGCCAACGACACGGGCTACCCTAGTCAATCTATGAAGCGAGATGTTTGTTTTGTTTTGTTTTGTTTTGTCACGTTGAGATGTCCCAAACCGCAAGGCCCAGCCCTGGTGCTTGGTACCATTGGAAAACCCTCGACGATGAGGGGTGCACGGGCTTGGTCTCATGAATTTCGGACCTGCGGTGTGAGAGATGTGGAATTCCAAGTGCTTTTGGTCGCTGGAAATTCACAAAAAATAGCAAAAATGGCAAAGTGGGCATTCCTGGGTCAATGGTTGGAGCCTCGATGGGAGAGATATCAAAGGAAAGGTCTCGGGTTCAAATCTGGTCGTAGGCTCTGTGGGAAAAAAATGCATTTGGACTTAGATGACATTGGACCCTTGGGCCAACGGCAAAGGCTACCCTAGAGGTTGCACTTGAGCCTCGACATAGGAGAGGCACTTGCATACATAGGAGATTGCACTTGGGCTTAGATGACACTTGACACTTGGGCCAATGGCACAGGCTACCCTAGTGGTGCTTTATAAGAGAGAAAGTCTCCCAGTTAAATTCACCATCTAGGGTGAACAATTATGGCATCAGAACTTTACACACCCATCTGACTTTTATCGGTATGGGGTTTTGTGTGCACTGCTGCCTATCCCCCTTCCTTACCTTTTCTACAATGGGTCTTCTTCCGAAAAAAAGGATGAACTGCACACACCACCTAAACATGCAGCTCTGACAAATTTCTCCCAACATTCCCACCAGAGTTTCGGGTCCACCTACATCTGAAGGTTTCTGCTGCTCAGCCCCCAAAGAAAAACGGGTGCATGGCAGAGTCAAAATTACCAGATGGGCTTAGTGTGGGCTACCCAATTTTGAATCAAAACACACTGAAACAAGTGTGATGGATTGTCACTGACAGGAAGGTACGTGGGCAGTACAAGCTGACAGAAAATAACAGTCTCTCCACTTGTGATTAGAGCCAAGTTAAAGCTTGAGGTGCCCACACATCACTCTTGATACCCAAAGCTAAGCAACTTGTCCACTGATAAGATGGGCATGAATTTTTGTTGGTACATGAAGTTATTCAGACATGAAGTGACAATGACTTTCGGTTTTGCGTGATCAGCTTCAGGCTGTAGGTTGGATGCATGATTCAGCTGATGAAAATCCCAATACAAGGCTCCACGAAGGATCCTTTCAAATAAGTTTAATCACTCATCTGTTACAATTACTGGCTGCCACCACCTACACTAGCTTGTTATTGTTTCCAGTGACATCCTACAATGTCCTAATGTTGGGTGGTTTAGCAGTTTTGGCCTTCCAATGTCAGGGCTTCACAAATTGACAACTCACTATCATCACCCAGAATTCAATCTCCCACTTGCTTGCCAAAATTTTCCTAGTGCCTTCCAGCTTTCTAACCTTGCAAAAACTGAAATGAACATGTAATGTTTGTCATATGAATCAATGATAGTAGTCAATTAATTACAAGTCTGTACAGTTTTTAGAGAATCCCCCACTGCCCGTCCACTTGTTCCTATGCAACAATTGGACGTCACCTTGAAAACCATTCTCACCGTTTAATCTTCCGAGGAAGAGACTTCTGCTGCCTGAAAAGGAGGTGGTCCATGAGATACCCTATTAGAGTTTATAATACGTACCCCACCAGTCAAACAAAATTGAACAAGCCTACCAATGAGCAGTGTACAACTGACTGGAGCTTTCCCAATAAGGCCCTCTCTTCCAAATCATTATACAAACCATAACACAGACTTTAAAGAAAAGGGAGCCCGCCGCAAAGGGGGCTTAAAAAAGTCACAGTTGAAGTTACTGTGGTCGCTGATTTGGGCCCCGTCTTTGAAGGACAAATGTGCCAATCACAATCGCAACCCCTGTTATTGCAAATGTGAAAAGAAGTTTATGCCTGGACGTAGGAGGGGGAGGTGTCCTGGAGGGTGCTGGTCGGCGCGGAGCTTCCATATATGCAGGGCTAGGGGTTCGAGGGATATATTCCCTGCACACAAACACACCATGACCTCAGCAATATAGACTACTCACAGAACTCAGATTAGCTTCCTTTTTGTTGGTTTTGAATAAGTCTCTAGCTTTTGCACATCTTCACCCAAAA
This sequence comes from Takakia lepidozioides, assembly GCA_030704615.1. Taxonomy (NCBI): domain Eukaryota; kingdom Viridiplantae; phylum Streptophyta; class Takakiopsida; order Takakiales; family Takakiaceae; genus Takakia; species Takakia lepidozioides. The sequence continues at coordinate 28,478,008 of CM060734.1, forward strand.
GAGTTTGCCAGTCTTGTCCTACATTTGGCTTCAGTCAGTAACCACAGTTCTGACTATGTCTGTCTGCCTTTCTCTCTTGCTCGCTGTCTGCGCTTTGTTATCTAGCTTGCTTTTCTCTCCCCTAAGTTCGCCCATTTGATTGTTTCCAATCTTGTGTGGAGCACTCAGGAGACGATAGGACAGACCTTGAGGATGCCTCAGAATTTTCAGCATGAAACTGAAGGTCATGCACGATCTTTTCCCGAAGCCTTACATACTTGCCACATGGTATGCACATCTCTGTTCGGCTCCCACAAAGATCCTGCTCTTGTAGGTCACAAGTCCCACTGTGAGTTGATTTAATTCACCTTCTCTGATAGAACAGTTAGATATGTAGATCTTAGGCAAGACAAAACTTCCAATGTCAGTCATTGAACACAACCTGGGACAGTAGCCATCCGTGCACTTGTGGATCCACAGCCAGAAACACATCTAACTGCTTCTAGTCTGCCTAAAGCTAAGGGAAAGAAAACTGTACTGATAAGAGGTTATTTGCCGCAGCCTTGTGGCCATAGACCCCCCTAAAGTTAAAGAATTGAGGAATGGGAATGGACGTACCGAATGGGTATGCAAGTCAGCTGCTGGGACTGGGAACTCGCAGTAGACACAGGCAAGCATGCGCTGTGGACATTTTTCATGCTCATGGATATAAAGCAATTCCCGGTCTATTCCAGCCCCACATAAAGGGCACTTCATCTAGAAATCCAACAAGTGGAATGGAAAGAGTTATCTCTTACAGAATTATTACTATTTTGAGATAAAATCACATCCAATTGGACCTTTGCTACACCATTGATTCACCTGCACTAAGGGTGTCACAAAAGTTGAAACCTGAGCAGTAAGAACATGATAAACAGCCAGTTCCAAAGTGATGACCCTTGGCCTCATTGGAAACAACCACTGATTTCCAACACTAAGGCCATTAGGGTCGCACTTGCACATAATCTCAATCAATTATAATCTACTCGACTAAGCGCAGGCTGTCTATTATCAAAGTCAAGGTGAAGTCAACAGGGTGCATCAGACAGAGGGTTTCATATCCATGATAGGTGAATATTGTGCAGAAAAAAACTTGCATAAAATGTAGTACCTCCTTCGTTGACGTGAAGTCTTATCTGCTGGTAGTTTTTCTTAATCTTAACTAGACTAACTTGAAAACAAACCAGACCTTAGTATGCAGGCACACCATACACAGCAATCAGACCCATCTTCACTTCAACAGACAGAGACACACTCAGAGAGAGAGAGAATGTACTCATGTTTGCCGTAGCCTTGTGGCCAAGAACCCCGCGTTCAGTTTGAGCGGAGTTTGAGCAGAGAGAGAGAGAGAGAGAGAGAGAGAGAGAGGGAGAGAGGGGAAGGAATAGAAACTAACTGGCGCATGGAACTCATTGTAATGCTCATCTGCACGTGAGCGGGCCACCATTTCCCCACATACATTGCATCGCTGTAAGTTGCGTTTGCAATGAGCAAAGTGCAAATCAAAATTAGCCACTGGCACATCTCTGTCACTGCCATCAAAATCACTGCCTCAGTACAGGGTACAAGCTAATTGAAGTGGCTTCTGCAACCCAATGTATTACTTCACCAGGAGAAGAGTATGTTATGTCATCCCATTTTGGGAAATAGCCTGAATCAACCATCCAATGCTTATCTTCAAACATACAGTTTGTCAGATCGCCTCTTAAGCACAGACTGTTAACCTAAAATCATCATGAAGAACAAATCATGTTTCAAGCAAAGTGGGAGATCATTTGCTCAGGTCAACAAAGAGAAGAGATAAAATGGTGCAGGCACGAATACGTCACAGAGATTCAATCAGTAGGAAGGCATTAAATTTTTCAAAGATCTATTGAGAAATTTACCGCCTTCAGCTTTCCGACAGAGTAACCTTTCCCATTAAAGAGATGCCCAGCTCTGCCAATGAAGATGTGGCATACTGTATATCTCAAAGAGGTCATTTTGTATCTGTACCACCATCTCCTAGTTGGGATCCAAAAGGGTAGATTTCGTTTGAGATCCAGAGAAAGGAACTGGGATTGATAAACCTCCACTTAGTAGACTATCCCCTGCTCTTTTTACCCCTCTGTTAACATGAACTACACGATTACAGACTTTAGGGTAAAAGAACATTAGCAATGCGCATCTCTGCTACCTACAGCAGATTGTGATCGAAGAAGCACATGAATCGCATGTGCACTGCATACAATCTATGGGCACATTGTGAACTCAACCCATGAAAACGGTGACCCACTGATGAGGGAGGAGGAAATTGAAATAAACAAGGAACCTTATCACAGATATACCGGCTTCTGACTTGTAAATGTAGCCAAAGTCCAAGACATGATATTTATTTCTAGATCTTGTCCTCGGACGGAGGATTGATTCATTCAATGAAGTATTAAAGATCTTAATTAAAGAACTGCCAATCGAATGCATATCCTGCGTAAATGCTTCGCAAATTTGCCAAAAAAGGTCAACCCGCTAGATTCTTGAGTGTAAGGCCATCGTATCTGACCTCTAGACAACAGGAAACTCTGTGGTTTGACATTCAAGAACCTCTATGTTCTCTTAACGATCAGAGTCAACGAAAAGGAAGGTAGGCATGAGGATATATACAGGGACTGCAAATAAGAACGTGTCCAAGAGAGGATGATCCAGCGAAAACGTACAGAAGAACAGGAGCAAGCACACCCACCAATGCGAGCAGAAAGCCGATGAAGAGCTGTTCCCGTTCATAGCAGCCATGCCTACTTCTCCCTCACCGGAACACGCTCCGAATCAGTTCGATGCCGCCCAGTTCGACGACTCCTTCCACACAATCACGGGACCCAACACCCGAGACAGTGAGATCAAGCAAGCGTCTCGTTTCTTCTTCGTCTCCTTCTTCTTACCCGCGCAGAAGCAGAGAGAATGGTACGCGATTTCGCACACGTGGCGCCCAGTAGTTGGTGCAAACTTGAAGCCCAAGTGCGGCCGCCCGCCCGCCTTCTTCAACTTGCAGCGCCCACTCCGTTGACCAGATCCTGTTTGGATGCTTGCAGATTGACCCTTACGCATCCCTGTCGTTGCGGATCCGTGGAATTGCGTTTGAGGAATTCTGCAGGAATGATAACATACTACCCCTTGGAGTTTCAAATTGTGCCCTTCATTGACTGATGCACCGAGTTTCCGAAGAATGTATACACACAGGAAGCAATAAAGACAGGATTGAATTCTCTAACGGTTTTCAGGTTCGAACCTGCTGTGAATTTTTTTTTAGATGTGGACTTGCGATATGAATTCAGGCCACATTTCAAGCCAGAATACACCTCCCCATGGACATCTGGGGACTGGTAGGCCCAGCTTCTGTGCAGGAACAAGAAAAGTTGTGGGCAGATTGCGTATGCCGGTTTCCCGTACACAGACAAGCAAGGTAGGTTTGGAAGCGCGTCTAGAGAATGGTTCGCAAACCTATAAAGTTCGGGTATGAAGAAGCCATCAAATTCAAGCAGAGATCCAGCTCAAGGCAGGAAAATCCCAATTATCTTCGGGGACTTGTGAGCATGAAGCGATGAGAACTCTCCACACAGAACAGTTTTAGTTCAAGAACGGGAAGCTGGTATCTTGTCTCGGTGTATACCAATGGGCTTCCAAGGACGAATCTGGAGTGTTGGGTATGCACTACTCCCATCTCTCTCTGCCGCAGTCGTTTAACAGAATGATGAGTACGGTGCTAAGTGATTATGGAATCAGCCGGACCCAGTAAAGATATGTTCGCCTACAGCATTTGCGTTTATCTTTTGGATGTTGATTCTGCAGAGTGGTGGGGTTTCGAATCTGGAGCAAGACGCAGCGGTCTACTAGGCAAGGTACCCCTGCTGCCATGTCCACCGTCACCATACCTTTTGATGGAGGCGGAAGACAAACACCAAGGCGTATTGGAGGAAACAGGCAGATTGTTCGAACTATCGGGGATGTATGCAAGGAGGGGCGATGGAATGAAGCAATGCGCATTCTGGATTCGATGGAACAACGAGGCTTTGGACCATATTCTGGGACCTGTGGCTATCTCTTGCAGGAGTGTGCTATGACGAAAGCCCTAGCAGGTGGTAAGGGGATCCATGCCCACATAATCAAATCTGGATTTAAGCCAGATATTTTCTTAGGAAACAGTCTTGTCAGCATGTATGTGAAGTGCGGGAGTGTTATGGATGCGCGTGAAGTTTTTGACAAAATGCCTAAGCGAGATGTGATCTCGTGGAACGCGATGATCTCAGGATTAATTCAGGTAGGACATGCTATGGAGGCATTCAAACTCTATCATCAGATGCAAGACGAAGGCCTGAAGCCAAACAAGATCACGTTCGTTAGCATCCTAAATGCATGTTCCAGCCCTGTAGCCTTGGAACAAGGCAAGAGGGTCCATGCACATATTGTCAAATCTGGATTCAAACCAGACATTTTCTTAGGAAACAACCTTGTCAACATGTATGTGAAGTGCAGAAGTGTTGTGGATGCACTTCAAGTGTTTGACAAAATGACTGAGCGAGATGTGATCTCATGGAACACAATGATTTCAGGATTAGTTCAGCTAGGGCGTTGTGAAGAGGCATTTGACTGTTTTCTGCAGATGCAAGGGGAAGGCCTGGAGCCCAACGAGATCACCTTCATGAGCATCCTGAACGCGTGCATGAGCCCTGGATCCCTCAACAAGGGCCAGCAACTCCATGCAGACATCATGAGAGCTGGATTTGAGTCAGATATCCGAGTGGGAACTGCCCTTGTGAGCATGTACTGCAACTGTGGGAGCGTCATGGACGGGCGCCGAGTGTTCTTGAAAATGCCTGAACGGACTGTTATCTCATGGAATGCGATGATTGCAGGACTTGCTCAGCATGGTCATGGTGAGGTGGCTTTTGAATTCTTTCAGCAAATGCAAACAGAAGGCATCAAGGCAAACACAGTTACTTACATTAGCATCCTGAATACTTGCGCCAGCCCGACAACTTTGGAACGGGGCAAATTGCTTCATGTGGGCATCATCAAGGCTGGGTTCGAGGCAGATATCTCTGTGGGGAATTCCCTTGTCAGCATGTATTGCAAGTGTGGGAGTCTGGTGGATGCGCGCCATGTTTTTGAGAACATGCCTAAGCGCGATACGGTCTCATGGAATGTGATAATCGGGGGATCTGCCCAGTATGGCGATATTGAGGAGTCTTTTGAACTTTTCCGGCAAATGCAACAAGAAGGAGTGAAGGCTGATAATTTCACCTTCACTAGCATCCTCAACACATGCGCCAGCATATCAGCCCTGGAAGAGGGCCGGTTGGTTCATGCCCTCATTATAAACTCTGAAGCTGAGTCAGATATCTGCGTGGGGAATGCCCTTCTCGACATGTATGCCAAGTGTGGGAGTGTGGAGGATGCACGGCAAGCTTTTGGCAAAATTGTCAAACAAGATGTAATCTCATGGAATGCAATGATTTTAGGATATGCCCAGCATGGGCATGGTAAGGAGGCCCTCCAACTCTTTGAACAAATGGGGGTGAAGCCAAACACTGTCACATTTATCGGTGTCCTCTCTGCATGCAGCCATGCAGGCTTAGTGGATGAAGGCCATCATTACTTTCTCTCTATGAGTGAAGATCACTGCATCACACCAATAGAAAAGCACTATGGCTGCATGGTTGACCTGCTTGGCCGCGCAGGCCGCTTGGATGATGCAGAGGACCTCATCAAAAAAATGCCATTTGAACCTGGTGCTCCAGTATGGCGCGCATTGCTCGGTGCCTGCAGAATCCATACAAATGTTGAGCTAGCAGAACGCGCTGCAGATAGTATTGTCAAGTTTGAACCACAATATTCTTCAGTTTATGTGCTTCTTTCAAACATATATGCTGCAGCTGGCAGGTGGGATGCTGTTGCAAATGTGAGGAACTTGATGGTTGACAGACATGTGAAAAAGGAGCCAGGGCGCAGCTGGATTGAGGTCAATAACAAGGTACATGCATTCACGGCAGAAGATAGATCACATCCACAGACCCAGAAGATCTATGCTGAATTGGAGAGATTGACTAAGCAAATGAAGGAAGCAGGATATGTGCCTGACATGCGCTTTGCATTGAACGATGTGGATCAGCAGCAGAAAGAAAAGGCTCTCTGCTACCACAGCGAAAAACTGGCCATTGCCTTTGGGCTCATTAATACCCCCTCTGGAACATCGGTACACATTTTTAAGAACCTTCGAGTGTGTGGAGATTGCCACACTGCCACAAAGTTCATCTCCAAGATTGTCGGCCGAGACATTGTCGCAAGGGACGCCATCCGCTTTCATCACTTCAAGAATGGGGTGTGTTCTTGTGGGGATTACTGGTGACTAAAAGTGAAAACAAGGTAAAGTCTTGAGGCCATGTTGAGCACATGCAAGTAGTGGAGCTGAGCCACATGGGCAATTTTGGTAAAACTGCACGTAGCTGTTTGGGAACATTCTTAAGTTTTTGCCTGTGGAGATCAGCCTGTGGCTGATGCATATCATTTTGAGGCCGGGTGTCATGAATTCCTCAGATACATTGCTTGAGGGCATTGCTTGGGGTAAGGCTACCACATGGTCCGCAAAGCTGATGACTTGAGAGTACCAAACAGTGGATGATGTGTATCAACACGCCTACTACCAGTCTGTATATTCTCCCCTTTTGAAGTGGATTTTCAATTAGCCTTCCTCTATGGAAGTTCTATTTTGAGGTCAGAGAGCCATCAAAAACCTCACAAATAGTAGCTGTTGCTCTCTCTCAGTTACCTACCTTTTTTTTTCAAGGTTGCACATGGGCTCATTATGTGTGGGAGTAGGCAAACCTAATAGTTCCTCTACCCAGAACAGAGCTTGCCAAACTGTGAGCAATTCCATGTTGACATACCTCCAACAAAAATTCACAGGGCCGGGCGACGGAAACCTGCCCAACCCACATTAAGTAGACTACATCAGGCATGGGGTAATCACACAAGCAAGAAAGAATCTACACACTTGTCACTTTTGGACCACACCTGTCATCCAACACTGGTATTTACCTTGAGCATGGAATGTAGTAGATACTTTTTAGGCCATTGGTCTTGATGGGCTTGATAGAGAGACTCGCCATCTCCTTGAATGTGGCTAAGTTCTTTGTAACAACATTCAAGCATTGCAGCCTATTATTCTGTTCAACATTGTTGCCTAAAACAGAACGGGATAACTCATTACGGTTCCCCTGTGGCGTGCCACAAGATTCACTCACTGGTTGGTTTGCATTACATATTTCAGAATACAGAGATGGCCATGGTAGCTATGAGGTGCAGGGTTCGATTCTTTGATTTCTTGTTGACCCACCTCTATCCATGTCACCCCAGCTCCTGTCGTGTGCTCCGTTTCCCGTGTCTGGTGTATCTTCCTATTACGTTTTATACTTTAGTCAAATTTCGTGACACCATCACCCGAGTGTCACCCCAATCTGTGTCATCCTCCAGAGGGGTTGGGGAAGATTTGCGTTATGTACTTGATCAAATTTTGTGACACCAACCTTCTGTCTCACCCAGGTGTCACCCCAATCTTGAGAGAAGGTGGGGAATATTTAACATGCCAGAAATCAGCGTACCGTACTGTCACGCGTACATTTACATTGTTCCTATTGTTCTCCCCAAAATAATAAGGTTCCCTGTAAAGCCTTATGGGCACTGACAAGGCTATTTTTCCTTTGATCAACCTGAGGACATCGCTCCCTCCTTTTTTCCCTTTTCCTGGTAGCATTCACTGATTTTTCTCTCCCATTCTTAAAATTTTTGAAAAAAAGATGAGAAATCTAGCGAGAATGGAAGTAAGGAGTACGGTAAGGACGTGATCCGCAGCGATAAGCAAAGCAAAGCGTGTTGTTTTGGTGGAGGGAGAGTGTGGAGGTGACGAGAGAGACGATGGGGTGGTGGGGGAAGGGGTCCAAGGATGGGCCCTTCAAGCCCACCAAGGCTGCGCCCGCGGTGAAGGTGAGCACTGACTACTGGAAGCAGAGGTTGGAGGCTTACAAGCTAGAGCAGCAGAGCGGCCTGCCTGACCCCAGATATGAACCGGAGATTGAGGAAGACCTTCGGGAGGATCGGTATTTTGAGAAGGAGGAGGACACCACCCCTGAGCAGATTGAGGAGAACAAGAAGCTGATGGAAAGTTTCAAGAACAGTGAAATGGCGAAGTTTCTGCTGCGGTCGGCGGAGCTTGCATCCCAGGAATTGGCGGTGGCGAAGCTGGAGAATGCGAACCCAACGAGGCGCGATGATGTCAAGCTCTGGAAGTCCCTTCCGCTTGTACCGGGACCTTATGGCTCCCCTCCCATTCCCAGAAAGGCTTTGAATAGCGAGGAGGAGGTCCAATCAAGGTTTTGGGATTTTTTCAAGCAGTTCCAGTTTGGATTGTGGGGTTACCGGCAGCGGCCATACCCCCCTGAACGCCCCATCGATGTGCAACAAGTGCTGGGTTATAAGTGGCTTGACAAACGCTATTCGGACTGTATGTCTCTGTTGTCCTTTACTCTCAATGGTAGGGGTTTGGGGGTGTCGATACAATTACATGCCAGTAATAAAAAAGTGAACCAGCCGTACAAATGGAAGGTTTTTCTTGAAAGAGGCAGGTTCCTAGTTGTGAAAACTTCATTAAACCTCGGAAGGGTAGGCGAAATTGGTGGAAAACGCACCTTAAATATGGGATTTTAGAGCTGGACATAATGGAATGTATATGTTCCCGCAGTTGTAATGAGAGCGGGTGGATGGTACTACAAGGATCGGCTTGGCCGCACTCGGGGCCCCATGGAACTTGTCAATCTCAAAACTGCCTGGGCAGCAGGCATCGTTGACAAAAACACCTTCATTTGGGGTGATGATATGGACGAGTGGGCACCCATTGGCATGGTTTACGGCCTCCAAACTGCTGTGGCTACGCCTGATAGTAATCTGTCTGACCTCGTTTTTCTTGAGCTTCTGTTTGAAATGTTTACAGACTAGTTTGAGGCACTATTGTGGAGTTATTGGTCTATCTTGGTTTCTTGCCTTGAGTCTTGTAACTGGCAAGCTGTGGGTTTTCTCTCTCTCCCTCTCTCTCTCTCTCTCCTTAGAGGATGAACTTCTATGCCGTGCAGTTTGCTATCAAGAACCATCAACATCTGTTACCAACAGATGAAATCATTATGTCGACCCTGTTTTTTGCAGTCAAACTGGCCACCATGGGAACAGCCCTGGTTCACAAATTGTCAAGAGGGATTCCACCCTGGGCTCCCCTGAAAGGTCATGATTTCAAATCATATAAGCAGTTGCAAAGTGAGGCAATAGAGAAGAAGGAGCGAGAGAAAGCGGTCCTCCGACAGAATGATGGTGCATGGCCTGGTGAGAGTGCCCCTAGCCATTCGCTCTTTCTCTGGGCGAGTGGAGGGGAGCTCACGGATATCCTTCAACAAAGCCAAAAACAGAACATGCCTCATAAGTTTATCTCCTATGAAGCAAGGTACTCATGGTGGAGTCCTTCCTCTGTGGGTCTCTTTTTTGTCTTATATGTGTTGTTTTGTACATGATGTTCTCATCCTCTCTCCAGCACCTGTTGCAGCATTCTTCCTCCTTGTTTAGCAAGTGTTGCCATCCCTTGCCAGAGTTCTCATTGTGAATATTGGGGACTTCCTATGTAGCTTCTATCAACCATGAAGCTCCCTACATCTGATTGACGTCACTGAATAATAATGACTGAGTAATAGTTTCTTTCTCACTCTGTAAAAACATTGTCCATACAGGTGGTAAAGAGCATTTCTATTTGAAAGCATGGGAAGTCCTTTTTTGCATTATCCATCTTTAATGGGCTCCTTAAGTACACAAAGCTACAACCTAATCAGAGAAATTCCTGATAAGATTAGTCCCCATACATATTGTGCAGGTTCCACACTGAAAGAAATCCTCCTTTGTGCAGGAAGGAGCTGGCAAAACAGATACCAGGTCTACGGCCATGGGAGGTCTTGGAGGTGGAGCAAGTGATGGACCTGGTAACGTATGCCAAGGAGTGGTATCGTGAGGACCTTGGCGAGTTCACCACACGTGCTGACTTTGAGCGAGACTGGTTTGAATCTTTCCAGGTATTGTGTGTCTCTCTCACAGGCACAACATTGTGCCAATCTAATGTGCAGAGAGGCTATTATTTATTTTAGCCATTTGGGGTCGTTAAATGGATGGCAGTTTAGTTCTATCACCTGGAGTGTTTCCCAAAAGAACCATTGACTCCTGGATTGCACAGCTTCAGCAGACCATTGGGTCTCGTTCATGCTTGGCTTGATATGTAAGATAGTACTGGTGGAGTTACTCTTTTGACAATTTAGTGAGGATAAATGCAATCTTGGGTTATGCGGTTGGCTAGCAGTCCTTGTGACTTTGGCAGCTGCTTGTTTAGTATGTGCATCCAGGCCAGGTTTCTGATAATGATGTGGACTGAGTTTGCAGGAGAAGTGGGATGAGATCACTGAAGACATTGAAACAGTGTTTGGCCGTGGGGATGAAGCAACCAAGGATACCAAAGAAAGTTGACCAACAAACCTGCATTTGAAAACTCCAGCAGTTCAACCATCGGCCCTGACTAGAGGTGAAATTTTGAAGAGCAAACCTAGTGGAACTTCTTTGCTGTGGCGTATGATTCAGTTTTGCCAGAGTTTTTAACTTGTGTTTGGTAACTTTCCACAGAATCGTGTTGTCAAAATTTGGCAATGTTATATGGCCTTTGCAGATGAAAACCTCACCCCATGTATTAGTGCAACAATCTTCATTTATCCTTAACGGAAAAAGCTCTGAAACTGCAGAGTCATGGAAAAGACAGGCATCATGATTTGTACTGATGTCCTCATTGATCATGTGAAATAAGCAAAATACAAGTGTCACCAAACAAGTTTTTTACATCCACCAGAGTACTGAAATCTAGTATTAGATTCCTTTGTTGGAAAAGTTGATTGTACCTGTATCTTCACAAATTATGTGGAGTTTCAAAACAGCGCCAAATGCATTTCCACCTTTTGACTACTGCTAGATGAGAATCCTTCTAATATAGGGAGAGAGAAAACATCTAACTGTCCAGAAGTGGGTCTGGAGTCGTTGTCACGTGGTAGTCCTCGTGATAGCAAATCTGCATGTGATCTATAAAGGTGCACAGTGAGTATCTCCCAGTAAGATTTCTAAGATTGTAAGCAAACAAAATTGTGACCTTCCCAAAGAGTGTGATGGAAGCACATCATGGCAGAGTGACCCTTCATGCTCTCTCAACTTAGTGAGAAGGTACAAGGTGCTCTTCGTTCTCAAAGCCATCATCAAGGTACTCTGCCCCAAAATTATGTGTTCACCACTCCATATACAGATGGAGGTTGGTCATAAAAGTGCGGCTATTTTTGTGTAGTAACATTCAATGCCATTGGTGTTGGTCTGGTATTACATTTTTCACATATCAGCATGGTCTATGTAATAAAAAATTTAATACCAGCTGGTTCTATGTATTTCAAGGCACAGGCAAGGCACAAACACCCAACCACTGGTCTACCAACTCTAGTGCGGTGATGGTAACTACAAGATACATGGTTTGATTCTTGTTGGACTGCTATGTCACCCTGGTCCACGCCACCCCGCCTCATGTCAAGCCATTCCATGTCTGTCCGGTGTCAAGTGGGAGTTACACCAATTGGAGTAATACTCCCTGCCTGTCACTCCGGTGATGGAACGAGGAGTGACACTCGTCCGTGTCACTCTGGTGATGTCACCTCACTTGGTTTGTCTGGTATCACTCCAATCTGTGTCACTCTTGGGATTAATAGCAAAATGTAATTTGTTCAGAAACTAGACCACTTGTGTAAGAGTAGAATGAGTCAAGGATCAGATATCTTTAGTTATTAACGCATAGAAACTGATCTTTAGGACAGATGTTCAAATTAAGTTATTTTATTTTGCAAGTCTTAATCCAAACTATAAAAACTCATAACTGGCATACAAAACAAACAAAACAACCGTAAATCTTTCTTCATAGAGCCTCATTTCTTCTATAGTCATTTGCTGTCTATTAGAAGTTAAGCATTGCACGGTTGAAGTACCATGCTAAACATGCAGTGACATTGTGGCGAAATCTGAGCAGTGCTGGGAATAGTATGGGCTTCGTACTGAGAAGCTGACGGGTCCTGCAGTCAGGGAGCACTCTTCGCGAATCAACAGACGGGAATCCTTTCACAGCCAGTGCTCAACACTAGAATGGGAGGTTGGCCTCAATGGGTTTCTTTCTTCTTCTCTCTTATCATTACTGACCTTTTTCAGCAAGAATCTACAGACGGGAATCCTTTCACAGCCAGTGCTCAACACTAGAATGGGAGGTTGGCCTCGATGGGTTTCTTGTTTCTTCTCTCTTATCATTACTGACCTTTTTCAGCAAGCGCCCTTGTTTCACTAGAGTGGTGATGCCATCAACGACCCCAAACCACATGAAGTGCTATGGTACATTTGCCGACTGATAGACTAGAAATTCCATCTAATAAAAGATACATGGTGAAATTGCAACAGTTTTCTCTCAGACAATTTACATCGGCATCTGCAGAGGAACTTGGACGTTCCAGAGTTTTTGTAGCTGTTTCTGCAGAATGGAAATTCTTAGATCTGTCTGCTGATGAAATGAAACTGGATGTTGTTATATAAATATAATGCTCTAGCAGCTTGAAATCTGTGACATCTACAATGCCTCTATTGATGTGCCAAATTCTTGTTGAGCAGTTCACATTAGTGAGAAATGCAGAGCTGTTTGCTTAGACAACTACTGCAAACTAATTGAATTTTATTAACCTAATGTATGACAATTTTGTAGTAAGAATCAACGTGAGTCTCAGCATCCTATAAGAAACTACCAAAAGCGACCCCTTCAAGCACTATCTGCCGCAACCCAGCAAAACTAACATGCAGAGTATCATCTTCCAAAAACTTACAAATGCCATCAGGACCTATTTGAAGTTCTGGCCTTCCAAACAATGCGTCAGTATGATGTTCTATAACATGCACACCCTCCCTTGTGCGCAAAGTTGCACACCTACCAAGACTTTCCGAATCGAAAGACATCACATATCGTCTCAGCTTACTTGTTTTCAATGGGATTGCAGATGAAAAGTTGCCTGGTCTAAATTTTGCATGTCGAGTGTCACCAGATGCCAAAGCTGCAACTGCTGCTGGTGCTTCAGCTGCAAGACTATCCCCAGTCCCATCTATCTGCTCTAGATCCACAATCAGATCATCCAATCCTTGTGTTGAGACCTTCATGCCCGAAACTTTTGATCCACTCTCCTCAAGAAGTATCCATACATGACTGAGATTTCATACACCTGCCCAACCCGCAACTTGCTTACGTGGGCAATAGTGTAATGGTCCAGAAAAGTTGAGGTGGACCGACCCCCAAAAACCATAGCTATCTGCTCTCGCACCATCTCCAAAGCCTCGGGTGAGTGCACCCCTTCCAAATCTTTCTCAAAAAGAGCCTCCACTTCAGAGCCTTGCTACCATTTTCTGGTTTGTTAGGAATCTTTGGAACCAGTTTCACACCAGCATCCACAAACCGTTGCACAACAAGTGCATAGATCACTTCTTCTACAGCTTTCCGCCTCTCTTCTGCTTTCAACTCAGATATTCTCCTGTCCAAACAAAACACCATACCGTAAGGTCTTGAATTTGGTAGATTGCAACCTACATGAGGTGCAATAGGCTTGTCTAATCCAAAAACCAAAAACTGTCCAGCAGGAGACTCCGGCACTAGAGGTGCAATAGGCTTGTTGAAGGAATACATCTATAATTCTCTCTCAGTGTATAGTGTAGGATGTACTAGATTATAGATTAAGGATGTGCAGTTACATCCAAGTCTTACATCTGAAGTTGTTAGGTGGTTGAAGTCACCAAGGAGTGTGGAACGGTACAAAGCTCAACAGTTGAGTAATGTAGAACCACCATACTCAACCGAGACACAGAGAGTGCAGATCTCTCTTGTGAGCACTTTCTCTCTTGATGTAAGATCTATTTAATCTAGTTCTATGTTTTACACGATTATGTGTGTGATTGACTCTGGATAGAATAGGTGTTTTCACATGGTATTAGAGCCATGGTTGTGGCTCGGAAGAGAGAGTGTCAATGATGAGAACGAACTAATAATTTCGAGACACACTATGAAATTAAAAGGAGTCGAGAGAGTTTGGAGGAGAGAACTAACAATTCTCCACGATGCATCAGCGTGGAAGAATTCTGTTTCTTATATAAGAACATAAGTTCTAACATGGCCTGAATTCTGTGATGTTCATGCTTTCTTGGAAAATGATAATTGATTGAGAGACTGGAATGGCTCAAAGAGTAGATGTGAGTAATATTCCTAAGTTCGACGGCGCATACTTCCATGTGTGGAAGCATAGAGTAACACTACTGTTAAAAGCAGAAAAACTATGGGCTCTAGTCGTAGGGACAGAGTTAAAACCAGTGGCTCCCATGACAGCACAGATTGCTGCTGGGCAGCAAGCGCTTCCAGCCACAGGTGTTGGGAGTATAGTGAACTAGGAAGAAAGAGATGCCCTCTCACTCACCATAATTAATAACTGCTTGGACAATAGTGTAGAGTCACATGTACAGTCGTGTACATTAACTTTTGAAGCATACCGAAAGTTGACAAGGTTATATGAATCAAAGGATGCAGTAACCAAAATGTACCTTAGAGACAAAATTCAAACTTTAAAAATGAAATAGAATGAAAATGTCACTAAGCATATACATGTCTTCAGATCTTTGCTAGAACAGCTTTCTACTGCTGGTTGCCTTGTGTCAGACGAGGATGTTGTCTTATTCCTAATGAGGAGTATGCCGATGAGTTATCGAACATTTATAGGCTCTTTTAGGAGACAGCCGAGTATAAGTCTACAGTCTTTAATTACAGACTTAATATAGGAGGAAACTTTAATGATGAGTCTTGGACCTGCTACAGATTCAAAAACTGCATTATATTCTGGACAGAAGTCTAGTACATATAATAGTTTTAATAGGAAGAAGCAAAATGAGGACAAAAATAATGTCAAGAAGGAGGATGGCGAAGGATCAAACACAAATAAAGGAAAGAAGAAGCAAATGAAGTGTTTTTTCTGTAAGAAGTTTGGACATATAATTAAGGACTATAGGAAGAGGATTGCAGCTGAAGCAGCAAACAAACAAGCAACACAAGGACATGTTGCAGTCGAAGGCAATCAGCTCTATGTCGCAGCGATGATCATAAGTAAAGGGAAAGATTCAACTTGGTATGTGGACACAGGAGCCACACAGCACATGGCGTATGACATACACACTTTTGCGACATACAAAGAGTGGAGACAGGGACAGGTTGTCTATTTAGGGGATGACTCAACACATGAAATAGCAGGCCAAGGGTCAGTCATTGTGTTGTTGTGCAATGGACAGCGAATGGAGGTACCCGACGTGCTCCATGTGCCAGGTCTCAAGAAGAATTTATTTTCTGTTAAGCAATTAGACCTAGCTGGGGGAGAGATGAACATAAAAGAAGGTTGCTATAACCTGAAGAATTCCAAGGGAAATCTCATAGCAAAATGTGAGATAGAAAACGGACTCTATAAGCTAGGAACTACATTACAGAACTCACAAGTCATGGCAATGCCAACTGTCTTAGAGACTAACAAGGCAGACCTATGGCACTGTAGATTAGGTCATACGAACCAAGATAGAATGCATCAGATGCAAACTAACTCAATGGTTAGAGGGCTGGATTCAGTAGATGTTAGGAAACTAACATTATGTAGAGAAATCTGCATCTCAGGAAAACAGCACCTAGAGAAATTCCCTGTAGAGGGAGGCAAGAGAGCTACTGAACCGTTAGGCCTCGTACATACTGACATTTGTGGACCGATGCAAGCTCTCACACACAACGGGTTTAAGTATTTCATCACATTTATAGATGATTTTTCAAGGTTTACTGTTGTTTATTTGTTAAAACAAAAGTCAGAGGCATTTGAGAGGTTTAAAAAATATAAGTTACTGGTTGAAAATCAGCTAAGGAAGAAGATCAAGGTTCTAAGGGCTAATGGGGGTGGTGAATACATTTCTAATGAGTTTAATTTATTCTGTCAAGAGAGTGGCATAAAGAGGCAGTTTACTGTAGCAGGGACACCACAACAGAATGGGGTGTCTGAGAGGAAAAATAGGACCTTAGTGGAAGCAATACTTTCCATGCTACACCATGCTAGCTTACCAAATGTCTATTGGGGTGAAGCTCTTATGACTGCCACATACCTACAGAATAGGTCACCAACCAAAGCTCTAAATAATAACAAAACACCCATAGAGTTATGGACAAGTGTGAAGCCTGATGTATCACACTTGAAAGTCTTTGGCTGTAGAGCCTTTGCACTAATACAGAAGGATAATAGACGCAAACTAGACTCACACACTGTCAAGTGTACATTTTTGGGCTATAGTGAATAGACTAAGGGTCACAAATTAATGACCATACAAAAGACAATTATCATTTCCAAAGATGTGATATTCCATGAGGATAGTAATGACACAGTGGGAGATGCTATAGAAGAAGGAACACTGTAAGCAGACAAAGATTCAATGCTATTAGATCGATCTTTCTTTAAGCAGTATGCAAACACTAATAATTTACCACTTCCTCGCACTCACATAACACCACAAAACACTCACACAAGTCCAAGTGTGCAACCTTCTCAAATACCCTCTCAGTTTCCTAGGCCAAGTCAAGTAGTAGGAGCACTACCATCACCACTGAGCACAGGTTCAGTTTATCAGCTTTATGATGTCATAGAGGATATAGTGAGAGAAAATACCTCACCCACCGTAGGGAGGGATTCAAGACAGGCTAGGAGAGAGACATCAAGCTCACCAGGAAATAGATGATCTACTAGAATCAAGAAACCACCTAATAGGTTGATTGAGAGTATAGAAGGTAGAAAACCCTGGAGAGCACTTTTGACACAAGCTTCTGTAAACGAACCTGTTACCTTGAAGGAGGCTTTATCTTGTTCCGAAGCAGAACAATGGAAGAATGCTATACATTCTGAGCTGGAATCTTTAAGAAGAAACAAAACATGGACAGTCATGAAGCTACCAGAGAATAGAAAACCTATAGGTTGTAAATGGCTGTTCAAAGTAAAACTTCGGGCAAATGGGAGTGTGGATCGCTATAAAGCAAGATTGGTAGCAAAAGGATACTCACAGATATCTGACTAATAATACAGAGACCTTTTCACCTGTAATTCATTAGCATCTATACGAGTGATACTTGCGCTTGCGACTCAGTTTGATTTGGAAGTTCAACAACTGATGTTAGATGCCTTCTTGAATGGCTTCATAGAAGAAGACATTTATATGGAGTTCCCAGAAGGAGTCATACAAGAGAGCAAATCTGGTTTAGCTTGTAAGCTGAACAAATCACTTCACAGGCTCAAGCAATCATCACGGGCATGGTACCAAAGATTTGACACCTACTTAATGACAATAGGGTTCGATCGAAGCGTAGCTGATTCGAACGTCTACGTGCAGCGGAAGAACACGAGTTACCTTATTCTGGCATTATATGTTGATGATACTATATTGGCTAGCAATGATGTGAATTTCTTGCAAAAGATCAAGAAGCTCATCGAATCTGAATTTGAAATGATGGATATGGGGGAGATCCACTACTGCCTTGGGATGCAGATTTCAAGAAACAGGGGAGAAGGATGGATCAGATTGTTGCAAAAAAGGTATTTGCTTGGAGTGTTGCAAAGATTCGAAATGGAAAATTGTAAGCCAATTAGCACCCCAATGGAGACCAGGGAGAAGCTAACAAAGTCAGATTGCCCAGAAACTGAATATAGAAAAGCTTTGATGCAAGAAGTGCCTTATTCACAAGCAGTCGGTTGTTTGATGCATGTTGTTGTCAACACCCGACTTGATTGCTCATTTGCAGTGGGTAGTCTCGCTCAATTCCTATCGAACCCCGGAGAGCCTCATTGGCAAGCAGCAAAGAGGGTGATGAGGTACATAAAAGGCACTCTTCACATTGGAATTCAGTATTGTAAATCGGACAAAAGAACAACCCTAATAGGTTTTTCAGACGCGGATTGGCTGGAGACATAGACACTCGACGTTCAACATCGGGTTTTTGCTTCAAGCTAGCAGGTGGTGCAGTAAGCTGGTCAAGCAAAAAGCAGAGGTCCGTGGCTTTGTCAAGTACTGAATCCGAATACATGGCTTTATCAAAGGCTGCAGCAGAGGCAGTATGGCTCAGGAGTCTGATGATGGACTTGGGATTTGTTCAGAAGAAGGCTACTATAATTTATGCAGATAATCAAAGTGCAATAGCGCTATCTGCAAATCCTAAGTTTCATGCTCGTAGTAAGCATATTGACATCCAGTATCACTATATACGAGAAAAGGTCCAGTCAAAGGAAGTGACACTGGAGTACCTTCCAACATCTAAAATGATTGCTGATTTCTTGACGAAGAGCGTTCCGAAGGAGAAACACTTTCTTTGTGCGAGAGGGGCTGGATTGAAGTGGAACAAGAAGCCAGAGCAAGATTCAGACAAGATAGAAGACACTACGTATATACTGCCAGAGTATTAGTGGGAGTGAAGGAATACATCTATAATTCTCTATCAGTGTATAGTGTAGGATGTACTAGATTATAGATTAAGGATGTGCAGTTACATCCAAGTCTTACATCTGAAGTGGTTAGGTGGTTGAAGTCACCAAGGAGTGTGGAACGGTATAGAGCTCAACAGTTGAGTAGATGTACAACCACCGGACTCTGCCGAGACACAGAGAGTGCAGATCTCTCTTGTGAACACTTTCTCTCTTGATGTAAGATCTATTTAATCTAGTTCTATGTTTTACACGATTATGTGTGTGATTGACTTTGGATAGAATAGGTATTTTCACACTTGTCTAATCCATTGAGTCCGTTGCTCTCTGCCCTTACACAAAATCCTCTGGGCGATGACCCGCCTCCACTGCTAGGGGTGGCTTGCGACTTCTTATAGAAAGATGACTGTAAGACAAGGTTGGACACCTGCAGACATTTATCCACAAGCTCAGTTGCACTAGTTTGTCCACATCTCCCTGTCTTTTTCGTCAAAATTATAGGTCCAAATGTCCGCAAACTCCGGCCCCACGTAGGGGTATGTTATCTACTAAACCTGGATTCCTACTGGAAGCATGCTTGATTTCTTGATGGCTGCACTCCACATTTATTAGATGATCACAGCTTATGCACAGCAGGGGCGTGGGATGGAGGCTTTGCAGACCTATGAGCAAATGATGAGGGAAGAGGTGAAGCCCGACCAGATCACCCCAGGTTCGGTTTGCAAGGTGTGTGCGAGCTTGGCATCGCTGGATAAGGGCAAAGAAGTCCATGTGTCAAAGCTGGAATTTTACCAGATGTCATTCTGAATAGTAC
Organism: Takakia lepidozioides; assembly: GCA_030704615.1. Classification (NCBI taxonomy): domain Eukaryota; kingdom Viridiplantae; phylum Streptophyta; class Takakiopsida; order Takakiales; family Takakiaceae; genus Takakia; species Takakia lepidozioides. Next base: position 28,497,529 of record CM060734.1, read on the forward strand.
CCTGGTGGACATGTATGCTAAATGTGGGTGCATTGAGGATGCAAAGGGAGTGTTCGCCCTAATGGCTGAACAAAATGTGGTGTCTTGGAGTGCAATGATTGCAGGATATGCACAGCATGGTGCGCGATGGAGGGTTTGGAGACCTATGAGAAAATGGTGGGAAGGGGTGAAGCCCAATCACATCACCTTTATTTGTGTCTGCAATGCGTGTGCAAGCCCAGCAGTGCAAGCCTAACAGCCCTGGAAAAGGGCAGAGAGGTCCATGGTGACATCATCAAAGCGGGAATTGAACCAGATATTGTTCTGAACAATACCCTCGTGGACATGTATGCCAATTGTGGGTGCATCGAGGATGCAAAGGGAGTGTTCGACAATATGACTGAAGGAGATATGGTATCTTGTAACGCCATGATCGCAGGATATGCACAGCTTGGGCGTGGGATGGAGGCTCGGCCCTGAGATGCATACTGAATTTTGTAAGTTAGCTCGTTGGCTTCTGAAAGAGGATAAAGAGAGGGAGTCCATAATGCCTCTTCTGGCTCTTCTGGGCATGTGAAGATGCTTTGTGAGGTAGGCAGACTGAAAGAGGCTCTACAGACTTTAAACCAACTTGGAGCATCTCAGCAGATTTAGATATGTATGTGGTACGATGCTTTGGATGAGCGAATGATGCACGAAGGGGTGAAGCCAAACCACATCACGATTGTTTGTGTTTGCAATGCGTGTGCAAGCCTGGCCCCTGGAAAAGGGGAAAAAGAGGTCCATGGTGACATCTTCAAAGCTGTACCAGATGTCCATGGCGACATCGTCAGAGCTGGAATTGTACCAAATGCCATTCTAAACACTGCCCTTGTGGACATGTATGCAAAATATAGGTGCATCGAGGATGCAAGGGGAGTGTTCGACACTATGGCTGAACGAGATGTGGTGTCATGGAGTGCGATGCTTGCAGGGTATGCACAGCAAGGACATAGGAAGGAGGCTTTGGAGACCTACGAGATGTGGTGTCGTGGAGTGCGATGCTTGCAGGGTATGCATAGCAGGGACGTGGGATGGAGGCTTTGGAGACCTATAAGCAAATGATGGGGGAAGCACATCATGTTTGTGTGCATTCGCAATGTTTTGCAAGCCTGACAGCCCTGGAGAAGGGCAAAGAGGTGCATGGGGATATCATGAAAGCTGGAATGGTACCAAATGTCATTATGTACACTGCCGGCAGCTCTGGAAAAGGGGAAAAAGGTCCATGGCGACATCTCAAAGCTGGAATTGTACCAGATTTCATTCTGAACAATACCCTGGTGGACATGTTTGCAAAATGTAGGTGCATCTAGGATGCAAAGGGAGTGTTCAATAGTATGGCTGAACAAGATGTGGCGTCGGGCAAGCCTGGCAGCCCTAGAGAAGGGCAAAGAGGTGCATGGGGATATCGTCAAAGCTGGAATTGTACCAAATGTCATTCTAAACAATGCCCTGGCAGCTCTGGAAAAGAGAAAAGAGGTCCATGGCGACATCTTCAGAGCTAGAATTGTACCAGATGTCATTCTGAACAATACCCTGGTGGACATGTTTGCAAAATGTGGGTGCATCTAGGATGCAAAGGGAGTGTTCGACACTATGGCTGAACGAGATGTGGTGTCGTGGAGTGCGATGCTTGCAGGGTATACATAGCAAGGACGTGGGATGGAGGCTTTGGAGACCTATGAGCAAATGATGGGGGAAACACATCATGTTTGTGTGCATTTGCAATGCTTGTGCAAGCCTGGCAGCCCTGGAGAAGGGCAAAGAGGTGCGTGGGGATATCATCGAAGCTGGAATTGTACCAAATGTCAATCTGAACACTGCCCTGGCAGCTCTGGAAAAGGGGAAAGAGGTGCATGGTGACATCTTCAGAGCTGGAATTGTACCAGATGTCATTCTGAACAAGACCATCGTGGACATGTTTGCAAAATGTGGGTGCATCTAGGATGCAAAGGGAGTGTTGAACACTACTGCTGAACGAGATGTGGTGTCGTGGAGTGCGATGCTTGCAGGGACATGGGATTGAGGCTTTGGAGACCTATGAGCAAATGATGTGCGACGGGGTGAAGCCTGACCACATCATGTTTGTGTGCGTTTGTAGTGCGTGTGCAAGCCTGGCAGTCCTAGAAAAGGGCGAAGAGGTGCATGGCGACATCGTCTGAGCTGGAATTGTACCAGATGTGATCCTGAACACTGCCCTGGTGGACATGTATGCCAAATGTGGGTGCATGGAGGATGCACAGGGAGTGTTCGACAATATGGCTGAACGAGATGTGGTGTCGTGGAGTGCAATGATCGCAGGATATGCACAGCATGGTTGTCATAAAGAGGTCGTGCAACTATTTGAATGAATGCAAAAGAACGGCTTGAAGCCGAGCAATATCACCTTTATATGTGTTCTCTTTGCATGCAGCCACGCTGGCCTACTGAATGAAGGAAGATGATACTTTGATTCCCTGAGTCAAGATCATGGTGTCACTCCGACAGTAAAGCACTTTGGCTGCATGGTGGACCTTCTTGGACGTGAGGGACAACCGGATGAGGCAGTGGACATGATTAATAAAATGCCCATAAATCCAGGTGATGTGGTGTGGAAGGCCTTGCTTGGTGCTTGCAGAATCCATGGCAATGTGGTGATGGCTGAACGTGCAGCAACATCTATCCTCATGTGGGCTGAACATATGTGTTGCTCTCAAACATCTATGCTGCAGCTGGCAGGTGGGATGATACTGCAAAGGTGAGAAGAATGATGAAGGTCAAAGGGGTTAGAAACGAGCCAGGTCGCTGCTACATTGAGGTTGGCAACAGGGTGCACACCTTCTTTGTAGATGACAAGTTGCATCCCAGAATTAAGGAAATCCATGCTGAGTTGAGAAGATTGGCTGGGAAGGTGAAGGAGGCGGGGTATGTGCCCGACAGAGGTTTTGTATTACATGATGTGGGGGAGGAGGAAAAGGAATTTTCTCTTTGCCACCGCAGTGAAAAGCTGGCCATTGGTTTTGGCATATCCACGGGAAATGATAGTGGGGTCTACCCAGCATAGGTGGGAAGTCAGCCCATAATTGCACTTGACTGAAGGGGTGATATTGGACTGACTTTGGTGACAATGGATGGAATCAGAGTGCTGTCCTAATTCTGGGTTTGGGTGGTATGGCTGAACGAGATGTGGTGACGTGTTTGCTGCATGAATTCTAGGCTGTCATTGTCAGTCGCTAGCAACAAGACAAGGATGTATGCATGATTTGTGCAGAGGCATGGATAGCTGAAGGAGCAGGGATGGAGTGTGGGTTTTGATCCATCCAAGAGGGCCGGATTTCAAGCTTCAGATCACCTATGACTCCATGTGGAAGGATAGCTACAAAAAACATGCATGGGTAGATGGTCAACTGGAAGCCGCAGCAGCATCAGCACGATTGATAAAATCAGGCACTGCTCATGAAGGCACCTTTTTCAACACGTTTCACCCTGTTTTTCCCTCTGATGAGAATCGGCCCTAAATGTTGAATTCTGCAAATTAGCTGGTTGAGTGAACCTTAAATAGTTTGGAGTGACTTTGACATGATACTGCCAATGTGACAACAGGATTAGTATCCAGAATCAGGTAACAGAGACAAGGAGAAGCTGTGGAATGAATTCTTTTCTGACCCAGTCAACGGTGGGACAATCGAGCAAAAAGGTGAATGCCTGTTGAATTATAAAGAGTAGCAGATGCAATTGAGCATAAGAACTAGAGTGATAAGTTGAGTTGGGTGTTTCCTAGAACAGATGTAGGCTGTCATTGTCAGCTTATAGCAGCAAGGCAAGGATGTATGCATGATTTGTGCAGAGGCATGGATAGCTGAAGGAGCAGGGATAGAGTGTGGGTCCAGATTCATCCAAGATGGCCGCATTTCAAGCTCCACATTACCTACGATTCCTTGTGGAAGGATAGCTACAAGAAACCTGCATGGGTAGATGGTCAACTAGAAGCCACAGCAGCAGCGGCGGCACAATTGATAAATCAGACACTGCTAATGAGGGCACCTTCTTCAACACATTTCACCCTGTTTTTTCCTCTTATCAGAATCCTTCTTCTTCCATGTTGAATTCTGCAAGTTAGCTGGTTGAGTGAACCTTTGATAGTTTGGAGTGACTTTGACATGATACTGCCAAAGTGACAACAGTAAAGTATCCAGAAACAGGTAACAGAGATGATGAGAAGTTGTGGAATGAGTACTTTTCTGACCCCAGTCAGTGATGGGACAACTGAGGCAAAAACGTAAATGCCTGTATAATTACAGAGAGTTGCAAACGCAATTCAGCATAGGAATGAGTGTGATAAGCTGAGTTGGGTGTTTCCTAGAACAAATGTAGGTTGTCATTGTCAGTTGCTAGCAGCAAGGCAAGGATGTATGCATGATTTGTGCAGAGGCATGGATGGTTGAAGGAGCAGGGATAGAGTGTGGGTCTAGATTCATCCAAGAGGGCCGGATTTCAACCTCCGGATTATCTATGATTCCCTGTGGAAGGATAGCTACAACAAACCTGCATGGGAAGATGGTCAACTGGAAGCCGCAGCAGCAGCGGGACAATTGATAAAATCAGGCACTACTAATGAAGGCACCTTCTTCAACACATTTCACCCTGTTTTTCCCTCTTATCAGAACCAGCCCTAAATTTCCATGTTGAATTCTTCAAGTTAGCTGGTTGAGTGAATCTAGTTTGGAGTGACTTTGACATGATACTGCCAATGTGACACCAGGAAAGTATCGGAAAACAGGTAACAGAGATGAGGAGAAGCTGGGGAATGAACACATTTCTGACCCCAGTCAACGGTGGGACAATCGAGACCAAAAGGTGAATGCCTGTTAGATTATAGAGAGTAGCCGACACAATTCAGCATAGGAACTAAGAGTGATAAGCTAAGTTGGGTGTTTCCTAGAACAACTCTATGCTGTCATTGTCATCTGCTAGCAACAAGTGCAAGGATGGATGCATGATTTGTGCAGACGCATGGATAGCTGAAGGAGCAAGGATAGAGTGTGGGTCCAGATTCATCCAAGAGGGCCGGATTTCAAGCTCCAGATTACCTATGATTCCTTGTGGAAGGGAAACCTGCATGGGAAGATGGTCAACTGGAAGGCACAATTCATAAAATCAGTCACTGCTAATCAAGGCCCTTCTTCAACACACTTCACCATGTTTTCCCCTCTTATTAGAATCGAGCCTAAATTTGCATGTTGAATTCTGCAAGTTAGTTGGTTGAGTGAATCTTTGATAGTTTGGAGTGACTTTGACATGATACTGCCAAAGTGACAACACAAAAGTATCCAAAAACAGGTTCCAATCTTGGTCGTTATGGACTCATGGATTTGTGCATTGTATGGGGCAGGTTTGAGGTGTTATCTTAATACATTGTCACGTGCTCTTCTTCATGCATGAGTTCATTTTATTTCGTGCATTGGTCCTTGAAGGTAACCGCTACATACGGTCGCTACTACGAGTCCAGCACTCCGAGACGTAGTTCACAACTTTTCAGTCTGACCGTGCAGTTGTTGAAACGACTTGCTAGTCATTTTTGAACTAGTGGTTAGTGCTCATGCAGTACGAGATTGTAACTATTCAGCAGCGTGAAGCAACTTTTTTTTACTGAAACGACTGGGTTTCCAGTCGTTTTTTGAGTCGTTATTTCGGCGATTCCTTGTAGTGCAACAATGACCTCTTCACGAGTTCTGCTTTGGAGTACGAGAAGTCTCATCATCAAATTGGCTTTTTCTTCTTGCATGCGCACGGACAAAGAAATGGTAGCATTGAGGGCATCAGACAACAACCAGTGACTTGATTGATTAAGAATCAATCAATCACCACATGGTTTAAAGAAGTTGTAACTGCTTCGGCAATAGCCTATACTTGAGGCTCAGCGTAGCTACGGCGTGAGCCCAGCCCCGTGAGCCTGGGAGCTGAGCTCACGTTGTAGCTGCAAAGCGTGAGCTGAGCTCACGCTTCAAGGAAGCGTGAGTGGCACAAATCTGCTGGAGAAGCAGGTCCTATAGGCGAGGATTGCAAGAAGAGGGCCTATTACCGTGGACAAAACAAAGGGGGCCACCATGCACCATGTCTGCAATGCCTGCACAAAAAGAGGAATATGAAAATATGGCAGAATTGAGCTCAGAATGATTGACACACTTTATTTCAATTCACATATAGACGCTTACAATGAATGGCATGTGCATTTGCCCTAGTTCCGTGAACGAAATGTATGTGTTTGTCCTAAATGCAAAGTCTTCACACAGTAACCTGGAAACCAGCGTGGGAAGCGGGCATGGCTCGTATGTGTTCAAAGAGAATTTGGCGGAGCCCTACGTGAGGTGTCCCGCTGCAAAAGGGTGATGACTTCTCCGTAGCCTAGTGTGGCTTGGTGAATGAATTGGTCTCTCTTACCGTCGCAACATAATTACAAGGTATATGTAATATTGATGCTTGCAGGGGACCCACTTCCCTCTCATGCCGAGAGCGCCCTCACGAATCGTTACAAAATCCGGACAAGTGCAAGTAGGGAAATTCCCCACGGTAACCTAATATTCTTTGCCATGAAGAACTGAGCCAATAGACAGCACTGTGTAAATCCGTCCATACCCCGGGCAGGGACTTCGGTGATACGAGCCACCCGAGCCTGCAAAATTCTAGCCGATTCCATCTTGCATTCGTGATCTGCACCCGAAGCAACACGGCGCACTGTTTTTCCATCTCTTTTTGTTGGGTGGGAGTCGACACCGGGTGGAGGCATTGCCGGAGCATGTGGCACATCTGTGCCGACAGTGCACAAGGGCACCACCCGGGACCGTGCAAGACAAAACCCTCCCTCCTCCAGCATGCTTATCTCGGTTGTTGACAGCGACGTCCCAAGTTTCACAGGCCAAATTGCGGGGGAGGGGGTTTCATTATCACCGAAGGACAAACTGTTCCCTTGACGCATCATGCCATATCGTCTGGGCAGACCAGAACTTGTGGTCCTTTGACTCCCCACTATGATAAGGTCGGAACAACCCTGTGAATGTTGGAGCTGGAGTCCCCCTGGAGCCTTTGCATATTTTTGATTTGCATTTCTTGAAAGAGGGGGTCCGAATTGCCATGCAAGCAACTCTAGATCCTGGTGGGGTGCGTTCTATATGCCACTCACTATCAATGCAATCAGATTCCTGCACCATGGCCACCACCTCCTCCAATGGGATTCCTGCTGCTGTGCTTGCATGTTCTGCACCTGCTCCACTGGAGGAGGACCCACCTGGGAAGGGGCTGGCACACGACTTACTCTGCACTGGAGACACCTTTGGCACAGAAAAATTGACCTGTCTGGGCGATGGGAATCTCCATCTGACCCTGGAAGAGTGTTCAATTTCCTTTTGCATGATCCAAATCTTTCCTCGCCTTCCAAATGAGGGAGCCTGGATTGCAAAGGGGAGCCTTCAGTGCACCTGTTCAGAGCTCTGGCCATCTTTGATGAGTCTCCGGACCTACTCGCAGCCCTTAGCATCAACAAAGTTGTACCGGGGCCCTTGCCTCCACCCCGTCCCATCAGAAAATTGCGGTACCTGGTTTGTTGTGTAAGTGCCCGCACCATGTCATCAGCAGTGGCCACATACAAGTCACGACCTGCTTTGGTAGATTGCTGCATCCAGGCGTTGTGAACAGTCTCTGCCAAATTACAGGATGGCATGTCGGCCAAGTCCTCCAAGGACATGTCCTGTAGGAGGCATTGCATGGAAATGTGAGGAACAAAAGGAAATGGAAGAGGTTCTGCAAGCGACAATCCAAGAACCCCAAATGAACAGGCACAATGCAAACTTTGTGTTTTTGGGATTGAAGAGGCTTACCGTCGTCATGAAAGCTCCCCACTGTCTGTACCTGAAGTGCCAGAAAACCAACCAGTTCTCCAACCCCTTCAGGTGGATACCAGTAGCAGCACCAGAGGAGAACCACCAAGCCCGGATTGCCTGGTAAGTGCTCTCAGCTTCTCCCATTGAGGTGGCATTTTTGTACTTGAGACAGAGCCTTCTGTGCTCTAACTGAAGGTCAGGGCAAATGCAGCGCTTTGTATGGCGTGCCAGAGATTGACTCCAATGGAAGAGGCATGTGCGCTCCCTATTTTCCATTGGGACCTTAGGATCCCCCGAACCAAACACGCGCCGCACTGCATTGAAATTTGCCTGTGCACTATCAGCCATGAAGCCCGCAAAATTTGTGTTCTGTATTCCATTGCGTTGCATGACGGCCAGGAGCAAATTCCACATGAGCATCTGGGATTCAATGTCCTCCGACTGCATATCACAAATTGCTATTGAGAGCACACGCTGGTACGCTGGTCATACACATGGCACGCCATGGTTGTCCAACCCTTCACCCGTTTGCAATGATCAAACATCAACCAACATTTAGCCAAATCTCCTCCAGGTTGCATTCGGCGGACAATGCTCACACCACTGCCTTCGCCCACTGCGGACATCTTGAACAAATACACCTTGGACGAGCCCTGGCCAGGGAAGATATGTTTTGAATGAATTCATAGCGACTTCTCCTTTTGAGGTCCATAATGTTGTCCATGAATCCAGCAGTGCCTGTGCCGACTCTGAGTGCATTCACCTGGTTTCGAATATTGGGAGAGTTCAACACGGAAAAATGGTCCATCAGTGCATCAAGCAAATCTGCATCTTGCATTGGTTGTGTCGAATCCCCTTCACCCAGTATGTGTTTTTCCAGGAAAGCCTTGCTAGCTGCAAGCGCTATATCAGAAGGTGTTGCACAAGGGGCATTGTGGAACTCCTGCTTCAGCAGATTTCTAGCGATGTCCACGCTATCCCTGCAACTTCCTTTGGACACATGATGCTCGTGTGCACCCATATGAATGCAGGCACGAGTCATTGTCTTGCATCGGTGTGCCACCTGGTACATACGAGCATGGCACACAGAAACACAGGACGGGGAAAGTTTGCAGAACCTGCACACAAAAGTATTGGTCTTTGGAGGGGCAAGTCCTGGGGTGAAAGGATTCAGGGGCACACCTTCCCACTCACTTTCGTTTGGTTGAGCGCTATTTCTCATCCGAGGGCAAGAAATATTCAGGCACTTGCAATGCCCAACGCAAACCGACCTTCGAAATTTCAATCCAATGTCATTGTGGATGTTCGACGTTTTTGTCCTGCACCAAGGGTGTCCGTCATGTTTCTTGTCCATGCCCTGCAGAAGCCCAGCCAGTCCATAGGAAGACGTGGAAGGGTTGAGCTCAAACAAGATGTCCCCATCAAACTCTGCTGGCACGTATTGAACCCGCTGCACACGAAGGGACTCCCAATCAACAAAACGCAGCTCGCTCTTGCACCCAGGCACCCCTGCGAGGGCTTTCAATTTTGGGAATGACACTCGTTATCTCTTGCAATTCGTCATCATCCAAGAATGGAGTCTGCACTGGCGGAGGAATCTCAGAAACATCCTCCGAGGACGAGTCTGAAAGAGTCACGAATGTAGTGGATGTGCTCACCTCTTGTTTCACATGAACTGTGCCCTTTTGCTGCACGACCGATGCTGCAGTTCCAGGGGTAATGACTGATCCTGCTGATTGTCTTCTCTCTTTTCCAAGGACACGGTATGTGCCTGGAAGGACTCTCCACTTCCTTCCACACTCGCCAACCAATGGTTTCTCCAAGTGTCCAGAATCCAATTTCCCATCCTCGTCATACACCTCTTTTTGAACAAGCAGAGAACCCAATTCCAGTGGGAACACTGTAACCAGCTCATCCTCATGAAGAACTGCAAACCCATCGTCGTCTGCAGTGGCAGTCAGTGGAAGACTACCTGCATTGGAATGAAATCGGGCGATTTCTTGGATAATACAAAGACGCCGAAATGGATGAATTCCGTTCGCACACAATAACAACACCCGCATCCAAATACGGTTGACAATGTCCAATTTTGATTTTGGTTACATGTCATAGCAACCCTTGTTGCAAACGTCAAACTGGAGAGCTCTAGAGGCATCGTGGGGAGCCCTTGTTTCCAGCGGAGGAGGAAGAGAAGGAAGTCATTATACTTCACGAGCTCTAGAAACAGGAATAGAGCCAGATATAGAATGAGGATGGAAAGAGTGGACGAAGAGGAAAAGGCGGAAGAAGAGGGCAAAGAGGAAAGTATGGCAATGGAAGAGCAGGAATCCGGAGAAGAACAGCAGCCTGCCATAGTTCCAAGAATAGGTGAGGAGGACACTACATCCGAGGGAGAGACAGACGCCGAAGATGATGTTGATGCTGGCCTCACGAAGAACCTCATAGTGGAAGAGAGGATGGGGGATGCTCCAGAACATGCGATGCGTGGAGAGCAGTCCGAAGCGCAAAGGGTCCCCGGCGATTGTGGAGTCTTCTGGAGCAGCCAAAAACGCACACTGTTTGAGCCCACCTTCTCATTGTTTTTTCGATTGAAAATCGGCCACACAGGGCATGTAACTGAGGATCAATGAACACTTACCTAGCAGCTGAAACAGTGTGCATTGGCGCACACTGTTTGAGCCCAACTTCTCATTATTTTTTCATCTGAAAAAGGCCACAAACAGCATGTATTTGAGGATCAATCATCACATACTTGGCAGCTCAAACAGTGTGTGTCAACGCACACTGTTTGAGCTCACCTTGTCATTGCCTTTGTCATCTGAATCGGCCCACATAGCGTATGTATTTGAGGATCAATCATCACTTACCTGGCAGCTCAAACAGTGTGCGTCAACGCACACTGTTTGAGCTCACCTTCTCATTATTTGTCATCTGAAAAAGGCCACAAAGGGCATGTATTTGAGGATCAATCATCACTTACCTGGCAGCTCAAAGAGTGTGCGTCAACGCACACTCTTTGCGCTCACCTTGTCATTGCCTTTCTCATCTGAAAATCGGCCACATAGGGTATGTATTTGAGGATCAATTATCACTTACCTGGCAGCTCAAACAGTGTGCGTCAACGCACACTGTTTGAGCTCACATTTTCTTTGTTTTTTTCATCTGAAAATTGGCCACTAAGGGCATGTCTTTGAGGTTCAATGAACACTTACCTGGCATGACTCTGAGGTTCAATGAATACTTACCTGACAGCTCAAACTGTGTGCGTCAACGTACACTGTTTGAGCCCACCTTGTCATTGTTTTTTTCCTGTGAAATTCGGCATCATGGGGCATGTCTTTGAGGTTGAATGCACACTTACCAGGCAGCTCAAACAGTGTGCGTCAACGCACACTGTTTGAGCCCACCTTGTCATTGCTTTTTTCATTTGAATAGGGCCAAATATCATGTTCAAAACACTTGAATTTGGAAGCTGAAACATTGTGCGGCAACGCATGGTGTTTTCGGCCCCCACAATGCTTGTTTTCTGGTGAGAAATTTGGCCACACACGGCCTGTCTGCCATGCTCAAACTCCATCGTTTCATGCCTCTCTCTTATATCAATTTGAATGAACAACCCTGCAGGAGAAGATGCAAAGTGTGGCGGAGGAGATCCCTTCGGGGCAGGGGAAGGAGATCATTGTTGACGTTGACGATGAGTTCTATGAAAGCAAAGCCGCTGAGATGCTGGGGGGTCAGAAGGTAAACTCTCAGCTTGTGGTGCAAAGTATGTTTGCCCCGGGTGGGAGGTTGAAGATTCCCCTGTGTAGGTTGGTTTCATGCCCGTCGTTCGTCCACCCCTCATCAAGGACATTCAAGCTGGAGGCCGAGTTTGTTCATGGGTATTTGGATGGATCCGCAGTCTTTTACGTTTCTACAAAGGATTCCAGAGGCAATGAGCTCCTTGTGGATGAGTCAATCGTGGACTCCTGGGATCCCATTTGCAGACAGGTGAACGAATCCTTCGAACTTCTTCTCTCCAGGAAACCTTCCACCCGGGCATTCTCAGGGAAGATTTTCACATTTGGGATGGCAACCACCGGTTTGCTTGCATGGATGGCTGTCATTGGGAGGTTGCACTCACAGGAGAAGAGTGGCATTACTCTGTTCGATCAATGGCGCTGGATTGTGACGGGAACATGATGGGTCTTCTGACGGCAATGAATGATGTGAACAGGTTGGTTTTTCATTCTACATGTTCCACTTGTGGTTCCGTGGTTCTTTTGATTCAAGTCCTTGAATTTCATTCTGACTTTCAGATATCATTCTGAGGGATGGAGACATTGCATGTCAAACGAGTCTGGTTCACACACTGTATAGGATACAAAGGATCGGGCAGATGCCCTTGACCAACTTCAAGACCATCCTTTCAGCAGAGACGTACAAGAGTGCGAAAACTCCAAGGACATCGGAAACGTGGTACTCGGTGACCCGTGAGGCTTTCATGGAGTACATGGTACACGATGAGATACATCTTCTTTCATCTGGCCTTTCCATATTCCTGCTTCCACATGTTTGTTTCTGTTTGTTTCCCTTGACCTTGGGTTGATGCAACTCTCGTGCATTCCCTTGCAGCAAGACATTGCAGATGCAGGGGAGCGTGGCAAACTAGAATACTACAGCTCAACCCCTGAGGAGAGAAGGACAGCAAAGGGGGTTGAGAGTCACATCCAGAAAGAGATGACCGCTACAAGAATGACTATAATGAGTGCTTTTGTGAAGCAGTTGAGAATTGCCGACCCATCATTCGGATCGCAGTTTCTCCTGGAGATAAAAAACCATTATAACAAGCCAGGCAAGCCAGAGATGGCCCAGGAGAAGTTGCACAGGTTGTCTACCGACGTTGTGTCTTCAGAACAGAAGGTGAAGTGGCTACAGATATGGAACTCCGATCCCACAGTTAGGGATACCCATATGTTCCCCAGGCCGGAGAAAGAGAAGAAGACCCAGCGTGTCATTCCTGTCAGTGACAATGTGCTGGACACATGGCTTCACAAGGCCACTTACTGGAGCCAGGTGTGATGTCCTTTCCTGTGTCACTTTCTTTTCTCTTTTCCTGTCCTTCTCTTTCCATTGCCTCTTACATTCGTTGTGATTGTTTTTGGGTCCATTCTTGCATTTGAATTGTTTTGCAATTGGAAGAAAGGGCCCGGTCGGTTCTGCATACTCAGCTGGCTGACTATGGCATCACTATGACAGCACCGAAGGTCTCCTTCGAAGCATACATGAGGAAATGGAGAGCCACAGTGTGGCACTCTTGTTTCTTTAGAGAGTTCAGCAAGGAGGGTGGCATCAGTCAAACAAATGACCTTGACCAGCAAGAAAAATGAGAGGAAGCCTGGAAACAATGCCTTTACAAGTGCACACCCTGGGCCGTTCAGGCTACTTAGTGTGCTATGGTTGCAATGTACTGTGCCGCATACTGTTTAAGGGGGTCTTCCTGGTGTGATGGAAAAGCTGAGAGACAATAATTGCATTGCATAATGAGGCTGTCTCTGTTCCTGCAGGTACATAAAGTTTGTTCTCATGGAAGAGAATTGCTTAGACAAACATCCAGATTTTGTGGACCTTTGGCTTGTCCCTGCTTGTCGCGGCCCTTTGCCTTGAGGGCAGGGGGGGTCGGGACACAAGAGGGGCTGCCCCTGTGGTGGGGGCAGTAGCAACGATAGGTACGGGGGCTGAAGCACCCTTGAGTGCCCAAGGCACTCAAGGAGGCGGAGGCGCTCACTAGGTGGAGCCCCGCACACCGGGTTGCGGTGGGGGTGGCTCCACAAGGGGTGGTGGTAGCTTAGCGGGACTTAGTGGGGGTGGCATAGGACTCACCATGGGGTGGAGACCTCGAGGTGGGAGTCGTGGGGAGTCTTGGGACTCATCACGGTCCATTGGGGCCGCGGTGAGTGGGCCAAGACTCACCGCGACTCACCACCGGGAATCGAGGGTCTTCATGGTGGTTCGCCATAAAATGGCATGGCTGGTTCTGAAACCCCCGCAGATAGCTACAGAAGTATATATAGGGAGTAGTAACCCGAGAACGGTGCAAGCCCGTTGGTGACCAAAAACTAGTGAGTAAGCGAGCGAGCCGGAAAGCGACCAAAGAGTGGGGAGCTCTTCCGGACTGCCATACCAAAGGGAATTCCCGCTGGTTCCCAATGGTGGAGGGTTTTGGGAGAACAAAGGGGGACCGGTTATGCCCCGGTGAGCAGCCAAAGCTCCAAGTTGGCCCGGCGGCCAGGTTGGGAGTCAGGCGCGCGCATCAAAGCGAGTAACTATGACTTGAGGGGGAGCTTACCGAAGGGAGGTGCGCGACACTTGGTATCAGAGCTTAGAGTTCAGTACGCGATCGTCCTTGGGATTGGCCTCATCATGGGGTCGGGCAAACCAAAGCGAAAGCGGAACGGCCCAAAAGATGATGATCCTGGTGAGCCCGATGGGGCGACGTGTCACCGAGGCGGCCGTTTGAGGAAGCGATGAATGTTTCCGAAAACAAGGCCGCTCAGGAGCGGGAGGAATCCGAGGAGTCGGAGCCCGAGGAATCCTTGAGAGCTCCGACAAACCAAGAGATGCCTCCCATGCCGGCAGCCTTTTGGGAAGGGTTGTTGGCGCAGTTTGGCGGACGTTGAAAGACGTGTTGAAGGCGGCTAATGCACTTCCACTAAGGCAAAGTTTAAGGTGAAGCCTAAGGAACCCGGCACCTTCGAGGGCGTTCGAAATCGGAAGGCACTCAACACCTGGCTCCTGGAGCTAGAGCAGTACTTCCGGGCGGCCAAGTTGAGTGACGAGGATCGGGTGGAAGTGGCTCCCACCTATTTGAGGGGCTATGCTCAACAATGGTGGCAGAAACGCCTTCACGACCGAGGCCCAAGCCCGGAAACCTTGAACTGGAGTGGGTTCAAGGAATTGATGAAGAGACAGTTTGTGCCCCTCAACGCATCCTGGCTTGCCCGGGACAAGATGAGGAATTTGAAGCAAACAGATGACATTCGGGGGTATGTCCAGGCTTTCAATGTGCTGTTGCGAAGTCGCGGACATGGCAGAACCAGAAATGGTCTTCAACTTTGTGGCGGGACTGGCCCCATGGGCCAGGCGGAAGTTGGAGGAGAAGCCACCCAAGACTTTGAACGAGGCAATTGAGAGGCTGAATGTTTCTCGGATGTCCCTAGGGGTGAAGACAAGGCCGTACGGAGCTGAACCCAAAGAAGACCCGGCGGGAAGGTGACTCCTTCCGACCGGAAAAGAAGTGGGATAGGCCACGCGCGACAATGGCACGTGGAAATCGAAGGGAGGGCCTTCACACGTCAAGGCGGCACCCGGTGCTTCAAAAGGAAAAGCGGGTGGAGCGGCTTATGGCGGACAGAAGGCAACCTTTGATGGAGTGTGTTTCAATTGCGGGGAGCCCGGGCACATGGCCAAGAAGTGCACAAAACCCGACAATTGAACATGACTCGGGCAACCACGGAGCTGTCGGAAGATACCATCAGTCGCTTGGTGGAAGCGGTGGTCGCCAGGACTTGCAAGGTAGGCAACTATTCTTGTGAGTTGTATCAGGAAACTGGCGCCTGCGTAAAGGGAGTCAGTTATTGTTCGTGGATGGGATAATATCCGGAACTAACGTGTCGTTGTTGGTGGACACAGGAGCGTCGCACTCCTTCATGACGCCGCGGCGGCGCGAAAGTTGGGACTCCCGACAAGTGACGTGGGGGCCTCTATTGAGGTGCGCTCTGCCAAAGAACCTCAGTTGGCGACAAGGTTGGCGTTTGATGTTCCTCTTCAACTGGGGAGTTGGGAGGGACGTGAGAACTTCACCATCTGCGAGATCGATGGAGTGGATCTCATTTTGGGGATGACCTTTTTGAGCAAATCCGGAGCGGTCATAGATGGCCGCAAGAGAGTAGTCACGCTGCCATGTGGGAATGGTGGCGAGGTTTTACGAGTGTCGGAAACGCCCAAATCCGTGGAGGGCGAATAAACCTTCTGTCAGCAAGGAGTGGGCCGTGGAGGAGGCACACGAGCCCAGTTTTTGCTTTACATTAGAGAAGTGAAAGGAGAAGGCGATGGGGAGCCGAGCCCAGATTGGATCAAGGGGATTTTGGAGAAATACCAGGATGTGATGCCGGAGGATTTACCAAGCGGCTTGCCACCGCGAAGAGAGTTGACCACAAGATTGAGGTGATACCGGGATCGGAACCGCCTGCCAAGGCACCCTACCGGTTGAGCCACAGAGAGTTGGTCGAGCTGAAGACTCAGCTCAAGGATCTAATGTCAAAGGGGTACATCCGGCCGAGTAAGTCACCTTACGGAGCCCCGGTGCTATTCGCAGACAAGAAGGATGGGACGCTGCGGATGTGTGTCGATTACAGGGCTTTGAATAAGGTGACTATTAAAAACCGGTACCCTTTGCCAAGGATCGACGACCTTTTCGATCGGGTTGGCAGGAGCGAAGTATTTCAGCCGGATCGACTTGCGCTCCGGCTATCATCAAATTCGGGTGGCGGAAGGAGATGAGGAGAAGACCGCGTGCAGGACAAGGTATGGTTCATATGAGTTCTTGGTGATGCCTTTTGGGCTCACCAATGCACCGCGACCTTTAGCACGCTGATGAACAGCCTTTTCAGGAGTGGTTGGATGACTTTGTGATCGTGTACATCGACGACATCTTGGTGTACTCGAAAACAAAGGAGGAGCACCTGGAGCACCTCAAAAGGGTGTTCCAAAATTGCGGAAGGGAAGCTGTATGCCAAAGCTTCAAAGTGCGAATTCGGGGTCACGAAAGTGGAGTTCTTGGGGCATGTGATTACACAGGATGGGATCAAAATGGATGACAGAAAGGTGAGGGCGATCTTGGACTGGGAGCCTCCGACTTCGGTCCCGGGAGTGCGATCCTTCCTAGGACTCGCCTCCTATTACCGGAAGTATGTGAGAAATTTCGCCAAGATCGCGGGGCCGCTGTCGGACCTTCTGTGTAAATCCAAAGTCTGGGTATGGAACACATTTTGTGGCCAAGCTTTTGCTGAATTGAAGCAGCGGATGGCGGAAGCTCCAGTCTTGAAAATCCCGGAGTTCGATCGTCCATTTGAGATTCATACAGATGCGTCGGACTTCGCGATTGGGGGTGTACTTATGCAAGATGGACGTCCAGTGGCTTACGAAAGTAAGAAACTGAATGAAGTGGAGCGACGGTGGCCGACGCACGAAAAAGAGATGAAGGCGGTGGTGCACTGTCTTGAGCTTTGGCGCCACTATGTTGGTTCCAACCCAGTGAAGGTGTTCACGGACAATGTCACGGTGAAGTATTTTGCCACGCAGCCCAAGTTGTCCCCAAAACAACTTAGGTGGCAAGATACTTTGGCGGTGTTCGACGTGGATATCCAGTACAAACCGGGACGAGACAACGTGGTGGCCGATGCTTTAAGTAGAAAAGCAGCAGCTCTTGTTGGTGTACAAGGGCGAGACGACGCTCCAAAGGAAGATCCGGAAGGCTTGGGAAGGATGAGCTGGCGAAGTCCGTGATGCAGGACTTGAGGATGGGGGTTAAATCGCAGTTCCACTTGCAAAATGGACTGCTCCGGTATAAGCAAAAGCGTCTCTACGTGCCGAAGGGAGGGATCAGAGATAGCCTCTTGAGAGAATGCCATGATAGCCCGCTTGCGGGCCACGGCGGAGCCAAGCGCACTGCGGCACTCTTGAAGAAAGAGTATTTCTGGCCCAAACTGAGGGAGGAGGCAGAGGAGTATGTCAAGACATGCACCACATGCCAACAAAACCGGAGCGAGTACAAAAAGCAAGCGGGGCTGTTACAACCCTTGCCGATTCCAGAGGGGACTTGGGAAAGCGTCTCGATGGATTTCATGACTGCTATGCCGCTGTCAAAAGGATTCGATGCAATCATGGTGGTGGTGGATAGGTTCAGTAAAATGGGCCATTTCATCCCCACCAAGGAGACGGCAACGGCGCAGGAGACAGGCGACTTTACTTCGCCCACGTCTTAAAGCATCATGGAGTCCCGAAGGATATTGTCTCGGACCGCGATCCAAAGTTTACGAGTAAATTTGGAGGACACTTTGGAAAAAGATGGGGACGAGGCTGAAGATGAGCACCGCCTTCCGACCTACGACGGACGGCCAAACGGAAAGAGTGAATTCCGTAGTGAAGCAATTCTTGCGGAATTACGTGTCGGCAGACCAATCAGACTGGATGGAACACTTAGACGCGGCAGAGTTCTGTTATAATAACACAGAACACTCCGCAACAGGAGTTTCCCTTTCGTATTGGTCTATGGAAAAGCACCTCTGGTGCCGACAAGTTGGGCCGCCCAGGACGTTGAGGAACCGGCAGTAGCGGCGGTACTGGAAGAACGCGAGCGTTTGTTGAAGCTCGCAAAGTACAACATTGCCAAAGCTAGGAAACGGTATGAAAGGCAGGCGAATCGGAAGCGGAGGGAAGTGAAGTTTGAGGCAGGCACAGAGGTCTGGTTGAACATCAAGAATTTCCGACTACCTCCGGAAGTGAGTCCGAAGTTCGTACCTCCGTATGCGGGACCCTTTCGCATTCGAAGGTTATGAATGAGGATGTGTATGAATTGGAGCTGCCGGCAAACAGCAAGGTGCACCCAGTATTCCATGTCTCCCTTTTGAAGCCTTACTTCAAAGATGAAGCGTGTCCGAATCGGCATCAAGTGTTGCGTCCGCCACCTATGCTGTTGGATCATGAAAATGAACCTGAGTACGAGGTGGAGGCAATACTTAAGTCGAGGAGGTTCAGAACCGAGAAACGGAGTATCTCGTCAAATGGAAGGGCTATCATCATGTGGAGGCATCTTGGGTGCGTGCCTCAGAAATGGGAAACGCATCGAGGCGGTTGCAGCTTTCGAAGGGCGACCTCAAAAGCGGAAGAAACGTTGATGGGGACATCAACCTTGGAGCGTGGGGGAGGAAATGCATGCTTAGCCCGGCTTAGCTAGCTTAGGAATCCGATTGCAAAAACTTGTATTGTACAAAAATTTGTTATAAAGGAAATGGTTCCAAATGTTGTGCGTCCTATTTTGTTTGGAATGGTGATGCATGGTATGGTTGGCTAGTGTGTAGAATGCATGCTAGCTTATAAAGTGGAGAGGTAAATTGGGTTAATCGTGTGTTTGCGCAGTGCCGAAATCGGGTGACCCCATCCAAGGGGGCAAGGAAACTTGCGACTTCTTTGGGAGTTCACGTGCTAGTGCGCACCTGGCGCGTGCGCGTACTATAACTGCGCTACCGAGGGGGTTGCCTTGTAGTGCGGGCTAACGCGGAAGCTACGTGCTTCCGTTCACGTACTATAATCGTGTAGCCTCGGGACGAAGTCGTAGTGCGGCTTCGGCGTGTTCCCGTACCTCAGGCCAGCATTCCAAGGCGGACCCAATTGTAGTGATTGGGCGCACGGTTGGTTCAAGGTTATCTTCCTAGTCAAAGAGGGTTCCAGGTGAACCCTTGCTCAAGGTGATGCCAAAGCGGCATCATGAGCGGTCGCAAGCAATGTTGTTGCAGTAAGGCGATTCGATCCTCGGAGGATCGTTCCTTGGCCTTGAAGTAGGCCAAGAAGAGTGCACTGGGAGGAGCTGAGAGGCTCCACCCTTGGCCGGGACTTGGAGGAAGTCGGCCGAACTAGCTAGTGGAGAGTAGAGTCAAGTGTGGGGTTTGGTTCTTTGCCATGGGACGCCATGGTACGGAAACAAACTCCTTGATGTGGGACGCCACAACTTGGATGTTCGTTTCTACAAAATGGACAAGTCGATGAGGACATCGACTCCCTGTTGGTAGGGGTGTGTGTCGCGGCCCTTTGCCTTGAGGGCAGGGGGGTCGGGACACAGAGGGGCTGCCCCTGTGGTGGGGGCAGTAGGCAACGATAGGTACGGGGGCTGAAGCACCCTTGAGTGCCCAAGGCACTCAAGGAGGCGGAGGCGCTCACTAGGTGGAGCCCCGCACACCGGGTTGCGGTGGGGGTGGCTCCACAAGGGGTGGTGGTAGCTTAGCGGGACTTAGTGGGGGTGGCATAGGACTCACCATGGGGTGGAGACCTCGAGGTGGGAGTCGTGGGGAGTCTTGGGACTCATCACGGTCCATTGGGGCGGGTGAGTGGGCCAAGACTCACCGCGACTCACCACCGGGAATCGAGGGTCTTCGTGGTGGTTTGCCATAAAATGGCATGGCTGGTTGTGAAACCCCCGCGGACAGCTACAGAAGTATATATAGGGAGTACTAACCCCGAGAACGGTGCAAGCCCGTTGGTGACCAAAAACTAGTGAGTAAGCGAGCGAGCCGGAAAGTGACCAAAGAGTGGGGAGTTGTTCCGGACTGCCAACTACAAAGGGAATTCCCGCTGGTTCCGAAGCGGTGGAGGGTTCTTTGGGAGAACAAAGGGGGACCGTTATGCCCCGGTGAGCAGCCGAAGCTCCAAGTTGGCCCGGCGGCCAGGTTGGGAGTCAGGCGTGCGCATCAAAGCGAGTAACTATGACTTGAGGGGGGGCTTACCGAAGGGAGGTGCGCGACACTGCTGGCAACCAGACCATGTTTACTACTGGGATCTTGCATGACAGGGGTCCATACCATCTTTCTTCTTGTGGTTGGTATTTGGATTGCCCTCCTTCTGAGACCCCAACTCCGGAGGTGTCTTTGAGGAGAGAGAATGAGCGTATTGCAGCCACTGCCGCAGCAGCCGACCTCGACATTCATGAACGAAATTTGAGGACTCTTGTAGAGAAGGAGCCTCTCGCTCAGGATACCCCGGGTAGAGGAAGAAAGGCAAAGGGAAAAGATGTTGCTGGTGTTGTGGAGAAAGGAAGGGGTAGAGGGAAGGTGGCACAAGGGCAGGGAAGTGTTGCAGATATTGGCCCAGTGGTGCATGTCCAGCAGACTCCACCGCATGGTAGGGGATCCGTGAGAAAGAACAAGGGGGTGGTTTGATCCCAAGGACCGTACCATGCAGTGGAACATCCCACGAGGGTCATTTGCCCTACCAGGTTGGAGATGGCCAACGTCGGGTTCCTTGCCATGATGGAGTCCAAGAAATCTGATTTCAAGGGTGAGCCATCACCAGTGTGGGAGAGGATTGTGGAGTTCCTCGGCACGGTGTGTGTTCTCTTTTGCTTCTTCTCTGCTGTGGGCATGGATCGTTTCAATCCTCTTGAGTATTCCATTGTAATTTTGTTTGCAGGCTAAAATGACCAAATCCTGGGTGAACGGGAAGGAGAAGCCATATGCAGCCGAACTCATCATCTTGGGCAACCCTGATGGGTTGGCAGTCCCAGATGTCCCTCCATCGGGTGCTTGTCCGGGTTGGAATGCTTTTGATGAGCGCTACTGGCGGTGGGTTTTTCTCTTTTGCAATTTTTTCCTGTCCGATGCAGGTGTTTTGGTGCTCATCCAGTGCATGGACGTTCGATGTCGCCGTGCACTTGCCAGCTATTTGAAAGCCTCGGGCATGTGAGTCGTGAAGACATGGAATTGTGTGAACAACATGTACCTTATGAAGGGGGATCGTCCGGGAGAGATGGTAAATTTGCCTTCTTCTTCCTCTTCTTGGTGGTTCTCGGATGGAGTTGTATAGGTCGCTCAAACTCATATGTAGGGGCCTGATTTTTTAAGCTTCTTAGTTCCTTGTGGATGTCCTGTTCGCAGACTTGTTTGTTTGAAGCTGTTTGTCTCGTCCGAGTGCATCCACCAACGACTCCGGCCGGCATTGCGGAGTTCACCATCTCTCATGGGGGCAAGTTCATAGACGACAGGAGAGATCCTCCCATGGATGACATGCACCACAACTACGTCGACAGCAATGTGTGCTTGCGAAGGGGGAATGGGGTTCCTTGGAGAGGGGCGAGGGAGAGGAGCCCGGCTTTCATTCAAACGATTGTGGAGTGTTGCACCTACACAAACGCCAGAGTTCTGGATTTGTCAATGGGCACAGGTTTGTCTCTTCAACATTCACATTTCATGAGGTTTGATTGAGCTTGCACTTTCAGCACTTCCCACCGTTCCAAATGTGTCTTCAATGTCTGCTTCCTTCATTCTATTCCACTGCAGGTGCTTCGTACCACGCTTGCAAGGCCAGTGCACAACATCTCTTTGGGATTGAAGGGGATGCTGAGATTTACAAGAACCTCCTGATGGGTTTGGGTGGACACACTTCTCAAGTCCTTCTGAAGCCCCGTCCCGCTGATATTGATACAGAGGAGACTTCCGACAAGGAGCTGGACTCCGACTTTGCCTGTGAATAAGTTCAACCTGTGGATGCTTGCATTGTTGTTTTAATATCGAGAATCACTGTTCTTGAGCAAAGTTCACATGGGAGACATCCTCTTCGTTGGACTTGTGCATTGCATCATTGTGTTTCAAAATGGGTTTTTGTCGACATGTGCAGGAGTCCGCGTGCTTCCACTTACCCTCAGGGCTATCACACCTATTTGGACTTCTTTCCAGTCCTCCTCGGTCTTGCGTGCTACCTGTCTATGCGGAGGCACTCGCAGCAAGCATGTCCGTTCATGGCACTCGAGTCCACCATCGACGGCCGTGGTAGAAGACGTGGTGTTGGGGCCAGAATCTTTGTGGATGACATAGCACAGGAGGTCGAGACTGATTCTGATGACTGTGACTTGATATGAAGTTTTCTTTTGGTTTTATTCGGGGCCAAATTTGAAATGGGATGGTTGTTTGTCCTTGTTGTCCTGTTTGCAATGTGTGCGTGGAATGCACATTCATGGGAACAAACTATTGTTGGAGAGGGGGTTGCATGGACTGCCCGGATTGTTCCTTCAATCTATTTAGTGTTTTTGTGGACCTCACATGACTTGAGTGCATTGCAAAACAAACAAACAACTTTGGTTCGTGTAGAGCATTCTCGCATCATTTGTTGCTCGTTGGTCTCCAAACCATTCCTGCTAGAAGAATGGTTGGTGAATCCATCACGGTGAAGTCCACCTCATCAAAGAGCGTTCAGGCATTCTCAAATCTAATGAGCATCCATGATGCTCCCGCACATACCTGGCATATTCGCAAGGGTGGTGTGTAAGAAAAGATTTCGCAGGGATCCGCTTTAGATGATGTCAGTGTGCACCTCCTCACGACGTACCCACATAAACTTGTGAGGGCTTGGTATGTTGATAACGTCTGGATGGATGCAATGGATACAATGGATGTAACATATCCACTCTGCATTCCCGGGAAATGGCTGATCAACCCGCGGAAATAGGTGACACCCGCGGAAATAGGCCCTGTATGCATGCTGACGTGGTGTGAGCCTGTGCTGGGCTCACGGTTTCCTGGGCTCACAGGCTCACGCCTCCAGGCTCACGGAATAGCACCCCCCCTTGAGGCTTATGAACTCGTTGTTGCAGAGTAAAAGTTTGTCGACTGTAACATGTGCTAATGGCCTCAGCTTTGAACTCAAGGGTTTCTTCAAACATTATGACTTTAGATGCAAACCTGGTTTTTACAAGAGTCTTCAGCTTGCGAGGCTGTAGGCCAGCCGTCAGAGTCTATGCATGCTTTATCCCATTCTTGTCGACCATTTCCAGATTTCTTTGTCCAAGTAATAGTCTTTTGTAGCATCCTTGATCGAGACCTCCCTAAATTTCAATGAGGATAAGGACGGCGGCCCCACCAGCGGAACTATGGTGTCCAACCAGCAGAATTTGGTGTGTTGCTTGCAAGCTGCTTTGGATTACGCCTGTGGTTTGGCAGCCATACAATCAAATGGCACATGTTTCTTGTTGTTGTGTCTCTCTACAACAAACGGATCCACTGTACATATTCTGCCCCAACAGGTCATATCCACCTATACCATACTAATCACAGCAGATGTGAAGCTTCTCAGTGGCAACTCTTCTTTCATGATTAAAGACACTACCCTGGCGGATCTGGAAAAGGGTAATGAGGTCCATGGCGACATCTTTAGAGCTGGAATTGTACCAATTGTCATTCTGAACAATACCTTGATGGACATGTATGCAAAATGTGGGTGTATGGAGGATACAAAGGGAGCGTTTGACACTACAGCTGAATGAGATTTGGTGTCGTGGAATGCGATGCTTGCAGGTTTTGCTGTAGTTGTACCAAATGTAATTTTGCACACTGCCCTGACAGATCTGGAAAATGGCAAAGAGGTCCATGGCGACATCTTCAGAACTGGAATTGTACCTCATTCTGAACAATACCCTGGGGGACATGTATGCAAAATGTGGGTGCATCGACGATGTAAAGGGAGTGTCTGACACTATGGCTGTCGTGAAATGCAATCCTTGCAGGTCCTGGCCCAGTTGTACCAAATGTCACTCTACACACTGCCTTGACAGATCTGAGAAATGGCAAATGTCCATGGCGACATATTCAGAGCTGGAATTGTACCAACTGTCATTCTGAACAATACCCTGGTGGACATGTATGCAAAATGTGGGTGCATCGACGATGCAAAGGGAGTGTTTGACACTATGGCTGAATGAGTTGTGGTGTCGTGGAATGCGATGCTTGCAGGTTTTGCCGTAGTTGTACCAAATATCACTCTGCACACTGCCCTGGCAGATCTGGGAAAGGGCAAAGAGGCCTTCAGAGCTGGTTTTGCTGTAGTTGTACCTAACACTCATGACAACCAACCAAGGGAAGTAACTCTACCTGCTGCATATGCTATCTCCCGTGCTTTCCATTCCACCTATCAGCTCACGTGGTATGCAGTTGGATTAACGAACCCTGTAATGCCTGCATGTTCTTACCATAATGACTAGACTGAACTGACAGGGCACAACAGCTGGCTGACCACACCTCAAGGAACACGCCGTTGGACACCGCATCCATACAACTCAGATATGAAGGCACCCCCCCTGCACAAGAAATTGCCTCCCACCCCCTTAAGGCATGTTCTCGCCCCTATTAGATGTAAATCTGGCCTCAGACAACCTGTTCTTGTTCCAAATCCTATGAATTACTGCTCCCATCATGTTTGTTATTCGAGAGCTTTTGCCCTCATCTCCATTGCTGTGAAACATCCGTCTCCACTCACTGATCAAATGTTTTCTTTTGCTGAAAGTATTGTGAATTGCTGCTACCCACAGATCTATCACTCAAGAGCTTCTGCCCTTATCACCACTGCTGTGAATTACCTCTTCCCGCATCGTGATCAAGTGTTTGTTCAATTTACAAAAACTGTGAATTGTTGTTCCAGCTCACTTATTTGTCACTTAAGGGCCTTTGCCCTCGATACCATTGATCTAAAATACATTTATCTAGATATTCATATACAGGCCTCACTACCGTTATCTCCCCCACAGTGCTCTTCCATGCTATTTTCTTGAACGATTGACACTCAACACATTACCACTCTCTTATGCAAGATACTCAGAACTATTGGCTATCTTGGGAAAATGCTACCTCAGGAAATTGTTACCTCTGGATATTGTTACCTCGGGAAAATGGTACCTCTGGAAAATGTTACCTTTGCGGAAACGCTACCTTGGGAATGTGCCACCTTGGGAAAATGCTACCTTGGAAAATGTGTTACCTCGGGCCCCTTCAAAAATGATTCGGGTATACTGGTTACCATGGGAAGGTCCTCCTTCCTACTTTTGCTATACAATGCACCTCACCTGTTGGGGTTCATGCAACTCTGGAAATCACTCTGGACATCACTTTGGACTTGGACATCACTTTGAAAATCACTTCGAAAATCACTTCACATGTAAACTTCCATATTTCTCTCCCCAAGTCATGATTTTAACCCTATTTTAATTAATTCTGGACTTTTGGCTTAAATCCGGACTAAACTTAATATATATTTGTATTAAATTTAATTGAAATATTAATAATATCATGGTGTAATGTGTGATTGAACTTTGTGAAATTTCAAGTGATGTCATACTTGTTTCAAAATGTGTCATAGAAGAGGTCCATTTGACATTGAAGTGCTCAATGTGAAGTAGCAGTATTGAACAATTCATTGAACGTCCACTTGGAAGTCGAATAAAGTAATATTCCATTGCAGGATCATGATAAACAAATGGGTCACATCGAACATGGGCCAAACTCGTACTCTACCATACTCGATACAACTTGCTAGTAATTTTATTGATTGAATCTTCATATGAAGCACAATGTTCATATACCACGCCATTGGAATGAATCATGTTTTGGATGTGACAAGGGCAGTAAAATATTAGAATAGCATGAAGCATTCGGAAGAGGTACTAGGGTAGTACAATAAGGTTTGGGGTGTAACTAGATAAAAGTGTAATAAGGTTTGGGTTTACAGTAAGGGTAAGGGTTTAGGGTTTGGATTTAGGGTACAAAAAGACAAACAAATATGATGGACTCACACTCGGTAGAATTAAGAAATGGTTGAGGAATTTGATATCCCTGTAATCATTCTATCATACCTTATCCAACAAAAAAAAATATTAAAAGAGCATGAAACATTGAGAAGATGTAACATGGTAGTACAATAAGGTTTGGAGTGTAACTAGGGTAGTACACTAAAGTTATTGGTTTATGGTAAGATTAATGGTTTAGGGGTGATGGTAAAGGTAGGGTTTTCGGTTTGGGTTTAAGAACACTATTGGACAAACAAATATGGAAGACTCACAGTCGCTAAAACTTGGTGTGTGTTAGAAGGATATAAAATAAATAAAAATGGAAACAAATATTATGGAAGAGTCATTGGGCCGGAGAAGTATTTAGATTGAGGATTCGTCCTTGGAACCTGGTATTAAAATACATATGGTTATGGTATGGATACTTCATTCCCAGTTGCAGGGGAAGGGTAAGGGTTTAGACGTAACAATGGCGTAGGGTTTTCCTTAGGGTTTTCGACGAGGGTTTAGGGCTTGGGTTGAAGGCAGAAATGGTGAGCATACATGCGGGAAGATTCGCACTCGCTACAACTTAGTGTGTGTTAGTATGGTACAAAATGGAAATTTGGTTACATTGAGATTTGGATAACAAAATGGTTATTATGGTATGGATAGTTGAAAGAGAAAGGGTTCTGGGGTATTGGGTTAAGGTAAATGTTTAGGGTTTTCTAGTAAGGGTTTAGGGTTTAGGGTTTTTGTTTAAGTTACAAAATAGACAAACACTAAGTCTTATGGAAAACTCCAGACTTCGCTAGAACTTAGTGTTGTTAATAGGGTACTAGTAAGCAAAAAAAAAAAATGAAGAACCTAATATTATGGACAAGTATTTAAATGAAAGACTCGTCGTTGGAACCTGGACCTAGTATTAAGATGTAACATAGAAAGCAAACTGTAACATGCCTAAATGCATGTCAATCCAAAACAAAGAAAAAAGCTAGCGCAAATGTGAAGGAGAAGACATTTCAATAACCATAATGGTTATGGTTATGGTTATGGTTATGGTTATGGTTATGGTATGAATAGATTTGGAAAGAAAATGGCGTTATATAACGACTTTTGGGAAGCGCCTGGATCTCATGGGAGAAAATGGATCTGAAGAAAACATGAGAGAGGATAAAAAGTCAGAGAGAAATAAAAATTGCTTAAAATTTGAACAACGGAAAAGGACATGTGAAATTTCCTCTTAAACCAGGGCCAAAGATGAGAAGTATGAAAATGAAATGAAATGAAAATTTGGTGCAGAAAAGTCGTAGAGCTTAGAGGGAAAATGGAGGAAAACCTCATAGAAAAAACTTGAGGACTGGCAAATTGAAAAACTGTATGTCAACAACGATTGAGTAAGGCTCCTCCTAGTGGGAGACTTCAGTGGGAGAATTGGTTATGCGAAAAGCAAGTCCAATGTTTCAGAGAAGGACTGGAAAGGGGCTATTTTCTTCCGTTGTTAAAAACCTCTTTGACCGAATTTGAAGACTCCAGTGGTCGTGCCGCCCATTTTGTTCTTGTGATCTATATGTTATGTAGGCGAAACTCCCCACGGTCATCTTTGTTGACCAGGACGTACAGCAGGCCAGCATCCAGCAAACCAGAAACAAAGGACGAGAACGTCCACTGGACATTCGAGGTTCAGTGCGACATAAGAATAACAAAAAGGATCCCCCAACGCAAACAAAAGGGCCATATAGAGAAGAAAATTTATTTCTTAAATCGAAGTACTGGAGTTGACCTCAACAATATGTCCTTGGTCTGGAACTCGCTCGCACGACTCGTTTTCTGACTGACGATTAGCCTCCTCCAAATTAGCGCGCGCCTTCACTGCTTCGGCGGCAGTAATTCTCTTAGTGCTATTCCTTGTCGTATTTTTTCGTGGAGGCATTGTCCACACACATTGTTCACGTGGATCCATTGAGGAGGATCTGACGAGTTATACTCCCAAAGTTTTGACCAACAGTCCCTGTACCTTTCCAAGTCTGTTGGGTTACCACCTTTTCTCGGTCTCCACCACTCCACCTTCACCTTCTTAAAATTAGGATCCTCCCTTTCGCGGATCACGTCAGATATTGCCACCCCATCCAGACCGGGCACGTACTTGGGTCATAAGGGCGAACGAGCACAAAACACCCTTTCTCAATATCCTTGATTCAGGGATATTCTTGGTCGCTCACACCTCGGGCCACAGTAAGGTTCTAGGATTTCATCCTCTTCTTCCACATCTGGCAATATATGTGGATGGATTCCATCTCTGTGATGATTCTTGGACCAATTTGTTTTCGGCCAGAATCCCTCAAGAAGCTGAATACGGTCGGGAGCTTCTGGAATGGCTTATCCAGCTCGGCGAGAATGTTTCCCCAGTACTGGTCGTATTGTTCCATTCGACCTCTGTAATGATCGTCAAGCATCATTCCTTTCGTCCAAAAATCCCTGTATTTTTTTATTCCATTTAATGAATGATTTTTCGGAGGAGTCGTCCCCGACTCCCCAGATAGGTCTCCTTGGAACGGCGTCTGGGTCTCCTTCAGGGAGCTTCGGAGTCCCGTCAGGATTGGACTTCCACATCTTCACGCTATTGTTTGTTGGAAGCCAATCCGAATCAGTAGCGGACTTCTTGTACTTCATGACGGGGCCAGCCCTCCGCATCCTTAAAAAAACGGAAGACGTGCATCTCCGAAATCCCGACCAACGCCTCTTTTCCATCCAGAATACAGCCCTTGACAAAATTCTTGAAGTCGGGAACCTCCTGAATAATCTGTGGAATGAACTGCAGATCTTGCGAGGTCATAAAAGACCTCATCAAATCCGAAAGAATGTAGGTGCTTCGTTCCTTCAGCTTCTTCGAAAGGTAGCTGAAGAAACCCGTCGATGTCCTCATGGGTGTGTCCGACCATTAGGAACCCTAGCTGGATTTCTTCAAAAACATCTTTGGCGGTCAGGAGGGATAGAAAAGCAAGCATCCATCTGTTTATTGTCCTTCGCAGAGTTGTCCATTTGCAAGTACAGTCTTCTCGGAAGTGGACGAGCACCACGTTTGTCTTCCGGCCTGCAGGGTTTAAGAGCATCCAAACATCTCGATTTACCTCTTAAAAGTGATTCGAAAAACTCGTTTTGAAGTCGGTAATCGAAAATGTTCCTGGACTCGCGACAGGTTGGCTTTCTCCAGCTGGCGCAGGCAAACATGCCAAAGAACAAGTGTAAAGTTTGAATTCCCTTCCAGAACTCATGAGGATATTTCCGTGAAGCTCACAACGTATCAGGTTGGAGTGACCAGTCCCGTTTAGTGAAAATGGAAGCTGACCCAATCAAGAAATCATCTTATTTGGAGTCTGTAGCCTTGGAACAGCTGTTTTCCTATGATCCATTTTGTCATGAATAATATAGAGAAACTCCTCCGGAATCATAACAGACTCATTCCTCCAGCTATGGTACAGTCTTCTACACGACTCTTGGTGCCTCAAATGTCTATCAAGCGCTCGTTTGTGTGTCACCTGTTCCGCACTTCTCTTGACAGACTTCTGATCAGGTCCTTGAACATCTCACACTCCGTGCACTTCGCAAATGTACTCCCAGTTTACGAACCTCCACGTTAGGAAATATCTGACTCCGGATGCGGCTTACAGCCGACTGCGAGACTCATTGCAACCCGAAAAGTCTGTTGGTCTGTTACAATAAGGCAAGGTCAGGAAAGGAACGTCCACTGGATAGTGGAGGTTCATGAAACTAGAACCACAGTCGAAAGAGACAAAATCGAAGGGAGGATCATCCACATTGAATCAGAAAAATCTTCCAAGAAAGAAATTGAAGAATGGAGATTTCATACCTCGTTGGACTCGTCTCGTATTTGCTTCCAGTTCATTTCAGGTGGTAAGACTCTCAAAGTATCCCTCATTCCCTACCCAATGCATCTTGTCTTATGGGGCATGAGGTCAGTATTTCCGTTGACAATGGACATAATGTTACCCTCTGCCTGAAGTGTCCTTGGGCGTGGCCTCTTCACTCCACGGTTCCCATGGAGACTTGACAACCAACCCTGTTTACTCAGCTTTTTGTACTCCATGTATGTGGACGTGCCAATTCCATGAATTGTCCACCAAGCAGTCTCACATACACCCACACCCTCAATCGTAACGTATGCCCTGCGAGAGGTCCCTTCCAGCATGTGAAGTCGTTTCGAAACATTCAGTCCGTGTTCTCTCCTCTCATCGAAAGTGGATCCCCAAAACAAAGTACGGATAGCCAAGGTTTTTTGCCAATCGAAATATTGACAGCAGTGAAGTCTGCAACAAGGTTTGCTGCTCACGAACCGGACTTCTTCCAGAGTAAGATTCTTCATTCTTTTTTTGGAGTGTTCCAAATCTCGATCCTTCTTCTTTCTCGTAAAATGCCGATACGCCGCTTTTATCACACCTACCTCGTGATCTTCGTACAAGATACTGTCAGAGGATCTAATAAAATTCTCCAGATCATTTGAGAGTAGTCTCCCACTTTCCAAAAGTCGTGTTTTTGTTAAAGGCCATTTTACAAGAGACATCAAAGATCCAGAACCTCCAGAAAGTATTCTGGTGACAAGAACTCCAACATCATCCTCTCCCAGTTTGTCATTGAGGATCACCTCGTCCGGAATGCAGGCTTGAATCCTCCCCTCGAATAGTGCACCCCCATCATCACCCAACAGTACGCACTGCAAGTTTCTCCAGTTGTTTCTTCCGAGTCCTCCGCTCGGATTCCCGGAACTCTTCGATGGTCTGTGGTTTGATTCATCCTCGTCGACGTCAAAAGTCTCGGTAGTATCTCTTGTCTCCGGCATAAAATCAGGATTCATGTCAGGCCCTCCTTGATACTCGTTATTCTCCGCAAGAACTTCGCCAACATTCCACATCACCGGGGTCCCAATGGCCTCCTTCAAGGTGTCAGCATCCTATGTCCATAAGGAGAGGACATAATGAGTGTGCTTCATCACAGGAGATGAGAACCACTGAAATTGTTGAGGAAGATAATTGTTGTCCATGACTGGTCCCTGCGACCCCGGAGACATTAAGGTAGTTCCCAGTGGGAGATGAAGACCCGGGAAGAGTAATAAACACTCTTTGACCCGTCTCTAAGATCATGATCACCGGAACCTCCACTGCACATGCGAGGTTCAAGAAACTGAAAACCCCTCCGTGAAGACCTTACTGACAGTAATAAGCAGTATGAGTGAAGACTATATTCAGAGATGAATCAATTCAATAAAAGGAAATACACTCGCGTATGAACGTTTCAAAGAAGTAGAATAGAAATGGAATTGTTGTTTGGTCTGGAACATGTCATTTGAAGATTGTGTCTAATTATATAACCTCCACTGTACAGTGGGGTTAGATGAGATACAGATGATGAAAAAGTCGGACGGATGAATATTAGTGGATGAACATGGTTACGTGGATGAATAATTGTAATGACGGATGGATATAAGCATTGACGAGACTGTCCAATGGAGGTCCACGACTTGAGGTATAACGAAATACAGAAATTGGAGAGTATTGGACTGTAATTTCTAAACATGCAATGACAAATAAGTAGATTTCCTGTAGAGTATCGAAAACACATAGATGTCTCAACATTTTCTACGGGTGAAAATGCAGTTCACATGAGAGATTATGGAAATTCAGAGAGTTACACCTGCGATAGCCACAGAGGTACAGGATGCTCAGAGAGGTGCAGTATGGGAAGCGAGGTGGGAGATGACCAGAGAGGTGCGAGAAACACAATCTCCAAGTGAGAGGTATGGAGATAGAAGTTTGAACAGTTTGCACTCATACCTTATATAGAGGTGGAAACCAGGTTGCCCGTTGGAACTCCTCCAATGGGATAGTGCGATACATTGTCTCGCGGATCGATTTCCGTCCGCCGTTGATATCCGATATGGCCACAATCGAACGGTTCTAGATGGTGCAGGAGTGCACTCTTTGACCGATTTCGGAAAAGAGTGTCCTTTACTGGTAGATCCCTATGTAACAATTATGATGCCAGAAAGATAACGGCCGATAACGGTGGTTCAATGGTTTCGCACTCGTGCTTATAAAGCAGTACGTATTTCGCATTCAATGTTGTCCAAGTGGATGATGGCCTAACACCGATGACAAGCGTTTCATGAAATCGTGCAGCTATGACACTCGGCCGAGAATGTGGCAGGCGTAAATGAGTGACAGAGGAAATATTCCAAGCCTTAATCCGCCGAATGTAGACATGGTCAGGAGCAATAATTCCCAGCGGCAAAAACGCCGCAAGAGGATCTAACTTGTACATTTCACTTGTACATTCATTTAGTCACGTGTGGGGTGTGGGAAATATCCCGCGGGGTTATAATTGATGATCTTGTGCAAGGGATCATTAACATCATATTTTCTCGTTCATTCATCTGTTTTTTCATTTCATCTAGTCATTCGTAAAATGGATGGATAGAATGAAATGGATGAATTGGATGACATTTGCATGGATGTTGGATGGAACACGCGCGACCGTTCGATTTCGAAAGGACGCAATGGTTCAGATCCTTTGCGACGGCACCATATAAGGGGTGTGGTCGTTCAGCCCACCCTTTCGCCACTCCATTGTGTACGCGAAAGCGCTGCGGAAGTGGTAAGACCGACTAGTGCTAGAAAAGAGAGAGTTTTGAAGAGGGGAGAGCGTGAAGAGCAGAGACTGTGTTGTGCAGGGTGTCGTGAGAGCTGAGAGAAGAGAGCGTGCAATTCAGTGCAGCATGAGAGTGCAGTGGAGGAAAGGAAGCAGACAGCGGATTCAAGTGCAGACAGGAGACGGGAAGGAAGCAGAGCGTAAGGGAGAGCGGAGCGGAGGGGTGGAAGCTTAAGGGTCAGGCGTTTCAGGTCAGCAACAGGGGCACCGAAATGGCTCACGCATCTAGCAGGTAATGTTCTCGTTTACGCATGTGGTTTGATGTCATTCTCTCTTGCTCGCTTGTCGTTATCTCATTCTCTCTTTGTTCTGTTTGTTGATTTGCTTTTCTTTTTGTTTTGCTGTTGCTTTTGTTGGTCAGCATCGCCCACGTCGCTGTTGGTTTGCTTCTCTTCCTCACTCGATTTCATTCCAGAGGTTATAGAGCACCATTGGATTCTTGCATGTCGCGTTTCGTGAGTGTGTTATCTTGTCTGATGCGGAGCATCTATTTTCCATTCATGTGGTTCCAAAGCTGTTTCAATTAGTTTGAATTGATTAAAGCTGTTTAGGTGTTTCAATGCATTGCTGCTTCTCTGCTGGTGGTTTGTATGGTGGTTGGTATGGGTGGTTTGTGGTCCTGGTTTACTGGTGCTGCTGGATTATTAGGGTTATGGATTAGGGTTATGGCGGGTTAGGATCATGGTTTATAGCGATTTTTTTTCCGAATTTCCGATATTTGATAACGGGTTTTTCTTCGAGGCTAGGCTACTCTAGTAGACTAGTCTCCGTAGACCACTAGACCTCTAGTAGACCTCCATAAACTCCGACAGGACAAACCACACGAACCTCGCCTGCCCAGTGGAGGTTCCTGCGTGTTACTATGCCAAGGCACAACATAAGGATGTATTGAGATAGACTTATGTCGGTTCCTCCCCTGCGTTGATTTTTTGTTCTGTCAGTATAAAAAGAACGGGCGTAGGAGTGCACACGGTGGCCAAAGATGGTTCTAAGACCGTCGTCGACATCTGTAAGAGAAGACAGAATCCGATAAGCATCAACGAATTACTGGTTGTATCGAAAACAAAAACCTTCAAGAAAAGATCTGAGAATCAAATATCAGATGTGGGCTCTGACGTGCGAACCTTCATAAATCCGGGCACTGACGAATCAATGTTCGAGGGAGTTATTCGACGGGAGACAACGGAGGAAAAAGAGGAAGAGAAAGATGAAAGTGATGAGTGTAATCTTCAGTCTGATTCAGATAATGACATTTATGTAGGAGATAGTGAACAGTACCCGGAATCTGTCCTTCCGTCCTCTCCAGGATACACTCCTCACTCTCCTCAGTATGCAGTCCTTGTAAATTCTCCAGAATATGTCCCTGCAGATTCTCCTCAGTACATCCCTGGAGATTCTCCAGAATACATCTCTGGAGATTCTCCGACATATACCCCTAGAGAGTACTCCCCTGAAACCTTGAGGATGATTCGAGAGAGCCTCCGGTAGTTATTGTAGATACAAGAAAATGAAAAGATGAAACTCATCTTACAAAATAATATCGATTTCTTGTAGAAATTATGTATTCGTTGTAGGAACAATTTTGAGACCGCATGATGTATGGAATGGCGAGACGAGCCTTCTCTGAATAAATGTATTATTCTTCTTATAAGTGAAATCGTTTTTTCCTCCTGAATTGAATTCTTTTATATGTCAGCTATGAGCGTGTGAATTGTTGAACCTCCACTGGACAGTGGAGGTTACTGTCCTGGGAATCTTGTATGGTTATCATGATAGGTGTCTGACGACCGAGGTGGTTTATTCTGTGGACAACAACATCACCCCGAGGGATTGTATTGTTGGAATGTGCAAACCTATATGTGGTTCATTGTTTTATCGAAAATCTCCGAATTTCAAGAATGATCACCTGGCAATTTTTGAGCTGAGAGATCACAGAATGGGGCATTGTACCCGTTGGCACACCTCCGGACCATAAGTTCCGGTTCCAATACAAGATTGGTGTAGAGGTCGCCGAGCTCAAATATGCAGATGTGGTCGACGTAGAGCTGGAAATGGATGTGGAATTTCCGATGTTGGTAATGTTCATGATGGAAGATGGTAGATTTCCCAGAACGTTTGGCTTCAAACTTGAGGTACAAATTCTAAGGAAGGCCATGATGAGAGAGTCCATTCGGGCGGGGTTCACATATTGCGACGAGGGTACTCAATTTACAGATGAAGGTTTTTGCATGGCTTGGGGTATTTTCTTGGATGTGCTTTACTTAAAGGGTAAGGAGATTGCTAAGACGCGGGAGGAGGAGGCTGCAAGAGTGAAGCCAAAGAAGGGAAAACGGAAATCCATTGACGCCGGTGGTGATGACAATGAAGCCAGTACATCAGGAGGAAAGAAGAAACAAAAGGAGGAGATGGATCCTGCGTTCATGACACATACCAAGAAACCCAAGGCTGCAGACATATTCGACAAAGACAAGTATGAGAAGATGTTGGAGAGGCTGGAGCAAGACTACAAGGACATGTTTCCTTTTGGGTTTGAGGCGACCCACGACGTCAAAGTTTCCATGATGGAGCTTGCTCCTAGGGATATGGTGTACAGGCCCCTAAATGTGAAGCACAAAGACGAAGTCAAAGCGCGTCTTTACCAGCTCCGGGTGTTCGACTCCAAACATCCAGTTTATTTGATTCCCGCAAACCCCAAGAAGCCTATGGAGGTTTCTAGTTCGAAACCTCGAAACTGGAAGGAGGTGGAAAATTCCAGATTCTTCGTCATCGATGGACAACACACGATCATTGCTGCCAAGGTAAATTTCCCTACAAAATCCAATTTTTGTAACAACATGAACCTCCACTGGACAGCAGTGGAGGTTCATGAACTTTAAACAACATGCTTGTCAGGTCGATATCATTTCTGACCTTATTCAATTCTGTCGCAGGAACTTGTGCAAGACGTGGACGACGACAATCTTAAGAAGTACTACACTGACTGGCCCTCAAAGATTATATGGTCAAAAGATCTGATGAGGCTCGTGAAGCTATCTAAGCTCCTAAACGACCCGAATAAGGTGCAAAAATTTGACACAACATTTGCCGAGAAAGTTGCACATGCCCGAAATTTCTTCGAGCTGAGGGGGAGGCCGAAAAAGTACAACGATCACACAACGAAGTCGGAGACTAGACAATGGAAGGTAAATGATTCATTGTGTTTTCCGTTCCTTTTGCTAGGTAACCAAAATATTTTTAAGCTCGGATTTAATGTGACAAACGGAGACCGCATTACGAAGCAGGAGACACTACAAAAATAGCTTCATAAGGGAGGGTGCTACAATGAATGAGCGGGATGGTTCAGCATTCGGAAATTCGACATGATGGGGTCTTTTGTAATGTGTCTTGTTTGGTAATGAGGTGCTTGTCCAGCTCTTATTTTCCCAATCTATTTATGTTCTCCACCTGTAACAGTTCCGCAAATGTGCCACAAAAATACTTGAAACATCATATGATCATGAAAACGTGATGTTGCGGAGAACGCTTCCAAAACTTTTCATGCTCATTAGGTTTTTCAAGGATTTTCTAGGTACACTCTTGGAACTGTTCTTGGTGGAGAACATGAACAGATTGGACAAATTTGACTTGGAGGAGCACCGCATTCCGAAGCAGGAGACACTACAGAAAGAGCTTCAAATTATAAGGCACAACAAGATGGACAGAGATGAATTGACAATCGAATCATCACTTGGTGTATAGTATAATTGACATGATAGTTGTGACTATTGTTTCATCTCAAAAATTAATATCAAATATCGAATGAAATGTCTAACTTTGGCCCTGATAATTTTTGTAGGAATTTATGCAAGCATGTCAACTCATACTGGAGATGAATAGCATGAAGGAGGCCATGGTTCTGGTTCTCTGTGACGAAGACGTATGGAACCTATGGGAGGAGGTTTTCAAACAGTGGGAACAAAGGAAGCTTATTGATATTTTCGGGATTCAGTGCAAGGGTGAACAGCTACCGCTGAATAAAACCGCTATCGCGAAACTGCAAGGACTTAAATAGCAGGCAGTTGAAAAGGGTGGCGGAGAAAATCCTAAATAGAGACATTTGCATTCGGGGAACGAAATTCAAGGGCGCGGACAAATCCAAAAACACAATGAGCGCGTATATTGACCAAATAAAATTGCGACGGTTTATTATCGACGATGTAATGGAAGTCTTAGGGTGGCCTCGGAGGAGCAAACAGAACCCGGAACCGTATACCAAACAGGAGTGGCGTGATATTAAAAAAAAATACAACTTCAACAAAGGTGAGTTTGAAACATTTCGAGATAGGCTCGGGAACGACTACATTGTTAGTAAACAGAAGATGAATATGGAGACGCAGCCAATGACTGCTGCCTTCAAGAAGTATGTCTTGTTGTGCAAGCAGACCTTCGAGGATAACCAGAATGCCATGGCGATTCTACGCACGAGCTTCAGGTCCCATTACACACAGCTGGGGGGAAACCAAAAATTTGCTGATGCCAGATCACGGTTGGGACTTGCACCAAAGAATCGGTTCGATGACATATCTATGGTGTTTGTCAATACAGTTTGTGATGATGACTCTGTTGTCTTCGAGGCAAATGACTACTCAAATATCCTGGATGCTTTTGTGGCTCGGAAGCTCATGTCCAGTGCTTTTGTGTTTTTCTCGACACAAGAATCATCGGGAAATCTTGTGTCATACATCCGGAATGCCCCTGGATCAAAGTCGTTTATTATCCGACAGGGTTATTACATTCCCGGCGAGTTTGAATCACCTTACAAGAGCTGCACGACTATTTTCTCCCGGACGGTCCTCTGCCTCGACTACGTATTTCCGGCAACAACTAAGGAGATGGTGAATCCGGACGACCACATTCAAACTGTTTTGTTATCGCCGGACCCAAGTAATCCCGTTATCCAAGGACCAGATATAGACCCGACCTCGCAGGAGAAGGAGTGCAGGACTTACCATCATGAGCTGAGGCCGGACACCTACGATTACCTGGTTTTTTTTTTTTGCAGGGACGGAATGTCTTGTGTGAACATTTTCGGAGGACTGGCAATGATATACGTTCTGCTTGTAAGTGGATTCTGCATCTTGGAATTGTTTGTGTTTTCAATTTTCCCCGATTTAACTCTCGTATTATTGACGTTGTCATAATAGCGTGTTTAACCTGTGTCTGATTGTTTCCATTTTGTTAACCTCCACTGGGCAGTGGAGGTTCATGTTATTGGAGTTGTGGGTGTTTTGGGTGTTTGTTATTCTGCAGTTTGGTGTGTTTGGTAGTTGTCTCAAAATAAAGCCTAACCCTTTCAATCTTTCGATGGTTGGTGTTCGTCGGATTTATTTTGATATCATTGTTTGGTTTCATTGCAGGAAAGAAATATTCGTGTGCTCGACATAAACTTTGTAACGAAAAAGAAATTTTGTAGAAGCAAAGGTGGAGGCCTATTTCAGGTCCCTTCAGATTGACAATCAGACTATCGCATGAGACGGAAATGACGGAGACTCACTGTAGGATGACGAAGTGGACGAAGAAGATGATGACGAAGGACACGACAAAGATCAGGACGAGAGGAAATGGAGGAGAAACAAGAAGAGGACGACGAGGAGGAGAAAGACGATGATGAGAACATGGAAATCGTCAACGGAGTCCAGGGGCAGATGCGGCTAATGTGGGAAAGGGAAAGAGAGGGCCGGGAAATTTCACGGTTGGATAATCTAGGTAGTACTCCAAATACCCAAGAACGCGTTGCGCCACAAGATGTACACAATCTGGACAGCTCTTCCTCCAGTTCCGATAACACCACAAATAAGAATCCGGCTTCTCCAGGGGGACAAGAAGCGACATCGAGGGAGTTAGTTGAAACCCTCGGTCAAGGGTTCACACCTGTGGAAGGTGACGAGGCATTGATTATGTCACCGGATCCCGTTAACAATCGTCGTGAGCTGGTGTCCCAGAATGTCACCCAAGAAGTGGTTCTGGATGTAGGTAACAAATGACAATTAGTGAATGTTTATTCGTACACACTTCTGAATACAATATGACAATATTGTAATTATACATACTTGTGAGTGGAATAATCCGAATGTTTTTCCATATGACAATATTGTAATTATATAAAATCCCAATGTTTTTCCCATATCCGTCTTTCAGGACTTCCGAATAAAACATATTTCCACCCGGATACATATTTCCGTTCGCACACCTTTGTGGACAGCCACTAACCGATTTGGATAACTTTTCTTGTAGATCCAAGAATCCAATTCGGAGGAAATGACACACACAAGAAAATGATCAAAAGATACTCAAACGGTGAAGAGACACGTGGATCTGACAGTGAGGGCCAGGTCACCTGAGCCGGTTCCACAAGTAACCTCCACTGTCCAGTCAACGTTGCCATCAAGGGACGCAGGGATTGAGTCGGAGAATCCTCCTACTCGTGGGGAAGGAGAAGAGACAGAGCACCACAATCGCGTAATCCAACAACAGATCCCGATTCGGGTAAAACATTGGCTTTCTTCTTATTACTCTTATTATTGGTCTTTTAGTCTCATCTTCAGTATTGCTCAATTCGGTAATTTTGTCAGATCATTTTGGACCACCATAGTCGTCATCCATGGGATTTTTCATTAATTTCCTGTAGATTCGTGAGACGACGTCTGAGGAGATCAAACACACGAGGACCGACTCCATCGACACTGAGATGGTGAAGAGAAGAGTGGATCGAACAATTACTGTCGCTCTATCTGAGCCGGTCATACAAGTAACCTCCACTGGACAGTCGAGGTTGCCATCTGGCTCCACAGAGAAGGACGAAAACGTTGGACGTAGAGATGGGAAAGAGGAGGAGCAGCCTGCCCAGGGATCTCAGCAGCTAACTCCAAAACGGTAATGATTTCAACTCCATTCTTCCGTTTGTCTACTTTGGGATTTCTCAAATTGAAATTAATAATGAACTCTTCTGTTATTCCACATGACAACATGCATTACCCTCCAGTCGACTATTCCCTTTCTGTCAATCCAAACAATCTGCGTTCCCTTCCTTGGGGACCGAACGGATGCCGGCCAGGATACTACTGGTTCTGGACATCGGTTACCTTTGTGAGGTTTTCCTAAAGGATGGAAAGAAAACACCTCCTGCCACCCAGCCTTGTATCTCCGCAGGGAAAATCAAGTTAGCTACACGAAACGGTCTTGACGAATTCGTTAAGTGGGTCGTCAAAAAGTTTGCCGTTTGTTTTTGGAACGCTGGACCTGAAATGAACGTCGAGACTATCGCCAAGGCCGTGTTCGGGAAGTACTATTCCCAGGTCATAACTTACAGCAGTGAAAATTCCGTCATGCATAGATCGACATTCAACGAAAAATGGCCTAAAGCTCCCAAAAATCCCATCTACTTTAAACGTCTTTACGACATTTTCGCTGAGGAACACCCGACGGCTTACAAATCCAATACTCTCCTCATCGACACTGTAGACAATATGTACAAGTCCTACTTGAACCCGTTAGGACATACCATCTTCCTTCCAAAATATAAGGCGCGCGTGGACCCTGACAGGGATAAATTTCTACTGGAAGAGCTCAAGCCTCACCTTAACATGTTCCGGTTATCGGGGATGGATGTCATGCCATTCAACGACCTACATCATTTTGGCGTTTCGAAGGATTTCTTCGAGGACGACCCAGCGGTCAAATTTCTTAGAGACTTTGATTATAGGTGGCAGAAGTTCCTTAGCAATCTCGAGTTGCGTGCCGCTGCATTGGGACATAAAATATTTTAACTGAGTTTGGTGAACCTCGGCTATCCAGTGGACGTTCTTGTTCACTTGCCTGGTGTCGGTTTTCCAATGCATTGTACTGTTCCCTTTTATTTTATGAATGACTCTCTGGCAGATTGGAGTCTCCTGCGCAAAGGTGCTTGATTATTTTTGAAATGGAGTCTTGTGAAAATCTTGAAGCACTAGAAGAGCTACAATGTCCCCCGGTTTTCAGAATCGGACTACAGAATTCCAGCTCTTGTCGGATTCTGACTTGTCTTTAGATGGGAGAAATATCGCGAAGTGTGGACAGAGTTGCACAAACACTACTCGTCAGGGATTTGGAGCTCTATGATGTACAAGAACTTGCAGCGCATCCTGGATTTTTTGCTTCGTGGTCTACCTCAACCGGCCTTCGTTATGTCTCAAGAGGATTGTATTTCATGCCCTACTTCGGTTCACCCTCAATTCAAATCAGGATTGGACCCTCCCCATTTGTTTTTGAAGCCACTGGTCAAGGTCTGGAAGGGATTTGGTGGGCAATACACCAAGAGTAACACTCTGCTCATTGACGACACCGCCATGAAGTGTATATTGAACCTGCCCGACTCATGTCTTGTTCTCAAACCGTTCCAGACCGTTGAGACTGATGGTTGCTATCTTCTCAAGATTCTTCAGACCTATTTGCTTGGAATGAGGAAACATCCCACTGTTTCAAGCTATCTTAGGAAAAAAATGATAGGGTTGAGTCTTTTTCCCAATGTTTCAAACGATCCCAAGTTTAGTCCACTCTGGGATTTTATTGAGGACAACGGTTTTAAGAGTCTCAGATATGATGCTTCAAAATAAATTATTTTTGATCAATCCCATCTCACTCGAGCTATTGAATATCTTCATGGTTTCTCTTTTTCATTTCCTTGTAATCACACACGTAAAAGATATGGTACTCTCATTTTGACTCATTTTTCAGTTGAATTCTTGACGTACATTCCGGGCAATCCCAAGACTCTGATACAGGCCTTCATACGGGGACATGACTATATCTAGTGATCTCCACTGTTCAGTGGAGGTTCGCTTTCTTGCATTCTCGGATTTATGATTATGTCTCTTTGGCAGGTTCAAGGAGATGCTAACAACGTCATCGGTTCCTCAAGTCCCCTAAAGGAACCCTCCGGATCAGCTGTGAGTCGGAGTATTGAAGGCTTTCCGAGGGTTCACGATGGTGCTCAAATTGAGGATGGATCCTCTGTCAGACCCTTGTCCTCCCGGGAAGTGGGCGACACTCTTCTCCTCTCGGGTCCTCCCGGGGGTAAAGTCCAAGGTGCAGGTGAAGAACACAAATATCCCGAAGACTTTATCGACCTTTCCCAACATTCCTCACCCTCCCTGTTCAGTACGCAGGGTTTGGTCTATCCAACCCGCAGGGCAACCGTCGGGGACTCGACTACAGCTCTGCTGCACCTTCTTCCGTCTCTTCCTCGCATATCTCCCCAGCACGAGGGTTGGACAGCCCAAATCCGCAGCAGTCAGGTGACTTAAACTCATTTCTCGCTCCTTGCTCATTCTCCTAGTTTCACTTAGTTTGGGTCTGATATTCATCTGTCGCTCCAGGTAAGAAAATCTGCAGATTATGACATTCTTGTCAAACGACGTCTGCATTGGAATGCAGTTCCGAGGTAAATTATTCCTTCGTTGCGTTTTCATTCCATCCAGGATGTCGAGTGCTCAAGGGACAATTTTCTGTGCTTGCCTGTTGTTGCCCCTCCACTTCTCCCGTCGTTCAATGGCAAAACATCTCCAACATCGACACAGCGTGACCCTGAACTACTCGCACAATATTCTGCACCAAAGAGGCGAAAAGAGCCCCCGAGCCATTTCCTTCCTCTGCAAGGAATCATTCCAAAGGACAAAAGGCTGACAAGAAAAAAAGAACGGACTCCAAACACTTGAGGACTCCCTCGGATGTTGTGGCGCCTTGTCAATCCAAGCCCGCGGGAATCCACTGTTCTTCTGCAAGACATTCCAATAAGGCTTCAATGGTACATTTCAAAACAATTTCTCCACTTTCGTTTGCAGTTTGTTTTTCTGTCCCAGACTAACTCCGTAATTTCTATACAAGCAAGTATGGAGCCGCATAACTTCTTGAATGCGCCTCCCGACAAGGTGCGTCCACTAACCTCCACTTGACAGCCAACGTTCATCTTTTTGTGATCTCAAACTCTTCGATATATGGTCTACTCTTGGTCATTTACAGTAGTCCATTGTCGGGACACTTATGTCTCAGAAAACGTAGAGGTCACTCTGAAACTAAGAAACACGACATCGTGTTGTTTCTGACGGCGGGAACACTTAAATTGCGCAGGATGGTATCGTCCATCAACCTTCATTTGCCACATCGGGGAAGAGGAAACGGATGTTGTTAATATTGATGTCAACGGTCTCCTTTACTACCGGCCACCTCCAA
Organism: Takakia lepidozioides; assembly: GCA_030704615.1. NCBI lineage: Eukaryota > Viridiplantae > Streptophyta > Takakiopsida > Takakiales > Takakiaceae > Takakia > Takakia lepidozioides. Next base: position 28,540,708 of record CM060734.1, read on the forward strand.
CCGGCGGTGAATTGTTTAAGGAGAGATTTCGTTTCAGGAAAGTTACAGTTCATGTTCCCGAAAGGCCTTTTGTGGTTCCCCGGCCCAGAGTCTTGGAGTTTCTCAACCTTGCGTTCATGTATTTTCACGTGACGATCTGGTCATGTGCTGAAAGACATGTTCTTTGTAGGATGCTCGAGTGCTTAGTTCCTACGAAAATTGCGAAGAAGTTTTGCTTCATCTGGTTAGCTGAGGATTGCAAAGACACTACCGGTTACATCATGCCTGGGATGAAATATCTCGTTAAGGATATTCGTACTGTTCTTGCCAAGTACCCTGGTATACCCTTTGCAACGCAGGGACAAATACTCCTTGTTGATGATGAGCCATCAAAGGGCCTCCGAAACCCACCAAATACTGGATTCTTCCTTATTTCATACAAGCCATCACCAAAGGGATTGGTTGACCAGGATGATATGACAAAAGTTGTGTGGCCCTATATATTGAAAATGGCTGCAGCTTCAACAGTCGTAGATTACATCAGCGAGAACCCTGCCAAGTGTTCTCGTAAGCCTATTAGTCGTGACCATGCCTATTGGGCTTGGTACGGAAGATATGTTGATCCTCGTGTTTGGATCCCACAACAAAAGAAACCTGATTACCTTGGTATGTACTTATCCCACTGTTTGTTGTTTATGGAGAATTTGATCTTGAAAGTGTCTTCCACTTGCACTTTTACTTTATTATTTTTTCTACAAATGTTCCACATTTCAGTTGACATTTGTCAAATGAAAAACTGTTTTGCCCAGTCACATTCAAGGAGCGAATTCAAAAAAAAGAAGAAGAGCTTCGTGATTGGCAAGAATGGCGGGCTTTCCGGCAGGCTTCAAGGGCATCAAGAGATTCAACAAGTAGAGTTCCAAGTAACATTTCGGATGATAATGTTACTACTAGGTTCGAGTTCTCCGAAAGTATTTCCGTTTCATCTGGTGCGGAGACCGTTGCAAGTGGTTGTGGTAACCGGAGGCGTCTTCGAACACATGCCTTGACTGCGAGCTGTTTGGGAGGAGGCTCTGTAATATTAATGGGTTAGTGTAAGCCGTTGTATGGCTTCGAGCCGCTGGATAACATTAAGTCCAACGGATGTACAGTTGACGTTACATTATATCTGACTGCAACGCCAAAGTTGCAATCTCTAATAAAATATGAATGTTTATCATCAATGTATGCGGACACATTCTTTCATATCATCCTCTTCATCACATGCCATGATTGTTCTATGTTTGGTTTTGTATGTCATCTGATATGGCAACCATTTTTTGCAAAAAGTTTTACATATCTGACCTCACATCATGGTGTAATTTATTGCATCATCCCAATTTTTTCGTGAACGTCAATTTGGTAGTGGATGTTCTTCTAAAACCACAATACATACTTATATTGTCTCCAAAAAATGTTTGGAGGATTATATTGTGTATAAAATAACCAAAATAATCATATATATCACTTTATTTCAATAATAAATTTTGTTTATTCATATTTCTCATATTATTTCTGGACCAAACAAAAGTCCAGAATTAGTTAAAATAGTGTTTTTTACACAGTCACCCACGCAATTTCTCTCCAGCTCATTATATGTATGACATACGTATCTGTGTGATCTACTAGCTCCCTGAGTCATACTAAATTTCACATTCATATCTCTCTCCCCAAGTCATGATTTTACATAGCGACCCACGCAATTTCTCTCCAGCTCATAATACGTATGACATATGTATTTGTTTTTACTCACCAGTGCACTACCCACGAAATATATTCCACCCACAACCATCCATCCCACCCAAATTGGGCCCCGCCGCCATTCATTCGCAGGCCTCATCCATACCCTCTATCATCCAAGCTGTCACTTTCATCCCCATCCTTTGCCTAAAGCCCACATCAAATTTAACCATAGGCCACGCTATGTGTTGTCACAATCCCCACACTCCTCTAATCTGCTACATATACATGTCAAATATTCCTACCCATGCACTGTTCCCTTGTCTTCATCAATACCTTGTGGGTAACAAAAACCCTCCTAACCCAAATACTACCACACGACTCCCATCCTCTACTCGTCGTCATCTCCTAAACAGCTACCACCCATCCTCTACTCAACATATTGCACAACCCGCATATCAAGACCTGTATGCCAAAAAAATACCATCAAATATGGCGCATCCCAGACATCTCAACCCCAAATACCCATACAATGGATTGGCTTTATCTCCCAATCAGTATGCCCCAAGTCCTCACTATGCACTACTCATCCCTAGATCACTTTGCCCACATATTACCACCTCTCAAACTGTTGCCCAAACCCCATCAACCCCCTCCCTGAATGAAACCACATCACCCCAACCCACAACGCCTCACGCATGGTGCCCCACCGGGATTGCTCTCATGTTGTTCTCCCGACCCCCGCCACAAACCCCTCAAAATAAACACTTCATCCAACCAACTCCATCCATACATTTATATGAATACATTAATCTAAAGGACCCACCCACCTACCTCTTCCTTCCTTATCTAAAGCCAAGACCCACCTCATACCCGAAGGCCGCCCTCAACCCATACCCTGACTGCCAAGCATGCCCTCTCATTAACCTAAATACCATTAGCCCACCCATTCATACGCCAGCAACCAGCTCCACCTATACCCACTACGATGCCGTAAAAATCACCCTCCACATATTTTCATACACTGCTCACCCCCCAAATACCCCTAGACCACTCAACAGACACCTCCTAACCCACTCTCTACACAGCATATACCACTGTCGGCCACCTGCATCCAAACACTCCCGCCATCACCCACCATCCCACCACAAGACCCACCAACTAGCATGCGCACAGATTATGTTAATACGTTGCAGGGACATCCACCCCAACCCGGGACCCCCTACCATCACCAGTATCATTAACAACCTACCAAAGGACCACAAAGAACGATATAAACTATATTTCCAAAAAGACACAGTCTCTCTAGCCCCTGCATACCAACACCTAAGCGACCATTTCTTCCCCTTTTTTCGTAGCTCTTCCACCAATACACGCCCACCCACACAGCCAATAGCCACTTTTGGACTCCCTGCCTGCCAAAACTCAATGCTAGTCACTGTCACTCATAAACTCCACCTATACCCTCAACAACACATTCTCTTCTCACTAATCATTACCATCTCCCCAATCCCATCAATATGTAATGACTACCTGGCAACCCACCCAGACACACAAATACGCTCACTTCTACAAAAACTACACAACTTACCCACACACCCCCACACTTCCTGCATAACCTTCACAAATCCCTACATTTACTACAAACCAAACCCTACAAAGTCCACCAAATATTAAGTGAACACTTAGCAGACACATCTACAAACATACATGAACTTGACACCATCACTAACAAATTTCCATTCCTATCACAAAACATCCTCACTGCAACCCTCCAAGCCAAAGTAAGCATTCCCGTCTACACTACAAATGCCTTCATGTCAATGAGGACACACTATAAATACAACTATAGAACAGAATGTTAGGAGCATGCTACAATGGACTGACATGAACGAACTACAAAGGAAGGAGGATCAGGGGGTACTCATCCTCGTTAGGCATGGAAGTTTTGTCCACAGTGGGCAGCCCATGTGGAGTGTGCCCTTTCAACTCCATTCCCACCAGATGTTGCATTTCTAGCCTCTTGTGAAGAGCATCTTCCACAGGAAACCACGTCTTGTCGAATTGCGCATTGCAAATAAGCATAAAGACGGTTAGGAAAGGAGGGAAGAACACATATGAGACAACGAAATTGTAGCATCAGAAATGCAGAGGTCTTACCGGACCCGCCCCATTTGGACGGGGATGAACAAACGTTTCATGGAGGTACAGGTCAATGTAATGGGTGTGTCAAGTTATTTTACCACTAGTGTGAAACTAGCTAGGAAATAGCTAGCTTTTACATATTGACATTTGGGATTGGCCCAAGTGTCAATCCAGGGGTCAAGGCAGATTTAGGCCCTGGAGTGGTTATCTTCACGGCAAGCGCGGGAGGCTCATCTTTCTCGAGTTGAGCCTCACCGCGCCTAGCTATGGCGCCGTAGTGTGGATTCCCCATGGCGTGGGGTGCACTTGGCTTGACTTGTATTTGAGTGATGAGGTTATATATGCCTGAGTTTATGCTTCAGCTTTGTGAGCTCGCATGAGCTTGTGCTTGTATTCTTCCTCTTTATCACTCGAGAAAGATGAGCTCGTATCTATGAGTGCTAGATACGAGTTAGTTGTAGCACTTGTGGTTTTTGCTTGAGAATGAGAGAAACCAAGTTGTTATGCAAGGAGCACCGTGGAGCTCTTGGTTGTTAGAAGCGGAGGCGATGTGGGTTACGAGGTGGTAAACCTTGGCATTCGATCTTCAGCTTCAGAGATGAAAGCACCATACTGTAGGTAATTCCAGAGCACCTTGATGGTTTCAGATTGTGTACATGCATGAGCAAGCACGATTGGGAAGAGGACCAGTCAAGAGCAGGTTATAGTGGCTTTGGTGGCAAAGCTGAGAACTGGACTTGGGAATGCGAGCTGTCATTGTGTGAAGGATTGCAAGACCAAGCGAAAGGGCTGATTTGGCTTGGGGCAAATCAGTGCACTTTGTGGAGTATGGTGAGATTGGGTTTCAATCTCGAGCTTCAGCATTGAGAGGGCTCTTGTCATGGCGAGAGCAGGGCTGGAACAAGAGCTAAGAGGTGCGGCAAGGCCATGGAATGTGCACCTAGGGTTACAGAGCTTGGAAGAAGAGCTCTTGCACCACAAGAAAAGTGTCTTGTGGCTGGAAATGTAAGCCTTAGGGTTTCAGGAGCTTGGCAAAGGCTATGGAGTGCTTAGTCTTGTCTTAGAGAGCATCACTCATTGAAGCTTCCATCTTCAAGCTTGGAGGGCAAGCAAGGAAGAGGGAAGGGCTGACTTCCCTTATGTGAGGGCAATGCATGTGTGGAGCATGCTATCAGCCTGGTGAAGGCTTGCACTTTCAGGTGTGGGAGTGCAAGAAAGGAAGGAAGGGGCTGGTTTCCCTGTAGGGCATGTGGAGCATGCTTTCAGCATGCTGAAGCTTGTATTTTCAGGTTTGTGGGTGCAAGAAATGAAGCAAAGGAGCTGATTCTTTTATGGTGAGAGTGGGGCATGTGTGGAGCATGCCTTCAGCCCATTGAGGCTCTTGTTTTCAAGCTTTAGAGAGCTAGAACGGAAGGTCTAGGGCTGGTTTCCACTTGGAGTGAAAGAAAAGCACTTGTAGGGCATATGTGAGTTGGGGTTTCAACTTCAAGCTTGAAGGGAGCGCAACTCTTGAAGCAGCAGGTGTAGGGGGCTGGAAGAGGCTCTAAGACAGATGCTATGGCCAAGGAGAGTGCTTGAATGAGTGCTCACAAGGGCTGGGAACCAGCAGGACTTGGTTGTTTGCCATTGAGTTTAGTGGCGTGTTTGGGTAGGCTAAGTGAGAAAGAAGGCTTGGTTTGTGGCAACCACCTCATGGCTTAGGGCTACTATGGTGGTGTGTGGGAGCCGAAAGAGCAAGGATACCTTGCTGATTTCCTCACAGCCACCATAGCTCGGTGGAAAGAAGCCTAGAGTCCAAGAGACACAAACCCTAGCTTGGCGTGGCTAAACCCCTTGGAGAAATGGCTAAACTGCCAGAGCGGCCATGTGTGGGGCTGTGGCAAGTTGTGACGGGCTGTGACGGGCTGTGTCAGGCTGTGGCGAGCTGTGACGGGCTGTGATGGGCTGTGGCAAGCTGTGACAGGCTGTGATGGGCTATGACAGGCTGTGCCCTGTGCCCTGTGGGGCTGTGACGGGCTGTGTCAGGCTGTGACAGGCTGTGCCCAGTGGCCTTTTGGGGCTGTGACGGGCTGTGCGGGGCTGTGACAGGCTGTGCCCTGAGGCCTGTGGGGCTGTGACGGGCTGTGACAGGCTGTGCCCATGGCCTTTGGGGCTGTGATGGGCTGTGAGGGGCTGTGACAGGCCGTGCTTGAGGCCTTTGAGGCTGTGATGGGCTGTGATGGGCTGTGACAGGCTGTGCCCTGTGCCCTGTGGGGCTGTGGCAAGCTGTGGCAAGCTGTGACAGGCCGTGCCTGAGGCCTTTGGGGCTGTGACGGGCTGTGAGGGGCTGTGACAGGCCGCGCCTGAGGCCTTTGGGGCTGTGACGGGCTGTGAGGGGCTGTGACAGGCTGTGCCTGAGGCCTTTGAGGCTGTGACGAGCTGTGAGGGGCTGTGACAGGCTGTGCCCAGTGGCCTGTGGGACTGTGACGGCTGTGACCAGTGAGCTGTGTGGGCCTGTGCTGGTCTGTGGTGGCCCGTGTTGACTTGTGGATGGCCTGTGCTGACTTGTGGAGGCACTGGTGGACTAAGGACTGACATGTGGTCTGGAAGGCCGAATTTTGAAGCTCGTGGAGGGCGGTTTGAGGAGTATCTTCATGATATTCCCATGGTCATGCAAGTTCAGGTGTAGGCTATGTTAGGAACTTAGTATTCCAAACCATAAGCCGCAACAGGTTCTCTACCCGGTTACCTTGTGGAGAGGGGGTTAGGGACATGTTCATGACCGGTTGAGTGTCAACACGGAGGTGCCACTAGTTGCTGGGGACAGTGCCGGTTCGAGCACTAGCGATACTAGTGGGTACACGAGACGAGGTGTGCGGTTTAGGCCACCTTCACCTCCTGTGTCTTCCACGGAAGGTTCTGATTCGGATTGTGAATCAGGAGGGCTCATACAGGCGGTGCAAGTTGTTTCTTTGCCATTATTGTGGGACACAATGGAGGAGATGTATGGAGCTACCAAGGGGCCACGAAGGTACTCTGGGGCGGTGGGCACCATTGAGTTGGATGATTTTATCCAAGAGTTTGATAGTTGGTGTGATTTGCAGCAAATGCGCAATCCACAACTATTTACGCCGTTCATGGCATGGAAAGGGCTGTTTCAGCACCTTGAGGGGCCGCCTATGGATGATTACCATGAGTTCAGGCGGGGGCATGAGGTTGAGATCGAGGAGTGGAGGATGTACTGGTCACCCGACTATGTCTCCATCACTAGGGGCACTAGAGCCACGAGGGCAGTGGCTACACCTGCCGCTGCACCGGCAGCTTCAGCAAGCAGCAGTGGGACTGGTGGTACAGTAGCTACGACGTCCACCCAAGCCACTACCGCACCAGCACTAGCACCCGTGCCTGCCTTCAACCCTGTTGTGGAGTTCTTCGAAGAGTTGAGAGGGAACTACCAAGGGGTGAGGACAGAGAAGTTGCGGAGCTTGCAAGAGTTCCAACGGAAGCCGACCGAGAGCTTGAGGGAGGCTTTCACTCGCATGAGGCGCTTGATAAATGTAACCCAAGGGTTACGGAAGCTCAGGCAGTCCAATTCTGGTATGGGATATTGGACAAGGAGCTGAGGAGAAGGGTGCGGGATGCAACTCTCCTACAAGCGGCCCAACCCACCTTAGCAAATGTGTTTTTGCTGGCAGAGCGGATAGAGCTCAACATGGTGGAGGAACGAGTGGTCATGGTGGGATTTGCTAAGGAGACACCACGGGTAGTGGTGCTCCTAGCCAACCACTACCTCAACGTGCTCAAGGCAACAAGGGGGCTCAGGTGAAGCTCAGGGAAGGGCAGAGAGGACCTCAAATGCAGGGGTCTCTCCCTTCATTTGCTGGCCAACAACGGGCGGATGTGGTGTGCTGGACATGTGGAGGACCCCATGTCAAGAAGGATTGCCCAGAGGGAGGCAAAGGGTCGGCACATGCACAGCCTGCATAGTTGCAGTGTGGGCATTGTGGCAAGCACGGGCATGTAGAGGCCCAGTGTTATAGTTTGCATCCTGAGTTGCGCCCAGGCCAGTTCCAAGGGAACAATGGTGGCCGGGGGCGAGGTGGAGCAGCCCAGAGAGGACGAGGTGGCCAGCCACGAGGTGCAGGCCAAGGGCAAGCTCAACGTGGCAAAGGACGCGGAGGTCAGGGTGTTGACCAAGGCATGGCCAACCGGCTTCAGCAGCTAGAGCAGAGGCTCGCTGCCATGGCTACAGCTCAGGTGGTACCGGCTCTAAGGCCGGATGGTCCACCTCCTGCTCCTGAGGGAGGAGATATGGGAGGTATGGGATTCATGTGTGGAGCAGCACTACCACTAGTGCAGGTGGAGTCTGCTGCAGCCGTGACTCGAGGAGCAGCACGAGTTCCTGAGCCACGAGGTGCAGAGGTGGAGTTGGATCCACAGCGTGGGGAGGCAAGCCGTCAGGCTAGGCTTCCTCAGTCATTCACATTGGCGGAGACAGTGTCGACGACACCCATGGCACCTAGTTCTCGCCCGACTATTACCGAGGCGGAGGTTACTATGCCATTGGGGAGAGCTACACGGGCAGCACCACTACCTAGTGTTGCCAAGGCTACGGCAGCTAGTGTGCTGTTAGGAGCGGCCACATCTGTGTGCCAGGCTCCATTGTTCTTGGCTACCATGATTGCGACGCCGGGGATAAGACCAGCTGAGGTGTTCAGGCTGGCAGCTACACTCTGTGAGAGTGGGGAGGTTACTTCATCTTCTGCGGAGATAGTGGGAGGTGTAGTGCCGGAGGGATCCTCGGATTTGAGGGTCAAGACTGCCACGGCGGCGCCATGGCAAGCTGCAGCTGCCAGGTTGATGGAGCTGCCAGCTAGGCCAGCCATTGAGCGCGCCATGGTGACACCTGGAGTTGTCATGTTAGACAACCAGGATGGCATTTTCTGTTTGAGTGGACCGACAGGCAAGAGGTACCGGCCACTGCGAGTCTTGTTGGACTCGGGAGTTCAGCCACTGATGCTGGGCAGAGCTGCTATTGCAGGCTTGGGCCTCACGGAGGCGGATATGGAGCCTTGTCCTTTCCAGATATAGACGTCTCTGGGAGGATCGGAGCAGGCTCGGGGCATGACACGGCATGAGTTGGCTATCAGACTACGGCCGGATCACCCTACACATGGCTCAGTGATGCGAGCCAAGGCCATTGTGACAGACGCAGTCTCATACGATGTCCTGGTTGGTGGGGCAGTGTTGTACCCCATGGGCTTCACCCTGGATTTTTGGGAGGAGTCAGCTTCCTATAGGCCTGCATGGCAGTCAGGGGAGGGCCGGCGTGTGCAGCTCCCTGTGACGTTCATAGGAGGAGTTGCGGTTGCCCAGCGAGGCAAGATGCCGACACTAGCAGCATTCACAGCGGCAGTGAGTTGGCCTAGAGAGTTGCTTGAGGGCAATGCTCATTCAGAGGATGTACCACCTCCGGGAGAGCAGGATGACATGTATGGTATGGCGGAGTTGCCTACCATGGTTGCTCATACTCCATTGTGGGGCACGAGCAAGGATTTGCAGCGGGATGCTGATCGACGGGTGCAACAAGCCTGGGTGGAGGCTTTTGTACCGTCAAGAGAGGAGGAGAGTGTGGGGATTGCACCAGGACCACCTCAATTGTCTCCATTGGACACCACACCTATTGTGTGGCAGTCTCCGGATGAAGGCATTTGTCTTCTGGACTTGTTTGGCGGGATCAGCACCGGATTGGCTGCTTTGTTACAGGCAGGTGTACGAGTTCGGCGTTACCTGTATGTGGAGAGGGATGAGACTGCACGACGCGTTTCACTTCGCCATGTTGCTCAGTTGGTGCAGCGGTACCCTGAGTTGTTGTCGGTGTCTGCAATTCGTGGATATCAGCAGGCCTTGCCAGCAGACATTTCGTTGCTGGGGGCGCAGGATTTGGAGCGGGTTGGCTCCATTGATCTGGTAGTGGCAGGTTGGCCCTACTAAGGGCATTCATCAGCCGGGCATGGCAATGGATTGCGAGACTCGAGGTCGGGTCTGTTTTGGGAGATGGTGCGGGTTTTGCGCCACTTGCAGCTTCATCAAGCTGTATCTCCAGCATACATCTTGGAGAATGTGCCACTGATGGGCGATTCTCGGGCCAGGGTGATGGCCAGTGTGCATCAAGTCCGGTCGTGGCTTGGGTCAGCAGTGTTGCTAGATGCAGCTACAGTGGGGTCACGGGCTCATCGTCCACGGCTATGGTGGACTAACATGATGCCACCCGCACTGCTCAAGCGTGCATTTGATGGGGTGCAGCGGCCAGCACATCTCACAGTGGATAACATTCTGGACACAGGGAGGCAGTCTCAATGTGTGAGACACGATGACCGTTCGCCTTTGGCAGTGGTCAACAAGGTGGGTCAACCACGAGCAGCATTACCTACACTGCTCAGCTTCCCAGGATCGCATGCTTTCCGGGATAGTGGCCCTGGCCTCCTGTGGGATGCTCAGTTGCAGCAGTTAGTGGAGCCTAATGCTGACGAGCGTGAGCGGGCAATGGGTTTTACCACTGGTACCACGGCGGTGTCGTCTCTTTCTGAGGCATCACGTCGTCAAGTGTTGGGGCAAGCAATGGATCTCAATTGCTTGACCTGGATTATCAGCTTGGCTCTAGCTGAGCAATGCAGAGTGCGGAATACACTTCCCTCAATGGTCTCTCTGCCTACCGAGACGGTACAGGCAGTGAGTGGGGGCGAGCATATGAGGACCACGGGGTGCATGCATCCATGGCACACGTGGGAGGTGCTCGAGGTTCAGAGGGAGTTGGCAGCCAAGGCGGCTGTGATGGATGAGGTTGGGATTCTTCTCGAGTTGAGGAGGTCCTCAAGGATGAGATGATGGGGCAGGATGATGCCTTGTCATTGACTGAGCAGGTAGGGAGTACTGCTCAAGAGGTTGCAGCATAGCAACCACGGGACGCGTCCTCTACCTCTAAGCCCACTGGACTTAAGGTTGTAGTTACGGAGGACAATTGGGAGCCTGACATTGGACCCATTGTCACCGGAGGAGAGAGACGACGTATACGGCGGTTCCTGAGGGCTTACAGGAATTGCTTTGCCTTCAGTTTGAAGGACTTGGGAGCACTGAAGGGTCAAGAGATCCGTATTGAGTTGGCCACTGACACGCCAATCTTTCGGAGACCCTATAGATACAGTGACATGGAGAGGTCTTTGATTCAGATGAGGACTCAAGATCTCTGGGAGGCAGGTTTGGTGGAGCTCTCTGGTGGAGAGTATGCTTCAGCCACACTGATGATGCCAGCCAAGAAGGATGTCTATGGCAATTGGACGGAGAGACGTATGTGCGGTGATTACCGGCCTGTAAATCGTCAGACCAAGTCCGATAAGTATGCCATGCCAACACCAGAGGAGATCTTTGATGCCATCGGGCATGCTAAGGCCTTTAGCACTTTGGATTTACGATCCGGATATCACCATTGCCAATCAAGGAGGCGGACAAGCAGAAGACGGCATTCTGGGGGATCAATGAGCACGGCAAGGATTGCCTATATCAGTGGCGGTTCTTACCATTTGGGCTTAAGAATGCTCCTGCAGAGTTTCAGAGAGTCATGGATAGGATTCTAGCAGGGGTGGACTTTGCTCGGTGCTACATAGATGACATCATCATCTTTAGTGTTACGATGGAGGAGCATGAGAGACACCTTCAGGTGGTATTGGAGCGCTTGAGAGCGCACGGATTGAAGTTGCATCCGGGGAAGTGCAAGTTTTTCCACAACCAGATTGAGTATCTGGGTCACATGATATATCCTGGAGGATTGGGGGTACAGCAGACTAAGGTAGAGGCCATTGCACAAATTCCACGCCCCACGGATGTGAGCCGAGTTCGAGCTTTCATGGGGTTGGCAAACTATTATAGACGGTTTGTCAAGGGATTTAGTACCATTGCAAAGGCTCTAACCAAGCTGACCAAGGTGGACCAGGAGTGGCAGTGGGAAGATGAGCAGGAACGAGCTTTTCAAGAGCTCAAGGCGAGGTTGACCTCGGCGCCTATCTTGAGACGACCTATCAGGGGGCGTCCCTTTCAGCTGCATACGGATTGGAGCATGCTGGGGCTTGGAGCGGTGCTCACACAGGTGGATGATGAGGGAAGAGAGTTCGTAGTGGCTTACGCTAGCCGCTCAAACAACGCTGCAGAGGCTAAGTACAGCTCATATGAGGGAGAGTGCTTAGCTGCAGTGTGGGCCGTGGCACACTTCAGGTGCTATCTATACGGCAATCTTTTCACCCTTGTCACGGATCACCACCACTCAAGTGGTTGATGGAGTCAGACAAGCTTACGGGGAAGCTTGCACGGTGGGCACTTATACTCCAGGAGTATGACTTTCAGGTTGTGCATCGACCGGGTTTGGTCAATCGGGATGCGGATGGATTGAGTCGCAATCCATGCATGAGCCAGCAGGATGACACTGGAGCTCGGTGGCATGGTGAGACAAACGAGGAGATGGTGCCGGGATGGCACGCATCTGCATTTTTGTGTATCTTGGCATCGGGAGGTCAGATTGGACCTACAACAGGGATGACTGTAGACGGAGTGTCTGAGGACCCTGAGGCTAGTGATGAGCTAGGTGGTGCCAGAGATATACATGAGGATTCGGCTGTGTTGGACTACCTCCGCACGGGAGACACGGCAGCCATTATGACTGCCAGGGAGAGGGATCGGATCCTGCAACGAGCCAAGAGGTTCAAGTGGGAGGGGATACACCTACTTCGAGTGTGGGAGGATGGTCGGGTGAGGATTGTGCCTCACCCCACACAGCGTGCACGGTTAGTGCGGCATGCCCATGAGGAGTTGGGCATTTTGGAGTGCGACGCACTCACAGTTTACTGCAGGGCAGTATTGGTGGCGTGGTATGCATACAGAGGTGCAACAGTTTGTGGCTAGGTGCATGGTGTGTGACAGGGTGCGTGCTTCATTCAACGCCCCTACACCACAGTTGCATCCTTTACCAATCATGGGATTGGGCTACAGGTGGAGTCTTGACTTCGCAGGACCGTTGCCACTGACTATGCGCCACCACAGATATGTGTTGGTGATGGTGGAGCACTTCTCCAAGTGGATTGAGTTGGTTCCATTGCCTGACAAGGCTAGTGAGGGGGCTGCGTATGCATTCTTGGATCGTGTGCTTAGCCGATTTGGTGCTCCAGCTGAGGTACTCACGGACCAGGGAGAGAGTTCTTGGGGGAGTTTCAGGCTTTGTGTGATAAAGCCTTGATAGACCACCGCACCACTTCTCGGGATCATCCTGAGGCCGATGGCTTAGCAGAGAGAGTTGTTCAGACGGTGAATAGGGGTTTGCGCAAGTATGGCTTGCAGAAGGGACACCTAGGAGATTGGGATCTTCAGGTTCCTTGGTTAGCCATGGGCTACAGGTTCAGCAAACAAGCATCACTTGCCTCCTTCTCACCATATTTCCTTCTCTTTGGCCGAGAGCCGGATTTGCCTGCAGCCATTCGTAGGGACACTGCTCAAGTCCTTAACCTTGACGATCCGGACATGTGGGTACGTGCATGTGATCAGCGTGCAGAGTTGTTCAAGAAAGTCATGCCCATGGCTTTTGAGAACCTTGCCATTGCACAGCACCGTGATACGTTGAGGTATGCCACTATACGTGGTGGAGGATATCGTCCTGGGGTTCGGAGGTTTAGCCCTGGTGACTATGTTTATTTGCAGCAGACTGCTCCTACGACTCTGGATGTTACTGCAGGGCGTGTTATTCTGAGGGTTCGAGAGGTGTTGCCCTCAGGGGTCCTGATCTTAGAGGGTCGGGATGGCATGACTTGGAAAGACCATGTGCGTAATTGTGCGCCATGTCACCTTCCCAATGTCGATGGCAGAGTTGACCCAAACTTGGCAGTGGTACCTGCAGGTTTGAGGTGCATGCTCTGTGGGTCTGCCAAAGGGGCAGCCACCATGCTGGTGTGTGATCGGTGCTCAAGGGGTTGGCATATGGGATGCTTGACACCACCCCTTGAGAAGGTTCCTGACGGAGATTGGTTGTGTCCACACTGCTTGGGATAGTGGCAGTAGACATGACTGGAGGCAGCTAACAAGACATGGGAGGCCAAGCTCATAGGAGTCAATACATGAGATCCCAAGCTCAAGTTCACAGGTTGCAAGACGGCGACTAACGATGGGGCAACTCTTGCACCCGGCCTCTTGATCTATCGAGTTTGAGTGTAGTAGGGATAGTGGTGGAGGACTTAGTGAGGCTATGGTCACTATCACATCTTGTGGCTACCTGGACTTAGAGGGACCTAAGCACCAGCTAGGGGGGCGATTGTGTGGACTAGTGACTGCCATAGTGGGCAGCGTAGTGGCAGCCTAGTGACTGACTAGTTGTAGCCTAGTGGTTGGACTAGTGGTTGGACTAGTGGTAGACTAGTGGTATACTAGTGTGTGGTGTGCACATGTGTTGTGTGGTTTTGGACAGCGATGTAGTTGTGTAGCGATATGTATGCGCACGACAGCTGTCAAGTTATTTTACCACTAGTGTGAAACTAGCTAGGAAATAGCTAGCTTTTACATATTGACATTTGGGATTGGCCCAAGTGTCAATCCAGGGGTCAAGGCAGATTTAGGCCCTGGAGTGGTTATCTTCACGGCAAGCGCGGGAGGCTCATCTTTCTCGAGTTGAGCCTCACCGCGCCTAGCTATGGCGCCGTAGTGTGGATTCCCCATGGCGTGGGGTGCACTTGGCTTGACTTGTATTTGAGTGATGAGGTTATATATGCCTGAGTTTATGCTTCAGCTTTGTGAGCTCGCATGAGCTTGTGCTTGTATTCTTCCTCTTTATCATTGTGTGGACTAGTGACTGCCATAGTGGGCAGCGTAGTGGCAGCCTAGTGACTGACTAGTTGTAGCCTAGTGGTTGGACTAGTGGTTGGACTAGTGGTATACTAGTGTGTGGTGTGCACATGTGTTGTGTGGTTTTGGACAGCGATGTAGTTGTGTAGCGATATGTATGCGCACGACAGGTGCAAAAGTAACCACATTCCCAATTCGAAGGCTGTTGGGGCACAAGAGGCCGCAACCACCGGGTTGAGGAACATGCCCAATTCCATTCTGGTGATATAGGGAACAGGCCGCGTAGCACGGCCCACAATTTAGCCACATATTGGTGGAGGCGACGATCCTTATGGGACTTCTGGATAGAGTTCAGGTGCAGGTACCTGTGAGCCTCTAGAATAAGCACGCTCCAGTGGGAACTACAAAAGAACTTGCGTGAGCATGTAAAAAACATGTAAGTTCAGACATACACACGGTAATGGAAGGGGTAAGGACTTCACATGCAATACACGAAACATGCAATAAGGATGAAGAACACTTACTCATAAAAGACGGGCACAATAAGAGCATGAATGCCAGAAACCATCAAATTCTGAAAACGTGTCTCCTTCCATGTTTTTTTGGACTCACATGTACTACCATACTTCTTACAATGCTCTCAAAGTCCCAGCCAAGTAAAGGAATGCAAAGCTACATATTTACACGTTACATGGTGGGGAAGAAATAAGCCCTTCCAGATAATCAAAAATCTATCATTCTACCACTAGTCCAACCCCTTGGATCTTGAAGATTATCCATGTCTTCCAGGCGCAAAGGCACCTACTTAGCTGACACATTTGTGAAGAACCACACATCAATGTTTCTGTTGTTGTGTTGTCCATGCTGCCTCCTGCCAAACAAATACGGAATCCCCCGAACAGCATGAATGTTACATGGTTTTGCCTTATATTGAATTGGGTGGTCACAACAAATTTTAGTTGGACCAGACCTTTCATTCAGGCCCGTTAGTATGGAAAACACAGGCACTGTACATGATCCACCACCATGCACACCCCTAAACCACACCATTACATATAAATGGTATGCCAATATATGCATTTCAGCCTTGTCTAGTGTTTGGTAATAGAAACAAGAAGAAGGTTATTAGTATGAACTTGTTCATTTTTAGGTTTTGGCTGCCTCCCCTATACAATAACATGATCCGAACTGTACCATGTAAACGGAAGAAAAGAGGGGTTGATTGTGATGTTGAACTCACAGTACGTCCTTCGTGGCCTTATGCAAGCTGCGAACATAGAGCATGGACAACAGGATTAATTTGATGCAGTGAATGGATGTCCTTCACAAAATTAAGTCTCCACACAGCAAACAACAAAATCAGGTGATGTGAATATTGAGTAAGGAAGCACTTGCTACATGGTGGTTTTGGATCTCCTCCCTGACTCTTCTGAACCTTGATTCTTTGTGCATCCTCCAATGCCAATTGAGCCTCTTTGGCTGATGCTGGTGGAGATGAGGCGGATGCGAGCAATGCAAGATTCTTGAAGGGGTATGGTTCCATCCTTAAAGTTTGAAGAGTGTGTATCATTCCCACAGGGTTGGCAGGGGGGGAAGGGAGTTTGCCTGTTTTATATCCGAACTGAAGGGGGGGGGGGGTTTGCCAACTTGATCCCACCTCTGTAAGCGCTGCTTCCATGGCCGGCTTGCAATCTTCAACGACCATTATGGAGTTGAGGGGGGTAGGAGTCAGGGGCTCATTAGCTGTCGCGGGCACAGTTTCTTGGGCAAAAGTTGGAGGATCAGGTGGAACAACCTGTGAACTGTTTAACGCCATCTCCATTTGTGTCATAGCCCCTGGTAAGTCCATATGAGGGAGATCATTGTCGTACCCACTTTGGTTGTTGCAAGGCAGGGATGTTGAGTTCGGGCCTTCATCATACCGCAAGACCGCTGTAAATGCATCAGGGGCAGCTGTAGCAGTTCCCAGATTGACTTCTTCACGCACCACATGCACTTCCGCAGATGGCTCAGTTTGGGGATGCAGGTGTTCAAGCACAGTGACTGGAGTGGGGTTTGAATTGTCACAAGTCAGTAGGTGCTCTTCAACCAACACCATAACTCGTGCATCAAGAGAAGCATGGTCTTCTGTCCCATGTGGATGACCCTGGACAGTGCGCTCCACTTGTTGCCACATATAGACATTCCCATCTTCATGTGCAGGTTGTACTACGCCAAATGACAGTTTGTCCACTTCGCACACATTGGTCCACAATGCCGCAAGTTGTTCCGGGCCAGGGCTGTGGCTTCATGTATGGCAGCATTCATGAATGTATATTGATCACCTGCTCGACATTGCAATGGTGTGAATGAAAAATGGACTGACATAAAGACTACGAGAAAGTGCAGAATGAGTTGGGAAAGATGAACGGAGCGTACCAGGGGAAATGCGCATCCAACCAATCCAAAAATCCTCCCGCTGCCTGAGACAGGTCTGAAATTGATCGAGGGCCGCTTCTCTAGTATCACAACTGGTGGCCCTACACCACAACGTCTGAAAGTGCTGGGGAAGTGCAATTGCCATGTCCCCGATTGTTCTAATTCTGATGATAGACAGATTTGCGTGTATTTTGTCCAATACACACTTCCGTTGGGCTTTGCTGTTTCCAGTGAGAGCATCAACGACTTTGTCCAACTTGAACTTGGCATTAATGGGGTCGAGCATATTGCCAAACATGAGAGACCCTACACTGAGCAGCGTAGCAGCAGATGTTTGGACAAGCCAGTGGCCAGGTTCAAACTGAGATAGTGATTGAAGCATGTGTGGTAGAGGACTATGGAAAATGGTGGAAATAGGCAAGTTCGGTCCACCTGGGTCATCCACATGATGCGGATCAATCTGAGGATCATAGGGGATGTGGCTGGCGAGTTCGTGTTTGCTCCTTGCCCAACCAGCGCAAGGGCGTCGATGATATGTTTGCATTCTTCCTGTGAATGATTCCAGCAGTCCAGGCGTTCAGTGCTCAACACAACCCATATCGGAGACCAACCCCATTTATTATTTTCTTTCTCACGGAACCTCCGTTGATCCCATTCCTCCAATTTTCTTTTCATAAACGTCTTCTTCAATCCCAACAATTATGTCTATGCAGCAGAGAACTTCTGGTTGTAGACTTGCATGTGTTGGCGAAATGCATGGTATCTGAGCAAATTTGAAACTTCACCATGATGCGCAGAGGTGTTCATCTGTTTCCCAGCCAATGCGTCTGTGGTCTTCTTCACTATTGTTTTTTCGTCTTCAGGTGCATCTGCCTGCAACCATTGAATTTGCATGCTGAAGCCCTAAAATACTCATGAAATACACGACAAGTAGCAAAAAAAATGTGAAATATGATATACACGATGAGGGAAAGGTAGGGTGGGTTAGGTACCTGACGCTCCATATACCAACGACCATATGCTGATGCAAAGAACTCCCTAAATTTGTTGTTTCCAGTTGTGAGGAGCGCGACAAAACATTATGTGAATGTGGGGTCCTCCAACATAGGAAAACCATCGGGGAACAAATTGAAATCTCTTAAGAACCAGAATCCACATGGTGCCACAGTCTTCGGCCGTGGAGGGACATGGAGACTCAATTGCAGATGCGATGCCTGTTCTTTGAAGAGCGCAATGGCTTCTGTTCTATTCTGAGGGTCTGGAGGAGTGTGTGCAGGCCGGCTGGTCGCAAGGGGAATAGGTACTTTGTCTACCACGCCACGAGGGTTGGAAGGTGCGGGCTCCTGGGAGGCGGGCTTCTTCACTTTCTTTCTGACGGCCAACGGCGCCAATCGCCTGCGTTTAGTGGGTGTTCCTTCTTTCTCATGCATGTCGTCCTCCTTCGGGCCCTCCTTGGTGACATTGCCTGTGGCCATGGCGTGACTATATTTCCGGTTAGGCATGAAGCCTTTGTCAATGAGAACCTATTCCATTACAGCTCGCTGGCCAACTTAAAAAACAGGATACATCTTCAGTTTCCTGTTTACTTCAGGACAATCATTAATCCTGTGAACATTCAATTTTTTCTTATCTTTGTAGATAATGTGGCAGTAGATACATTTGAATGGTTTTCTGTGCTGATCACCAGGTTCTTCAATGCGGGCCTTGGAGTGCGCCTCGCAAATGAGGTTGGCCCACTCGTCACTATCATAATCCTCATGGTATTGGCGCCTATTCTCTGTCATTGTGCTTCGTTTCACCATAGTGAGGTCTGCAAAATGCAAAGCAAACGGATCACGGTCATTACACACACCTGTTACAGCCAATACGTCCTCGCAAAGCCAAATACATAGAGTTTGAATGCCATGAACCCTAGGTAATTGTCTGCTTGATGCTCCTGCTACTGGCCGTCTGCTGATCGTTGCTCGTATGATCAAAACACAAACATGTGAATCTGTCACAAGTGTGTTCTCAGATTTTTTGGCACATTCTCTCCATCGACGAGGTTCGAAGTGGCGCCACCCACGATCATTCTCCTCCACAAGAGCATGCAAGACAATGCCATTACACGGATGAAAGAGATCATGGAGAGTAGTGGTGGCCATTGTGACGCTGCGAGGGCACGACGGAAGTGGAGGACGCCAAGCTATTGGACAGAGACCGCTTCAAACATTTCGCACGTGAGTGCCATCCTTGCAATTAAAAAATGAATCTAGTCATATCTCATACTTATGTCATGTGCATGTATGCATGTTGGGCATGGGTGGGCACGAGGCATGTGGCGTCATGCATGTGGACGGCATGGGGGATCACATGCATGACGGTGTGGCGATCATGTAATTCGGGTATTCATGTATTGAACCGCGGTCGGCGAAGCGACCACGGAGGGTGGGTCGCCCAGGGAGGCCCGGGTGGGCCGTTGTTGGGGCCCGCTGACAGGGCTGTCAGGGCATTCAACTCCCCGGGCACTTCTATTACTTGGCGAAACTGGGCAATTTACTGCAGCTGGGTACCCAAAATTGTTAAAAACTCCAAAAAGGGCTTGGGAAATTAAGGGTTAAGGGTTATTTGATTTTTCCTATGAGCCAAACAGAATTTTTCTAAACCTGCGATAGGGTCGCATCTGCATTAGGTTTTCCTTGTTTTGTTGTTTACTTCAGTTGATAATTGGCCAAACCCTCAGATATACCAATGATGCATGGATATTTGATTTTTATGATATCAGTCGGTTATGGATGTCTAACTTTAACTTTGTGTTGAGATCCTTCGGTTCCGAGGTTTTGGAACTTTCTCATTTCTAATATCCTACCAGTTGGCAACAGATATAAATTTTAAGCCTATACCATTATGAACAAATGGAGTTTATGTTTGGAATGCCTCGGATGGTTTGGTATCCGGTTATCCAAGTTTATGTGAAGGAAATAATCTTTTTTAATTTAATTTAATTTAACAGAACAGGGGACAGTGGCCTTGAAAATTTTATTAAAGAAAGGGAGGAAAAAATAACCTCCAAAAACTATTCAGATTCAAAAATGTAATATATTATGTATGTATACATCTGTTTTAGAAATACTCTTAAAATGAAATGAAGAGAAGGCCGACTGAGTGCGCGCCTGAACCCAATAACCAGTTATCCAGATTGTAACCTCCGATTCTAAATGCCAGATAAAATGGTTCATAACCTGCCTCTTTGGACTACTAGCTTCGGATCAAATCAAACACTAAGAAAAACAAAAGAACTGGTTCTCAACGGATGGCAATAATCTAAGCTCTTCACATCTCGTGGTTCCTAATAGGGGCAGATGATTACAGTTTTTTCACCGTCGGCTGATCCACATATGTGTGTGTGTATATATATATATATATATATATATATCTCGCAAAAGAGGGGATGGTGGCCCTCAAAACCTTATTAAAATGGCAAGGAAAAAATAACCTTACAAAGGCCATGGAGGCTGATAAACAAGACACTGCTCCAAGAAGAATAATCATATATGGATAGCTTCTCATTCAAAGACAATTCAAAGATAATAGCGTCTTCAATGCCCGCGCATGTGGCTGGAGCGGGGCCCGCGTGTGGCAGAGGGGGTCGTGGAGGGTGGGCGCGCCCCTACCCGGACCAGCCAGTCTGCTGGGTCTGGGGCCACCAAACACTTAAAATATGCACATAAAACATTAGTTATTTCATTGGTTTGTGTTTTCCGTGATGAAGCTCGCTGCCTTGAACCAACTTCTGTACGAGATCATAGCACCTACGTGGTGGGTAGTGTGGTGGTTAAGAGCAACGAATAATTAGCATGAGGTTTGGTGTTCAAATCATGTCAGGTTGTATTGTGGCAGTAATGTGTGTTATTAAATATATATTTTGTCGAAGGGTATGCCAGTCCGCTCGAAGGTTGGAGTTAGTCTATTGGAGGGTCTGCCCAGTCCGCTAGAAAGTCCGCCGTGGTAGATGAACAAGGATTTAGAAAAATTTCAGAATTTGGCCGACCCGGTGAATGGGCGGTGGGCTTATGAGCTCACCCCATGGGCCGTACTACTGGCGGGGCCCATAGGTGCATTGAAGACGCTATTATTAAAAATTGAGAGGCATATGTATATATATATATATATATATATATGACAAAAAAGAATGACACAAGACGAGGGTGGGATTTGACGTGGGTTGCTTCTGGCGAGCTCTCATGTGACTAGTGACCAAACTGGTAATAAAGCTCATAGCACACACGCACGCATTCAACTCCTATCCTATGTCTTGTGCAAAATCAACAAACAATCACCAAAACTTGGAACAATTGCACTCAGGATTCTTGCTTTGATAAAATATTTACATCTAAATCTAAATCTGGAAAATGGGTGCTACAACTTCCCACAAATAATCTTCTCCCCCCTTCCCTAGGCGGTGTCCCTAGAGCCTTGTGCTCGGTGCCTCATGGCGAGGTTACTGTGAAGGAGTTTTTTTTTTTAAAATAAATTTTAGAGAACAAGGGGATAGCCCTGAAAACTTTATTAATAAAGGGGGGTAGGGAAAAAATAACCTGAATTTGCCATTAAGGCTGAGTAATGAGGTTCCACTCCGAGCCTAAGAACACGAAGGAGAAAAGCTCAGAAGAAGACTAAGAATGTTGCATCTAAACACCAAGCTTATACAACCATAAGCTATAGCAAATGCAATACTACATAGGAGAAGAAGGAAGGTTTATTTCTCCTTTCACTATAATTAAGGGGGGTCCCGTACGTGCTCGTGCGAGCTCCATGCTCCCATCTTCCTCCCCCCTTCCTCCCTGTCCTCCATGAGTGCTTGATTACAAGCTCCATGTAATGATTTAGCCTTGCCTCAATGAGCGCCGTTTTTTTTCCCCCCTCTTTTAGGAATCTCCACCTCTTGGATGAGCCCCGTCACTCCTTCTATCCCCGTGGCTCTCTCTCCTACTGCCTGTCGCGATCATCCCCTTAGTTCGCTGCATCTCTGCATGACAGCCCTGGTTTTTGGATGATGGCCGCCTTGTTCTTCATTGATGGATTGAATTAATCTCCACTTTGGCCTGCGCTGCTTAGTTTGGGTTGTTGTGCGCCGCGCCTTCCCTCGTCTCGAGGTATTGCCACAGGCAGAGCCTTTTTCGGCATCTTGAGTAATTGCTTGCATGCAGAAGGCGGCTCGTTGTCCCCTCTCTCTTGAGGACACTCTTCTATTCCCTCTGCATTGCAGGTCCTGCTTTCTCCCCTGCTTGAGCTTTCGATTTTGTGTTGGGCTCTCTCTGCTTTGCCTGCTTACCATGTCGACGAGAAGAAACGCACAGCATAGGAAGCATGGGAATTCGGGGTTGAGGGGCAGGGGCTCAATGGTTGCTAAGGGTAAAGGAGTTCAGTCAGTTGGTTCGCTCCTGGGAAAAGGTCCGGAGCCCACAACAGGCCCGGCCAGTTTGGAAATTGTACCTTTGGACCGAGTCGGGTTTTTCAGGAGAGGAGGATCAGCAAGTCCTCAAGCTTAACATGGATTTTGTCAAGTCTCAGTCTAGGAAGATGTCGCAGCATGGAATTCTCGCACACTTCCCGGGCAGAGTGCATGAGAGACAGCGGGTTCGCAAGTGGATCATTGAGCATTTGGGGGCGGATGGAGGCCTTACTCACCACTTTTGTCATTCAATGGGTAGAGGGTTTTATACTGTGCTTTTTAGCTCTAAGGAAGATGAAGATCACAAAGCCCTAGCGACGAAGCTACCTTTATCTCGTTTCAAGGTCAACCTGTTCCCTTGCCAGATAGGGGCCATAAGAATGGAGTGACCTTCAAACCCAGGGTCATCGGTTTTCCTTTTTCTGCCAGACAACTATCTCGCCTCTCTTCCAGAGATAGGCGCGCACTTTGGCTCCTACATTGGTTCTTTGAATGTCTCGATCCCTGGAGATGGAGTTCCTCTCAGTGTGGTAAAAGACAATGTAGTTCTTGAGTCCACTAGAGATGGTGGGGTGCCTAAGGTGGTTGTAATGATGCCAGAAGGAGCAAAAGTGGGTAAGAGTATCAAGCTTCCTACTCTGGAGGGGTCTTAACATATCAGTTTTGATCAAGGAAGAAGTACTAAGTGTGATCTGTTTTGCATGTAATGGAGAAGGCCATGTCAAGACCGACTGCCCGCATGCCGGGAAAGGCAAAGCTCTATGCAGGTCTGAGGATCTGGTGCTTTGGGTGACTAAGGAGATCTTCGCTACCAAATGCCACCGGTTCAGATTAAACCAGGAGGCAGTGGCACACGTCAGAGCATTTGTAGAAAACTCTCTGGATCATGACTTCTCCACTATTCGTGTTTTGCTTGTGCTTGCTGTAGATGAGGTGTTGTGATTGCATGCTGAAGTAGCACATAGCTCCTGGATCTACAAGCGCACCCTTAAGGCCCCCCCACCCCTTGGATGTTGGGGTTATTAAAAGTATGGCTCTCCTTAAAGCTGGTTTCACGATTGTGGATGCCATCCTGGGGGTGAACTCTCCCACTGCTCCTGCAAAATCTCCTATAGCGGGTGGCGAAGGGCTGGATTCCATGGCTAATGTTGCAGAGTCCTCATTGATTGTCAGTCCTTATGGGCGGTCTCCCTCCGCCAGATCGGCTGAGCCCCATGTGTCTGTGGTAAGCTCGTCTTACTCCGCCACGCGCCTATTCATCTGCTGTGAGGACCCCCTTTCCTGCAAACGTTGTCTTGTTCTAGTCAGGGATCATGTTTTTTTTAAGGTTCTCCCAGTCTGGTTTCTCGATAGCCTAGCCCCGGGGGATGTAGGGCGACAGCTCCATGAGGTTGCTTCTTTCCTGGGTTTCTTGGGGTTTCTATTATCACACCCTGCTTAAGAAGAAGCGATGGGTGGTGCCACTGGGACTTGGGGCCAAATGTCGGGGCTCCATCCTTGTGGTGGTCTTCCGTCTCACCCACTTCCTATCTCCCCCGCCGGGGTTCAAATGGCTCTCTGCCCTAACCCCGACGGATAATCGTACCCTTTTTCATTTCTCTCCTTGTGGGCCATCATTTCGAGAGCTGCTCTCGGGCCTTACCCTCCCATTTTCATGAATTTCTCCCTCAGATCTTGGAACATAAGGGGTATTGGCTCTGAAGCGTCCGCTCCAAAGCGTACCAGGATTAGGAATTGGGCTGCCCCTTTCATTTCGTCTACCTTAGTTATATTTTTGCAAGAGCACAAATTAGATGACTTGAAGATAGCTAGTCTTGGTAGTACAATCTGGCCTCAGCAGGCGGCTTGGTGGAATTGCTTTGTCGCAGATGCTAGAGGGGGTACTGCAATTCTATTATCTCCATCTCTTCTTGCCTCTTTTGGGTCCCATGAGGTGTGGGTGCGTGGTAGGGCGCAATTTGGTATTTTTACTTCCCCTGGGGATCATGCCAAGATTGGCCTTATCAATGTGTATGCCCCAAACCATGCTCAGGAAAGAATTGAATTTTGGGATATTCTTAGTCTCAATATCGCGGGTCATAACGAGGTGGATCATTGGATTCTCGCGGGTGATTGCAATATGATGGATAGGGTTGGAAATAGATTGGATCCTAACACCAGACTCTCTTTAGAAGAATCGGTGACGCGGGACTGTCTCGTTGATGCTTCTATTCCCTGGATGGCTCATTGAAGTTCACTTGGTCTAATAATAGGATGCCTCCTGCTCTCTGTATGGCTAGATTAGACAGGATATGTTGCTCTCATGCTATTCTGCCTTGGATCTCGACTGTCCTTTTGGGCCCTACTCTGCCAGGTTTTGATCATGCGGAGGTCAGTTTAACCATCAGATCTCTGGGCTAGTGCCCTAAGGGTAGGGGTTATTTTAAGCTCAATCCGGATTTCCTTAAGTGTCCTAACGTGCTGGAGTCCCTTTCTCTAGTCTGGATTTCATTGGGGAACCAGTTCTCTTCTCCTACTTTGAGATACCTAGCTAAGCTTCATGCTACTCGAAAAGCCTGGCAAGAGCTCTTGCGCGCATATGCTTTGAAAAGAACTCAAATGGAGAAGGGTAAAAGTTGCAGGATAAGGTGGACCAAAAACGACAGATGTTGTCTTCCATGGAAGTCCATGACCAAATTTAAATTGACGATATTTCCCCAAATAATTTCAAAGGATGAAAGACAATGGTATATTTAATATATTTAATAAATCTTATCCCAAACATCAAAGATAATTTTTACTATAAATTTTAGTTTTTAATTTGAATAAAATTTGATATATCAAAAACTAGAATTTACATCGATTTGTCTATATACAACTAAAGCCATTATAAATTATATTTTTGTATCATTTGTAGTAAAATATGAGACCTCAAAAGCTCAAAACACAAGATATACTAAACTAGAACAAATCCACCTATATATAACACTCATATTAATCCATAGGTAATAAATGACAGCTGATATTGTCATTTTAAATTGAAATCTAGAGTGTGCTCTATATTGACCCCTTATCTCAAAAGTTCAAAGTAATACACCAAAGGCACAATGGCTTATTTTGAGTCCACGTATCTCCATTTTCAGCGGTGACAGTCCACAGTTGATGTGTTAAAAAGTCCATACCTGAGTCTTGGACATTTTATTTGATTGACAATTTGACGGTTGATACAGATAGATATTGAAGTTATGAATCCAGCATGGAAAATGTTTCTCAACATTATTGATTATATTCAAAACAATTCATGATATTATGCACGACAGTCACTGAAAACTGTGCCGGTGACGTTAATTTTGGTCCACCTTTACCTTGCATCTACCCAGAACTCAGAACTGCCTGCTGAAGTGCCTGAGAGCAGTTGATAAATGAGAAAAAAAAAGGGGCCTCAGACGTTGCTGTCTTATAATCGGGCTAAGTCTAACCTGCAGACAATCATGAAATACAAGGAGAATGCCATGAGGCGAAAGGTTGGGGTTAATTGGTCTTTGAAGGGGAAAAAATGAATAAATACTTTTTCATTAAAGCTAAGCAGAGATCTATGGCTAACTCCATTGCTTCCCTTATGGGTCCACAAGGGACCATTCTAGATGGATGCCCATGAAAATTGGTTCCCCTCTGATTCTCCTGCTGAATTGGGCTAAGGCCATCTTTGGAACCCATGTCATGTGTGGTCCTATCTCCGCGCTCACACTTTGTGGTCTTTATGGAAGTCCAGGTGCTCGTTTGTGTATGAGGGGCGTTGTTCCAGCATCAAATCTCTCTTGCATAAGATTTTTGCAGATCTGATGAATGAGGGGTTTAAGGCATGGGGGGCTTTGCTTGCAGCATGTGACAGGTGCGGCGAAAAGAGGCGGCATCAGCTTATCTATGCTTTTGACCAGTCCTTGGGCAAGGATCACATCCTCTGCACCCGCACATCTGCTCAATTGGAATGAACAGGATGCCGCGACTTATGTGTTGCCATCAAACATCTATGCCGCAGCTGGCAGGTGACAAGACACTGCAAAGGTGAGAAAAATTGATGAAGGTCAGAGGAGTTAGAAAGGAGCTAGCATGCTGCTACATTGAAGTCGGCAACAGGGTGCACACCTTCATTGTAGATGACAAGTTGCATCCAAAACTCGAGGAAATCCATGCGGAGTTGAGAAGATTGTCTTGGCAGGGTATGTGCGTGACATGCACTTTGTATTGCCTGATGTGGAGGAGCAGAAGGAGTTTTCTCTTTGCCACCACAATGAGAAGCGGGCCATTGTTTTTGGGCTGATTGGCACCCTGTCATCGAGAATCTGCAGGTGTGTAGTTTTACCACACCCCACAAGTTCATCTCAAGGATTGTTGACCAAGCAAAAGTTGTTCGGGACTACCACTTTTCACTCTGAAGATGGGGTTTGTTCTTGTGGGGATTACTGGTGAAAAGTTTTTCTGGAAAGGTGTTAGTGTTTTCACTCATCAATAGGTGTAGCTACAGACAACGCAATGTTCAACAAATCCAGATAAATGGTGCCCAACCTGTTAGAGAACAGAGTATGACGATGTTATGAAGTGATAACAGGTTAGCTCCTTAGTTGATGTAGCAACTACCTAAACTTTGCATTGAGATGGTCTGAACAGCACATTGTGAGATCTCAAGAGGGTATCGCAACCTGGTTACTGGAAGCTGAAATTTCAATGCAAGAATCTTGCATGGTATCAACCTGATTGATTCACTCTCGGGAGATTTCTAAAGTTCAAGACACTCTAATATTCCAACATTTTCTTCAAAAACAATTCAAAGCATTAGTGTTCCTGGATGCTTGAGTGTGTTTATTTCTAAAGAAACATTGTGGGTGGTTGCCAATGTCATTAGGCTAGTGGGTTCAACCCAACATTGTTTTTTTAAACTAACTCCACTCTCATTGTCATCCCTCTCCTAATCTGGAAAAGCTCCAGCAAGGAAACCAGGGTCCACTAGTAGAGAGGAAAGGTGTGAAAATCATCATGAAGATTGTGCAAACAAGGGCTATACTTTATTTCACAGGAATCCCCCAGGCCAAGGGGGAAGAAAAATTTGGATTAAGAACTCTACCTCCCTAATGGATAGTTGTAGTTTGTGTGTACATTGACGAGGGGTTGTGCAGTGTTGGTGCTTAGACATTGCATCCATCCCCAATTTCGAATACTTATACAGAGCTGTTATACAACCTCTTCGGAGGTCTAGTCTGTTGTCAGGGCCCACGCCTGCGCAAACAAGCCACAAATCACTCCTCAGCAATTTATGTATGAATCTATGCACTCAAACAACACATTCTGTTATCTTTCTCCATCAGCCCTGAGAAATGTGCAGGAATCACTCTCCGCGTTCGAAACCACGCTCAATCCACCATAGTCAATGCCGTTAGTTGTGAGTGGGCTTGATACCCTCAGTGGGTTAAAACTGTAACCACCTCAAAAAGCCTAGCATACCAAGGGAACTATGTCCCCAAGGGCACATAATACCCAACAATCACAAGGATAGGTAATACCAACATTCATAGCAACAGTGATTGAGTACATCTTCTCATTCTCAGCATCACCATGATAATCTATCTCATTTGCGATAGAAATGAACAGAGAGCATACCCGGATTTTTCCATCTTGGGAGCCACTGTAAAGAGTTTCCCCCACCAAAGCCAGGGTGGTGACTTTGCTCCCACAATTGAGGATTGCTATTTTCGACACTCTCTCCCGTAGCCATACCTTCATCAAATGAGACCAAAAATTAGATCCTGCCAACAGAAGGATAAAATCTGCTCGACTAGAGGCACCTACTGTCTCCAAGAGAAGGCTTTTTCCCTTCCAACTTTTGAATTGCCTACACAGTTGAACGATATTGACGGATTTGGGCATGCTAACCATCTGCTTATGGTGCACATTCTGACCTGCAAATCCAGAGGAATTCCCTGTCCTATCCATGTGTCCCTCTCCTGGAAACTATCAGTTACAGGACCCCTCCCTCCTCCCCCCACTACTTTCTGCTCTGACCACTTGGTTTTGGCAAGTCTGGTCCATTGAGTACATCTTTCTCTCCTTCCCACCTTCGACACTTCCTCCAAAGAAAAGTAGAGGAAAGAGGGTTGTCAAACCTCAATGGTCCCTGCAGGTGAGCGGGATGCAAGGTATATGAAGTCCTCGCTGACCACCATGGCTCGTACATCTGCTTGTGTCGGAATTGCCATAAGAAGTGTTCTAGTTGATCGTTGCCAAACCTTTAACAGAGAGAACAATGTGTAGAGCTCAATACATTTTTACAAGCATTTCTGAAACTCAATTGAACATCAGTATCATCTTTCCACTCGCAAAAACCTCCTCTAAATTTCAGGCATTTATGCTTTCACCGGTCTCAAAACTACACAAGGTTTTCACGCAGCATAACTCACCATAACTTGAGCTTAAGAGCAAGCAATATTCAGCTATACAAATTATCCTACACTAATCAGACTTTTTTGGTGTTTTAATGTTAAAGGTTTGAAAGCTGAAAGGTAGGTAACCTTGGCGCTGCCACCCTCGACAAAGGCCCCAGCTGTGAACAGCAAGTCCTGGTATACTTGCATAGAATATATAGGCTTCTTCGATCGCATCAACTTTAGCCCTCCCTGTATTGTCACTATCGCACCTGTCACTGCATTTATTTCCTGTCACAGTAAATTGATGAAGGCCTTTGAGTTCAAGCTCGCATTGGAATGATTTAAACTCTTCATCTCTCCTTCTCTGCTGCCTATACCCTTATCAACACTAAACCCGAAATTGTCCAGTGTTTGTGAAGTGGGGGATAACAGCCCTACATCTGGTTATTGTTCAAAGGTAGACTCCCCACCCTGACTTTAAATTTAGTGCCGAGGGTAGGTAGGCTCTTTAGATCATCCTCAAGGTCCTCACCCATGTCACAAACTGAAAACAAGTTCAGGGAAGTTTTATGCCTATGTTCTTCTTGTTCAAAACATTCTTCATGCTCCCCAACATCGCCGTAGACACTTCAGCCTCCAAGTCAGCTTCGTCTAGCAGGGTTAGTTCTTCCTCCCTAATATTCAGGTACTTGAAAATCTCCTCTACCTGGACTTGGCCTGTTTAACAGGATGGTCTTGCTACCGAGAAATAGAGTCAATCATCTTAGGGTGTCTAGTATTAGGCATGTGATTCAACTGACCCCACCATCTGACCTTGAATTCATCATGTCGAGAACTCAAGGGTGGTACGCCAAACTCTCCCTGAACACAACAGGAGTAGAGCACGCTGACTTGCTCTCTTTGAGCACCATGAATGGGTTCTAAGGTTTTAGCATGGTTGGAGTTGCCAGGAACATGTATACTCCAAGGTAGGCCTAATAACATGGCAAAGCATGATCCTATTTACTTGACTATTAATACCTTTGCAGTCGGAAACCGCTTTGCCTTCAGCTGTTTGAACCACTTTTTATAAACGTGCATCCCAGTTACAACTGGAGGAAAACTCAACACCAAGATATGTGTAGGAAGGGAACACAAGGATCTCCTCACTGCCCCATGTCCATTTGAGATCCCTTCCCTCCCCACGATCAATGAAGGCCACCACCGCACATTTACTAACACTGCCTTCTAGCCTCCACAGGTCAAAGTACCTCTTCACACAATCAATCTACTCCTGAAGCTTGGATGGGGTCTCCTCTAGGCCCGCGAAGACATCCGCAAATATAAAAGCTGGTATGGTGATATCACCCACCTTTAACCCAAATCCTCACTTTCCACATCATCATAGAGCTGATTAATGAAAACATTGAAGAGCAATGGGGAGAGGGTGCCACCTAGAGCTACACCATGGTCAAAGAAATTAGACTTCTGGCCATTGACCATTACGCAACTTTTGGTGTTCCCAAATAGATTGTGAACCATCCTCCACATCACAAAGGTGGGTTTTCATTCTTTATTCCCTCCCAGAATAGTCTGGCTTAGGATGAAGATATGGTCGATACAACCCCTATTTCTCTGGAAGCCTGCCTGACCTTCACTGACAGAGAGAAATGAAATGAAATGAAATGGTGCTTTATAGAGAGAGAGAGAGAGAGAGAGAGAGAGAAAGGAATTCATTCCACCCACTGGAGGACAAAAGGGCAGAACCTGGATGCCATTGTCAGTGCAGCCACAGTAGATAGTATCATCAAAAAAGATTATGCTCTGCACGTGCTTGTTGCTATTCAGCACCTTGCTGGTTCCAGCTGCCTCATCCAGCAGCTGCTTCCCCCCAACCAAGTCCATTGACTTCTGTCAGTCACAGTAGCTATTATGGACATCTACATGTAATCCTCCAAATAAGTTCACTTACTCTTGACCACATCTGTGGGTAGACATGTTCCCGGGATAAGGGCTATTACTTAGGCCAATGGCATTCACGTCAGGTAGGTAAACCTCGCTTGAATGAAAGTTCACTTTTTTAATTGACCTGAGAATATACCATGAAGAAATTGCGGTGATGTGCAAAATTGCTACCCTCCAACTTGAAACATCTAAATAAAGAACAATTCTCTTCTTCAAGTGGAGATACAGGTGCATCCATTTAAACGAACCCTAGTCAATGTAAGTCAATGTTCCACCAAACCACTTATTTCTAAGCTTGAGTAGTCACGCACCTTTACACCAGCACCCTGGGGAAGAACACAAGTGTAACAACTGTTCACAGCGAGTGCTACCACTGGCTCCTTCACATCCACTGTGCGGGCAACCTTTATGGCCTCATCTTCCAGTGCCCAAACCTGCAGCAACCCAATTATGTCAAGTTTATGTAGTACGTTAACAAAGAAATAGAAAGAGAACTTAAAAAGGAACTCCGTTGTCTTTTGAGGTCACTACACATCAAACAAAAGGAAACTGGGAAAGATGGTTCGGGTCGGAGCGGTACTCGAATCGTCTTGTCAGCAGACCCACTGAACAGTTGAGTGGCTGATTGCCGCAAGGCCAAGCACAAGACAGGCTTCAGGTGCGCCTTCAGTTCCTTGACAAGCTGTGGTACCCGCCTCCTCACATCCCACACCTTTGTCCCACACAAATGCAAGTGAAGCTAACATCAGACACCGAGCCTTAATGAGCAAGGTGCCTCCCAAAACCTCGCGTCTACAGTGACATGCCAAATTGTAAAACTGTGTACTTTACACTATTCTAAATGAATCAGCGAGTTGTCGCAGGTAGTCAGCAACATCCTTCTAGACACAAGAATGAAATGGTACTTTCTAGCATCCGCAGAAAGCTCAAAGAGAGAGGAAGCAAGAGAGCAATGAGATATATGGAGAGAACTGCTAAACGTACACCTTCATTTTTATTTATGTTTGGTTCCAGAAAAGTCAAGAGCTATGATTGACAGGGACAAAGCAGACACCTTGATAGAACCATCCATATGGGCACTGTAGAGATGGCTTCTAGCAAAGAGTAAGGCCCGTGTTTCTCCACTCAGGCTAGTATCCATGACGTGAATCTCCTCATGTGCCCACACCTCCGGGTTCTGCAGAATCTTACAAGGTTTAGCTAACAGCACAAATATCTACTTCAAGCCTGCACAACCACATCAGAATCAAATCCTGACTCTACTGCCCACTCAACCAGAAACACAGACTAGTCATAAACCAACAACCGTAGCTCAATTCGGAATATCCTTGGTGTACTGTCGAGTTGAGATAAAGGCTCATTACTCAAGGCTCTTGATAATGTAGACTTTGAGGTAGAGTTGAAGGGGTCTAAAGGTGATTGCAGGGTAAACCAGCCACATATACTTCTGCCCAGCTCACTTAACCATGACTCTTTGTCAGAGCCAAACAGCACAAAGCAGTCAAATTGGATTGAGAACTCAGAACCTGCAAGCCTGTGGTGACAGTCCATTGAAGTCCAGTACCTTGATAAATGTAGCATTTTCTCTATGTGTTGATTCTATATCATCCTGTTGCATGATTATCATGATTCTGCTCCAAAATGTCAAAGAAAGCTTCAAATCAAAGCACACCACTTCCAAGGAAAATAAATGGTGCACGAGACATACTGAGCTCATTGAGGGGCTATTTACAAGGGTGTTGAGTAATTCTTTGGCTGTCCATGTCACTCGCTTAAATGGCCGTAGGGGCCCAATCAACTCTTTTGAGTAGTTTGTCAACTGTTGCACCCCCACTGCACAAGATCTTAGATAGGTCAGGACCATAGACCCTCGAATCTCCACTACTAGACAGCCAGAAAATTTTGAGTTTAATGTAATGACAACTAATTTCAGCAGCTGCAGCCCTGGAAATAAAACAGCACAGCTGATTATCTGCTCTGGTCCCTACCAGAGAAGCCTGCTTGACTACATACACAACACTATTGCCTGTATCTTTCCTGCTGAACAAACCTCTGAACAGGCTAAAACCCTTGGATTATTGGAGCACAAAAAAAGGATGTTAACTATGCATGTTAGAGAGTTCATGGTGTATTGAGGAAAAGCTGCAACTATAAACTACAGAGCTTGACCTCAGCTCAAAAAAATTCTGAGTCTCTTAGGTTCACTCACCAGGATCAGAAAGAAAGCTATTCAATGCAAGTGCTGCCAGTACTCTCTCCTCAGTTTCCTTTGCAGTCTGGACAACAGAAACCAGGGCTGGCAAGCAAGAGTCACGTGCCACAGCTTGCAACCCCGTGTCAGGCATACGAGCAATCAAAGTTAGGAACCAGGTTGCAGCAACTAGACAAAGTCTCGCCACTTCAGGTTCAGGGCTTCGCAGCACCTTCCCAAAGGCCTCGAGCACTTCTTTTCCATTTGACCCTAGGATGGCACGTGATACTCGGTCATCCCAATCGGAGGCCATCTTCTCTTCCTCTTCCTGCGAAAGACAACATGGTGTTGTTCAAGCAATAAATTCTTTGAGCTTATCGGGGGTTGATCCCTCAAATGAGCCTTACAGCAAACATATATCCAGGAAATAATCTTCTTAACAGACAGAATAGAGCATAAAAAAGGTTAATGCTGGTACCTTTCCAAAAAAGGGGTCAATCTAGCTGAAAATGCTGACAGTGATGTCCTCAAGGTAGGTTGGCCATCAAAGACCCTTTGCCAGTTTAGGAAAGTGGCAAGAGGAGCTAGAGCTACAGAAGGAGTGCAGCATCGGGGCAGTAACACCATGGAATATTTTGCGCAAGTAGTAAGCCTATCATTGAACAAGAAGTTGATTCTGACCTTGCAGGAAAGCTCTCAACTATGGAATTGTACAAATATGGAAACCATAAGTAAAGTCCCAAGCAGGGTCACAACATCCATCATTGCCTTCACCTTTTTGAACTGAGTGAAAACAGTTGCAGTGGATGTCTTTTGATCAAAAAGAGGGCTTTCCCTCAAGAAGGCTGTTGATTAGAAGGCATCAGGAATGCATGCTACCTCACTGTCAGGCACATGGGTTCCCTGTTCCCAAGTAGTTTGACTTCAGAGGTAACTTACTGAGTGTGAAATTCAGCCTAGTGTGTCCAGCCTCGAGAGACCCTCATAGTAGTCCCTGAGTCCCACTTGTTCCTCAAAGGCAGTGTCCTTGCTTTAGAAGCCAAAGACAAAAGAAGAAGAAAAGACAACAATAGTCCAGACCAATAAATAGTACTGGGCAGGCAGGCAGGACATCAGCATCTACAAACAGCTACCAAAAACGAAATGAATGCCCATACCTGATTGGGCACCATGTCTTCAGACCAAGGGCCCTGATCTTCCTTCATGTACCGGTTGAAAGATTCTTCCAGGTCTGCAGTCTTGAGGAGCCAGGCCTCCACCAATGACCTCCCTGAGTATGAAAACCGTCCCCCTAAAGAGGCAAACACTTTCACAGCTGCAAGTTGTGCCTTGCTATGGTCCTCCGAGCTGAGCCCAGTTACCAATGCATCCAAAGCCTCTTCTCTGTACACACTGTGGCGCCGTGGTTCCACCTGCAGAAAAATGGAAGTCAGCAAATTTCCTTAAAAAACTCATCCCCCTCGTTTCTTACCAGCACCTTACCAAATTCATGAGAGCTCTAGAGTTAGAGAAGGATTCCGATTTTTTGAGACTTTATGAAAAGCTCTCATTTGGTCCTCCAAACTGCCAGTGAGCATACAAAGTTTTTCTTCTTTCTTAAAAAAACCAAGTCTCCGTACGGAAGAGAGAGCTGGATGCATTGCCATCTAGTGACAATCTCGCCTGCATGGGAAAGGGGGATGATGATCTATCCCTTGTGCTTTGCATGAGGTAGCCTTATGGCCAGGGACCCTCCGGCAGACATAATGAATTTCTTTCTCTGGCCTTCTTGAGAGGTCTGTAGATGAGTAAAAAAGCTGACTCCAGCACACAGCTTCTTCACAATCTGTGATGAGTAGCTTGGACCTAAGGACCACATAAAGGGCCTCGATATGCTGGACACTTGGCTGAAGCTAGAAATCGGAAG
Source organism: Takakia lepidozioides (assembly GCA_030704615.1). Classification (NCBI taxonomy): domain Eukaryota; kingdom Viridiplantae; phylum Streptophyta; class Takakiopsida; order Takakiales; family Takakiaceae; genus Takakia; species Takakia lepidozioides. The sequence continues at coordinate 28,575,696 of CM060734.1, forward strand.
AAGCTTCTGACACAAGTCTGTGGCTGTGAATTCCAAGGTGAACCAATACATGGGTGAAAGATTTTGTAAGAATTAATAGGAAGGCCAGAATCAAGTTTGTTCATTAAGGGGCATCCTTGCATGCGATGGGAATTGGTCCGTAATGCAGATCCGCCTGCCGACTTTTCTGCAGCAGGGCCTATGAGGGACAACGCAGCTCAGCAAGTTAAGTCCCATGAGTTCTCTTCGAGTGGACATAATAATGTTTCCTCTTTTCTTCTGCTGAGAGGGAGAGGAGAATGGACTTACCAGAAGGTCAAGCTGAAGTAGGAGGCCAGCTATCAAAGGCCGTTGCTCCAAGGGTGCTATTTGGAGGTCAACCATCAATACATGCATGCTGTTGAGCAATCCCTCCCTCATTACTGGACGCAGTATCTTCTCTATTGCTTCTCGCCTGCAATACCTCATACAAATACATTTAAAAGTTACCTACAGTATGTGTACAAAAATAGCAGCCATGCCAATAACAGATGTGCAGACTTAACCTTCATTCTTTTCCCTTTGGCTCACCTCCCAAATATGTCTCCCTCATCTGCTTGGTGTAGATGTCTTCTCTCTAAGTAAGCTTTTGCAAGTCAAAATGTTTTTTGGTCCTCAACAAGAATTCTTAACTGAGTTTAATGGCAGCACACCTGTTTAGACGGATAAGCTCTGAAAAAAATGCAACGGCCACCGTCCGTGATTGTCCCTTGCAATTGTGTAGCATATCCACCATTGGAGCCAGCTTTGCACTATATGCAACAGAATACCGGCAGCCCCCATCCACTTTCATGCAGCACCAAAGCACAATTGCTGCACCTATCCTCTCTTCAAAGACCTTCATAGTTGCAGATCACAACAAAAGCATTTTAGTAACCAATGTACAACAGGGGAATCTTCACCAGGGGTTTGCTTTCCTAAAATGGCTTGCAAAAGTCCTACATGTCGGGAGCAGTGCTGATCTAATTTAAATGGCTCACACTAAACACAGATGACACCAAGGTATGACTAGCATGTGCAGTTTACTTTTGGTGGCAGGTGTCATGACTATTCAGTAATATGATTGTTTCAAAATAACTTTTGAGCAATCTGACGAGTTAGGTCAAATGGAGATGAGTACACATGTAGGAATTCATCTCAGCCCAACATTCTTTTACCTTAGAATCCAGCCTGCCAATCAGGAAAGGGACAGCTCCCAAACTAACGACGGCCTCTGCATGTGCCTTGTTGGTTGCAGGGTCGCAAGCTGTCAACAGTTGCTCCAGCAGCAGCACTGCAGCAGCTTTAGGGCTCCAAGAGATCTGAAACCCTCCTGCTTCAAAGAGTTGGGTCTCCTGGAATAGACTGACAAGAGAAGGTATCACCTCTGTGGCTGCAAGCTCTGTGGCACCTGCCTTCAGCAAGTACAGCAACACTGCTGCATGTGGCACGCGCCCGATTTGGAGCACATTCACTATGGTCTCCAGAGAGGGGTCAGTTCGCAAAACAGCATGCCTCGCAAGCTCGTCCTTAAATATTAGCTCAGAAAGTAGACATACAGTGGCCCTTAAGATCTCATCAACCACGGAGTTAGAAAGAACTTCCATTAGGCCATCAACAACTGCCACCTTGGAGAGGCTAGCCTCAACTGCAGGATCACCCTTGGTCTCAAGCCAAATATGGACAATTTGGCGTACAGCCATCTCACACTCACTCAATTCCTCTGCAGTGCAAAGTGCTGCGATTGCTGGCTTCAGCTCTCTCATCAAGCTTTCCACAGCTTCAGCACTCAAATGGTTCGTAGACAGTGTGCTGGTTCCTCTTGGACTGAATCTGCGGCTCAGCCTTCGCTTCAGGCGTGGGCTGCCAACCTCACTGATCCGTGGGGATGATACTCGATCAATGAGACCACGCGGGGTACCAGTCGCAGAGGATATGCAGGAGGGATACCCACTCTGGGAAGCAAACTCCAAATGCTCTTCCTTCCAAGTATCCACAAGCCTTTTCAACACATAATTAGTCCTTGGAAGTATCAGGCTGGTAAGAGGTTGGTGTGTTATAGGGCATGATGTGTTGCCCCGGTCAAGCCACTCTTGAATTGCCAGCCGTTCATAGGTTTGCCCAGTCTCTAGTGTGACAGGCTCATCAAAGTGCTGATCAGTGATAGGGCAGACAAAGTGCTTTGGTCGATGAGAGGCTTGCTGTGAATACCACTTAGGCAAACCCGACAGAGACAGGCGTGTTAGTTGAGACCTGCTGATGCCCCAGCTGCTCTCTGTGTTTACAGGGGATCCTGCACTGAACAATACAGAAAGACAGCAAAGCATTTAGATTGTAGCTGGTCCTTAGGCAGGAATGACTTCCTGCATTTTCCAGATCATTGAGCCAAAAGAAGATTGCTCTCTCTGTACGGGTAGCTGAGAGGACTTTCTGTGTTGTTGATGCTGGAAATCCCCTTTGGTCGAAGGCCCTTTGGGCTTCCTGTGAACGTTATAAAGGTTCTTTCTTTCCACTGCCACAAGATCCAGAAGGTCTAGAAGATGTCTTCCAAACATGATCACAACAAGCTAGAGCTGGTGGAACTCCATGTTAAGCAACCTGGAGACCCAAGAATCTTACAATAAGCTGCAGCTCTAGCATGACACCTTGTCCCAGTGGAATCATACAGCCCAATTACTAGTCTTCAACTCTATCTGCCTCACTCTTCGGAGCACTCTCTTTCCTGTTGCTTTCTTCCTCGTCCCATAAGCTCTTTGCTTCCCGCAGAAGTTATGAAGTACCATTTCATTTCCCGATCACTTCAGTGATCTTGCTTATGTGATCTGTTGTCTGTGGTTCATTGTCGTTCTGTTTGTCCCCGGGCCCCCACACCAGTGATCTCTGTATGATGGACGTTATACAGTGCCTTTCATTTCATTTGTCTACTGCTGTCTCTTCTGGCAGCTCACCTAATGAGGCCCTTTCCCTTTGTCTCCAGGGATTCTTCTCACATGGTTTCTTGTCCGTGGCCCTTGAGGCCCCTTGTGGATGTTATAGAAGACTCATTCTTTGTTTTCTACCAGTGTGCCTTTCGAGACACAATATGACCAACAGGGGGTCACATCTACAGTCAACTTGGCTGCATTGAACTTTTGGTACTATTGCATGATTCTACCACCCCTCATACACTTTACTGACTGGTAACCATATTGCTGTTGGCTGCATGAGAAATTTTGGGCTCAGTTCCAGGCATGCAACCCCACAACCCACTCAAGGACGGCTAATACCTTATGGGGAATATGTCTTAAGCCAACGTTTGCAGGGCATACACACATGTGCTTCTACACCCAACTGAGACACTAAGACAAAATACAAGCATTATTCAGGTCAAAAGTGTGAGAAAGAACCTGAAGTCTGAAGAGTTGGCAAGAAAAGTAGAACTAGATATAGCAGGGTCATGCTCAATTCTCCTTTCCAGGGCCTGCCTCGCAGCCATGGCACTGATTGAACCCACCTATGTCATAACATGTGCCACAAGAAGAATAGACAAGACACCTTGGATCACATCACTGGGAAAACTCCTTATAACCAAAAGTGTTATCTAGAACTCTTTCAAACTAAGCAGGAGGTCAAGAGCAATAACCAAGCAACTTTTGATTCACACCCACGTGTCAATCTCTGCATCTTTTGAGCATTTCTTGTGGAGGTCAGGGGCATGCCCTTCCTCACGTGGGTCATCCAGACAAACTACAGTGGAACTACCAAGCCATGACCAAAAGGCTGTTCAGCACATGCTGACCAAACTCTTGTATCTGTGCATGTGATATTGACCATTGGGCAGTGAATGAGGAGAGCACCTCTATCTCAATACTTGAATCACTTGAAGAGGGAACACTTATAACCAAATCACAACGATTAGGACCCCTTGGAATCCCTGCAACAGCCTGCAACTTCTGCCTTCTATCCTCAGTGGCTTTGACAATGGTACTCCCATCCTCATAAGAAGATGTAGACGAAGGTGATGAAATGGCAGCCTGGGGAGAATCTGCACCAAAATTACGGTTGTTTGGAACTGCTTGGACTGGCCCAAGAGCCTTCCATCCTGCTTGCTGTGCTGCCTTCCCAAGACCACTGAACTTTGTGGAAGCAAAGCACCCATGCTCTGTAGAATTACAGGGAGCAGATGAAGGACCAACAACTTCACCTCTGGTATCAAGATCCCTTGAGACTGGTTGATGGGCAACTTCCATGAGCTCACTAAGAATTTCTGTACCAGCCTCAGAAGAAATGGCCCCAGAATCAGACTTGAAAGGAACCAATTGAGCAGTAGATGAAATTTTCTGGTCTGGTTGTTGAGCATCCTCTACTAGATCATTGAGCTTCCTTGGGATGATGTCCTGGCTGTCTGGAAGAGGAGAGGAAGAGGATGATGTATCTGCAGTTAGTGAGAAAGAAGCAGCCCCAGAATCAGCCTCTCCTGAGACAGGGACTTCCGAAATCCGCTGGATCTCAACAAGCTCACTAAGCTCTTCTACAGTGATTCCCTGACAGTCCCTGCTTGTGATCATTCTTACGAAACAGTCTTTTTCCCCTGAGCTTAGCCTCCCTGAACGAAATTCCTTCCATATTTGTAAAAGCTGCCGTTGCGTAATTTCTTCGCCATCAATAGTAAGTCCTGTTCCTCTCTCTGCCTCTGCAGATCCAGGAGGACTAGTGCCCTCTTCAGCCCCCACACTCTGTTGCTTGACACATTGCTGCAGGATCACATCCCACCAGAGTCTTCAGCATAGCACTGTTGCATCCTTATTGGTATGTACAGCAGAAAGAAGATAGAAAGAAGACAATCAAGTACAGCTGGGGAGAGCCAAAGGGCTCAAGGGACATACAACAGAATGTACTCATAAGACGCGTTGTTTGCCGTAGCCTTGTGGTCATTGACCCCGCGCCCAGTTTGAGCAGAACACAAAGGGACAGAAACTACTTTTGTCAGGGGCTGATGCCGGTAGTATGACTTGTTGGAAAACCACTGGCATGTGGTCAGGCTAGGGATTGAACCTAGGACCTCCCCCTTTCCGGTGGGGTGCTCTACCACTGAGCTACCCGTCCCGTTTTGTTCTCAAAGTGCCGTGGCTATAACCTTGACACTCCAACACTCCCCCTCAAGGCATAGCCCTTATAGCTAATGCCCACCCATTCTGACCACCGCCCCAACCTTGGCTCTGATACCATGTTGGAAAACCACTGGCGTGTGGTCAGGCTAGGGATTGAACCTAGGACCTCCCCCATTCCGGTGGGGTGCTCTACCACTGAGCTACCCGTCCCGTTCTGTTCTCAGAGAGTCGTGCAAGGGCTATAGCCTTGACACCTCCAACACTCCTCCTCAAGGCATAGCCCTTATAGCTAATGCCCACCCATTCTGACCACCGCCCCAACCTTGGCTCTGATACCATGTTGGAAAACCACTGGCGTGTGGTCAGGCTAGGGATTGAACCTAGGACCTCCCCCATTCTGGTGGGGTGCTCTACCACTGAGCTACCCGTCCCGTTCTGTTCTCAGAGTGTCGTGCAAGGGCTATAGCCTTGACACCTCCAACACTCCCCCTCAAGGCATAGCCCTTATAGCTAATGCCCACCCATTCTGACCACCGCCCCAACCTTGGCTCTGATACCATGTTGGAAAACCACTGGCGTGTGGTCGGGCTAATGAACCTAGGACCTCCCCCATTCCGGTGCATAGCCCTTATAGCTAATGCCCACCCATTCTGACCACCGCCCCAACCTTGGCTCTGATACCATGTTGGAAAACCACTGGCGTGTGGTCGGGCTAGGGATTGAACCTAGGACCTCCCCCTTTCCGGTGGGGTGCTCTACCACTGAGCTACCCGTCCCGTTCTGTTCTCAAAGTGCCGTGCAAGGGCTATAACCTTGACACTCCAACATGACTGACCTTTCTGTGTGTGCAGCACCTGGACTTTCCGGGAGGTCACCCATCCCAGTACTATTCCGGCCCAAAGGTGCTTAACTTCAGAGTTCTGATGGAATCTGGTGTAGTAGCCTTGATATGACCGTACCACAGGCATACAACAGAAACATAACCAAAGAACTACTCAAGAAAGAAGAAATGATATTGTACTTTATAACATCATCAGACTTCATTATGTCCAGAAGGCCAGAGGACCAAGGGACAGAGAGTGGTAGGAGCCGGTTCAGAAAGAACCATAGAACTACTGTAGAACTATTTGGGAAACAAAGAATCATTAGAACTTTGCACGAAGTTCGAGAGAAACTGTACATGACAAGTAACGTTATATTTGCCACTGAAAGGAAAGGAGAAAAACAAACTTTATAACTGTCCACGTAGAGCTACACGGAAAGAAACAACGAAGAACCCTGGGGTTGTTAGGAGGAGGAAGAAGTTCATGACTCCAAAGGACTGGCCCATAACAAAGAGTACAAGGAAGAAATTGGTTGCATCCACAGAAGATCCAAAGAGAAATATGAGAGAAATGAAATGAAATGACACTTTATAGCATCTGCACAAAGATGCTAAAGCTGCCCAGCAATTAGACCCCAACAGGGCTAAGGCCTTAGGATTTTGAAAGTTGGTGAACAGAGGTTCAGGGACCACAGCCCCCAGTTTGGATGGAACAAAAGGGTACAGACACTAACATTGTTTCACTAGAGGGGCTTACCTTGATATAAACAATGAGTTCAGGCTTTCCAGATTTCCTCTAGAAAGCCCTTCACACAAGCATCAATCTGCTGTGTGTGAGCTGCCCAGCAATTAGACCCCAACAGGGCGAGGGCTTTAGGATTTTGAAAGTTGGTGAACAGAGGTTCAGGGACTACGTTCTTGATGGTCCTGAAGAAGGTCGATCTCTGATGAGAATACCCCGCACATTGTATCAGAAAATGGATATCGTCTTCAGGCCACCCCCACATCAGGCATTGACACTCTCTTTTTTCTCTCTGCATCTGTTTATTGATCAAAGGTGGAACTCCCAGCCAAAGTTTAATTTTCAGTCGAGTACCGAGGGTAGGTAGGCCCTTCAGATCATCCTTTAGGTCCTCACCCATGTCACAAACTGGGTGTTCAGGGAAGTTTTATATCTGCATACGTTTGTTCAGACATTCTTTGTATTTCTGCCATGGCCTTAGACACTTCAGAGCAGGGTCAGTTCTTCCTGCCTAATTTTCAGGTACTGAAAATCTCCTCTACCCTTTTCCTTCAGGACTTGGCCTGTTTAACAGGACAGTCTTGCTTCCAAGAAATAGAGTTGACCATCTTAGCGTTATGACAGCGCTACCTTGCAATACTTTAATAAGAGATCTGCTACCTCTTCAACCAATAAGTGATCAAGAAGAGTACCTCTGTGGCGGTGCTCAAGTCCGCCAGAACAGAAAATCTGGTATTGAATTTAATGCTCGATCCTGAAACCTTGGGAAGATCTGAAATAACTTCAGGCACCTTCATCTGCTTGCCTTGTGCAGGTTGACCACAAATATCGTCATCGCATTCATCAGGACATATAGCCAAAATTTGGTGGTGAGTTTGCTTAATTGCATTCACAAGCTCACAGAGCTTCTTGGAAGTGATCCCCCGGCCATCCTTGTCAGCAAGCCTTTCAATAAAAGTCTTTGCCTCTCTTGAGTTCACTTTCCCAGAGGAGATCTCGTCCCATACTTCTAAAAGTTCCCCTTGTGTAATTTCATCTTCATCTAAGTACAGGCCAGTACCCTTGTCTGGCTCTCCTGACAAGAGAGGACTGGTGGGTTCTGTGTTTGCAGGAGAAAGCTCTATTCCACTCTCTTCGTTGTCCACAGGAGCAAGGTCTCTCAGTTTCTGTTGTTCTTCCTCAAATAAGGAAGAAGATGTGGAAGTACTTGTGGACCTGCAATTCGCAATTAGACAACATAGAATCTGAGTTGGAGCAATGCTCACAAATATCTCTTTCAGCAACGCAGATATGTGATCTGGAGCAACTACATGTGAGCTGTGAGAGTGTGTCTCTCAACCTCTAAATGCCAGTCTCTCTCTCCCTTCCCTCCTCTCTGACATCTCCCAGCATATCAGCTTTTCTGGCTGAAATTAGTGGATTTACACTTCTTTGCACATATCTTCTACATTTCTATGGCTCTGAATCGTTGTGAAAAGGCCTGCAATGTCCAGGTGCCAGTCACCAGGCCTCCAGGCAGCAAGTTCTCAATAAACTCCAAAAGAAAGGATAGGGTCACATTCACAACAGCATTGGCTAGAAGGAATCTCTTGTCTAAGTTACAAAGTCTGCCCAACCAACAGACGCCCGAGTTAACCAAAAACAATCCCTCGGCTCTCCAGTTTCAATCAGCATATGATGATAGCATTCCAACAACTTGTAATGTTGAGGTGTACTGCTCTGATATGCAGAGAACATACTCAATTCATTTGCACCCGCACATGCAAAATACAATGTGTGGGCACTTACAGAGAGTCTGTTCTCCTTTTTCCATCTGTTCCCCCATCAGATCCAGCCTCTACAAGTGTATCCAAGGGCATCATTCCAGGTGTTGCCCACACCTGCCCCCCGTTAGACGTCTCATGCTTAGGAGTTGTGGGCGGCTGGGCCTTGGGAAGACTTGGTTCATCCCCACTTTCAGCACCGCTGGCTTCATAAGCCATTGAATCCTTGTAGTATTGTGCATATTGCTGCGTATTCATGTCTAGACAGTCCTGGTATAGCTTGTTCAGTAGCTCCAGTCGCAATACCTGTTCCTTCCTCAGTTCTCTTGTTGGCCCCTGGGCATAGCGAAAACTCGCCGTCAGGAAACTTTACGAGCTGACCACTGCATAACTGTACTCCTGACAAATCCTAGACTGAAGTTTCTCAGGTGGAGCTCAGCAGAAGAGCACCAATGATGGGGTAAAGTTTGGCCAGAACTCAGGGTTGCTGTCAAACTACAGATAAATTTTGAAGTCTCCTTCTCAGCAACTTTCCCATGGAAACTGCCAACAAGGCTCTGTTGCAAAGTTATTGACAGCATGAGAACACTCAGTCCACCAAAAGGACGTCTTAGTGTTCATTTCCTGCAACAAAGAGCCCCCCAACCACTTACTTCATCCTGTGTCTCAGGTGTGTGTTGTCCTTTCTTGCTCTCTACCTGCCTCCCTCTCTCAATCACACATCATAACTTGGTTACAGCACCACCTCTGCATTAGGCAGTCATTGAAAGTGCAAAGATTGAGGCCGGAGCCAACTTACCCCAGTTTTGATAGAATCCCCACTCTCCTCCAGCTTCTGCCTGCCTTCCTTGTGAGCATATGTCTTTGATGAATGAGAGGCCTTCATTATGTTGTCAGACTCCCCCTGGTACCAGATTTTGATGTTGGCAAGGTGGGGAAGAAAGATTTGTTCCCAGAGGTCAGGTGCAAAATCCAGGCGAGCATAGGTGGGGTCTATGAGGAACATCTCAAGCAGATGGCCGGCTACATAGAAATCTTCATTGCGAAGCTTCCACACAAAGGCAAGGTAGAGGTGAGCCCACGCAGCAAGATAAGTGTTGGGGACACCAGCAGTAAACCGTTTTGGATCGAGCAATGCCGGCACCTGTTGAAGTCAATCATTCTTCTTAGATCTGCAGATAGTGTGTCAAGAGATATCCCTCACTATCCAACTTGTCCATCTTTTGAAGGCCCCAAAAGACCTGGAAATCTATATGCTGAGAGCTCACAGCCCAACAGACTGTCGTTGAGGGTTTGCCGGAGTTCAGCCAAACTATTCAACCATCTATGATTATGCACCATCCAAGGGGTAGGCTTCAGTAACAACTATTGAATGGCCAATAACCAGGTGGGGAGTATGCAAGAGCATTTCTTCCTTTTATTTGTGCTTCCTCTCCATGACATTACATCCAGCACTCAAGACCCCATTGTCTGGACTTTATCATTTGCTCCCATGAATTGTAAGAGAAAGCTTTCCAATTGCTCTGAGACAGGAAGAAAGTGATTTCTGCCCCAATTTTGTAGTGGCCGATTGAAAACTCCGTCGTGCAAGCGTGGACGTGCAATGCGGCAAATCATTATAATTTCACTGTTCCCAACACTCGCCATGAAAAGAGGTGAAGCGTGTGACGTTGAATCAGGTGGGGTCAGAGAGTTTGTATACTTCCACGTGAAGAAAGGGAAATCTCCCTAGCTATGATTGCAGTTCTGGGAGTTGGAATGCATACCTGTAGCATCTTCTCGGAATGCTCCAAACGAGCTGCCCGGGCTTCGTGGTTGGTGGTCTTCAGAGCAGATTCCAATCCCTCAATACCCCAATCTAGATTGGCCAGTACTGCCTGCTCAGGGTATTGCACTTTCAATCCAGATTCCAACTGCAGCCTCCCTGAGCATTTCCTCTTCACAGCTTGCCGACTCTCATTGTGCAAAAGGTTGGATAGAGCCCATCCTCCCATGACCGAGATTACTGCCCGAACTACTGTTGTATCTAGCTGAGTTGTCTCCACAGGTACCACCCGGCGATCCAAATTCTCGTGGTTTGTCATGGGCTCTCTCAGCTGTGCCATAAGACATCACCAAGGTTAATAGATAGATGAGCTGCGACCCGTTCACATTCACGTATCTGGTGGCACACCGCAGTGATTTGAGTGGAGCTGAGTCCTCTGTAACTCTCTGGAAAATGCCATCATTGGATCACCTCGACACTGGCGACACTGAAGAGCTCAATCTTTATTGCAGTATGTCTTCCTTCTACACGATTGGCAAGGAATCCCTATCCATTCAATGGAAACAATATGTACCTCATGTCTTCCAGCCATCACTTCCTCTGTCCCTGAATTACCTAGACTACCTCTCAGGTGTCCCAAAACAGGCAGCCACGCCGCCTTCACATGCAAGCACATTATCCGAAATTTCCAAAACTTCTTGATCCCGGAACCACTCTACCATCCCCACCGAAAGCCTCAGTCACCGAGACCAAGCGATGTAGGAAGAGAGACGGGCTCTCACCCATAAAACGGAGCGAACAAAATACAGAATTCCGCTATGCATTGGACGGTTCGCGCTCACAACACAGAATCACTTAAAAGAGTCCCTTGCTGTGAGCGGAACAGCGATTGACCACGGCTGCTTGTCCGCTTGTGAGAAACAGCTCATCTAGCAGAGAGAAGCAGTGCATCTCAACCTTGGTAACAAGAGCCACAGAAGAGAAAGCAGCTGGAGGAACAGTAAGAAACCTCCACCCTGGCCAGCGAACGAGCGAGAGACAAAACCCGACTACTCCCACACTCGCGAGGAAGACAAACCAAAACCCAAGCCCGCAGGGGAGCCACAGTGTCAGACGTCTTTCTGTCATCCCACGCCATCGCTCTTCCGTCCGTCGCCGGCGCCGTCGACCTCGTCTGGGGCCTGCGGCGGAAACTGCGACAGCGTCATACAGGCTCGGGCCAGCCGCGGCCCAGGCTCGGACGCCCTCAGCGACGAGGGGCCGAGGGCGAGCGACCGCGCGCGGCGCGGTCAGGCGCGGCCCGACCGCGGACTGGCGGGCAGCCGGCTGTCGGCAGCTTCGCAGCAAAATCTGGCGCCAAATTCAAAACTGCTGCCCGCCTTTAATGCCCCTCATTCCCCCTTTACCGCCCTCCCCACATGCTCGGGCGCTCTGACATCCATCGACATCCACCCGCGCACGGTCCCCCGATCGCAGAATTCATCCATACATCCATCCCTTCCACACGTGCGACTCTGGACGGATGACTCCACTCCGCTGATTTCATCCACAGACCCACCCTGGCCCCTCCATTATTTGGAGGAATGCCAAGCTCCAAAGAAAGTCTGGCAATGGGCCCTACATCCCTATTCACACCCATCGACTTTGAAAACATGGCCCCCTCCGTTTCACCCTCTGCCACTCTCGGGCCCATGACAACGTCTCAAACAGTTCGTCGGCGGAATCAACTCAGTTGCTGGATAGTTATGCGAAGCACCTTTCGGTTTTTTATTCCCACAAGTCTTCTCACAATTGCGTGTGCGGAGTTGACCGTATTCAGGTTCGTGACATGCACCACCAACTTATGCATGTAGGTACTTACGCTCGCAAACGACGCGGATCACAACACCACAGTGTCGGTTCAACATTCTCCTTTGCCCGAGTGCTCATCCGGATTGTCCGCTCACAAGTGCGACGGATAAATCCACAAAATATGCGTGACATCGATGACTTCCGCGCACGCCAATGCTCCCCTTAAAACTTCTAGAATCCCAAAAAGAATAAAGGAACGTTGCGCCTTCCAACGCATCCAACTGGACGCCAGGATTTGAACCCCAGATCACGTGGGTGGGTGGCAGGCGTAGGTTAAAGCGTGTTGTGGGCGGCCAGAGCCACAAACATAACTGGGCTTATTAACTGAGCCTAACTGAGCGCAGTTAAGTTAGTGTGCAGTGATGTCACATCGCTGGCTGTGTCACGCCATCCCTGCCAGGCCGTCCTCATCACTCTCCCCCACCCACCCCCCCTTCTCTCTTCTAACTTCACTCCTTTTCTCTGCTCCTCTCTGTGTGCCAAGTCTGGTGTGGGCAGAAAGCTTGTGTGTGCAGGGCTGCTGTTTCGGTGGTCCTTGTCATCACCAGCAACTGCAGTTGTTGGCATGCTGCAATGTGAGGACTGATATGGCAGCTTGAGCTCTTCACTTGCAGTGTACTGTAAAATTCCCTTTGAAAGGGAGAGCATAGGTACTGGCCTCTTGGCTTCTTACATAATATCAGCCCACAGGGCCAACTCTGCCCCAAGTTATGGTGGTCCTCAGACTGATGATGACGATAATAGTTATGACAGTCACATCAAACTTTCTATGATGCAATGGATCATTGTCAAAAATGACAGCCAGTGCAAGATTGGGTCTCCTCTCCTAGGCTCTTGGAGGGGGTTTGGAATTGTGCAGGAGCACAATCCCCGGTTACAGAGGTAATTTGTTTGAAAACGGAAATATAAGTCATAAACGGACATACGTTATGGTAATGCAATTACATGGTAGGTGTTTAGTGTTTACATATGTATACATATACGAGGACGGAACTGGTTCAACTGCAACAACTTTGTTATATGTATCAATGTTGGACTGGTACATAGGGCATGGCCGGGCATCAACTAGGGTATCAACCGACCCAGCTGGTATTGGCTGTTGTAATAATATTAGGGTTAAATAACCGAACAGCCTGATATTGACAAGTCCAATACCTAGCTCAATACCCTACATAGGCTAGTATTGACAAAGGCAATACCCGTGCTACAAAAACAAGGACTATAGACTTGGTATAGCATCTAGATATGAAGTTGGGGCTGGTGCACAAGTCAGGGGTAGGGCATGTCCGGCCCCAAGGGCACGCCACTATTTTTCATTTTTTAGCACATGTCGGTAGGGCAATGTCGACTGGCATTAACAACCTCGACAAATTAGTGCTAATTTTAAGGAATTGGCCGAATGATGTGCCAACAGATTGCAAGGTTGTTGAGCAAGGGATGGATTTCTTTTTGTCGGAAGACAATATGATTGATGAGTACGAGGACCTCATTGCAGATGCTGGCATGTTTGACAATGAGGCTTGCAATCAGTTCTCTATTAACAAAGCTCGATTCACTTTGCGTACTAAAATCTGCAACAGTATTATGTAATGCAAAGTCTGATATTTGCAACAGAATATTTAATTTCTTTGTGAAATCAAGTATGCCTCTAAATTAAAGGCATATTACCGATTTGGTGGTTATTTTAATTTTAATTTTAATTATTTATATCCGGGTTGATAACCGGCGGTATTACGATTGGAATACCCTCCCACCCCCCCCCCCCCCCCCCCCCCACAAACAAGGAAAAAAAAAAAAAAAAAAAAAAAACTATTGATACCCATCCACAAATCAAAAATCATACTACTATTCAGGACTGGCGGATATTAAAATTAAGTGAATATTCCAATACTGTGGAACCGGCTGGTATTAAAAAAAGTAATACTCGCCCAACACTGGTATGTATGTGGCAGCCAACTTAACTGGTTTCAAGTCTCTCCTTCTTCTACTTCTTATAGTGAAACACAAAATCCAACACCCTCGCATCTTCGTCTCTAAATTTTGGTTGAGACTATAGTTGGCTATGTACATCTGCCAAGCACGGATCAAAATTATAGCGTGCAGGGAATTAAAGGTTTTCCTTGCACATCTTTTGTTGTATCATTAGTATCCCTTTGAGTCTCTTGCCATGTTCTCAAGATCCAACACATTCAACCAAAAGAGCGACCAGAGGATTCCGTTGCCACACTTGAATCCCTTCATAGCTTGCCCATATAGAGTCGACTCCCATTTAGCGTTATCGACTCATTGCATGTGCAAAGCAGGAGCCTATGCATTAAGATAAAAAGTCATACCAAGGATTGAAGTATACAGAGTGTGAATTAGCCGAAGTATAATAGAATTGAGTATAAAATGTCAGCAGGTGCATAATGTATAATGGTATCTGTTTATGCATCAGAGACTACATGTAGAGTCTTTCCGACAGCCAAGATTGGGGCCAAAAAACATAGAAGCGCTAACATATAATATGGATGAACCGGATGAAAATGGATGAAAATGTGACATTTATTTCACGGGCAGTATGACAATGTTCATTTAAGATAATAGATAAACAGATAGAAAAGTTTTACTTTAAATTATTGAGAGGAAAAAAATTGAAACCAGTAAGGGAGAAGTTGCACTGTCAAGGGCATGGAAATGCTGTCCGGGTTGAAAATCACTACGAATTTCCTTCCAAATGTTACTATCTACACTTTGCTGGTGAAATTTCTGTAGCACCGAATATAAATTGAGAAGAGCTTATTGATTTACTAGAAATCGGCAGTTTCAAGGATGCAGTAAGGAGGTTTTCTTTCCCTGAGCTAGCACCAGTTATCCAACATTGTAGAAATGGTGTATAACTTATGTGTATTCGTAGGTCCAAGGATACCAAGGATACCAAGGATACCTGCGGTCTGGTTAGGACCCTTGGAAGCATGGAGGTCACCGGCTACTACCAGCCTTGTGTGCCATGGAGCTCTCCTAGGATATTGGAGTGGCGGCAAGTTGCTTCTCTTGTTCTATAATTGTGGCAAGTGATTATTTCAACACTTGATGAAAGCGGTGATTTCGACACATTAAAGAAATTGAACAAAGGATATATGCTTAAGGAACCCTTGATCACAAGAATTGTTTGTAAAAGGGGCTTTAATTTTTTTCCCCGAATAATCTGTAATAAAATCTAACCAGGGCCTCTGTCCCCTGTTTCTTTTTTTTCTTTCTTTTTTAAAACGTTTGTATTGCTGTAACTGCATGAATCCATCGTGCAAGATAAAACAACACTATCAGTATAACTGAACAAATAGAATGGTGTTGAAAATGCTTGAAACCAAAAAATCTTTGAACTCTGAAAAAGGAAAGGGCGTGAAACATTCTGGGCATGGAGATGATTGGAACATGGAGGTTTGCTATCAATGTTGACAGTGAATTAGACAATCTTGTAATCTCACGGGCTTATCATCCGCAAGACATTTTGCGGAGTCACTTTGCAAGCCCTGGCGCTGTCAACGGGTACAGGGTGCAAAATAAGGGATAGTTGGTGCATTTTTAAACAGGGGATGGTAGCAAGATATAAGCAAATATTGGGCATGAAGCAACGGGTAGGCATGTTTAAGTGGCTCTGAGAACCGGGTACCCCTAGTTTGTCATTAATAAGCTGGAAGTGGCCCCCCATACCTTACCAGAGAGGTAATGTGTGGCGGCTAGGGTGCATTTTTGGTTTAGAGACTGGTATAGTTAGGGTAGATTCTGAAAGTGCAAATATGAGAGAAAAACAATAAAGAATGGGTCATTTCAACTCTATTTTAAGAATAGAGAAAATCTATTTTAAGACTGGAGAAATGATGGGCCATTCTATCTAAGAATGGAAAATGGTTATTTCAACTCTATTTCAGGAATTGGAGTTGATCATTTCAACTGTTGAAATGAGTCCTTCAAGTCTATTTTAAGAAATAAAATTGGTCATTTCAACTATAAAGTCATATAAACTCTATTTTAAGATGGAGAAATGATCGGTCATTCTATCTAAGCATGGAAAATGAGTCATTTCAACTCTATTTTTAGGAATTGGAATTGATATTGAAATTAGTCTTTCATTTCTATTACTCTGATTTCATATAAAACTGGTGTAGAAGCATATCGCGCCGTAATGGAATACAAAATAGCGCATCGGAAATGTAATTTCCAGTAGAATTTTCAGCCTTGAGTACGGATAGCGTGACATAATAAAAATACACCAACAGTCAGTAGCTCAGTTGGTTAAGTGCACTGAGTGCCACCCAGATGATTCTGGGGTCAAATCTTGCTACTTGATGGGTGTGGTATTCTCTTCTCCCCCTCTTGGGCGGTGTCCCACTTGTTCGTCTCCATGGCGCATAAATGAAAGAGGTTATTTTCTCCTCTCACTATTCAGGGGCATGATTTGTGAGTTGTCGCTCCCAGGTGTTTCCCTTTTTTTTCTTTTTTTTTTAAATACATGTGGACATAAAACTTGTCGGTCGTTACACCAGCTCATATACCAGCCACCTGATACTAATACTGCTAAGAAGGTTATAATGAAGACCAATCCACCAATAAACTTCAACTTCAAGAGAGAGAAAGAGGAAATGTATAGCCGGACCTAAAACATAACTAGATCCCAATGCCAATGGCCCCTTGCGGTTGTCCCTTGCGCTTGCCATTCGTGCGTGCCCTTCCCACCTTGCTGCCAAAATCGACTCTCCCCCTTCTCTTGGAGTCCCTCTTATGCGCTCCCTATCTGGACCCTCCATCTCTCCACAAACTCCCTCTTTAGCTATAAGCTTGCCAAAATGACCGCGCCACACCTATAGGTCCTCCTCCAATCTAGAACCTTCCCTAGCCAACTTTGGCATGCTATAGCCACCTTTATTCGGACAGTTTGCTAGATGTCCAATTTTCTTTGCTTATTTTAAGAAATGAAATTGGTCATTTCACCTATACTAGGGGTAACCTGTGCCGTTGGCCCAAGCGTTGAGTGTCATCTAAGCCCAAGTGTGCCCAAGTGTAAGATCTTCTAGTGCGTTTCCTATGTCGAGGCCCAAGTGCGACCTCTAGTGTAGCCTATGCCATTGGCCCATGTGTGAAGAATTGAAATCTAGACCAAGTGCAATTTCCTATGTATCCAAGTGTGTCTCCTATATCGACCGTCTAAGCCCAAGTGCAATCTTCTATTCATGTATCCAAGTGCATCTCCCATGTAGAGGCCCAAGTGTCCAGTGTTATCTAAGCCAAGTGCAATCTCCTATGTATCCAAGTATGTCTCCCATGTCAAGGCCCAATTTTATTTTTTTCATGAATTTATTGAGTAGTAATGTATCTAATCATATTGATATATCTCCGAGGCTCCAATCATTGTCCTAGGAAAGCCCACTTTGCTATTTTTCGTGAATTTCCAGCAACCAAAAGTACTTGAAATTTCATATCTCCCACGCCGCAGGTCCAAAAACCAGACCAAGCCGGTGCACCCCTCCTCATCGAGGGCTTTCCAACATTACCAAGCACTAGGGCTAGGGCCCCGCGGTTTGGGACATCTCAACGCTACAAAACAAAACAAAACAAACAAACAAACAAACAAACGCCTCGCTTCATATATTGATGGATAGTGATTTTGTTATGGAAGCCGATAAGGAGTTGGTTTTTATTCTAGCGACGACCGAAGGTCGAGAGCTCGTTTAGTGTAGAGCAGATATAGGGTGCCATAGTGCCACATCATCGTCGCCACGTTTCGTATGTCGTCAATTTTTTTTATATCTGCCCGGACTGCCCGAAAATAACAGGGAGAGGTTGCAGCAAGTGTTGGACCGGTATATAGGTCTGGGGCGGGTATCAACTAGGGTAAGGGTAATGGTATGAACGATCATATCAGGCGGGTACGTGCAAGGGCAAGACCCGGCAATACCCAAGTGGGGCAGGATACATGGACTTCTAAAACCCTAGCACAAACCAGACCAGTATGGTCTTCTTCCTCGCGCTACCACTCCAATACCATGTATGCGCCGGTTTAAGGGAGAGGATGCAGGGGTAGGGTTTAGGGTAGTTTTCATTAGGAGCATTTTAAATACAATGTATTAGTTTCTGCTCTTCAAGAGTGATAGAGAAGAGTTAGGGGCCCTTTGGGCTATTCAAATTGCCATCTCTATATTGAAATGGGCCATTTGGTCTATTCAAATGGCCATTTGAATGGAATGAGCCATTTGAATAGTTCAAATGGCCATCTTATTTTTGGTATCCCTGTCGTACTACCTTCGTGGCCGCCGGTTATTTTTTCCCTGTTATTGGTTGGAATTTACTATGTGTTCCTTGGCCTCGGCCTTTCATTCTTAATATGATTTAAAGGGCCTCTTTTTTTTCTTTTTTTTCTTTTTTTTAAGGAGTTAGATAGAATTGCACTAGTGCAGGTGGTACCAGACCCTGGCACATACCAGGCTGGTATGATTTTTAAAATTTTGTTTTATACCATACCATATACCATACCAGGCTGCCAAATTTACACATCATTTGTTACCAGTACCATACTGGTTTGAGAAATTCAACTCTACCCCCAATACCTTTACCCTAGTGATATCAACAAACCATGATACCAGTCCAACACTGGTTGCAGCGGGGGGAAGGGACGATGATGGCTTGAGCGCGGAGGGGTTTCACACAGCGATCTCAGAGGGAGATCCTACATGGTGGATGCTGCACAACCTTTTCCATCCTGCAAATGTGGGCTCTTGGGTGTCAGGTTAGTCAGCTTGGGTGTTTCAATCCCTGCCTGCTCAGCTGCACCGTGGTGGTTCTCACAAACCAACCGACATTACCTGACTACAGACACATGCAGAGCACACAAGAGCTCATTTTGGGTTCATGGTCGGTCAAATCCTCTATGGGGCCTCAAACAAGGTCAAGGACAATGTGGTGAGGGCACATTTTTCTTCGACCTATTTCAACCTGTTTTGCCCTCTCATCAGACTCGGCCCTGAGATGCATATGAATTCTGTAAGTTAGCTCATCGGGTGGATGCCTACTCAGCTACACCGTGGTGGTTCTCACAGACCAATCCGACATTACGTGACTACAGACACAAGCAGAGCACACAAGAGGTCCTTTTGGGTTGATGGTTGATCAAATCCTCCATGGGTCATGACACAAGGTCAAGGACAATGTGGTGAGAGCACCTTTTTCTTCGACCTATTTCAGCCTGTTTTGCCCTTTCATCAGACTCGGCCTTGAGATGTATATTGAATTCTGTAAGTTAGCTCGTTGGGTAGATCTGCAGTGGTGGTTTGCAATGACCTTGACAAGTAACTGCCTATGTAGCAGCAGGAAAGTATCCAATAACAGAGATGAGGAGAAGCTTTGGAATGAACACTTTTCCGACCCCAGTCAATGGTGGGACAACGGAGACAAAAAGGTGAATGCCTGTTGGACTACAGAGAGAAGCAAATGCAATTCAGAATTGGAACTACTGTAATAAGTAGGGTTGGGGTGTTTGCTGGAAGAACTTCATGCCGTTAGTGTCAGCTGCTAGCAGCAAGTATTCATGATTTGTACGCAGGTAGGGATAGCTGAAGGACCATGGATAGAGGTCCAGATTCATCCAAGAGGGCCGGATTTCAAACACAAGATTAGTTCTAGTTCCCTGTGGATCAATAGCTACAAGAAATCTGCGTGGGTAGATGGTCAACTGGAGCTTTGCAGCAGCACAATTGATAGAACAAGGCACTGCTAATGAATGCACCTTCTTCAACACATTTCAACCAGTTTTTCCCTGTTATCAGAGTCGTCCCTAAATTTTCTTGTTGAATTCTGCAAGTTAGCTCTGATGGGGCAAGTTCAAATGGTGGAGGTCCCACTTCAGGTGTTACCCTCTACAATGTTTGGAGAAAGGTGGGTGAAGAGGGAGAGAGGCAAATATGTGTGGAGCTCCCTATGAGCATGAGTTGAAGCCCTGCTAGAATAGAACATCTTGGGTTGTGAAAACAGAATAGTGGTAATTTTCTCCTCTTTCTTTTTGTCATGTTCTATTTTGTAGCGTTGTATCCCTCAAATGTGTGTGTGTGGGATACATTGGAATTCACGTACTCATAAGGCATTCCTCTGTTGTTGTCCCAATGTCCAGGTACTCATCGCAGTTACACTGATTATGCCAGCAGATTCCAAGTCTGGTTTCTGGTTCTTGAGGGCTTGTTCATATGGAGTGTTTCTTTTACATGTCAGTATCTGGTGATGTTGCATTTTAATAAGTATAACATTCATGTTGATTGCATTTGTTTCATGTTTTGGTGTGCAAGCAGGTTGTTGAAGACACTATCAACATAGGTGAAGAAACAACCTCGACCCAAAAATCACAAGTTAATGGATGCTATGCCACAAAAGTCCATGTAAAATTATAATCTTGGAGCTGGTGTGCACTGGACACCAGCTAGTCCATCTGGACGACATTATAGAGTAGTCAAATCACTTGAGAGGGTTGTCAGCCCCCTCTTGGAGAATCTTTACATGAGTTCTTCTGTTCTGAGCCCAGGTTCTCAAAACATTTGGCAGTTGAAGACTGGCCAATCAGTTCTCGGGACGTGTGCAGGAAATCTCACTTGTTTTTGTTGGTGAGGTTTAATTTGCCTGCTACCATGCTCAAGGTCATTTGACATCAATATATTTTGCACTGGTCATAACCCCCCAACTCGTCTACATATTCATTTGAGGTTGCCCCATTGTAAATGTGAGGAGGTTGTGGGCGCAGATTGTTCATCCAAATGACATGCACATCTTGAAGTTTTATGTGGATTGTGACGGTTGGCTTGTAATGAAGTATAAGAAATCGGCAACCAACGCTGACTGGCTTCCGAAGCAAGTCAAAATGTGGAAGGTTGCTAAGGACGGGAGGTCTCCCCTGCTACCCCAGGGGGTCCCGGAAACCTGTTCCACTGCAGCCTATTCGGGGAATAAAGCCAGACGCCAGGGAAAAAAATGCCAGTATTGTAAATGGCCTTTCGAAGTACCGCGAAATTCTGGAGACTTGGGATGGATCTCGACAAGAACTACGAAAATATCATGAAGAACTACGATGAGTATTGGAAGGATGTTCTTCTTGAACTTGGTAAGCCATTGCCTGAGCCAAAGGACAAGCTGGAGGAGGGGTTTTGGCCTTCGACTCTGTGGAAAGCTAACCATGACAGAGATGGGATTAGGGTTGAATGTGAGAGTCAGGAGGAGTCAGAGGAGGAAGATCGCAACCAGTTGGATCCCTATTGTGGGCCAAAGAGTCAGAGACCTAAAGAGCCGATGAACCCATTCAAAGATATTGAAATTGGAAACTTCGTACTTGTTCGACCACCAGACACAAAGACATATCCAGTTTGGATGGGTGTGACAATCTCAGGTGTTGTTCGTGACCGTTCAGATGAGAGATATCGGCAAGTCCTTCTGGAGTGGTGGAGACCTAAAGGTGCCGCAGCGGAGGAGGTGGACAGGTATAGAAACTGTTGGGACAAAGCTTGGGAGTTCAATGAATCTGATCCACCAAAGTGGATACATACGAACTGTGTGGTGTGGACAATGCGACCTCGGAAGAACACCTCCAAGTGGAGCTCTAGACGCATTGGAAAGGCCGAAGCAATTAAAGTGAAAGCAAATCTATATGCTGCGAACGATCAAAATGAGTCTGATTAAGCACAGTGTAGAGAGGTGCACGGGAGATCTCCCGTGCTAATTTGACGACAATATGTGTTAATGTTGATCTTACTGGTGATTACCAGGATTTTGTGGGAGCTCATTTGACAATCAGAAGTTCACCTTGAATTCTCTGTGTCGACCATTTGAACCTTTCAATTTTTGAACATCTATATCTCTAGCGATTTGAACCCTGACTGCCTGCATCTCAGTGAAAGTTTAGTTCTGGTTGATTGTATTTTACGCACATAGCAAGGGAGGTCTCCGTGCTACAGATACTTGACTATTGCAGACTGATATGATTAATATTCTCATTCACTATAGCGCTCATTGAAGAAAAAGAAAGGAAGTATGACGCCTCCTGAAGGAAGCGTAACTTATGGAGTCACTTCACCCCCAAGGGCTACTGCCTTCCGCTAGGAAGGTGGACACCTTCATGACAACCAGACTGTGGTTTGAACCCACAACCACATCCAACATGGTATGTGCCCAGTACCACTGGGCTACATGCTGGTTGTCGTGCTCATTGAATAATATAGTTATGAGTCCCAATTTGGTTCGTTATCTGATAAGGATATGTCGGGGTCCGAATATCGTATTTTCTTCCCTAGCGGACTGTCCTTTTATATATCTATTTCAACGGTGGCCCCTTCTTAATCTAACCTTGTAAATTGTATCCTCGTGATGTTGTTATTGATGAGGTCTCTCGTGGTATGTCTCGTTGTTTTTTTAATATTACTTACTGGATTCTTTTTTGATCTCCGGACAAATAGCTTTTGTTCTGATCTCCAAAATTTTGAATTTTTGAATGGCCAGTGGATGTGAATGGTTGTACATTTTACTTTGTTTCCGTCTGACGGTTCAACACATTTTGTATGTCGGACGGGGCCGATTTCCGACGGTGTTTGATGGTTTTCTCCCTTACACATAGTGCTCGGGAGATGTCCCGTGCTACAGTGACTTGACTATTTCCGATCATGATTATTATATTTTTCTTAGAGCTCATTGTAGAATACCCTTGCGGAATGTCTTTCACTACTCCGATATTAACGGTGGCGCCTTATGACGCCGACGTTCTAAATTGTATTTTCGCGATTGTGCTATTGATTTCTGTTGTAGTAGGGGAGGTCTCCCCTGCTATGTCTCGACGTCTGTTCGGCAGTTACTGGATTCTTATTTGGTATTCAGAGGGTGACAAATAATTGTTGGCTTACCGGACAGTTTTAATTTCTGGATGACCAGTTCATGTGAATGTTTCTAGATCTTACTTTCTTTTAATTTGACGGCTTGACACTTCTCGTATTGAGCACGGGAAATCTCCCCTGGTGGGGGGAGGTCTGAAAGCACCAGCAGCAAGCTGACATTGTACTTGAAATTGTATTTGACATGGTATCTGATCTTGTATTTGACGGTTCAATGCATTTCGTTTGTTATTTCATGTCCTCAAGATGACAAAGATTTTTCTATCCCTTAAGTTTCAATAATTCAAAAACATTATTCCAATGTTTCTACCAATAATTTTGAGTCACGACCCATTGTGGTTTTAAAGCTCTTACTTTGTTTCGTATATGATATTGACATGCATTTGTTACGTTTTCACGCCCGGTTATCAGCGTCACGTCCGTCCGTCAACGTCAGGTCACGTAAGACCTGACTCTGACGGGACCTCCGTCACGTCAGGTTCGGGGAATATTCTGGTAAAAACAGTAGCAGGTAAAATACTGCCACTTAAGTAGTCACGTCGCCGACACGGTGGCGGTGGCAAATACATTTTGAAAATTAACAAAATGAACGCGCCCGCCAATTATGGCGGTCGCATTGTTTTTCAAAATTAAAAAAGAAATAGCGACCGCCGTATTGGCAGTCGCTTCAATTTTATTTTTTTTAAAAGCAAGATTGGCGGTCGCACTGGCGGTCGCTTTATTTTTCGAAATAGAAAAAGAAATAGTGACCGCCATATTGGCGGTCGCTTCAATTTTATTTTTTTTAAAGCAAGATTGGCGGTCGCACTGGCGGTCGCTTTATTTTTCGAATTAAAAAAACAAATAGCGACCGCTATCTTCGCGATCGCTTCAATTTATTTTTTTAAAAAAACAAGATTGGCGGTCGCATTGGCGGTCGCCTAATTTTAAAAAGAAAACAAGCGACTGCCATATTGGCGGTCGCACAATTTTGTAAATATGTACAGAACATGCGACCGCCATATGGCGGTCGAATAATTTCAAAAATATAAAATCAAATAGCGACCGCCATTGGGCGGTCGCTTAATTTAAAATATATATAAAAAAACAAACGACCGCCATATGGCGGTCAGTAAATTTAAAATTATATAAAAAAAACAAGCGACATATGAAAATAAAAGTGACTGCCAACCGGTGGTCGCTTGTTTTAAAACAATACAATATTTGCGACCACCAAACCGGCGGTCGCGTCAATTTTAAAATATATATTAAGTTTAAGCGACCGCCAGCTTGGAGGTCGCTTAAACTTGAAAATATAAAGATTAAAAGCGACCGTCTTACTGGCGGTCGCATTTTTATTAAAAAAATTAAAAATAAAAGCGACCACCATATTGGCGGTCGCTTTATTTTAAATATATTAACAAATGAAGCGACCGCCATACCGGCAGTCGCATTATATTTGAAATAAAAAACAATAGTGACCGTCATACGGGCGGTCGCTTAAATTTAAAAATATACAAAATAGAAGTGACCGCAATATTACACAAAATGAAAAGAAATAAAAGCGACCGCAGTAGTGGCGGTCATTTGTTTTTCATAAAAAATAAAAATAGCGACCGTAATATTAGCGGTCGCTTAATTTCAAAATTACAACAAATATGGTTGTACAGCCTTTTCGGGTGGGCGCTATTGGTTTGTCATTTATTCATTTCATTTTCATTTCACTTTCATCCTTCTTGGATCATATATAAGGGAGGATGGTCACCAAGCTCCTCAGTTCTTTTGGCGCAAACACTTGAGGTTGTTTTGGATGTTCTCTTCCATTGAACGAGAGTGTAGCCCAAGAAGAGGGTGCGCACCTTTTGCCATTGTGACTTCCACCAAAGCCACTTCAGCAGATTGTGTATAAGCTCAACACTACAACCCACATCGACCCACTTAGGTTGCTGACAGGTGTAGAAGTGTTGGGCTATCGCATTGCACTCTATATTCACAACACGTTCATTTAATATGGTGACCCTAGCATACTAGCAAAAGAGGGCTGGAAGGATGTTCCGGAAGAGTTCCGGTGGCCGATGACGAGATGCAAAAAATTCGTGAAATGGTACCACATCAATCGATTGTGGCCTTTGGATAAGCATGACGTGCAAACCCGAAACAATTACGCAGAGTCCAGGTCTTGCATGAACTTGCATTTCCAGCATAGGGCGAATGAGGTGCATTGCACATTGTGGGGTCAACCTCTCTTAAAGGGCCAAATCTCGTACACCTTGGCAGTCATGTTGTACATGGAGGTCATACTCTTGCGTCCAGTGAATTGCAAACTGCTAGTAGGAGGAACGCAAGGTTGCTATACGATTTGGAGTACATCCCGGACACGTTCGGAATACAACCGGCTGCAACGTTAGAGGAACAACTGGCGGAAAGAGACCAGCGAATCAGGACCCTACATGACCGACTAGACTGGCAAACACTGCGCATAGCCGAGTTGAAAGCTAGATTGCAAGACATGCCTCCAAACAATGAAGGCACTGTTGTCCACAATGAGGATCGAACAAACGTCGTGGACATGGACGCGAAGTTTGCGATGCCCGATCGCAGTATTGACCTCATCATTCACGAAATTACGGACGTCCTTGACTCTGTGGCCGATGAAACCATGGTTGAGGAACAGCGAATTGTGGATGAGAGAAGGAGGAAAAGAAAAAAACCAGTACTGAAAACCGAGGAATGTTCGAGGGTCGTCATTCAATCGGAGATGAACCCGATATTAGATGTCGACCGCGTTACAAAGGAGTGGGACATTGTCATGGCAACTGCATGGCGCTTGTCCAAAACGCTGGAGATTCGGGCATGGGTCCCATTGAATGGCAATTGGAAGAATTGGGTACAATGAGCGACCCATTTGGCCTAGCACGGGTAGAGTGGGCACTGTCAGGCTTGCAACGTGTCGCACGCATGTCGAACCGTAGCGTGGATAACATTTATGCCAACATGCAAAGGTATAACGATCTCCGCATCGCATCAAGCGTGTTCGTCGGGTATACCAATTGGGCAGATGTGGATTCTATGTTCGATCGATGTGAGCACAGAATTTCGGGGTCGAACAGAAGCATAAACTGGAAATTGGAGATAGAGGAAGAGTGAGACACCACAACAAGGATGACCAGCCACATCAAACTGGTCCAGAGGGAGGAGATACCATGAGGCGTTTTGCCGTCATACAGTTTGTTCGATGTATAGGAATCTATATGGCCTAGAGGGATGTCATGTGCTTGGATCATGTGGACATATGTTCCATCTCACATGTCTTATCCCGCAAGCCTTGCGGACGAGCGCTTGCCCAGAATGTCATACACCAATCCATCGTCGTTTCTATGAGCTGGTGGGCTTGGAGGATCGGATGCCCATAGGCTTTGAATACAATCGACACAACCTCCCATTGGATGGGCTACCATATACATTTCTGAATTGTATGCATTGGGGCAAGAACTTGGTATGGGATGCAGACAGAGAGATGCATGACATACATGCCGGAAATCCGACATACATCAAAGATCCCCAGTATTTCTGGGTCACACCTGACTGGGAGATAACCATACGTACGGGAGGCATTCGAGATTGGTGGGAGAGAGAGCAGTTTTGCCGCAATCTGGGAGGGCATTGGAGTCAAAGAAGGTCCAGGTTTATCCGGCTCTCACAGGTTCCATGGGTGCCGGAGGAGAACGAATTGTATGACCGACAACCGATTGGGAGACATTTGTTGTTGTCCGAACTTGAAGATGCTATAATATGTCAACGCCGAATGAATGAGGCGTACGAGGCGGCTTATCGTCGAAACGACACAATGATTAAGGACAGGGCCCGCGAGAGATAGTTGGAAAGTTTCAAAAATACCATCAAGGCAGTTGTAGAGAAATGGAGGCGACTATGGACAGACCGTTATCATCATGTTTTAGGGGCTCTATTGCCGGATGTGGACGGCCTCGTTGCCGATTTGCATGCAGCCCGAGCACTTGTTCTCGATCCACCTCCGCCACGTCGTGAGAGTGAAGAAGAAAGTCAACTTTCGCCACGAAGTAGGCGGATGCAGGCCAGAATTGATCACATGCCATTGGGCCCCTCGTTGACCACGAGATCACGGTCGCAAGCTCTGGCAATTGGCAGTGCAAATCAGGCCACAACATCAAATTCCTTGTCCTCGGACAGTGACGACTAGGCTTTTAATGACCGACAGCGTAATACATATACAATATGCATTTTTGTTGTACCTTGAATATTGTTGAAAAACACATCGATGACATTCCGTCAATTTTGTATATCACAAATTTTGTTAATACACAATGCACATGTGCGGCACCTGCCAATTTCAATTGCATGAGCAACGTTTTCTTCACATTTACACTCGTGTGATGGGGAAGAAGTAGTTCACCCTGTAAACAAATTTACAATGGTGTCATATTTGGTCATGACGTGTATGTGGGTATTTGCAATGAACTCCGAAAACTGGAGAACAAGGAAAATTGATGTTAACCAATAATTTATAACGAGTTACGAACGGTCGTCTTCCAAACAAATTTCGCTTGGTCCCTGCGTATTTCATAATTATTTCGCAAAATCTACGATCTTTCTACAAACATACCCACAAAGTTCTTAAAGCACAAAATAATTTCGATTGATCTCATATTACACTGGGACATATCAGAGGGTACATTGAACACACTGGCCAAGTTTCAAAGCGAACGAAAATCATTTGGATGGGCAACCATCCGTTGGCCCATTGAACAAATTTTGATTGATCTCATATTACTCTGGGGCCTCTTACATGGCACATTGAACATAGTGGCCAAGTCTCAGAGCGAACCAAAATCATTTCAATGGCCAACCATCCGTTGAGCCATCAAATGAATTTCGATTGATCTGATATTAGTCCGGGACCTGTGAGAATGTGTCTCAAATGTACTGGCAAAGTTTGGAAGTAAACAAAAATGATTTGGATGGGCAACCATCCGTTCACCTGTTGAATGTATTCCGTTGGATCTGCTATTGCTTTGGGACCTGTTGGACTGTGTTTCGCATGCTCACGATTTTTTTTTCATTCTGTGTTTGAATGGGGCGTGTAATGTAGGCATATACAACGTGCGTGCCAAATTTGGGAGCGATCAAAATTCATTTGGACCCAAAACCGCAGTTTCTTCCCTGTTTTGCACTCCAAACTTGATTTGTGTTGTACTTCATGCACTCTTCATAGAGAGTTCTGCAATAGTGAGCGAAAAGAGAACATTTTTTTTTTGGGGCATTTTTTATTGGTCCAAATTTTGGCGGGGGAATAGCGGTGGGATGCTGGAAGCCGCAGAACAAAATTGAGCCAAAAACAAAATCGATACGTGCCCAAAACCCCCAGTGCAAACCTATTTATTGGCTTAAAATAAATTTAAATTCAATTAAATTGTGGAATGGCTTGAGGGGGCAGCGCGTCGATGGGGAGGCAAATGATTTATTCGTCTGTTGTGTCTCCGCACATGTGTCGCACATATGTTCAAGCACATGCGGGCAAAAGAGGGGCTTCAACCACATCCGTTCAATGGGTGCAATAGCCGTGCACGCATTGCAGGATTTCTTTTTCGGATTGAACAAAAACCAGATGACAAGTGAACGCCTCATTGGACAATTGAACGAATTTCGATTGATCTTGTATTACACTGGGACGTATCAGATGGTACATTGAACACACTGGCCAAGTTTCAAAGCGAACGAAAATCATTTGGATGGGCAACCATCCGTTGGCCCATTGAACGAATTTCGATTGATCTCATATTACTTTGGGGCCTCTTACATGGCACATTGAACATAGTGGCCAAGTCTCAAAGCGAACCAAAATCATTTCGATGGCCAACCATCCGTTAAGCCATCGAATGAATTTCGATTGATCTGATATTAGTCCGGGATCTGATACATGGTATGTTGAACACAGTGGCAAAGATTGAATGCAAACGAAAATCATTTGGATGGGCAACCATTCAATCGCCCATTGAATGAATGGGGTTTCGTCTTCGATTATACTGGGACCTGTTACATGGTATGCCCTTTGAAGTTCTTTTTGTAGTGTCTCTTGCCTCGTAATGCGGCGCTTCTCCATGTCCACTTTATCCAATATGTTGATATTCTCCACCTGGAACATATTCACATACGTGTGCAGAAATCCTTAAAGAAACAAATGACCATCTCCACTTTTATAAGCCTCATCCCCAACTTTCAGTTTTGATGGTCATTTGGTTTTTTAAGTCTTTATATACGCATGTGTGGATATGTTCCAGATGGAAGATATTAACATTGGAAAAATAAGAGTTGGAGAAGCACCTCATTACGAAGCAAGAGACATTACAGAAGACCTCAGCATGTTGAACATCTGGATGAAGAACCTTGCCCATCGTCGCTTCAAAGTTCTAGCGCTTCTAAAATGATCACATGTTTGTTGGTGGAAGCAGATCTCGTAGGCCACATTGATCTCGTACCCATCGAAGACTCCCGTAGGCCATATGGAATGGTTCATGTGATACATTTTTACAAATGCGATGTGATACATTTGTGAAATGATATCACATCAACCGTTTAATGTGGCCAATGCACCTCTTCCACACCATGGCGGAAATGTTCGCCACTTGAAAGCACAAACACAAATAATCCGTGCAAACAATCTCAAGAATCATATGTACTGCAAGGTGTTTCATATTGCCGATGTTTATGTAGCCGAATTCTTTAGGAATCGTTTTGCTACTCCCATGCCAACAACATCAGGTCCACTGCGACTGCCATATTCTGAATTCCGTATCAGCCACCACGGACATGAAACCAGGAACTTCGCACAAAATCTCCAATTCATTCAATTTATGGTGGGCCCCCCCAAAAAAAATGGCATTATTCTTGAAAAGGCGCGACAGGCCAATGACGCCTCATCACGTGTTAGCGCGGCGCGACTGGCCAGTCGCCCCTCGCCACGCGCACCCACATGGGAGAGGTCAAGGGTTCAAAACCACCTCCCCCCATCCCATTTGTTTCGTTTTTCCTAATCCGTAGCACCTCGCCACGTGGCTGACCAGACACCGCTTCATAATTAAAAAATTAAAAACAACACGCCACACGGCGGGTCCCTGGATTTCTAAGAAAAAGAAAAACACGCGACCGTCGCATGGTGGTCACTATATTTATAAAAACAAGAAGAGCGACCGCCACATGGCGGTCGCCGTTTTTTTTTAATATATATTAAATAAGCGACCGCCACATGGCGGTCGCTGTTTTTTTAAAATATATATTAAATAAGCGACCGCCTCCTGGCGGTCGCTTAATTCAAGATTCAAAATATAAATAAGCGGCCGCCGCTAAATGGCGGTCGCTTCATTTTTAAAAATATATTAAGTAAGCGACCGCCAAACGGCGGTCGCTTAATTTAAGAATCAAAATCAAATCGAGCGACCGCCTCCAAATGGCGGTCGTTGTATTCTTTATTAACAAAAATAGCGACGGCCGCCAAATGGCAATCGCTGCATTTTTCAAAAATTAACTGAAGAAGCGACCGCCAAACGGCGGTCCCTTTATTTAAAAATAAAAATAAAAATAAGCGACCAATGCTAAATGACGGTCGCTAAATTTAAAAAATATATATACCGACCGCCACATGGCGGTCGCTGTATTTTTACAAAATATATCAAAGATATAATAATAATAATATAATAAAGTGCGAGCGACCGCCAATCTGGGCGGTCGCTTCATTTAAAACATAATAAACTTCAACTGACCGCCAATGTAGGCGGTCGCTTATTTTAAAATATAATAAAATACAAGCGACCGCCAATATAGGCGGTCGTTTCATTTATAAATAAAGAAATTACCGGCGACCGCCAATAGAGGTGGTCACTTAATTTAACAAAATATTAAATTACAAGCGACTGCCAATATGGGCGGTCGCTTTTATTTTAAAAATAATAAATTATATGCGACCGCCAATATAAGCGGACACATTTTTTTTAACTAATGAATAAATATTAATAATTGGCCACGTCTGTTTTACACCGTGGCTGCCATGTCATTACAAAGGATAGAAGTAAATCGTAAAAGTCAAATGTAAAAAAAATTACATGGGTAAACAACCGGATTCGACGTGACATGACGGCCGACGTGTCAACGCCATGTCACGTCAGGAATGATAACTAGGTTTTCACGGGAAAGCTCCTCTCATCTTCTCTCCCCTAAACCATCATATAGTAATCGAATGATTTGTTTCGTGTAAGTTGCGAGAAACTACCTATCTCCCAACCTGGCCGCCGGGCCAACTTGGAGCTCCGGCTGCTCACCGGGGCATAACGGTCCCCCTTTGATCTCCCAAAGAACCCTCCAACGATTTGGAACCAGCGGAATTCCCTTTGGTAGTTGGCAGTCCGGAACAGCTCCCCACTCTTTGTTCGCTTCCGGCTCGCTCGCTTACTCACTAGTTTTTGGTCACCAACGGGCTTGCACCGTTCTCGGGGTTACTACTCCCTATATATACTTCTGTAGCTGTCCGCGGGGGTTTCACAAACAACCATGCCATTTTATGGCGAACCACCACGAACACCCTCGACTCCCGGTGATGAGTCGTGGTGAGTCTTGGCCCACCCACCACGGCCCCTATGGACTGTGATGAGTCCCAAGACTCCCCACGACTCCCACCACGAGGTCTCCGCCTCAGGGTGAGTCCTATGCCACCCCCACTAAGTCCCGCTAAGCTACCACCACCCCTTATGGAGCCACCCCCACCGCAACCCGGTGTGCGGGGCTCCACCTAGTGAGCGCCTCTGCCTCCTTGAGTGCCTTGGGCACTCAAGGGTGCTTCAGCCCCCCATACCTATCGTTGCCATTGCCCCCACCACAGGGGCAGCCCCTCTTGTGTCCCGACCCCTTGCCCTCAAGGCAAAGGGCCACGACACCGGTGCTATTCGCAGACAAGAAGGATGGGACGCTGCGAATGTGTGTCAATTACAGGGCTCTGAATAAGGTGACTATCAAGAACCGGTACCCTTTGCCAAGGATCGACAACCTCTTCGATCGGTTGGCAGGAGCGAAGTATTTCAGCTTGATCGATTTGTGCTCGGGCTACCATCAAATCCGAGTGGCGGAAGGAGATGAGGAGAAGACCGCGTGCAGGACAAGATATGGTTCATATGAGTTCTTGGTGATGCCTTTTAGGCTCACCAATGCACCCGCGACCTTTAACATGCTAATGAACAGCCTTTTTCAAGAGTGGTTGGATGACTTTGTGATCCTATACATCGACGACATCTTGGTGTACTCGAAAACAAAGGAAGAGTACCTCGAGAACCTCAAAAGGATGTTCCAGAAATTGCGGGAAGAGAAGCTGTATGCCAAAGCTTCAAAGTGTGAATTCAGGGTTACAAAAATGGAGTTCCTAGGGCATGTGATTACACAGGATGGGATCAAAATGGATGACAGAAAGGTGAGGGCGATCTTGGACTGGGAGCCTCCGACTTCGGTCTCAGGAGTGCGATCCTTCCTAGGACTCGCCTCTTATTACCGAAAGTATGTGAGAAATTTTGCCAAGATCGCGGGGCCGTTGTCAGACCTTCTGTGTAAATCCAAAGTCTGGATATGTAACACCTTTTGTGGCCAAGCTTTTGCTGAGTTGAAGCAGCGGATGGCGGAAGCTCCAGTCCTAAAAATCCCGGAGTTCGACCGTCCATTTGAGATTCATACGGATGCGTCGGACTTCGCAATTGGGGGTGTGCTCATGCAGGATGGACGTCCAGTGGCTTACAAAAGTAAGATACTGAATGAAGTGGAGCGACGGTGGCCTACGCACAAGAAAGAAATGAAGGCGGTGGTGCATTGCCTTGAGCTTTGGCGCCATTATGTTGGTTCCAACCCGGTGAAGGTGTTCACGGACAATGTTACGGTGAAGTATTTTGCCACGCAACCTAAGTTGTCCCCAAAACAACTTAGGTGGCAAGACACTTTGGCAGTGTTCGACGTGGATATCCAGTACAAACTGGGACGGGACAATGTGGTGGCCGATGCTTTAAGTAGAAAGCAGCAGCTCATATTGGTGTACAGGGGCGAGACAACGCTCCAAAGGAAGATCCGGAAGGCTTACCGGAAGGATGAGATGACGAAGTCCGGGAGGCGGGACTTGAGGATGGGGGTAAAATCGCAGTTCCACTTGCAAAATGGACTGCTCCGGTACAAGCAAAAGCATCTCTATGTGTCGCGCACCTCACTTCGGTAAGCTCCCCTTCAAGTCATAGTTACTCGCTTTGATGCGCGCGCCTGACTCCCAACCTGGCCGCCCGGGCCAACTTGGAGCTTCGGCTGCTCACCGGGACATAACGGTCCCCCCCTTTGCTTCCCTCTAAACCCTCCACCTAATTGAGACTAGGAGAATTCCCTTTGGTAGATGGCAGTCCGGAATAGCTCCCCACTCCTTGGTCGCTTTCCGGCTCGCTCGCTTACTCACTAGTTTTTGGTCACCAACGGGCTTGCACCGTTCTCGGGGTTACTACTCCCTATATAAACTTCTGTAGCTGTCCGCGGGGGTTCCACAACCAGCCATGCCACTTTATGGCGAACCACCACGAAAACCCTCGACTCCCGGTGATGAGTCGCGGTGAGTCTTGGCCCGCTCACCACGGCCCTTATGGACCGTGATGAGTTCCAAAACTCCCCACAACTCCCACCACGAGGTCTCCGCCCCCATGGTGAGTCCTATGCCACCCCCACTAAGTCCCGCTAAGCTACCACCACCCCTTGTGGAGCCACCCCCACCGCAACCCGGTGTGCGGGGCTTCCACCTAGTGAGCGCCTCCGCTTCCCTGAGTGCCTTGGGCACTCAAGGGTGCTTCAGCCCCCCATACCTATTGCTGCCGCTGCCCCCACCACAGGGGCAGCCCCTCATGTGTCCCGACCCCCTGCCCTCAAGGCAAAGGGCCGCGACACACACCCCTACCAACAGGGAGTCGATGTCCTCATCGACTTGTCCATTTTGTAGAAACGAACATCCAAGTTGTGGCGTCCCACATCAAGGAGTTTGTTTCCGCACCATGGCGTCCCATGGCAAAGAACCAAACCCCACACTTGACTCTACTCTCCACTAGCTAGTTCGGCCGACTTCCTCCAAGTCCCGGCCAAGGGTGGAGCCTCTCCAGCTCCTCCCAGTGCACTCTTCTTGGCCTACTTCAAGGCCAAGGAACGATCCTCCCCGAGGATCGAATCGCCTTACTGCAACAACATTGCTTGCGATCGCTCATGATGCCGCTTTTGGCATCACCTTGAGCAAGGGTTCACCTGGAACCCTCTTTGACTAGGAAGTTAACCTTGAACCAACCGTGCGCCCCAATCACTACAATTGGGTCCGCCTTGGAATGCTGGCCTGAGGTACGGGAACACGCCGAAGCCGCACTACGACTTCGTTCCGAGGCTACACGATTATAGTACGTGAACGGAAGCACGTAGCTTCCGCGTTAGCCCGCACTACAAGACAACCCCCTCGGTAGCGCAGTTATAGTACGCGCACGCGCCAGGTGCGCACTAGCAAGTGAACTCCCAAAGAAGGCGCAAATTTCCTTGCCCCTTGGATGGAAGTCACCCGATTTCGGCACTGCGCAAACACACGATTAACCCAATTTACCTCTCCCACTTTTGTAAGCTAGCATGCATTCTACACACTAGCCAACCACACCATGCATCACCATTCCAAACACAATAGGACGCACAATATTTGGAACCCATTTCCTTTATAACAAATTTTTGTACAATACAAGTTGTTGCAATCGGATTCCTGAGCTAGCTAAACCGGGCTAAGCATGCATTTCCTCCCCCACGCTCCAAGGTTGATGTCCCCATCAACGCTTCTTCCGCTTTTGAGGTCGCCCTTCGAAAGTTGCAACCGCCTCGGATGCGTTTCCCATTTCTGAGGCACGCACCCAAGATGCCTCCACATGATGATAGCCCTTCCATTTGACGAGATACTCCGTTTCTCGGTTCTTGAACCTCCTCGACTTAAGTATTGCCTCCACCTCGTACTCAGGTTCATTTTCATGATCCAACAGCATAGGTGGCGGACGCAACACTTGATGTCGATTCGGACGCGCTTCATCTTTGAAGTAAGGCTTCAAAATGGAGACATGGAATACTGGGTGCACCTTGCTGTTTGCCGGCAGCTCCAATTCATACACATCCTCATTCATAACCTTCCGAATGCGAAAGGGTCCCGCATACGGAGGTACGAACTTCGGACTCACTTCCGGAGGTAGTCGGAAATTCTTGACGTTCAACCAGACCTCTGTGCCTGCCTCAAACTTCACTTCCCTCCGCTTCCGATTCGCCTGCCTTTCATACCGTTTCCTAGCTTTGGCAATGTTGTACTTTGCGAGCTTCAACAAACGCTCGCGTTTTTCCAGTACCGCCGCTACTGCCGGTTCCTCAACGTCCTGGGCGGCCCAACTTGTCGGCACCAGAGGTGCTTTTCCATAGACCAATACGAAAGGAGAAACTCCCGTTGCAAAGTGTTTTGTGTTATTATAACATAACTTTGCCGCATCCAAGTGCTCCACCCAGTCTGATTGGTCTGCCAACATGTAATTCCGCATGATCTGCTTCACCACGGAATTCACTCTTTCCGTTTGGCCGTCCGATGTAGATCGGAAGGCGGTGCTCATCTTGAGCCTCGTCCCCATTTTCTTCCAAAGTGCCCTCCAAAATTTACTTGTAAACTTTGGATCGCGGTCCGAGACAATATCCTTCGGGAGTCCATGATACTTGAAGACGTGGACGAAGTAAAGTCGCCCCGTCTCCTGCACCGTTGCCGTCTCCTTGGTGGGGATGAAATGACCAATTTTACTGAACCTACCCACCACCACCATGATTGCATCGAATCCTTTTGACAGCAGCATAGCAGTCATGAAATCCATCGAGACACTTTCCCAAGACCCCTCTGGAAGCGGCAAGGGTTGTAACAGCCTCGCTTGCTTTTTGTACTCGCTCCGATTTTGTTGGCATGTGGTGCATGTCTTGACATACTCCTCGGCCTCCTCCCTCAGTTTGGGCCAGAAATACTCTTTCTTCAAGAGTGCCGCAGTGCGCTTGGCTCCGCCGTGGCCCACAAGCGGGCTATCATGGCATTCTCTCAAGAGGCTATCCCTGATCCCTCCCTTCGGCACGTAGAGACGTTTTTGCTTATACCGGAGCAGTCCATTTTGCAAGTGGAACTGCGATTTAACCCCCGTCCTCAAGTCCTGCATCACGGACTTTGCCAGCTCATCCTTCCGGCAAGCCTTCCGGATCTTCCTTTGGAGCGCCATCTCGCCCTTGTACACCAACAAGAGCTGCTGCTTTCTACTTAAAGCATCGGCCACCACATTGTCCCGTCCCGGTTTGTACTGGATATCCGCGTCGAACACTGCCAAAGTATCTTGCCACCTAAGTTGTTTTGGGGACAACATGGGCTGCATGGCAAAATACTTCACCGTGACATTGTCCGTGAACACCTTCACTGGGTTGGAACCAACATAGTGGCGCCAGAGCTCAAGGCAATGCACCACCGCCTTCATCTCTTTTTCGTGCGTTGGCCACCGTCGCTCCACTTCATTCAGTTTCTTACTTTCGTAAGCCACCGGACGTCCATCTTGCATAAGTACACCCCCAATCGCGAAGTCCGATGCATCTGTATGAATCTCAAACGGACGATCGAACTCCGGGATTTTCAAGACTAGAGCTTCCGTCATCCGCTGCTTCAATTCAGCAAAAGCTTGGCCACAAAATGTGTTCCATACCCAGACTTTGGATTTACACAAAAGGTCCGACAGCGGCCCCGCGATCTTGGCAAAATTTCTCACATACTTTCGATAATAGGAGGCGAGTCCTAGGAAGGATCGCACTCCCGGGACCGAAGTCGGAGGCTCCCAGTCCAAGATCGCACTCACCTTCCTGTCATCCATTTTGATCCCATCCTGTGTAATCACGTGCCCCAGGAACTCCACTTTTGTGACCCCGAATTCGCACTTTGAAGCTTTGGCATACAGCTTCCCTTCCCGCAATTTTTGGAACACCCTTTTGAGGTGCTCCAGGTGCTCCTCCTTTGTTTTCGAGTACACCAAGATGTCGTCGATGTACACGATCACAAAGTCATCCAACCACTCCTGGAAAAGGCTGTTCATCAGCGTGCTAAATGTCGCTGGTGCATTGGTGAGCCCAAAAGGCATCACCAAGAACTCATATGAATCATACCTTGTCCTGCACGCGGTCTTCTCCTCATCTCCTTCCGCCACCCGAATTTGGTGATAGCCGGAGCGCAAGTCGATCCGGCTAAAATACTTCGCTCCTGCCAACCGATCGAAGAGGTCGTCGATCCTTGGCAAAGGGTACCGGTTTTTTATAGTCACCTTATTCAGAGCCCTGTAATCGACACACATCCGCAGCGTCCCATCCTTCTTGTCTGCAAATAGCACCGGGGCTCCGTAAGGTGACTTACTCGGCCGGATGTACCCCTTTGACATTAGATCCTTGAGCTGAGTCTTCAGCTCGACCAACTCTCTGTGGCTCAACCGGTAGGGCGCCTTGGCAGGCGGTTCCGATCCCGGTATCACCTCAATCTTGTGGTCAACTCCTCTTCGCGGTGGCAAGCCGCTTGGTAAATCCTCCGGCATCACTTCCTGGTATTTCTCCAAAATCCCCTTGATCCAATCTGGGCTCGGCTCCCCATCGCCTTCTCCTTTCACTTCTCTAATGTAAAGCAAAAACTGGGGCCCGTGTGCCTCCTCCACGGCCCACTCCTTTGCTGACAGAAGGTTTATTCGCCCTCCCATGGATTTGGGCGTTTCTGACACTCGTAAAACCTCGCCACCATTCCCACATGGCAGCGTGACTACTCTCTTGCGGCCATCTATGACCGCTCCGGATTTGCTCAAAAAGGTCATCCCCAAAATGAGATCCACTCCATCGATCTCGCAGATGGTGAAGTTCTCACGTCCCTCCCAACTCCCTAGTTGAAGGGGAACATCAATCGCCAACCTTGTCGCCAACTGTGGTTCTCCTTTGGCAGAACGTACCTCAATAGAGGCCCCCACGTCACTTGTCGGGAGTCCCAGCTTTTGTGCCGTTGCCGGTGTCATGAAGGAGTGGGACGCTCCTGTGTCCACCAACAACGACACATTAGTTCCGGATATTATCCCATCCACGAACAATAACTGACTCCCTTTTCGTAAGGCGCCAGTTTCCTGATACAACTCACAAGAAAATTTGCCTACCTTGCAAGTCCTGGCGACCACCGCTTCCACCAAGCGACTGATGGTATCTTCCGACAGCTCCGTGGTCGCCTGAGTCATGTTCAATTGCCGGGGCTTCGTGCACTTCTTGGCCATGTGCCCGGGCTCCCCGCAATTGAAACACACTCCATCAAAGGTCACATTCTGTCCGCCATAAGCCGCTCCACCCGCTTTTCCTTTTGAAGCACCGGGTGCCGCCTTGACGTGTGAAGGCCCTCCCTTCGATTTCCACGTGCCAATGTCGCCGCGTGACCTATCCCACTTCTTTTCCAGTCGAAAGGAGTCACCTTCCCGCCGGGTCTTCTTGTGGTTCAGCTCCGTACGGCCTTGTTTCTCACCCCTAGGGACATTCGAGAAACATTCAGCCCTCTCAATTGCCTCGTTCAAAGTCTTGGGTGGCTTCTCCTCCAACTTCCGCCTGGCCCATGGGGCCAGTCCCGCAACAAAGTTGAAGACCATTTCTGGTTCTGCCATGTCCATGACTTCGAGCAACAGCACATTGAAAGCCTGGACATACCCCCGAATGTCATCTGTTTGCTTCAAATTCCTCATCTTGTCCCGGGCAAGCCAGGACGCGTTGAGGGGCACAAACTGTCTCTTCATCAATTCCTTGAACCCACTCCAGTTCAAGGTTTCCGGACTTGGACCTCGGTCGTGAAGGCGTTTCTGCCACCATTGTTGAGAATAGCCCCTCAAATAGGTGGGAGCCACTTCCACCCGATCCTCGTCACTCAACTTGGCCGCCCGGAAGTACTGCTCTAGCTCCAGGAGCCAGGTGTTGAGTGCCTTCCAATTTCGGACGCCCTCGAAGGTGCCGGGTTCCTTAGGCTTCACCTTAAACTTTACCTTAGTGGAAGTGGCATTAGCCGCCTTCAACACGTCTTTTAACGTCCCGCCAAACTGCGCCAACAACCCTTCCCAAAAGGCAGCCGGCATGGGAGGCATCTCTTGGTTTATCGGAGCTCTCAAGGATTCCTCGGGCTCCGACTCCTCGGATTCCTCCCGCTCTTGAGCGGTCTCGTTTTTGGAAACATGCATCGCTTCCTCAAACGGCCGCCTCGGTGACACGTCGCTCCCATCGGGCTCACCGGGATCATCATCTTTTGGGCCGTTCCGCTTTCGCTTCGGCTTGCCCGACCCCATGATGAGGCCAATCCCAAGGACGATCGCGTACTGAACTCTAAGCTCTGATACCAAGTGTCGCGCACCTCACTTCGGTAAGCTCTCCTTCAAGTCATAGTTACTCGCTTTGATGCGCGCGCCTGACTCCCAACCTGGCCGCCCGGGCCAACTTGGAGCTTCGGCTGCTCACCGAGACATAACGGTCCCCCCCTTCGCTTCCCTCTAAACCCTCCACCTAATTGAGACTAGGAGAATTCCCTTTGGTAGATGGCAGTCCGGAACAGCTCCCCACTCTTTGGTCGCTTTCCGGCTCGCTCGCTTACTCACTAGTTTTTGGTCACCAACGGGCTTGCACCGTTCTCGGGGTTACTACTCCCTATATATACTTCTGTAGCTGTCCGCGGGGGTTCCACAACCAGCCATGCCATTTTATGGCGAACCACCACGAAAACCCTCGACTCCCGGTGATGAGTCGCGGTGAGTCTTGGCCCGCTCACCACGGCCCCTATGGACCGTGATGAGTTCCAAAACTCCCCACGACTCCTACCACGAGGTCTCCGCCCCCATGGTGAGTCCT
This sequence comes from Takakia lepidozioides, assembly GCA_030704615.1. Classification (NCBI taxonomy): domain Eukaryota; kingdom Viridiplantae; phylum Streptophyta; class Takakiopsida; order Takakiales; family Takakiaceae; genus Takakia; species Takakia lepidozioides. The sequence continues at coordinate 28,615,605 of CM060734.1, forward strand.
ATGCCACCCCCACTAAGTCCCGCTAAGCTACCACCACCCCTTGTGGAGCCACCCCCACCGCAACCCGGTGTGCGGGGCTTCCACCTAGTGAGCGCCTCCGCTTCCCTGAGTGCCTTGGGCACTCAAGGGTGCTTCAGCCCCCCATACCTATCGCTGCCGCTGCCCCCACCACAGGGGCAGCCCCTCATGTGTCCCGACCCCCTGCCCTCAAGGCAAAGGGCCGCGACACTACGTGCCAAAGGGAAGGATCAGAGATAGTCTCTTGAGAGAATGCCATGATGGCCTGCTTGCGGGCCACGGCGGAGCCAAGCGCACCGCGACACTCTTGAAGAAAGAGTATTTCTGGCCCAAACTGAGGGAGGAGGCCGAGGAGTATGTCAAGACATGCACCACATGCCAACAAAATCGGAGCGAGTACAAAAAGCAAGCGGGGCTGTTACAACCCTTGCCGCTTCCAGAGGGGTCTTGAGAAAGTGTCTCGATGGATTTCATGACTGCTATGCTGCTGTCAAAAGGATTCGATGCAATCATGGTGGTGGTGGGTAGGTTCAGTAAAATTGGCCATTTCATCCCCACCAAGGAGACGGCAACGGTGCAGGAGACGGGGCGACTTTACTTCGTCCACGTCTTCAAGTATCATGGACTCCCGAAGGATATTGTCTCGGACCACGATCCAAAGTTTACAAGTAAATTTTGGAGGGCACTTTGGAAGAAAATGGGGACGAGGCTCAAGATGAGCACCGCCTTCCGATCTACGTCGGACGGCCAAACGGAAAGAGTGAATTCCGTGGTGAAGCAGATCATGCGGAATTACATGTTGGCAGACCAATTAGACTGGGTGGAGCACTTGGATGCGGCAAAGTTATGTTATAATAACACAAAACACTTTGCAACGGGAGTTTCTCCTTTCGTATTGGTCTATGGAAAAGCACCTATGGTGCCGACAAGTTGGGCCGCCCAGGTTGTTGAGGAACCGGCAGCAGTGGCGGTGCTGGAAGAACGCGAGCGTTTGTTGAAGCTCGCAAAGTACAACATTGTCAAAGCTAGGAAATGGTATGAATGGCAGGCGAATCAGCGGAGGGAAGTTAAGTTTGAGGCAGGCACGGCGGTTTGGTTGAACATCAAGAATTTCCGACTACCTCCGGAAGTGAGTCCGAAGTTCGTATCTCCGTATGCGGGACCCTTTCGCATCCGGAAGGTTATGAATGAGGATGTGTATGAATTGGAGCTGCCGGCAAACAACAAGGTGCATCCGGTATTCCACGTCTCCCTTTTGAAGCCTTACTTCAAAGATGAAGCGCGTCCAAATCGGCATCAAGTGTTGCGTCCGCCACCTGTGCTGTTGGATCATGAAAATGAACCTAAGCACGAGGTGGAGGCAGTGCTTGAGTCGATGAGGTTCAAGAATTGAGAAACGGAGTATCTCGTGAAATTGAATGGCTATCATCATGTGGAGGCATCTTGGGTGCGTGCCTCAGAAATGGGAAACGCATCCGAGGCAGTTGCAGCTTTCGAAGGGCGACCTCAAAAGTAGAAGAAGCGTTGATGGGGACATCAACCTTGGAGCGTGGGGGAGGAAATGCATGCTTAGCCCGGCTTAGCTAGCTCAGGAATCCGATTGCAAAAAACTTGTATTGTACAAATTTTGTTATAAATAAAATGGTTTCCAAATGTTATGCGTCCTATTTTGTTTGGAATGGTGATGCATGGTATGGTTGGCTAGTGTGTAGGATGCATGCTAGCTTACAAAAGTGGGAGAGGTAAATTGGGTTAATCGTGTGTTTGCGCAGTGCTGAAATCGGGTGATTCCCATCCAAGGGGCAAGGAAACTTGCGCATTCTTTGGGAGTTCACGTGCTAGTGCGCACCTGGCATGCTCGCGTACTATAACTGCGCTACCGAGGGGGTTGTCTTGTAGTGCGGATTAACGCGGAAGCTACGTGCTTCCGTTCACGTACTATAATCGTATAACCTCAGGACGAAGTCGTAGTGCGACTTCGGCGTGTTCCCGTACTTCAAGCCAGCATTCCAAGGCGGACCCAATTGTAGTGATTGGGGCGCACGGTTGGTTCAAGGTTATCTTCCTAGTCAAAAAGGGTTCAAGGTGAACCCTTGCTCAAGGTGATGCCAAAAGCGGCATCATGAGCGATCGCAAGCAATGATTTTGCAGTAAGGCGATTTGATCCTCGGGGAGGATCGTTCCTTGGCCTTGAAGTGGGCCAAGAAGAGTGCACTGGGAGGAGCTTGAGAGGCTCCATCCTTGGCCGGGACTTGGAGGAAGTCGGCCGAACTAGCTAGTGGAGAGTAGAGTCAAGTGTGGGGTTTGGTTCTTTGCCATGGGACGCCATGGTGCGGAAACAAACTCCTTGATGTGGGACACCACAACTTGGATGTTCGTTTCTACAGACAAGTCGATGAGGACATCGACTCCCTGTTGGTAGGGGTGTGTGTCGCGGCCTTTTTCCTTGAGGGCAGGGGGTCGGGACACAAGAAGGGCTGCCCCTGTGGTAGGGGCAGTGGCAACAATAGATGCAGGGGCTGAAGCACCATTGAGTTCCCAAGGCACTCAAGGAGGCGGAGGCGCTCACTAAGTGGAGCCCCGCACACCGGGTTGCGGTGGGAATGGTTCCACGAGGGGTGGTGGTAGCTTAGCGGGACTTAGTGGGGGTGGCATAGGACTCACCATGGGGCGGAGACCTTGTGGTGGGAGTCGTGGGGAGTCTTGGGACTCATCACGGTCCAATGGGGCCGTGGTGGGTGGGCGGGCCAAGACTCACCGCGACTCATCACCGGGAATCGAGGGTCTTTGTGGTGGTTCGCCATAAAAGGATAGTGTTGTTTGTGAAACCCCCGCAGACAGTCACAGAAGTATATATAGGGAGTAGTAACCCCGAGAACGGTGCAAGCCTGTTGGTGACCAAAAACTAGTGAGTGAACGAACGAGTCGGAAAGCGACCAAGGAGTGGGGAGCTATTCCGGACTGCCATCTACCAAAGGGAATTTCCACTAGGCCCAAATTGGTGGAGGGTCTTTTGGAGGAGTAAAGGGGGACCGCTATGTCCCGGTGAGCAGCTGAAGCTCCGAGTTGGCCCGACGGCCACTTTGGGAGTTAGGCGCGTGCATCGAGTGAGTAACTATGACTTGAAGGGGAGCTTATCGAAGTGAGGTGTGCGACACAATCTTTGCAAGTGTGTTGGACATACCTTGTCAGAGGTACGTATCGAGTAACAGGTCAATTGAAATTGATTGAAAGGGTGAACCCATTGTGATGTTCAAATGATTTTTTATTGCTTGCAAACATTGCGAGTGTATTGGACATACCTTGTTGGACGCAATTGGTTTAATCCACTCGATGATGGTTTGTATTTTCTTCTGATCCATAAAGACGCATTTGTCGAAAATAATGTAGCCCAGAAATTCGACCTCAGATTGATGGAAAGACATTTTTCCAACTTGGCATATAGTCTTCTTTCTCTTAATTTATCAATGACAAGGCACATGGCGGCCATGTTCTTCTTCATTCTGTGAAAATATCAAAAATTCGTCCAAATAGATGACTACAAAGTCATCTAAAAATTCTCGAAAGATGTCAATCATCATATGTTGGAAAATTGCTCGAGCATTCTTTTATCCGTACAAGATTATAAGCTCATCTCAAGTCAATTTTGGTGAAAATATTCGCTCGTCCCAACTGGTCGAGAAACCCAAAAAACAGCGACAACGGATAACGATTTTTAATTATAACTTTGTTGAGACCGCGATAGTTTACACACATGCGTAATGATCCGTCCTTCTTTTTCACAAACAAGATAGGCGTCCCTGCAGATGATTTTGAATATCGGATGAAATTCTTCGACAAATTTTCATCAATGTATTCACGTAATGCAGCCAACTCCGTCTGGGATAAGTTATAGATTGGGCCGAATGGTGGTTAGGCTCCTTCTTGTAACTCAATTGCACAATCATAAGGTTGATGTTCTGGCAATATGTCTGCATTTTTCTTCTCGAAGACATCCTTGAAATCTTGATATTGAGTGGGTAATGTTGAAGTATCTTTGTCTGCTGTGGTCTTCATTAGAGTCGCGTAAAGTGCAAATGTCGCATTCTTTTGGGTAGCTCTAATGAAAGCTCTAGCTCCAAGGAACATGGGTTCAATACCTTTGATATTTCTACATTTTTGTCTTGCAGAAATTTTCGCGATCGCCAGTCGATGTCAGGATTGTGAAGTACGAACCAGGGAAGTCCAAGGATCAGAGGATTCGTTGAAGACTGGATGACGTTGAAACAATATGTAATGCTTGATCTTTAAGCTTCACTTCAAGTGGTCGAGTTTCATGGTCAATATTTCCTGATGCTAACGGTCGTCTATCGATGACTTCAACGGGGGCCGAAAGTTTCTTCTTTACGAGCGTTAAATTGTATTGCTTCGCAAAGTTTTTGTCAATAAAATATGCTGAAGCCCCTGAGTCCAAAAGTGCTTCTACAGAGATATCTCGATTTTGCACTTTGATTTTTACCGGAACTGTGAAACAAGGTGCAGGGTTTGGAGGTAGAAAGAGACATTTTTTTTGTGAGGAATTTGTGGTGTCCAGCCGCATGGTCCCTACTGTGACTGGACATCTTCGTTTTCTGACCTCATCGTATCGAACACTTGAGTTGCGCCCCGACCTTTGAATCTTCTCTTGTTGGGGCAGTTTAATGCTATGTGATCTTCTTCTCCGCAATAGAGGCATCATCCATTCGAGCGCCGTGTTTGTTTTTCTTGTGGCGTCAATGGCTTCAATCGAACAGCATCAATCTGCACGGGATCACTACCGGATGTCTGATGGATTGTTGTGTTGGGTGCCGTAGTAGCAGCGGCATAATGCGTCGTTGACCATCCAGATCGCTTCTCTTGACATCTTTCGAACAAACGATTATCGCATGCAATGACTTGGGTGATGAACGTTTGGCATTGTCAGCAACAAATATTTTACATCCTCTTTTAGCCCACATCGAAACTGACTAATGATGCTATTCATTCCAGTCAAGGTCCCACGCAAGTTGTCAAAATTCGGCAGCATAAACGGAAGCAAGACGTGCTCCTTGTCGAAGATTTCGCATCTTTGTCTCTGCAACTCTCTCTCATCATTATCTCCAAATGTTGTAGTGAACTCGGACATGAACGCTTTAAAATTGTATAGTAAATACAATTTTTTTTCTAATAGCGATGCAAACCAAGATAGGGCAGTGCCTGATAGAAGGGTGCCCACGAATCCCACTTGAATACCTTCATCGGGGTAACCTTGTGGATGTAGTCGTAGGAACAATCGTACTTGTTGAACAAAATCGCGATCGCGAGGAAAAACGCGGAATAACCACTCTGTCAACCACTCATTTTGAGTGGGAAAAGACACCCAACCTCTCTGGCCCCAGAGTGGTATAGATCCAGTGGATCTTGACTCAGCAGTGGTTAAAGACATGACGTGTCCAAAGTGGTTAAAGACAGTGGTTACGATCACTTGCCTCCGAGTCCAGCTGTTCGCTTACGTGTCACAATGGTAAGCCAAGTCACGTCTGACGTGTCACAATGGTAAACTAACCACTTCATAATATAAACCACTTCCACCGTATGCGACGTGGACGCAGCAACTCCGTCGATCATACTTAGCAATGGACGGACACGTGTCCGTATCTATATGGACACGTGGCCGAATCCAGTTAGACGATTATGGGCTCCATTATCTGGACACGTGGCGATATTGCAAATGAGCACGTGCCCTATTTTAGGGATGTGCTGAAAAATGCAATGACTTCCCAAACAACTCTGTGAGTGAGACTTAAATGACTCTAATAGTCATGCATGATTCGAGAATAAACAATGTATATTATCACTGAATGTGTGGTTCTAATAGTATTGATGTGTACTAAAACCACTTACTGAGTGGTTCTACCAGTATCAATGTAGTGGTTAGGTTGTGTGCTAAAACCACTGACGAAGTCATCCAGTGTGTCCCACCAAGTAGGAACCATGTTTTTGAATTATTACTACCAGAGTGGTATGTAAGTGATTGGGGCTACATCTGGAGGAGTACAACCACTCTTGCATACTGTCATAGTCTTACATATACCACTGACAGAGTGGTGTGTAAGTGATTCATACATTCCCATATAATTCTCCTATAATTCCCATACATTCGAAATGAATATGCAAATCCAAATACTCTTGAAGCTTCACCATTCAAAAAACAGAATAGAATCCAAGACAGTAAGTGTTGAAACAGAGTCAACAAAATCCAGCCATGATAAAGGGTGACATAGCTATTGATCCACAGGGAATCATAGGTAACCTTACGCTTGAAATCCGGCACTCTTGGATGAATCTGGACCCACACTCCATCCCTGCTCCTTCAGCTATCCATGCCTCTGCACAGACCATGCATACATCCTTGCCTTGCTGCTAGCAGCTGACAATGACAGCTTACATCTGTTCTAGGAAACACCCAACTCAACTAGAATTCAGCAATAGGGTATTTCACCCTACAAATCGGACATTCATCTTTGGCTTGCTGCTAGCAGCTGACAATGACAGCCTAGAGTTGTTCCAACAAACACCCCAACCCTATTTATCACACTAGTTCCTATGCTCAATTGCATCTGCTACTCTCTATAATCCAACAGGCATTCACCTTCTTGCCTCGATCGTCCCACCATTGACTGGGGTCAGAAAAGTATTCATTCCACAGCTTCTCCTTATCTCTATTACCTGTTTCTGGATACTTTCTGTTGTCACATTGACAGTATCATGTCAGTCATTCCAAACTATCAAAGGTTCACTCAACCAGCTAACTTGCAGAATTCAACATGGCCGATTCTGATAAGAGGGAAAAACAGGGTGAAATGTGTTGAAGAAGGTGCCTTCATTACCAGTGCCTGAGTTAATCATTGTGCCGCTGCTGCTGCGGTTTCTAGTTGACCATCTACCCATGCAGGTTTCTTGTAGCCATTGATCCATCTGGTACATTTCCAGCTTTGGTGATGCAACCATGCACCTCCGATGCCCTTTTCCAGGGCTGCCAGGCTTGCACACGCACTGCAAACGCACACAAATATGATGTGGTCGAACTTCACCCCTTCCCCCATCATTTGCTTTCAGGTCTCCAAAGCCCCATCTAGTGCCCCTACTCTGCACACCCTGCAAGCATCACATTCCACAACACCATATCTCATTCAGCCATAGTGTTGAACACTCCCTTGGCATCCTCAATTCTACCATATTTGGCATACATGGCCACCAGAGCAGTGTTCAGGATGTCATCTGGAACAATTGCAGATTTGATCATGTCACCAGGGATCTCCTTGCCATTTTCCAGGGCTGCCAGACACACTGCAAACACACACAAACCTTATGTCGGCGGGCTTCACCCCTTCCCCCATCATTTGCTCATAGGTTGGAGCCTCCATCCCGCACCCCTGCTGTGCATACCCCGCAAGCATCGCACTCCACGACACCACATCTCGTTCAGCCATAGTGTTGAACACTCCCTTGGCATCCTCGATGCACCCACATTTGGCATACATGTCCACCAGGGCAGGGGCAATGTTCAGAATGACATCTGGTAACCTGACAAACATTCTCCTTTTAGAATTGTTCCAGCAAATGCCCCAACCCTACTGACTTAGAGGCTGTAGTGTCCAAAGCCATGTCCGTTTCCAGAAAATTGTCTGATAAAAATGAAGTTAGGCAGAAAACTTCCCTGGACTGGTTTCTAGTCTGTGACATGGGGGAAGACATCATGGATGACCTCAAGGGTCTACCCACTCTCGGCACCACTTCAAGTGGACTAGGTTGATCTCTGCTACTCCCACGCTGTTTGCTAGGATGCATCTGCAGCAACTTCCACTAGGTCAGTGGTAGCAGATGCAAAATCATCAATCTAAATCTCATACCCAACTCTATAAGAAAGACTTAGCAAGAGCAACTTGTGAAAGCGTCCAGACCTGCAGATGTGCTAACAGCATCACGAGTAGAGCATATGAGCCAATTCCACCATGATAGACCTGAAGAATACAAATAGGTTCATTAACAAGTCAGATGACCAGCCAACGCTAGGAACTAAGATCCACAGGGACAGGACACAACACATCCAAAATGGCAGGTATACATATTTCAAGAGGTCCTCCAACTTCAATTGAAAACTCCAACATACGCTACACACAATGAGGTATGGAAGGATCGACATTCCCATGCCATCTGACTGAGAAATTTTAGGGCTATTCCACATTCGCAATCCCCACTCCCCAGTGCATACAGGCTGCTTAAGGTTTCTCGCAAAATCGATGTTCACGAAATCTGTTTCATGATGTTACGTAATTGTCTTCATTGGGTGCGTCTTTGCTGTTAAAAAGGGTTTCCTGCAGTTCTCTTACATGAATATCATATGCAAAACAAATAGCTAGACATACTTCTGGTACTTCTGCTCCTTCTGGTCTAGCAGAGGTAAGAAAGCCCACCTCGTCAAGCTCTCGCTGCTGTAGGAATATCTTCAACACAAGACACAAAGGCTTCAAAGGATTGGCCTACGAAAAGAAATGGAAAAGTGGTCCGACGGTTTGAGGCAGGTGCGGAGCATGAGTGCAAGATTGAGTCAGCCAAAACCCTGCAGTGTCGGGTGACCCAGATGGTCGATGGCCCCCTCCAGGCTACGGGCAGGTGTATAGTATGGTGACATCGAGATCCTGTTCTTCATGACAAGGCGTACGAGGTAACTATTTCCAATTTTCCAGTTTGCACTTGCCCAAACTTCAAGAACACAATCTCGAGTTCTCTAGGGAAGAGAGGGAAATTTGTGCCGTGCAAACATTTGTACATGTACATTCACATGATGTTTTGTGATCCTAAACGAGACACATACATTCACCAATGTATGATAGGACCCAGTGATGTGTTGTGCATGAGTTTGAGATGTTATCGGGATTCAGATTGCAAAGCCTTTGCTGTTTTTGTGTCATGCCCTGTGCCCCATGACTACTTGGGCAGACATGAAAATGGCTTCATGTTGGTTGGTGTCAACACATTCTTGAATGAGATCAATCTTGGTTTGCAATCAATATATTGTTTTCCACTGTGCAATTGAAGTCAATTGTTTTCTTCCAACCATGTCTCCTAACCAACGTCATGATAGATTCAATGGCAACACTTTCTTGAATGAGATCAATCTTACATAAGCCTTCTGTAATGACATTGTTATCCGACATGTGAGGTCCAACCAACCCAAATTACGTGAGGCAAAATCAGTATAACTTTGAGTTCGTGGATGGCGGACTTCATTCAACATCATTCATGTTGTTTCACAATGAATCTTATTGCAATCATCCATGCTTCATTCATCCACCCTTTTCCATCCAGCATTCATCCTACATTCATGCTACATCCATCCGTTCCCTTTTCTCATTCATCCTTGTGAATTTCATCGCACAATCCTCTCAGAATTTCGTGCATGTCACTCGACATCTTAGGTCCCAGGCATGGTTCTTTACCCTCCGATCCCCTCAACATTGCCCCCACGGAAATAGGCCCTAATTTTACCCAGTTATAGGCTCCGCTTCCCTTATGGGCTTATGCTTAAGAAATGCGCTCACGCTTAGAGCGCGCTCACGTGCTAGCTTCCCTCGAAAGGGGGCAGTACCCGCAAGGGGAAGATGCTCTTATTTACGTTAGTTTCGGTTGGCGTCATAAGATAACTCAACTGTCTTAACTTATATGCGAACAAGTTCATGAATGAAACCAGCCCCAAGATCTCATGGCAGTTGAGTGAAGCACAGTCTGCCCTAGATAAATGTTAACAGTTGGGAGTAGAAAAAAATAACATTTAGACAAGGTTAATACATTAACAGGTTATGAAGGGGTTAATTGTAGCAGGAAGACAATAGGAATAATGTAAGAACTTAATGGACGTGTGTGATCTGACGGTACTTTCGCCAGATTCCGGCAGCCTGGGCTCCTCCGGCGGGGCCCCTGTCAAAACCTCCCCACCCCCTCTTACCTCGGTTTCACTATTAAATACTTTAGAATCCAAGTGGGTTTCATGCTGCGGTGGGTAGCATGATGGTAAGGTGGTAGCGTCATAGGCGGCAAGGTTCCGCGTTCGATTCTTGATGGGAGGCGCTTGTGTGTAACCTTGGTCGGTGTAACCCTCCAATCGGTGTAACCCTCTGTAATCCTGGTTTCTCATGTAACTCTCGTTAGTCCATTTTATACTTAACCAAATTTGGACTTAGTCAAATTTCGAGACCAAGTGTGAGTTACATCGAGAGGAGTTACACTCCATTCTGTGTAACCCCGAGTGGAGTTACATACCTCGTCGTGTAACCCAATGTAACCCCAAGTGGAGTTACACACCTCATCGTGTACCCCGATGTAACCCCAACTCGAGTTTACACTCCTTCAGTTCCATGTCACTCTCAAGAGAGGGTGGGGAAGATTTGACATGCCGGAAACGGCGTACCATCCTGTCAGAGGTCGCACGTGTGCATTAAGTTCTTACATTATTCCTATTATCTTCCATTGTAGCACATTAATATTTACAGAATATAACAATTAAGAAATATAAAATTTATGAAATTAACACTTATGAAATAAAGTGTAATATTTGGAGTCATTCAATTATGGGAAGGAAATACGAATCGATTGTAGGCTGATGAGTATCACTAAGATGCATATCATCGAGTTCTTTCTCTAGGCATTTCATGGCTAAAATAGTTTTCATAACATCATAAGGCATTTGTTCCAAATATTGAGCAATTGTAGCTATGGCCATTTTGGCATACAGGGGCTGGAATTTCAGTGGCAGGTGTGTGTTCTTCCTCGTTATTGACCATATGCGGAGCTTTCAAAACCCACCAACTCCAACAGATCATCCACAGTCACTTCATAAGGGTTGTTAAGATCAAACTCAACCTCTTAATGTTTGGGCATCCATATTAGGTAAAACCGGGGAAGTAGTATTACGAGAGACGAAGGAAAGGTGCCTCAACAATGCAGCGATGTCACCCAAATCTTCATCATTTGGCCTATGAAGCCTTTATGGTGCACTTAACATTTACTTAGGGCAAATTAATGGAGAGGGGAGTAAACAATTGTTAACAAATAACACTTAACATTTGCTAGTGTTCACAAGTAGGGGAGTAAATTTTTCTTGATGTTTATGGTAGTTTAACGTTTATAGAGGTAACATTTATCCAGGACAGACTGTCACGTCTCGCACCCACACATGTGAGGGCACCTGGACACCAAGTTGTAGCCCAGTGACCTAATGGGCATACCACCTAGGAAGTGGTTGTAGGCTCAATCCACCCATTGGTGTCACAAAGTTGCAGTCCACCTTCCTTATGGAAGGCAATAACCCCTGGCCCAAAGCGACACTGTAAAACATTGGGAAATTTTTTTCTTTGTAATTCAAGGAACCTCCCTGGCCAGAAGCCTGGTGCTGCCGATTTCCAGGAAGTACCTTCCCCTTTTGGAAGAGTCCCCTGATTTGCCGGGTCATGGAAGCTTCACTACGTGTAAGAAAAATTTCCCAGTTTTTCACGTTTGGGAAGGGTCGTTCCCACGGCCCTTCCTCAATTTTTCGAGCCGGGCGGGCTCCGCCCTGTTGCCAGTGCTCTCAAATTCAGGAAGGGCCTTGGGAACGATCCTTCCCTAATACATAATTTACGCTTCTTTGGGGAGGCGTCATACTGGTATTTACAAGGGCACCGATGTGTTCTGCCAAGAGGCCACCAAGGGTTTTAGGCGGGGTCCAAGAACCCGAATTGAAACTGCTTTGAAACCCGCAGTCCCCGGTAATCACACGTGTGAACCCAGCGTTTACTCGCAGGAACCGGCTGTTTCGAGTCCTGCAGGAGGCAGGTCCGGTTCAAACTGGAATCTCCGGTTTACCGGGGCCAGGCTGGTAATTGCAACAACAGTGGAATGACAGGAAAGACAGCTGTTCACAATAATAACCTTGCTAACCTTGGTTCTGATGGACGAGCGACGGATGAGATTTTGTGGATGTAAATGCATATCCGTTAAAGCCTACATAGTTACACGTGTCGGATAAGGCCACGCCGGCCGCCACTTCGGATATTCCACCGTGTCCACCGGCTACCAACAGTCGTGAAAGCAAAACCTTCGTCGCGTGGGGGTGCACAGCCGGTTCAACGACCGGATAGCCCGGTTCAGGTCCTCCTACGGGTGGTCCCAATGTGGGATGGCCACGTGGACGCGAGGCCACTTGTTGGGGACTTGGGGTCATGCCTCAAACCCTGTTCTCAGCTGCTCACTATCTGCTTCCTCAACTTCTTTCGCGATCTCCCATTCTTTGAGGACCGTGGGTTAGATTGAAGAGATCTATTTGCGTGGGAGCAAGAGAGTGAGTAGGATTTCAGATTTTCTTGTGGTTTTCTGTACCCTTCGTTTCGGTCTGTCGCTGTGCATTGCTGGAGGTTTTCTTGATGTTATGTTCTTTTTCGGAAGATTCGGGGGTTGGAACAGATTGTGGCTTGCGAAGGAAAGCTAGGATCCGTGTTCTCTGTCTCATCCCGTACTTACATTTTGTGTTTTGTACACACTTTCCCTGTTTTGATAGTTGATCCTGGTCTGGGACTCCATGTGGCTGAGGCCTGATGTATGTCTGATGTTTGTGAACATGATCGGGGTTGATCATTTGGATTATTCACAAACTGTAAGACCATGGGACCCTCTCTCCGTGTCGGGGGCTTTTAATTTGCATTTCATTTCATGTCGCAAATGCCTGAATAGGTAGCCTAGCCTTATGTGTTGCAGGATTAGGGCGGAGTAAGCACGACGAGGAGGGAGATGGCAGTGATGGAGCGCTTGGTGGGAGCATCGATGGTACCAGTTGCGGCAGCATTGCCATGCTTGTATCGCACTCCGTCATCTGTACCGACAGAATCTGCTCCTTTATGCAAAAATTTCAACCTGGGAAGAAGGCGCTCTCCCCTTTTTTTAGCCTCGTCGCCAGCCGGTCCCGGCTCCATCTCAAGGGCCTTAGGTATGTTGGCAGATGTGCCTCACACATGGCTTTTTGGGTTAAAATATATTGCTATTCTGCTGATCTAAATAACAACCTCGAATTTCCTTCACATTCTAACGTTTGTTAATCTGAAATAAATGAGATTGCAACTCCGAGGTCCAATTGGGTAATCTACATTGAGTTGCTAGTCAATTTTGAGTTCTATTTGTAGTTAGCGGGCATCGACCTCGATTGGCATGGATCTTGTCACGGTGTGCTACTTAAACGATCTCTAGAGAACGTAACATTAGCTTTAAAACTCGAATGACTGTAAGTTGTAATTGCCAATGTAGTACTTTCTGTATCCCTCCTACATTAACAACTATATTGACCAGATTTGGTTATGGGGGGTCAGCTACATTAGTTTCGGATGGGAAGTTGAGGTCAATTTTAGGTTAAACAATGTATTGAACAAACCCGTGATCTTTTATTCAACTTTAATGGATGTCTCAGCTTTTTTCTCTCCTCCAGTAATGTCTGGAAGTAGAGGTTTTCTTGGGCTGTTTGCCTTTCTTTGTGTTCTGTTTGTGTCGAGGGACTTACAAATTGAATTTGTTGAAGTAAGGGGTTTTGACTGATATTAGTGGAACCCAAGTTACCAGAGTTAAAGTGACGACAGACATTGTGCTGGCAATAACTGTAGGCGCAGTACACAAAAGTGAGGAGGACGAGTGTGAGGACATAGATTCTTCAATGACAATGGACACTTGCAGGGCTTAGGTTGCTTCAAATGTAGGGTAAAGAGCTCTCTTGAACTCTTCCAAAATTGAACGTGCTGGAGTTTGGCATTCAAATCATCTCTATGGACACTCTCTCATCTTAGCCACTTGATGGCTATATATCTAGTCTGATGTATGTTATTCTGGTAGATTTTGAGCTCCATACGTTCCTGTGTGTTGATGCTAACCCTTAATGTAATGACTGGGGCCAGTCTGAAGACTCTTTGCTAAGCAAACTAGGATGGAATGGGAGGGTCAAGTCATCTCCCAGAACCTCGTGCGAGTGCAAAAATTTCATCTACCAGGAAACTGCACCACTTATATTCTGCAGAGTTTGCTGCTTGTTGCTGAGGAGAAGCCTGAAACTCAATAAGGAGGGAGTGTTTCTTTTATGACTAGGGGGGCTAAATTCCAACTGCAGACACACCTCGTCTTTTTGGCTAGGTGCTCGGCATGTACCATGTCTGCCACAGTTTACTGTCTGTGTATCCTTACTAGTCATTGACAAATGCCAGGTGTATCTGATGAGACAAGTACTGTCATGGGGAAGTGAGGGCGCAGTCACAGGTTGGCAGCGATGGCACAGCAGTGGCAGCGACCACGACTGATTTCAAGCATGTGCTGCTCCCCATCATGGACCAAAATCCTTATCTGTCTGAGGCTACCCGCCAGGTTTGGACTCTCATGTGCACTTTTCCTTGCCTGCCTATGTCTAGTCTAAAGTTTCGAAAAGTAGGAACTTCAGAGGGATGTATCTCTCTCTTTCCTTGCTTGATGTTTCAAGGCAAAAGTAGTTTCCTGATGGAAAGTTCCGGCTCTTCTCTTCTAGGCTGCTGCCACCACCACTGCCCTTGCAAAAAAGTATGGCGCCGACATCACTGTCGTCGGTACGTCTCTATGTGTCACTTTCTACAGTGGGGTATCCATCTGTGTTGTTCTCCGCGTGTGTGTGGGTCTCAAACCCCCTTACCCTCTTGCCCCTCCTTCCATTTCTCTGGAGGTAGTGTCTGAGTGCATCAGGATGTATTGCTTAACTTAAATGGTGTGTCTGTGGAGCAGTGATTGATGAACATAAACCAGATTCGACGTTGGACCATGACATCCGGATGAAGAACATTCGATGGCATCTTGCTGAAGGTCTGTTGGCCGTAATTTTCCTGCTGATTTGTTCAGGATTTCGATTCTGCATGGGATTCTTTGGTTCTGTTGTGGCCTTCCCTGACTTAGCAATTCCTGTCCTAGAAAGAATTGAAGCTTACGGATTATTTTCAACCTGTTTCCTTAACTCCGGCATTCTATTCTGCCTTGTGTCCTCAACGTCTGCCACTCAGCTAGTGAGAATCTGGATCCACAGATGGGGATGGATTTTGTCAAGTTAAGTGGGTTAAATCCCTGAAACTCCAGCTTAAGTTTCTTAATGTTACGTTACATGTGTGAATCCAGCTGGACAATTGGCTGCCCGGAAAATGGATCAGAAATTGGATATTGTCTTGGTTGCCCGCATATCGGGCAATGACAATCTCCTTTTCCTCTCTGCATCTGTTTATTGTTCAAAGGTAGATCCCCGCCCTGAGTTTAAATTTCACTCTAGTGCTGAGGGTAGGTATGCCCTTGAGATCATCCTTAAGGTCCTTGCCCATGTTACAGCCTGTAAAGTATTAATCCCTCTGCAGTGGAGAAATGTAGTGAGACCCAAAGCTTTGCATTTAGCCGATTGAATCACTTTTTGTATATGTGCATCCCAGTTACAGCTGGAGGAAAACTCAAATGATTAATATATGTGTAGGAAGGGACTACAGGGATCTCTTCATTACGCCATTTCCATTTGACATCCCCTCCTCCCTCCCCGCGGTCATTGAATGCCACCACTACATTTACTAACATTAGCTTCTAGCTTCCACAGGTGAAAGAACCTCTTCACTCAATCAATCAACTCCTGGAGATTGGATGGGGTATCCCCTAGGCCTGTGAAATCATCCGCAAACGGAAGACACTGGTGTGGTGGCATCACCCACCTTTAACCCAAACCCCTCACTTTCCACATTTTCAAGAAAATGATTAATGAAAACATTGAAGAGCAGCGGGGAGAGGGTACAACCTTGTGCTTCACCTCAATGAATAACAAAGAAGTTAGACTTCTGTCCATTGACTGTCATACAGGTTGCAAACCATTCTCCACATCTTTTCCCCTGACCCCCGAAGACCAAAGCCTGAGCCACAGCCTGCCACGCCATACTCTGTCATAAGCCTTTTTAATCAAGTATGGGGTGACCCTACGGTAGAGACCCTGCCCTTCTCTTTGACAGACTGAAGCGATTCCCTTCCGTTGGAGACAAAGAGTCATTGTCAATCTGTATAAGAAAGTCGACAGAGAAGAGCCTGGGAACTATCGGGGCATCATGCTCCTTAGCACAGTTGGCAAGCTATTTTGTAGGATAATAAGCAACCGTCTCGAGGTTGAACTGGAGTCTAGAGTTATCGTTACAGCAATTTCCAGAGGGGTATACAGAGAAGCAGAAGCGTCGATTGGTTGAGAAGACTGCTTTCATGAAGGTCAGGCTGGCTTTCAGAGACATAGGGGCTGCACCGAACATATCTTCACTCTAAGCCAGATAAGGAAAATTGAAGGGAAGCCCACTTTTATCAATGCCATCAGGTACACCTGCTTTACAGCCGCTTAGCTTGGAAGCTCTAATGGGCAGGTTGTACCCTTTTAAGATATAATCCATTTTGTCAGGCTGTCTTGGAGTATAGGAACAGTTTTTTCTACCGTGTCCTTCCATTCTTTAGAGGGCCCCGCACTATTACAGTTAGATTCACGGCCAAGAAGGCTGTAGTGTGTTTCAAAGGTTTTGACGATGTCA
Source organism: Takakia lepidozioides (assembly GCA_030704615.1). Taxonomy (NCBI): domain Eukaryota; kingdom Viridiplantae; phylum Streptophyta; class Takakiopsida; order Takakiales; family Takakiaceae; genus Takakia; species Takakia lepidozioides. The sequence continues at coordinate 28,632,245 of CM060734.1, forward strand.
ACCGTGGAAGTCACCACTGCACTCTTATTATTCCTTAAAAGCATGTACTTGCTGGCGATTTTTCGGCCTCTACAATTGCTGTAAGGCAACCAGAATCTCTTATCATTACCACCATGGTGGTTCAAGTTAATGTCTCAGTACAAATCCTCCAATATAATTTCTTCTGAGCCACAAGCTGGTGAACTTCTTTGCGCATTTGGTAATATCTAGACCACATCTCTTTGTGAGTTTGGATATTACAGTAGTCCATAGAAAGTGCCTGTCTCTCAGCAATGTTGGGCATGATCTCTTTGGTCCACCAATTTGCTGCTCTACCGCAGACTATTCCCAAGAATCCACAGCTCGTTCGACTTTGCTTCTTGCATCACCTAAGCAGGAAGAGAGGTCTTGGAGTGATTGGATGAAGTGTGGGAGAACCTCATTTGAGGCCTGGACATATTCTGTCTGGACCTCTTCCTTCTGGCAATTTTCTATGCGCCACTTTCGAAGTGAACGTTTCACAGATCCTTTGGTGTTCAGAATACACCTTTTGATCTCAGTCCATACAAGAAAGTGGTCAGAAGATCCAATATCATTTCTATCAACTGCCACTTTGGCACTCCGGGGGAACAACTCCTTATCCACAACAAGATAACCAACAGTGGACCGTTCCCCAGTTTGGCTTTGTTAGAGAGAGAGAGAATGTACTCGTAAGGCGTTGTTTGCCGTAGCCTTGTGGCGATTGACCCCGCGGCCAGTTTGAGCGGAACACAAAGGGACAAACTATCTTTGTCAGGGGCTGATGCTGGTAGCATGACTTACCTTGGAACAGACAATTGATCCGAGTTTCCCAGATATCCTCTAGAAATCCCTTCACACAAGCATCAATCTGCTGTGTGTGGTTTGGCCAATAACTAGGCCCCAAAAGGGTCTGGGATTTTGCCTCGAGACTTTCAAAGTTGGTAAACAGAGGTTCACGCACAATTCCCTTGATGGATTTGAAGAGGGTATCTCTCTCGTGAGAGTACCCAGGACAATGAATCAGAAAAGGTTAAAGAGAAGTTCAAGGGCCTCTATCATGGGGTCGCGGCCATGCTTGATAAGCTTGTTGATTATTGTCTTCAGATTGCCCACACAACGGGCAATTGCAATCCCTCTTTCCTCTCTGCATCTGTTTGCTGTTCAAAGGTAGGCTTCCCGCCCTGAGTTTAAATTTCAGTCTAGTGCCGAGGGTGGGTAAACCCTTGAGGTCATCCATGATGGCCTCTCCCATGTCACAGACTGGAAAACAAGTTCAGGGAAATTTTCTGCCTAACTTCATTTTCATCAGACAATTTCCTGGAAACAGACATGGCTTTGGACACTACAGCCTCTAAGTCAGATTTTTCCAGCAGGGTCAAGACTTGCGGGCTTAGATTCAGATCCTTGAGAATCTCTTGTACTCTCTTCCGCCAGGACTTAGCCTGTTTGACAGGGCGATCCTGCATCCAAGATATAGAGTCGATGAACTTAGGATATCTGATATTAGACATATGTTGCAGCTGACCCACCATCTGACCTTGAATTCATCTCGTCGGGAGCTTAAGGAACGGATGTCAAACTCACCCTGAACAGCCCCGTTGGCTGTTTTGGAGCATGCTGACATGCACTTCTTAAGCACCCCCACTTGAATGGATTCTAGAGACTTAGCCTGGTTGGAGTTATCAGCTCCAGATGCGTACTCCAAGGCAGGCCTAATAACGGGGCAAGCATGGTTTTTTTTACTTTCAGAGTTGATCCCTCTGCAGTGGAAAAATTTAGTGAGACCCAGCGCTTTGCGCTTGCCAAATTGAACGACTTTTTGTATGTGTATCCCAATTACAGTTGGAGGAAAACCTAATGCCAATATATGTGTAGGAAGGGAGGACCGGAATCTCTTGGCTTCCCCACTGCCACTTGAGATCACCTCCTCCTTCCCCTCGGTCGTTGAATGTCACCACTGCGCATTTACTGACGTTAGGCTCTAGCCCCCAAAGGTCAGAGTATCTCTTCGCGCAATCAATCAACTCCTGGAGATGGGAAGGAGTCTCCCCTATGCCTGCGAAGTCATCCGGGCTGGTATGGTGGCATCACCCACCCTTACCCCAAATCCCTCACTTTCCACATCCTCGAGCAGTTGATTGATGAAAACATTGAAGATCAGAGGGGAGAGGGTTCCTTGAGCTACACCTTGGTCTATGTCAAAGAAGTTAGACTTCTGTCCATTAACAGTGACACAGCTTTTGGTGTGAGCATACAAGTTATGGACCACTCTCCACATCTTTCCCTTGATCCCAGATGACCAGAGTCGGAGCCATAGACCATCTCTCCACACTGTGTCATAAGCCTTTTTGACATCCAAGAAAAAGCCAAAAGTGGGTTTCCCTTCTTTTTTCCTTCCCTGGATAATCTGGCTTAGAGTGAAAATATGATCCACACAGCCCCTGTTCTCTGAAAGCCAGCTTGACCTTCGTGGAAACAACCGAGAGAGAGAGAGAGAGAGAGAGAGAGAATGATTATACTCTTAAGACGTTGTTTGCCTTAGCCTTGTGGCCACAGACCCCATGCCCAGTTTGGGCGGAACAAAAGGGAACAGATGCTACCTTTGTAAGGGTTCACTCCGGTATTGTGACTTACCTTGATAGAGACAACTAGATCGGGTTTTCCAGATATCCTCTAGAAAGCCCTATACACAAGCATCAACGTGCTGTGTGTGAGCTGCCCAGCAATCAGACCCCAACAGGGCCAGGACTTTAGGCTCAGCCTCAAGATTTTGAAAGTTGGTGAACAGAGGTGCAGGGACAATGTTCTTGATGGTCCTGAAGAGGGTCACTGGTGAGATCCCGGAAAATCAGAAAATGGATATTGTCTTCAGGTTGCCCGCACATCGGGCAATTACAATCTCCTCGGTCTCTCTCCATCTGTTTATTGTTCAAAGGTAGGCTTCCCGCCCTGATTTGAAATTTCAGTCTAGAGGGTAGGTAGGCCCTTGAGATCATCCTTCAGGTCCTCACCTACGTCACAGACTGGAAACAAGTTCAGGGAAGTTTTATGCCTAACTTCATTTCATCAGGTAGTCTTTGGGCATCGGACATGGCTTTGACACAACTCCCTCCAAGTCAGCTTCATCCAGTAGGGTCAGTTCTTCTGGACTAATATGCGGATACTTGAAAATCTCTTTTACGCTTTTCTACTAAGGCAGCCTGTTTAACAGGATGGTCTCGCTTCCAAGAAGTAGCGTCGATGTTGTTTTTGTGGATGTCTTGAGAACAATTTTGGATTTTGTTATTGATTTCAGACTGATGTTCCAATAAATTTCAACGATGAATAAATCACTATTTTGTTCTCAACTAAATACTTTGTCGTTTCTTAAACCAAAACTATGGTTTCATGTGTTGATTACTATTAGAGCCTTAAGTAGCCAAAGAGTGACTGGCTGCTTTGCTAATGAAGACCATAGCATGCACCCCACCACTATAGCAAGCCCTACAAAGAAGCCTCAAGCCCTTAGATGGATGTTGTATTTCCTTGCTTCATGTATCTGAACCATTTACAAGTGGCTAGCAAACAGTAAGCTGGAAGCAAATGCAGGTCTTGGGACAGACAGGGAGGCGATGCCACATTGGGCCCTTGATAGCAGGGTCTGTTTGGTTGACCTAAAGATTTGGAGCTTCCAGTTCAGAGGATGTGTCACGAGGGACTTGGCTAACAGTTACTTAATTTTCAAGTGTAGGAGGCTTTGAAGAGTTCAAGTTGATGGAAAGGCTGGGAGATGGAAAGCGGCCAGCTGCTGTTATAGGGGAGGTAGCTGATGACATGGGGTTGGATTTGGTAATTTTAAGTATGGAGGCAATACACTCAAAGCACGTAGACAGCAATCTGCTAGCTGAGTTTGTGCCCTGTCCCGTCCTTTTACTACCCTTATGATGTATTGATGCTAGATTGCTTTCATTTTGCATGCCTCAGATAGTTAAGAAGGTTTCTTACAACTGGCCTCATGAGTTACACTTTGTAATCTCTTGCATACGTGGCTTTGACAGTTTTGAGGTTCTGTGCTTTGAAGCATAAAAGTTCATTCTAATGCCAGAGAGCCTCTTTAAGGGATTTGAGACGAAAAGACAGTACTTAACACACTTGCAACTATACAATTGGAGAGAGATATGCACTCAGGTTGTAGCCAGTGATTGTAGGGCATAGCAGAATACAAGTAGGACACCCACCCTACAGGGCAGGTTGAGGATTCTCGGCCACCATAGTAATAAACTCAGTCTGGATTGCAATACACACAAGTGATAACCACTCCAACCAGAAGATGGCTCAACCCTCCTTAAAAATCAACGACATATGATGCCAAAACAGTTTGGATTGATTAGCGAGGGGAACAAGGAAAAAAAGAGTAAAGAGATCCAAGACAGTTGGGAAAGGTGTAGCAGCCGCATCCAAAAGTGAAACAAGAGCTTCCCACCCTTGCCTCAATAGAATCCACAGTCAACACAATTTAAGATGGCCACAACTTCAGCCGTGATAATCCCATAAATATTTTCTGACTCCACGGGATTTTGACTGTCTACTCGTTGCTAACAAAAGACATCTACTGTAAACCAACAGCAACGTTCCTAAAGAGAAGTTAAAAGAGCCACCTTGATTGAAGGATGCCACACGCGTACAAACATGACTCTCTTATGTGGAGAGGGTTTCTTTTCTGTCTGATTATCTGTGACTTTGCAATTAGGTTTTGTTGTCACTTCAGACATCCACACCTATAAGCAAAACAAACAAGGCTCGACATACACGTAGGCCCTGCCATCTACATATGTAAGACATAAATTTGGAATTCATATATTAGGATAAATTGATATTTTTTAATTGTTGGTAAAAGAATGCTTATATTCTCGCTGCTTTTTGAGGCTGTCCTGCCAATCCTGGCAGCCCTGCTATCCTTTTCGCTCGGTTCTTGAATGATCCTCTCTTGATCGTCGTGGTAGGTCTTCGTCTGAGCTTGCTGGCTTTGATTCTAATCCGTCATTCGGGAGTTCGCATCTCGCGTGCTTCTGCTATCGCTAGTGCTCGTGACTTCTCCTCGTTATAGCTCTCAATCGTAGGATTTATCATTCATCCTCTTGGATGGTTCTCTCTCCGTTAAAAGAACTCTGGGTTCGTCCCTCACAGTCAGGTGTGCATGCCTTATGGCCCCACAGAGGTTTATTTTTTTCCCGTTATTAATGAAAGACTGGGGCTTCATCCCCTTAAAAAAAGAAAAACAAAAAGACACTAGACATAGGATGCGAGTTGTATGTGCCAGCCTGATGTGCCAGCCTGCCGGTACGGTCGCCGGAGCACGCCCTTGGCAGGGCCCGCGCGCCGTGCCATTATTGCGGGAATTATAGTACAAAACATAAAAATTCTTAGGAATTGTTAGAAAGCGGTGGGTAGCCTGGTGGCTAGATGCGTTGACCATTACTGCGGGGGTGTTGGCATGCCTAGCCTATGGCGCGATTGAAATAGGATGTTAAGGATATGATTGAGGTATCAATTTTCTAAGTCCCTTAAGCGGATCTCCGCTTCCCTGTTCCCAATCGCTGCTCCTCTGTTCCCACATACATATACTGCTCCCCCATGTGTCTGCCGCTCCCATGCTCCGCTGTTTTACTGCTTCGCCCCTCCAATAACAGGGGAGCGGAGGAGCAGGGAGCCAGCGTCCGGGAAATAATTTCAGTTGAACCAGCCAGTAGCCGCTCATTCCCAGCAGCAATCGGCTAAGTGGGTTGGGCAGTCGGTTGCTGCCCCTTAGTGGTAACTATACCCGGTCAATTTCCGAGATAATTTCTTTACAACCGGTAATATTCCTAATGATTTATTTTGTGTTCAGCTATAAATCCAGCCCTTATAAATATCAACCGGTTGACAACACAAGTGTCAAATGCACAACAATAAGTAAATAATAATAATAATAAATAATCACAACCAGTTTTAAGCAATTCAAACAAGTGAAGAACATTGTATCCTTATAGAAGTTGGACCTGTCAATGCCTTCAAACCACATGGAGAAGAATTGAACCCGCGTGGACAGGTGAGCTGTGATAGCAGGCAGCGAGTGCAAGCAGGCGTGGGGCTGGGGCTGCGAGAGCAACGTCCAGACTTAGTAGGGTTTGCCCGCGGGCCCGCCCTCTTTGAGTTCAATATTTTTTCACCTAAACGCCCTTCCTTGGATGTAACCCGGCCTGGCACGTTGGATTTCTGCCATGTGGTGGACTTCGACGGCCATTTCCATTTTTTGTAATATAAGGGCCGGAATCCGTCCAGGCCTTGCCAACTAAGGCAGATTTCCTGTCTGTAATGAAATGGAAAGGCAAATATCCTTCCTAAAAGTAGGGCACCCGGTTGATTTCCACTTGGCCATTTTTTCCCTCGGATCCATTTCCTGAGGTTTCATATTTCATTCGGAAATTCTGGAATTCAGTCGGCTAGCATGTAACTGGCTGCCGGTTCTCCCCGGACGTCGCAGGGAGCAATAACAGGGGAGCAGGGGAGCGGTGGAACGGGAACATGGGAGTGCCGGGGCGGGAACATGGAGCGTGGGACCCTTGGATGGGCGTGAAGCATACACGAGGGAAGCAGGGGTGGGGATTTGACCGGGGTCCCACGGGGCCCTCTGGTTAGCTCCGGGGATCGTACCGGCAACCCTCGCACGCGCATTAAACTCCCATCCTGTCTAGTGTAAGCCGTATAATTGTTGTAATGGTCAAAAATCTAGCAACAATGCTATAGCTATAATGTTGCATCGGATTAATCTTTTGTTGGATGAATAAAACGATTAACATGGTTGGGTAGTTTGAAAGCAATCTACAGCTGGTTGCGTATAGAGATCCAACGCTTTTTTTAAATGACACATTGCATTTTGTCACGGAAGCACAAAAGATTGGCTGTAATTCAAAAGAAAAACCATTGAATCAAAGAGATAATCTCCGGCAACATATGAATAGTCCCGCACTTGAAATTGGTTTTGTATATGAGATTGTCTTGTTATGAAAGACGGGACTATGGGCTCGAATGACCCCCATGGTTCGATCTATCTTCAAAGACCATTTGGAATGGATGACGCTTGAACTGTCCACCACATTTAATCATGATTCTTGCACTCGTTCGAGACCAATCAAATATCAGACAAGAAAGATAATCGGATAACCAAAAAATAGATGTGAAGTCTCCACACAATCCTCCATTGGTCGCACGTATAGACATTTTTTCAATATACCCTTCTAGTGTGCTGACTTGTCCATTATGCAGAGACAGAAGAAATTCTAGAGAAAGTTGTCTTCGACAATTTATAGCTGGCTGGATATGGAAATCCAGCACTTTCTTAAAATGACACATTGTATTTTGTCGTAAGCACATAAGATTGGCTGTAGTTCAAAAGAAAAGCCATGGAATCAAAGAGGCAATCTCCGACAACAAACGGATAGTCATGCTGTCGAACCAACCCTTCTTTTGACAACTGTGTATCAATGTCCCGCTCCCTGTGTTTGGCATATCTAAATGTGACGAACAAGAATGATGGAATATCAACGTGGAGTATCTGTACGGATTTCAAATGCCCAATGTTTTTTTCCTCAATATAGCACTCAATTCCAACACCAATATATACAACACTGAATACTTTTGCACCGATATTGGCACTTAAGCCAAAATGTCAGAACAGAATATCCAAAACCATGACTAGATGTTACTTGAAATCTCCCTGAACTTCTTGGTTATGCTCATCCATGAGATTTTCGATACAACATTACACTTGAATCCGATCCATATAATATTTACTTTCTACAATCAATGCATTCGAGTCTATGCATGATCAAATATTAGATTTGAAAACAATACGTGGTGCAATATATATACACTATAGTAGTACTGAACATGTTTAAACAACTTTGATATGTACTAGATAGCCTATATACTGAAGTATGTACCATCCTTAAACTATATGCAGTTCTTATTCAGGTCCGGGAAGTTCCAATGCATGGTACCTCGGTGCCTTCCACCTGGCATTCTCTCTATCTTTCCCTCCATGTCATTTAACCTATAGGAGAACATATACTGACTAACTGAAGAAACTAGCAAACAATACCATGAAGTGTTTGTAGATAAGGGTATGCGTACCCAGTGCAGTTTCGCAGATACGTCAGTGTTGAGAAATAAATTGCCAACATATGCTTGAATCTCCACTGTGTAATGTGTGGCTATTTTGTTGACTAGCACCTCCACCTATTCCTTCCAATAATTAGAAAAAAACTAAACTGTAAACTCTCTTTCTGTGCCCCTCTCTGGCACTGTATGGCAGTGTCGTACCTGTTGTGGATTGGTCACAGGTGGTGATGATCTACATGCTTTGATAGAAAAAATTGACTGTGCAAGATGAGAATTTCTACACTTCAAAATTGTTTTGGTCTAACCTTACATTGCTCTTCAGATATCCCAAGTAAATATAACACCCTATTACATGATGAGCAAAGACATTCGAGTCACCGAGTGTTGACTGGGACAGTTAACAACAGAAGAAATACATCTAATGCTTGTAAAGTTCACACCCATGGTTGAATGGACTTCTGGACTGCACTGAAATCATGGTCTTCCCTTGCAACCAGGGAGTTATCTACTTCATTCTCCTCTAATGTACCTTTTTTTTCTTACCCTATCCCAGTCCCTTTCCATGAGGTGTGACACATAGTGTGGCCATAGCCGCATCCTATCTGTGCTAACAGGTGGACACACGCTAGCCTCCATGTGCAGACTGTGTATTTCCATTTGGATCTCATTTACATTAAGGGGATAGATGTATCATCTAGAATAGGATGATGTCAATGGCATGCGACTCGTGGGCAGGAACCCCTAGTCAAATATATAGCATACAACGTTCAGAAGGTATTGTCCATTACTACATCTCCATGGTCTTCACACTTGTTCCTTCATTTTCTTGTGGAAATTTGGGGTTTAGGGTTTTGAACACATTTTGCAATACCCAGAGGCACAACATGTTAGAAGTCCACAGACCTGAACTTTTCCTTGATACAATACCCCAGGCAGCACTGTTTGCAGCCCCACTGTCAAGCCCGGACAGTAACAACTAGTGCACACTGTTGCGGCGCTGATCTGCACAAGCACACATCCATAGAAGAAAAGGAGAAATGGGGAAAATGGGGTGATAAAAAAAAGGAAGTCTATCAAGCACATTCTCGAAACAAGTGGGTAGCTCTCTGCATCAAATGGCTTCTTTACCAAGTTTCACTCCACATTCAGGAAACAATGCCAAAATATGTGAGCTCCTGTCCACTATCATCAGACCTGAATTCTTGAGTAAGCCAGTACTGGAATAGGCATCATGCGAATGTAGTTGCGGACATTGAAAAAAGAGCGTGAGCACTCAAACAAAGGACTGGGTCTTCTATCTGGCCTTCAGTTGGCCATAGCAAATGCATGGGATATATAATCTGGGCTCCACAAAATTTCAGGCCATTTCGTCATATGTAACTAACCTAGTTGGCGAATTACAAAACTTACAAAACATCAGTTCCGACTCTCAAGTCAAGCTTTTACTTGAGCACTCTTGAAGTTAAGTGCACTAAACATCAGCTTAAAGCAGTCACGATCATTTTCAAGATTAAAACCAAGCGATTCAATGAAAATGAAGCTTTCCTGTTTCCAATATTGCAAGGTCTTTGGGACCACATACTGGCGAAGTAGTTGGGTATATGTAGATGAATATATTGATCAAACTTTTTTAAGAGAAGCTTGCAACCTGGTAGCCTACCTTTAGAACATGGAAGCTTTCTCTCAGTGTCAGGCAAAGATCTTGAATAGCCTGTGCAATCAGGGAGACAATCTTCAAAAGTATTTTGCAGATGTTTACAAACATGGTCACTATGTTTTGTTAAGACCCAGGTTCACGAATTGAATCTAACTTAGAGACCTGACTTGACGAAATCCGAGTGCACTTACGTGATCCGACATACGGCCCGAGGTAGTAATCTTACTCGTACTGCACTACTGGCAAATCTTCGTCACTAGTAGAGAGCTGACCGTGCCTGAGGTTCCTTTTGAATCAAACCAAAAGCTGGAGTCGAGTTGAGGCAACGCGTATTAAGAAATCGAAATGAAACCATTGGTGTTGCAAAGTCTCCCTTCAGACGCCGACGGTTTGATGATTCCTGGTGTTCAAATCGACTAATGCATAACAGCTGCCAGCTCGCACATTACAAAAAATAATAATCACAAAACTGTGTAGCTCTTGGACAGCAGTATAAATTGCAAGATGATGAACTTGTATGTAGAAGCATCCCTGGAGACAAAATCGCTTCTTAATTTGCTTGGATGTTCTCGTGGACACTCAAAATCATGCAAACCGCTTTTGGTTCCCACATACAGACACCAGAGATACTATCGCCTGTCTTTCGCTTCAGACTGCAGTGGAACTGACCGCTGGAGCACGATATCCCTAACTTATAATTTCACTGCAAGTTGCGTGGCCCTGAATAATCAGTTGCACGGAGTTTATAACAGGGACATCATGTCATCCTCCATGAAAGACCTGATATTATCGCTTCAAACAGATAGAATGAGAGAAAGATCTGAGCACGATGTGAGATGAGTGAACAGTGACCTCCTGATCGAAAGCTACACTAAGGAGGATAAACCAGGGCTCAGACCCAATTTTGCATCGCACATGCCACAGGAAAATCCATGGCAGTCTTCCACACGTATGGACCAGATGTCATCCATAATGCTTAATTCCATTCATCAATCAATTTTACCAACGGTGTGGAACAGATTCATCCTACGCCTTAGGACGTACCACAGTTTGAAATGTCACCTAATCCATGGATTTATATCCATCCATAATTAATGTGGGATCCATTGGAGATTCATTTACAAAGTTCATCTCATAGTACACATTCATCCATAAATGGAACACATAAAGAGTACAACAAACCTGTGCCCAACATAACGAGCTTGTGCCCAGGTGGGACCCATTCAAGATATAAGGTCTTTAGGTACTTCCATGCAAGTGAATCCGCAGTCCCTGCTAAAGGCAGGGCCAACAAACCCTAAAGAATGGGTCCTAACTTGAGTCATCAAGTTATAAGGCCAAGCAAAAAATAGGAAAGATAGTGATGCTTACAAAGGGGCGACCTCCTGCAAGCCAAACAGAACCGTAAACTCACAAGATGGAAACATTTTTGGTGGAAAGGGCGTGGCCCAGCAATTTCTATTAGCCCATTTCTTTTTCTTAAAATTTATTTAATCTTCTCTTAGGAAAAAAGCTTCTCTTGAAAAGGATAGATCCGTCTTCCTGAGCGGCCTCTTTTTTTTTCTGATGTGTGTAGGTACTTTTGTGGATAGCTGAAAGTTTGTGCAGTGTCATCCAGAAAAGAAAAGAGAGGTAAGGCATTCATTACGTTGGATCCTGTTCTTGGAGCCTAGGGATGATGCTATTCATCATTCGTTCATGACCGTTGGTGGAATTGAATAATCCCTGTAGCAGCCTTGTATGACATGCTCATATACTTTTAGTTGGGTACTCTATAGGTCATAAAGGGGCCGTGGACTTTATTCTCCTGTTTATTTTTTTGGAATAATTAGGCTAGGTGTAGGCCCTTCCCCCCAGGAGAACCATACATGAAAGCTTTCCCTTCATACAGCTCAAGTTGATTCTCGGAAGCCTATCGGGCGTCCGCAGGCGCTTTCGGGGCATTCTTGGTTCATTCGCAAATTCAGTATTACCTTGCGTGACTTGCTGGTGGCAAGTAGCATGCAAAGGTTAGATGTTAGAAGTATCCCAGCCGCCACCTCTCGACCGAGGTTCGATGTGGTGCAGATCCACCAGTTCCCCATTTTATAATGACTCTCCATAGACTATACACCGGTAATCACACCTGCGCGGTAGACTTCCTCTTTGTACGGAGATAGAATTATAAGCATTCTGCGCTTCTAATAATAGCTCTGGTCCTCGCTTAGGAGGTATGGGTCGAACCCTTGTTTCAGGGGTTTGACCATTATTGTGCCAATCACATCTTTAATTTGGGTCATGATCTTGAACTCCATGGGGTGTCCTTTCAACTAGCCTTAGCCTTAAAGGCTGGCACTTCATGTTTTAAAAAACAAAAAAGGAAACCTGGGAGCGACAGCCCACAAATCAGGCCCTTGAGGAGGGGGAAAAATTAACCCCCTTTCATTTATGGGCCATGAGACCTACAGGACGATCATCGCCCAGACATACCGTCACGAACAATCCCACACACGGGCAGGACGATCATCGCCCAGACATACCGTCACGAACAATCCCACACACGGGCAGGGCAGCGGGTTTGAACCACGGACCACCAAAGCGACACACTGTGCACTTACCAGCTGAGCTACCACCCGATGTGCATGTTTTAATCAATATCGTTTTGAGTTTTATTTTTGTAATTATAATTATACCAAATAATTCCATTTTTATTTTTATTTTTATAATTTGGTATTTTTTTCAGTTCTCTCATAAAAGACCAATGGAGAGAGCACTAAGTGCTACCCATTTCATTCTGGGTTCAAATCCTGCTACCTTGTTGGTTGTGTATGATATTCTCCCCCTTCGCTTGGGTGGTGTCCCATGAGCCTTGAGCTCCACTACTTGTGAAAGACGTTGACAACCAAGTTGTAGCCCATGTGGTCATGGGCAGAGGGCACATACCACCTTGGAAGTGGTTGTGGGTTCAATCCAGGGAAAGGTATCCAGTATCCACTTACCTACTCGAAGGTACCGTACTTACCTAGCTTATTAGGCAATAATTAATTCAAAATCAAGTGCCTAATTAAATTTAGAACATTTTTGGAAAATGTGCCTAAAACTTGGAAAAATTTCCTGAGAAGTGCCTAATTGCTTGAAAAAATGTTTTTATGTTTTTTGAAAGAAAATTACCTCAACAATAGGTTTTGAGGGAGGTAAAAAACAATTGTTCATTTTTATCCAGGATAACTGTAATACATGCCTAATGTTTGGAAATTACCTAGGTGAGGTGCCTAAATAATAAAAACGAATCTGCCTAATAATATTTCATTTTTATTAATTATTAGGCGCGGAAGTGCCTAATAAGCTAGGTAAGTACGGTAGTCACCTTTGGGGTAAAGAGACACCATAATTTACGGTTTCTTGGGGAGGCTCTATAATTTATATTTTAACTTTAGTGAGAGGAGAAAATAACCTCTTTCAGAAAAGAAGTATGATGCCTCCCAAAAAGGAAGTGTAAATTATGGTGTCTCTGTGACCCCGAAGGACTGCTGCCTCCCAGGGACACCAATTGTTGGATTGAACCGACAACCACTTCCGAGGTGGTATGTGCCCGTCACCACTGGACTACAACTTGTTTCTCACCTCTCACTATAATTAAGGGGCCTGATTTGTGAGCGGTCACTCCTTTGTGTATATGTGTGTTTTTTTTCCCCCAAGGAAATATATAATAATACATTTGATGCCTCCGGAAGGAAGCGTAAATTATGGTGTCTCTTCACCCCGAAGGATTACTGCCTTCCGCTAGAAAGGTGGACACCTTTGTGACACCAAGGGTGAATTGAACCCACAACCACTTTCGAGGTGGTATGTGCCCACAACCACTAGGCTACAACTTGGTTGTCTCCCCCAAGGAAGCCTTGTTTCCTTCTCAAGAAAAAAAAAAAAGAAACAAGTCACATTCCGTGGTTTTATGAGCCAACGAGCCGTTAAAGTTTTAAATACCTACTACTTGCAAGTCATTCACTAGTTTTTCATGCCAAGATGTTTATGAGCTATGCGACAATGACTCGTTGGTTCGCAAACATCAATTCTTCCTCCAACTGTCCTTCACGTTCTCAAAATTTATTTGGCTATGTATAGTCCTAGTCCGCTCCAAAATGGGTTCTTAAAAGAAGTGAATATTGGAAGAAAGAATATTCAACGTTAGAACCTGGACCCGCCAGCTAGGTCCAGAACCCGTTAAACCCGCTACTCGCGGGCCAGAGTTGGTATAGCCATCTTCCATAGTTCACTAGTTGACTTTCTAGAGAGTTCTACTTTTTAGATAGTTCTACTATTGTCGACCTGGGTTGAAAAACAACTCACTAGTGGGTGTGGATGCTGTAGAAGTATAAGTTATAGGAACAGTGACCAGAGAAGGTTGGAGCTTGGTGAGAGTGGGGCCAGGTGGGATCGCGTCTTGGGGCTCGTCTTCAAGGTAGAGCGCTTGGGGCTGGTGGAGGGTGGGACCAGCTGCGTGAAGTGCTTAGAGTGGGAGTGCTTGGGGTTGACGAAGTAGGGCTGGGGGAATTGGGATCGTCGTGCTTCTAAAGGGGACTCAATATTGTCGTGTTTGCCGTGTTTGGAAATTTTGCCGTGTTCACCTCTTCTTCCAAAGTATATGCTTCCACGGTAATAGGACCCCCTCTAAACCCTATCCTCGATTATAGGACTTGCTTCTCCCTCCTCTAAACCCTGGGCTCACGCTTAGAGGGCAAAGCGTGAGCCCAACTCCTGGGCTCGCATGGCTAGGCTCATGCCGTAGCTAAGCCCGATAGAACTGGATGCAGGAATTAGGCACGACGTGATGGCTGGGTGGACCGGATGTGATAACCGGTGTTGTGTATTTTAGAGTTGGTTGATCCAGAAATAATCACTGGCTTTTGTAGTTATCAGTGGCACAGACTATGGTTCCTCTTTTGCACAAAAGATGGTGTAAATTGTGTGAATATGGTTCTATCAAGAGTTAAGCTGTAAATGAGTTGATCAGATATGATTCATGTTAGAAATGGTTGTTTTAGACGTGCTACTGTGGAGGCCTTTTGAACTGCAGCTCAGTGATGTTGGTTGATTCGAACCTATTGTGTTTGTAAATTGTTTCTCTCCATATGATTTGATCCTGCCCACCCACAACTGCAGAGGAAGCCATGCCGTTATATATGAGGGGGACATATACTGCTTCCTCTCTTGCAACGTATGATTCCCAAAGAGAATCAGTTTTGCATAGTGCCATTGTCGCGGCCCTTTACCTTGAGGGCAGGGGGTCGGGACGTAGAGGGGCTGCCCCTATGGTGGGGGCGGTGGCAGCAATAGGTACGGGGGGCTGAAGCACCCTTTGAGTGCCAAGGCACTCAAGGAGGCGGAGGCGCTCACTAGGTGGAGCCCCGCACACCGGGTTGCGGTGGGGGTGGCTCCACAAGGGGTGGAGGTAGCTTAGTGGGACTTAGTGGGGGTGGCATAGGACTCACCATGGGGCGGAGACCTTGTGGTGGGAGTCGTGGGGAGTCTTGGGACTTATCACGGTCCAATGGGGCCATGGTGGGTGGGCCAAGACTCACCGCGACTCATCACCGGGAATTGAGGGTCTTCGTGGTGGTTCGCCATAAAATGGCATGGTTGTTTGTGAAACCCCCGCGGACAGTCACAGAAGTATATATAGGGAGTAGTAACCCCGAGAACGGTGCAAGCCCGTTGGTGACCAAAAACTAGTGAGTAAGCAAGCGAGCCGAAAAGCGACCAAGGAGTGGGGAGCTATTCCTGCCATCTACCAAAGGGAATTTCCACTAGGCCCAAATTGGTGGAGGGTCTGTTGGGGGAGAAAAGGGGGACCGTTATGTCCCGGTGAGCAGCCGAAGCTCCGAGTTGGCCCGGCGGCCAGGTTGGGAGTTAGGCGCGCGCATCAAAGCGAGTAACTATGACTTGAAGGGGAGCTTACCGAAGTGAGGTACGCGACACTTGGTATCAGAGCTTAGAGTTCAGTACGCGATCGTCCTTGGGATCGGCCTCATCATGGGGTCGGGCAAGCCAAAGCAAAAGCGGAACGGCCCGAAAGATGATGATCCTGACGACGTGTCACCGAAGCGGCCATCTAAGGAAGCAATGCATGCTTTTGAAAACGAGGCCTCTCAAGAATGGGAGGAATCTGAGGAGTCGGAGCCTGAGGAATCCCTGAGAGCTCCGACAGACCAACAGATGTCTCCCATGCCAGCAGCCTTTTGGGAAGGGTTGTTGGTGCAGTTTGGCAGGACGTTGAAAAACGTGTTGAAGGCGGCTAATGCCACTTCTACTAAGGCAAAGTTTAAGGTGAAGCCTAAAGAACCCGGCACCTTCGAGGGCGTCCGAAATTGGAAGGCACTCAACACCTGGCTCTTGGAGCTAGAGCAGTACTTCCGGGCGGCCAAGTTGAGTGACGAGGATCGGGTGGAAGTGGCTCCCACCTATTTGAGGGGCTATGCTCAACAATGGTGGCAGAAACGCCTTCACGACCGAGGTCCAAACCCGGAAACCTTGAACTGGAGTGGGTTCAAGGAACTGATGAAGAGACAGTTTGTGCCCCTCAACGCGTCCTGGCTCGCCCGGGACAAGATGAGGAATCTGAAGCAAACAGATGACATTCAGGGATATGTTTAGGCTTTCAATGTGTTGTTGCTCAAAGTCGCGGACATGGCAGAACCAGAAATGGTCTTCCAACTTTGTGGCGGGACTGGCCCTATGGGCCAGACGGAAGTTGGAGGAGAAGCCACCTAAGACTTTGAACGAGGCAATTGAGAGGGTTGAATGTTTCTCAGATGTCCCTAGGGGCGAAAGACAAGGCCGTACGGAGCTGAACCACAAAAAGACCCGGCGGGAGGGTGACTCCTTTCGACCGGAAAAGAAGTGGGATAGGCCACGCGGCGACAATGGCACGTGGAAATCGAAAAGAGGGCCTTCACACGCCAAGTCGAGACCCGGTGCTCCGAAAGGAAAATTAGGTGCGACGCCTTACGGCGGACAAAAGGCGACCTTCGATGGAGTGTGCTTCAATTGTGGAGGGAGTCAGTTAATGTTTGTGAGTGGGATAATCTCCGGAACTAACGTGTCGTTGTTGGTGGACACAGGAGCGTCACACTCCTTCATGACACCGGCAACGGCACGGAAGCTGGGACTCCCAACAAGTGATGTGGGGGCCTCTATTGAGGTGCGTTCTGCTAAAGGAGAGCCACAATTGGCGACGAGGTTGGCGTTCGATGTTCCTCTTCAGCTCGGGAGTTGGGAGGGACGTGAGAACTTCACCATTTGCGAGATCGATGGAGTGGATCTCATTTTGGGGATGACCTTTTTGAGCAGATCCGGAGCGGTCATAGATGGCCGCAAGAGAATAGTCACGCTACCGTGTGGGAACGGTGGCGAAGTTTTAAGAGTGTCGGAAACGCCCAACCCAATGGGAGGGCGAATAAACCTGTTGTCAGCAAACGAGTGGGCCGCGGAGGAGTCATACGAGCCCCAATTTTTGCTTTATATAAGACAAGTGAAGGGAGAAGGCGATGGGGAGCCGAGCCCAGATTGGATCAAGGGGATTTTGGAGAAATACCAGGATGTGATGCTGGAGGATTTACCAAGCGGCTTGCCACCGCGAAGGGGAGTTGACCACAAGATTGAGGTGATACCGGGATCGGAGCCGCCTGCCAAAGTGCCCTACCGGTTGAGCCACAAAGAGTTGGTCGAGCTGAAGACTCAGCTCAAGGATCTAATGTCAAAGGGGTACATCCGGCCGAGTAAGTCACCTTACGGAGCCCCGGTGCTATTTGCAGACAAGAAGGATGGGACGCTGTGGATGTGTGTCGACTACATGGCTCTGAATAAGGTGACTATCAAGAACCGGTACCCTTTGCCAAGAATCGACGACCTCTTCGATCGGTTGGCAGGAGCGAAGTATTTTTGCCGGATCGATTTGCGCTCCGGCTACCATCAAATCCGAGTGGCGGAAGGAGATGAGGAGAAAACCGCGTGCAAGACAAGATATGGTTTGTATGAGTTCTTGGTGATGCTTTTTGGACTCACCAACGCACCCGCGACCTTTAGCACGTTAATGAACAGCCTTTTCCAGGAGTGGCTGGATGACTTTGTGATCATGTACATCGACGAAATCTTGGTGTACTTGAAAACAAAGGAAGAGCACCTAGAGCACCTCAAAAGGGTGTTCCAGAAATTGCGGGAAGGGAAGCTGTATGCCAAAGCTTCAAAGTGCAAATTCGGGGTCACAAAAGTGGAGTTCCTGGGGCATGTGATTAGGATAGGATCAAAATGGATGACAGAAAGGTGAGGGCGATCTTGGACTGGGAGCCTCCGACTTCGGTCCCGAGAGTGCGATCCTTCCTAAGACTCGCCTCCTATTACCGGAAGTATGTGAGAAATTTCGCCAAGATCGCGGGGCCGCTGTCAGACCTTCTGTATATTTCCAAAGTCTGGGTATGGAACACCTTTTGTGATCAAGCTTTTGCCGAGTTGAAGCAGCGGATGGCGGAAGCTCTAGTCCTCAAAATCCTGGAGTTCGACCGTCCATTTGAGATTCATACGGATGCGTTGGACTTCGCTATAGGGGGTGTACTCATGCAGGATGGACGTCCAGTGGCTTACGAAAGTAAGAAATTGAATGAAGTAGAGCGGCGGTGGCCTACGCATGAGAAGGAAATGAAGGCGGTGGTGCATTGCCTTGAGTTTTGGCGCCACTATGTTGGTTCCAACCCGGTGAAGGTGTTCACGGACAATGTCACGGTGAAGTATTTTGCCACGCAGCCTAAGTTGTCCCCAAAACAACTTAGGTGGTAAGATACTTTGGCGGTGTTCGACGTGAATATCCAGTACAAACTGGGACGGGACAATGTGGTGGCCGATGCTTTAAGTAGAAAACAGTAGCTCTTGTTGGTGTACAAGGGCAAGACGGCGCTCCAAAAGAAGATCCAGAAGGCTTACTAGAAGGATGAGATGGCGAAGTCTGTGATGCGGGACTTGAGGATGGGGGTTAAATCGCAATTCCACTTGCAAAATGGACTGCTCCGGTATAAACAAAAGCGTCTCTACGTGCCAAAGGGAGGGATCAGAGATAGTCTCTTAAGGGAATGCCATGATGGCCCGCTTGCGGGCCACGGCGGAGCCAAGCGCACCGTGGCACTTTTGAAGAAAGAGTATTTCTGGCCCAAACTGAGGGAGGAGGCCGAGGAGTATGTCAAGACATGCACCACATGCCAACAAAACCGGAGCGAGTACAAAAAGCAAGCGGGGCTGTTACAACCTTTGTCGATTCCAGAGGGGTCTTGGGAATGTGTCTCGATGGATTTCATGACTGCTATGCCGCTATCAAAAGGATTCGATGCAATCATGGTGGTGGTGGATAGGTTCAGGAAAATGGACAGGCGCCAGTTTCCTGATACAACTCACAAGAGTAGTTGCCTACCTTGCAAGTCTTGGCGACCACCGCCTCCACCAAGCGGCTGATGGAAGCTTCGGACAACTCCGTGGTTGCCCGAGTCATGTTCAATTGTCGGGGATTCGTACACTTCTTGGCCATGTGTCCGAGCATGTGTATCCTTGAGTTTTAAAGAAACTCCCTTCTTGGAACAAATTGCCTATCTGCAATCTTGCCCTGTGCTCATCCACATCCACATGACCCGATGGCAAATCGAACAATTGCTGTAGGTACTGGGGAGTAATTTCTATATCTACTCCCCTCACCTGGGTTACTCCTGTCCGAGGCTCAAAGTTCTGAACAAATTGAATCATATACTTCCGATGATGCAAGGACCAGTCCTTGCGTAGCAGCCCTTCCAATCGCAACTCCTTCAGCAGCTGCACTGCCTGTGGTGTAGCAATTGTTGGCTTCTGCAGAATTGTGGTGCTCTTCACCCTGATATCCTCCATTCCCCTAACTCTCTTCATCCCAGACAAACAAGAAGGCCTTGTTTGAAACAGCTCTAGGAAAGCTTGCAGGGCATAGAGCATAAAGGTATGGTTGGCACAGAAAGGAACGGGTAAGTGCGTGTAAGCCTGTGGGGCTTGCAGATAGTGGGTGAGAGAGAATGTCCTTTCAACCCGTCCGTCCTTGCACCACTGCGTGAGAAGTAAAGCTAATGTATAGTCTGTAATATCCGCCATAGCTACAAAGATTGCCCTTCCCATCGAGACGCTGGTTATTCGGAGCCACCCCGACTCTTCCGCTCAGGTGTGGGGACTATCGTCCTGTGAACCGTCAAACTAAATCCGATAGATATGCCATGCCAACTCCAGAGGAGATCTTTGATGCCATTGAGCATGCAAAGGTGTTTAGCACATTGGACTTGCGATCCGGTTACCACCAGTTGCCAATCAAAGAGGCTGACAAGCAAAAGACGGCATTATGGGGGATTGACCAACATAGGAAGGATTGTTTGTACCAATGGCGGTTCTTACCGTTTGGGTTGAAGAATGCTCCTGCACAGTTTCCATTCCTGACCCACCTTGGTCAACTTGGTAAGAGCCTTTGCAATGTTGCTAAATCCCTTGACAAACCGTCGATAGTAGTTTGCCAATCCTATGAAAGCACGAACTCTGCTCACATCCATGGGGCGTGGAATGCATGCAATGGCCTCCACCTTTGTCTGTTGAACACCCAATCCTCTAGGGTATATCATGTGGCCCAGATATTCAATCTGATTGTGGAAGAACTTGCACTTTTCGGGGTGCAGTTTCAACCCGTGCGCTCTCAAGCGCTCAAACACCACCTGAAGGTGTCTCTCATGCTCCTCAACCGTAGCACTAAAGACGATGATGTCATCAACGTAGCACCGGGCGAAGTCTTGCCCCGCGAGAATCCTATCCATGACCCTCTGCAATGGGAGGAGCAGCAGGAGGAATCAAAAATAATTTGAATAGCGAATGATGGGTTCACCCTTTGAATCAATTTCGATTGACCTGATACTCGACACGTACCTCTGACGAGGTATGTCCAACACACTCGCAATGTTTGAAAGCAATCAAAAATCATTTGAACAGCGAACGATGGGTTCACCCTTTGGATCAATTTTGATTGACTTGATACTTGAGAGGAGCATGTGACAAGGTATGTCCAACACACTCGCAAAGATTGAAAGCAATCGAAAATTCATTTCATCAGCGAACGATGAGTTCACCGTGGGGGGGCTGCTATTTCATGAGCCATGAGCCATGAGCGGCATGAGCCATGAGCAGAGTCGTAAGTGTCGAAAAAAACATGAGCAGGACTATTTTCCGGAAATGAGTGTCCGCGGGAATAGGGTTTAGGGTGTCACGGTCATAGGGGGAGAAGGACCTCCCGATGAAGGAGGTTCGGCAATGTTTTTTAGAATTACATATTGAAAGGCAATGTTTCGCGAATGGTAGGGTGGTACTGCTCTGTACAATGGGGGCCCATTTCAGCCTACCAGCCACTTGCAAAATCCACCCACACTCCCAATCCCAAACGAAATAAGGAATGATGCATTCCGGGAACGATGGATATAGAATAGAACAAAAAGAGGGCACAATGGGGTTTTTATTGATCCACATGAATTGCATTTGAAGCAAGTCTTGTCGCGGCCCTTTGCCTTGAGGGCAGGGGGGGTCGGGACACATGAGGGGCTGCCCCTGTGGTGGGGGCAGCGGCAGCGATAGGTGAGGGGGCTGAAGCACCCTTGAGTGCCCAAGGCACTCAGGGAAGCGGAGGCGCTCACTAGGTGGAGCCCCGCACACCGGGTTGCGGTGGGGGTGGCTCCACAAGGGGTGGTGGTAGCTTAGTGGGACTTAGTGGGGGTGGCATAGGACTCACCATGGGGGCGGAGACCTCGTGGTGGGAGTCGTGGGGAGTCTTGGGACTCATCACGGTCCATAGGGGCCGTGGTGAGCGGGCCAAGACTCACCGCGACTCACCACCGGGAGTCGAGGGTTTTCGTGGTGGTTCGCCATAAAATGGCATGGCTGGTTGTGGAACCCCGCGGACAGCTACAGAAGTATATATAGGGAGTAGTAACCCCGAGAACGGTGCAAGCCCGTTGGTGACCAAAAACTAGTGAGTAAGCGAGCGAGCCAGAAAGCGACCAAAGAGTGGGGAGCTATTCCGGACTGCCATCTACCAAAGGGAATTCTCCTAGTCCCAATTAGGTGGAGGGTTTAGAGGGAGGCAAAGGGGGGACCGTTATGTCCCGGTGAGCAGCCGAAGCTCCAAGTTGGCCGGGCGGCCAGGTTGGGAGTCAGGCGCGCGCATCAAAGCGAGTAACTATGACTTGAAGGGGAGCTTACCGAAGTGAGGTGCGCGACACTTGGTATCAGAGCTCAGAGTTCAGTACGCGATCGTCCTTGGGATTGGCCTCATCATGGGGTCGGGCAAGCCGAAGCGAAAGCGGAACGGCCCAAAAGATGATGATCCCGGTGAGCCCGATGGGGGCAGCGTGTCACCGAGGCGGCCGTTTGAGGAAGCGATGCATGTTTCCGAAAACGAGGCCGCCCAAGAGCGGGAGGAATCCGAGGAGTCGGAGCCCGAGGAATCCTTGAGAGCTCCGACAAACCAAGAGATGCCTCCCATGCCGGCAGCCTTTTGGGAAGGGTTGTTGGCGCAGTTTGGCGGGACGTTGAAAGACGTGTTGAAGGCGGCTAATGCCACTTCCACTAAGGCAAAGTTTAAGGTGAAGCCTAAGGAACCCGACACCTTCAAAGGCGTCCGAAATCGGAAGGCACTCAACACCTGGCTCTTGGAGCTAGAGCAGTACTTCCAGGCGGCCAAGTTGAGTGACGAGGATCGGGTGGAAGTGGCTCCCACCTATTTGAGGGGCTATGCTCAACAATGGTGGCAGAAACGCCTTCACGACCGAGGTCCAAGCCCGGAAACCTTGAACTGGAGTGGGTTCAAGGAATTGATGAAGAGACAGTTTGTGCCCCTCAACGCGTCCTGGCTCGCCCGGGACAAGATGAGGAATCTGAAGCAAACAGATGACATTCGGGGATATGTCCAGGCTTTCAATGTGCTGTTGCTCGAAGTCGCGGACATGGCAGAACCAGAAATGGTCTTCAACTTTGTGGCGGGACTGGCCCCATGGGCCAGGCGGAAGTTGGAGGAGAAGCCACCCGAGACTTTGAACGAGGCTATTGAGAGGGCTGAATGTTTCTCAGATGTCCCTAGGGGTGAAAGACAAGGCCGTATGGAGCTGAACCACAAGAAGATTCGGCGGGAAGGTGACTCCTTCTGACCGGAAAAGAAGTGGGATAGGCCACGCGGCGAAAATGGCACGTGGAAATCAAAGGGAGGGCCTTCACACGTCAAGGCGGCACCCGGTGCTTCGAAAGGAAAAGCGGGTGGAGCGGCTTATGGCGGACAGAAGGCGACCTTTGATGGAGTGTGTTTCAATTGGGGGGAGCCCGGGCACATGGCCAAGAAGTGCACGAAGCCCCGGCAATTGAACATGACTCGGGCGACCACGGAGCTGTCGGAAGATACCATCAGTCGCTTGGTGGAAGCGGTGGTCGGCAGGACTTGCAAGGCAGGCAAATTTTCTTGTGAGCTGTATCAGGAAACTGGCGCCTTACGAAAAGGGAGTTAGTTATTGTTCGTGGATGGGATAATATCCGGAACTAATGTGTCGTTGTTGGTGGACACAGGAGCGTCGCACTCCTTCATGACACCGGCAACGGCACAAAAGCTGGGACTCCCGACAAGTGACGTGGGGGCCTCTATTGAGGTGCATTCTGCCAAAGGAGAACCACAGTTGGCGACAAGGTTGGCGATTGATGTTCCTCTTCAACTGGGGAGTTGGGAAGGACGCGAGAACTTCACCATCTGCGAGATCGATGGAGTGGATCTCATTTTGGGGATGACCTTTTTGAGAATATCCGGAGCGGTCATAGATGGCCGCAAGAGAGTAGTCACGCTGCCATGTGGGAATGGTGGCGAGGTTTTACGAGTGTCTGAAACGCCCAAATCCGTGGGAGGGCAAATAAACCTTCTGTCAGCAAAGGAGTAGGCCGTGGAGGAGGCACACGAGCCCCAGTTTTTGCTTTACGTTAGAGAAGTGAAAGGAGAAGGCGATGGGGAGCCGAGCCCAGATTGGATCAAGGGGATTTTGGAGAAATACCAGGATGTGATGCCGGAGGATTTACCAAGCGGCTTGCCACCGCGAAGAGGAGTTGACCACAAGATTGAGGTGATACCGGGATCGGAACCGCCTGCCAAGGCGCCCTACCGGTTGAGCCACAGAGAGTTGGTCGAGCTGAAGACTCAGCTCAAGGATCTAATGTCAAAGGGGTACATCTGGCCGAGTAAGTCACCTTACGGAGCCCCGGTGCTATTTGCAGACAAGAAGGATGGGACGCTGCGGATGTGTGTCGTTTACAGGGCTCTGAATAAGGTGACTATCAAAAACCGGTACCCTTTGCCAAGGATCGACGACCTCTTCGATCGGTTGGCAGGAGCGAAGTATTTCAGCCGGATCGACTTACGCTCCGGCTATCACCAAATTCGGGTGGCGGAAGGAGATGAGGAGAAGACCGCGTGTAGGATAAGGTATGGTTCATATGAGTTCTTGGTGATGCCTTTTGGGCTCACCAATGCACCAGCGACATTTAGCACGCTGATGAACAGCCTTTTCCAGGAGTGGTTGGATGACTTTGTGATCGTGTACATCGACGACATCTTAGTGTACTCGAAAACAAAGGAAGAGCACCTAGAGCACCTCAAAAGGGTGTTCCAGAAATTGCGGGAAGGGAAGCTGTATGCCAAAGCTTCAAAGTGCGAATTTGGGGTCACAAAAGTGGAGTTCATGGGGCATGTGATTACACAGGATGGGATCAAAATGGATGACAGAAAGGTGAGGGCGATCTTGGACTGGGAGCCTCCGATTTTGGTCCCGGGAGTGCGATCCTTCCTAGGACTCGCCTCCTATTACCGGAAGTATGTGAGAAATTTCGCCAAGATCGCGGGGCCGCTGTCGGACCTTCTGTGTAAATCCAAAGTCTGGGTATGGAACACATTTTGTGGCCAAGCTTTTGCTGAATTGAAGCAGCGGATGACGAAAGCTCCAGTCTTGAAAATCCCGGAGTTCGATCGTCCGTTTGAGATTCATACAGATGCATCGGACTTCGCGATTGGGGGTGTTCTTATGCAAGATGGACGTCCAGTGGCTTACGAAAGTAAGAAACTGAATGAAGTGGAGCGACAGTGGCCGACGCACGAAAAAGAGATGAAGGCGGTGGTGCATTGCCTTGAGCTCTGGCGCCACTATGTTGGTTCCAACCCAGTGAAGATGTTCACGGACAATGTCACGGTGAAGTATTTTGCCACGCAGCCCAAGTTGTCCCCAAAACAACTTAGGTGGCAAGATACTTTGGCAGTGTTCGACGTGGATATCCAGTACAAACCGGGACGGGACAATGTGGTGGCCGATGCTTTAAGTAGAAAGCAGCAGCTCTTGTTGGTGTACAAGGGCGAGACGGTGCTCCAAAGGAAGATCCGGAAGGCTTGCCGGAAGGATGAGCTGGCGAAGTCCGTGATGCAGGACTTGAGGATGGGGGTTAAATCGCAATTCCACTTGCAAAATGGACTGCTCCGGTATAAGCAAAAATGTCTCTACGTGCCGAAGGGAGGGATCAGAGATAGCCTCTTGAGAGAATGCCATGATAGCCCGCTTGCGGGCCACGGCGGAGCCAAGCGCACTGCGGCACTCTTGAAGAAAGAGTATTTCTGGCCCAAACTGAGGGAGGAGGCAGAGGAGTATGTCAAGACATGCACCACATGCCAACAAAACCGGAGCGAGTACAAAAAGCAAGCGGGGCTGTTACAACCCTTGCCGATTCCAGAGGGGACTTGGGAAAGCGTCTCGATGGATTTCATGACTACTATGCCGCTGTCGAAAGGATTCGATGCAATCATGGTGGTGGTAGATAGGTTCAGTAAAATGGGCCATTTCATCCCCACCAAGGAGATGGCAACGGCGCAAGAGACAGGGCGACTTTACTTCGCCCACGTCTTAAAGCATCATGGAGTCCCGAAGGATATTGTCTCGGACCGCGATCCAAAGTTTACGAGTAAATTCTGGACGGCACTTTGGAAGAAGATGGGGACGAGGCTGAAGATGAGCACCGCCTTCCGACCTACGACGGACGGCCAAACGGAAAGAGTGAATTCCGTAGTGAAGCAATTCTTGCGGAATTATGTGTCGGCAGACCAATCAGACTGGATGGAACACTTAGACGCGGCAGAGTTCTGTTATAATAACACAGAACACTCCGCAACGGGAGTTTCCCCTTTCGTATTGGTCTATGGAAAAGCACCTCTGGTGCCGACAAGTTGGGCCACCCAGGACGTTGAGGAACCGGCAGTAGCGGCGGTACTGGAAGAACGCGAGCGTTTGTTGAAGCTCGCAAAGTACAATATTGCCAAAGCTAGGAAACGCTATGAAAGGCAGGCGAATCGGAAGCGGAGGGAAGTGAAGTTTGAGGCAGGCACAGAGGTCTGGTTGAACATCAAGAATTTCCGACTACCTCCGGAAGTGAGTCCGAAGTTCGTACCTCCGTATGCGGGACCCTTTTGCATTCGAAAGGTTATGAATGAGGATGTGTATGAATTGGAGCTGCCGGCAAACAGCAAGGTGCACCTAGTATTCCATGTCTCCCTTTTGAAACCTTACTTCAAAGATGAAGCGCGTCCGAATCGACATCAAGTGTTGCGTCCGCCACCTATGCTGTTGGATCATGAAAATGAACCTGAGTACGAGGTGGAGGCAATACTTAAGTCGAGGAGGTTCAGGAACCAAGAAACGGAGTATCTCGTCAAATGGAAGGGCTATCATCATGTGGAGGCATCTTGGGTGCGTGCCTCAGAAATGGGAAACGCATCCGAGGCGGTTGCAGCTTTCGAAGGGCGACCTCAAAAGCGGAAGAAGCGTTGATGGGGACATCAACCTTGGAGCGTGGGGGAGGAAATGCATGCTTAGCCCAGTTTAGCTAGCTCAGGAATCCGATTGCAAAAACTTGTATTATACAAAAATTTGTTATAAAGGAAATGGGTTCCAAATATTGTGCGTCCTATTGTGTTTGGAAAGGTGATGCATGGTGTGGTTGGCTAGTGTGTAGAATGCATGCTAGCTTACAAAAAGTGGGAGAGGTAAATTGGGTTAATCGTGTTTTAGCGCAGTGCCAAAATCGGGTGACTCCCATCCAAGGGGCAAGGAAACTTGCGCCTTCTTTGGGAGTTCACGTGCTAGTGCGCACCTGGCGCGTGCGCGTACTATAACTGCGCTACCGAGGGGGGTTGCCTTGTAGTGCGGGCTAACGCGGAAGCTACGTGCTTCCGTTCATATACTATAATCGTGTAGCCTCGGGACGAAGTCGTAGTGCGGCTTCGGCGTGTTCCCGTACCTCAGGCCAGCATTCCAAGGCGGACCCAATTGTAGTGATTGGGGCGCACGGTTGGTTCAAGGTTATCTTCCTAGTCAAAGAGGGTTCCAGGTGAACCCTTGCTCAAGGTGATGCCGAAAGCGGCATCATGAGCGATCGCAAGCAATGTTGTTGCAGTAAGGCGATTCGATCCTCGGGGAGGATCGTTCCTTGGCCTTGAAGTAGGCCAAGAAGAGTGCACTGGGAGGAGCTGGAGAGGCTCCACCCTTGGCCGGGACTTGGAGGAAGTCGGCCGAACTAGCTAGTGGAGAGTAGAGTCAAGTGTGGGGTTTGGTTCTTTGCCATGGGACGCCATGGTGCGGAAACAAACTCCTTGATGTGGGACGCCACAACTTGGATGTTCGTTTCTACAAAATGGACAAGTCGATGAGGACATCGACTCCCTGTTGGTAGGGGTGTGTGTCGCGGCCCTTTGCCTTGAGGGCAGGGGGGGTCGGGACACATAAGGGGCTGCCCCTGTGGTGGGGGCAGCGGCAGCGATAGGTGAGGGGGGCTGAAGCACCCTTGAGTGCCCAAGGCACTCAGGGAAGCGGAGGCGCTCACTAGGTGGAGCCCCGCACACCGGGTTGCGGTGGGGGTGGCTCCACAAGGGGTGGTGGTAGCTTAGTGGGACTTAGTGGGGGTGGCATAGGACTCACCATGGGGGCGGAGACCTCGTGGTGGGAGTCGTGGGGAGTCTTGGGACTCATCACGGTCCATAGGGGCCGTGGTGAGCGGGCCAAGACTCACCGCGACTCACCACCGGGAGTCGAGGGTTTTCGTGGTGGTTCGCCATAAAATGGCATGGCTAGTTGTGGAACCCCCGCGGACAGCTACAGAAGTATATATAGGGAGTAGTAACCCCGAGAACGGTGCAAGCCCGTTGGTGACCAAAAACTAGTGAGTAAGCGAGCGAGCCGGAAAGCGACCAAAGAGTGGGGAGCTGTTCCGGACTGCCATCTACCAAAGGGAATTCTCCTAGTCCCAATTAGGTGGAGGGTTTAGAGGGAGGCGAAGGGGGGACCGTTATGTCCCGGTGAGCAGCCAAAACTCCAAGTTGGCCGGGCGGCCAGGTTGGGAGTCAGGCGCGCGCATCAAAGCGAGTAACTATGACTTGAAGGGGAGCTTACCGAAGTGAGGTGCGCGACACGTCTACTGTGCTAATTGTGCAAACAAATCTTTAGCCCTGTGCCTTCTGAATACAAGTCACGTTGTCAATGGGACTTCGACTGCTCTGAAAACTAGCTCATGAGTCATCGGGCTCCTCCAGGTAAACTGGATTGCAGCCGTTGTACCGCCCCTATTGATGTTCACCACAATGTCGTGCCCTTCAAACATACCACCATCGAATATGGAAAGCTTCACGTTTTCGTCGTCCACACCAATGCAAATGTCCCCATACAATGGAGAAGAGGAGCGCACTCCTTCAGGAGTATAAGTCTCTCCGATGGAGTCCACCCACGTCCACTGGCAGCAGTTCCACCACAACAGCATAGCAGTGCGCATTCTTCTGCATGGGTGCCCGTCGTAGCTGGGAAAATCGGAATCAAGGATGCACAGGAGCCACGGACTCCTCAGACCAAGATCGTCACCCCGCTCGAAGGCGTACTAGCCTGGGATATACTCAAAAGCGGACAATGTTTCCACATTCGAACCAGTATCTTCTGTGTAATCTGTGTACCAGATAACAATGTCTCCCGATGTGGCCGAATACATTGCATAATCGAAGCCTCCATAAGGGCAGTCATCCCGGTTCCGGAAGCACGGCATCCTTGCAAAGGAGGACCTGAGGACGTCTTTGATGCCGATGACAATGACCTTGCGGACAGCAACGAAGCCCTTAGATTTTCGAAATGATGAGAAGCGGAAGAGCAGTGCGGGCTCCAATAATGGAGCATCTGGGTCACACGTACCCACCAATCATCATGTAACGTGTTCATCACGCCAGCGGTGGATGAACCGATACCTCTTTCTCATCCACGGGGTATAGTTTGAAATCTGCCACCGAAGTCCATCCCCCGGATGGAAATTCGGCGCCGCATTTACATTGAAGGGGGGATTGACTTCGTCATCTCGAGTGGCTATAGGCCCACCTGGCACTTACTGCCCATACTTTGCATGGCAGGGAAGGAAACTGAAACGACTACATTCATGGAGCAGCCAATCTTCATCCGTGCAGGTTCCTGTCGGGGGGACATTTAAATGTGCCCTGGAGTGTTTGTGAGGAATTGCAGCGTTTGCTTGAATTTCTTCTAGCCACCGCGCTGCTGCCTCCTCTATCCGGGAGTTGCTGTCATTGAGCGTACTCCGCTACTCTTTTTCAAGGATGTCGTGCCGCCGAAATCCTGCTGACTGCCCTTATCATGGCCACGATTATGCTATGAATCAGGAGACATCATTGTCTGGCTCTCTGTTTTCACAAACGCTTCTGGAATCAAGCGGGAGTCTTTTTGCGCAATGGAGTATCTGGAGGGCTATTACCGCTTTGAGCGGGGTGAGGGCGAGGGTCAATGCAGTCCGTGGGTCCTGAAAATTGTTGACCTCGATATACCAAGGTGGAATGGGATGCCGGACAGATCACGCACGGCCTCACTTTGGCGCTGGAACTGCTGCCAATGGACCAGGGAGGACGGCACTGGGGAAAACTATATTCGTGGAGTTCACTCCGCTTTTCCAGTGTATGGAGACATTCGGCTGAGTTGCGAAGACGAATCGCACGGGCACAGGAGGCCCACAGTGACCTTGTCAATGTATGATGGTGGTACGATTGATGGGCATGACATTGTCGTCACCTCCACCAAGGGCACCATGTCGACCGCATTGCAGTTTACCTCGAGGTACCGCATCAGTAATGAGCTTGTTTTGAGGGCTATCGAAGTTCCGTCGACTTGGTGACGCCCATATAGAAGGAGAAAGGGCTTAGATTTGTCTGGAGTTGCTAAATGTGAGACACCGTGTTCGATCAATAAAACAACCCATCGTACCTCACTTCTGTGTGCTTGTGTTTCATCGTGTTCAAGAACTGTCGTAATTGGCCCACTGTTTACAATTTGAGGTCTCATTTCTACAATGTGTCTGTCCATATGAATGTACCGGAGTCAGCGATATCAGAGTCCTAAGGTGAAGAAAATCCATCTATGAGTAAAAGGAAACATGTACACGCCGAAGCTCAGAAATTCGGCACCGCATTTCATTTTTCTCCATGCAGCGATTTCTGGCAGCTCCCTTTCCTCCGTTGTCGTCGTAACGGAAATGCTGTACATCATTTCATTTCCTGACATGGCATTACCATACTTCGAATTTGAAATGCGGCGCCGCATTTCCATATTGGACCTTGAATTGTCCGAGCATGTCCAGTCGCTAATGCTTGTCCATGTCCATACTTGAAATGCGCCACCGCATTTCCATGTCCGTCATCGAAATTTCGTACCGGCCAATGAAATGCGGCACCGCATTTCCGGAGAGCACAATGGAATGCGGTGCCACATTTCCGTCGAAGGGTCTGGAATTGGACAAACAACGATGTCCGTTTTGGAAATGCGGCGCCGCATTTCCATGTACGTCATCGAAATTTCTTATTGGACAATGGAATGCGGTGCCGCATTCCCGTCTAGCATCATGGAATGGGGAGCCGCATTTCTGTCGATGGGTCTACAGTTGGAAAAATGTCCATCTCCAAAAGGTAAATGCGGCACCGCATTTCCATGTTCGACCTCCGCATTTCCATTTACCTCCATGGAAGGAGCTGGCAATCGGCAAAACTGCCGTGTTGGAACGGAAATGCGGCACCGCATTTCTGTTTGTCCGAACAGTTTCTGATGTCCAAACCATGAAACGGAAAATTGTTCTTGCCCCGGTTTTGGAAATGCGGTGCCGCATTTCCAAAGGAGGTTTTTGCAGTTGCCACATTTCCGTTCCGACATTGAAATGCGGTGCCGCATTTCAGATTTTGGGAGGGACCAGGTTTGGACGATGTTGTCGTTGAGAAGCACATGGGAGAGGGGACATGAAGGATAGGGAGAATTTCCTTTATATACTTTGGAATAGAATTTAAATGTACAGAGAGTTCATTAAAATTCTATTAATCTTGAAAATCATCACTATCGTCGTCCTGTCCTTGAATGTCCCGCTCCGCCTCCACCCCGTCATTGTCTTTCTCATCTCCAGCGGACTGCTCGTTGGCCAGGCTTTCGAAAATCCCATCTTCACCTTGCGGAACCGACCATCTCACCTCCGTTGGCTCGTCATCCTCCCTGTCTGCATCGCTCTCATCCGCTGAATCACATATGAACTTTCGCACCCGTCTACCTGTCTCAGCTGTTGCCAACTCTTTCCTTATCCTTCTGTCCTCCCTAGCCCTCTCCAAAATCTGCTCTACTTTACTGGGATTCTCACATCGTCTAATCGCTGTATTTGCGAGTTTAGCTGCATAACTAGGAAGGGAGTAGTCCTTCACCGGGCTTGTCGTGAAGTCGGCCCTCGCAAAGAACGGGACATTCTTCCTGGCAGGAAGTGTAGGCCCTACATGTTTCGACCCGGATCCTGGAATCCTGCACATAACAATCACCAACGAGACCAATGAGAACCACAGTCCAGAAATGCGTTTGACAAAAAATCACCCAGAAGGCTTTGCAAACTTACAATGTTTGCACTCACTCGTATTCCGGGTTCTCCTCGGCATCAATGTCCACTGTATCTTCCTCCGACTCCGACGAATCCGAGGAGTCTTTGGCTTCGATGGGAGCCTTCACATTCCGTTGCAGCCCTTCCAGATGGGATCCCCAGACGGATGTGTCCTCCTCGTAGGCAAAGAGGTGCCGGTTGGAAAACCGCCCAGCCCACATTGAGGCACCTGTTACAATGCCATCCACACATTATGACATGGCCCTTCAGATGTTGCGAATGAAAGCATAACGAGAATTTGCAGAACAACATACAACAAGATTATGCATACCTGTCCCACACATGAGGTCGAGCACTGTGCCCTCCACATCCGTGCATGTCTCCATAATTGTCTGAATGAAGGCAGGGCTCCGAGTGTGTGAATACCGCAGGGGTTCAGTTGAAGTGAGGCTATGAGGGAGAAGTTCCGTGGGAACGTTGTTGAACAAGACGTCGTAATCGATGGGGTCGCAGTTCGGGTCAACCAACAATCCCTCCTTCCGGAAAGCAAAGGTGGAGTTCTCCTTCACAAAGCAGTATGCATCAAACTGCTTCGTCTGCATACACAGTGGGGAACGATTAGAAATCGAATGCGGCACCGCATTTCAAAACTCCAAAGAAAATGAAAGGACAAGTGCCAATGTCGTAATTACCTTCTTCCCTTCCGACCGAAGGCCCAATGTGTTGATGCACGTCCACTTCTTCTTCAGAATTGGGACGGCGCTCTTGCGGGTCCACTTCGCAATTCCTGTCTGCGTGTTTTTGCCTCTGCTCGCCAGGACAACCACACAGCCTCTGTCGTCCAACACCATGCGGGCGAGCCCGAATCCTTTCTTCCAAAAGTCCTCGGAGTACCTGTTCCAAGATGGCAAAGCTTGCAGTCCTTCCACAGGCTCTCTGTCCGGAATATCCAAGATGATCATATCGCAAGACCACTCGGTGGCATTTCCGCCCCTCCTGCAATCCTTGTCTACACACACCCTCTCAAAGAACGAGACCATCTTCAGAAACCCAGGGGTGTTGGAAGGCTCTTCGGTAGCCGCCTTCTTCAGTGCTTTGCCCTTCAGACCCTCCATGGTCTTCATGTATGCCAACTTCGCTGCCCATCCATCCAAAGTCGCCAAGAAACTCTCATTCACACACTGGACTACTGTATCGGGATCCACTTTTGGCCTCTTCATTTCCACCGGCTCGAAAGGGTGCCCCCCCGGGGGGTTGAAGAGTGCCTTCTTTGCCGATAGTTCTCGTCCCTCTCGTGACAACGGTGGGCACAGGGGATTTCGGCTGCGTCTCGGGGGGTGGGCTGGTTGCAAAGTCTCCATCGGAGTCCTCTTCCTCACCCTCTACCTGCACTATCTGTTTTTGCTTCTTCGTTTTCTTGGGTGTCACAACTGCTACTCCTTGCTGGCGAGTCCGCTTCTTGGACCCCTTCTGTTGAGCCTGCACAGCTGCATCCACCGTCTTCTGTGCCATCTCAGCTGCCTTTCTGGATTGTTCCAGAGCAGCAGCTTCCTTTGCCGACTCTGGCCGAGCAGGGACACGTCTTTCCTTTATCTTCTCTTCTGCTTTCGCGTGCAGATCTTTCTCAGACTCGTCAACAATTCCGCCAGACATGTCCAGGTACCACGGGCATCCAACCAGATGCGCGGCATGCCATTGTTTCTGCATCTTGGGTGTGTAGACACAGCTTGGGCCCGCCACGGTCCAAGCCATGAAGAACGGGGGCTCTTGAGCCAGGGCCCCTCTCTGAAGAAGCACGTATTTCATATACCTGCAGGGCAGTCAGCATGCATGAGCAAAAGTTGAGACCAACGTACTCGCAGAGTGCAACCGAAAACTTAAAATGCGAATGCGGTGCTGCATTTCCCAAACAAACCTCATAACCAGGCTTCGCATACAAGGACAGCTGGGCTTCACCTGTAAACAATTCGCATTGCAGCTTTTCCCGCTCCCTCTTGATATATAAACTCCACGCTCCTTCTTGCTGTCTGCAGCTCCCAAGCGAAGAGGTTGTCCTTGTACGCACATCTGAAACGTGTCACGTAGTCTTCCAATGTCTGTGTTCCATCCCATTTGACGTACAAGCCGAACGAATTTGTATGCATTACGACTTGCTCCTTCGCATTCGTCATTACCTGCGATTCCCACATGCATTGTCACGTAGCAGTTCAGGGAATTCATTTCAGAAAAGCAAATCTGGGGAAGTACCTTGAATTACCTGGAACCACCAAGTCATGCGGTTGAGCCACACATCCACTGCAGGGTCGGAAACTTCGAGTGGAAAAGATCACATTGTCCAGAAGAGTGGCTATTGCTAGGAAGGAACTTCAGTGCATTGAAACATCACCTTCTCTTTCGCTTCAACACATGCCGTTGAGAGGTGATGCAGTTTCTCCAACTGCATGGTCGGCTGCATGGTCCGAGAATAGTGTTTTGCAATCTCGGGGATGAAGTCCTTTCCAAGTGTCGGATCTGCAATGGCCACCAGCTTCACAAGCTTTGACTTGTATTTTGTTCTGGACTTGACCCCGGCTTTCTTCAAGTGCTCAGTCAATGACTGCAACGTTTTGACCTGCCCCTCACTTTCCATGAAGAAGCGTTTGGCATGGGCCAAATCCAGCTTGATGTTTGACTGCCAACAAAAACATGCAGAAGCGTTACATTCGATTCATGTGGAAAGATTACTGAAAATTGGGGAAGGATGAGCAAAGGGAAATGAGAGGACGACTTACTTCGTATATCACCTCCACCATTCCATCCATAGTGAGACAATACCATGTCCGGTCTGTTTTTGCCACGGCTTTCTGAATGAGCTCGGGCTCCAGCATTTCCGCAAACATGTGCGGATCAGTGAGACCAGTTTTCCTCACCCTGTACAGCATATGTGCCATGTGGGTATGCACGTACGCATTTTCAGTGACCCTGCAAGGCACACTCTCCAGTTCAGTCCACGAAAGCACGGAAATAAAACAGATTGGAAACCGAAATGCGGCATCGCATTTCGAACGTGCTTGGGAGGGTATGAGTATCTTATGAGTTGAGGTCCGCCATGGCATTCTTGAGCAGGGAGGAGTCTGCCGCCTTCACCTTGAGGATGACACACTCCACCATGTAATGCCAACCAATGTGCTTGGCATGGTTCTACTTGGTGTACTCCCACCAGGCGAGAAGTCGGTGATTCCCGTCCCACACAAAGAACATTTTACCTGACATATGGCCGAAGTTTGGATCACCCTTCAGCGTTGCCTCGAATTCGTCGTTGCGAGTGTGCCAGTGGGTATCCCATGTTGACAATTCATCCGCAATGGGTCCACGAGATTCGCCGTCCTCATTCTCAAGGGAAACGTAGAAGGCTGACGAACCTAGACGGTACCCTTCTCGAAATGCGAACTTGAGCTTATCCACATCTCCGGGAAGTGCCTGCTTGACGATGGGAAGGGAGACCATGCAACAGAGTGGGATTCGAAGAGTCCGCTGGAATACCCTGCTGCCCAGAACTCTGCCAATGCTACTATGTGTCTCCTCCAACATTGTATCCGCTGCACTTTGGAATTCCTCCGGAGACATTTCTGCTGGTGGCGGTAGGGGCTGAGCAGCTGGAGCATCCCCAACTGGAGCTGCACTATGGGGAATCTTTGTGGACAATTCTGCAATTGCAGAGGCCTCCTCCGGGCCTGCAGTATTATGAAGATCTTCCTCAACGGTGGTCAGGTCTTGCTGCAAACGTTGAGAGGTAGCACCCTCCTCCGGTACTAGATCGCCGAAATCGGTCGATCCCATTGCCTTCGCTGCAGCAGAGACGCCCCCAACATCACGAGGCTGGAAATCAAGCAGGAATTGGGCTTCAGCTCGTGGAATCGGTTTTGCGGGAGACTGCTCCGCCCTCCCCCTGATTGCCTTCTGCTTCCTCATTCTTGCAGGTGAAGGTGTCTGCTGCAATTGAATCTGCTTCATTCGCCTGGGTGGGGGGGAAACGGCCTGGTCTGGTTCAGAAACAAGTTGAAGGACGGGCTGCTTCTTC
This sequence comes from Takakia lepidozioides, assembly GCA_030704615.1. Lineage (NCBI taxonomy): Eukaryota > Viridiplantae > Streptophyta > Takakiopsida > Takakiales > Takakiaceae > Takakia > Takakia lepidozioides. The sequence continues at coordinate 28,668,115 of CM060734.1, forward strand.
TTCGTCTTTGTTGGAGAAGGGCTAGACCCCTGCAGGCGATTCTCCATGACCTTCGAACGCGAGTCGCTCTCTGGGGCTTTGAACTGCAAAGACTTGCCCTTCGAAGCCGCGTCCTTGAAACGCACAGGGCTAGGCCCGGCAGGAAGACCCGTGCTTGTGGATCGGCTGGGTGTGCGTGCTGCAGCTAGCTCCACGGACTTTGCATGCGGCTCTTCGGATTCCTGCGATCCCTCCAGCACGTCCACCTTTCCGGTTAGGCATGCAAACATCTTCTGCATTCAAGTCTCTTAGCATACAGTCTAAGAATTGCAGAAGAAAAATGAGGCGGGTTTCGGTGCTCGATCAGCTGGCGAATCCTGATAGCACGGAGCTCTCACTGGTGGCTGGGTTGCCTGCGTGGCCTGATGCTGCGAGATGACAATCTCCTCCTGTAGACGCATCTGCTTCCTCCCCTTCGGCATTGGCCTACGTCCGAAGTACAATTTGCAGAGCTTGCGACGATGTCTCTTCTCTGGTGCACGCACTCCCTCCCTCTCAGGTTCGAGCATAAGAAGAACAGAGACAGGGAAAAGGGGCGATGGAAAGGGCGCGAGAGGGGTGACTGAGGAGACACGACAAAAGAAGATGAAACGGCGGTGATGCACCACTTGGGTTTGAAAGGGTTGGACGAAAGTGTCTCCTCGTGGACTTTGCGTCATTACGAAATTCGAATCGTTCAGGGTACGCCTGCCGTCCGAAAAACAAACATCATTATCCAACGGTCAGGCCGTGCCGCCTCATGCCACTTCAGTCAGATAGAGTGCAGACATGTGCCGCAATTCCGTTGCTCCACGTGTTCACATTTCATGGCATTTCCGTCCCAGCGTCTGATGAGTTGGAGTGAAAATGCAAATGCGGCGCCGCATTTCCGTTAAGTACCATCACGAAGCTACACATCCGTACTTGTTGGAAGCATTTCCGTTCCACCTTCACATACCTTAGTTGTTGAACAGAAATACGGTGCCGCATTTCCATCCCACAGCTCCATGCCTGAGATTCAAAAGGGAAATGCGGCGCCGCATTTCCGTTCTGGAATGTCGAAAGGTGCGATTTCGGACGGAAATGCGGCACAACATTTCAGTTCCAGTGGTTCATGATTTTCAATCTGAACGGAAATGTGGTACCGCATTTCCGTTCCACCTTCACATACCTTAGTTGATGAACGGAAATGCCATGCCACATTTCCGTTCGGGAAAGTATAAAGGTCTCACCTGAACGGAAATGCGGTGCCGCATTTCCGGTCTGGAAAGTTTGAAGGTCTCACATGGATGGAACTGCGGCACCGCATTTCCGTCCCACAGCTCCAGGCCTCATATACAAAACGGAAATGCGGCGCCGCATTTCCGTTCTGGAATGTCGGAAGGTGCGACTCGGACGGAAATGCGGTGCCGCATTTCAGTTCCGATGGTTCACGATTTTCAGTCAGAACGGAAATGCGGTACCGCATTTCTGTTCTGGAGAGTACGAAGGTCTCAAACGGACGGAAATGCGGTGCAAAATTTTTGTCCCTCCGCTCCATGCCTGAGATAGAAAATGGAAATGCGGCGCCGCATTTCCGTTCTGGTATGTCGGAAGGTGCGACTCGGACGGAAATGCGGTACCGCATTTCCGTTCTGAAGAGTATGGAGGTCTTAACCCGTCGGAAATGCGCTGCAGCATTTCCGTCACTCGGCTCCATGCCTCAGATACAAAACGGAAATGCGGCGCCGCATTTCCGTTCTGGAATGTCGGAAGGTGCGACTTGGACGGAAATGCGGTGCCACATTTCAGTTCCGATGGTTCACGATTTTCAGTCAGAACGGAAATGCGGTACCGCATTTCCGTTCTGGAGAGTATGAAGGTCTTAACCGGTCGGAAATGCGCTGCAGCATTTCCGTCACTCGGCTCTATGCCTCAGATACAAAACAAAAATGAGGCGCCACATTTCCGTTCTGGAATGTCGGAAGGTGCGACTCGGACGGAAATGCGGTGCTGCATTTCAGTTCCGATGGTTCACAATTTTCAGTCAGAACGGAAATGCGGTACCGCATTTCCGTTCTGGAGAGTATGAAGGTCTCACCCGGACAGAAATGCGGTGCAACATTTCTATCCCTCAGCTCCATGCGTCAGATACAAAACGGAAATGCGGCGCCGCATTTCCGTTCTGGTATGTCGGATGGTACGACTCGGTTGGAAATGCGGTGCCGCATTTCAGTTCCCATGGTTCATGATTCTCAATCAGAACGGAAATGCGGTACCGCATTTCCGTTCCACCTTCACATACCATGCTTGTTGGATGGAAATGCGTTACCGCATTTCCGTTCTGGAGAGTATAAAGGTTTCCTCCGGACGGAAACTCGATGCAGGTTTTCCGTCGCACTGGTGCATGACTAAGATGCAAAACGGAAATGCGGCGCCGTATTTCCGTCCAACAGCAATCGAAAGTATCACTCCGGACGGAAATGCGGAACCTCATTTCCGCATGCGGAACCTGAATGGGTTGCATTGTTCCGAAACAACACAATTGCGGCCTGTCTTGATGAGCACAACTTGGTTGTCTGACCGTTTTAACTAACAGTCTTGGCACTTGTCAGTGCGAACGTTCATGACTGCACCGAGAATACTGCTGGATCCACCCTCAGGAGAAACTGTCAGGAGATGTTATTTCGTCGCCGAATCGGCCATCATTGTCATACTTACTGGCTATGGAATCACACCTCCCACCTTCATGCATGTAGCTTGAAACAATACTTTCCACTTCAATGTGTGATTTCCAATCGTCGATGGACTCCGCAGATCCAGTTACATGGTGCATGTGAGCCTTGGTCTGTCGCTATACTGAACCTCGCACTTGCCAACTTCGTGCGGTCTTCGATGGCTCCGAATTCCTACGCTATAGTTTGCTATCCTCCGCAACTTGGGAGAGCCTGGATCCCAAACGAGGGAGGACTTTGCAGAGTGACTGAAACTTACCTTTGTTCCAAATTCAAGCTCAAACCGGGCACAGTTTATTTGGAAGAAGAAAGGAAGGATGTTCCTGGACAGGTTGACGAGACCATTGTCGTGCTAGGTAACGACGGAGGTTGCAGAATCCAATGGCACGTACCCCCATCAGACACCATCCTGTACCGAGTTGTGGGAATGCCCATTCCCTTTCCACATCAGTCGTTGCCCACACCATCCACAAAGGAGTCCGGAAACCGACAGGCGGCCACTGCCAACAGAGAGGTATGCAACGATAATCATTCCCGACCTGGACCGTCAAGACCCTCCATAGCTTCTCGCGTGGACGTATTCGACATTTCCGACGAGGAAGATGAGTGCATTGAGGTCCCCATGTCCTCCACACGGTCGTTCAAATCCGACATGGACGTCTCTGCAGGTGCTACGCATGTACCCTCGAGCATAACTCCAACCCGGTCCATTGTGCAGCTCCTACGGCAACATCACCTCGATGGTTCTCGCTCCGAGCTGGCTGCTCTCGACTATGCCAAATTTCCAGTCAGGAGGTAACGTATCTGCCTCCCGAAGTCGATGGCAATGTCATCTTTGAGTTTCCACCTGTTACTTCGTCAAACAAAGCCTCAGGGATGTTAACAGACATGGATCGAAAGCATGACGGACACCCCTGGTGTGTGACGAAGACCAGTAGCACGAAAATTGCTGATGGTGTTCGTGTACGATACGTCCTCTGTGCGGGGAAGCTGAGGTGCCTCAATCCCGCCTGCTTCCACTTTCTCTCCAAAGGAGGGCGGAGAAACGAGACGGATTGGATTGGCATACCGCATCATCCATTCATTGTCTCCAGCCAAGCTCCTGTGGGTACTTTCAAGTGCGCACATTGCAAAGAACCACCGACGTGCATGTCCATATGTAGAGCCAAGCAATATTACGTAATCCATTTGCTCCCGGACTTGACTAGAGCTTGCATACACATTGGGGTCCACTGCCACCCCTTGGCGAGAGGCAACATGCGTGAGGTTGTGCAGGAAGCACACAACATCATAAAAGAGGAGGTGAAATTGAGCCCCGGAGCCAGACCAAAGCACATTCAGCTGAAGGTAGCCCACAAGATTGCTCTTGGCAAAATCATGTCTGAAGATGGTTCAGACCGGGTGCCCTTGAACGAAGAGGAGATGCTTGACCTGTTGGAGTCCGTCTCGCACGTTTGTAGTCCGAATGTGCGGAATCACATCGTATCTTGCAGGCAGGCGTTCGGCCGGGGGTCGGACATGCACTCAATCCTGGAGGTGAAACGAATGACTAGATATGACTACATCCAAGGTAGCAGGTTTCCAGGGCAAGACAGCAAATCCGATCGTTGTTACATTTTTAAAATGTCGACGTGTGGGCCTGGGAGTGGAGTCGACTTGGTCACTCGCATGACAACTGGAAACTTGTCGAATGCTTGGGTGATGTTTGATCACATCAAGCAAATTACAAACCATCAGTGGGTGACTATGGGTGCGCATGTTTATGACTATCACTCCAAGAGGCTCATGACGATTGCAATCTACGAGATGAAAGGGGAGGACACACAGTCGGAGATGCATCTGTGGGAGGGCATAAACGAGCAGATGGCAAGGGCGGGATTGCCAGAGCCCAATTTCAGGGGATTCATGGCAGACAACGCTCAGGCCAACTGGGCAGCGGTGCGGCGTGTGTACGGTGAGGACCCCAATGTTCCAATGGAGGGGAAAGAGAGATCCTGTGGATTCCATTGGATGCAGAGTCTATCTCACTACACTACCAAATTTGTTACTAGCTCATTCCAGGCTGAACACCGTGTCCTTTGTACGGCGTGGAAGGATGCACCCACATTTGATGACGCGGAGGTTAAATTTGCTATCATCGAGGCTTGGTGGAACACGTCAGGTGCAGTGGAGACAACCAATCTGGGAGCCTTGCACAGCTGGTTGGGGTGGTGGCATTTCCGGTATCGACAGTTCGGACAGTACATGCGGGAGGTATGATGCTGTCATTTTCGTGCAATTGTCTTTCTATTACGGACCTTTCCATTGGTTCCTCACCATTGTTTGTGTCATTGTAGGAGCGGTGCTTAGATTCCGACACGGACATGCCGAACACGAATATGGCAGAATCAGTGCACTCCTCCTGGCGAGTGTCTTCTGCCACACATCTGGTGGACGTAGTGACGGCCACAACGGAGGACATCGACAAAGCAATCATGCAGCAAGCCACGTACTACAAGTTCCTGAGCGGGAAACAATGGGGCTTTGGGCCGGACAGGGAGGAATTGTTGGTACGAACAGCTTCGAGGTCGAAGAATCCACTAAAATGGGCGACAGCATTGCGAGAGAAGATCAAAGGGACGCCTCTGCACCGCAGAGGTGAGCACCTAGAGGGGGACGTCCGTACTTGCCCTGTGAGGCGGAGGATTGAAGAGGAACCCAGGTGCGAAGAGGATTCCTGGAGATCCGACAGGAACATTCGGACAGCACCTCGAGGGCCCGTCATGTTGCCGCACAATGTGTCTTCCAGCAGTGGAAGCCTAAGAAATTCCAGATCGCCATCGCCTTCAAGCGGGGATTCCGTGCGAGAAATTCCCACCGCTCGCTTGCCCCAGATTCCGCCTGCTGTTATGCAGTATGACCAAGCCATTGTGGAGACGACTGTGTCTGCGTCACAGTGGAGAATTGCTCGCACAAAGCCGTCGTTTCGAGGCAGGTGTTCCGCAATTCGAGTGGATACATGGCAACGTTGTTTAGAGATGATAAGGAGGAATCCAGATGGTGCTATCTCTGCTCCTACTTTTACAGGAAGATTTGTCCATGCAAAGTTTGCGGAGGCGACAACCACCCAGTTCTGGTTCTGCAGGCACGACATTATAACTTGCGTGTATGGAAAGCCCAAGTATGGCATACAAACAATGCCAGAGGCTCCCCCGGTGTGGCCGGTGGAACCAGGCTGCGATCTGAGTCAGGTTGAGGCCGACGCCCTTACCGCCGCAGGATTTCGGATGGTGCAGCGCACTGACGTCCCCAGACAACCATTTCCGCTTCCACAGCCTCCACCACCGACCCCTATGAGAGCAAGAACAATGGACCCGACGGCTCTAAGCATCCTACACACCGTTGGGGGAAACCGAAGAGGCGGCGACCTCCCTCAAAAGTGAACGAGACAAGGATGGGGAATGCACTTCGGATGAACTGTACAATCCAGAGCTCGACAGAAGTGCCCCCACCAGGCTTCGGGCGTGTGTATTAGATGGCCACGGCAGGCTCAGCTGTTCGCAATGAGGTGTACACCATCATTATTTCAGAATTATCCACCTGCAATTGCACCGACTTCCAGATCATGGCGAACAAGGGGGCATCATACTGCCCTTGCAAGCATCTGTACTATGTGTACCTAAAGAGACTCCGGTGTAATTCCACAACTCATCACTTCATACATGCACCAGGGTTGAGCCCCCAAGAGGTGCACACTCTTCTGAATATGGATCCAGGGGACCAGTGACCTTGGCTTGCGGTCCCAACACTATGGTACGCCCATCCTTTTCGGATAGTAGAACTGTACTGCTGCAAGTAGCTCTGACTCTGGCCACAGAAAGGTCCGACTTATGTCTTGCCTACCAGTAACCTGTTTTGCTCGAACTAAGATAATATTATGTCATTCACTCGTGTTTCCACGTGCATGTATTTTTGTGTGTTGGAGGGTTCCTGTTTTTCTGCTCTCCCAAACTTTGCTTTCCTCATTCGACCCCCGGCAAGGAAATGCGGCGCCGCATTTCCAAGTAACGTCGTAGGTACTGGTAGATGCGGCATTCACCAACACCAAACAATCCAGAAATTTCGCACGTGCGAACCCTAATGCGGCACCGCATTTCCCAGTTGAGTCGCAAACCTTTCCCGCCAAATACTCGAAGATGACAGAATTGTGCAGACTCTATTGGTTCAATCGCGGCAAAAGGGTCAGCTTCATTCCAATGTTAAGGCATGTAAAATCGCGGAATACTCTATACAGGCCAGTATGCGACGTCATTTTGCCGTGATATACTAGATTTCTCGTTGCACGGTCATTCATTTCCATGAGCGGATCTAAAAAACCATGAGCGGAGTTGTTACTGACGACATATCTTCGCCGCATTACAGGATCTGGAACTTCCAAAAACGGCAAGGTCAAATAAAAAACTATTATTTTAATACTTGTTTAATCTGCCGCATTTCCAAATTTGGAGGAGTCCACTCATGAAATCCGCGTGTCTTAGACTTCGGCTCACCGCTCATGCGGCTGATGGCTCATGGCTCATGGTTTCTGTTCATGAAATAGTAAACCTCGATGCGTGGCATTCGTGGAAGAGAGTTGGCTAGGAGGGGCCCATGGAAAGGCGTCATAAAGTTTTGCCTTTGTTCCATGGAAACCGCTGGTAAACCTTTGAACCCTACAATGGGTGAAAGACCTTGTGAAGCAAGCCAAGTCTGTTGTGAAGTTCATCCGAAACCACCACATGCCTTTGGCAATATACAGGAGGCACGAACCAAAATAGAGGGAAGCTAGCGTGTGAGCGCGCTCACGTTTAGCGCACTAAGTGTGAGCAGACTTCGTTAAGCGTGAGCACATAAGGGAAGTGGAGCCTATAGCCGTGGGAAAAGCAGGACCTATTGTCGTGGGGGCAATGTTGAGTGGAACGGAGGGTAACATACGATGCCTGGGACCTAAGACGTCGAGTTCCATGCATGAAAATTTGAGAGGAATGCGTGGCGAAATTCTTAAGGATTAATGGCTATGTGGAATGGATTAATGTAGGATGAATGCAGGATGACAAAAGATGGATGAATGAACCATGGATGACAGCAACACGAGGTTAATTTTGGAGAACTTGAAATCAACCTTGTGTCAATACGAGGTTGATTTCCGAGGACTTGAAATCAACCTTGTGTCAACATGAGGTTGATTTCCGAGTGGACATTACGTTTCTTTTTTCTTTCTTTTTTTCTTTTGGAAAAAAGATGCTTTCATTCCTCAAATCAACCTTGTGTCAACGCAAGGTTGATTTGCATCCTGCGATTTTATTTTTATTTTTATTTTTTTTGTTGATTGACACAACCTTGATTTGAGAAATGAAAGCATATTTTTTCCAAAAAAATAAATTGACGTCGCAGGATGCAAATCAACCTTGCGTTGACGCAACCTTGATTTGAGAAATGAAAACATCTTTTTTGCACTGTTTTTGGCATTTTGTATGGGACACAATCAAGGTTGTGTTAACGCAACCTTGATTATGCTATGGATTTCAATCGCCTCTTTCGGGAAATAAATCTTCGTCTTGCTTAGTGTTTCGTGTCTTCTAGTCTTTTGGGAAGTTCAGGGATCAACCTTGCATCAACGCGACATTGATTACAAGGGGGTTTAATAGGAATTAATAAGCACCTGCTGCATCTATGTTTTCTGAATGTATAGTTCAGGTACATCTACCATATCCTCATTCCGGGGAAGTACCTGAGCGATGACCCTCGATAATACATCTAGTCTTTAACCATCCACTCATCCATTGTTCATGCATTGCGAAGCATATGTCTATCCATCAACCATCTCGCATTCAACCATTCATGAATTGTTCATCCATCATTCATCCAATATTCATCCAATATTCATCCAGCAGTCATCCAAGTACGCATGATATGTACAGTCATTCCTGCGGAAATAGGTCTCCTGGGGCTTCCTCATCCGCGATTGTAAGCCCATGCACCCTATTACGTGAGCATCTTTTCGCTCACGGATTGGCATCTTCCCGCTCACGCATCTTTCCGCTCACGTGAGCCGCTCACGGACTAGAAATCCCCACCAAAATACAGCCTAAAGAATCCAGGAGAAACTCGGTTTGCCACCAACTTCCTGATGGTGGATAGGTTGATGACTGTGAGGTCCGCGCTCGAGCACACTGTTATTGACCCACAGTGGGAAGCCCACGTACGGACGTTGTGGGACTCTCGGAAGAACAAGTCACTGAGCAAAAGTCGAAAGGTCAGAAAGACCATTCGATCAGATGATTTCTGGTCCAAATGCGAGAATTTTGTGCACATGGTGGAGCCAGCCCTTCTTGTGTTACGGGAGTTCGATGGAAAGAAACCAATTATGGGAAAGACATGGTTGCTATTGAGGAACCTTCAGCAACATGTATTTTCAATGAAAGACCCTCCATTCTCACTAGATGCAGAGTTGGCGAGAAGGGCCGAGGCGGCTTTTGTGAAACGATGGAAAATGACCACTACAGACTTGCATGGTGTTGGGGCATTGTTGAATCCATTTCTACTGCACAACAGCATGTTGAGAGATGATGTCAATATGAAAGCGGGATTGATACGGACACTCATGAAATTGGCCCCTCCAAATCAGGGGGAGAGAGCTATATCGGAGTATCAAAGTTTCTCGGATCGTCGTGACCCTTTCCACAACCTTCCGGATTCAAAAGAACTTAACATGCAGCCGCATGAATGGTGGGATTTGATTGGCGCCGGAGCAAGGACATTGGCCCCTATCGCAAAGCGTGTTCTTGCTCAAGTGTGCTCCGCGTCTTCCTGTGAACATAATTGGAGTAGTTATTCATTCGTGCATAGCAAGATTCGGAACATGTTGCATCCGGATAGGGCCGAGAAATTGGTATATGTGTATACCAATTCACGGCTTTTACGGGCTCAAGCGGGGGATGATACTGCAGCATGGTACGAGAGGAATTTGCAATCTGAAGACTCAGCTTCTGAGGCCTATACAACAAGTGACGATGCCGATAACTCTACTAGTTCGGATAGCTCCCAAGCGGGAGATGATGCAGAGGGCAATGATGCAGAGGGCAATGAATATGATGCACATGGTTTCAACGAGGACGATGATACAATGTCTTCAATGTTTGATGACTTACTCGCGGATGATGTGGTGCATCATGTGGCTCATATTGGAGTCACCCGCACTACAGTGCATGATACGGACCACCATCCGCATGTGCATCCTCTTCCGACATTGCCAAGCATGCAGTCAACTTCGGCCTTCACCCAAGCGTGGATGAGGAACGGGGCTCAAGTAGTATTTTGAATGGGAACGAGACCAATGAAAATGTGGAAGTACACATGGCGGCAACTGTTACCCTCCCGTCCACCACAACATCGCAAACAACAGAGGAAGTTGAAGAGCCTGAGTCGCACGAGAATGTGACAAAAAACATGGCAAGCGCTCTTGTGACGCGAGGATAGGCACTTCAGTCATCCCAAATGCAGATGGATGCCTCTGGTGGATCCATCGGATGACGATCATCTGCCATTGCAGGTCCATCTGAACCGACAGTCCACCCACGTCAATCGACTCTCATCTCATGTTGGCGGACCCTCAGCAGCGCATCACCGTGGCCCCCATTCTGGTACGAGAATACAAAATCCCCCACAAGTGGTGAAAAGGCAAAAAACTATACAAAGTTTCATTGGTGATCGCAACACACGTGGGCCAGATACTGTCGATGGAATTACTGATCACGATGGGAATAGGCCAATCCGGCAAATGAAGATCAAATGGGGTCAGATGCGCCTAAGAATGCCTGATGCAACCACAACGGCCACTGAGGACAATGAGAGCACCGACCATGGCGCTGGCGGTGAAGTGCAAGGGGACTCAGACTTCACGCTGGTGGGGCCGGCAAGATTTTCATCATAGAAATAGAAACAATTAGGAAGATGGACATCTTCGTGGGCAAGAACTTGCAAAACGGTCCACGGTGAACGTGCCGCGGTCCACTAAACTATTGGAATACATATAGCTCGGTTTGCTTTAGTATGAAATATGAAATTGGTTCGGAACTTGCATTTATATAATTATGAAACTATGAATGTATGCAAAATGGAATGTGCATGCACCATGATGTTCATATAAAATAATATCAATAATGCCAAATGATCTTGGGTCAATGACGAACAAGATGCGATATACAACAACCGCGGTTGTCCAGCAGAGCAAACCGCGCAATATTCACATTTTGGCATGCAACGTATTGAGAACTATTCACTCTGAAATTGAGTATCCCTATGAAATATTCATGTATGCCGGTGGACTTGATCAAAATTCCAAACCCGCAACTTGACAACAACGGTGGACTTGTTAATAACTTAGTCATCGACACTATGAAGTTATACATTAAATCCCTATCAGGTCAATCAAAATTATTGTGGTTAACAGTTATTCAGCTCAACAAATATGACGTACAACCGTGGTCCATGCAAAATTCAAATTGAAAATTCCAGAATAATGAGAAAGAGTGCTTCAAATATAAAGGTCGTCCACAAGCATTGGGCGCCATAGTCAAATCACAAAAGACATGCCTCATGGGCAATGCTTCGAAATTCGGGCATGAAATGCTATGTTGAAATTTTACAAACCTATTAGAAGTTATAGGAATACTACCATCGACAAAAATCTATTCATTTACGGGCAGCTACGGGGCATCTAATTATAATTTGTCACCAAGTTTGATGAATTATGGAAGTGAGATGGCATCAATTTATCAAGCCGAAGGCATTCGTGAAGGGCGATTAAATGGAGTTCTAGCTCATCCAATGGATGAAAAAAGGAATTTCGACCTGAAAGCTGGATGGATGAAAAGACAACCTAGCACCAACTGGTCATCCATTGGATGGATGAAAAAACCACATTTATCATTATCTCCAAGGTTTTCCATCCAGGGTTATTAGTTTATTGTGTTCTATCGTTTTTAAATTATAGACTCATGTAGGAAATAATAGTTTAAGACTATCCTTCACTAGTTTAAGAGGCCCCAAAAATACCATAAAAGAAGAGCAAGCTCTTTTTGTTCTTCATCTAGACTCATTTCTTTGCTTTGGCCTCTTGCTTGTATAGTTAGTTTTGAGCTTAAGGGAGCTAGATGCTAGAGGGTTGAGCTTGTGGCTCTCTAGTAGTAGAAGCAAGCATAGTTGAGAGCGGGATAGTCCTAGCTCAAGGCCTTGTGGCCATATGAGGCAAGAAGTAGAGGAAGCGCTCCATGAAGTTGGAGACTTGAGGACGAGTAAGAGGCCGAAGGAGGACCAGATTTGAGTACCATTCTACCGAGCGATTTAGTGCATCCCGAGCTCCATCACTTGTTTGAGATGGTGACTTACCATATTATCTTGACCTCTGAATTCAATTGTTCATGTGTTGTTTAAGCTTTCCCAAGAAGTGACCCTATAGCATTGCTTGCTAAAAATTGATAAAAACTAACCCTCTTTCAAAGAGGATGTGTGTGAAGCCTTGTGTGCATGTGTGATGAGCACAGGTAAGAAGCCCCAAAGAGACAAGGCATTTAGGAATCTAACCCAATGACATCAGGGAAGTGAGGGTAGATGTCCATTATTAAGTTTAAGGAGAGCACGGCAGGACTTTGCAACATAAGTCTGCTCGCTAGCTGAACGGTATCTGGCCGATGCCCCCCTCAAGAAACCCCGCTCCCTTATCAAGCTATCTCTAGCCCAGTCACATATCTCTTGCGGGCAAAATTAGTGTACTCCCACAGCTCCTTGTCTATATAGGGGAGGGGTGTGCCAATGACATTAGAACACTGTAACCATTTCCTGGCTTCATGTCCCTTAGAAAAAATGTGGTCAAAACCCAAGTTTTCTTTGGCCAAATTGTCCAAAGCAAAATTGAACCAAGAACGAAGTTGGGGATCCTTCTGCAGCATGATCCTCACATCATACAGATATGTATGGGATGGAACTGAAGGTAACACCCAATGATCCTCAGACTTGGAATAAGTCTGAAATCGCATCTGCATCTTTTGCTGCTCAATGTGATAGCGTGAAATGAAACAAGCAGCATAGTATAGTCCACAACCCATGACCAAACTAGGTACCTCCTTGGTCTTGGTGTAGATGTACCCATGAACAATCTGGAAGGCAATTAACTCCTTCAGCATGATGCCTGCCTCAGCCCAGTACCTTGCAAAATGGTGATCTTCAATGGGTCGATTATTCGGAAGAACCTTAGTCCGAGTTGCCACTGGCAACCAAATACGGATGATCTGGTAGTAGTGTGCCAAAGACTCTGGAGGGCTGAATTCTTTCCAAGCCAAATCCATAACAATGGAAATTTGGTTGAAGGGGAGGTTTGCTATTTCATGAGCATGAGCGGCATGAGCGGAGTAGTAAGACAATCGGTTTTCATGAGCAGAAGTACAAATTTCGAAAATAAAAAACAATAAAAAACAATAATTTAATGCAATGTGTCAGGAAAAACAAATATATTATTCGGCCCCTTGAAGGGAAAATTGCAATTTTGACAGTTGTGCTCATGATATTTCATCTTCCGCTCATGCCAATTCCCAGCGACATGTACAAATATGGCGCCGAATTTCGCGGTAATAGGTCTCTCTGGCGAAAAATGGTGCCGAATTCCGCGGCTATAGGTCCCCTCATGACAGGTAATTCGGCGCCATTTTTCCAGTGCATGTTCGGACTTAGCCAGTTTTCGGCGCAAAATAGGGAAATTCAGCGCCATTTTTCCAGACACTGTACCAGTGCATGTTGGGACTTAGCCAGTTTTCGGCCCAAAAAAGAGAAATTTGGCGCCATTTTCCCAGACACAGGTACCAGTGCATGTTGGGACTTAGCCAGTTTTCGGCCCCAAAAAGAGAAATTCGGCGCCATTTTTCCATAAATGGCCCCACAACTGCTTCTGTTGGATCTCAGTTTGAATGGAATATTGCCTCATTCCAGGAGTTTTGGGGTGCATTTCATTACACTGCAAAAAAAAATCTGATACAGCAAAATGCAATTGAAAATATCCATATGGAGGATTCCTTTTGCCCCATCAATGATTTCTGGAATCCCTAAGGAGGAGTTTGTGCAGCTCGTTCACGCTCAACGCCGGTGCATGGATAAAGTCATCAATAGTCACGTTCATCCTCAACCTCTTCAGGTAAATGTAATACAGATGCTTGCACGGATAATACTTCGAACCCTTCTTTGCTTCCATCAACGAGAAGTCCGTACAATTGCAAGTCGGCTCCACTCCAATCGTAATTGTGTATACATCGTCGCGTACAGCTGAGCCTGCCGTTGCCATCCGATACACACGCCCAAGGCCGGGTGGGGGTACGTCCACGGAGCTCTGAATAGTGCAAGCCATCCCAAGAGCATTGGCAATCCGAGTCTCATTCAACTTGTTGGGAGGGTATCGTCTCTTCACTCTTCCGAATCGCATTGTGGGATGTGCAGAATTGTCCAATCCGTCTCTACTGGACCGAGCAGTCTGCAATGGCTGGGTCTGAGGAACCGGAAATGCGTGGGCCGGGATGTCTGTGCGTTGCACCATTCGAAATCCTGCTGCAGATAGAGCATCCGCCTCATTCTGAGAGAGGCTGCAACCCGGTGCAACAGGCTAGACGCCCGGAGGCTCCGGCATTCCCTGAATCCCGTACTTGGGCTTGCCAAATACACAGGTCATTATGTCGTGCCTACAGAACCAAAATGTCTGCGTTGTGGCGTGAGCAAATGTGGGAGTCAAAAATCAGCCGCTGAAACAAGGTGCAGGTACAGCACCGTGTGGGTTCCTCCGAATCATCTCACCACAGCGTGCTCTCGTATTCACCCGGATGGCGCAGCACTTCCCTCGAAATGACGGCAATGTCCTCGCAATTCTCCACTGTGACTCCGACACTCTTGTCTCCACAATGGGAATGTTGTACTGCTTTACTACAGATGGCTCGTTATGTTGCCGGGGCACGCGCCCTGTGCTCAAAGGAGATGGCGATCTTAAACGTATAGGACTTGCGGTGCTCGACGAGACCTCCTCGGGCAACATCACCGGACCACGAGGGAGCGTGCAAATATTCTTGTCAGCTCGCCATGAATCCTCTTCTCTGCCAGGTGCCTCGTCAAGTCTTCGTCTCACTGGACGGGTATGAACATCTCCTTCCAAATGTTGGCCTCTTCACAGCAATGGCGTGTCCCAAAGGCCCTCTCGCAAGGCCGCCGCCCACTTCCGAGGATTCTTCAATCTAGAGGTAGTCCGCATCAGCATTTCCTGCCTGTCCGGCCCCAAGCCCCACTGTTTCCCTTTCAAGAACTCGTTGTACCTGCATTGCTGCATAATTGACCTCACAATGTCCTCCGTTGTGGCAGTGAGGATGTCCACCAGATGCGCCGCAGAGGAGGCACACCAGGAAGAGTGCACTGATTTGGCCATGTTTGTCGTGGGCATGTAGGTGTCGGAGTCGAGACACATTTCCTGCACAAGCACATGTTGAGGTTACAAGCAAGTTACAAATATGGCCAAGAATAATATTCAACGGGACGCGAATTCGTGCAACTCACCTCCCGCATATAGTCGCCGAACTGGAGGAAACAATAATGCCACCATGCTAGCCAACTGACCATTGCTCCCTCGTCTGATTTCCTTACAGCACCTGACGATGTCCACCAAGCCCGTATACATGCAAACTGTGTCTCTGCATCATCCAAGGTGGGAGCGCGCTTCCACGCAAGGCACATGGAACGGTGCTCCTCTCTGAAATCTGCCGCCACGAGCCTGGTCGTGTACTGCGAAAGGCTCTGCAGAAAATGGAACCCACAAGATCTCTCCTTGCCTTCCATGGGAACATTGGGGTCTTGCCCGTACACCCTTCGGATGGCAGCCCAATTTGCTTGTGCGTTGTCCGCCATGAAACCACGGAAATTGGGAGGGGGCAATCCCGCCTTGGCCATCTGTTCGTTTATTCCCTGCCAAAGAAGCATCTCCGATTGTGTGTCCTCTCCTTTCATCTCACAAATAGCAATTGTCATTAGCATCCTGCAGTGGGTGTCGTAGACATGTGCACCCATTGTCACCCACTGATGATTTGTAATTCGCTTGATATGGTCGAACATGACCCAACTGTTTGACAAGTCCCCACTCGTCATCCTGTCGACCAGTTCGACGCCGCTGCCAGGTCCACACGTGGACATTTTGAATACGAAACAACGATCTGCCTCAGTCCCTTGTCCTGGAAACCTACTTCCATGAATGTAGTCATATCCAACCTCCAGAATGGAGTGCATATCCGAGCCACGCCCAATTTTCTGTTTGCATGAGACAATGTGGTTTCGGACATTCGGTGAACATACGTGGGACACCGACTCCAGCAATGCCTCCATTTCCTTCTCATCGAGAGGAACTCTATCGGAGCCGTCTTCTGACATAATTCTGGCCAATGCCATCTTATGGGCGGCTTGGAGCTGTATCTGTTTGGGTTTGGCACCCGGTCTCAACTTAACCTCCTCCTGAACGAGCTGCTCTGCCTCGTGGGCAGCCTCCCGCGAGTTCCCCCTCGCCAATTTGTGACAATGGGAACCAACGTGTATGCAAGCTCGGGTGAGGTCAGGGAAACGGTGCAACACATAGAACTGCTTGGCATTACAAACAGACATGCAGTGTGGTGGTTCTTTGCTATGCGCACACTTAAATGTGGAGTTCGGAACCTTCTCCTGAGCTTGAAATGGTTGATGAGCTGTGCCTGTCCAATCGGTCTCGTTCCTGTGACCTCTGGATTTAAAGTGGAAGCAAGTTGGGGAGAAACACCGCAACGCGCCTGCACAAACAACGTAGCGCACCCGCACACCATCGAGCATCTTTATGCTGGTGGTTTTGGTAACGCACCAAGGATGACCGTCATGTTTTCTATCCATATCTGTCAACATTCCGGACGCCCTCGAGTAGTCCGCCCGAGGAGGGAACTCAAAGAAGATATTATCGTCGACGTCGGCGGGAAGGCATGTAACCGATTTAATTGCGAACTTGCTGTAGTCCAGCCCGGCCAGCTCCCCGAATGAAGTCGCCTCGGGCGTAGAGGCCGGCACGTGTTCGACAGAGAGCATCCCCTGGATTGAGATTCGGCGCCGAATTTCCATCCAGCAGGTAAGTGGAATCCCGGATGGATGGAAATCCGGCGCCGAATTTCCATCCAGCAGGTAATTCGAATCCCGGATGAATGGAAATCAGGCGCCGAATTTCCATCCATCCGGGACTCCACTTACTTGCGGGATGGAAATTCGGCGCCGGATTTCCATCCATCCGCTTCGGAATTACCTGTGTCAGGGAAATTTGGCGCGCCGCCCTACCTGCGCGGATGGAAATCCGGCGTCGGATTTCCATCCATCCGCTTCTGAATTACCTGCGTGAGGGAAATTTGGCGCGCCGCCCTACCTTCGCGGATGGAAATCCGGCGCCGGATTTCCATCCATCCGCTTCCGAATTACCTGCGTGAGGGAAATTTCGCGCGCCGCCCTACCTTGCAGGATGGAAATTCGGCGCTGAATTTCCATCCTGCTGCGCTCCGAATTACCTGCAGGATGGAAATCCGGCGCCGGATTTCCATTCTGCAGCGCTCCGAATTACCTCTACGTTGGAAATTCCGGGCCGAGTTCCGTCGATTTTCATCCGACATGGAGGGCTTCATCCGACATTTAATTGCGCAATTGGGCAATAAATGTCCACCGCCATCCGTTTTCATTCGGGCTGGCGACACATGGCTTCCTGGATACGTACCCTAAATCTGATGCTAATCTTGGCTTAACATGCTATTCGAGGCATGTACCCCAGAAACGGAGATCTTTTTCCATTTTGGCTGGGACTTATGCCGCCTGAAGGGCGTGGCTCTCCTGAGAGAGACCTCACATCCAGACCGCGGCGGAAGTTGAAAGCTCTGTACTACGGACGACGGCCGATCTCTCGCATGGCCAAACTGAAGCTCCAGCAGGAGATTCCAGTGTCTTGCTCACAACCCGCGCCAACTGAAGCCGAGTACTCTCAGGCAATCCACTTCTGCTTTCGCTTTGTTCGATTTCTTTTTTGCTTTCGCTTTGTTGCCTCGCTTTGTTTTTGCATCTTCATCCTGGCTTCGCTGGATGAGTGAACTTTAGATAGTTGAGTGAACCTTAGATTGTTTGCAATGCGTGTGCAAATCCGGCAGCTCTGGAGAAGGCTGCTTGTGCATGTCATTCTCAGGCAATGGTTGCATTTGTTTTCATTGTTGTTGCATGGCTCTCCATACTTCCTAAACTTGTTATGTTTTCATTTTTGTTACACGATTGTTGCTATGGTGGTTGCGCTGCTCGTTGCGATGCTGGTTTAGGGACCGATGTTGGTTTTCACGATTTTTGGGAATGACAGAGTGACGACGAGCCCGGCACGCTGGTGGTATCATCGACAGCTCCAACTCATCGCATGTTTGAATCGCCCAACTTGGGGCGAGAGGGAAAACTTAAACCTTTTGTTGGTGGACGGGAGGACTTGCAACGAGAGTACGACAGAATAGGCATTGGGGAGGTTGGTGCAGGCGGCATGGCAGGTGAAGGGCGTGAGGACATGAGGACAGCAGATCCGGCAATGGAGGTTGTTCATGCACATGCAGTAGGGCCCGCCCACGCAAAGAAAAAGAAGAAAGCTAAGCACATGCAACCCCCGGCGAGAGAACCGTCACGGGCTGCGGAGGGGGGAGTGAGCAGTGCGCGCGAGGGTGTCAGTTCGCCTCAATCAAAGGTGGTCGTCCTATAGGGCTTCCCTGCTGCTAGCCCTAGTAAGAAACCGAAAGCCCGTGAGAGGGCAAAAGAGAGGGCAAAAGAACAGACGAGACAAAATGCTAGCCAAGAGGAAAGAGAAAAGGCCACTGAAGAGGCCAGGGGTGCCCAAATGACAGATGCCAATGTAAGCGAGGGACGCACAGAGACGGTGGATCCCTCCAAGACACCACAGAGAGGCAGTAACACACCGGTTAGACCATCGCGGGCAAGAGCAGCCCCTACAATTACCCATACGGTGGAGAGTGGAGGAGAGGAAAGAACACCAGAAAGAGCACGGATTGTGCAAGTTCGAGGCGAAGCCAGGGAGAGGGTAGTAGAGACGGGGAGAGTGCTGGAGGTGGTTTCGTAGGTGGCTGACCCTGTTGAGGAGGACGACAGGGAGCTTTCTGACCAGGATGACATCCTCCCGGACATCCCCAGGCCCCAAACCCGGAGCATACAGGCTGGATTTGGCGGTCCTGGTGGGCTGCCAGAAAACCCCTCTGCAACAGACGTCATGTCCGAGGCGGATATGAAGTTGGCCGCTGCCAAGATGTTGGAGGCAACCCACAGCAACATTGGCAGGGTGCTGGGGGGCATGGTGTACCCGGTCAAGCTTTGAATTCCCCTTTGCCGCTTGGTGTCATTGCAGGTGGTGAGACCTACCCTCCCAGGCGATATCGACAAGCTGAAATTCTCTTTCCGGGATGGATATCAAATGGGGTCTGCCGCGTTTTACGTTTCCATTGAGAACGACCACGGAGCTTCCCGTGCCCACACTTCCGATGAGGTGGACAAATGGGGTCCCCATTGGCAAACGCGAAATGAGGAGTTCGAGAGATCGATTGCTAGTGATCCTCTTTTCCAACACTTGTCCGGTAAGATGTTCTACGTGTGGGACGGCAATCATCGCCTCCTGGCATGGATGGAGCACATTGCCCAAGCCCACCCCAACGACCTCGATTGGCATTTCGCCGTGGATTGTGTTGTGCTGAAGGTTGCGGGGCCCAAAGATCGCAGTCTTCTCAAAGCTGCAATGGCCGACATCAACTCGTAAGCTACAACGCCTCTCGCTTTTGGACTTTGAATTTGGAAGTCATTTCATTGCGAATCCTCATATATGATGAAAATTCCCAATTCAGTATTGTTTGATGGAAATGTGGCACTGCAGGATGACTGAGAATGCCTTCATTGCCACCAACTTGTCCCATATGCTCTTTCGAGTGAAGGATGTCGGGAAGCAGGGGGTGCAAGATTTTGCCAATTCCCTCAGTGCCGACCTCCTGCGCAAGTCAGAGGCAAAGGCAGACAGAACCTGGTATAGGCTGAGCGTCGACGCCATGGTGGACTACATATTTTGGGTAAAGCTCCTGACAGTTTTGTTGAGCTAATCTGTCTCTCCTCCCCCAATAGAAGAAATTGTGTTGAGCAGGATCTCTAATGTTATGTGCGCATTCTTGACAGACGAAAATACAGCAGGATTTGGCACATGCGCGGAGGTTCTACATGGAGTCAGAGGAGAAGAATCCAACCCTCCCGGAACTCGAATCGTATGTCAAAGCTGCGGAGGTGAGGGCCCGCATAAAGTACAAGTCGCGGATGGTAAAGTACGTGGCCATAGCTGATCCCGCCCTTGGTGCCGACTTTCTGGTGGAGGTGGGGAAGCACTACTCTCGCGCTCTGAAGCCCACGATGACATTGGAGAAGCTCCATTGTCTAGCCACATCCTGTGTGGATGCAACAGAAAAGGTGATACATTCTTAACCAAATTGTGGTGGCAACAACTCCTTTTTGTGGTGTTTGGCGCTTACGAATATGCTGGGTGGTTGGACAGACCCGGTGGCTCCAAATCTGGAATGGTTCCCAAAGTACCAGGGACATGTGGAGCTTCCCCAAACC
This sequence comes from Takakia lepidozioides, assembly GCA_030704615.1. Lineage (NCBI taxonomy): Eukaryota > Viridiplantae > Streptophyta > Takakiopsida > Takakiales > Takakiaceae > Takakia > Takakia lepidozioides. The sequence goes on from CM060734.1 coordinate 28,688,568, forward strand.
GGACAAACTCTCTGACCCCATATTCGACATGTGGATGAACCGCATGACATGGTGGTTTCAGGTACTTCCCCACGCTTCGTTTGGGGCTTCTACTCTAGTAGGGGGTGGATTCATTGTATTTTTTCAGGAAAGCGATCTGATGGAGAATCTCCACAGGTGACGACGAATGCGCAAGAGCAGCTGGACACACAAGCACATCAGTTCAAGATGGAGATATCTCATGCAGCAGAGAGCCTACGTGACTATGTGACGAGGTACTTTCTACTCTACAAAACCAACCTATTCTTTCGGGAGATAGCAGATGCTCGCCGGAGCCACGAGTTCACCAACCAGCCGAATGCGGACAAAGCAGCAATGCGCCTTCTATATAGGTACATACGCGCTGCCTTTCTTTCAAGTCCTTGCATTTCAGGATGTTAGAAGCCTCATGTGGTGTTAGGGAAAATGGCGCCGAATTTCCAGCCAGGGCTCCGAAAATGGCTAAGTCCCTAGACTGGCTGGCCCTGAACTGGAAATTCGGCGCCATTTTCCAGTTGTAGGCCCTATTGCCGTTCAGGGACTTAGCCATTTTCGGGCTAAGTCCCTAGACTGGCTGGCCTTGAACTGGAAATTCTGCGCCATTTTCCAGTTGTAGGCCCTATTGCCGTTCAGGGACTTAGCCATTTTCGGGCTAAGTCCCTAGGGTGGCTGGCCCCGAAGTGGAAATTTGGCGCCATTTTCCAGTTGTAGGCCCTATTGCCGTTCAGGGACTTAGCCATTTTCGGGCTAAGTCCCTAGACTGGCTGGCCCCGAACTGGAAATTCGGCGCCATTTTCCAGTTCTAGGCCCTATTGCTGTTCAGGGACTTAGCCATTTTCGGGCTAAGTCCCTAGGGTGGCTGGCCCCGAAGTGGAAATTCGGCGCCATTTTCCAGTTCTAGGCCCTATTGCCGTTCAAGGACTTAGCCATTTTCGGGCTAAGTCCCTAGGGTGGCTGGCCCTGAACTGGAAATTCGGCGCCATTTTTCCAGTTCTAGGCCCTATTGCGGTTCTGGGACTTAGCCATCTTCGGGCCAAACCGGGACAAATGGCGCCGAATTTCCAGTTCAGGGCTCCCAAGATGGCTAAGTCCCTAGGGTGGCAGTCACCGAAAACCGAAATTCGGTGCCATTTTTCCATTTCTAGGCCCACTCACATCCGCCCCAACCTGGGAAAATGGTGCCGAATATGCATTTCAGGGACCTCATTGTGTTTTTCATGAATGCAGGTACTGCAAGTTCTCCCTTTTGGAGAAAGGTCATCTGTCTTTCGAGCCACCGTTCTTCCTGGCATGGAGGAACCCTGGTGCTGACTCCATGTACACTGACGATATTGTGAAGGAGTGGCATCTGGAACATTTGCGTGATTGCCCTTGGTATGTGGACCTTCCGCCCAACTCGCTCGACCCATCCGAGTTTCAATTGAAGCTGGATGCTGAATTCCGACGAAACCGGGCTCCGCTGCCTCCGTTGGGTGCAAAAGAGGCAAAAGCGCTTGCGAAATCCAGGAAAGCGGCAGAGCTTGCTCAGGCAGGAATTCAGGAGAAATTGCATGAGAAGAGTAAAGGCCAAAGGAAAAGGACAAGGAAACAGGTGAGTGCAGTAACACCCAAAAAGAAGAAAACCATCGGGGCATCGGAGGAGGCGCAGGAGGGGACCCAAGAGAGTGACTCAGACGACAACTTTGTTCAAGGTCTTGCAACTGCTGTTGCTCCTACCCAGTCACCGGTCGTCCGGGTTCCCAAGTCAGTTCGGAGTGGGACTGGCTCTGCCAAGAAGTTGGCATTTGAGGGCGAGCCTACACGGCGGTATTCGGCGGTGACGTTTACGCACAGGCCAAAGCTAGAACCTCCAACCATCATCCAATGCGTCAATGAGAGCTTCCTTGACGCTCTCGCTGCCAGGGCGAAGAAGGTGGCACACAGCAAGTCTCTGGCGGAGCAGAAGGGGAAAGCCAAGAAGAGGGCTGCCGGTACAGAGCCTAAAGACACCCCTGGTTTTGAAGCCATGATGGAATTCTTCACGGTTGTGAGCACGAATTGCAAGAGCACTCGGGGGGGGGGGGGTTGAGGTGGAGAGAGCTTGCGACATGATTCTCCTCGACATTCCAGATGGGTAGCTGGTGGAGGGCCTGGATGGTGTGCCCACCTGGAACAGGTTTACTGAGGACTACTGGAAAGCCGGGTTTGGGCTGGCGGGGATGCTTCTGGATGACGGTGGATGTGTGGTTGTCCTTGCCACAAGAGGGAAGACCACAGAGAATGCGGTGGCAAGGTGGACACCGAAAAGTGTCACCCCGGTCCTCCTCAGAAAATGGTTCTGCATCAGTACACAAGGGTTGCGAATAGAGGGCCAAAGTGTAAGTTATCAATCTATTGCATTCATTTCATATTGTGGTGTATGTTAAGTAGACCCTGGAGTTGATCCCTTCTTTGTTGGATGTGCAGACATTGGTGTTTGAGGCATATTGCTTTGTGAAGAGAGGGTCTACGTTCAAATTCCGCAATGACGGTCGTCTTGTTGATGCCGCTGTGGACCCTGTAACCTACGATGTCCTCTACAACTATGTGCCCCACTCCAGTATGCCGAAGGACACAAAGACAGGCAAACCGTGGCGGTACAGCCGGACCCGGAGCCCTGCTTTCATCCAAACCCTCATGGAGACGTGCTCGGATGTCCAAGGGCGGATTCTGGACCTCACATGCGGCACGGGTAAGCCTTCACGTGCTCAATTTGTCCCCTGGCCCGATTGCAATTGCATGCCGCAAGCTATTAACCGCCCGCTTTGTTCCTCAGGTGCTTCAATGTGGGCAGGGACGTTGTCCGACAGGCATGTGTTCGCCTTCGAGCCAGATACTGCCCTCCACAACTCGGAACTTGCAGCGGCTGAACGTCTGCCGAAAGAGGAAGAGGCATCCTCAGAGGATGAGGAAAAATCCGAGAAGGAGCAGGGGGAGGAAGTTGGGATCGAGGCCGAGGAGCCCCCGGTTTACGAGTGAGTGGTGGCATTGTAAGTTGCCTCCAGATTTCGTGAGGCACCTCCCTCCGCTCTCTTATTTCATTGAAAACCCTTTCTGGTTGTGCTGGTATTGACATTCTTGAAGTGGATTTGTTCTTACTGTAGGATGCCAAGTACTGCCGGAGGGACGTCTACACCGGAGTTCATGGGCAGGAGGAACGTGCCTTTTTTTGCCAGGGGGGATTTCATGCCTAGTCCAGAAAGGGAGTACATCCTTCCTACTTATGCTGCCCGGCTTGCTTCGGTGTCCATTAGGAGGTGTTCCGAACGTAGTCGTGTACAGCAGATTTTAGACGAGGCAAGCCTCAAGAAAATGAAGATGAGGGAGGAGGCAACAGCTATTAGAGCCCGTCGGGCTCGTAGATTTGTCTTGGATTCTGCTGAGGAAAGTGGGGGAGAAGACGCAGAAGATTCCCAGGAGGTGAGGTGGACAGTCCCCCAAGGAGAGGACGGGATTTTTGAGAGGCATAGTGGAACTGATGCATCACAGAGCTCGGAGGATGAGGGGGATGAGGGGGATGAGGAAGAAGGTGGGGCAAGTTCCTCGGAGGGTGTAGGAGAGTAGTGCCCATTCCAGCTATGACAGTTAGAACACACTTGTATAGACGTGGCTTGCCACAAAATTTGCAATAAAATGTTGCATTTCAAGTCCACTGGTGCCACATTCCAACTTCACATGACCCTATTTCCGTGCCTCCTAACCCTATTTCCGTGGACTCACAATGGTCTGCTCATGCTTTTTTTTTTTCCGCTCATGCTCATGCCGCTCATGAAATAGCAGCCCACGTTGAAGGGCATAATCATAGCCCAATTGTACTCAAGTGCAGCATGAGTAGTAGGTGGGTTAAAAGAAACATCCCCCCAAACCTCAGATTGCTACAGTGCCATGGTATCAACAGTGTCAACCTGCTGTGGTTGTTGTGATATTGGTGCCAATGTCCCTCCTGATGTTGGCAAGTCCTACACCTCCTGTGATGAAGATTGGAAAATCAGAGTCCTTGCGTGCAAGTAAGTGGCCACCAACTGTTCCTCAGGAACAAACACCATTTTGTCAATGTTGGAGCTCAGGTCATCCACTTGAGTCTGCAACCCTTCCACATCCTCCTGCAACTCAGCTATCCGACTATAGACATTGTCTATAGTGGTTGTGGCAATGTTCTGCACCCGTAGCCTGAGATCATTCATCTCCTCTTGGGTGAGCTTCTTTGGTGCCTTTCTCTCCACTGGCCCTTGTGTTAACCACTTTTGCAGAAGATGATTATCCACCAAGTCCTGGGTAGCACGACGGAGATCCTGCTCCTCCTTGAGTCTATATGTTTCCAACTGCTGTTGTAAACTCTCCATGCGCTTTGCATGAGGTTCAACCAGAGCTGCATAGGTAGCAGACAGATTATTGGCTTCCTTCCAGGCCTTGTTAGCCACAAAAAGCTCATTCTTTCATGCTGTGAGTGTTTGCTGCAACTCAAGGATCTACCTGTCCTTCTGGGCATCCCTCTTACTGTACTGTTGGAAGGTATTCTCATTGCGACAGATAGTAGCTTTCAAGTCAGCAATGAGTTTCACCTGCTCTACTGACTCAGTCTCCACCATTAAACATCTCTCAGCTTGATTCTTAACTTCTAATGCAGTCAGTTCCAGAGTAGTTGTTAGTGTGGCACACTGGATGGTCATTTTCTGATGGACTGCTTCCAACTCTGTATGAAGCAACTTCACTTCCTGCAACTTGCCCTCATGATTCACCTGTAACTGGTGTAGCTGTTGCTTATGTTCTTCATGCAATTTTTCCTGCTCCAGACCTGCTTCAATCAAGTTTTCGTTCGCAAGCTGCAGAGCAGATTTAGTATCCTCCAACTTTTTCTGCAACTCGAGGTTGGCCTCCACATCCACTTTGTTGGCACACTCAGTGGCAATTCTTGCCTCAAACTCTTGCTTGAGCTCCTCCCTCAATGCTGCCAATTGTGTGGAAGGAACATGGGACTTCACATAGGTGCCCAATAGGTTGAGAGTCATGCTTATGGAACTCATAAGCATGGCCTGCTATGGGTCTTCATGGAGAACTTGCTGTTGTTCTTCCTGATTCTCCACAGTTTGATGTTTCACAAACCAGTCAGGCCATGATCCTACAGGATCTTCTTCCTGAGCAATCTCATCCGCCACAGTTGCTGCAGTACCCTTGCCCTTCACCCCTTTAATTTCTGCCATAGGCTTGGGCATAGCCTGCACAACAGGGATTCCCTTGGGCCGACTCTGCATCTGTGGTACTATTGGTTTGTCGACCATGCCAGTGTTTTCATAGAGAAGGTGACCCTTCTCAATTTCTGCCACTACTTGCTCTGTAGTGGGAATGTCTTTTACTGGGCCCACGAAGTCTAATCCCCATTTGAGGAAGCTTGGCAATGAGGTGTGCAACGACATGATGCCACCTGCTGCCAGAGGACCCATCTGCTGGCAATGGTCACAGCTTCGACATAATATGTGGGCATCCCTAGATAGGTGGTCACCAGTATCCCATGCCGAGTATTCTTTTGGCCGTAGAATCAGGGCCCAAGTGACCTCCTGCCGATCCATCATGCATTTGCTCGAGCAAGGTCCTCGACTCCGTGCTTGTAGCGCATCTCCCTAGGACACCATCTGGTCCTAGCTTATATAATTTTTCCTCCAAAATTGTGTAAGGCAGTGCCTTAACCGCTATCCGCCTTCTCTCCTGTTTTGACATCCTCCAGGAATCGCCCCATCCTGAGGTAGTCATAGATGGGCCCTTGCCAATCCGAACTTAATACGAATAGGGCCGCATCTCGTGTATCGTCCTTCACTCCAACAGGTGGCTCGCCATTATCGACGCGAGACAAGTGATTCGCTACGAGGTGTTGCTTCCCTGGTTTGTAGCTGGCCGTGAAGGTGAATTCCATCAGGACTAGTACCCACCACGCTATTCGTCATGAAAGGACCGGGCGATTAACCAAATAGACCAAAGCTTGGTGATCCACGTAGAAGACAATTTTTTCGCCAACAAGTAGTGACGGAGTTTCTGTACTGCATATATCATCGCCAATGCCTCTCGTTCTATGGTCGTATAGTTCCGCTCGGCTGAGTTCATTAGACGGCTTGTGTGGTAAATGGGTTGGTCAACTTCTCCGTTCTGATTCTGAGACAGAACTGCGCCTAGTGCCGTGTTGAAGGCATCCGTATGGATGTGGAACTCTAGACTCCAGTCCGGGGTGATCAGGATTGGTGCTTCCGCCAGTGCTTCCTTCAATACTTCAAACGCTGCCTGGCATTTCATCCCATTTGTAGTGCTCTCCCTTTTTTAACAGGTGCGTCATTGGCCCCGCTTTGTTGGCGTAATGCTCGACGAACTTCCTGTAAAATCCTAATTGCACCAATAAGCCTTTAATTTCTTTGGGTTCTCGGGTGAGGGTAATTCTTGGATCACCTTGACCTTTCGTGGATAGCCTAGCAGTCCCTGCTTGCAAACTACATGTCCTAGTAATACTCCGGAGGACACACATAATGCGCACTTTTCGGGGTTTAGACTGATCCCCATTTCCCTGCAGCGCTGAAGACATTTTCTCAGGGAGCGCACGTGTCGTCCAAGTGGTTGAACACGCTAAAGTCATCTAGGAACACCTGCATGAAATCGTTAAGAAATTCTTGGAAAGTCTCTGAGACTATCTGTTGGAAGGTCGTGGGTGTGTTGCACAACCCAAACGACATTACCCAGTATGCGTAGGCTCCCCATTCCGTAATAAAGCAGGTCTTCCCCTGGTCCTCTTCTGCAATTTTAACCTGGTTGTACCCGCTGAACCCGTCCATGAAGCTATACATATCGTGGCCCGCGATGGTCTCCAACACCTGGTCTATGAAAGGCATCCTTCATCGTTGCGTCGTTTAACTTATGATAATCTATGCGAATCCGTAGTTTCTCATTTTTCTTGTGGACGATTACAATTGGGGACAACCACAGAGGCGTGTCTACGGGTAGATGAACCCTGCTCCAAGGAGCTTGTCCAGATCCTCTTTTACCTTCGCAGCGTAGTTCAGGTTCATGCGGTATTGGCGTTGCTTTACTGGGAAGGCGCCTTCCTCCAGTTCGATACGATGTTGGCACAACTCTTGGGGTATCCCTTTCAAATCCTCATAAGACCATGCAAACACATCTTTATAGCCTGTCAGCAATTCTTTTGCTTGGCAGAGGAAGTCTTCCTCAATCCCCTCTGCTGATCCTGACATTACGAGGCTTCTCCTCAGTTCCCAAGTTCAAATTTTGAAGCTGATCCTCAAATTTCATTGTCCATTCTACCACCTCGTGCCCTCGTATGGTCTCCTGTGTCGGCGGGGGGGGGGGCTACTACTTTGGCCATACCGTCTTGTTCTTCGTAGAATGGTACTGGGTCCGGTTGGACGAACTCTCCTTCATTCGTGGGCTGCGCTCGTTGGCAGCCTATGTGATACTGCCTTCCCACCTCTAGCAGTGAAATCTTTGTGATAGACCATAGCTCAAGTAATGCCTCGAACAGGGCCTCCTCTTCTTCGTCGGAGAGGGCCGTGCTGGGGTCGTATAGTACTGCGTACAGTGGCCTTTCCGAGGCTGGAATTCTGGCCTGGCGAGTTCGTCCTAGTAGCAGAGGGTGTCCCTCTACCCTCCCCCCCATTTTCAGCACTGTCACGGAGATGTCGAATTGCTCACATGCGAGCAAGATCGGCACCCAGTGCAGCACCCAACTGGCCGGATTCAACTATCATCGGCCATCTTTACGTGAAACGGGATAGGTTGTGGTTGAGGCAAGCCTAATTGTCTTCATAGCGCTTCTGCCATAATGTTAATACCTGTGCCCCCATCCAGTAGTACATTTGGTACCTTGATTTTCCCGATTGTAACCTGGACTACAGGCATTACGTCTTCCAGTGTATCGGCTGCAACCGACGAAGCAGGTACCCCCCGCGCGCTCTCCTGGTACGTGGTTGCTTCATGACTTGAGTATGTCCGTTGAAAGTCCAAGGTTCGTATGTGACAGGGCCCTTTCCCTTCTACCTGTCACCTTCTTCTACCTCGTCTAGATACGTTTGCACATCCCTTTGTAGCTGAGGCGATATCTGTAGTAGCTCGCCCAAGGTGATTTCTACCTTGCCGTCCATCACCTTCATAGCCAACTGTTGGGGTTCCATCGCGGATTGTTGGCACTTTCTGTCCAGCTCGTACCCTGGTGGACAATCAGGATGGTGTGTTTCAGTTGGGTGGCCCAGCCGGGAGGAGGTTTAGGCCACTGCGGGTCTTGTTGGACTCGGGAGCACAACCATTGATGTTGGGGAGAGCAGCAATTGTAGGCTTGGGCCTTACGGAGGCGGATTTGGAGCCTTGCCCTTTCCAAATTCAAACATCTTTGGGTGGTTCAGAGAAGGCGCGAGGGATTACACGCCATGAGCTCTTCATTCGATTGCAGCCGGATCATCCTACGGACGGCTCAGTCTTGAGAGCTAAAGCCATTGTTACGGACGCAATGTCTTATGATGTGCTGGTTGGTGGGGCTGTGTTGTACCCCATGGGATTTACTTTGGACTTTTGGGAGGAAACGACATCCTACAGGCCGGAGTGGCAGTCAGGAGATGGCTGACGTGCACTGCTCCCAATGCGGTTTATTGGGAATGTAGCGGTGGATCATAGGAACATGATGCCTACATTGGCTGCATTCTCAGGGGTGGTGGCTTGGGGTGGTGAGCTCTTGGAGGGCAATAGCCATGCAGATGATAAGCCATCACCTGATGGGGACAAACAATTGGCATACCAGGCTGATTTGCTTCCTCATGTGACTGTGCATATTCCACTGTAGGGTACGGTTGGGAATTTGCATCGAGTAGTAGACGAGTGTGTGCACCAAGCATGGCAGGAGGCCTTTCCATTGATGAGTGAGGGGAGTTTAGTGACATCACCTGGACCTCCCGAGTTAGCTCTTTTGGACACAATGCGCATTACCTAACAACCATCTGACTCAGGGATTTGTTTGCTAGATCCGTTTGGAGGCATGAGCACTGGGCTTGCAGGAGTGTTGCAAGCAAGGATTAAAGTACGCAAGTACTTGTATGTGGAGAAGGATGAGATAGCTCGGCGTATTTCTATGCGCCACATTGCCTTGCTCACACACCGGTATCCTAAGTTGTTGCCTCTATCAGCAATTCAACGGTATCAAAAGACCTTGCCATCAGACATTACTTTGCTGGGTGCGGATGATTTGGAGCGGCATGGATCCATTGACTTGGTGATAGCGGGATGGCCTTGCCAAGGACACTCTCCCGCAGGTCATGGAAATGGCTTGCATAATGCACGATCGCATTTGTTTTGGGAGATGTTGCAAGCGTTGCGGGACTTGCAGACGAGGCAAGTGCAACCTCTAGGCTATATCTTGGAGAATGTTCCTCTTATGGGGGATTCTCGGGCCAAGGTTATGGCCAGTGTGCATCAGGTGCGGTCTTGGATTGGATCGGCGGTGCTATTGGATGCAGCAGCGGTGGGATCACGCGCGCATCGACCTCGATTGCGGTGGACCAATCTTGCACCACCAGAGCTGCTCAAGAGAGCATACGATTCCATTCAACGGCCACCCAATCTCACGGTTGAGGGCATTTTGGACCAAGGGAGACAACCACAAAGGGTGCGACATGATGACCGTCCACCTCTAGCAGTGGTCAATCGAGTGGGGCAGCCACGTGCGGCCTTGCCTACGCTCATGAGCTTTCCCTCGTCTCATGCTTTTCGAGACAATGGTCCTGGATTGATTTGGGTCAGTGTGCTACAGCAATTGGTGGAGCCCAATGCGGATGAGCGAGAGTGGGCAATGGGTTTTACCGCGGGCACTACAGATGTGCCAGCTCTGTCAGAGATCACGCCGCCAAATGTTGGGTCAAGCAATGGATCTAAATTGCTTGACATGGATAATTGGCTTGTGCATGGCTGAGCAACGGAGATTGCAAGCATTGGTGGCTACTTTTGCACTCCCATTGGATAGTGTATCCTCCCTGCCAACCGGGACAGTTGAGGCAGTGAGTGGGGGCGAGCACAGGATCGTGGGTTGCAAACACCCATGGCAGATGTGGGATGAGATGCGCAAAGAGAAAGTCATTGGATCTCTCAAGCAGCACTATGAGGAGTGGGGAGAGCCATGGACTGAGGATTAGTTGGAGGCCAAGGTGACCAAGGTTTTTGAAGAGGTTGAGAATATTTCTTGCTCAGAGGATGTTCTCAAGGTGGCTATGGTGGAGCAAGTGGAGACTACGCCACAGTCAGATCGGGTGGACAAGGCCCAAGAGGTTGCTATCTAGCAACCAAAGGATTCGTCTCCTACCTCCAAGCCTGGTGTACCCAAGGTTGCAGTCACTGAGGACAATTGGGAACCAGATGTTGGACCTACAGTCACCGGAGGAGAGAGACGGAGGATCCAGCGATTTCTAAGGGCTTATAGAAACTGCTTTGCCTTCAGTTTGAAGGATTTGGGGAGTTTGAAAGGTCAAGAGATTCGTATTGATTTGGCAAGTGACACGCCAATCTTTCGAAGGCCCTACCGGTATAGTGACATGGAGAGGTCATTGATCCACTCACAGACTATGGAGTTGTTCAAAGTTGGATTGGTTGAGTTGTCAGGCGGGGAGTATGCCTCGGCAACGGTGATACCAGCTAAGAAGGATATCTATGGCAATTGGACAAAAAGAAGGATGTTTTAAACATTGCGAGTGTGTTCGACATACCTTGTCATAAGCTCCTCTCAAGTATCAGGTCAACCAAAATTGGTTCATATGGTGAACTCATAATTCCCCGGTGACATGATTTTGGATTGCTTTTAAACATTGCGAGTGTGTTTGACACACCTTATCAGAGAGACCTGTCGAGTATCAGGTCAATCAAAATTTATTGAAAGGGTGAACCCATCGTTCGCTGTTCGAGTGATTTTTGATTGCTTTCAATCTTTGCAAGTGTGTTGGACAGAGAAAGATGACTCTGGCAAAAAGCCGGCGTAACTAAGAGCCACTTCACCTTGCGGCTACTGCGCCCTGTCGAGGGTGGGCCCTATAAGTGTAAAAGGTGTCCTATGGGACACCGAGCATCCGGGGGTTGGTGGTATCTATATAACCCGAGGGTACCCAGGGGGTACCCTGGGGTTCCTAGGGTGCCTGCGTAGGGGTAGATTCCAGTTGTCGTTTGTTGGTGATGATAGCTGTGAGGGAGCGTAGGGCTGTGAGATGAATGACTTTGAAGCATTTGTGGATAGGAGGAATGGGGATATTGAAGTTATCGTGTAGGGCGGCGATGCTGGCATTGTGGATGCCACCGCGGGTCCCGGCAGTGATGACAGTGAGAGGGCCAGTGGACCAACCTCGACGGCAAAGTGCAAGGATGAGGGGGGCGTATTTTTGCCGTTTTTCTAGAGTGGAATCATGCGGGTAGCGGTCATGTCAGTATGTTAATTTGATGAAGTGAATGGTGAGTAGTGAGGATGGTGCAGTGGGGGGCAGGGCAGTAGTGGGGAGGCCTTGAACCAGTACAATGTCTGGGCATAGTCGTGTTGGACAAGTGTATGGTGACCGGGAGCACAAACATGGCAGTAGCCATGGTAGTACAGTATGATCGGGGGGCCTTCCTTGGTAAGTGCCAGCATTGATGAGGGAGAACCAGCGAGTTTCGGCATGGCTTAGGAGAAGTTTATGGATATGCCACACCACGTGGTTGTGGCGGGCGATGTGGAGGCCGTGGATGACTGGGTGGGAGCATTGGCTAAGGAGGCGTGGCTAGGTGTCACGTGCATGCTAGGTGTTTAAGCATAGCGGGCAGAGCGGGGATGGGAACAGGTGGGGCCAAAAAATGTGTTAACGATGGTGTCCCATGTATTGTGCGTATCGAAATTTAAGTGTTTGTCGTATTTGGGCATCTGTCACGGTTTTGGTGTGCCAGAAGTGGTTAGATAGTTTGTGGTGTAGAACTATGGAGTGAGTCCATTTTTTGATGTGTACTTTGGTGTGGCTGATGGAGGCCCTAGCTTGTTTGTTAGCTTCGCGGATGAGTGTTTTCATAAGATTTTGGATAGGTTTGGGTGTAGGAGGGTCCGGGATTGGGTGTATGAACCAAAAAGGGTATGTGTGGGCAATGTGGATGGGGTCGTTTGTGGGTAGTGCTGGGGGTTGAGAGGCCCCAGTTTGAGCGAGGAGATCTGCCGCCTCATTGCCCTAGATGCCTGTGTGTGACCTGACTTTGAGAAAGTGGATAGGGTGGCTTTTGGAGATAGCAATGTTGACAATGCCTGTAATGAGGGTGCGATCTGGGTGGTGGTGATGTGAGGACGGGCGGGCGATGTGGTTCCGGATAAGAAAGAGTGAGTTGAGGCTGTCAGTGAAGATGTAGTACGACGAAGGAAATGCATCTAATAGGGAGAGAGCTTCAAAGATGTCCATGAGTTCGGCACGTAGGGTTAGGGTGGATTCTTTTTGTCGGAGATATTTCGGGAAGGGGGGGGTATGCGCGTATTTAAGCTGGTTTGGTTCGATTGTGGCACCGTGTGGTAGGCGCATGAGAGGGTGGGAGTCATTAGGTAGTTGTTGTTGGGTGAGTATGAGGATGGTGAGGTTATGGGGAGAAGAGTGAGCAGCAAACCGTGCCCATTGGAGGGCTTCGTGGGTGGGGGTGCCAGGAGTGGGGTGGGCAAGGCCCTTGCCAATCCAAGTGTGTTGTGTGGCGAGACCTGTGGCACCAAAGGCAGTCTCAAGGGTGGGGGCTATTGAAAGTAGCTAGCTCCATAGGGGCATGTGAGCGGGCTAGAGTAGTATGAATGGGTAAGGTGGAACGAGCAAATGAGGAGGGAGAGGATGTCTTTGGGTATGGTGCTGTGGGCGCATGCAGCTTGGAGTCCAGGGATGCCTCGGCGTGAGCCTGGTCACGTGAGCGCGTGAGCGCAACTGCGCTCACGCCACGTCACCTTGCGCAAATGCCACGTCACGGGGCTCACTCCACGTTATCACACGTGAAGGCCGCGTCACCACGCGCCCAGAAAGAAGTGGAGTGTATTCCCGCGGATTGGCACCCTTTACCGCGGAAACAAGCTGGACTACATAATAAAATGCATTGAATAAAGATGGATGAATGTACAGTTGGATGATAAACAGATGGATGAGTGTGAAAAATGAATGTAGATGGATGAATGAGGGATGGATAAGAGTAAAATGGATGAATGTATAATGGATGTTGAGCAATGACAAAAATTCATGACAGGAAGATGCATGACCAAATCTTTTGACGAATGCACAACGTATATGAAATGAGTGTGGAAGGTTTGTGGGGTGGATTAAAGAGTACAGAGGATGAATGTACAATGGATGTTGTACAAAGGAAAAAATTCATGAATGGAGCACGCATGAATACAGTGTAGATGAATGCACAATGGATATGAGAAGAGTCAGGGAGGTTTGTGAGATGGATTCATACATATTGCAATTTAAACGAAAGTTGATTCTGTGATTATTATTTGTTCTAAAGGAACAACTACGGTGGAGGAAGGGGATTCAACGTTTTCCAGATAATATGAAAATGAATATTAAAAGAATACAGTTCAGTCTGACTCAGAGTCAGTACAATGTATCCCCGCTTTCTCTGCATCTAAGTCTAAGTATTTTAGAACACCGGATCCACGCTGGATACACCTACGGCTGGCCACTAAAAAGTCAGGGGATAGGGACTCGGCCGCGTGAAGTGCCATTGCTTCGGCATAAACAGGAAGCAGAAAATTGGAAAGGGGGCTGTCGAAAACAGACTCGCCAGAAATGACTGTATCTCCTGAAGATCCACCGCTGCCTTTCCTGAAAGACAGCCTGAAAAAGTTATTACTGTAACTTTGATGTTATTGAGAAATTGAGTATGACTCCCAAAGAGGGTTTAGCACTTACTCACATGAAAAGTCGTTGTCGACCTGCTTATCTTCGGGATCGTCATCATTTCAAATTTGAATCCGATCAGTCTGTGTGCCTGAAGTGGAGCCAGACAAAAGGGGGAGGAGCACTGTGTTGTAGAGGTCAGAATCACCCTCCATGCCAAAAAGGCTTCTTCCGCCTGCCTTGCATGCATGGTAAGTTGCTCCTGCACCAGACAGGAGAACATGAACAGTTTGGAGGGGGGGATTTAAGCAGATGAAACTGTTGAAAGGAAACCAATTCGGAAGGGAAAAAAACGAACCTGTGGACACAGAAAGATCGACCACCCGTCCAGAGCAGTGGCTGCATTTTGCATGAACGCTGGTGACTTTTCCTTTGCACCTCTCCAGGGAGTGCCATCTGGTCTCTTCAGAGTCTGACTGGACTGCATGAAGTTGTACAAAATGTCATCGACATGGGGCTCATAGGGGGGGTTGACGAAACAACCCTGGTCAGAAATCTCAAAGCTGCGGATGGAGGATGGTGTCTTTGAGGTGCGAATCCTCCGCAGGCAGATCGCCTCGAACATCCTCGTCTGCCAAAGATAGCAGGTTAGTGTGGTAAACACAATCTATAGTGGAAGTGTGTACATCGGCTATTCAGAACTCAGACACCAAAAAATCATGAATCGGTGATGATCGGTGTCGATCATAACACATTCTACTAGAGTGGAGGTGCAGAGAAAATTGAAACTCATGATCAAAGCACAAGCAGAAGGTAGACGGCATACCAGCTGACCAGGGAAACCCCCTTTCACAAGGTAGAGGCTGTTCACACAATTCCATGTGCGCAAAACTTCAAACCCTGAAGACTTGAGGTATGATGCCAATGCCCCGACGACTATCATTGTCACATGACTGAAAAAGCAGAAGTGTCCCTGCATCAGAGAGGAAGTTGTTACAGAACCCGAACACCCAACTCCAGTAGTTGTCCTCGAATTTGTTCCAGCCTGGCGTCTTGCCCTTTGGAAGAACTTCTGGCACAGCCTGGCCATCCGGGATGTCGAGAATGACAATGTCGGCCGCATAAGTTTTCTGCACACCGCACACGAAGGTGGGACCTGTGCTCACCTGCAACAGACATGTTTTTTATAAGAACGATGGCAAGATTGTTTTCAAAGAACGAGACTGAAATACTGCCAACGAAACTTTCAGAGAAAAAGGAAAGAAACTGGATTTCTCACCAGATTGAGGAATGAGATTATATTGTCCCAGGTAGGGGATGGTACCCCAGTGTATCCTCTCTTTCGACTCTGCATCATCGAAAGCCAACCCTCATTAACAATTTTCATCTCTCCTGCTGAATCAGAACGGGAAGGGTGTGGCTTGGCATCGAACACGCACTGAAGAGTGCGGGTATATCTTCCAGCAGTAAAGTCCTGCCCACTCTCCATCTCCTTTTCATTCTCCTTCCCCTTGTCCTTTTCCTTCTCTTTGGACTTGTCTTTGTCCTTTGGCTTTGCTGGTGAGATGGCTATGACATCAACAGCCTTGTCTTTTGGTTTGCGGCCCGCCTTCTTTCCCTTCTGCGGCGTTCCCTAAGCATCAGGCTCCTTGGCAGCCAATGTTGCTATGTTTCGTTGATACTCTTCATCAGTCAAAGGCGCCAGCATCTCAGCGTTATTCTTCAAGTATTTCATATGATGTTCTTGAAAGGTCGTGTGCTCAGGTGGGTAGTCAAGGTACCACCCACAGTCTCTGAAGTGAGAAGGACTCCAGTCCTTCAATATCCCTGCAGTATACATGGTTGGATCGTTTGCAGGGTCCGACCACATGTCAAGATAGTCGGGAATTCCGCTCAGGTGATTTCCTTCCATAAGCATATATTTCGTGTACCTGAAAAAAGGAGATAAATCCCAACCCACCAAAGCGCTCAGTGAGTAAGATGCAAGTAGAACAGAATGAAAAAAACATAGATTGAAATGGCTCTGAGAACTGCTCCAAGGACCTTTCAGGACCACACTACTGCTTCAGATATGAATGTCGTCAACGCCATTCAGAACATTCCATTCAATGATACTGTAAATACACCATAATCCAGGTGAATGCAAATTATCGTTTAGGAATGACACAGACATAGAAGTGAATGTCGTCAACGACATTCACTAATGAAGCCAAATTATTACTTAAATGAAGCAAAATCACAGGATGGAAATCAAAAAATCGAGTAAGGAACCCTCCAGGAAAACTCAATGCACATTCATAACGAACATATCACTGAGGACCTCACAACATCACTGTATGTGAATGGCGTCAACGCCATTCAGAAAAATACCAAAAAGAAACCAATTACTTAGCTCCCAATCCATGTAAATTCAATTTGTCGCTGTTGAATAGTACAGACACAGCATGTCGCGGCCCTTTGCCTTGAGGGCAGGGGGTCGGGACACATGAGGGGCTGCCCCTGTGGTGGGGGCAGCGGCAGCGATAGGTATGGGGGGCTGAAGCACCCTTGAGTGCCCAAGGCACTGAAGGAGGCGGAGGCGCTGCCCCGCACACCGGGTTGCGGTGGGGGTGGCTCCACAAGGGGTGGTGGTAGCTTAGCGGGACTTAGTGGGGGTGGCATAGGACTCACCATGGGGGCGGAGACCTCGTGGTGGGAGTCGTGGGGAGTCTTGGGACTCAGCACGGTCCATAGGGGCCGTGGTGAGTGGGCCAAGACTCACCGCGACTCATCACCGGGAGTCGAGGGTTTTCGTGGTGGTTCGCCATAAAATGGCATGGCTGGTTATGAAACCCCCGCGGACAGCTACAGAAGTATATATAGGGAGTAGTAACCCCGAGAACGGTGCAAGCCCGTTGGTGACCAAAAACTAGTGAGTAAGCGAGCGAGCCGGAAAGCGACCAAAGAGTGGGGAGTTGTTCCGGACTGCCATCTACCAAAGGGAATTCTCCTAGTCCCAAATAGGTGGAGGGTTTAGAGGAAGCGAAGGGGGACCGTTATGTCCCGGTGAGCAGCCGAAGCTCCAAGTTGGCCGGGCGGCCAGGTTGGGAGTCAGGCGCGCGCATCAAAACGAGTAACTATGACTTGAAGGGGAGCTTACCAAATTGAGGTGCGCGACACTTGGTATCAGAGCTTAGAGTTCAGTACGCGATCGTCCTTGGGATTGGCCTCATCAAGGGGTCGGGCAAGCCGAAGCGAAAGCGGAACGGCCCAAAAGATGATGATCCCGGTGAGCCCGATGGGGCGGCGTGTCACCGAGGCGGCCATTTGAGGAAGCGATTCATGTTTCCGAAAACGAGGCTGCCCAAGAGCGGGAGGAATCCGAGGAGTTGGAGCCCGAGGAATCCTTGAGAGCTCCGACAAACCAAGAGATGCCTCCCATGCCGGCAGCCTTTTGGGAAGGGTTGTTGGCGCAGTTTGGCGGGACGTTGAAAGACGTGTTGAAGGCGGCTAATGCCACTTCCGCTAAGGCAAAGTTTAAGGTGAAGCCTAAGGAACCCGACACCTTCGAGGGCGTCCGAAATCGGAAGGCACTCAACACCAGGCTCTTGGAGCTAGAGCAGTACTTCCGGGCGGCCAAGTTGAGTGACGAGGATCGGGTGGAAGTGGCTCCCACCTATTTGAGGGGCTATGCTCAACAATGGTGGCAGAAACGCCTTCACGACGAGGTCCAAGTCCGGAAACCTTGAACTGGAGTGGGTTCAAGGAATTGATGAAGAGACAGTTTGTGCCCCTCAACGCGTCCTGGCTTGCCCAGGACAAGATGAGGAATTTGAAGCAAACAGATGACATTCGGGGGTATGTCCAGGCTTTCAATGTGCTGTTGCTCGAAGTCGCGGACATGGCAGAACCAGAAATGGTCTTCAACTTTGTGGCGAGACTGGACCCATGGGCCAGGCGGAAGTTGGAGGAGAAGCCACCCAAGACTTTGAACGAGGCAATTGAGAGGGCTGAATGTTTCTCGGATGTCCCTAGGGGTGAGAGACAAGGCCGTACGGAGCTGAACCACAAGAAGACCCGGCGGGAAGGTGACTCCTTCCGACCGGAAAGAAGTGGGATAGGCCACGCGGCGATAATGGCACGTGGAAATCGAAGGGATGGCCTTCACACGTCAAGGCGGCACCCGGTGCTTTGAAAGGAAAAGCGGGTGGAGCGGCTTATGGCGGACAGAAGGCAACCTTTGATGGAGTGTGTTTCAATTGCGGGGAGCCCGGGCACATGGCCAAGAAGTGCACAAAACCTCGACAATTGAACATGACTCGGGCAACCACGGAGCTGTCGGAAGATACATCAGTCGCTTGGTGGAAGCGGTGGTCGCCAGACTTGCAAGGTAGGCAACTATTCTTGTGAGTTGTATCAGGAAACTGGCGCCCTGCGTAAAGGGAGTCAGTTATTGTTCGTGGATGGGATAATATCCGGAACTAACGTGTCGTTGTTGGTGGACACAGGAGCGTCGCACTCCTTCATGATGCCGGCGGCGGCGCGAAAGTTGGGACTCCCGACAAGTGACGTGGGGGCCTCTATTGAGGTGCGCTCTGCCAAAGGAGAACCTCAGTTGGCGACAAGGTTGGCGTTTGATGTTCCTCTTCAACTGGGGAGTTGGGAGGGACGTGAGAACTTCACTATCTGCGAGATCGATGGAGTGGATCTCATTTTGGGGATGACCTTTTTGAGCAAATCCGGAGCGGTCATAGATGGCCGCAAGAGAGTAGTCACGCTGCCATGTGGGATGGTGGCGAGGTTTACGAGTGTCGGAAACGCCCAAATCCGTGGGAGGGCGAATAAACCTTCTGTCAGCAAAGGAGTGGGCCGTGGAGGAGGCACACGAGTCCCAGTTTTTGCTTTACATTAGAGAAGTGAAAGGAGAAGGCGATGGGGAGCCGAGCCCAGATTGAATCAAGGGGATTTTGGAGAAATACCAGGATGTGATGCCGGAGGATTTACCAAGCGGCTTGCCACCGCGAAGAGGAGTTGACCACAAGATTGAGGTGATACCGGGATCGGAACCGCCTGCCAAGGCGCCCTACCGGTTGAGCCACGGAGAGTTGGTCGAGCTGAAGACTCAGCTCAAGGATCTAATGTCAAAGGGGTACATCCGGCCGAGTAAGTCACCTTACGGAGCCCCGGTGCTATTCGCAGACAAGAAGGATGGGACGCTGCGGATGTGTGTCGATTACAGGGCTTTGAATAAGGTGACTATTAAAAACCGGTACCCTTTGCCAAGGATCGACGACCTTTTCGACCGGTTGGCAGGAGCGAAGTATTTCAGCCGGATCGACTTGCGCTCCGGCTATCATCAAATTCGGGTGGCGGAAGGAGATGAGGAGAAGACCGCGTGCAGGACAAGGTATGGTTCATATGAGTTCTTGGTGATGCCTTTTGGCTCACTAATGCACCGGCGACCTTTAGCACGCTGATGAACAACCTTTTTCAGGAGTGGTTGGATGACTTTGTGATCGTGTACATCGACGACATCTTGGTGTACTCGAAAACAAAGGAGGAACACCTGGAGCACCTCAAAAGGGTGTTCCAAAAGTTGCGGGAAGGGAAGCTGTACGCCAAAGCTTCAAAATGCGAATTCGGGGTCACGAAAGTGGAGTTCTTGGGGCATGTGATTACACAGGATGGGATCGAAATGGATGACAGAAAGGTGAGGGCGATCTTGGACTGGGAGCCTCCGACTTCGGTCCCGGGAGTGCGATCCTTCCTAGGACTCGCCTCCTATTACGGGAAGTATGTGAGAAATTTCGCCAAGATCGCGGGGCCGCTGTCGGACCTTCTGTGTAAATCCAAAGTCTGGGTATGGAACACATTTTGTGGCCAAGCTTTTGCTGAATTGAAGTAGCGGATGGCGGAAGCTCCAGTCTTGAAAATCCCGGAGTTCGATCGTCCATTTGAGATTCATACAGATGCGTCGGACTTCGCGATTGGGGGTGTACTTATGCAAGATGAACGTCCAGTGGCTTACGAAAGTAAGAAACTGAATGAAGTGGAGCGACGGTGGCCGACGCACGAAAAAGAGATGAAGGCGGTGGTGCACTGTCT
Organism: Takakia lepidozioides; assembly: GCA_030704615.1. Taxonomy (NCBI): domain Eukaryota; kingdom Viridiplantae; phylum Streptophyta; class Takakiopsida; order Takakiales; family Takakiaceae; genus Takakia; species Takakia lepidozioides. The sequence goes on from CM060734.1 coordinate 28,708,535, forward strand.
TGAGCTTTGGCGCCACTATGTTGGTTCCAACCCAGTGAAGGTGTTCACGGACAATGTCACGGTGAAGTATTTTGCCACGCAGCCCAAGTTGTCCCCAAAACAACTTAGGTGGCAAGATACTTTGGCAGTGTTCGACGTGGATATCCAGTACAAACCGGGACGAGACAACGTGGTGGCCGATGCTTTAAGTAGAAAGCAGCAGCTCTTGTTGGTGTACAAGGCGAGACGGTGCTCCAAAGGAAGATCCGGAAGGCTTACCGGAAGGATGAGCTGGCGAAGTCCGTGATGCAGGACTTGAGGATGGGGTTTAAATCGCAGTTCCACTTGCAAAATGGATTGCTCCAGTATAAGCAAAAACGTCTCTACGTGCCAAAGGGAGCGATCAGAGATAGCCTCTTGAGAGAATGCCATGATAGCCCGCTTGCGGGCCACGGCGGAGCCAAGCGCACTGCGGCACTCTTGAAGAAAGAGTATTTCTGGCCCAAACTGAGGGAGGAGGCAGAGGAGTATGTCAAGACATGCACCACATGCCAACAAAACGGAGCGAGTACAAAAAGCAAGCGGGGCTGTTACAACCCTTGCCGATTCCAGAGGGGACTTGGGAAAGCGTCTCGATGGATTTCATGACTACTATGCCGCTGTCAAAAGGATTCGATGCAATCATGGTGGTGGTAGATAGGTTCAGTAAAATGGGCCATTTCATCCCCACCAAGGAGACGGCAACGGCGCAAGAGACAGGGCGACTTTACTTCGCCCACGTCTTAAAGCATCATGGAGTCAAGAAGGATATTGTCTCGAATCGCGATCCAAAGTTTACGAGTAAATTTTGGAGGATACTTTGGAAGAAAATGGGGACGAGGCTGAAGATGAGCACCGCCTTCCGACCTACGACGGACGGCCAAACGGAAAGAGTGAATTCCGTAGTGAAGCAATTCTTGCGGAATTACGTGTCGGCAGACCAATCAGAGTGGATGGAACACTTAGACGCGGCAGAGTTCTGCTATAATAACACAGAACACTCCGCAACGGGAGTTTCCCCTTTTGTATTGGTCTATGGAAAAGCACCTCTGGTGCCGACAAGTTGGGCCGCCCAGGACGTTGAGGAACCGGCAGTAGCGGCGGTACTGGAAGAACGCGAGCGTTTGTTGAAGCTCGCAAAGTACAACATTGCTAAAGCTAGGAAACGGTATGAAAGGCAGGCGAATCGGAAGCGGAGGGAAGTGAAGTTTGAGGCAGGCACAGAGGTCTGGTTGAACATCAAGAATTTCCGACTACCTCCGGAAGTGAGTCCGAAGTTCGTACCTCCGTATGCGGGACCCTTTCGCATTCGGAAGGTTATGAATGAGGATGTGTATGAATTGGAGCTGCAAGCAAACAGCAAGGTGCACCCAGTATTCCATGTCTCCCTTTTGAAGCCTTACTTCAAAGATGAAGCGCGTCCGAATCGACATCAAGTGTTGCGTCCGCCACCTATGCTGTTGGATCATGAAAATGAACCTGAGTACGAGGTGGAGGCAATACTTAAGTCAAGGAGGTTCAAGAACCGAGAAACGGAGTATCTCGTCAAATGGAAGGGCTATCATCATGTGGAGGCATCTTGGGTGCGTGCCTCAGAAATGGGAAACGCATCCGAGGCGGTTGCAGCTTTCGAAGGGCGACCTCAAAAGCGGAAGAAACGTTGATGGGGACATCAACCTTGGAGCGTGGGGGAGGAAATGCATGCTTAGCCCGGCGTAGCTAGCTTAGGAATCCGATTACAAAAACTTGTATTGTACAAAAAATTTGTTATAAAGGAACTGGGTTCCAAATGTTGTGCGTCCTATTTTGTTTGGAATGGTGATGCATGGTATGGTTGGCTAGTGTGTAGAATGCATGCTAGCTTATAAAAGTGGGAGAGGTAAATTGGGTTAATCGTGTGTTTGCGTAGTGCCGAAATCGGGTGACCCCCATCCAAGGGGCAAGGAAACTTGCGACTTCTTTGGGAGTTCACGTGCTAGTGCGCACCTGGCGCATGCGCGTACTATAATTGCACTACTGAGGGGGTTGCCTTGTAGTGCGGGCTAACGCGGAAGCTACGTGCTTCCGTTCACGTACTATAATCGTGTAGCCTCGGGACGAAGTCGTAGTGCGGCTTCGGCGTGTTCCCGTACCTCAGGCCAGCATTCCAAGGCGGACCCAATCGTAGTGATTGGGGCGTATGGTTGGTTCAAGGTTATCTTCCTAGTCAAAGAGGGTTCCAGGTGAACCCTTGCTCAAGGTGATGCAAAAGCGGCATCATGAGCAGTCGCAAGCAATGTTGTTGCAGTAAGGCGATTCGATCCTCAAGGCCTTCCTTGGCCTTGAAGTAGGCCAAGAAGACTGCACTGGGAGGAGCTTGAAAGGCTCCACCCTTGGCCGGGACTTGGAGGAAGTCGGCCGAACTAGCTAGTGGAGAGTAGAGTCAAGTGTGGGGTTTGGTTCTTTGCCATGGGACGCCATGGTACGGAAACAAACTCCTTGATGTGGGACGCCACAACTTGGATGTTCGTTTCTACAAAATGGACAAGTCGATGAGGACATCGACTCCCTGTTGGTAGGGGTGTGTGTCGCGGCCCTTTGCCTTGAGGGCAGGGGGTCGGGACACATGAGGGGCTGCCCCTGTGGTGGGGGCAGCGGCAGCGATAGGTATGGGGGCTGAAGCACCCTTGAGTGCCCAAGGCACTCAAGGAGGCGGAGGCGCTCACTAGGTGGAGCCCCGCACACCGGGTTGCGGTGGGGGTGGCTCCACAAGGGGTGGTGGTAGCTTAGCGGGACTTAGTGGGGGTGGCATAGGACTCACCATGGGGGCGGAGACCTCGTGGTGGGAGTCGTGGGGAGTCTTGGGACTCATCACGGTCCATAGGGGCCGTGGTGAGTGGGCCAACTCACCGCGACTCATCACCGGAGTCGAGGGTTTTCGTGGTGGTTCGCCATAAAATGGCATGGCTGGTTGTGAAACCCCGCGGACAGCTACAGAAGTATATATAGGGAGTAGTAACCCCGAGAACGGTGCAAGCCCGTTGGTGACCAAAACTAGTGAGTAAGCGAGCGAGCCGGAAAGCGACCAAAGAGTGGGGAGCTGTTCCGGACTGCCATCTACCAAAGGGAATTCTCCTAGTCCCAAATAGGTGGAGGGTTTAGAGGGAAGCGAAGGGGACCGTTATGTCCCGGTGAGCAGCCGAAGCTCCAAGTTGGCCCGGGCGGCCAGGTTGGGAGTCAGGCGCGCGCATCAAAGCGAGTAACTATGATTTGAAGGGGAGCTTACCGAATTGAGGTGCGCGACACACTTTGGATTTCTCATAACAGAGCTTATCAAGCCTCCAGATTCCTCGTAAGAGGCAAAAACAATGCAGAACAACTGAATGTCTGCATTGACATTCAGCAAAATGAGTGAGGAACTCACTTACCTCTATGGACATACAATTTACATACTCTGAGGACCTCTCAACAACTCCGTATGTGATGTCGTCAACGCCATTCAAGACATTATCAATTCTAATCAGGGACAATATAATTGCACCCTTAGATCCTAACCAGTGGAATTCATATACTCGCTTAAGAATGACTCAGACAAAGAAGTGAATGTCGTCAACGACATTCAATCTGGATCTAAGATTGCAATCCATATGAAACCACATTTTTTCCCAAAAAAAACAATAGAGTTTCAAGTATGACATTGCACATGTACACAACTCGCATCATGGCCCACTCTCCTCCAACCTGACTGTCAAAGTCGTTGGACCGTAAAATGTTTCCCATCTTTGGAGAACTCCGGAAAAACAGTATCTCCAGGTGAGACCTCTCCACTTCCTTATGTATGCCTCCAATGACATTTGGGAGGGGAAACAATCGAAATGTTCAGGTCCTTCAAAGTCTGATTCAGCACAATGACGGCGCGCTTTTCGAGCTGCAAATAGTATATTTGTCAGAATTGCAAATAAGATACTCATCACATACTTGAAGAGAAGAAAACAGCATGTTTGAATACACACCTGACTCCAAAATGTAGCCTAACACCAAATCACTGATTCCTTCCACCTTTGTGCCAGGCTGTATGGTGCTCTTTGGAACTGATTCAAGTCCTTTACTGTTTGATCTGAGTTCCATAATCTCCAGCCACCTTATTTTTGTTTGTGGGTCGACCATCGATATGGCCAGCCGGTGCAGTTCTCCTGCTGCATCTCAGGATGCACATGCTTGTCATAGTGTTTTGATCTGCCTGAAGGAACTCAGGACCAAGTCCAGGATCTACTATTCTAAGCTGCTTTCCGAAGGCGGACATCAAATTCGGTTCTTCGCATTTCAAACTCCTTCTTTATTGCAGCTTCCACACCCTTTGATGTCCTTAGTTCTTCTTCTGGTGTAGTGCGGTAATATTCGGATTTTCCCTTCTCAGCTGCCTCTGCCAGTTCTTTTGCTGCATTGATTCAAGTAGTGATTAGCTGGCTACAAACATGTATTCGAAAAGTAAACAGAGTACAGACTCGGCTTACCGCATACATGTACTCCAGAAACGCCTCTCGTGTCAAAGAATACCAAGTGCCTGCAGCTCTTCCTGTTTCGCACTTCTTGATGATATTGGGTGGTAGTACTGTCCGAAAATCATCCAGTTTCATCAGACCAATCCTCTGAATTCGGAATAGTGTGTGAACTAAGCTTGTTGTCACATGCGATTTCTCTGTCGATCTGCAAAAACATTGGAAACATTGCATTCCTTAACACTGTTTTTTGAGGATTAATAAGACACTACAGACGGAATGAAATCTCCTGGATGACTTACTTGTTCACGTCGTGCATAGCTGTAAGAAGCCTAGCGATGTCGTTTCCAGGATCCAAAACCATTGCCTCCACAGCAACATGCTTGTTTTTGTCTTTCGAATGGTGTTTCTGAATGTATCCCATCCATGCCAGCAATCGGTGGTTGCCGTCCCAGACGTAGAACATGTGGTTGCAGAATTGTTGGGTGTTCTTTCCCATCATGAGGCCCAGCTCGAACTCCTCATTGGCATCTTTCCAGCACTCATCCCAGTTATCACTGATCTCTGGAGACACTAATGTGCTTTTCCCATTTATATCCGTCAGTGACACATAAAAAACTTGTGCACCAAGTCTATATCCATGCACAAAATCACTCTCCAATTTTGTTATATCATGGGAAAGAGGTGGACGCACAACAGGCATTGATATCATCCAGCACAGAGGTATGTCCAGACGCCCTCCAGATACGAGCATGTCCCTTATAACCTCCTGAGAGTTTACCTTCTGGAATGACATGAGTTCTGTCAAGTTAAATAAGCACAGTGTGAAAACAGCTAGAATAAAACTAGTTATTTGTATTTAACACTTGGATTTAGGTCAAGTGTTAAATCAGGTGTCAAGTTTAGTTTGACACCTGGTCCGTCTTATCTTCACGAGAGCGGCAGTCGCGCAGCTCATCTCTCTCGAGTTGAGCCTGCGCGACCGAGCTCCTTCATCGATTCAGATATGAGTGTGCTTATGATGGGAGTGTAGGTTGTTGTGGGGTGGAGTCCCCATAGCTTGGGGTGCCCCTGGCTCGACTTCTGTTTCAATGAGTGATAGTGATGGATTTCATATTTCTTGTGTTGGGAGTGTGTGTCCTTCTTAGCTTGTTTATCACTCGAGAGAGATGAGCGTTATCTAGTGTGCTGGTGCTAAGCTAGATACAATGTTTGTTTTTAGCACTATTATAATAATATTTTGGGGCAGGAGTCCATCTGGCCCTGCTGTTGCCATGGGCTGTGCGCGCAGATTTAGTTGTCGTCTTGCGCGTGAGTTTGAAAACCAAGAGGTTTCAAGGTTGATGGGTTTGCAAAACAAGCGCTCCAGATGTCTATGCCGTTGGTGATGTTGTCACCCTCCCCTTGAAGCTGTTCGGTGAACTTCGCAGAGTAGAGCACATTGATCATGCTCGCAAATCAGCTATTCAAGCTGTTCAGGCTATCAAGGCAGCTGAGGAAGGGAAGACTATTGCTGGAGGTGAAAGCCTCTTTGACAGACAAGGCGGTTTGGGAGATGACACCAGTAAAAGACTGGAGAAGGGTGGTACTGCTGCCGGCAAACACTTATATGTTGTATCAGACGCTGGCTGCAGCACGCTTGAGACAATGGTGCTGCTCTGGGAGCTTTCAGCGTACGTAAGCAGCTGCGCGAGAGCTGCAAAGCTGGGAAAATGTTGCGAGGATGCTGCGACAGCAACCAAACCCTGCAAGCCATAACCGAATTTGTGGCCGCTTGAGCAGGAAGTAGGGAATAATCAGGTGTACAAGTCATGTGGGGCCTCTCTGTTTCGAGAGAGACGTCTTCAAGATCAACACTCGCTTGTGAGGGAGCGGGAGCCAGCGCAAGGCAGGGGAGGTGAATCAATCCAGAGACGGCGTTCTCTGAGAGGTGAATGCCATCGGAGATACACTGTCCACAAACTGCATCCTGAAGAGATTGTCTGCCCAGAACGTAGCGGTAAATTGCGAGCTGGGTTGCAGTGTTAGGCAACTCGATGTCGGGGGCTGCTGCAGAGCGGCAGAGCGGCAGATGCACTCCAAAGTAGTGGTTTGCAGGAAGAGAAGTAGCAGCTCATGTGGTTTGAGGGTCAGGCCCGCAAGAAGACTTACAGTTATCTAGTTATAACGTTCTGAATCACATGTCCGTCTGCACCATGGGGAGTCCGGTCTCATTAAGGGGGCCAGCTTGAAGCGCAGGTCACTGGGCTGTGTGTGTGCCATCCATTACTTAGGTATGTGGGCCTCAGGAACAAACAGCAGGGTGAAGCGTGGCGATTTCTCATGCTCCCCTTTCCATCGCGTCCCGGCCTCAGCCCACAACGGTGGTGGTGAGAGCTGTGGCAGCTAGTGCGGAAGTACAGAAGAAAGTGGGAAAGTTTGGATGGTGACATAGACTACCTTACCAGGTCTACGAGACTTGTCCAGTGGTATCTGGGCACATTGCCAAAGCGGAAAGATCAATCAAGGAGCTATAAGATCAAAGCCTTGCGGATGTTGGGGTGCCGTGCTGGCTTGTGTCGCTAGCAAGAAAGCCCTGGTGTTTATGCTGGGAGGCGAATACACCCTGATACAGTGTCTGCCACAGGCACTTGAGAGTGAGCGTGCATCCCTTAGAGAACCCCCAGAACTTCCAGAATGGTCAAACTGATGGTGAGAGTCCATAACCACGCCATCTGCAGATGCTCGTGATACATCACCTGTCTCTACTCATCTGCTCCTTGAGTTCCTCTGTCACCTCCATGACAGCTAAAACAGGATCTCTAATCACCTACATTGAAGAGGCTGAGTTGACAGTCCGTGCCGGATCTATCCCTTGGCTGGTTAAAGATGTTCAAGCCTCCAAGGGCACTATGAAATCTCACTGCGAGGTCCTGTGGGGGGAGGGGAACGGCCTCGGGAACCGTAGATAACCTGGGAACAGGTTGTACCGGCGAGAACGTTTTGGTGTTAAAAAAAAAATTAAAAAAAAAAAAAAGAAAAAAAAAAAAAAAAAAAAATGTTTATGTTTAAAGAGCCTGGTTGGTCATATCTTTGTCAAATGGACTCTGTTTGACCCAGTTTTTGAGGGGATAGCTGCAGAAAGGGGAAATCTACCAATCTAGACCTGGTTTTGTTTTTGGGACTCTGCTAAAAATCTATGGAATTTTTAGAGTGTGAGTGTGCCATGAAAGATCCACAATTCTGTTTCTAGAACCTGTGCTGGTCTATATGAGAGACAAATTGGTGGATGTACTCCTTGCATGGCTGGGGGAAATGAGGACGTAATTGAAGGGCAGGTCTCTTCTCTTAGTCTGTGCACACAAGGGGACAGGATTTATGTTTCCCAAGGAACTCAGACTGATTTGAGTGGAGAACAGTTGGACGAGTTGATTGCATACTGGGAGTCAGGCATAGCAGCAGTAGACAACAGACTGCTGTAGTTGGCATTGAGGGCCTCAATATCGCCTTGGACAGTCAGAACTCTGTTGGAGCCAGCAGTTCTGCAGCTGTAGGTGAAATACCAAAGTGGGTGAAAGCTAGGCTTGGAACACAGCCAAAGACAGCCCGGGGACCAAGGTGTTCAGCCACAAGGCCGTGGTGTACTGGAGCAGAGGAGCAGGAGCTACACAGTTTGTGCAATCAGACATGGTTGCAGCCGGATACGCTCTGCACAGGGCAACCACGAGCGGGGGTTCATCAGCAATGACATGTTTGTTGTGTGTGAAGGAGATGCAGTCATTCGCAATGAGGACACCCGCAACCGTCTCAAAGCTTTCGAGTTGAGAGACTATCAGACCCTACCTTTGTTTTCTTTAGTGTTCAGTGAGCGGGAGATAGGGAGTATTGCTTTGTCTCTACCTGGCAGAAAGAGGAGGAGGGTTGGTTAGAGCGAGCTACTGTAGCTTGGGACAAGGTTAGTGGCAGGTTTCTGGACATAGATATACCTCCTACACCTTACCATCATGCAGAGCGAGGCACTTTGAGAGAAGTCTGGCAGTTGATAGCATAGATCAGGATTAGATCTTGCTTGGTCGGGCTTCTATTCTTCCCTCCATCTCTGTACTATTTTCATTACCTTGTACTTGTAGTTGCCAAAGCCTCTCTTGGTGGAGGCCAGTCAGTCCGGGGTTTTGGGCTGGGCTATTCTGCAGGATCAGCATTGCAGCTGGATTTTGGTGTGGGGGTGTTGATGTTTTGATTTCTTGTGTTTGGATCCCCCCCAACACCTGCATGCTTGACTGTGCGCCATGTTGTTTTGTGTGGGCGCTTGCTTTCATAGGGATTAGGCCGGATTTGATCACCGGTCAATCCTAGAGTATGCTGTCGGTGGTGAGGCTGGAGTGATGACCAGCAAGACCACCAGTGTTTCTTCTATGGTGAGGCTGGGTTGATGACCAGCCAACCATAGGAGTTCTTGCGGTGGATGCAGGTGCAGGTGCCCTGAGCCATTGGGATATGACCCTTAAACTGCAACAGGTGCCCACCCGTGTCACTATTAGATTAGTACTAGAGCCTTATAGTGTCACGTGGAGGAGGTGCACATTGTGAGTGTCATTACGGAGTTACCCAAGGGTTTTGAGGGGAGTACGGCTACAGGCAGTAACAGTGAGAGTGGGTTCACAAGACGAGGTATTCGGTTCAGACCACCTTCACCGCCACCCTCAATTACTGTAGAGTCAGACACAGACTCGGAGGCTTCATCAACAGGTGTGCACTTTCATTCGCCATTGTTGTGGGACGACATGGAGGAGATGTATGGAGCTACCAAGGGGCCTCGTAGGTACTCTGGAGCTGTGGGCACAATCGAGTTGGATGACTTTATCCAGGAGTTCGACAGCTGGTGTGATTTGCAGCAGATGCGCAATCCACAGCTATTCACCCCATTCATGGCGTGGAAGGGACTGTTCCAGCATTTGGAAGGCCCGCCTATGGACGATTACCACGAGTTCAGGCGAGGACATGAAGCAGAGATTGAGGAGTGGAGGATGTATTGGTCACCTGACTACGTCTCCATTACTCGAGGCACGACGCGACCAGTAGCTGCATCAGTACCAATAGCTCCCACTGCCAGCACTAGTAGTGGAGCAAGTAGTGCTGGTACTTCTGCAGGTGGTACCAGTTCAAAAGGTGCTACTACTCCTCCTGCCACGACTACAACACATGTGCCTAGATTCAACCCGGTGGTGGAGTTCTTCCAGGAGTTGCGGAGGAACTACCAAGGTGTACGGACAGAGAAGCTGCGAAGTTTGCAAGACTTCCAGCGCAAACCCAGTGAGAGCCTGCGAGAGGCGTACACTCGTATGAGGCGCTTGATAAGTGTGACCCAAGGGGTTACTGAAGCTCAGGCAATCCAGTTTTGGTATGGAATTCTGGACAAGGAGCTCAAGAGAAGGGTGCGAGATGCAACCCTGTTACAAGCAGCCCAACCCACATTAGCAGATGTGTTTCTGCTGGCTGAGCGGATTGAGCTCAACATGGTGGAGGAGCGAGTTGTTACAATTGGATTTGGCAAGGACATGCCTGCACGAGGGGCAGCTGCCAGCCCACAGGCACAAGGGACTGCCCAACAGCGTGGTCAGGGGGGCAAGGTTGCCCAGCCCAAGTTCCATGGAGCTTACAGGGGACCTCAGGTGCAGAGGCCCGTGGCATCTTTTGCAGGCCAACAGCAACCAGGGGTGATATGTTGGACATGTGGAGGACCCCATGTCAAGAGAGATTGCCCAGAGAGTGGCAAAGGCCGGCACAAGCACAGCCTGCACAGTTGCAGTGTGGGCATTGTGGCAAGTATGGGCATGGAGATGCCCAGTGTTATGACTTGCATCCTGAGTTGCGCCCAGGCCAGTTCCAAGGGAACAATGGTGGCCGGGGGCGAGGTGGACCAGCCCAAAGAGGACGAGGTGGTCGGGCACGAGGTGCAGGCCAAGGGCAAGCTCCACATGGCCAAGGACGCGGAGGTCAGGGTGTTGACCAAGGCATGGCCAATCGGCTTCAGCAGCTAGAGCAGAGGCTCGCTGCCATGGCTATAGCTCAGGCGGTACCGGCTCCCAGGCGGGATGGTCCACCTCCTGCTCCTGAGGGAGGAGATATGGGAGGCATGGGATTCATGTGCGGAGCAGCACTACCACTAGAGCAGGTGGAGTCTGCTGCAGCCGTGACTCGAGGAGCAGCACGAGTTCCTGAGCCACGAGGTGCAGAGGTGGAATTGGATCCACAGCGTGGGGAGGCAAGCCGTCAGGCAAGGCTTCCTCAGTCATTCACATTGGCGGAGACTGTGTCGACGCCATCCATGGCACCTAGTTCTCGCCCGACTGTTACCGAGGCGGAGGTTACTATGCCATTGGGGAGAGCTACACGTGCAGCACTGACTCCTGCTGCCAAGGCTAGTGCGGCCGGTGTGTTATTGGGGGCAGCCACCTCTGTGTGTCAAGGCCCCACTGTTCTCGGCAACAATGATTGCGACGCCGGGGGTGAGACCAGCTGCAGTGTTCAGACTAGCAGCAACACTCTGTGAGAGTGGGGAGGTCACTTCATCTTCTGCGGAGTTAGTGGAAGGTGTAGTGGCAGAGGGATCCTCGGATTTGAGGGTCAAGACTGCCACGGCTGCGCCATGGCAAGTTGCAGCTGCCAGGTTGACGGAGCTGCCAGCTAGGCCAGCCATTGAGCGCGCCATGGTGACACCTGGAGTTGTCTTGTTAGACAACCAGGGAGGCATTTTCACTTTGAGTGGACCGGCAGGCAAGAAGTACCGGCCACTGCGGGTCTTGTTGGACTCAGGAGCTCAGCCACTGATGTTGGGCAGAGCTGCTATTGCAGGTTTGGGCCTCATGGAGGCGGATATGGAGCCTTGTCCTTTCCAGATACAGACATCTCTGGGAGGATCAGAGCAGGCTCGCGGCATGACACGGCATCAGTTGGCTATTAGACTGCAGCCGGATCATCCTGTAGATGGCTCAGTGATGCGAGCCAAGGCCATTGTGACAGACGCGGTCTCTTACGATGTCCTCGTTGGTGGGGCAGTGTTATACCCCATGGGCTTCACCCTGGATTTCTGGGAGGAGTCAGCATCCTACAGGCCTGGATGGCAGTCAGGGGATGGTCGCCGTGCACAGCTCCCTGTGACATTCATTGGGGGTATTGCAGCTGCCCAGCGGGGCAAGATGCCAACACTAGCCGCCTTCACAGCTGCAGTTAGTTGGCCTGGAGAGTTGCTGGAAGGCAATGCCCATGCAGAGGATGTGCCACCTCCAGCAGAGCAGGATGACATGCATGGTACGGCGGAGTTGCCTGCCATGGTTGCTCACACTCCGTTGTGGGGTACGAGCAAGGATTTGCAGCAAGCTGCTGATGGACGGGTGCAACAAGCTTGGGAAGAAGCTTTTGTACCGTCAGGAGAGGAGGAGAGTGCGGTGATTGCACCAGGGCCACCTCAGTTGTCGCCATTGGACACCACACCTCTTGTGTGGCAGCGGCCGGATGAAGGCATTTGCCTTCTGGACTTGTTTGGCGGGATCAGCACCGGATTGGCTGCTGTGCTACAGGCAGGTGTGCGGGTAAGGCGTTACCTGTATGTGGAGAGGGATGAGACTGCACGACGCGTCTCACTGCGCCATGTGGCTCAGTTGGTACAGCAGTACCCTGACTTGTTGCCTGTGTCTGCAGTTCGTGGATACCAACAAGCCTTGCCAGCAGACATTTCCTTGTTGGGGGCGCAAGATTTGGAGCAGGTTGGCTCCATTGATCTGATAGTGGCAGGTTGCCCTGCCAAGGGCATTCATCAGCCGGGCATGGCAATGGATTGCGAGACTCGAGGACGGGTCTGTTTTGGGAGATGGTGCGGATTTTGCGCTGCTTGCAGCTTCATCAAGCTGTATCTCCAGCATACATCTTGGAGAATGTACCACTGATGGGTGATTCTCGGGCCAGGGTGATGGCCAGTGTGCATCAAGTCCGGTCGTGGCTTGGGTCAGCAGTGTTGCTGGATGCAGCTGCAGTGGGGTCACGGGCTCATCGTCCACGACTATGGTGGACTAACTTGATGCCACCCGCACTGCTCAAGCGTGCATTTGATGGGGTGCAGCGGCCAGCACACCTCACCGTGGATGGCATTTTGGACACAGGAAGGCAGTCTCAACGTGTGAGACACGATGACCGTTCGCCTTTGGCAGTGGTCAACAGGGTGGGTCAACCACGAGCAGCATTACCTACACTGCTCAGCTTCCCAGGATCCCATGCTTTTCGGGATGGTGGACCTGGCCTCCTGTGGGATGCTCAGTTGCAGCAGTTAGTGGAGCCTAATGCCGACGAGCGAGAGCGGGCTATGGGGTTTTCCACTGGGACCACGGCGGTGCCTTCTCTTTCTGAGGCATCACGTCGTCAGGTGTTGGGGCAAGCAATGGATCTCAATTGCTTGACCTGGATTGTCAGCTTGGCTATGGCTGAGCAACGTAGAGTGCGGAGTGCACTTCCCTTGACGGTCTCTCTGCCTACCGAGACGGTACAGGCAGCGAGTGGGGGCGAGCCGGTGAGGACCACGAGGTGTAGACATCCATGGCACATGTGGGAGGTGCTCGAGGTTCAGAGGGAGTTGGCAGCGAAGGCAGCTGTGATGGATGAGGTTGGGGATTCTTCTCGGGATGAGGAGGTTCTCAATGATGAGATGATGGGGCAGGATGAGGCCTTGTCATTGACTGAGCAGGAAGGGGGTACTGCTCAAGAGGTTGCAGCATAGCAACCACGGGACGCGTCCTCTACCTCTAAGCCCACTGGACTTAAGGTTGCAGTTACGGAGGACAATTGGGAGCCTGACATTGGACCCATTGTCACCGGAGGAGAGAGACGACGTATACGGCGGTTCCTGAGGGCTTATAGGAATTGCTTTGCCTTCAGTTTGAAGGACTTGGGAGCACTGAAGGGTCAAGAGATCCGTATTGAGTTGGCCACTGACACGCCAATCTTTCGGAGACCCTATAGATACAGTGACATGGAGAGGTCTTTGATTCAGATGAGGACTCAAGATCTCTGGGAGGCAGGTTTGGTGGAGCTCTCTGGTGGAGAGTATGCTTCAGCCACAGTGATGCCAGCTAAGAAGGATGTCTATGGCAATTGGACGGAGAGACGTATGTGCGGTGATTACCGGCCTGTAAATCGTCAGACCAAGTCCGATAGGTATGCCATGCCAACACCAGAGGAGATCTTTGATGCCATTGGGCATTCCAAGGTCTTTAGCACGTTGGATTTACGATCCGGATATCACCAGTTGCCGATCAAGGAGGCGGATAAGCAAAAGACGGCATTCTGGGGGATCAATGAGCACGGGAAGGATTGCCTATACCAGTGGCGGTTCTTACCATTTGGGCTTAAAAACGCTCCCGCTGAGTTTCAAAGAGTCATGGACAGGATTCTAGCAGGGGTGGAGTTTGCTCGGTGCTACATAGATGACATCATCATCTTTAGTGCTACGGTGGAGGAGCATGAGAGACACCTTCAGGGGGTATTTGAGCGCTTGAGGACGCACGGATTGAAGTTACATCCGGGCAAGTGCAAGTTTTTCCACAACCAGATTGAGTATCTGGGTCACATGATATATCCTGGAGGATTGGGGGTACAGCAGACTAAGGTAGAGTCCATTGCACAGGTTCCACGCCCCACGGATGTGAGCCGAGTTCGAGCTTTCATGGGGTTAGCAAACTATTACAGACGGTTTGTTAAGGGATTTAGTGCCATTGCAAAGGCTCTAACCAAGCTGACCAAGGTGGACCAGGAGTGGCAGTGGGAAGATGAGCAAGAACAAGCTTTTCAAGAGCTCAAGGCGAGGTTGACCTCGGCGCCCATCTTGAGACGACCTATCAGGGGGCGTCCTTTTCAGCTGCATACAGATTGGAGCATGCTGGGGCTTGGAGCGGTGCTCACACAGGTGGATGATGAGGGAAGAGAGTTCGTAGTGGCTTATGCTAGCCGCTCGAACAATGCTGCAGAGTCTAAGTATAGCTCATATGAGGGAGAATGCTTAGCTGCAGTGTGGGCCGTGGCACACTTCAGGTGCTATCTATACGGCAATCTCTTCACCCTTGTCACGGATCACCAACCACTCAAGTGGTTGATGGAGTCAGACAAGCTTACGGGGAAGCTTGCACGGTGGGCACTCATCCTTCAAGAGTATGACTTTCAGGTGGTGCATCGACCGGGTTTGGTCAATCGAAATGCAGATGGGTTGAGTCGCAATCCATGCACGAGCCAGCAGGATGACACTGGAGCTCGGTGGCATGGTGAGACGGACGAGGAGATGGTGCCCGGATGGCATGCATCTGCATTTCTGTGTATCTTGGCAGCGGAAGGCCAGGTTGGACCTACAACAGGGATGACTGTAGATCAAGTGTCTGAGGACCCTGAGGCCAGCAATGAGCAGGGTGGCGCCAAAGATATACATGAGGATTCAGTTGTGTTGGACTACCTCCGCAGTGGAGACACGGCAGCCACTATGACTGCCAAGGAGAGGGATCGGATCCTACAACGAGCCAAGAGGTTCAGGTGGGAGGGGACACACCTGCTCCGAGTGTGGGAGGATGGTCGAGTGAGGATTGTGCCTCACCCAACACAGCGGGCACGGTTAGTGCGGCATGCCCATGAGGAGTTGGGGCATTTTGGGGTGCGACGCACTCATAGTCTACTGAAGGGGCAGTATTGGTGGCGTGGTATGCACACAGAGGTGCAACAATTTGTGGCTAGGTGCATGGTGTGTGACAGGGTGCGTGCTTCATTCAACGCCCCTACTCCACAATTGCACCCTCTTCCGATCATGGGATTGGGCTACAGGTGGAGTCTTGACTTCGCAGGGCCGTTGCCACTGACCATGCGCCACAACAAGTACGTGTTGGTGATGGTGGAGCACTTCTCCAAGTGGATTGAATTGGTTCCATTGCCTGATAAGGCTAGTGAGGGAGCTGCGTATGCATTCCTGGATTGTGTGCTTAGCCGATTCGGTGCTCCAGCTGAGGTACTCACGGACCAAGGGAGAGAGTTCTTGGGGGAGTTTCAGGCTTTGTGTGACAAGGCCTTGATAGACCACCGCACCACTTCCGGGATCATCCTGAAGCCGATGGCTTGGCAGAGAGAGTTGTTCAGACAGTAAAGAGGGGTTTGCGCAAGTATGGCTTGCAGAAGGGACACCTAGGAGATTGGGACCTTCAGTTACCCTGGTTAGCCATGGGCTACAGGTTCAGCAAGCAAGCATCACTTGCCTCCTTCTCACCATACTTTCTTCTCTTTGGCCGAGAGCCGGATTTGCCTACATCCATTCGCAGAGAAGCTGCTACAGTTCTTAACCTTGACGATCCGGACGTGTGGGCACGTGCATGTGAGCAGCGTGCAGAGTTGTTCAAGAGAGTCATGCCCATGGCTTTCGAGAACCTTGCCATTGCACAACACCGTGATACGTTGAGGTATGCTACCATACGTGGTGGGGGCTATCGTCCTGGGGTTCGGAGATTCAACCCTGGTGACTATGTCTATCTGCAGCAGACTGCTCCTACGACCCTGGATGTGACTGCAGGACGTGTTATTTTGAGGGTTCGAGAGGTCTTGCCCTCAGGCGTCTTGGTCTTGGAGGGTCGGGATGGCATAACTTGGAAGGACCATGTGCGTAATTGTGCGCCATGTCACCTTCCGAATGTCGATGGCAGGATTGACCCAAACCTGGCAGTGGTATCTGCAGGTTTGAGGTGCATGTTGTGTGGGTCTGCTAAAGGGGCAGCCACCATGCTGGTGTGTGATCGATGCTCTAGAGGTTGGCATATGGGGTGCTTGACTCCACCTCTTGAGATGGTTCCAGATGGGGATTGGTTATGTCCACAATGCATTGGATAGTGGGAGTGGATACAACCATGGGAGGCTAACAAGCAACGCAAGGTCCAGCTACTAGGAGACCTTGAACACACGAGGTCCTGGCTCAAGTTCACAGATTGCAAGATGGCGACTAACGATGGGGCTACTCTTGTACCCGGCCTCTTGGTCTATAGAGTTTGAGTACAATAGGGACAGTGATAGAGGACTTAGTACGGCTGTGGCTATTACATCTTGTAGCTATCTGGAGGTAGAGGGACCTATCCACCAGCTAGGGAGGCGATTGTGGCAGACTACTTTATTGTGCATATATGTGTGGTGTGGTTTGGACAGCGATGTAGTTGTGTAGCGATATGTATGCGCACGACAGCTGTCAAGTTAAATAAGCACAGTGTGAAAACAGCTAGAATAAAACTAGTTATTTGTATTTAACACTTGGATTTAGGTCAAGTGTTAAATCAGGTGTCAAGTTTAGTTTGACACCTGGTCCGTCTTATCTTCACGAGAGCGGCAGTCGCGCGGCTCATCTTTCTCGAGTTGAGCCTGCGCGACCGAGCTCCTGTGTGCGTTTAGATCTGAGTGTACTCATGATGGGAGTGTAGGTTGTTGTGGGGTGGAGTCCCCATAGCTTGGGGTGCCCCTGGCTCGACTACTGTTTTAAAGAGTGATGGTTTTGGATTTCACATTGTTTCTTGTGTGGAGAGCAGTGTCATTTGTTAGCTTTCTTATCATTGTGGCAGACTACTTTATTGTGCATATATGTGTGGTGTGGTTTGGACAGCGATGTAGTTGTGTAGCGATATGTATGCGCACGACAAGTCGTTGAAACGACTTGCTAGTTATTTTTAAACTAGTGGTTAGTGCTCATATAGTACGAGATCGTAACTATTCAGCAGCGTGAAGCAACGCGGCTACGGCGCGTGTCCTGCCTCCAAGAGAACACGTGGAGTTTTTACACTGAGCCACGCGGCTGTATTCCCGGCGTGCACACGGTGGGGAAGTCGGAACCCGCCGGTCAAAAATCCACTGTGGTCAAGGTCCAAGATTCAGTCAATGCCGCGCGTGGCGATGCCACGTACACCTTAAAAATTACCCTGCAGTTGGCATCACGACTGACTGGAACGACTCTGACCACGTAATGACCGGAATGACTGGGCTATTTGATAGGTCTTGTCCTTTCGGACTCGTAGTCGCCCAATCGTTTTTTGACTGAAACGACCGGATTTCCAGTCATTTTTTGAGTCGTTATTTTGGCGATTCCTTGTAGTGAAAGCAGTCTGGTGGATGGGAGTATGCTGGACGAGAGTTTGGTAGATGGGAGTACTATGCTGGACAAGACTGTGCTGACTGTGAGTCTGCTGGCCAAGACTGTACTGGATGGGAGTCTGGTGGGCAAGAGTCTGCTGGATGCCAGATTGGATGGGCTCTGTATCCACCGAGACTGCAGTCAGTATGGTGTTGACCGAAGAATTGGCGCGTGCTTTGTCTGCAGAGTCCAGTGCTGCTATGGCGTCTACTGAGCCATGATACTTGAACAAGATGTACTCCCGCACCCGCTCCACTTCCCGACGCATCGCATTCACTCCTAAAGGAGGGTCAGAGCTCACTGTCTGCCAAGCACACATGGCCTCCCGAATACTGGCTCGTTCATTCTGGTATATGACAGAAAACCCTCAGCAGCAGACTCACGACATCAGACTCACCAACAGACTCACCAGCATCGTGGCACAGAACAAATGAACCAGCGGACTCTAGCAGACTCAACGGCAAGAGACACGTGCGCACGTACAGTAGATTGAACCAGCAGACTCTATGATAACAGACACATGCGCACCTACAGTGGACTGCAGGAGGGGACTGTACTACTGGACTCAGGAAGCAAGACGAGCAAACTCATGGGACTGACCAGCAAGTCCACAAGCAGATTGATGCAGCAGACCGAGCAGGTAGACTACCAACTGTGGGGACAGACTGGGCATTACCTCATTGTCTTCGTCGACACAGACGTCCTCCTCATCTTCAAGGGAGCTCAACCAATTTTCCTCCGCTGCTCGGATGGTTCTGCTGAGCTGTCCGGACTGGGCAAAACTGTAGAAAAAACGGAAGAACTTTGGATCGTCCACTGGTGGGCACACCGATGGGAGAAGCCCAAATGGTATCAGGCGCAATGTGGCAGTCTGCTGAGCCGTCTGCAGACATCATCGGAATGATGAATTCGCAGGACTGGGAGGGGTCTCATCTCCCGTCGACATTGTCTTGCCTGACCAGTCGAGGGTTCATGTGGACGAAGTCCAGTCGAAAGAGACTAGAAGTGGAGTCTGTCGTAGACCGTCTCCCTGGCATAGTCCGTGACACTTCCCGATTGTCTTGGGGGCGAGTCTGCTGTTGAGATTTTGCCCTCGCCTCCCGACCAGACCTTGCAGTTTTTTCTCTTTCCTTCTTCTGGGCCCCATCACTAAGTTTCCTTTTTCTGGGAGCCATAGGCGATGGCGATGTCAGGTCATGCACATCTTGCATTGAAACAGTAGAACCCACCCCATACCGTGTGCGCACTTCCGCCAAAGTGCGGGCCTTTGGGTTTGCGCCGCGGAGTCTGGTAGGGGCCGTATTCACCACCCTCATTGAACTTTGAACTGGCCACGGCTTGAAGCCAGGTGGGATGTGGCGTTTATTTTTGCAACCCATGTCAACACAATGGCGGTTTAGCTGCACTTTGTCCTTGATAATTTCACTACAGAAGGGACAATGGAGCTTATCCTTCTGCTAGTTGGAGTCTGCAAGCTTGATTGCGCGGAGGTCTAAGAATGCTTTGACTATTTTCGCATCATACTCCTCAGGTGAGTACCAGTACCTTTGCTCCTTTAGCCTGGACTTGTGCACGAAATGCAACCAGTCTGCTCCACCCTTTTCACAAGCATCCTCCATGGCTACAGAATCAGACAAGAGATGCAGCGGCAATGAGCGACAGGTCCAGACTAGGAATAAGAAAGCTAAGAAGACCGGAAAAGAGAGTGAAAAGAAACCAAAGCACAAAGAAGAAAGCTCACCGGGCGTGTTGCGGAGGCGACGGTTGTTGCGACGATTTGGTGCTCACGCGACTGTCTGTGCCTCGAAAAGCTAACACGCACAAAGGAAAGCGGGCTCGCACAAATAGGAGGTGGACGGGCCTAAAACGAAACAGTGCGAAAGAAGTCCAGCGGTAAGTAGAGAACATGTATAACCCTGCATGCCGACACATGCCGCGGAGTGACGTGGTGAGATTTCATTGGCGCCCCTTTTTGGCCACCATCGCATTCAATAGTTGCAGACCCCTCACACGTGTTGTCGGTATGCCACTGCACGGACAGTCCAGCAGACGGAAGGTTCAACAGAATGAAGAAGAGACTGAGGCAGACGGGATGAGTGGGACTCTCGTCAGTCTGCCGTCGCCGCATTCATTAAGTCCAGCAGACTTACTCCTGATGACAAAGACGGTTGAGCAGACCCAGTACAGTCGACAACAGACTCATATGCCACTGCAAGGACAGACTGACAGACCGGAAGGTTCAACAGACTGACGAAGAGACTGGCGCAGAGTAATTTGCGCGACAACAGACTGATTTCTAACAGACTAATATCCCAAAAGACATAGTATCCCCTAGGCGGCCGGGTGATACGG
Organism: Takakia lepidozioides; assembly: GCA_030704615.1. NCBI lineage: Eukaryota > Viridiplantae > Streptophyta > Takakiopsida > Takakiales > Takakiaceae > Takakia > Takakia lepidozioides. The sequence goes on from CM060734.1 coordinate 28,728,548, forward strand.
GAGTAGAGGTTGAACCATAAACCGCACTTTCTGTCCGAGTTCGGACGCGGCGCGAGATCACTGGCGCCCCTTCCCGCCGTCGTTGCATTAATAGGTCCAACAGACTTACACGTGATCATAATGACGGCTCAACAGACCCAACGCAAACAGACTTGCGCCACAGCAGACTGACTTCGTGATAGTCTAGCTGACTGATATTAGAAGAGACCGACAGACCAGCAGTCCGACGGCTCAGCAGACTCACGACAATGCGGATAATTAAAAGGTAGTAGTTAAACGGAATCATATCCGAAGAGACGGACTTCCAGCTGATCGTCGGCTCAACAGACTGACGAGAGAAGAGACTTTGGGGATAAGACGAGAGAAGAGACTTCGCAATTCGGCAGGCAGTGACGGCCCAGTAGTCCACTGAAGAACATACTCGCGCCATACCAGACTGATATCCCTACAGACCAACAGTCCAGCAGACCAGACTGATATCCCATCAGAACCACGCTGACGTCGCCATCATGCCGTGGTTGCATTTCATACGTCCAACAGACTTGCATATGGCCATACTCATGGCACAACACACTACTTAGAGAAAGTACTGACAAAGACGCAGTCGAAGAGTCTGTTGATCCACGTGCATTTGCAGTCATAAGGACCTCGAACATCCACAAGCAACGTGAATCCACATCTCTTAGGCTACGTCTCTTTTCCCATTGTCCAATTTGCAAGGAGACGGTAGAGATTCAGGAGGTGCATCTGGATGTTTGAGGACCTTTGGATAGGATCCTGTTCCGTTCACACTCTCCGCAGTTCCCAGACATGTGGTGGCAGAGACGTCCTCCCCTGAACAATCTCATCGGTGGACATAAATTCTGCAATGTATACATGCCCCCACGTGCATATGCTTCCGCGATTTCCGCTATCGTGTTACCAATGGTTTCCTGCTCCATACGAAGGAGCTCGGACTCGGACACACACCACAAACCGTAAATGCATGCAATTTTTCCACATATCGTCCTAAAAAATAACCACGTCAACACAAAACGAAGGCGAAAATAGTAGAAGCATATGCATGATGGTGGCTGTAGAGCCCCGCCAACCCTCTCATGTTCAGGCACACCCTTCATCGTCATTAAAATTGCCCTAAACAAGAAGAACAGCCGCGTGTGTGCAAAGTCAGCTCCGCAACATTGGACAACAAAGAGCCGCAAGAACGAGACAACAAGAACGAGTGGCCGAGTTCGTGGCAGGATGTTGCGATTTTCCATGCCCTAAACATGGATGGCGCGGATGGGTTTCTCAGAATGGACGATCCAGATCCTTTGGCCGGCGCGGACTGGCAGACTGGCAGACTGGGGGCAGACGGGCACAACGGACTATTGGGTGGACTTGCGGGGACTGGCGTGCACAGCGGACTGGCGGACGGACTGGTTGCCGCGGACCGGGGCGGGGCTGCCGTGGGCGCGGCTGCTGGGCCGCTGCAGCAGCGGGCGCGGCTGGGCGACCGCGTGCAGCGACGGGCGGGGGTTCCGGGTGGGGGAGCCTGGCGTCCATGCGCAGGGCCCACCGGTCAGCTTGCGCATGCGCCATAACGTCCCAATTATTGTAAAATGAGAGGCTTTACCCTCCATGTTATTGTTTTTGGGACCTTAAAAAGAATCCATTTTTAATGAAATTGCTCTACCTATTCCCTGCTATTAGTTCAGTTCTTCTCATTTACTTGCGGCTTTCGCTGTCTCCGCTCTTCTTCTTGCAGTTTTAAGTTATAGGTGTCGGATGAGGCAGCGTGACGTGGCCCGTCAAAAGAAGGGGCGACCTAGAAGGTGGGGTGGAGAAGCAGCACGAAGTGCAATCGCTAGGGTTAGAGGGGTTGCGAGCGATTGCTGAAACCCTAGGAAGCATTTGGTGGTTTGCGTGGGGAGGATCTATGGCAGCCATGGAAGATGGAGCAGGTGCACCGCTGTTTCCCATCCCCCTGCCTCTAGAAGTGGGAACGCGCGTTCTGTGCAGATGGAGGGATGGAAAATTGCATCCCGTGAAGGTGATAGAGCGTCGGAAATTATCGACAGGCCCTGATGATTACCAATACTATGTACATTACACTGAATTCAACCGTCGCCTGGACGAATGGGTGAAACTGGAGCAGCTGGAGCTTGAATCCGTGGAGGCTGATACCGATGAGAAAGTGGAAGACAAGGCAGGGGGCTTGAAAATGACTCGTCATCAGAAGAGGAAAATTGAGGAGACTCAAGCTGAGGAGGGCCACGAGGACTTTGATGCAGCGAGTCTGCGGGAGCACGAGGAATTCACGAAAGTGAAGAACATCAGCAGGATTGAGCTTGGTAAATATGAGATTGATACTTGGTACTTCTCACCGTTCCCGCCAGAGTACAGTGATTGCAACAAATTGTTCTTCTGTGAATTCTGCCTGTCTTTCATGAAACGGAAGGAGCAGCTGGCCCGACATATGAGGAAATGTGACTTAAAACATCCACCTGGCGATGAAATCTATCGGCAGGGCTCGCTGTCAATGTTTGAAGTGGATGGAAAGAAGAACAAGATCTATGGCCAAAACCTGTGCTACCTTGCAAAGCTGTTCTTGGATCATAAGACTCTGTATTACGACGTAGATCTGTTTCTTTTCTACATTCTTTGTGAGTGCGATGACCGTGGCTGCCACATGGTGGGGTACTTTTCAAAGGAAAAACACTCGGAAGAAGGCTACAATCTCGCATGCATTCTGACTCTTCCCCCATATCAAAGGAAGGGTTACGGCAAGTTTCTCATCGCATTCTCATACGAGTTATCTAAGAAGGAGGGTAAGGTCGGTACACCCGAGCGCCCTCTCTCAGATCTCGGCTTGCTAAGCTATCGGGGATATTGGACACGTATTCTTCTGGACATCCTCAAAAAACACCGGGGCAATGTGTCCATCAAGGTACTCTTTTACTCTACTGTCTTCCATGCATTTCTTGTTAGCACTTAGAAGTCAGAGTCTTTCTTGCAACTTGTTGTTTGCCAGATTGGTTGGACTGGAAGCAGGCAAAAACTGGGAGATTACACATTATAGTGTGTTCATAAATTGTCCTTGAAGAGTGTCTGGCAATGTTTACATGGTGTTTGACAAGTTGTGTGCCAATGAGTTTCCTGTTCATTGGATGCCCCATGCAATGCAGGGAAGTGTAATCTCTGAGACCCAAAACCAGGATGATCATTCTTGATGTGCCTGAATTGCCATAAAGTTTCCAGGCCGGTGATGATCCTTTCAAGGAATGCAGAGGTGGTTTTCAAGAGAAGTCATATTGTTACCAAAAGTCTCTGCAGAAGCGTTTTGAGGTTTTGACATGGGTTGAAAATTAGTGAGGGTGTGGTGCTTTGCATCCTCAATTATGACACCTATTTCATACTGCGATTATTATGGCTGTGTGCAGGAGCTGAGTGACATGACGGCTATCAAAACTGAGGATGTTATCAGCACCCTCCAGTCTCTGGAACTCATACAGTATCGCAAGGGCCAGCATGTCATTTGTGCTGACCCGAAGCTGCTTGAGCGTCATTTGAAAGCGGCAGGCAGGGGTGGGCTCGACGTTGATGCTTCCAAGCTCATTTGGACTCCTTACAAGGAGCAAGGAGGCTAATTTTGCCATCCTCTGGGTTGGAATTCAGATAACAGAATCCTCTTTTTGGAGGTATGGAGCTGACAATTTTCTTTTCCTGCACTGTAGACGCAAGAGAAATAGTGACCATCCTTTCCATTTGTGGTATCAAATTGTATGGCTGTTAATGTTATGCTGCAATGCAAGGGTTAGTTTGGTTGGTGTTGCTTCATGGTCTCTTCTGAAGGTCTCCACCCAAAGTCCAGGTTGGAATGTACGGGGGAAGCCTTTGAGAAAGTCTGTACCTGTGGTGCAATTGTCAGTGGGTGAGCAGAGGAGCAAAGTGAAGGCTTCAACATTTGCAAATTGGCAATGGGATGGTTTTCAACAAGAACCTGTGCGTTGATATGTCCCCTTCGTCCCCTTGGTGTTTTCGCTTGCAAGTTGTATCGTGTTTCTGTTGTCCTTACTGGGTGGCAATTTTGGTTTCAGAAGTTCAAACATGTTGTGATAGGCTGATGTTGTGATGCTGCCAGTGTTTGTAGGTGAAGGACCCCCAGGATTGAGTTCTGCACAGTGGAAGGCAAACTTGGTTTGAGGTTTTATAGTCTAGAAATGTTGTAACATATGTACCAATGAACTTTGATGTGAAAATTGCTATCTTTGTCTTCATGACATGTAGCATCATTTTAGCACTCTCACATGGGATTTGTATTTTGTTTTTCTTTGAAGGGACACTTTCTTTTTTAGCATCCTTTGGGAAACAGTGTGTGGGGATTGTCCTTTGGTCAATCCATCTAACTCTGTGGAAAGCCCTTTCAATAGGCAACTCATGTAACTATATGGCAGAAAGCCCTTTCCCAGTGACCAAAGAGTCAAATTCCAATTCCAAAATCCTAGGCTATCAATAGAGACCCCTGCTCTCTGCCTTCAGCTGCCTCTCAATGCGGATTGACCTACACTCCTGGAACATCAGAGGTCTGGGCTCTGACCCTGCCTCTCTTAAGAGAGTTAGGATTAAAAACTGGCTCTCTCCCGTTCTTCAGAAAGACGTAGTGGTATTCATCCAGGAACACAAACTCGACCTTCCTAAAATTGCTCCTCTCACAGATCACTTATGGCCTTTATCTTCAGCTCTCTGGAAACCTACATCCTCTGGCTCAAGGGAGGGACCTCCATTCTTAGACAACACCGGCTCAATAGGATTTATAAAATATCTACGCTCCCAATTGTCCTCTGGAACGAAAGGACTTCTGGGCAGCTGCTAGACTCCAAGATGAAAGGGGAACCCAATATAGATAGCTGGCTTTTAGGCGGTGACTTTAACATGGTGGAATCGCAGGATGATAGAAGGGGAACTGGGAGTTTCAACCCTAACCTGGAAGAGATGGATCAATGGATGGCTGGAGTCCAAAACCATAATCTGGTAGAATCTTCCTCCGTCTTTCCAATTGCCTCCCATCTCTCTTTCACCTGGACCAACAACAGAGACCTTCAGAATTTACAAATGGCACGTATAGACAGAGTGTACGTCTCTTTGAACATGGTGCAATGGACCAAAAGAGAAATCCAAGAACCTATTCCTCTCAGATTTGACCACGCCCCTATTTTTGCTTCTATCACCATCCCATCAGTGCAGCGCAGGGGTAGAGGCATGTTCAAGCTAAACAACCTTCTCCTAAAATCTCCAGTATTTAAACAGTCTGTGGTGTCAGCATGGTCCCAGGCCGGTTCTGCCATTCAGAACCCCACTGACAGATTTCTGGCTAAGTTGAAAGCAGTTAATATAGTCAGCCAAAAGCTTAGTCAGGAAATGGCAGAGGCTCGCAAGTGTAAGGTTAATGCACTTACAAAATGCTGAGAATCTGCCCAACCCGTTTGGAATCCACAGGATGCGATGAGGCCACCTACATAACATACCTCGAAGCTAGGCAGAACCTAGATCTTTCAAGACCTGCAAGACCGCAAAATGAAGCTGCAGGCAGGGATCAACTGGTCAACAAAGGGGGGGGGTAATGACGAAGTATTTCTTCGATAAAACCGGACTCAGAAGGGCCTCGCAAAACATATCAGAACTAATAGACCAGTCCTCTGGCACTTCTGTATCATCCCCCAAAGCTCTGGCTGATATGGCAGCCTCTCATTTTAAATCCTTGTTCCGCTCAGACCTCCCTGATCTCACCCTTACTACTCTGCAATCCTCCTGCCTCAGCCACACAGCTGCCTCAGTGCTGCAAGGTGAATTTACTGACATGGAATTGGAGAATGCCCTAGACAAGCTCCAAAACAACAAATCTCCCGGAATTGATGGTCTCTCGGTAGAATTTTACAAAGCACTATGGGTTGACATCTCGCAAGACCACTGATATGGCCAACCATCTCTTCACCCTTCAAGCTATGCCAGCCAGTATGTCCCATTGGGTCATCACCCTTATCCACAAAAAGGGGGACAGATCTAATGTCTCTAACTACAGACCCATAACCCTGCTCAATGTAGCGTATAAAATCATAGCTAAAGCGCTGGCCCTCCGCCTGCAACCCCATTATCCTCCTTAATCAGACCAAACCAAACTGGCTTCATCAAAGGTAGATACATTTTGGACAATCTCCTATTGGCGCAAGAAATTCCATTCTTTGCCACCCAGACTAACCAAGCTATTGCTCTCCTCCTACTGAACTTTGAGAAAGCTTGTGATAGAGTCGAATGGCCCTTTCTTCTGGGAGCATTGTCCAAAATCGGCTTCCCTGAGTCCTTCTGTCATTGGGTTAAGGTTCTTCTCCTTTCATCTACTAATAGAGTCATCATAAATGGAGCCCTCTCCAAACCCTTCGCTCTCCAGAGGTCAGTTAGGCAAGGGTGTCCCTTAGCTCCTTTCCTTTTCCTTGTGGTCGCCGACACCCTTGGTTACATGCTTTAAAACAACCCAGCCATCAAAGGGCTCAGAGTGACCAACTTCTATACTCAGCATCCAACCCAAATAGTAGACTCTATGTTCTCATCATAAATAATGATGATATATATATATTTTTTCATAAAGCCAATATCTTTTTTTCGCGCACACTATGTAATGTGTGCAAAATGTTTACACAACGTTAAGATCTGTAATGGTTACATCCTTCGACGCAGAAAATAAAAAATTTGCTTAAAAAATGGTTAACTAATTACCCTACTCACGGATGGAGAGGAATTCGAACCCCCCGTATTCTCGATACTTCGGTTTTCAAGACTGACTCTTTCAACCGCTCACACATCCATCCATCCTTACCTCAATAAGATCATCAGCTCAGAGTAACCAATACTCGACCTAATATTTACTATGTAAATTAAGGTGAGCCGATTATCTTGTGCTTGAACCCCTGAACAGTCCATCTGAGAGAAGGGTTCCATCTAGCACTCAATAGATAATCGGCTCCATGGTGAAGCAGGCATGATGTGATTTCCACCAGCCATCCTCCGGTCCGAGAAAACGAGGAACCCACTTGCCTAGAAGGGCCGTTATCTGAGTTTCTGGATCCAGTACTCCCAACCCTCCCATCTTTTTGGGTAAACATATTTGTTTCCAGGCAACCTGAGGCTTTTTCCTCTGCCCCGAAGTTTCTGCACCCCAGATATAGTTCCTTAGAAGGCGAGTAACCTCTCTGATATGATTGGGATCAGGTCTCCATGAAGAGGCGTAATACCAAATGCCTGCCGACAGGATCTGGTTAGCTGTGAGAGCCCTTCCAAAGATGGTCAGATGCTTTGATCCCCAATAGGTCAATTGACGCTTCAGACTGGCCAGGATAGGGACGAATCTCTGCTGGTCGGAAAGACCAATTCCAAATGTGTAATTCTCCTGGCTGTAGCCATTTTAGACCGTGATGAGTTCCCCAGGAAGGGGAATGACCCATGGCTGTAGCAGAGAGGTCTCCCACTAGAAAAGCCGCGGTTTTGCTCCAATTTACTTTGAACCCCGAGGCTGAGCAAAAGGTGTTCAAGGTCTGAGCCGTCGAGTCCAGATTGGCGGTACTAGCTTGTAGCATCAGAAAGGTGTTCATTCAAAAAGCCAGGGTCTTCAGCCTTCGGCGTTTAGCCTGGTAGCCTCTGCCTTTGGCAGTGGACAGTAGCCTGAAAAGCTTGGGGAAAGCTTGACCCAGTAGGGCAGCGCATTAGTCGTCGCCCCCTTTTCGGCTTGGCTCAGGGCGAAGCCGCTGTGGACCACCATCTGGAAAGCCTGGGCCTGCAAACTCAGAAAATTCCTCAAAAAGTCTTGGGCACTTATGGGGCAATGGGGATTGGAAGACTTTGGACACAATCTCTGCGATGGTGGGAAAAGCAAGAGCCATCAAGGGGTACGAAGAAATCAAACGATCTATTCATGCTCCCTGGCTAGCTAAACTTCAGTTTGGACTGCAGTTGCAACAGCGCAATTTTTGGGCTCTATCTATCTTTCATGGTCGTCTATCTATCCTCTTTGTGCAACACAGACAGGCTTCACTCTATCTTCCCATTCTCCATGGACCCATCAACAATGTCGCTTCGGCTCCTCTCTGAACATGTTTTGAGCATACCTCTGACCCCTCTGACCCCGGTCAGGGTCTGTGGATGGACCTTGGCCTCAAAAGAAATGAACCCCATTCCGCCACCTTTGACTTCTCTTCCTGCTTGGTTAAAGATGAATAGATTATTCTGGGTCTTGGGTAGGCCCCTGGCTGAACTCCCCCTGGACCCAGACGAGTGGTCATGGAACTTTCCCAGGGGCCCTCACCCCTTCTTCACCTACACAACTAAGAAAGGTTACAAATCCCTCCTAAATGCCCAACCATTGCAGTCAAAATGGGACTCCAGATGGTAGCACCATGGATTCTTTAATGAGAAGTGGTCAATCATCTAGGGATCAGTCTGGATTAAGACTCGTCCAGCCAAGGTGGCGGCCTTCCTTTGGCAGATAGCAAACAGAGTGCTCAAGGTAGGTGAGTGGCTTCAATTTCACCCATCCATTCTCTGTGTGTGTTGCCCATCAGGTATTTTAGAAACCATCGAACACGCACTTCTCTTCTGTCTGGCTCCAAGAACTATCTGGCCTTTCATTAAGGACTTTTATCGTCATTGGAGCCCTACGCAACTATCTGTTACAGACCTCCTACTCAACTATGATCCCCAAACCAAACAAAAATCTCTTACCTGCCCTGTGTTTGAAACCCTCAGGGGCTCAGTCCTATGGCATCTCTGGAAGGCCAGATGCTCCAAAACATTCTCACATTAACACCCAGATAACACCAGTTCCATTTCTGCTATCCTAGCTCTCATATTCTATGATCTCAATATTGAATCTCGCAAAGCTTGGGCCAAACTTTGTGCCGATATGCAACGAAACTCACAAGTAGCAGCTGCCATCTACGAGGTCTTCAGAAGCACCTGGGCCTGTCACAGGCTTATCTGTGTCACCATATCGGAGGACTCCTGTTCTTGGCCAGACCTTCCGCCCATACAATGGCGCAACAAGCGCTCATCAGTCCACAGTATCCCTAGAGTTTGACCGGGAGGTTAATTAGAAACATCTAAAGACCTCGGCGAAGGCTTTGAGGCTTAATTACCGTTGAATACTAATAAATCCAGGGTTAGTAGATCGTTGCTAATCCCTAGGGCTCCTTTTTGTCGGATGCAGCTTTTAATGGCTAAACATTAGTCTTAGTCATCTTGGTCTGGTCCCCATAGAATTTTGTGTGTCATCATCGTCCCTGTCATTGGGGATGGGAACGGTTCATCCTCCTGCCAAGTTCTCCCTTCACTGAATACGGTGTGTGTGCCTTACGGCGTCTAAGGGGTTTTAATTTGTTTTCCCCGAATAATCCCAAGTAACTTGTAAGGGCTTCGTCCCACCAAAAATATTTTATAAATAAAGTTAACCAGGGCTGTAATCCCCCTGTTAACCAAAGAAAAATAAAATAAAAATGTGTGGCAAATTCTTGATGAGTTGTTTGTCAATAAGTGGCAATCCTTATTATTTGTGTCATATACCCAGTTTTGTTTATTCCATTTATTTTGTTTGTTATTCGTTTTACTGACTACCAGCAAGGTCATTAACCCTTGAAGCGACTACCACCATTTTGGTGGGCCAGCCCAAAAATGCTATATAATGGCATGGATGATGCCATAACTTCCTACCCTGAAGCATCCACAGAAACTAAGCAAAAATGTCCCTACTTATTACACCCATATGCCCCTGAATTCACACAAACTTTCACCGTTAAATTTTCAAACATGCATTATGATGTATAATAATAAAAAAATGGACCGATGATTGATAAAAGTAAAACAACATAAAAATATCACCCATGAAAATTCAAGTTTAATGCATTGTAAAAAAATTTGAAAACAACATGGAGCCAATTTTTAATAATTCCAAGTGTCAAAGTGGGAACATTAATCCCCATTGAATTGAAATTCAGAACAATAACATGACCTATTATAAAGTGTTAAATAATACTAGTATTGTCATATTAGTCACTTTGCTACAGTTGAATCTTTGAGATTTGACTGTGTGCAATATGTGACCACAGCTATTAGAGATCGTTCAAATGGCCGGTGTTCATGGGACATCATGCAAAGAAAGACAATTTAGAGCCCTTGATCTCTCAACAAAGCACGTTTGCTATTACTAGTGTTAACTTGTTATGGGTAGAGACTTGAGTGTTTTGTAGTGACATCATTAATATGTGTCTAGCCTCACTCAGATTACTAGCTAGTAACCTTTACCCCAAATATTATATTGGAACATTATAAGCAAATGAGTTCAAGTCATGTAAAAACTTTACGAGTTTTATTTTCAACAAAAAAAAAACCACTTTTGAGTCCATTTAGATGTGAGAAAGTTGTAGGAAGCACTTTGTAGTAACACAATGATATATTCAAACCCCAATGTTGTAGGTTCATTCCACGTGGTGATTGATAGTTTATAACTTTGAAATGATGTAGGAAGAGACAAAAAATCACAAAACGAATGAGCAAGAAAAAAGATTGGGAGATTATAATGATGAATACAAAGATACAATGCAACTAGATGCAACAGAAGCACCCTTGCAAAAAATGTGGCGAAGCTTAAATACCCATTGTCAAAAACCCGGGAACAATTTGTTGGTATTTTTCAGAGTAGGTAAAAAAATGACATGTCAACAAACCAAATACAAAAACATGACAAGATGGTTGAATCATTTTAGTCTATTCCTTTATACACCAAAAAATCTTTCAGATAGTCAAAAAATCAAGAGTTGGAAACTATTAAATACTGTTTAACTCGTCCGAACATTATGCAATGATATCAAAAGTAATGGTAGTCATTGATATTCGTAGTCAGCAGTAGTAAGGAGAATGAGAAATTCTTCATCAGCATCATAGTTTTGTCAAAAATGAAAATGAACAAGTATAACCATTGTAGAGATATTGTAAAATCTTGATCAATGTTCATCTCAGGGTGCGAGAACATTGATCAGTTTGCAAATTTGACACTTAGACATGACGACATTCAAGAATTGTGTAGACAACCACAATTGTAACATCATGAATGCATGGTATCCATGCAATTGTAAGAGAAAACAATAAATTTGTTTGTTGATTGTTTTCTGTTGTCAACAAATAATCTTTGGAAGTAATACGTAACTGCTCTAAGCTTTAATGTATTTAAGTATGTTAGAGATGGAAAGCCACTATGTTCTACTGCTATGTTGATGAAAAATTAAAACCTATGACGAATCGTCTTTTGACTAAATACATTTGCATCAAATGAGGTTCCAAACAATGAACGAGCATACATCCCACAACTGATAAATTTCCATAATTTTAGTGACGTCAGAGAGAGTTTCAAGCTGAAGAGAAGGTGCAGAGCATGAGAGAAAATGAAGAGCACGAACGAACATACTTTGAGCTTGAACTAGCCATTCCGAATGTCGAATTTGGCAGTGTGACTACGCCTCTGGCTCAGATCGAGTCTCTGCCACAATACTTGCCTCCGCCTCCTCCTCAGCACTCAGCCCTTAGCTTCACATTTTCACAGCCTCACTGCCTCTCCTCTCAGCCTGTCACAGAGCCCACCACCTCTATCATCCAAAATGCCTAACTCCTTCAAGCCAGAAAATCTCTGCTTAAAGCCTAAACTTTTTCAGACCTCACCAACCCCTCTAAACCACGCCTTTGACTCAATACCTGCCCCCCATTCCTCCTCACCCCTCAGCCCCCAAACCTTAGAGACAATCACGGCCTCACAGACCACACATCCCCATACCCCTCATTCACAGCCTCGCTTCACTCTTTCACGCCTCACAAAGCCCTGTGAAAAATTGTGCAGGGCTTCGCCGTAGTGTGGGGAGTGAAATGAGGCCCTTAAAGAGAAATGAAGGCCTTTTATATCCTCTCCGCAAGCCCATGCGATGGCCATTCCATGGATGCACGTGGCCCCTTCGCCATGATGATCCCATCGCCTTGCATATTTGTTCAGCCACGCGGCATCCATGTAGTGGAGACACCGCCGGCATCATATTTAATTTGATCCGTCCTAAGCCGTCCGTGCGTGTGTATGGTGGCGCATAGTAGCCACCTCACACGCGCCGCCTGCCATCGTGTGCAGCGTTATCCCCCCCTCCCCACCACCACCACCACCACCACATCTGCCTCGTGCGGCAACTTCATGCCTGCCCGTCTGCCATCGCGTCCGACTGCCCACCCACCCGATCCGATCTGCCACTGAGCCCTCCATGTGCATGGCGGCGCATAGTGGCCACCCCACACACGCCGCCTGCCATCTTGTGCAGCGTTATCCCCCCCCCCCCATCCATCCCCCCGCCTGCCATACGTTTGCCATCGAGCCCATTGTTGCCTGCCATCTGGCTCGTGTGGGTTTATTCGCGCCCCCCATCTGCCTTGTGCGACTCCTTCATGCCCGCCCGTCTGCCACGCGCTTGCCATCGGGTCCGTCCGCCTGCTCGATCCGATCTGCCACGCGCGCGAGAATATGATGGCCGCGCATGGCGAGCTATCCGCCACATTGAACCCCATCAAATTTCCGGTGCCAGACGTTGGCGAGATGCCAGGGAACGGCTACGCATTTATGGAGTACAAGAGACCCCCCATGCCTATCATGTAGGGTTGTTCATCCAATGATTAGCTCGTCTGCATGTTAATCAGATATATTCATCGGCTGTCGTTCCCATGTTTTTTTTTCGTTAAATTAATTAATTAATTATTTTTTTATAAATAAAAAAAAAACACACACACACACACATACACACATACACACCAAGAAATGAGGTCAATGAGCTATATAGTTTACTTGGGTTTGCTCCTTACTTATTTCAATTCTTACAACAACGTGGGGAGAGTCTGAGAAGCTGGGGAAGAGCCCATGGATGCGTATCGGAGAGACTAGAAACTAGAGTAGATGTCTGGATGCAGCAGCCTCTTTCTTAGCATCAAATTCGGTAGTAATTCGCAGCACATAGACTGCTTGCACCCTGTCATGGTTTTAGTCATGGTTAACTAGAATTACCTACTTCTAGTTAACTAGGACATTTTAGATATTTATATTTATATTTAGTGTGTTGGGACTTCATATGCCAAGTGAGGTATCAAGCCTCACTTGGGACATGGGGATGGGTTTTCCCCTTGTGAGGGTTGAGGAGGGCTCATCTTCTTGTAGTTGAGCCTCCATGAGCCTCTCCCACCTCCATAGCTCTAGGTATTGAGAGAGTGTGTGGTGAGGGCTTTGTAGGGTGGATTCCTTTAGCAAAGGTACCCTTGGCTTGACTTAGTTTATGTGATTGAGTGGATTCATGAGTGGAGGGATTCCATTGTGCACTTTTCATTATCACTACAAGAAGATGACCTTATGCTTGTGAGTGCGGAGTGTAAGGATTAGTTTAACACTTGTGTTGGTGTACACCAAGGAGTGAGAGAGCTAGGAAAAGCTCAAGTATCTCACAAGGCTTGCAAGGTGTTGCAAGGGAGAGTGTGTTTGCATTGCATCAAGGAGGTGGAGAGCTCTTGAGTTACAAGACTTTGCAAGTATTGCAAGGAGAAAGTCTTGTGTGTGGGGAAGCAAAAGGTTTGAAAGTTTGAGAAGAAAGAGCGTCATCTCTTGTATCTCAAATGTTGTGACCATCATTTGTCAATGAAGTGGCTTCTATGGTGAAAAGAATGCATTGAGGGTTTGTAGAAGCATTATTGTGTACCAAGGGTTTAAGAGCTTGGAAAAGAGCTCTTGCATCACAAGAGAAGCGTCTTGTGTGTGGAGAAGATAGACACTAGGGTTTCAAGAGGAAGCTCTAGTTGTTCATGGTGTGAAAGAGAAGCCAAAGAGCGGCACCTGCTTGGGTTGGAAACACCATAGAAGGAGTACAACAAAGGTAACTTGAGGAGCATAGAGTAGCTCAAGAGAAGCTAAGAAGTGGTTGTTTATCCATGGTGAAATGAAGCCAAGTGGGGTTTCATTTGGTTGACAAACAAGCAAGTTAAGGCGCTAGAAGGGAGTGCTTTTGCTAGTTCTATGAGTTCTTGGATTGCTCTTGGTGAAACAAGTGGTTGACCAAGCAAGTGCCACATGTGTGGAGCATGCTTTCCAAGTGCGGCTTCCAACTTTAAGCTTGAGGAGAGCTAGAAGGTGAAGGGAACAAGTTCATTCCTTTGTGTATGAGGTGATGCTTATGTGGAGCATGTTTTCAGCCCATTGAGGCTTCTATTTTCAAACCTTGGAGAGCAAGAAGGAAGGAAAATGGCTGGTTTCCACTTAGGTGAAGGAAAAGCACTTGTAGAGCATATGTTTGAGTTGGGGTTTCAACCTTAAGCTTGAGGAGAGCACGACTCTTGAGGTAGCAAGTGAAGGGACTTGAATCTTCCTCTTTGCATGAGATGGAGATGTATTGATGCTTGGAGAAGCAACACATAGAAGCCAAGAGTAGAGCATGTGTGTGGATGGCCAAAGAAGAACACATGAATGAGTGCAAGACTTGGTTGCTTGTCAAATGAGGTAAAAAGCTTGATTCTTGAGCTCCAAAGAGAAGTGAAGCTTGTTGTGTGGCAAATGCATTGCTAGGTGAGATGGAACCAAGCTTGGTTGTGGCTTGAGGTGAAGAAGATCAAGGTAGTTTGCCTCAGTATCTCATAGAAGTCATGGATGCTTGAGGAGAGCAAGCATGAAGCTCAAGAAAGCCCAAACCCTAGCTTGGAATGCACAAACCCTAGCATGAGATGCACGTGAAACCCCATGTTCATGGGAACGGTCACTATAGTATAGGAACAATAATTATAGGTTAGGAACCGTCACTATAGGTTGGGAACAGTAACTATAGGTTGAGAACTGTCACTATAGATTGGGAACAGTAACTATAGTATAGGAACAGTAACTATCCGATAGGAACGGTCAGTGTAGGCTGGGAACATAGTGACATATAAAGACAATATATGGCTTTTGGAGGATTTTCAAGGGCATTTGGAGGATTGTTTGGGGGATCTTTGGGGTCCTTTGAGGAGCTTTTGGAAAACACTTTGAGGAGCTTTTGTAAGCCACTTTGAAGAGCTCTTGAAGAGGTATCTGGATGACTGTTTGGAGGACTATTTGCGGTCCTTGAAGGCCAAGTTTTGGCAAGTTTTTGGAGCCTTTGGAGGGCTATGTGGAGGACCATTTGGGGTCTTTGAAGGCCAATATTTGGCAAGTTTTTGGAGCCTTTGGAAGGCTGTTTGGAGGGCTATTTGGGGTCCTTGGAGGCCGATATTTGGCGAGCTTGAGGAGTCTTTGGCGACTTGTTGAAGGACTATTTGGGATCCTTGAGGGCCAAGATTTGGCAGGCTCTTGGGGCCTTGGTGTACTGTTTGGAGTACCATTGTCCAAGCTTTGGGAGCCTTAGTGAGATTGTTTGAGTAACATCTTGAGGGCTCTTAGAGAGTTATTTGAGAGATCCTTGAAAGGTCTTGTCTATTGTTTAAGCAAGAGAGTGTGGAGATAGGGTAGTGGGATGAGAGCATGTTGTGATAGGAATTGCTTTAGTCTCTCTTCCTTGTAGTCTTCCACCCTCTCTGTAGGCCAAAACCTTTCCGTAAGTGGAGGCAAGAGTAAGTCCGGGTTTGGGCTGGGGTGTCGTGCAGGAGCGACACTGTGAAGTGTTTTTGGTGTGGGGGAGTTACTGTTTTGACTTGTGTTTGAATCCCCTCCACACCTGCATGCTTGACTGTGTGCCATGTCAGTTTTGTGTGGGCGCTTGTTTTCATAGGAGGTTGGTCCGGATTTGATCACCGGCCAATCCTAGAGCGTGGTGTCGGTGGTGAGGCTAGGGTGATGACCAGTCAGACCATCATTGTTTTCTTATGGTGAGGTTGGGTTGATGACCAACAGACCATAGGAGTGTTTGCGGTGGATGCAGGTGCAGGTGCAGGTCTATGTTATGAACCTAGTAGAGCAAGCCATTAGCTGCAACAGGTTCTCTACCCGGTTACCTTGTGGAAAGGGGGATTAGAGACAGGTTTGTACAACTGGTGAGGTTGTGAGTTTTCATCATGGAGGTGCCACTAGTTGCTGAGGGAAGTGCCGATACGAGCACTAGCGATACTAGTGGATACATGAGACGAGGTGTGCGGTTTAGGCCACCTTCACCTTCTGTGTCTTCTGAGGATGGTTCTGGTTCAGACTCTGAGAGATCCACGCCGCAGGTGCAAGCTATTTCCTTGCCATTGTTGTGGGACACGATGGAGAAAATGTATGGAGCTACCAAGGGGCCACGTCGGTACTGTGGAGCTGTGGGCACCATCAAGCTTGATGATTTCATACAGGAGTTTGATAGTTGGTGTGATTTGCAGCAGATGCGCAATCCACAACTGTTTATGCCTTTTATGGCTTGGAAGGGGCTGTTTCAGCACCTTGAGGGGCCGCCAATGGGCGATTACCATGAGTTTAGGCGGGGACATGAGGTGGAGATTGAGGAATGGCGGGAGTATTGGTCACCTGACTATATCTCCATCACCAAAGGCACAAGAGCAGCGGCGACACCAGCAGCTACACCAACATCCCCAACTGCAAGCACTAGTAGTGGGACAAGTGGTACATGAGCTGGGAAATCCACTCAAGTTTCTGTTGCATCACCAGCATCCGTGCCTGTCTTTAACCCAGTTGTGGAGTTCTTCGAGGAGTTGAGGAGAAACTACCAGGGGATAAGGACAGAGAAGTTGCGCACAGAGCTTGCAAGAGTTCCAACGGAGGCCTACTGAGAGTTTGAGGGAGGCTTACACGTGCATGAGACGCTTGATAAATGTAGCCCAAGGGGTTACGGAAGCTCAGGCAGTCCAATTCTGGTATGGGATATTGGACAAGGAGTTGAGGAGAAGGGTGCGGGATGCAACTCTCATACAAGTGGCCCAACCCACCCTAGCAAATGTATTTTTGCTAACAGAGCGGATAGAGCTCAACATGATGGAGGAGCGAGTGGTTATGGTGGGGTTTGGCAAGGAGACACAAAGAAGTGGGGTTCCTAGCCAACAACAATAAACCCCCCAACGTGCTCAAGGCAACAAGGGGGCTCAGACGAAGCCCAGGGAAGGTCAGAGGGGATCTCAGATGCAAAGGTCTCTTCCTTCATTCTCAGGCCAACAACAGACGAGTGTGTCATGTTGGGATTATGGATGACCATATGTGAAGAAGGATTGCCCAGAGAGAGGCAAAGGGTCGGCACCTGCAAACCTACACAATTACAATGTGGGAATTGTGGCAAGTATGGGCATGAGGAGGCCCATTGTTATGATTTGCATCTTGAGCTCCGGCCAGGCCAGTTCCAAGGGAACAATGGTGGCCGAGGACGAGGCAACGTAGTCCAGAGAGGTAGAGGAGGCAGAGGTCGTGGTGGAGGTCGTAACCAAAACCAAGGAGCACATGGCTAAGGTCAAGGTCATGACCAAGCTAACATGGTGGATAGGCTTGCCCAACTAGAGCAACGTCTTGCTGCCATGGCCACTACTCATAATGCGCGAGCTCCAAGGCCTGAGGTTCAAGCCCCACCTGCACAACCTCCTATGCCTAGGGAAGATCAAATTGGTATGGGCTTCATGTGTGGAGCCGCACTTGCAGGGCCATTGCATGTACTGGACTCTGCTGCTGCTGTCACTCGAGCAGCAACGCGTGCTCCTGAACCAAGAAGAGCGGATGTGGATTTTGATCCACAAAGGGGGGAAGCAAGTCGTCAGACAAGGCTTCCACAGTCATTTACATTGGATGAGACAGTGTCACCTATGCCATCAATGGCACCCGCTCGCCCAAGTGTGTCAGAGATAGAGCCACGAGTGTCATTGGGGAGAGTTGGTGTGGCTCGGGAAATACCAGTGGGTGGTGCTGCAAAGCAAGGTGTAGCCAGTACATTGTTGGGGGCGGCTAGGGCGGTTTGCCAAGCTCCATTGTTTTCTGCAATGATCATTGCAATGCCGGGGATTCAGCCAGCTGTTGTGTTCAGACTAGCAGCTAGACTCTGTGAGAGTGGTGATGCATCGGCACTATCTGCGGGGATAGCAGATAAGGTACAGTCTATGGATGCCCTGGATTTGAGGGTGAAGTCAGCCACAGCTGCGCCATGGCAAACGGCAGCTGCAAGGTTTTAGGAGTTGCCAGCTAGGCCAGCCATTGAGCGCAACATGGTGACTCCTGGGGTAGTCGTGGTGGACAATCAGGATGCAGTGTCTCAATTGAGTGGCCCAGCTGGGAGGAAGTATAGGCCACTATGGGTTTTGTTGGACTCGGGAGCACAACCATTGATGTTGGGGAAAGCAGCAGTTGCAGGCTTGGGCCTTACAGAGGCGGATTTGGAGCCTTGCCCTTTTCAAATTCAGACATCTTTGGGTGGTTCAGAGAAGGTGCGGGGGATTACACGCCATGAGCTCTACATTCGATTGCAGCCAGATCATCCTACGGATGGCTCAGTCACAAGAGCTAAAGCCATTGTTACGGACGCGATGTCCTATGATGTGCTTGTTGGTGGGGCTGTGTTATACCCAATGGGATTTACTCTGGACTTTTCGGAGGAAACGACGTCCTATAGGCCGGAGTGGCAGTCAGGGGATGGCCGACGTGCACTACTCCTAGTGCGGTTTATTGGGAATGTAGCGGTGGATCATAGGAACATGATGCCAACATTGGCTGCATTCTTAGGTGTGGTGGCTTGGAGGTGGTGAGCTCTTGGAGGGCAATAGCCATGCAGATGATAGACCACCACCTGATGGGGACGAGCAATTGGCATACAAGGCTGAGTTGCTTCATCATGTTCCTGTGCATAGCTCACTGTGGGGTACAGTTGGGGATTTGTAGCGAGTGGCAAGCCAGTGTGTGCAACAAGCATGACATGAGGCATTTCCATCGGTAGGTGAGGGGAGTTTAGTGACATCACCTGGACCTCCTCAGTTAGCTCCATTGGACACAGTGTCTATTATCTGGTAACCACCTGATTCAGGCATTTGTTTGTTGGACCTGTTTGGAGGCATAAACACTGGGCTTGCAGGAGTGTTGCAAGCAGGAATCAAAGTACGCAAGTACTTGTATGTGGAGAAGGATGAGATTGCTCGGCGTGTTTCCATGCGCCATGTTGCCTACGTATCAGTATCCTGAGTTGTTGTCTCTCTCAGCAATTCAAGGGTACCAAAATGCCTTGCCAGCAGACATTACCATGATGGGGGCGGAGGATTTGGATCGGCATGGTCCCATTGACTTGGTGATAGCAGGGTGGCCTTGCCAAGGACATTCTCTCGCAGGTCATGGTAATGGTTTGCATGATGCATGATCGCATTTGTTTTGGGAGATGTTGCGAGTGTTGCATGACTTGCTGACGAGGCAAGTGCAACCTGTAGCCTATATCTTGGAGAATGTTCCTCTTATGGGGGATTCTCGGGCCAGGGTTATGGCCAGTGTGCATCAGGTGCGGTTGTGGATTGGATCGGCGGTGCTATTGGATGCAGCAGCGGTGGGATCACGTGTGTATCGACCTCGATTGTGGTGGACCAATCTTGCACCACCATAGCTGCTCAAGAGAGCATACAATTCCATTCAATGGCCACCCAATCTCACGGTTGAGGGCATTTTGGACCAAGGGAGGCAACCGGGGTGCGACATGATGACCATCCACCTTTGGCGGTGGTCAATCAAGCGGGGCAGCCGTACGGCCTTGCCTACGCTCATGAGCTTTCCCTCGTCTCATGCTTTTTGAGACAATGGTCCTGGGTTGATTTGGGATAGTGTGCTACAACAATTGGTGGAGCCCAATGGGGATGAGCGAGAGCGGGTAATGGGGTTTGTCACGGGCGCTACAGTTGTGCCAGCTTTGTCAGAGGCATCACGCCGACATGTGTTGGGTCAAGCAATGGATCTAAATTGCTTGACATGGGTCATTGGCTTGTGCATGACTGAGCAATGGAGATTGCAAGCAGTGGTGGCTACTTCGGCACTCCCATTGGATAGTGCATCTTCCCTGCCAACCGGGACGGTTGAGGCAGTGAGTAGGGGCGAGCACAGGATCGTGGCAGATGTGGGATGAGATGCGGAGAGAGAGAGAGAGTCATTGGATCTCTCAAGGAGCAATATGAGGAGTGGGGAGAGCAGGGATGCCTCGGCGTGAGCCTGGTCACGTGAGCGCGTGAGCGCAACTGCGCTCACGCCACGTCACCTTGCGCAAATGCCACGTCACGGGGCTCACTCCACGTCATCACACGTGAAGGCCTCGTCACCACGCGCCCAGAAAGAAGTGGAGTGTATTCCCGCGGATTGGCACCCTTTACCGCGGAAACAAGCTGGACGACATAATGAAAGGCATTGAATAAAGGATGGATGAATGTACAGTTGGATGATAAACAGATGGATGAGTGTGAAAAATGAATGTAGATGGATGAATGAGGGATGGATAAGAGTAAAATGGATGAATGTATAATGGATGTTGAGCAATGACAAAAATTCATGACAGGAAGATGCATGACCAAATCTTTTGACGAATGCACAACGTATATGAAATGAGTGTGGAAGGTTTGTGGGGTGGATTAAAGAGTACAGAGGATGAATGTACAATGGATGTTGTACAAAGGAAAAAATTCATGAATGGAGCACGCATGAATACAGTGTAGATGAATGCACAATGGATATGAGAAGAGTCAGGGAGGTTTGTGAGATGGATTCATACATATTGCAATTTAAACGAAAGTTGATTCTGTGATTATTATTTGTTCTAAAGGAACAACTACGGTGGAGGAAGGGGATTCAACGTTTTCCAGATAATATGAAAATGAATATTAAAAGAATATAGTTCAGTCTGACTCAGAGTCAGTACAATGTATCCCCGCTTCCTCTGCATCTAAGTCTAAGTATTTTAGAACACCGGATCCACGCTGGATACACCTACGGCTGGCCACTAAAAAGTCAGGGGATAGGGACTCGGCCGCGTGAAGTGCCATTGCTTCGGCATAAACAGGAAGCAGAAAATTGGAAAGGGGGCTGTCGAAAACAGACTCGCCAGAAATGACTGTATCTCCTGAAGATCCACCGCTGCCTTTCCTGAAAGACAGCCTGAAAAAATTATTACTGTAACTTTGATGTTATCGAGAAATTGAGTATGACTCCCAAAGAGGGTTTAGCACTTACTCACATGAAAAGTCGTTGTCGACCTGCTTATCTTCGGGATCGTCATCATTTCGAATTTGAATCCGATCAGTCTATGTGCCTGAAGTGGAGCCAGACAAAAGGGGGAGGAGCACTGTGTTGTAGAGGTCAGAATCACCCTCCATGCCAAAAAGGCTTCTTCCGCCTGCCTTGCATGCATGGTAAGTTGCTCCTGCACCAGACAGGAGAACATGAACAGTTTGGAGGGGGGGATTTAAGCAGATGAAACTGTTGAAAGGAAACCAATTCGGAAGGGAAAAAACAAACCTGTGGACACAGAAAGATCGACCACCCGTGCAGAGCGGTGGCTGCATGACTCCAGCAGTATTTGCATGAACGCTGGTGACTTTTTCTTTGCACCTCTCCAGGGAGTGCCATCTGGTCTCTTCAGAGTCTGACTGGACTGCATGAAGTTGTACAAAATGTCATCGACATGGGGCTCATAGGGGGGGTTGACGAAACAACCCTGGTCAGAAATCCCAAGCTGCGGATGGAGGATGGTGTCTTTGAGGTGCGAATCCTCCGCAGGCAGATCGCCTCGAATATCCTCTTCTGCCAAAGATAGCAGGTTAGTGTGGTAAACACAATCTATAGTGGAAGTGTGTACATCGGCTATTCAGAACTCAGACACCAAAAAATCATGAATCGGTGATGATCGGTGTCGATCATAACACATTCTACTAGAGTGGAGCTGCAGAGAAAATTGAAACTCGTGATCAAAGCACAAGCAGAAGGGAGACGGCATACCAGCTGACCAGGGAAACCCCCTTTCACAAGGTAGAGGCTGTTCACACAATTCCATGTGCGCAAAACTTCAAACCCTGAAGACTTGAGGTATGATGCCAATGCCCGACGACTATCATTGTCACATGACTGAAAAAGCAGAAGTGTCCCTGCATCAGAGAGGAAGTTGTTACAGAACCCGAACACCCAACTCCAGTAGTTGTCCTCGAATTTGTTCCAGCCTGGCGTCTTGCCCTTTGGAAGAACTTCTGGCACAGCCTGGCCATCCGGGATGTCGAGAATGACAATGTCGGCCGCATAAGTTTTCTGCACACCGCTCACGAAGGTGGGACCTGTGCTCACCTGCAATAGACATCTTTTTTATAAGAACGATGGCAAGATTGTTTTCAAAGAACGAGACTGAAATACTGCCAACGAAACTTTCAGAGAAAAAGGAAAGAAACTAGAATTCTCACCAGATTGAGGAATGAGATTATATTGTCCCAGGTAGGGGATGGCACCCCAGTGTAACCTTTCTTTCGACTCTGCATCATCGAAAGCCAACCCTCATTAACAATTTTCATCTCTCCTGCTGAATCAGAACGGGAAGGGTGTGGCTTGGCATCGAACACGCACTGAAGAGTGCGGGTATATCTTCCAGCAGTAAAGTCCTGCCCACTCTCCATCTCCTTTTCATTCTCCTTCCCCTTGTCATTTTCCTTCTCTTTGGACTTGTCTTTGTCCTTTGGCTTTGCTGGTGAGGTTGGCTATGACATCAACAGCCTTGTCTTTTGGTTTGCGGCCCGCCTTCTTTCCCTTCTGCAGCGTTCCCTGAGCATCAAGCTCCTTGGCAGCCAATGTTGCTATGTTTCGTTGATACTCTTCGTCAGTCAAAGGCGCCAGCATCTCAGCGTTATTGTTCAAGTATTTCATATGCTGTTCTTGAAAGGTCGTGTGCTCAGGTGGGCAGTCAAGGTACCACCCACAGTCTCTGAAGTGAGAAGGACTCCAGTCCTTCAATATCCCTGCAGTATACATGGTTGGATCGTTTGCAGGGTTCGACCACATGTCAAGATAGTCGGGAATTCCGCTCAGGTGATTTCCTTCCATAAGCACATATTTCGTGTACCTGAAAAAAGGAGATAAATCCCAACCCACAAAAGCGCTCAGTGCGTAAGATGCAAGTAGAACAGAATAAAAAAAACATAGATTGAAATGGCTCTGAGAACTGCTCCAAAGACCTTTCAGGACCACACTACTGCTCCAGATATGAATGTCGTCAACGCCATTCAGAACATTCCATTCAATGATACTGTAAATACACCCTAATCCAGGTGAATGCAAATTATCGTTTAGGAATGACACAGACATAGAAGTGAATGTCGTCAACGACATTCACTAATGAAGCCAAATTATTACTTAAATGAAGCAAAATCACAGGATGGAAATCAAAAAATCGAGTAAGGAACCCTCCAAGAAAACTCAATGCACATTCATAACGAACATATCACTGAGGACCTCACAACATCACTGTATGTGAATGGCGTCAACGCCATTCAGAAAAATACCAAAAAGAAACCAATTACTTAGCTCCCAATCCATGTAAATTCAATTTGTCGCTGTTGAATAATACAGACACAGCAGTGAATGTCGTCAACGACATTCACTTTGGATTTCTCATAACAGAGCTTATCAAGCCTCTAGATTCCTCGCAAGAGGCAAAAACAATGCAGAACAACTGAATGTCTGCATTGACATTCAGCAAAATGAAGTGAGGAACCCTCACTGTAACCTCTATGGACATTACAAAAATTTACATAACTCTGAGGACCTCTCAACAACTCCGTATGTGAATGTCGTCAACGCCATTCAAGGACATTATCAATTCTAATCAGGGACAATATAATTGCACCCTTAGATCCTAACCAGGTGAATTCATATACTTGCTTAAGAATGACTCAGACAAAGAAGTGAATGTCGTCAACGACATTCAATCTGGATCTAAGATTGCAATCCATATGAAGCCACATTTTTTCCCAAAAAAAACAGTAGAGTTTCAAGTATGACATTGCACCTGTACACAACTCGCATCATGGCCCACTCTCCTCCAACCTGACCGTCAAAGTCGTTGGACCGTAAAATGTTACCATCTTTGGAGAACTCCCGGAAAAAACAGTATCTCCAGGTGAGACCTCTCCACTTCCTTATGTATGCCTCCAATGACATTTGGGGAGGGGAAACAATCGAAATGTTCAGGTCCTTTAAAGTCTGATCCAGCACAATGACGGCGCGCTTTTCGAGCTGCAAATAGTATATTTGTCAGAATTGCAAATAAGATACTCATCACATAGACACTACAGACGGAATGAAATCTCCTGGATGACTTACTTGTTCACGTCGTGCATAGCTGTAAGAAGCCTAGCGATGTCGTTTCCAGGATCCAAAACCATTACCTCCACAACACCATGCTTGTCTTTGTCTTTCGAATGGTGTTTCTGAATGTATCCCATCCATGCCAGCAATCGGTGGTTGCCGTCCTAGACGTAGAACATGTGGTTGCAGAATTGTTGGGTGTTCTTTCCCATCATGAGGCCCAGCTCGAACTCCTCATTGGCATCTTTTCAGCACTCATCCCAGTTATCACTGATCTCTGGAGACACTAATGTGCTTTTCCCATTTATATCCGTCAGTGACACATTAAAAACTTGTGCACCAAGTCTATATCCATGCACAAAATCACTCTCCAATTTTGTTATGTCATGGGAAAGAGGTGGACGCACAACAGGCATTGATATCATCCGGCACAGAGGTATGTCCAGACGCCCTCCAGATACGAGCATGTCCCTTATAACCTCCTGAGAGTTTACCTTCTGGAATGACATGAGTTCTTTCACCTTGTCAAGGTAGTGCACTTCGGATTCATCTGCTTCATCTGTATTCTCTAAGCTTTTTGCGGACTCGTCCCCGTCTCCAGATCCTTTCCCCTCTGATCCTGTAGGCTTCGACCTCACAGTTTTCTGCACGATGCCATTCAGTTCTGACTGAGTGATTTGCAAATAGTGAATGGCGGTAACAACCATCACTCTGTCTCAAGGAAACTCACCATGAATGGTGTGAAAGAATTCAGCACAATCTACACAAGCAAAGCTGAGACTGTCGTATTCAAAACAAAAGCGAGAGCGATAGCGAACGGCGTTAACGACAATCACAAAAGATAACGACCTGCCGGATCGGTGTTGTGTAATGACATACATGTGCAACTGATTGGCGGCAACGACATTCAGTGTAGTTTAGGGCGGATAGTAAGTGCAGACTCTCTCTTCAAACACATAGGTACATAAATCTCATGAGGAGAATCGAATGGCGTTAACGACGCTCGCAATTCAGTAGTTCCTGCTAAAGAAGGGAAGAGGAAGGACTCCTTGAAAGGCAATCAGACAGATTGTATGATCTGAACACCAGTGAATGACTCTACCGATAGTCACCAACTCATTGTGCTGTAAACCCTTCGCAGAGAAGTAGAAAGCAAATCACCTTTGTGATGGTCGGTAGCGACAATCCCTGTCTGGGACATTCCACTCAATCTCTACGCATATCTTCAACAATGAAATGTAAGTTAGATAAAACTTACTGGCACCTTCTTAGGTTTTGAAATTTGATCCCCTTCTGCAGCTTTCCTCTTCTCTCTCACATCTGCTGGAATTTCTGTCTGCGCTAGGGTTTCTTGACCTTCTCCCGGTTCGGCGTTCCGCGTGCTTCCACCTCCTTCAGTGTCCCTGCGAATCATCTCTGCCTCCACAGGCTGGCGCACTCTTATCGCCGACTGTGTCACAGCCGCTGCCTCAGTCTCTGTCTGCTCTTGTAAATCAGTCTCCGCGTTCACCTGCTGCCTTGGCCCTGTGTTCTCCAACAAACAACGCCTCGTCATTTTCTCTCTTGCTCTGCGTCTCTCTCTAAGGGAAGTAAAATAAAGAGACTTTCTTCTCTTTCGTATTCTAGAAGGAACCCTCTCCAGCTTGACTACCACTCTCCCTCTAAGCGCGAAAAGTAGAAAAACGCAGTGACTCCCGATTTCTTGCGGGATTGCCTGCGTTCTTGCGTGTCTCTAGAAGCATCGGATTCCCTCCCGCGTGACCGTTACACATAGTCATTCCCTTATTAGTGCACATGCCAGCAATTGGTGTACAGCTGTTCGTATTCAGTTATGGATGTCTGACGTGTGTCGCCCAAACACTGCCCCACCAAAATGTGTCAACGCCATCCATGGCACCTAGTTCTCGCCCGACTGTTACCGAGGCGGAGGTTTCTATGCCATTGGGGAGAGCTACACGTGCAGCACTGACACCTGCTGCCAAGGCTAGTGCGGCCGGTGTGTTATTGGGGGCAGCCACCTCTGTGTGTCAGGCCCCACTGTTCTCGGCAACAATGATTGCGACGCCGGGGGTGAGACCAGCTGTAGTGTTCCGACTAGCAGCAACACTCTGTGAGAGTGGGGAGGTCACTTCATCTTCTGCGGAGTTAGTGGAAGGTGTAGTGGCAGAGGGATCCTCGGATTTGAGGGTCAAGACTGCCACGGCTGCGCCCTGGCAAGCTGCAGCTGTCAGGTTGACGGAGCTGCCGGCTAGGCCAGCCTTTGAGCGCGCCATGGTGACACCTGGAGTTGTCTTGTTAGACAACCAGGGAGACATTTTCACTTTGAGTGGACCGGCAGGCAAGAAGTACCGGCCACTGCGGGTCTTGTTGGACTCGGGAGCTCAGCCACTGATGTTGGGCAGAGCTGCTATTGCAGGTTTGGGCCTCATGGAGGCGGATATGGAGCCTTGTCCTTTCCAGATACAGACATCTCTGGGAGGATCAGAGCAGGCTCGGGGCATGACACGGCATCAGTTGGCCATTAGACTGCAGCCGGATCATCCTATCGATGGCTCAGCAATGCGAGCCAAGGCCATTGTGACAGACGCAGTCTCTTACGATGTCCTCGTTGGTGGGGCAGTGTTATACCCCATGGGCTTCACCCTGGATTTTTGGGAGGAGTCAGCATCCTACAGGCCTGGATGGCAGTCAGGCGATGGTCGCCGTGCACAGCTCCCTATGACATTCATTGGGGGTATAGCGGCTGCCTAGCGGGGCAAGATGCCAACACTAACCGCCTTTACAGCTGCAGTTAGTTGGCCTGGAGAGTTGTTGGAAGGCAATGCCCATGCAGAGGATGTGCCACCTCCAGCAGAGCAGGATGACATGCATGGTATGGTGGAGTTGCCTGCCATGGTTGCTCACACTCCATTGTGGGGTACGAGCAAGGATTTGCAGCAGGCTGCTGATCAACGGGTGCAACAAGCCTGGGTAGAGGCTTTTGTTCCGTCAGGAGAGGAGGAGAGTGCGGGTATTGCACCAAGACCACCTCAGTTGTCACCATTGGATACCACACCTATTGTGTGGCAGTATCCAGATGAAGGCATTTGCCTTCTGGACTTGTTTGGCGGGGTCAGCACCGGATTGGCTGCTGTGCTACAGGCAGGTGTACGAGTTTGACGTTACCTGTATGTGGAGAGGGATGAGACTGCACGACACGTCTCACTGCGCCATGTTGCTCAGTTGGTACAGCAATACCCTGACTTGTTGCCAGTGTCTGCAGTTCGTGGATACCAACAAGCCTTGCCAGCAGACATTTCTTTGCTGGGGGCGCAGGATTTGGAGCAGGTTGGCTCCATTGAACTGGTAGTGGCAGGTTGGCCCTGCCAAGGGCATTCATCAGCCGGGCATGGCAATGGATTGCGAGACTCAAGGACGGGTCTGTTTTGGGAGATGGTGCGGATTTTGCGCTGCTTGCAGCTTCATCAAGCTATATCTCCAGCATACATCTTGGAGAATGTACCACTGATGGGTGATTCTCGGGCCAGGGTGATGGCCAGTGTGCATCAAGTCCGGTCGTGGCTTGGGTCAGCAGTGTTGCTGGATGCAGCTGCAGTGGGGTCTTGAGCTCATCGTCCACGGCTTTGGTGGACTAACTTGATGCCACCCGCACTACTCAAGCGTGCATTTGATGGGGTGCAGCGGCCAGCACACCTCACCGTGGATGGCATTTTGGACACAGGGAGACAGTCTCAACGTGTGAGACACGATGACCGTTCGCCTTTGGCAGTGGTCAACAGGGTGGGTCAACCACGAGCAGCATTACCTACACTGCTCAGCTTCCCAGGATCTCATGCTTTTCGGGATGGTGGACCTGGCCTCCTGTGGGATGCTCAGTTGCAGCAGTTAGTGGAGCCTAATGCCGACGAGCGAGAGCGGGCTATGGGATTTTCCACTGGGACCACGGCGGTGCCTTCTCTTTCTGAGGCATCACGGCGTCAGGTGTTGGGGCAAGCAATGGATCTCAATTGCTTGACTTGGATTATCAGCTTGGCTATGGCTGAGCAACGTAGAGTGCGGAGTGCACTCCCCTTCATGGTCTCTCTGCCTACCGAGACGGTACAGGCAGCGAGTGGGGGCGAGCCGGTGAGGACCACGGGGTGTAGACATCCACGGCACACGTGGGAGGTGCTCGAGGTCCAAAGGGAGTTGGCAGCCAAGGTAGCTGTGATGGATGAGGTTGGGGATTTTTCTCGGGTTGAGGAGGTTCTCAATGATGAGATGATGGGGCAGGATGAGGCCTTGTCATTGACTGAGCAGGAAGGGGGTACTGCTCAAGAGGTTGCAGCATAGCAACCACGGGACGCGTCCTCTACCTCTAAGCCCACTGGACTTAAGGTTGCAGTTACGGAGGACAATTGGGAGCCTGACATTGGATCCATTGTCACCGGAGGAGAGAGACGACGTATACGGCGGTTCCTGAGGGCTTACAGGAATTGCTTTGCCTTCAGTTTGAAGGACTTGGGAGCACTGAAGGGTCAAGAGATCCGTATTGAGTTGGCCACTGACACGCCAATCTTTCGGAGACCCTATAGATATAGTGACATGGAGAGGTCTTTGATTCAGATGAGGACTCAAGATCTCTGGGAGGCAGGTTTGGTGGAGCTCTCTGGTGGAGAGTATGCTTCAGCCACAGTGATGCCAGCTAAGAAGGATGTCTATGGCAATTGGACGGAGAGACGTATGTGCGGTGATTACCGGCCTGTAAATCGTCAGACCAAGTCCGATAGGTATGCCATGCCAACACCAGAGGAGATCTTTGATGCCATTGGGCATTCCAAGGTCTTTAGCACGTTGGATTTACGATCCGGATATCACCAGTTGCCGATCAAGGAGGCGGATAAGCAAAAGACGGCATTCTGGGGGATCAATGAGCACGGGAAGGATTGCCTATACCAGTGGCGGTTCTTACCATTTGGGCTTAAAAACGCTCCCGTTGAGTTTCAAAGAGTCATGGACAGGATTCTAGCAGGGGTGGAGTTTGCTCGGTGCTACATAGATGACATCATCATCTTTAGTGCTACGGTGGAGGAGCATGAGAGACACCTTCAGGGGGTATTTGAGTGCTTAAGGACGCACGGATTGAAGTTACATCCGGGCAAGTGCAAGTTTTTCCACAACCAGATTGAGTATCTGGGTCACATGATATATCCTGGAGGATTGGGGGTACAGCAGACTAAGGTAGAGTCCATTGCACAGGTTCCACGCCCCACGGATGTGAGCCGAGTTCGAGCTTTCATGAGGTTAGCAAACTATTACAGACGGTTTGTTAAGGGATTCAGTGCCATTGCAAAGGCTCTAACCAAGCTGACCAAGGTGGACCAGGAGTGGCAGTGGGAAGATGAGCAAGAACAAGCTTTTCAAGAGCTCAAGGCGAGGTTAACCTCGGCGCCCATCTTGAGACGACCTATCAGGGGGCATCCTTTTCAGCTGCATACAGATTGGAGCATGCTGGGGCTTGGAGCGGTGCTCACACAGGTGGATGATGAGGGAAGAGAGTTCGTAGTGGCTTATGCTAGCCGCTCGAACAATGCTGCAGAGTCTAAGTATAGCTCATATCAGGGAGAATGCTTAGCTGCAGTGTGGGCCGTGGCACACTTCAGGTGCTATCTATATGGCAATCTCTTCACCCTTGTCACGGATCACCAACCACTCAAGTGGTTGATGGAGTCAGACAAGCTTACGGGGAAGCTTGCACGGTGGGCACTCATCCTTCAAGAGTATGACTTCCAGGTGGTGCATCGACCGTGTTTGGTCAATCGCAATGCAGATGGGTTGAGTCGCAATCCATGCACGAGCCAGCAGGATGACACTGGAGCTCGGTGGCATGGTGAGACGGACGAGGAGATGGTGCCCGGATGGCATGCATCTGCATTTCTGTGTATTTTGGCAGCGGAAGGCCAGGTTGGACCTGCAACAGGGATGACTATAGATCAAGTGTCTGAGGACCCTGAGGCCAGCAATGAGCAAGGTGGCACCAAAGATATACATGAGGATTCAGTTGTGTTGGACTACCTCCGCACTGGAGACACGACAGCCACTATGACTGCCAAGGAGAGGGATCAGATCCTACAACGAGCCAAGAGGTTCAAGTGGGAGGGGACACACCTGCTCCGAGTGTGGGAGGATGGTCGAGTGAGGATTGTGCCTCACCCAACACAGCGGGCACGGTTAGTGCGCCATGCCCATGAGGAGTTGGGGCATTTTGGGGTGCGACGCACTCATAGTCTACTGCAGGGGCAGTATTGGTGGCGTGGTATGCACACAGAGGTGCAACAATTTGTGGCTAGGTGCATGGTGTGTGACAGGGTGCGTGCTTCATTCAACGCCCCTACTTCACAATTGCACCCTCTTCCGATCATGGGATTGGGCTACAGATGGAGTCTTGACTTCGCAGGACCGTTGCCACTGACCATGCGCCACAACAAGTACGTGTTGGTGATGGTGGAGCACTTCTCCAAGTGGATTGAATTGGTTCCATTGCCTGATAAGGCTAGTGAGGGAGCTGCGTATGCATTCCTGGATTGTGTGCTTAGCCAATTGGTGCTCCAGCTGAGGTACTCACGGACCAAGGGAGAGAGTTCTTGGGGGAGTTTCAGGCTTTGTGTGACAAGGCCTTGATAGACCACCGCACCACTTCTCGGGATCATCCTGAGGCCGATGGCTTGGCAGAGAGAGTTGTTCAGACAGTAAAGAGGGGTTTGCGCAAGTATGGCTTGCAGAAGGGACACCTAGGAGATTGGGACCTTCAGTTACCCTGGTTAGCCATGGGCTACAGGTTCAGCAAGCAAGCATCACTTGCCTCCTTCTCACCATACTTTCTTCTCTTTGGCCGAGAGCCGGATTTGCCTACATCCATTCGCAGAGAAGCTGCTACAGTTCTTAACCTTGACGATCCGGACGCGTGGGCACGTGCATGTGAGCAGCGTGCAGAGTTGTTCAAGAGAGTCATGCCCATGGCTTTCGAGAACCTTGCCATTGCACAACAGGTATGCTACCATACGTGGTGGGGGCTATCGTCCTGGGGTTCGGAGATTCAACCCTGGTGACTATGTCTATCTGCAGCAGACTGCTCCTACGACCCTGGATGTGACTGCAGGACGTGTTATTTTGAGGGTTCGAGAGGTCTTGCCCTCAGGCGTCTTGGTCTTGGAGGGTCGGGATGGCATAACTTGGAAGGACCATGTGCGTAATTGTGCGTCATGTCACCTTCCGAATGTCGATGGCAGGATTGACCCAAACCTGGTAGTGATATCTGCAGGTTTGAGGTGCATGTTGTGTGGGTCTGCTAAAGGGGCAGCCACCATGCTGGTGTGCGATCGATGCTCTAGAGGTTGGCATATGGGATGCTTGACTCCACCTCTTGAGATGGTTCCGGATGGGGATTGGTTATGTCCACATTGCATTGGATAGTGGGAGTGGATACAACCATGGAAGGCTAACAAGAAACGCAAGGCCCAGCTACTAGGAGACCTTGAACACACGAGGTCCTGGCTCAAGTTCACAGATTGCAAGATGGCGACTAACGATGGGGCTATTCTTGTACCCGGCCTCTTGGTCTATAGAGTTTGAGTACAATAGGGACAGTGATAGAGGACTTAGTACGGTTGTGGCTATTACATCTTGTAGCTATCTGGAGGTAGAGGGACCTATCCACCAGCTAGGGGGGCGCTTGTGGCAGACTACTTTATTGTGCATATATGTGTGGTGTGGTTTGGACAGCGATGTAGTTGTGTAGCGATATGTATGCGCACGACAGTTCTTTCACCTTGTCAAGGTGGTGCACTTCGGATTCATCTGCTTCATCTGTATTCTCTGAACTTTTTGCGGACTCGTCCCCATCTCCAGATCCTTTCCCCTCTGATCCTGTAGGCTTCGACCTCACAGTTTTCTGCACGATGCCATTCAGTTCTGACTGAGTGATTTGCAAATAGTGAATGGCGGTAACGACCATCACTCTGTCTCAAGGAAACTCACCATGAATGGTGTGAAAGAATTCAGCACAATCTACACAAGCAAAGCTGAGACTGCCGTATTCAAAACAAAAGCGAGAGCGATAGCGAACGGCGTTAACGACAATCACAAAAGATAACGACCTGCCGGATCGGTGTTGTGTAATGACATACATGTGCAACTGATTGGCGGCAACGACATTCAGTGTAGTTTAGGGCGGATAGTAAGTGCAGACTCTCTCTTCAAACACATAGGTACATAAATCTCATGAGGAGAATCGAATGGCGTTAACGACACTCGCAATTCAGTAGTTCCTGCTAAAGAAGGGAAGATGAAGGACTCCTTGAAAGGCAATCAGACAGACTGTATGATCTGAACACCAGTGAATGACTGTACCGATAGTCACCAACTCATTGTGCTGTAAACCCTTCGCAGAGAAGTAGAAAGCAAATCACCTTTGTGATGGTCGGTAGCGACAATCCCTGTCTGGGACATTCCACTCAATCTCTATGCATATCTTCAACAATGAAATGTAAGTTAGATAAAAATTACTGGCACATTCTTAGGTTTTGAAATTTGATCCCCTTCTGCAGCTTTCCTCTTCCCTCTCACATCTGCTCGAATTTCTGTCTGCGCTAGGGTTTCTTGACCTTCTCCCGGTTCGGCGTTCCGCGTGCTTCCACCTCCTTCAGTGTCCCTGCGAATCATCTCTGCCTCCACAGGCTGGCGCACTCTTATCGCCGACTGTGTCACAGCCGCTGCCTCAGTCTCCGTCTGCTCTTGTGAATCAGTCTCCGCGTTCACCTGCTGCCTTGGCCCTGTGTTCTCCAACAAACGACGCCTCGTCATTTTCTCTCTTGCTCTGCGTCTCTGTCTAAGGGAAGTAAAATAAAGAGACTTTCTTCTCTTTCGTATTCTAGAAGGAACCCTCTCCAGCTTGACTACCACTCTCCTTCTAAGAGCGAAAAGTAGAAAAACGCAGTGACTCCCGATTTCTTCCGGGATTGCCTGCGTTCTTGCGTGTCTCTAGAAGCATCAGATTCCCTCCCGCATGACCGTTACACATAGTCGTTCCCTTATTAGTGCACATGCCAGCAATTGGTGTACAGCTGTTCGTATTCAGTTATGGATGTCTGACGTGTGTCGCCCAAAAAAAACGGCGTGTTCTTTATTAGAACGGTTTCAATATTTAAAAATAACAGCGAATCCCAGAAATTTTGGCGCAGTCTTACACAAATAAATGTAAATGAACGAGAGATTGATGACAAATTGGAATATCATACACGGTCATCCTTGTTAGCCAAACCCCACATTCGTTTCACATTTGGAACTTTCCAGGTGCGCATGATCATTGGTAGTAGTATATAGATACATTTACTTAATCTGCAATCCCATTCTCAGATCCTGTGGCATGCTTCCAGGAAGTCGGCTTTGTTTTTGGGTTTATTGATGAGGTTCTGGTTAACGGTTTTACAACTGCCGACACTGCACCTAGGGATACTCTGACCACTGGGCCCACAAGAAAAGTAATTAAAATGGACGGCTGCATATCTGGAAAGAATAACATAATATGCACAGTCGTTATCTGAGCTTCCTCCGCCATATTCTCTGCTCATTCTTCAACTGTGTTCTGGAAACATCAGTAAACCGATTTACACTAGATCTGCGATAGCAAGGTACAAACGTACGCGAGGAAGGAAGATGGCTTCCTCTGAAGCGGAGTTCTTCTCTGACGACAAACCAGTGCCGTTCTCCCAGGAAGTCCTTGACAATGGATTTGCAATTGTTCTGGAACATGTCTTGGCTACCCGTTTTCAGCTGCAGAATGGCTCCATCTTTTTGGAGAAAGAGGTGTACGATCTTAAAGGGAAGTTGGTGAAATATTCTTTCCAAAACCATGATGAGACGGCTCATATCAGCCAGTGGAGAGTGCGTCCTGGTCAATACAGAGTACTTGGAGAGCCTCGGCGAAAGTCCCTTGGGTCATATGTGACGCCCGGGACTGCTGCTTCGGTCGTTGAAGACAAGAGGGAGGTGGTGGTGAAAAAAGAACAGACGTCCTCCACTCCAATCGTTGAGCTTTCGGATTCTTCCGATGATGACATAAGTGAAATTCCAAATCCAGTCCTTCCTACTGTGGTTGGAGAAGTTGATGAAGAAGAGATTTGTAGTGTCATTCCAAAATTGCGGGCGATGGGAGGAATGGCTGGATTCAAAAGTGAGTTGCGGGGAATTGATTGGGAATCTTTGAAGCAGGTGCCTGTGAAGTTCTTGCCGGAGACTTTTGATGGCGATATCCTATTCGAGCTGCCTCCTCCTCCGCGAGTTGGAGGTGTAACAATCATGATGCATGGAATGGACAAGAAACACGACGGGCACCCGTGGTGCAGAACAAAAACATCCAATATTCAGAATGATGACAAGCTTGTTTTCAGGAGGACAGTTTGCAATGGACACCTTAGGTGTGATAATTTGAATTGCAGACACTTTCTTCAGTCTGGGGTTCATAATCAAAGCGAATGGGAGGGTCTGGCGGAAAATCCATTTCAGCTTGGGACTGCCCCTCCACCGACAAACACTTTCGTCTGCAAATTCTGCAAACTTGTGCCATCCTGTTTATCCTGTTTGGCGCTCTGCGGAGCAAGAATGTACTATGTTGTCCACCGTTTGAATACAATGACGAGAGCTTGTGTGCATTTTGGATTCCATAACCATCCTGTCTCGAAGGGGGATTACAGGGAGAGTGTTGAGACAGTATCGAGGTTGATCAAACAGGAGTTCGGGAGAAACCCATCCGCAACAACATCTGCAATTGCTCTTGGCGCAAGCAAGTCCTTCTTGGAAAGCCATATTTTGATTGAAGGAGATTCTGTGGGGACTAAACTTGACGGTGCAGCATTGGACCTGGGATCATTTCTCCACTTTAAGTTCACCTAACATTCGGCATCAGATCAATGCATTGAGAATGGGCTCTGGGATCAGAGGCTACATAGACAATATTTTGGAATTGAAACGAGTGAGCAAGTACGATTACATCCAGGACAATGTATTCCCAGGTCAAGGTGCCATCAAAGTTTTTCTTTTCAAAATGTCGACTGTTGGGGAGGGTAGTGGGGTTAGCCTCGTGAAGCGGATGCAGAAGACTGGGGACTTGCAGAACTGCTTTCTTATGTTTGATCATGTGAAACGAGTGAAGGATTGGACGACAATGGCTTGTCATGTCTACGATCCAGTGTACCAACGAGTTATGACAATTGCAGTTTGTGACATGCAATCCGAGGATACGGAATCCCAGAAGCTCATGTGGAATTCCCTGATACGTGTCATGGGCTGCCATGGGCTGCCATCTCCAAATTTCGCAGGTTTCATGGCGGATAGTGCTCAAGCAAATTTCAATGCTATTCGTATTGTCTTCGGATCGGGCGACCCAAAAGTGCCTATGCCAGGAAGAGAGCGTACATGTCTATTCCATTGGACACAATCTCTGGAAAAACATACAAAGTCGGACATCAAACCAGAGATGCAGACTCAGCACCGTAAATTGTGCAAAGAGTACAAAGATGCTAGAACAATGAAGGAGGCGGACACTTTGTTCCAGACAATTCGTGCATGGTGGTTCTCTTCTGGAGCTGCATCACTTGAGAGTATGAGAGCATTGGAAGATTGGCTGGCGTTTTGGCACTTCCGGTATAGACAGTGGGGAGCAGCCATGACAATGGTACGAGGCTTCTATTTCATGCTTTATTCATACATTTGCTTTCAATATTTTTGACTCATTGCTTTCTTTATGTTGTTTCCTGTGCACTGTTCTGAAGTGTGGTTATCCTCTTTGCAGAACATGTCCATTGAGGAAATGGCGGACATGCCATCTCGCAATTTGGCAGAAACTGTGCACAACGCATGGTTGCAGCAGTCTGGGAAACGAGGTCGGGATTTGTATGTGGCAACAACAGATGATTTGATACGTGCCTTGCAACAACAAACCCGATACCGTGATTTCTTACGAGGTGGGGTTGGTGGCAAGGGTCCGGACAAATGGGAGTTGATGTTGCGTGCTGCAAACAGATCTGGGGATCCAATCAAGATAGCACGGGCGGTGAGCATGTATGCCCAGGGAACGCCACTTGTTTCTAGAGTTCCACATCTTGAAGGGGAGGAGAGATTCGGCTCCTGTAAGAGGAAATTGAACACTCCACCTGGTTTGGATTCAGATTCCCACAGGGCAGACTGTGATAACTTCTCGAAGCCTCGTGTTCCCCTGCATGACAGCTCCATGTCCGGAACCTCCATTGTGGAGGAACCTCCAACACGATGGCAAGCTCCAGCATCAAACAGTGCCACTGAAATGGTGCAGGAGAGAAACAACCCCCTTGATATGCTTGAGTCCGCATGCCCCGACCACGTTTGGCACATAGAACGCACAAGTGTAGGGTCTCGTGTGAAATGTACAGCGATCAGGGCAACTAATTTCGAGAAGTGCACTTCATCTATATCCAGAGGTGGTGCCCGAACTCCTGCTCCGACTTTCACGGGCTTGATGCGTCCATACGGTCAACCAGAAGCCAAGAACCACAAGTTCTGGTTCTGCGCAGATGATTGTGCCAGATGTGTGCATGGAACTGTGCGTCCTTCCGTAGTGATGAAGCCAACTCCTCCAACCGTTTGGCCCGTGAAGGTGGGAACACATCTCAGCTTTCAGGAGATTGAAATGCTGGAGGAGGCAGGTTTTTCCCTTGCAAGACAACCCCAACTCCATGCATGTGCTACTACTTCTGCGTCCTCCCGGGTCGCCCCGGCAAATCCTGACTTGTGGCCAACCAAACGAGATGGAAAGCTCGTTCGGCGTTTCCCTCCAACCGCTGAACACTTTGGCAAAGTGGAGTCCGCAAGAATGCTCCAAGTTCGTGTTGGAAGCACCACGGAAGTACCCGATCCAGGATATGGTCGGGTATTCACAATCATCACTTCCACATCTGCTGTTCATGACAGGACCTACGACATCACGGTTTCCAATTTCCCCAATTGCACATGTCCTGATTTTGTGAATATGCTATCAACCAGTTTGGGCAAGAGAGGTAAATTCATACCCTGCAAACATTTGTATTTCATATTTTTGAGGAGGATGGTTTGCGATCCCAAACGTAACAACTTCATTCACCAGGCCACTATGAGTTTCAACGAGGTCGATACTCTTTTGCAGCGGGATACAACACATGGGTAGCATGAACTATGTAATGTGGTATGTGGATGACCATGATTTGAAATGTGTATTTCACATCAATTCGTCGGCTGTGCAATGATATGGCCTCCAACTATACGGAGTGAGCTCTGAGTGACAACTTTTAGGTAGTGCACATTTGTCATTGCACCGTTCGAAGTCTACATGTCTTGCTGTCGCTATGCACTACAATCATCTTTTGAAGATGATCCTAACTCTCATTGTTATTTGAGGAGGGAGGAAGATCTTCCCGTGGCAGCCTTTATGGCGCACACTTTGTGAGGACATTTTGTCGTCCTCGTAATTGTAAAAGTGAAACAAGCATTTGTAATTGCACAATGTTGGATGCTGCAATTGTAGGCCTCAATGCTCGTCTTGATTCTATTTAGGCAAGATTCCCTGCATTAATTCCACGGTCATAGGACCATCCACGGTTATAGGCGGCGCATGTTAATGGTGACGTGGCAGATGACGGACAGTGCCATGT
This sequence comes from Takakia lepidozioides, assembly GCA_030704615.1. NCBI lineage: Eukaryota > Viridiplantae > Streptophyta > Takakiopsida > Takakiales > Takakiaceae > Takakia > Takakia lepidozioides. Next base: position 28,766,567 of record CM060734.1, read on the forward strand.
CATCATTTACCGCCACATCAGCATGCTGACATGACGCTCACGCCACGTCAGCGTGTGTGCAGGCTCACGCCACGTCAGCTGGCATGAGCGTACGCTCACGCCACGTCACTCCTGCGTGAGCGTACGCTCACGCCATTGCGTCGTTGCTATGAGTCTGTTGGGGGTACGTGGCTTTTTAGGGGGGGCATCTTTGAGGTAGCGTTCTACCAACCAGCATATTTCGGTGGTGAAGTCTTGCTTGGGGGGTTGTAGGATGTGTGAATGGGGGTAGGAGGTAGAGTATCTGCCCCAGAGCTAGGTGAGCCTGTCCTTGGGGATGAGACCAATAAAGCGCCCCTTATGGGCATAAACATGAGAGAGACGGGGGCCAATATGAACCAGAGGGGAGGTATGATCAATGTCTTTGTCCGGGTTACATTTGGCCGTGCTTATGAGTATATTGGGGGCCGATAACGGACTATGTATGTAGCGGTTGTCAACTAGTTGTGTGGGGGATGCATGTTGGTGATGAATGTGTTGGAGGTAGTTGGTATTTGTGAGTTTGTGGAAGGCAGTGAGGAGGGAGAGGTTATGGTCAAGGTCACAATCATTGTGTGCCCCAAAGAGATCGTCCTCGATTTGCCAGGTGTTAGCGCTAGATGGGTAGCCGGCCCATTTACAATAGTAAAAGGTGTCGATACATGTGGCCCCAAATTGGTCAATTGACGTTTGGGTTTTAGTACCTAGAATAGCTTCAATGACAAAGGCATTGGGGTTGTCTGGGTCACTTGGGGGTGATAGCAGGGCAGGCGGGGGGTGAGTAGGGCTGTCCGGTGTGTCGGTGGGTGAAGGGGGATGGTTATAGTAGATTGGGGCCTGACATGGGGAGGGTGGCTGAGAGGCTGGGTGGGAGGCGGTGTGTGTGGGAGGGTTGTAGGAGGTTTTAAGCATCTGGAGGATAGAGGCAACAGGAGCAGACCTGTATTGTGGTAACAAGTCTTGGGGTGTGTGGGGGAAATGTACGCATGGGATGTCACAGTCAAGGGTGCACGATGTGGATGGGTGACAGAATAGAGTGCGAAGATAGAGTAAGAAGCGACTTGTTTTGACTGTAGATCTTGAGTGTTTAAGGGTGAATTCCGTTGGTGATAGGAGTCAATGTCCAGTGGCTGTAGTGAGTTGAGTAAGAGTTGTGATGCGGCGGGTTTTTAAGTAAGTAAGGACGGGGATTCTTTGTTTAGGGTGAGAGATTTCAAATTGCGAAAGGAAGGGGCTGGTGAGCCAGGCGCGTTCTAGTGCAGAGGAGGTGTTAGGATAGTCAGGGAGGTCGGTTTGTATGCTGATTTTCATTTGTCGTAGAATGAGGAGAGTGCGGGCTGTAGGGGAGTGGAGGCATGCTTGTGGTACCTATAAAGCCAATAAGGAGTACAACCCGTTGTATTTAAGGGCAAGGTGGTATGACGGAGGGTGGTGTTGCGAGTGTTTAGAGACGGAGGGAAAATGGCAGTAGCGGCCGTGTGGGCAGTGGGTAACAAGGTAGGTTTTGGGGGTGCAGTATGGGGGTGTGTGTGTGGGGTGGGCGTTGGGGAAGTGTGCTCGGAGGGTGTGGGGAGGCAGAAGAATATTGGCGTGGGTTTGGGTAGAACTGGTTTGTGTGGAGTGGGTGGGGGAGTCTGTTTTCGGGTAGGGGTTGAGTATGAGGTGGATGACATAGGGGGGAGTATTCTGGAGTAGGAGTGAGTGGACAAAGGGATGGAGTTTGCAGGGATTGTGGCGGTAGGGGCGGGATAGAAGGGTAGGGATCTTGGATGGATGTCTGCAAGCCACTGGATGTAAGGCATATTTCGTGGATGAGAGGCATGTAGGGAATTCCAAAAAGGCCTTGATGTGCAATGCATCGCAATTCACTTGATCACCCCCTAAAAGTGCGCAATTCAATTGAATTGCAAGAGCAATTCAATTGAACTAACCCTAATTTGCAATTCAATTGAATTGTCGGCACACACTATTCAATTGAATCGCTAGTTGGCAATTCAATTGAATTGTTGACTACAATTCAATTGAATTGTAATCTATAATTTTTAACTTATTTCTGTATATAATATATATATATGTATATATTTAAATTATACATATATATATACACAGGTATAAGCTATAAATACATGTTGCCCGTCTATTCTTGCTGTCCGTCTGTCAATCCTTTGCCCGTGGTAAGGCTTGAGCCCAAGATAAGCCTAAGGGAGAGCGAGAGAGGGAGAGAGAGAGAGAGAGGAAGTCACGAAGCGCTTGTAAAAGCGGGATTGTCTCTTTTTGTGGATGTTGGTGCCAATATATGGCTATGTACTTATACCAAACATGATACCAATGTAAGAGTATCAACGTGTAAGAGTTTGATATATTAAACTTATATAGAACACACATCCCAACTTCAACATGATACCTTTGTAAGGGTATCGAAATTTTTGATAATTCTCAAGATGAACATATTTTTTGTTTTCTTTGTCCTGGGCCAGATACTAGTGTTAGGGGACTACATGGTGATGCAGGGGAAGCCTTTCATCAATTGTCAGGTTTGATTTTGTCTGTTTTTTTCGGAGCCAGCCATGTTTCTTTTGCCAGTGAATCACATGAAGCTGCTGATCCGTCTCCGTCTCTGGCTCTCCCTTTCTCGCTGAGGCTGAGGGTGGCTTCACAACTCCACAATTTCCTCAAGGGCACAAGAAAGAGGGCCAGCAAGAATAGACGGGCAACATGTATTTTTAGCTTATACTCTTATATGTGTATAAATATAATTTGAATATATACATGTACATATATATTATATATTATATACAAAAATAAGTTAAAAATTATAGATTACAATTCAATTGAATCGCTAGTTGGCAATTCAATTGAATTGCGCACTTTTAGGGGGTGATCAAGTGAATTGCGATGCATTTCACATCAAGGCCTTTTTGGAATTCCCTGGGCATGACATGGGCAGGGGAGGTGGGGGAGGGTGGAGGGGTTGGTACTGGCTGAGTGTGAGCACATGGCGGCAGTGGTAGGTGGGGGTGTGGGAAGGACGGATGTAGCAGCACGAGGGGGCGGCAGGCTGTGGTTGGCGCTCTGGCGTTGTCGGGAGGCCCACGTTTGGTGAGTGCCAGGGTAGGTAGGTTTTGGATTTGATTTTGGGGGGTAATAGCCACGGTCGATATTCCGTGTAAATGGCGGAGGCCAATGAGTGGCGGTGAACAGGCTGCGGGCGAGCCAATCGGCGACGGGGTGCTGGACGTCCACGTGGGCAGGGGTTGGTAAGGGTTGAGGCAATGGTGGTGAGGGGGGAGGTTGAGGACTGACGGGGGGGGGGGTGGGGTTAGCAGTAGCCGGGTGGGGGCATGGGGCGTGGTTACGCCGCGTGGGCAGGGAGGTGGCAGGGTAGAAGTGGCTGTTAGGCGAGCCGTTGGGGAGTGGGGCAACAGTGAAGGGCGGGAGAGAGGAGAGTTCAGAGATGCAGGGAGTTGGGAGTCTAGGCTTGATTAACACGTTGTCAATTCGGACGCCCATCTCGATGAGTCTGGTTTTGGTGTCCGCCGTAGCAAGCTAGAGAAAACAGCAATTGGTGTCTGGGATCGGCTTGGCAACGTGTAGTATCTCAAAGTTGTCGCCATGGTCGAAGGTCTCCGTTATGAAGTGCATGGCGAGTTGGGTGCCTAGTGTTCCTCGCAGCACGTCGTCAGTGCAGTAGAGAGACAGCCATTCCGAGGGGGCAAGTACATCATATGCTTTCTCTATTTTCCCTTGAATTTTGATGCCCGGCTCGACCTCCAATACGAAGGGTCTGTCACTGCGGAGAAGGGCCAGGCCATCTCTGGCCGGGTGCAACAGCTCAACTTTGATGAGACCAGACCACACCTGTGTAGTAGGTCTAGAGTATACAGCGAGAGGGGAGAGGAGGGTCGTACCTGGCGGTATGTTCATGTTCGAGAAGCGTTGCATAGCCCAAGTGAAGACCAGGTCCTTGGGTAGATCATAGATGGATTCATACCGGATTATAATATGGTGTGGGTTGGCCGGGAGACCGGTGTCACTGTTGATTGCCGTGCCCTTAGGAAGCTGGGTGAGGTGTAGAAACTGTCCTTCAATGCCGTCTGGGCGGAGCACAGGGTAGAGGCGTTGGGGCACTCTAGGGAACGCCTTTTTGCAATTAATCAGTTCATCGCACTCTGAGGGCGGGGTGCCCAGCCGAAGCAGCTGGTCCATTGATTGAGTCTCCTTCAGTACGGGCTGTTGTTCTCATAAGCGTAATTCTCCATGCTTTGGAATCCATACCAGAGCATAAGTGGAGTCGGGGAGCTGGTGATTTCCATGTCTGGCTGCTCCGTCGTTGCAGCCTCCTGGTTTCTTGATTTTTTGGTCTCGGACAGTTCGGGAGCAGCCTCACTGTTCGCCTCGCTAGAGGTCCTTTTGATACGGGCAGTCCCTTGGGCAGAACTGGTGGTGGGGGGTGCCCCTGTGATGTAGCCTGTACCTCCTCTGGTGTGGTGTGCATGACCAGGTCTTCATTGTGTTGGTGGGACGTACGAAGCATTTTGCGGGGGTGCTTGGTGATGGGTGGTGTTGGGGCAGGCTGGGCATCCGTGAGCGGGGAATCGTGATATTCGGGTTCCATGCTGGCGGTGATAACAGTGGGGGCAAGAGGTCGACGAGCCGCATGGATTCTGGGCCTAATCTGGGGAGGGAATACGCTGGTTGGGAGGGGAAACATGCAGATATGCGCAGAGGAGAGTGTGTTGGCAAAAATAGCGTACGGGTGGCTGCTAGCTATAGAGGTGAGAGACAAAAGAGGGGTGGGAGAGGAGGCTCTATGGTAGAGTGGGCAGTGTGGTGAGATAGACAGGAGAAGGAGTGGGGAGAGTTGAGCGTAGTGAGGCCAGCAAGCAGGTGAGCGTGGAGGAGAGTGATGTTGGGATTTATATGCGGTGCTTTGTTGGGGCAGGGAGGATGAATCTGGGGTGTTGATTTTAATATGAGGAGTGTTTTGTGGGCTAGCGTTATGGTGCTTATGATGGCTGGTTTGGGCGTGAGGCAGGCAGCGAGGGGCAAGTAATTGGAATGCGGCGGGAGATGGCAGATCGAGTGTGCTGGCCATTACACTGTCACTGCAATGGGGGTTGGTGTCATCGGGGGGTTTAAGAGCTGCATCGCCAACGTAGTGTCGTGGCGGTGGTAGGATAGGTGGGGGAATTATGGAGGTGATGCGTTCTATGACAGTTTCGGGGCAGCACCAATATGGGCCTGCTATGTGGTGTGGGTTCATCGTAGGCATTATTTGGAGCACCAGGGAGAGCAATGGAGGGGCTGACAGTTAGCTTTCCAAGCTGGTAGTATTCGTCAACCGTTAAGACGGAGTTGATGAGGGGTTGGGTAGTGTAGGGCCTTGTTAGTGGCATAGGCTTGCAATTGGCTGCTGCAGTGGGACCGAAGTACGAGGGGGAGAGAGACAGTTTGGCTACACAGGTAGCATATAGTTTGCGTGTGAGTCCATGGATTGTAGCTGGGACTATTTGGTGGGTTGTGATGGCGGTTGCGTTTGGTTACAACCAAGTTGCAGCAATAAATGTATAAATGGTTATGTGGAAATGTAATGTTGGAAGATTTGGAAGGCCAGCCCATGGTGGCTTGATGATATGCAGCTGTGAGAAGTAGGGTGTGGTGTATCGGGGGCAAAGGGTGGCGTGTTATTTTGGGTGTGTTGATTAGAGGGGAGGGTGTCAAGTATGTGTGGGAGGTTATTGGTAAGGTGGCCAAGCTGAGGCAGGGGGGGGGGGAATAGATTGTTGTAGGTGTGTCTGTATTAATGAGGGGGGGTGGAGGGATGGCTGGCAGCCTTATACTTGGAGGTGTGGTGCTAGGGGTGTTTGTGGGGGATTCCGGGTGCAGGAGAGTGGGACGGGGTGGTTTGTGGGGTGTATGTGGGTAGTACTTGGGATTTTGTGGTACAAAAGAACGAGTAATAATTTTGTGGAAGTGCCAATGTGTGTGGGGTTGAGGGGCCCAGTGATCGGGAGTGATAGTGGTAGGTACCCAGACAGTGTAGGGGGAGGATAGTGGGGTAGTGTAGTGTTCTTGGTGGTGCTGTGGGTTTGGGGACAGTGGGTGATTATGGCTAGTGAGTGTATTTTGCATGAGGCTGTGTGGTAGTGTCAAAGAGGGAGAGTGAGAGTGTCTTAGTAGAGAGCTCTGGGGTGTGTATGCAGGTAGGTCAGGGTGGGGGTATAGGAGCATGAGGGTGGATTGCGGAGGGATGATGTGATGAGGTAGTGTGTGGTAGTGTTGTGAGGAGGTGTTGTGAGGGAATCGCTTGATAGTAGAATGTTTGGTGGGAGCCGGCTGTAGGTAAACCCTAGGTGGGTATATAATATAATAATAATCAAAGATTATGAATTGGGGGTGCCAGCCGAGCCTCCGAACACTGAGAAGACAAACCGGCTGTGCAATGATAAGAAGAGAGTAGCTAAAGTGTTTTGTGTAACAGACGCCCGGGGCAAGAATGAGAGAGAGGAAGTTCCGGGGAAGGGGAAGGAGATAGTTGTCGAGAAGGGGCACGAGAAGAAGAAGAAGAAGAAGAAGAAGTCCCGTGGAGATGAAGGTGCTCATGGGCATGCGGGGGAGGGAAGTGGGGTAACAAAGGAGCAGGGGAAGGAGGATGCAAAGAAGGGAGAGGGCGGGAAAAAGAAGAAGAAACCCCGGGGGGCAAGAGACCTGGACTTGGCAAAGGTTGTGGTGCCACCGGTGGAGGTCAATATGCATGGTTACCCCTACGGTGAGTACTGGGAGGTTATGAAGAAGCAGGCCTCCGACCTCGCATCGCGATGATTCCCTTGGCACATTGAGTGGCTAGAACAGGACTTTGGCAAGAGGCGGAAGTTTATGAAGGAGATAGACCGCCGGTTTCCAGGCAAGTGGAGTGATACAAGGCTGATGGAGATGGTGAGGCGGAACTTGAAGGACAAGAGGTACCGTGCCAGAGAGACCATTCGGAGGGCAATGGCGAATGGGGTCCCACCCAAACCACCTTTTGGAATTACACAGGTTGGCAAATTCTTGAATCATTTCACCTTCCATTTCTTGCATGTACATTAATGAGGTGGATTCGATGCAACGTATGTGTGTGATTCACTAATTGTGGGGGGGGGGGGGTTGGGGGGGGCATAGGTATCGTGGGATGCGCTCATTGCGGGAGAGAATGATGCAACAAAGAAGGCCAGTTTTGAGAAGGCACGCTCCGCAACAACAGTCCGCCTTGAGAAGCACGACTATGTCCACAAGTGGGGCCCCGACGGATCCAAGGGTTTTATCACTCGATTTGTAAGTCATATTCCCTATGTATTTTGTTACGTCTTCTTTCTCGTTCCATCGTCGTGAGGAACTAACTTTAATTTTTGGCATGTGTAGCAATGCGTGTTTATGTCGCGCACCTCACTTCGGTAATCTCCCCTTCAAGTCATAGTTACTCGCTTTGATGCGCGCGCCTAACTCCCAAACTGGCCGCCGGGCCAACTCGGAGCTTCGGCTGCTCACCGGGACATAACGGTCCCCCTTTGCTCCTCCACAAGACCCTATCTCAATTTGGGCCTAATGAAAATTCCCTTTGGTTGTTGGCAGTCCGGAACAGCTCCCCACACCTTGGTCGCTTTCCGGCTCGCACGCTTACTCACTAGTTTTTGGTCATCAACGGGCTTGCACCGTTCTCGGGGTTACTACTCTATACTTCTGTGACTGTCCGCGGGGGTTTCACAAACAACACCGTCCTTTTATGGCGAACCACCACGAAGACCCTCCATTCCCGGTGGTGAGTCGCGGTGAGTCTTGGCCCACCCACCACGGCCCCATTGGACCGTGATGAATCCCAAGACTCCCCACGACTCCTACCACAAGGTCTCCACCCCATGGTGAGTCCTATTCCACCCCCACTAAGTCCCACTAAGCTACCACCACCCCTCGTGGAACCACCCCTACCGCAACCCGGTGTGCGGGGTTCTACCTAGTGAGCGCCTCCGCCTCCTTGAGTGCCTTGGGCACTCAAGGGTGCTTCAACCCCCGTATCTATTGTAGCCACTGCCCCCACCACAGGGGCAGCCCCTTTTTGTGTCCCGACCCCCTGCCCTCAAGGCGAAGGGCCGTGACACACACCCCTACCAACAGGGAGTCGATGTCTTCATCGACTTGTCCATTTTGTAGAAACGAACATCCAAGTTGTGGCGTCCCACATCAATGAATTTGTTTCCGTACCATGGCGTCCCATGGCAAAGAACCAAAACCCCACTTGACTCTATTCTCCACTAGCAAGTTTGGCCGAGTTCCTCCAAGTCCCGGCCAAGGGTGGAGCCTCTCAAGCTCCACCCAGTGCACTCTTCTTGGCCCACTTCAAGGCCAAGGAACGATCCTCCCCGAGGATTGAATCGCCTTACTGTAACAACATTGCTTGCGACCGCTCATGATGCTGCTTTTGGCATCACCTTGAGCAAGGGTTCACCTTGAACCCCCCTTTTTACTAGGAAGATAATCTTGAACCAACCGTGCACCCCAATCACTACAATTGGGTCTGCCTTGGAATGTTGGCCTGAGGTACGGGAACACGCCGAAGCCGCACTACGACTTCGTCCCGAGGTTACACGATTATAGTACGTGAACGGAAGCACGTAACTTCCGCGTTAGCCCGCAGCACAAGGCAACCCCCTCGGTAGCGCAGTTATAGTACGCGCACGCGCCAGGTGCGCACTAGCACGTGAACTCCCAAAGAAGGCGCAAGTTTCCTTGCCCCGTGGATGGGAGTCACCCGATTTCGGCACTACGCAAACACACGATTAATCCAATTTACCTCTCCCACTTTTGTAAGCTAGCATGCATTTTACACACTAGCCAACCATACCATGCATTACTATTCCAAGCAAAATATGAATCATAACATTTGGAAACCATTTCATTTATAACAAAATTTGTACAACACAAGTTTTTGCAATCGGATTCCTGAGCTAGCTAAGCCAGGCTAAGTATGCATTTCCTCCCCCACGCTTCAAGGTTAATGTCCCCATCAACGCTTCTTCCGCTTTTGAGGTCGCCCTTCGAAAGTTGCAACCGCCTCGGATACGTTTCCCATTTCTGAGGCACGCACTTAAGTTGCCTCCACTTGATGATAGCCCTTCCATTTCACGAGATACTCCGTTTCTCGATTCTTGAACCTCCTCGACTTAAGCACTACCTCCACTTTGTATTCAGGTTAATTTTCATGATCCAACAGCACAGGTGACGGACGCAACACTTGAGCCAATTCAGACGCGCTTCATCTTTGAAGTAAGGCTTCAAAAGGGAAACATGGAATACCGGATGCACAATTACAAGTTTTTTCTTATTATGATTTATTAATTTTAGTTAGATTTGATACATTATAAATAATATCGCATAAAAAATATATGGCAAAAATATATAATAATAATAATAATAATATATCAAAATACAGCTCATCATGAGTCAGAATTATAAATTATATAATATAAAGGTATATGATAAATAACTTAAGAGTATATGAATTTTAGAAAGATTATGATTTTATAATGTAAATATTAGTGGATGTGAAATGATATATAAAATTGATGGATCTAAAGGGATCTGAAGGGATCTAAGATCTAAAAAAAATTACATATAGTTTTTGAAAAAAAATAGTTTTTCATTTGCAACTTCGTTGTTTTAAAAAAGTTAGTTCTTGATTTGTATATAAAATGATGGATCTAAAGGGACCTGAAGGGATCTGAGATCTGGAAAAAACTAAAGCCTTTGAAAAGTTGGGAAAAATGTGGTCATTATCACACAGGGGAACTTATTTAATAATTAAATATCTAAAATAAAAAATCATCTATATTTATTTAAAAATATGTATATATATATAACAAATTTAAGAAGAATTGACGATTGATAAATATGTGTAATTTACTTATGGCATAAATTTATTGATTAATTAAAGTGTTTTTCCAATTATATTTAAGAACTCCAAGAAGATAATATATAAATTGATGGATCTAAAGGGACACTAAGGGATCTAAGATCTGAAACTAAAGATTTTGAAAAGCTGAAAAAATGTGGATATTACCCAGACATTGTTTTTTCAATGATATTTAACAACTTCAAGAAGATAACGGCAATTCAACAACAAAATTGAGATATATATATATTCATTAATAGTTCTTCATTTGCAACCGGCATTGAAACCGAGAATACAACAATTGAAATATTTTGAAATGGAATAGTGAACCACCAACATTGTCAAAGTTAGTTTTGTGGTCAATGTTTTGCGTTCAATGGCGGCGACTAAAATAGACGTGAACTAACTTGAATCAAACTATCTAAGCTGCATCGTAACCTACAATTTCAGAGATAGGGCTAAGTGCATATATGTCTTTCAATCGAATTTTGGACAACCGACCAACGACACTCACACGATTCTTTCGATGTGTTGTCAAGAGATCAGCTTCATCGAGTCCTACGATCGTGTGCAACCACTCTCCCTTAATTTAACAGAGAGAGAGAAGACTCCGGCCAAAGCCGGCGTAACTAAGAGAAACTTCACCTTGCGGCTACTGCCCCCTGTCGGGGGTGGGCCCTATGGTAAAACGGGTGCCCGGTTGGGCACATAGTAACCAGAGGTGTGGATGCACGGGCTTGACTATGAGTCCCAGGGGGGGAGGGCACTAGTATTGGTCTGGTATGTACAAAAATACGGGTATCAACCTGGTTATGCATAGAGTAACCTACCTGTAGGATATGATTAGGATTTCGGGGAGGCCGATACCCTAGCCGACTGGTCTCGGCTCACCATTGTTGATGTTGTTACTTGTTTTTTTCACTGGAACTCTGTCGTTGGTATCGCCGTTTAGGTATCAATGCGCGTAGCCTAGAGATGGTGGAAGATGGTTTTGTTTCTATTTGTATTCGTGCTCTGTCGCATTCAGCATTAGTCTTTGTGGCTGGAAAGAAAAACAGTGGCACTGAAAATGGTTATAAATGCAAGGCCAAAAGTTTCCATATGCATGTTATAATATTCAGTGCACTCAGCGGCTGAGGTGGTGCACTTCAGCCGCTGAAGTGCGCACTTCAACTTTAAGAAAAAATTATTAAAAAAAAAAGTGTGCTCCTCTCTGAAATGTAAATTTTTGATACTTTACCTGAAGTTGATATCAGCAGGTATCAAGGTTTTCATACACTTGTTGATACCAAGTCTGCAAAAGTGAAATGATGGCATTATCGATACCCTACAAGTAACAAAATCTGGGTTTTTTTAATTATTGCATACCCGTGTTTGGGACATCTCTAAATTTTTATACTACCAAGACCCTCCTGGTATCTCCAAAACACAATACCAGACCAACACTGGAGGGCACCCCCAGGGGGGTGCCCCTGGGGGTCTAGGGTGGTGCGGCTAGGTTGGATTCAAGTTTCCGTTTGTTGGTGATAATGGCAGTGAGGGAGTGGAGAGCTGTGAGGTGAATTGCTTGGAAGCATTTGTGGATCGGGAAGATATGAATATGAAAATTATTGTGCAAGTCGTTAATACTGGCATTGTGGATGCCGCCTCTGGTGCCTGCCGTGATGACGGTTAGTGGACCAGTGCGCCATCCTTGGCGGCGGACGACTAGGATGAGTGAGGCATATTTTTGTCTTTTCTCTAGTATGGAGTCTTGTGGATAGCGGTCATGACAGAATGTGAATTCGATGAAGTGGATGATAAGTGACATAGAGGGTGTGGTAGGGGGTGAGGCCGTTGTGGGTAAGCCTTGCACCAATAGGATATCTGGGCAAAGTCGAGCAGGGCAGGTACATGTACATGGAAGTAGCCAGGGTGGGATAGTGTGATCCGGTGGACGGCCTCGGTATGTGCCTGCATTGAGGAGTGAATACCATCTTGTTTCGGCGCGGCTGAGGAGTAATTTGTGGATATGCCAAACTGCTTGGTTGTGGCGGGTGATATGTAGGCCGAGTATGATGGGGTGTGTGCATTGGCTAAGAAGGTGTGGCCAGCTGTCTCGTTCTTGGTGCGTGTTGGAGCACAATGGGCAGTATGGGGAGATCTCTTTTGATTGTAGATGATCTTGATTACAGTGTGAGAGATGTAGTTTTTGAGTGTATTGTTTTGAGTAGGTATGGTAATTTTGAGAAGACTAACCCAAAATCTTCTTCATTTTCTTACTTTCATGCTGATGTGACGGACAGATTTGGCATCCAGACTGTCACAATCACCATCAATGGCAACCTCGTGAAGAACCATGAGGGCTGTTTTGTCAAAGGGACAACATTAAGGATTGAGAACTTTGCCTTGCGCCCTAAACAAAAATGGGAGAAAGGGGATAGTGACATGGCAATAAGGATAAGCTCTGCCACAACAATTGAGGTGCTTCCTCCATTCGTTCCCGTTGTGGAACTCTATTTCTTTCCAACAGAATCAATCTCTGAGTTTGTATCATGCATGGGAGAGAAGTTTGTCACATCCACTCTCGCGGTAGTTGTGATATTTGTCCGGGGGCAGATTGACAGCAAATATCAGCTGAAAGTCGCCGACGGCATCAGTCCTAAAGATATCCAGATCGTAAGTTCAAAACCTATGTTTTTGACTTCACAAAATGACAGATTTGGAAAGGCATATGTGACATTGTGGTTTTAAGGTTTCATTTTAGTTCTCAGCTTTCTTGTGATTCCAAATGATACAAATCCAGTTTCATAAACATGATAGAGTTTGAATTTCATTCAGATGTGTTTCAGATCTGTTGGTTTTCACTCATGATAGTTGTACAATATGCATACATATTCAGAATGTTGTAGTTAATAGTATGGTGTTTTGTACATAGTGTAGCCATCACTTTCATCTATTTCCTTTCATTTTACAGCATGATAACAAATCTGATATCTATTATGTAGTGGCGGTATTTCTACACAATGATTGATTAGGACGTTCATACATGCTTAGTTTTAGAAGTCTACACAATCGATAGTTCAGGACTTGTTTGAGGTGGATTGTTAGTTACATTTAATCCATTTTCTGTAATTTTACAGCCTGAAATCTACTGTGTTGTTATCAGCTTTCTTCTGATTGACAATGACACAAAGTTGAATTTATGATCTTAAAGTTTGATTTTTCAGTTAGAGTGTTCTAGATTTGTTCGTTTTCACTCATGACAATTATAGAGCATGCTCATGTCTTCATAATGTTGTAGTTTTCCTTGAATGGTACCAATCGGATATCTATCATGAATATGGGTTTTTTCTTGAACAGACGAAACTGATACACATTGTGTTTGATGACATGTAGGTGAGTTTTCTTCCTTCCTTTCATTCTGAGTATGAAAGCTTGACAACAACTTTCCAGTCTGGAGGAGTAGCATGTGCTGTTCTGAAGCACATCACAATTACTCATAGTGGTGATATACGACTACTAACATCTTCATCAACTATTATCACACATGTTCTTGATTCGATTGCACAGCATCGCCTTCAAGCAGTTTTCAACACTCTTACGTCACAAGAAGAAGCATAAGCCGTTGCGGCACGACAAGTAAGCTTTGAACTACTTTTTGTGACATCATATTTTTTTAATTCGAACTATTTCAACATTGTAAGTATATTATCTCATTTGGACTTAATTCTGTGCATACAGGTGATTGGGGTTTTTACTGTCTCGTATCCAGCGCAACCTCCTTTCAAGCGTGTATGCTCGAACTGCCATTTCATTGACATTGTTTTGCAACAAAGGGGGGCATTCTGTTTGCAATACATGTCAGACCATACATCCATGTACTTTAGAAGGTTGTATTACTGGGCGCATATCACTCACAACCATCACACTACCTGAAAAAACAAGTTTACCTGAAAACAATGAAGACAAGGGAAATGAATAATAGCTAGACAATATGTGTTTCAGATCTTCTATACTCACACAATCAACAATGCGTCCTAAACACAATCAGCTTTTATGGAGGGTGGAAGCAATAGAAAGTGGAAGCTGAAGAGACAAAACTGATTATTAAAAAAATTGAAAGATGCAGAGGAAGATGGAAAAACACAATAATTATGACTGAAACCAAGAAAACAACAAAAGACACAATAACCATGACCAAAATCTACACAAACAACAAACAAGAAGATGAAAAGCCACACAACAAGCATCAGTGGGAGCTGGAAACAGAAAGGTGGAAGCTCAAAAGTCACTAAGATGTATGCAAATTATTGACTACAAACTATTAATTTTGGCTAAAGATTAACTATTAACATACATTAATTATTGAAATTTCAATAACATGTTCAGGAAATTAGAAACTTAACTGCTGACATTCTTCAAACTCATTCATTACCTGCGCCAAAATCGAAAAAAACAGAACCACATATCATCCCCATGGCTATAAATTTGCCCCAAACTATATAGAATCATGCAGAATGCACTTCTGTTGTATGTGTTGTAGACAACTACATACAAACCATTTCTACATACAAACCAGGAACACAGATTATCCGGGCATACCATTGGGGAGTCAGCTCTGGAAGATGAATCCTAAAATGCTGAAGTTGCAGTGGCATTGTGACTATTATTCTCCTCCTGCACCATCTGAATGCAACTACAGGCATGTTTTAGATATCTGAGACATAGCACAAAGAGAGCCTATGTGCGTCGGAGGGTGGTTCTCGGATTCGCAGAAAATATCGCTAGGTAGCGAGAGTGTTGCGTCCGGGGAAAGCCACACTATCGTTCCTATAACTCGGTTGCCCTAGAAACCGAACCCGCTTGCATTTCGCACCATTTTTGGTCGAGCAAAATTGGTGCTGATGGTGAGTGTGTGTAGACAAGCCTCGCGCGTCATCGGTCACTATTGGATATGGACAGGAGGGTGAGAGAGCTTCCATCTGCGGAACATATCCTCCTCACAAGCTGAGAGTTGGGGGGCGAAACTATGGCGGTGGAGATGCTTGACGCTGGGGAGATAGTCTTGGTAAAGATAGCCGGTCTGACAAATAAGGAGGAGAGAGAACACATAAAGACTAAATAAATAGCGGAACCCTAGCGGATAGTTCATGCCTGCTAAATCTGGCTACGGAAATGGTAGGAGGGCGGAGCTCCACCCAGCGTCGCTCATCAACACCTACTATGCCTGATGATCAACAATAAACCTAAAGCGATTGCCAAGTAAATAATGCCGAAACTTTTGAACAACATAAATCATTGCCAATGCTTCCTTTTTCGTGGTGCTATAGTTCTTTTCAGCAGGTGTCAACAGTCTGCTTGCATAATAGATTGGTGAATCTATTGTGTCTGTCACATTCCGAGCCAGAATTGCTCCCAGGGCGATGCCTGATGCATCACTGGGTACATGGAATGGTAAATCCCATCTTGGATTGACCAGGATTGGTGTCGTTATGAGTGCCTCTTTCAATGAATCAAATGATTCCTGACAATCTAGAGACCGTTGATATTTGGCATCCTTCTTTAGCAGTCTATAGACTGGTGCTGCTCTGTGAGCATACTTGGCCATATACCTTCTGTAATAGCTTGTCTGTCCCAAAAATCTTTTGAGTTTCTTTGGATTCTCTGGTGGTGGTATTTTCTGGATATTGTCCGCCTTCTTTGGGTCAACCAAAATTCCCTGTTGGCACACAATGTGTCCCAACAATAATCCTGAGTTCACACAAAATGTGCATTTCTCGGGGTTGAGACTTACTCCATTGTCTCTGCAGGCTTGTAGGCAGAGTTCTAACTATGCCAAGTGTTTGGATTTCTATCCGAAGACGCTAAAATTGTCTAAGAACACCTGTATGAAGTCGTTGAGGTAGCTCTTGAATATCTCAGATACCACTATTTGAAAAGTGGCAGGTGCGTTGCAAAGTCCAAATGGCATGACTTTGTAAGCGTAGGCTCCCCATTCAGTGATGAATGTGGTTTTCTCTTGGTCTTCTTCTGCCATCTGCACCTGATTGTACCCACTGAATCCATCCATGAACGAGTACATCTCATGCCCTGTCACTGTGTCCAACACTATCTCTGTAAAAGGTAGTGGAAATGGATCTTTCTTGGTTCCTGCATTCAATTTGCGGTAGTCCACACATACACGCAATTTGCCATTCTTCTTGGGCACTATTACAATGGGTGATAACCATTGTGGTGTCTCTACTGGGTATATGAATCCCGCATCCAGTAATTTCTTGATTTCTTCCCAAACCTTAGTTGCATAGTTGGGATTCATTCTGTATCAGTTCTGTCGAACGGTTTGGTGTCAACTTCCAGCTCAATCCGGTGCTGACAGATGTTAGGAGGTATTCCTTTTAGATCCTTCTAGTTCCAAGCGAATACATCCTTGTATTCGATGAATAGTGCAGTGGATTCTTGTAGAAATGATTCTTCAAGGCCTGCACTTACTCGTACTATCTGTGGTTCTTCCACTGTTCCCAGATTCACTTGAATCAATTGAGTTTCTTCCGTCACTGTCCATCCTGCAATTTCCTGTCCAATGGTAGCAATTGTGGCAGGTACTTCACTGATACCAATGTCCTCTTCTCTTTCTTGATAGAAACAAGCGGGGTGTTGCGGTGTGTCCATCGCCTCTTCTTCAGGATCTTCTGTTACTGGAATGCTTGTTTCTCCTTGAGTATTCACCATGTGGCATCCTACTGTCATGGTATGCTTGACCACTAGTTGACCAGTAGGTTCTAGTTGTGGATGCGCTGCATACACTGTAGCTTCTTCTTCATCCAACAGTCCACTGGACCAGTCATACTTTTCCACTATGCAAGGTTGTTTCTCTCGTGGAATTGTACCTCGTTGCTTCATGGTAAGAGTGACTTGTTCTCATCCTTTCTTGATCGTGAGAATCTGACTTCCCCAATCGTGGTGAGATTGGGCTTGTGTTAACCATGGTCTTCCAAGTAGTAACGAATATCTTCTGCCACGTCTTCCATTCTGAGAATGGTCACCAATACTTCGTATGCCAGTCCTGCTACTTCCATTGCAAGGCGTCTGATGATACCTAATGGCTGTACTTTCCGTTGATCTGCCATTTGTACCGTGAATGGAGCAGGCTCCATATGCCCCAACTCCAGTGACTTCTTCATTCTTTTTGTCATTATATTCACTCCCGATCCTCCGTCGATGAGTACATCTGTCACCAGCTTCCGTCCGATACGTACTTGTCTCACCGGTATTGCTTCATCGTAGTGTGGAGCTCGTGGTATAATCGTGGGTTTAATCGTGTAAACCTCTGGTGCTGGCTTTTGTTTCGGTGTAGGGGTCAAAACCTCAATTGCTCAAAATACAATTTTCAGTAATTGTCCAATGGTGATTTGGGTCTTGGTCTGGCATATCACTTCAGCCAATGTTGTCTCCGTGGTTTCATTCGTGGTCTTAGTGGTTGGTCTGATCTGATTATCTGGAGTTGGATCTCCAGAAGGTATATGGGTTCCTTCTTGCATTTGAGCTATGGGCTTGCTTACCTCTTGGTGTAAGCTCTTTTCTTCCTGCCATGCTGCACTTTCTGGATATTGTTTCCGGTCTTCTTCGGATTCAGACTCCTTATCTAGAGGTTTCTGTTTCTTGGCCTGAGTTCGGGTTACCGCGAGGGTATCCACTACAGGAGTTACCACACTCGCGGCTATACTCGGTCCGGCTTCCATATTTCCCAATTCTGCCGAGCATACTTGAGTCGCAACCGGCATTCGTGTTTCCAGTGTCCCTCTTTCTTGCAATAGTGGCATCTCGTGGTTTCTTTGTTTCTGGGTTGATGTTCTCTATCCCCTGGTGGATAGTCTTCTCGTGGCCTCTGGTAACGATTACCTGTATTGTATCGTCGTGATCCATCTGATCCTCCCCGTCGAACTTGGACTTGGTGTACCCCCACCTCTCGTGTGTACCCACTCTTCTTGGCCCGTTGATTGTAAATACAATGGCTGGTAAATTATTATTAAAAAAAAGAAAAAGAAAAAAAGGCTGGTATTATGGTTGTTCATATGACAAATATCACAGTATTTGTCTTTCATATGGCATTCCGTTGCCAGATGTCCTGCAGTTCTGCACTTGTTACACCATGTTGCCTTTCTTGGTCCTTCGTGTTTAAAATTCTTGATAGCCTCTGCTATCTTTTGGTCCAAGGTGGTTTTATCAATCACCTTCTTCTTCTTCTGCTTGGGTTTTTCTTCATCATCAGAGTCCTTTTCTTCCAAGGTGTCCTTGGAATCCTTGCTTCTGCTCTGGTGGATCCCAAGTTCCAATTTTTTTGCAGTCCCTACTGCTTTAGCCAAAGTGTTGTTAGGCATGACTGTAACCATGGTTACATATTCAGGACGAAGTCCATTGATGAACCATGACTTCTGCAAGTCATCCCCTGGTGCTTGAGTTAACTTCCTGATCAAAGTTTTCATCCTCTCCAGGTAGTCAACTATCAGTTCATTCTTTTTCTGTCTCAGATTCTGTAATCCTGTGAAGATTTCAGATGTGGATTTGTTGGATCAATACCTTTCTTGAAAGGTTGTTTTCATATCAGCCCAGGTTGCAAAAATATTGGCTGGGAATGTCGCCAACCATTCAATGCCCTTCTTGGCCAGTGAGCAAGGAAACAACCGGATCTTCTCCTGATCTAATGCTTCATTGTAGATGGTGCACATGTTCTCAAATTGATTGAGATGGATATCTGGATCAGATTTCCCATCATACAGGGAAAATGGTGGTCGGGGTTTTGCTTGCTGCCAGAGCCATTGGTGCTCCTGGTGCAACCGGTGCTGCTGGTTGTCCAAACTGAAATGGTCCAGCTGTTGTTGACGATGTTGGTGTTGGGATTGTCAATACTAGTGGTCTTGCTGGTGTCTGCCTTCCAAAGAGAGATTCGAAGCTAGGAGGTCATTGTCCCAAGGATAGCCCTCTGCTAGCTGCTGTCCCAACTTAGCTTTGAGTGTTGTTCTGGTTACTTTTTCTAGAGAAGCGGTTTTGATTCTTTCGCCTTCTTCACTTAAAAGATCCTCAAATTTCTCCTCCAATAATTCAGCAAAACCTCGATTTGGGCTTGTTACAGTGGAAGGTGCTTCTGATCTTTCTTGTGGTAACCATTCGTTGAGGTATTACTCGCAACTCCTTCTGGTGTGGTATTCTCAGTTTCTGGAGATCTGGTATCCCGATCTTCTGGATTATTAGTGTCAGCTTGTCTCGATGTCTCTCCTTGAAGAATATTAAGATTCAGTAGTTCTGGGATTCTACTCTCAATCGAGCTTCCCTTTCTGCTGCATATATTTCTAATCTCTCAGTCCTGTCTTGCTTAGCTTTTTCCCGATTTTCTTCATTCATTCCCACATCATATATGGAATTCTTTTTAGTACCCTTTCATAAGCCTTTGGTATGTCAGTAAAGAAAATTACAGTGGTCTCTAACCTTTCTTCAAGATTATACCATCCTGCCAATCCATAGTAATCTTTCCTTACTGATTGATCACCAATCCTTTTAATGGGTACAATAATACCATTTTTCCTTCTCAGTGTATCTGACTTGTAACAAGTCTTTGGGTATCCAGTACTCTACTTCTTCTATGATCGTATGGCCATATTCATAATTTGAACAGCCTTCTTTGAGGACATAACTAGTGTAGCATACTTTTCTGATTGGTAACAGAGTAATCAATAAAGCTAAACGAGAAAGCCAAATCTCACTTACACTCCTACTTTCCCATGGTGCTCGATCAATATTGATTACTCCTCCCTTCAATCCCCATTTACCATCTTCTTTCGCAATTGAAAGAAAAATCGCGCGTGCTTCTACTAGATGATTATATCAGATGCATCGACGACTTGTTTCTAAGATATGCATAGCATGATAAGCAAGCACGCACGATCGCGCGTGCTCCTTTATAGTTCAATTCCATGCTGAATTTCAGAATTAGACTCAGGGGTGGGATTCAGTCCTGTGGAGGGGGATATGCCATTACGGATGTCACCATATCAAGGATTAAGCCAACGAGTTAGAGACATTGTTGATGGTCAGGCTTCTAGGGCATTGGTCGGCGATCAAAATTCTGTTGAAGTGAGTATTGCAGATTATGAGCTGTCCTGACACTTGTAAAACCCAATTTATAACAAACTTGATAAAACATCATAATCTTTTACCAATGGAAATATTAACCTATTGCACAGTGATAGTCTCGTAAATGAATCAAAATTTATACGGAAGTCTAATCAACCGCATTTTCTGTAGATCCGTGAGTCCGATACGGAGGAAGTAACATATACCAGAACAAACGACACACAACAGTGTACAATGAAGAAACAATACGACTTGAGAGTGAGGATATCGTTGCCCAAGGTGGCAGCTTCAGAAACCGCAGGCGATCGCGCGAGGTTACTTATCGGAGGGGTCGACAAAAACATACCGGACGGCGAAAGACCCATCGCCGGTGGAATTGACGGCGAAACCTCACCTGGCTTGGAGCAAGTGCCGCCAAAGCTGGTATTTCATTCTCCGCCTTCTGCTTTCCTTTCTGCATTCCATTGCGAAACAATTCCAATGAATTAATAATTATTTCCTAATGGGCAGGATGATATGATCTATCCACCACACGACTGTTCCCAAGCTGTCCAACCCGCGGATTTCTTTGCTCTTCCAATGGTTCCAAATGGATGTCAGCCCGGATATTATGTCCTGGTTCTGGATGTCGGGTTCCTATGTGAGGTCTACCTCCAGAATGGGCCAAAAACCCCTCCCGCAACTCAGCCTTATATCTCCGTTGGAAGATTTAAGTTAGCAATGCGACATGAGATGGGAGACTTCCTCAAATGGTCGTCAAGAAGTTTTGGGTCATCTTATGGAACACTGGCAAAGAAGAGACTGTCGTGGATTTCAAATCAGCCTTGTTCGGGAGGAACGCCCACAAGGTCATGCATTACAGTTCCGACCAATGTGTGGAACATAGACTTACTTTCAACACATATTGGCCTACGCTACCTAAAGCCCCAATCTACTTCAAACGACTTTACGACTTGTTCGTAGACCCCAACTCTAAAGCCTACAGGTCTAACACCCTGCTTATCGACGTCGTTGGGAACATGTACAAGTCTTTCCTCAATCCTCTGAGCCTGGTCATCTTCCTACCTAAATACGAAGCACTTGTAGATTCATACAAGGATGATTTTTGATGGGTCATCTGAAGCCCCACCTGGAGAAGTTGAAGCATTAAAAAATGGACACTTGGGCCTTCAATGAGCAGAACCCTTTTGGAATACCTAAGGATATTTACTTTCAGGATGCTAGAGTGAAATTCATTAATTGCTGGGACTTTCCATGGCCTAAGAACAAGGAGGAATGGGATGCACATCTAAAGTACCTAGAGGCCTTGGAAGTGGAACATGAGATATTAAAGTGACTAGTTTTGAGAATGTATTGGGATTCTGAGGTCATTGAGTTCCTTATCTGTTCATGGGATTCTTCTTTTCTTGATTTACTTAATTGTCTTTATGACTCCTTCACAGATCCGACAGCCTAGATCTCCACCTTTGAGGGGACCTCGCTTGATAATTTTTGACGTTAATGGAGTGCTATGCAAAATAACGAAGCGCCAGAGCCCAGGACCTACTCCACGTTTTTCGGAATTTGATTACAGCATTCATGCTATTGTTGGGTATCGCCAAATCTTTAGACGGAAGATGTACCGGGAAATTTGGCAAGAGTTACACAAGCACTTCGTTTTAGGTATCTGGAGCTGCATGGTGCTTAAAAACTTAAATGCTATTCTGGATTTTCTCCTACGTGGTCTTCCACGGCCAGCGTTCATCATGTCGCAGGAAGATTGTATCATTTGCCCAAGCAATCTGCACCCAAATTACCGAACGGGACAAGATCAACCTCCTGTGTTCTTGAAACCACTCCTTAACGTATGACATAATTCTGAAGGTTTTTACAATCAGAGTAACACTCTGCTGATTGATGATACGGCTTTGAAGTGTTTGCTGAACCTTCTTGAATCTTGTCTTGAGAACATTGACGCCGACGATTTCTTCCTTCTCAAACTTAGAGATTTCTTGCTTAGCTTCTTGAAATTTGAAAACGTCTCAAGCTTCTTAAAAGCAAGGAGAATAGGATTTCCACCTTTGAAAGTTAACGATCCACAGTTCAAGCCTCTTCTTGACTATATTGACAATTCACAATATCGTGATTTCCGAGTAAATGATAAGTAAATATTCGCGTCCTATTGTGGACGCAGTTTACTATTTAAAATTGATTGTGAAGACCATGGAATTTCAGTCTTCTTCTGATATTCTTTTGCTTTGCATGCAAATTGTTATATTGCCAAACCATATGTAACGGTCAATGGATTCGTTGTTGCTTTATGTCCGTCGATTTCTTTTCAGACCCACGCGTTCTTCCAACTCAACTTTGTTGACATATATTTCATTTGCAGGTATGCCCATATCAAAATGTTCTCCATGCCACAAATGCATCTCAAATTGGCGAAACAAATATCGTCTGGTATTGTTGATGATGTAGAAATGATCAAGCCAGAAGCTTTCCAAGGACCTGACAACTTGTTGTCTACTCAGGCATCCATTGCTGTTATGGAAAGTGTTTCGAGGCCCAAAATGTCAAAAGGTGAATCCACAGTTAGCAGGGTCGATGATTTAACTGGGGTTGGCTGCGTAGTGGAGAGCGACTCTCAATATTTTGGGGAATCCTCCTTGGAGCCGTCCTTCTCCCAACACTTTCCACCAGACGTCGTCACGGGGGATCTACATGAGTCTACCGAACAATTGGTTGCAACTATCGCTCAACTGCCTCCTCATCATGTCGTAATTCCAAGCGAGTCACCGGATCACGAGGGCTGGACACCTTAGCTGCTGATAAGTCAGGTGATTTATTTCTATTTCATCCATGCGTTTTATTGTTACCGTGTTTCTGTTCATCCTCTGATTTTCTCTCTTTACTCCAGGCCAGAAAAGCTGCAACGTATGACCTTCCTGTGAAGCGGCAACTTCTGTGGGGTTGTATTCCAAGGTAATCTTTTTTTTTCCGTTTGAATTCGGTTCAGGATGTGCAGAAAGAAAGAAACCGAATTCCATTGCCAACCGTCAGCGAGAAGGTTATTGAACTCACTCATTTGCCGATTGAGGTCAGCACACTGACAAGACCGGCAAATATTTCTGCACATCCCCAACCCCCCAGAATTCTGGATGGTCATGTGTCAAGGAAACGTCGCAGATCACAGCAGTCAGCGGCGGTCGTGTCCGACGATGAAAAAACAGCATCTGGCGTTCTGTTATCTCTTCAACATTCATCTGCCTCCAGTGGTAACCCGCCTCGAAATCAGAGGGTAAATCTAGCAAAGGTAATAAGTATCTCCTTCACTTGGTCCTCTGTCTTATTGGTTATGGCTTCTTAGTAATCATTACATATATCATTTACATTGTCGACACAACTTTCACAAAGTATCCTCGCGCGATCGCACGTGGTTGCAGGAAACACAGAGGCTACCGATTGTGATTTTTTGTCTCAAGTCTCAATTGGATGTTGTAATGCTGAAAATATTACCTTAGCAAAATATTCCATTTGAAAATCAGGGTATAGAAACGAGGTAAACCACAAAACGCAAGTATGTCGTGGCATTTTTTGAGTTACAAAATGTATTGGAAATACCTCATTTTTGGGTCAGATAACAGAAACTAATGGGCTCTTTTGGATGGTTCAGAACGTTGTTACTTAAGAAATGTGTGGTGTCCGGAAACACAAACGCATGTTGCTGGTACTGAGTGTCAATGGACTTCTTTGCTACATGCCACCTTCTACCGGAGGTGAGTTGTTTAAACAGAGGTTCCACTTGAGGAAAGTAACAATTTGGGTACCCCGCAAGACCATTTGTAGTTCCAAGACCTGGAGTGCTGGAGTTTCTTCGACTTTCATTGATTCATTTTCATGTAGCGATTTGGTCTGGCTCTGAGAGGGATACTGTATTCAAGATGTTGGAGTGTTTCGTTCCTCCGGAAATTATGAAACAATTTCGTTTTATATGGTCTGCCGAGCATTGCACAGATACAGCTGGACATATTAAGCCTGGAATGAAATATCTTATTAAAGATATTAAGAGTATTCTCGTAAAATTTAGTGCGAAAGAATTTGCTTGGCAGGGGCAAATTCTACTGGTCGACGATGACCCTTCCAAGGCACTCCGAAACCCAGTGAATACTGGAGTCTTCCCCATCACATTCAAGGAATCAAGCAATTTGGAGGATTTGGTTGACCTCATCAAAGCTTTGTGGCCTTTTCACTCTGGCTTGACTGGAGCCCAGTCTGTTGTTGATTACGTCGGCAAGAACTCCTGCAAATCTTCCTGCCCTCCGATAGGTTGAAATCTTGTCTACTGGTCTTGGTTTGGAAGATTTATTGATGCTTCTGTTTGGCATCCCCCTCAAAAAAATCCCGATTATCTGGGTACGTAGTTTATCATTGCTCTATTTTGTGTGTAGTCCATCAGCTTTACTTCAACCTGCATTTGTACTTTTTCGTTTGTTGATTTCACATGACTTTTGTGAGATCAATGATATTTCAATGATCTTTGTATTTTCTTTAACAATTCCCTTCTGTGCTGCCTCCACTATTCCAGTGACCAAATTCGACAGGAAAAGAAAGAGGAACGGCAGCGTAAGGCTGAGCGGAGGGACCGCGAGGCTTTACGTTTGTCAAGGTCATCAAGTACAGCTACCAGTGAGGTGTCTGGTCATATCTTACATCAATCTCCTACTGTATCCATTTCCTCGGGTGCACATAATTCCGCCATCAGTGGTAACCGACGGCAATCTCGAACATATGCATTGAGTGTGAGCCGTTTGGGAAGCAACTCTGTGTTATTGATGAATTAAACTATGGCCGGCCTGTTCATTACACACATACGTTATTGAACTCTGCCAATGTTATGCCAGATCCTTTCTGCTGTAATGTTAGTCATCGAAGTTTGAGAGAAATCACGCGTGATCGCGCGTGGTTTCTTCATATATTCTCTTGTGGAGCTATCATGGATTAGCAGTGCTATCAGATGTTATCAAAACAAGTTGACTTCATTGTCAGTTTAAGCAATAACAGATCAGGCTGGAGGCTGGAGGAGGTTGGAGGAGAAGAAATTTTCCAATGTTTTCATATTACGATGGGGAACAAGTGACACGATCATCGTCTATGACTGAATTCGGGTTCCTATCTCGTAATTCAAGCTCCCACGATGGTCGTCTCATTTGTTCCTGAGCGGATTGTGAAGCTCTGTTAAAATCTCTCTTCAAATGGATTGAAGTAATTTTGGCGGCTTCGAAATTCCTTCCCTGTCCAACTGATGGCCACCCTGTGGTTGATTGAAATCTGGATGCATTCGGCTCGTTGTGGTTCTCAATGGCGGTAGAGGCAGAGATCTGTTGCGTGATCACTCGTGGTTCGAAAAGCGGACTTCAGCATCGTCCTGGTTCTCCAGCCGACTGCCAAAGTGTTATATTACCTCAACAGTGCAACATGTGATTGGTCAGAGTGATGTTTTTTCTATGCTCACGAATTCAACAACGAAAATGCTGTCATTTGAAGATGTGATGATTCTGCAGGCGTAGGGAGTTACTTCATGTCAGTTACAGCGAGGGAACTCAAGGTATTCGGATAATCCGTCCCGGAATATTTCACACCATCATCCTGGATGATTCATTGATGTGTTTTAGAACACGCACTCAAATCATCGAGGCTGATGGTGTCACTTGTTCCCTGGCGGATTGTTCAAGTATCTTATAATCCTAGTCTTTAAGTTGTTTGAAGTCATTCTCCCTGCTTGCATAATCCGATCTCCAACAATTGACAGCATCCTCGTGGTGTTTTATTTGGTTCCTATATCCTTCGTTTGGAGATCCATTATTCTTTTGAGGAACACCAACGATTAACATCGCGCGATCACGCGTGCTTTTCTAAGAGCTGACATGTTCTGATGTCCATCATTGCACACCAAAATGGTGTTACAAGGAGGCAGAATGTCAGCAATTGAACGTCAATCTCCAGCGACATTCTCGCCATTTTCATGTGGACTGGACGCCAAAGGAGGAACACCGTCGCTAACAATCTGTGCAAACAATCTCAACAATCATATATACTTCAAGGTGTTTGATACTGCGTATGTTCATGTAGCTGATTTCTATATGAGTCTTTTTGCTATTCTCATTCCAACAACATTAGGTCCACTGAGACTGCCATATTCCGAAATCGGAATCAGGCACCACCTACATGAAACCATCAGCTAAGAATGAAATCTCCAGTTCATTCAATCACAGCCCGGAGAAATATCTCAAGCTGCTAGCCAACTACTTGTGGGCTAGGGTGTTTATCTGGAGTCGCATACAATGAATCAAAGATCTAGTTGTCAGCTGACATGCAGCTGATGGTTTTATATTGATCAATGATGGTGGGCCGTGGCTGATACGGGAGTCTGAATATGACAGTATCTGGGGACCTGATACAGTTCGCATGAGAATAGCAAAACGACTACTATACAATTCAGCTACAGGAACAACAATAGCATCAAACACCTAGCAGTAAATATAATTTTTGACATTGCTTGTGACAGCTCCAATCAATAGTTAGTTGAAGATTATTTAGTTGGTGATCAATTTATGAGTGCTTTACAGTAAATCGTCAGAAGTACCACAGCCCGTCACAGATGAACCTCGACTGGTTACCCGACACTATTTCCTTGAAGATTTTGCAGAAAACGTCACTCTCTCCATCAACGTACTCGCCACCGAGCCACTCTCCAGAAGCATACGAGCAACATACTTACTCCCCAATTGGATACTTTCAGCATCTTACTCCAGGGTCAGTTACTTGGACATTATGTTTTGAAGAGCATACGAGTAATTCATCATCTTCGCGATTCATTGAAAGTCTGCAAGACCACCAATTCTTCGAGAAGTACAGCTGAACTTCGGTTGCACAAGACATTGTTGGTTAGCGTAATATTGGAGGATATTTTTTGTGAGGTCATCACCATATCAACGATTCTCGAGATCAGCATTTCATGTACTTCTTCCATTAACCTTCGGAACAACGGAAGAATACAGATTTGAAAATGGTCCCTCTAACCTTGTCAAAATATCGTGATTTTGGGAAATGACTTTCCTCAAAATATTCTCATCATAAGTACGTCGGCCGACATCGTCTTGTGCTAACGGAGTTCAGCCCTCCTTCTAGAAGTTGATACTCTCATTGACATGGTTTACGTTACTTATATTGGTCCATGCCGCATGGGGCGAGACTTACTCAAATTGACATGGTTCTGAAATAAAACCTGGTTGTTTATCATCAATGTCTCCCCGTTGTCTTTCATTTCATTTCATGGTATTGTGCCATTGTGCCATGTTTTGCTTACATATTTGATTGATTTGTCTTGTACGTTACATAGTAACGGCCTTCATAATCTCAGTCGCGGTTACAAATATGACTGGTGCTCCAATCATCCATCAGGCCGTGGATCATGAGACGAGTTATCACCCGACACCCGTTTTTTTAATTTATTTTTTAATGTAATGGAAACACCTGGGAGCGACAGCTCACAAATCAGGCCCCCTTAATAGTATAACCTCTTTCACAGTAACCCCGCCATGTGGCGTTGGAATGGGACACCACCCAGGAACATACCACACTCGTCAGTAGCAAGATTTGACCCCATCATCATCTTGGTGGCACTCAGTGCACTTCACCGACTGAGCTACTGACTGTTGGTATCTCATTCAACTCTTACTAAACGTCAAGTGAACAGTGGAACTTGCTTTATGAGCCAAATAAAAACTGTTTTTTCTCCTGAAGTTTACATATAATGTTTCTTTATTGCTCATATTATATATTAATAGACAAACAATTATTTATATCTTTATATTTATATTTAAAATGATCCATTTAAATTCATTTAAATGATTTAAAAAATACATATTCAGATATTTCTCCTTATTTCTGGACCAAGCTTTAGTCCAGATTTACTTAAAATTGTGTTATCTGTTTTCAAAACCATTCTGTTTTTTTTTTAAAAGAAAATTACCTCAACAATAGTTTTTGAGGGAGGTGAACAGTTGAAATCTTAATATGATTTAAAGGGCCTCCGTCCTTATTTTATTTTATTTTATTTTTAAACCAGACCCTAGCACATACCAGGCTGGTATGACTTTTAAAATTTTGCTTAATACCATACCAGTCAGATTTTCACTTTGATACCCTACCATATACCATATCAGGCTATTAAATTTATACATCATTTGATACCAGTACCATACTGGTTTCAATAATTCAAGTGTACCCCAATACCTTTACCCTAGTGGTATCAAAAAACCATGATACCAGTCCAACACTGGTATGTACCACCCTTAAACTATATGCAGTTCTTATTCAAGTCCGGGAAGTTTGCATGGTACCACAGTGCCTTCCATATGGCATTCTCTCTCCCTCTCCCTCCATGCCATTTAAACAAATAGGAGAACATATGCCTCTCATTGTTTGATAATTGCGATTTCAATGCGGGCACGTGTGGTTGCGGCGGGGCCCGCATGTGGGAGAGGGGGTCGCGACGGTTGGGGCGCCCCGTACCCGGCGGCAGTCAATTTGCTCGGGTGAGCCGCCCCGGGGCGCCCAGGGGAAGCGAGAGGGGGGAGCGAGTCTGTTGGGCCCACAAAACACTTGAAATATGTAGATAAATAATTAATTATTTCAAGGGTTTGTAGAAAGTAGTGGGAAGTGTGGTGGTAAAGAGCAACTTGTGATGAACATGAGGTTTGGTGTTCAAGTCTTGGTAGGTGATATTGTGGTGGTAATGTGTGTTAATTATAAATATATATTTTGTTTGAAGAGGGTCTGAAGGTTGGAGTTAGGCACTTGCCAGTTGGTCAGTCCGCTCGTCAATCGCCAGTCTGGTGAGTCGGCTCGCCAATAGCGAGTCTGCTGGTTAGTCCGCTCGCCAGTTGGAGTCAGTATGCTGGAGGAATCAGTCTCTTGGAGGTCTGGCCAGTCCGCTAGAAGAAGGTCCGCCGCCATTAAAGAACTAGGACTTAGAAAAAATTGAGAATCTAGACCCGGTGAAAGGCTGTTGGGTTCATGAGCTCACCCCATGGGCCGTACTGGCGGGGCCCATAGGCGCATTAAATCGCTATTATCCTATAATGAGAGGCAGAACATATACTGACTAACTGAAGAAACTAGCAAACAATAGAGGAAGTGTTTGTAGATGAAGGGAATGTGCATACCCAATGCAGTTTCGCAGATATGTCAGTGTCAGGAAATAAATTGCCAACATATGCTTGAATCTCCACTGTGTGATGTGTGGCTAATTTGCTGACTAGCACCTCCACCTGTTACTTCCAATTATTAGAGAAAACTTCAAAACTCTTAAACCTAACTGATGCTCTCCACAGGCCTAGCCATCTTAAGCTTAGCAAGAAGTCCCGATGAGAGGGCATATCCGTAAATTCACCTGGATACTACCGATGATCTGTTTTGAGTGGCTATTGCAATCCCAGCTTGATGCACCCACCTCCAAAATGTCAAAATCAGGAATTGATTGTTCGCATTGACTGGTTAACCTTGAAAGGAGAATTTAAGACTGCACGTTTTAGCAGATGAGTGCAGTGTAGTGTTGGAGCTGGATGCAAAGCATACAGGGCTTACGGGCTTGCTCATGCTACAAAGCCCATGAGAGCTTTGCATACAGGGGCTCTCATGCTGCAAAGCTCTCATGTTACGGGCTTTGTGTGGGCTAAAAATCTCCTTTTACTTCAAGAGGCCCAAATTGGAGAGCTGTTGTTTCCCTCAATTTAAATAAACGGATACTAGAACGACAACCGCCAAACAAAAAATGAAAAAGAGACTATTGGCCCCAAGAGAAAGGGCTGTGGATCAATAAATGTAGTACTTCTTTCAAGGATGTGGGCAATACTTGGGAGTATGAACCTGATTCGCAGACGATAAGGAATTCACATGTAACCAATATATCACAGACCCCCAAAGACAAAGGGCAGTGGATCAAAAAATGTTGGACTTCTTTCAAGGACAATGGCAATAGTCGGGAATACTCGGGAGCAAGAACCTGATTGGCAGCCATGCGAAGGTTTTCACATGTATCCAACATGTCACAGGGACTCTCCCGGGAAGGCACAGCCAATAAATTGTCACCACACCATTCAAAAAACTCAGCTAGACACTCTTTGGTAGGTGCCGACGTAGGAGCCTCTGAAACTGTGACACACTCCAGCCATAAACAGTCACACTGTATTGAGCTTAGTCCACCCCCCAGAACCAGGATCGATGTTTCTACATACTGATATAAAGGTCGTTTGTAGGCTATGTTTACAGTTAAGACTAAGGTGGTTCTGTTTTACAAAGCTGTTCAGTGGCTGAGAAACTGCACTGCTTTCTATCCCTACGGGAACACACCTGGATTAGACCTTCGAGATGGTGCAATTTACAGAGTCTCAAAACCAACAACCCGGAAGACTCTCGGGGGGGTCACTCTTCATTAGGCTACAACACCATGTGAGATCAATATTTTTCCGCACAGGGGGTTTTGAAAAAAAAATCTTGTACGAAATATATGTACGGGCAGGGGTATGATTGGTCAAAATGTTTAAGTATACGGAGGGGTAATGCATTTATATAAACTTTACAAAATTTTATATATACATATAAGGGTGCAAGTTTTTTTTTTGCATTTGTAGATGGGATTTGACCCTAAGACCACTTGAGTTTTGCTAAGATGTACTGTGCGGTTGAGATCTCTTCTTTGCTTTTCCCTCCTTTTTCACGCTTAGCAACCCTAGTTTCCCCGCGTCTTTCTCGTGGCGGCGCCAACAGCTCGATCTGTCTAAGTGGTTTCCAAAATCTCCAGACTCTATGTAGTGATTGCGCTCCTTCTTCGAGTCCCCGATGGCTGTAGATTTCCTGGCTAAGATATTGTGGAAGATGATTCCCTGAATTGTCAAGTGCATCATCAATAGTAGAGTTCCAGTGCGGACTTTGTTCAACTTTCTTCATTGTGCAGGCTCTGGCATTTTTGTTCATGTGATCTGCCAACTCGTCAGCCGCAGCAGCAATGCATTAGGTATAAACGCAGGTGCCACAGTGCGGCAACTTACTTGAATCTGAATGCGGCTTGGGGAGGGATTTTTGCATTTGCGGTACTGCTTCAGATTATTCTAGGAGATCTCCACGTGAAGGATTATGACATGAAGTGTTGTGGCCATATGTATTAAGATATTGTGGTGGCCTCTACATCTCGAACTTTTAGGTGCAAACATGATTAGCTATTTGTCAGCTTTTTTCATTACAGCTATATGCTTGATAGGTCCACTGAGATATGGAAGTTTTGCCTCATTGTTACAGAACACCAGAGAAGCAGCATAGGCAATCAAGCACTTTGAGCTTGCGAAGGCCAAGCGGTACTTGGAAGATGTGCTAGCCTACAAACAAGATATTCCTTTCCGCCGTTTCTACACAGCTCAAGCGAAGTCGCGACATTCTAATGGACAGGGACGATGGCCTGTGAAGTCTGCTACTTTCTTGCTTGGATTGTTGAAGAAAACAGAGAGCAATGTTGAAGTGTTGACTTCATCACCCTTCACTTCTCTCTCCAATTTTTGAGTGCTCTTGGAAGCAATCATGCTTCAAGTTATACCCGCTCCTTCTATCAAGTATTTGCAAAAGTTTAGCCTGCCATTAACATCTGTGGCATTTTTCTTGTGTGCTTGTCATGTGTTTTGGTGACTCGGTCTTGCTGTCGACACGCTCGTCATTTCACACATACAGGTCAACAAGGCCCAGAAGCAGCGCCACCGAACCTACTGAGCACATGATCGCAGCACTAGTCGTGCGCATCATACCTTTTCCCTTTAATCTAGCTGGTTCTCAGCCCAAGCAGAGGTTATTTTTGCCTAGGATGTGAAAATGTTAGCATATCTTGAAGTGTTTGGTAGACTCGCTATGCCGAGATATATTCCAGTGGTTCTGTTAGCTGGTTAATCTCGCTTGCAGAACATAATATCCACGTCGTACAGCAGACAGTCGTCTTAGGTCTTCAGAATAACCACTGGTGACTTCTAGTTCAACTTGCAGCCTACATGTCATCGCCTTGCCCTCTTGAGCTGACTCTCTCAAAGAAGGAGGTTGCTGTGAAGAAAGAGGTGGGTTTTATTACCATGAATCTGTTTCCGTATGCTCTTTTGTTTGTCTGGACTATAGAATAAAGCATTACTTGTGGGGAAAAGTACTCAATTTCCTTCCAGGAGTGGTAGTAAACTTAGGTGCAGAGCCGAAATCTGACAAGGAGTGTACTTGGCTGATTGTTGATCTACTCATGCAACAATTGGAAATGTTACTAGCCACCAAACGTTCAGACAGTTTAGAATCACATGGACTTCAGAGTTTAGGGTTCTTCCTCTTGTTGTGTCATCTGCTTATTCTATGGATGGCGGTGTTTGACGTGGCAGGTGGACACAGAGATTATTCCTAGGAGGTCCCGTAAACAACAAGCGCACTTGCGAAGTGGTGCCTCCTCCTCCTCATAGACAAGCATCGACCATAGCTCTTATGTCAGGTTTTAGCCCTGTCTTGTTTCCTGTGTAGTGTACTCTAGCTGAAGATCGAGTCATTGCTCTAGTAACAGCGCGTCCATTTATTTTCTCTCATTGTCCAAATCTATGTGCAATTATCAGGTGGAAAATAATCGAGGGTTGGGACGTGGTTGGATGGCATGGCAGGGACATATGATTCAAGAGGGTGAAGTGGTATGCTACTTAATGGAGCAGCTAGGAACCTAGCAACCTGTGGAGGTAGGTAGAGTCTTCCTATATGGAAAGATGATTGACTTAAGATGCCTGAAATTTTTTAGGCTAAGAATGTGTTCTTGAGATTATATGTTTCTCTCTTGACGCAGGTCTCCAAATCGGGTGTACAGATAAAGCTATTATTTAAGAGCCCTTTCAGGTTAAGCACAGTATGTGTTTAAGATTATGTGCATTTACCAAACTTCAATGGGCTTCAAAACCCAGCCCTTTTGAAAATTCTGAGTTTCCTAGAGTGAGTGAACAAGCCTAAAAACCTTGAGCACTCCCTCATTGAAGGCAAAGGACTAGTTATGCAAACTTGAGATGGCCAAATGATTGTCTTAGTGTGAAGACTAAGTTCTGAAACTGATCACTGCAGGCTGAAACTAAGATGAGGTTGTGAAGGTCTTGTGGAAAGATGGAGGTCAGTCTCTTTTTCATTGCACACATGTTTTTATTGCCCTTTGTATTTATGGTAGCTAAAGAGAGGTTTGCAACAGTTGATGTTAACGTGCCTTTTGTATCTAGGAGCTGCTGAGTGACACGTATTTAATCGTCAAATTGGCAGGCATTGCTCCTTATGCTTCTTGCACCTTGTATAACTTCTTCATATGCAACATGTTGCTATGGTGGTGACATAGTAGGTCTATTTCCTAAGGCCTTTGTTTTTGACATGCAAAACCGGTAGGATATGGAGACCCACTGATTGTCATCCGCCCACCTTTCCCTTGTATCGAGAAGCTGACTTAGGGAGTGTGGTCCCATGTGCCTTGCAGGATGTCACGACATCGGAACTGGCGGTTCTAAGCGGTATCGTCCTGGTCAGTCTAGTCGGTATGGTCTTGGTCAGTCTGGTCTATAATGTCAATCGAGTCTAATCCAGTCGAGTCAAATAGGGTAGTTAGGATACTCCCGGGGGTGGTCTTTAAGTCTAATGTCTAAGTCCTAAGAATTTTATCTAATAATCACATGTCATCTAAGAGGGTATGCAACTGAATGGAGGGCCTGCCATTCAGTTGTTTGCTTCAACACACATAATGAACACATAAATCCTTCAATCATTTATGCGGCCTCCAACATCGAGTATATCGACATGGAAGAACGTCTGGAGCTTTTGAATGAGGTATATCCATGTGGCCGTGAGTTGAGCAAGACCACTGGGATGCCGGTGGGAGGACTGCATGTGGTAAGTGTTCTCAATTCTTTTCAGTGATGTTGATTTTTCATTGATGTACTCTTTTGATTTAGAGGTTACCATGAGGTTTCTTCAAATGATTCAGATGTGTTAATGTGTACTTGCAAACAGACTGCACAGTGCCCATGCAATGCGGAGTTGTGGTAAGTCAAAAATACTTTGGTGCAAGATTGATAGAATATGAGGTATGTTAACTTCTAACTAATGTCTATTTGTAGAAGAATTATAGTTAGAACTTCAGTTTTGGACTGCCTGTGGTAACTGTTCTTAGTTCTTTTCAGCAATGTTGATTTTATTGATGTACTCGTTTGACTTAGAGGTTGTCATAAGCAAATGATTCAGATGTGTTAATCTATCATTGCAAACAGATTGCACGGTGTGTCCCTGCAGCGAGTTGTGGTAAGTCAAAAATACTTTGGTGCAAAATATGAGGTATGCTAATTTCTATCTAATGCCTATTTGTTACTTCAGTTTTGGTTAGTGTGGCTACAAAATAGAGAGGGGAAAAGGAAGAATAGAGGAACGGGGTCATAGAAATGGTAATCGCCATGCTAAAAAGCTCATGGAATGTTATATAGTCTACGTTAAACTGATTTTTCATATGAAGATAGGTCTAAATGCTTATAGAATGATATGTAGAATGTTTCTCATTTTAGAGAGGATATGCTTCTGGATTTGAGATTTTGTTCATGTCATATTACCTTTTGCTTGTATGTGCAGGTTAACAGTTGTGACTAGATGGATACTTCTACACTAAGTTCACTATTAAATTGGGTTTAGTGTCAAACCATAGACCATAGAACCTTTCAATTCACAGCCTTTGTCCATAAGAGATTGAAAATTCAGATAACAAAACTTGCGCGGAAGCGCTGTCAAAATTCTAGCAAGAATGAAATAATAATGAGGGACGCGGAAGCGCTGCCCAAATTATTTCACGTTGCTCTGAATTGGGAATGAATGTATAATTGAACATATAATGAACAATATATTATATATTACATAGCAGATTTATTGTCATAAATAACTACTATGATGATAATGGGATGCATATATTCAATGTATGCATCTCAAAACCTGAGTAGTTATCAACCTTAATGAATATGGATTATCCATTTGTTAGTTTTATGGTCTGATGGGATGATCTAGTCTTGGAGTTGGTGGTTACAATTTGCATTTTTAGTTAGAATATATATATAATTAGTATCTGATTTTCTTCTATCTGGTTAGCAATTATGATTCCATAGTATAGACATATTATGTGAATGTTGTATAAATTAGAAAGTGGAAGTTTATGAAAGGGGGGAGGAAGAAGAAGAAAGTCCACCGTTCAGCCTGAACGGTGGACTTTCTTCTTCTTCCTCCCCCTTTTTTTTTTGGTTGTATCATGGTTCAAAACCCTAATTATCTCTTAGGTATTGACTTTTTGATATTCTGTGTAGGGTAAGATCTAAGACAATGGAAGAGGTGTGGGAGATAAAGGTGTATGAAGAAGGAGTGCAACAAGGAGTTGTGGATGTACCAGCAGTAGCCACTTTGGAAATCGTACGAAGAGAAATAGAATTGGATGCTCTTGTGGAATTTGAGTACAATTTCTTGACAAAGGAGGGGTCCATTTTGAAGGAGAGTCAAGAAGCAAGAAGAGCTGTTGCAATTGACAAGACTGTTAATATCAAAAGACGACAAGTGAAGCATGTCAACCAAGAAAAACAGATTGAGGGGAGTCAATCTATCCCTTCACATTCCAGAGAGGATGCAAACATTGGTCATGAGGAATTTCCAGGGGATGTGTTATCACAGGGGGCTCTTTCTCAGGGACGTTGTTCCGATAATCGTGACTATCTCATAGCTCAACATACACAAGAGAGAGATCTCAACTCTACGCCTCCGTCGGTTTCTTGGAAGGAAAGCATCTTAATGAGTGAAACCATGGTGGCCAAATGGGAGAGTGGTATTTTCAATACTATGAAGAAACTACGTGGTTTGGATCCACCACGAGATGATGAATTCGAGCTCGAGACATTTGATTCATTTGGCATTCCATATGCACGGTTATGGTGTCATGAATGTCAAAAAGAATATGGGTCCAGGTGCACACTTGATAAAGATCCAAACATGGTGTTGGACAATTTTTTCAGGAAGCACGTCCGAGGTTGCACCAAACACGAAAAGAATTATGTTGCACGTCGGAAAAGAAAATTGAAAGATGGTGTCCAACTAGTCACTTCCTTGGTTGCTGAAAATGGGCATCCTCCACTTACTTTCCCTCCAATCACAAACAACTTCAAAGTTGTGATTGATGAAGCAATTTCTGAACTTGAAGCTTTCAACAATGAGAGGGCAGATGCACGTTTTTTGGTAATTGACCATACAATTGATTATAGTGACCATCGGCGTGTGAAATTCAGATGTGAGATATGTCGTGATCGTTTCTTTCAGCTTTGTCCTCAAACTGGAAATTTGAGGACAAGCATGATAGAACATCTAAAGGCCAATCGTCACATTGTGAATTATGGTAAAGAACAGACTGGAGAGGAGGAGGGAGGTGTGGCTCGTACTGGGCTCAGAGGTCGACCCAAGAAACGAACTATTCTTCCAAATCAGACCTCATTGTCCACTTTTTTCCGACGTGTGGTTTCTAAGCCTAATGATGGGGCGATTGAGTCAAGTTCTTCAGAGGACTTGCGCCCAACTATGGAGATGAGATCAGAAAAGGTTGATGGAGGCGTTTGTGATGAAAGGACCGCGAAGGGTTTTTCACCGCTACCATCGTCTTCCGCTGGTTTTTATGTGGAGCTTCCCCTGGAAGAGAGCCGAGAACATCTTCCTAGTCATTCTCGTTCAACTACTACAACTGCCCCAAGTAAGAGCATAACAACACATCTCAATTGTTTATGTTGGGGACTATGGGAGGACACAATAAAGGTGAATGGAAAAAATCTGTTTATCAAACCATTGCTTGATGATCAAAACCGTGGGAGATGTTGGTGGGCTGAACCACATGCACAAGAGGTGCTCTTCGATGGCAATAGAGAGTGGAAGATCAATGGTTTGTTTAGGCATGAGAAATGCAAAAAGATCTCAAAAGATGATGATCCATTCGAGGGATTTAGCTGCTCATACTGCCAAAGCATTCCTCAAATTACTAATTTCCGTCATCGAGTATATAGAGAGTCAAAGGCAAAAGAGAAAAGAGGTGAAAGGAAAATAGTCCAAGGACGAAGAATTGATTATTTGACTCAAACTGAATTGAAGCAAGAAGCTGGTTTGTATGGAAGGAAAGTGAGAGATTTGAAGCGGTCATTGTTTTGGGAGAAACAAAAGACTGTGATGTTGTCAGTGCGGATCCGAACCATGAAGGAGGCAAATAAAGAGGCTTGGAAGAGAAAATATATCAGGAAATTTTGCAACAATATTGTGGATGCTCATAGATCTGGGAAGTTTGGGGGAAAGAAAGCTTTGTGGAGTTGGTTACAGGATATTGGAACAAATCTGATGAGGAAGAAACAGGGCCACAGATACTGTAAGACATCCACCGCTATAGCTGAAACAGTTAAATTGTGGGGTGGCCCACGATTGCACAATTTTTTGTGCGATAATTTGATGGGACCATCCATCTCTTCTACAAAACGTGTGGCTCACAAAGCTATAGATTTTGTGCCAGGACAGCACGAGTTTATATTCAAAGCTATCGGTCAAATATATAGTGATGCGATGAAAAAGCATGCGATTACTTCACGAGTCCCAGTGATGTTGGTGGAAGATGAAACATCAATCAAAAGATATATTAGGTAAACTAAATTTCAGAGACCTGATATTATGTTTAGATGTCATTTCCATTGGTGCTATACTATTCTGATCAATTATCGTGATATGCATAGCATGCCTAACCATCTTCATTTGATTGTGGCAATGTAGATGAAATGCAAAGTCGGATGTGCTAGTGGGCTTCTGTGGGACAAAATGAGATGAGCATGAGTGTGTATCAGATTTCATGGTTCAGGTTGGTGCTGGAAAAGAGGGCTATGAAAACATCGTTGGAGCTTTTACAAATGGGGTTAGATGTAATTATGCCACTGCATGCTCTTCTTCCACGCATTGTACTAGTGGTTCAAGGGACTTGCAATAAGTTTACTTCAGATTTTGTTCGTGATCAATGGCAGAAAATTGAACACATGTGGAGGACAAGTGTTGAAAGATTCATAGGGCCTATTGTGGGTCATGCGTCTGATGGTGATGCTCGAAGGAGAAGCCTTATGTTGAGTGATTACTTGAGCATGGATGGGGTACGGTTTGACATAGATTGGTGTGGCTGGAAAATGTCTGGAAAAATGGTAGAAGGGCAGGTGGGTGGCCTACATGATCAAGACTTTATACATAATGGGAAAAAGCTTATTAATCCATTGGATAGCCCAGTTAGGGTTCTGGAGTTGGGAGGCCATATTGTTGGTTTGGGGCATGTTGCTATGGTGTACTTCAATTTTGCAGTTGATGAGCATGGATTGAAAGAGGGAGACTATTTGAGAGAAGATAGACAAAATTGGGCAGCAACACAACGGATTGCAAGCAGACATGTGCAAATATGTCTTCAAGCTCTACATGATGGGAATTACAAAGGCGATCAAACAAGAAGATACAATTGGTACCAAAGCATATTTGGAGGTGGTGGGAGACTACATTGATATTTTTCTATCTACCACTTTGGGTCTTCACGAGAAGGTTCGATTGGCATCCAAAGTTTCATATTTTTTCAGGTTGTGGCGTCTTTGGCTTCATCATAGCGATGCCCATGAGGTGAAGAAGAATTTCATAAGCATGCAGGCATTTCTTGACATTCAGATGTCATGTCACTTTGTTGTGCTCTTGATTAAGTTGTTTCGAGACTACTATCCAACCTTGGAGTGTCCGTTACATCTCACTGGATCTGATGCAGCAGAAATTTTCTTTAGCAAGGTGGGAGGGATGATTAGTCAAGAATGAGTTTTTGACTTGGGTGATTTACTTCATAGCTCTGGAGCTTTGAATAGGATTGCAGAGCATGAGTATAGTTCAGATGGGCCAGAATACAAACGTGCACACTCCAAACAAGAGCATGTGTGGACATCATTGCACAAAAAACATGCTGAGGTGACCACTTGGCTATCTGATGGGCGTTCACTATTGTGTATACTCAAAATGAGGTAAGAATCAATCTCATGTGCTTAATGTGCATGATTGCAGGAGTCTTCCCTGGGGGGTTCACTCTTGGTATAAACATCATAACATGTGCGATCAAGACATGTTTTTTAATACCTCTGTACTTAGCATTGGACAGTGATTATGACCCCCTTTATGTATTTTAATTATCAATTTATCCATCCCTTGTGTATAAAATCTTGTACAAATTTTTCTTTTTAAAAAAACCCCTCCTCGGCATTTTGTATATATTTTAAAGCATTTAAAAAAATCCTTTGTTCATACATTTACATACTTTGTATTTGGGCTCAAATTGAAAATCTTGTTTTCATCTTTCTCGTAAGCATATAGTTCTACGTACCAAACCTTGATCATAAGCATTATACATTATTCTTTGAGTCTTGAGGCGTGTGATTAAGAGCAATATACAAGGCTGGCTATAAACTTCAGTAAAATTGCCCAATCGAATTGATTCCTCAAGCAACGTATGAATTCATCTAAGTGATAATTATATATACAAAAAGACTATTGTAAAAATAATGGTCATACATTTTCAGTGTGAATGAGAGAGTAGTGGTCATAGCATTTCAATGTGTAAGAGAGAAGAGAAAATTCACATTGTCTATAATACATTGATGACCATCCAAATTATCAACCAATGTCTTGGAAGTTGTTCTATGTGTATATTGTAGTTTGATAGCATATCAGTGTCTGTCACTTTGTACCTAACATTTTAGAACTCAAGGTTGTTTCTTCTTTTGTAATGACTAAGATAGCCTAGTGTTTAACGTAAACATTATCAAGGCACCTTAGGTGGTAAGATGGTATTTTGTAAGGTCACCCGCGTAATGACTTTTGTTGTTCATGACATTTTTGCAGGACATACGAATATAGGTGTTAGTTGCTCATGTAAAGTTTCACATCGAATTGAAATCACACGGATGGTATTTTGTAAGTTCACCCCGTGATGACTTTTGTTGTTTATGACATTTTTGCAGGACATACGGATGTAGGTGTTAGTTACTCATGTAAAGTTTCACATCGAATTGAAATCACACGGATGGTATTTTGTAAGTTCACCCGCGTAATGACTTTTGTTGTTCATGAAGTTTTTACAAAACATATGAATGTAAGTGTTAGTTGTTCATGTAAAGTTTCAAATCCAACTAAAATCATACGGATGTTGTTTTGTAAGTTCAGAGGTGTGACGATTTTTGTTGTTCATGAAATTTTGGGAGGATCTATGAAGTTTTGTAAGTTCACTGGTGTAATGATTTTCATTGTTCATAAAAGTTTTGTAGGACCTATGAATGTAGGTGTTAGTTGCTCATGTAAAGTTTCAAATTCAACTAAAATCATACAGATGGTGTTTTATAAGTTCACTGGTGTAATGATTTTTGTTGTTCATGAAATCTTTGCATGACCTATGAATATAGGTGTTAGTTGCTCATGTAAAGTTTCAAATCCAACTAAAATCATACATATGGTGTTTTATAAGTTCACTGGTGTAATGATTTTTGTTGTTCATGAAATCTTTGCATGACCTATGAATGTAGGTGTTAGTTGCTCAGGTAAAGTTTCAAAACCACCTAAAATCATACGGATGTTGTTTTATAAGTTCACTGGTGTAATGATTTTTATTGTTCATGAAAGTTTTGTAGGACCTATGAATGTAGATGTTAGTTGTTCATGTAAAGTTTTAAATCCAACTAAAATCATACAGATGATGTTTTATAAGTTCACTGGTGTAATGATTTTTATTGTTCATGAAAGTTTTGTAGGACCTATGAATGTAGATGTTAGTTGTTCATGTAAAGTTTTAAATCCAACTAAAATCATACAGATGATGTTTTATAAGTTCACTGGTGTAATGATTTTTTTTGTTCATGAAATATTTGCATGACCTATGAATGTATGTGTTATTTGCTCATGTAAAGTTTCAAAACCACCTAAAAGCATACGGATGTTGTTTTGTAAGTTCACTAGTGTGATGATTTTTATTGTTCATGAAAGTTTTGTAGGACCTATGAATATAGGTGTTAGTTGCTCATGTAAAGTCTTAAATCCAACTAAAATCATACAGATGATGTTTTATAAGTTCACTGGTGTAATGATTTTTTTTGTTCATGAAATATTTGTATGACCTATGAATGTAGGTGTTAGTTGCTCATGTAAAGTTTCAAAACCACCTAAAATCATACGGATGTTGTTTTGTAAGTTCACTGGTGTGATGATTTTTATTGTTCATGAAAGTTTTGTAGGACCTATGAATATAGGTGTTAGTTGCTCATGTAAAGTTTCAAATCCAACTAAAATCATACAAATGGTGTTTTATAAGTTCACTGGTATAATGATTTTTGTTGTTCATGAAATCTTTGCATGATCTATGAATGTACGTGTTAGTTGCTCATGTAAAGTTTTAAATCCACCTAAAATCATACGGATGTTGTTTTGTAAGTTCACTGGTGTGACGATTTTTGTTGTCATGAAATTTTGGGAGGATCTATGAATGTAGGTGTTAGTTGCTCATATAAAGTTTCAAATCCAACTAAAATAATACGGATGGTGTTTTATAAGTTCACTAGTGTAATGATTTTTGTTGTTCATGGTATTTTTGTAGGACCTATGACTGTAGGTGTTAATTGCTGATGTAAAGTTTCAACTCCAACCAAAATCATACGAATGGTGTTTTGTAAGTTTAGGAGTACAATGACTCTTGACGCTTATGATATTTTTGTAGGACGTATATATGTAGGGGTGTTAGTTGCTCGTGCAAAGTGCAAAATGTATGTTGTATCTGTAAGAGATCTGTAAGGGTGTGCTCTTATTCTTACCAAGTCAATGCAAGGGATTATCATATTATCATACCAAGTCAATATACATGTTGGGTTTAAACTTAGAACTATATGACATCCATTTTGTAATATATACATGAAAATGGAAAACAAAATTTGTACCGTTTTGGACAATCATTAAGTTTAGTTTCATTTGTTGACAATGTGATAGATTTGAAATGACACTATTAACAATGTGATAGATTTGATTTGACATTATTAACAATGTGAGATATGAAAGGTTACAAAGAAACATCATATTTCAAAGATATTCATACATTTGTTGCTCAATAGCATTTTAGGGAAGTCATATTGGGTCATACATGTTGGGTTTGAACTCAAAACAATGCACGACATTTGGTTTATCAAATGTGACCGTAATTGGTAGCGTGGATAGATAACCAATTTTTGCAGCCCATGTCTTCATGCACATACACTACAATGAAAAAAGATGTTTCTTTCATTTTTGATCTTAAGTTTAGTCTAATATGTTGGCAATGATATATTCAAAATGATACTTATATTAACAATGGGAGATATGAAAGGTTACAAAGAAATACAATAGTTTTAAGATCTTCGTACATTTGTTGTTCAATAGCATTTCAATATGAGTGCGAGAGGAGAGGAAATTGACATGGTATATAATGATATCTTTGATTACCATCCAATAATGTCTTGAAATGTGTATATTAGTGTGTGTGAAAGAGTAAGATATTATAATGACAAGGGAACTCATACAAATCATGCATGTTGGATTTGAACTTGGAACTTTGTAACAATCAATTTTGTGTTCTAACCACAAAGACACTCATCATATGTTTGAAACATTTTCAGTTTGAAATATATAATTGAGTTCATGTACATCAATGTTGCATGATCAATTTATGAAATTCAATCAAATCATTATGCACACGGAAGACAAAAATAAAGATTATACAAGTAAAACCTGATAGCGAAAAAATTATCGAAGAAACTAGTCATGAGTTTCTATATCATGATCTACATATTTTTATTTACAAAGTCATTGA
This sequence comes from Takakia lepidozioides, assembly GCA_030704615.1. Lineage (NCBI taxonomy): Eukaryota > Viridiplantae > Streptophyta > Takakiopsida > Takakiales > Takakiaceae > Takakia > Takakia lepidozioides. The sequence goes on from CM060734.1 coordinate 28,809,625, forward strand.
ATATTTTGTCATCCCCTTCATCTAATATATAGAAACCGTTTTTGGGCTTATAACTCAAGTGTGCTAATGAAATGACACTTTCAATATCTACTCGGTTGGAATCATTCAAGTCATATCTATATGTACGCACCTTAGTCTCAAGAGGTTTGTACCACCTCAACACTAAGTGTAAACCACTAGGTCTTTTCGTCAAATCAAAACCTAATTTGTATTCCACCCATTTGGGCTTCTCTTTGGATGGATTGACATTTCTTGTCATCTTCTGAACTCGACCCAACCAAAATTTTCCACCATCTTCACCATACTATACTGCACAATCAGATCTAATGCCAAAAAGTTCACCATTATTTTGTGGAATAATCTTTTTGCTAAAGTACACTCCTTGTTTGACTCGAGTGAGCCTATCCTTTGATAACGTCGGATTGCCATTCAATTGACTCACCAATGTCGATTTGAAAATAAATCGATCATCAAATTCAACGATAGGTGAAATACCCACAACTCGGCTTCCACCCTGTTGCTCATCAACCACAACATCTAGCTCATGCCGAATTTCACTCTCAGCAACTCGAATATCAACTTCTGCGCCATCCACTATAGTCTCATCCATGGAACCTTCCCCACAAATCTCCAAATTAGTATCATCATCTGAAATCTCCAAATCAGCATCATCACATACTTCCAAATCAGTTTCAGATCTGTCCAAGTCGGTCCTTTTGACATTTTGGCTTGCTCTCTTCAATTTTTGTGTATCATGCAACCAAGGTTTTGACCACCACCCTCTCAACTCCTTTTCTTTTTTCGGTTGCATTCCCAAATGCTTACACAGATTTTGGGCGTCTTCTAGTCCTTGTTGCAAAAAACCAATGAGTGCTGCATCAGTAGAGATGGCTCCATAATCTCGAAAATCTACAGCCTTCTCCAATGTTACTCTAGACCCACTTAAGCTGCAGTCTGGGATTCAAATCTTAGTACTATGTAGGAGGTCACCCTGATATTGAGGGAATGGGAACGGGATTACATCCAAGTTGAAGCTCTTCACAAGGATGTGCCCTAGGCTAGGGCCAAGTTATACAGGGTAGTGCAAAAAACAAAACTGTTGGAGTTCACTTTCTTGAAAATACTGTCATACCATGTGAGCATGCACTAAATTTTTGTCAAGCCTTCAGCGGACAAATCTGCAAAATAAAGCAAAGGGGGAGAGAGCTGGTCACACACCTTCATCAGCTTGGTACTTATTTTTATCATCAGCTGCAAATGCCAGTAAGTTATACTTAGGATTCCATTCCACACTGTTCATGGCTGCATGGCATGGTATTTGGTGAACTGAATGGCCGCTTTCCACCTCCGACTGCATGGAGTAAACAATCAGTTCAAATTCAGTAGAAGACAAGAATTGTGTATCATAGCTAACCACCAACAACGTAAAAACAAATAGAAAATTTTGATTATTTGAGGCCCTTAGCCAGAACATGGCAGTTGCTTCCAGGAGGACCTTACAGAAATCATGGGCACATCCGGGGCGAACCTTATGGATTCATAAGGTTCCTCTTAACAAAACTTTAATCTAACTGTTCTTCATGCAGTGAAAGGCTTTGACCGACAGTCCTGTCTTGAGACACCTGAGCCCTTGCACTACTGGTCCAGTGAAGGACCTTGGGTTGAAGGTTAGCTAACCACATATTCAGATGGAAAGTGTCAAGTTTGTCTATACACCACCGAGTAAATGGTTACAATCTGAGTGAGGAGCCGTTCAATACAGTTACATGTTGGATGACATCCAACACCCAACTGTGATCAGGTGTCACGAATTGCAAAGAATATGTAACTTCATGAAAATTGGCTTCCAGCAACAATTCATGACAAAGATAGACCTCATAACAGGCCCTGGAGTATAGTGGGACTACTACAGGTTCCCAGAATCATGAGCTTCACAATAACACCAAGCAAGCAAACTGACAGTGAATTCACATGACTCGCATTGATTTCAGGTGTCATAAGACTGCCTGACAAGAACAGGCTCCCAATATTTCTTGATCCCTTGCAAGATTCAATATGACATAGGTTTGCAGACTGCTACCTCTATGTATCAAGCACACCTACCTACATCTGATTGACTTTAAGGTTCAGACATATCACTCACAATATCAATAAACAAATCTTCACTGGCAGAAGCAATATACCCGCCATCGTGGTTGAAGCTGACAGTTCGAACACGCCATCTACAATAACCCCAATCCCCAATGAGGTCACTTTAGACCAAGGTTACCACGTACACTGTCAATGGAAGGCTATCATACGCATCAGATAAACCCCCCGTTCTCAATTCATCATGTACAATAGAAGATGGTTGACCTAACCTTTCGATCAATTTTCCAAGCTGGCAGGTCTTGAGATAAGACCAAGTGATGACATTATGGTTTTTCAATTTTCATTTGGCTAACACTGAGAACATTATACCAAGCTGCCTTTTTCTTCTTTTGGTCTGAGCTTCGAAGATGTATGATAGTTTGCATTCATGAGAGTCTTCAATGGATGAGACTGACATTCACCACCTGAGCTCACAGAGATCAACGAAAAAGTACAACTGAGCCATGAGAGCACATGGTAAAGCCATACTCAAGCTTGGTGAACGTGCGTACACACAGCATCTCTGAAACATCCCACAAACTCACTAGTATTGATCTTCTAGAATTACTCACCACACAGGTTCCGTTCACCTCCATTAAACTGGGTTAAATACATTCTAAGTCCCGTTGCAGGGACAAGCGTTAGGCTACTACTAGTAATCATATTACGTTAAGCTCTGTACATTCTAACAAGACTAACTGGCTAAGTGTAACTGCCTTGACTCCTACGAACCTACTCAGGAGTGATACGTAGATTACACCATATCTGGTGTCAACACCCCCCTTGCACTCCTGAAGTGGGTTCCAAAAACTTTGTCTCCCTGAGGGAGACATACGCTGCAGAGATATCTCACCTCAACTTAGTTCTTAATGAGCCGCTTAGTCCAATCTTCAACCTAATCTGGTGTGTGGGGAATTCTAATCACCGCAAGTGCAGAGTGTGAGGAACTATAGATCCTAGCCTGGAATATTATGCTACTATAGCTCTAGAATTCTGGGACCGCTAATCTACTTGTATTTGTCTCATTTATAAACGTGTTTTTTCTATTGCATCAAACCTACTCCTTTGTGATCATCCCAATCATCTTTCGCAATTCCTCAAACAAGTGGCTTTGTAAGTATGTCGGCTTGCTGCATCTGTGTAGGTAGAGAGAGAGAGAGAGAGAGAGAGAAAAGACTCCGGCCAAAGCCGGCGTAACTAAGAGCCACTTCGCCACTAGTGGGGATCAGTGGTAATCCCGTGGCCAGTTTGTTAACAGCTAGGAACCGGAGAGTGTGATTATTCAGATGCCCAAGGCGTCTATGCCACAAGATTGTGGTGGCCGGTGACTCGATCGTGTACAGTGGAAATGTGCATTTATCCATAATGAAACGGTATAGCCCACTAGCATCTAAGACTCCTCTTCCTACAATCTTGTTCTGATCCTTGACAATCAGACATTGTTTGTCATCAAAGACTAAAATATAACCCTGCTTGGTGAAGGAGCGGACAGACACAGGATTTCGAGTGACTCCAGGTACGTAGAGAACTTCGTGAATCTTTATTTCTCCATTGTTAGAAAGATCCACAATGCCTGTTTAATGACAGGGAGACTTTCTCCACTAGCGGTAGAAACTTGACCTTGAGCATGGCCTATGTTATCAAACATCCTAGCATCTCTAGTTCATCTTTCTCCATCTCCATCAAGTTCAGCTGCACGTCAAAGAGGTCGACTGCTGCATCCACGTTGCCCAGGTAAGAGTTCTCCCCCTTCTACTTCAAGCAGGTTTGCCTGAAACGCGGGCTGGCGATTTCCTCCATTTGCCCGGTTGCGACGTTCCCGCGCACGTTTCACCAATTCTTGTGCGAGGTCGTAGCAGTTCCGCATCAAGTGACCATTCTTGCCGCACCAGTTGCACGGTCCCACGGTTCTCCCTCCTTGTCCTCCAGATGTGCACCATGTGTCATAGCTATTGTTGAACTGTGGAGTGCGATTGCTCAGTGATGCATTACTGAACGACAAAGCTAACGCCTTTTCCTTGACTACAGAGCTCTGACCCTGTCGAAACTTCATGCGAGCCTCAGCCTGGTCTTTACTTCACGAAATTAACAACAGTGATGGAACAAAGCTCACATCCTCTCACATCAATACTCTCAACTACTCTCGGAGCAAGGCTCACGGAGTGATCTTAACTACGACGTACTCTCACATAACTCCAAGAGCAAAGCTCACTGTGAACAACCTCGCTACTCTGATACCATACTGATCTTCTACAATTACTCACCACACAGGTTCCGTTCACCTCCATTAAACTGGGTTAAATACATTCCAAGTCCCGTTGCAGGGACAAGCGTTAGGCTACTACTAGTAATCATATTATGTTAAGCTCTGTACATTCTAACAAGACTAACTGGCTAAGTGTAACTGCCTTGACTCCTTCGAACCTGCTCAGGAGTGATACGTAGATTACACCATATCTGGTGTCAACAACTAGCGTATCCGCCCCTGTATGCAAAGAGGTACATTCTTGTGAGAGATTCATAACCCAGTAGAGAAAAATCCTTCCCATGGTTCTCACACATCAAACTCATCTGAGGACTAGAATGGAGAGTTGTCTGTATCGTATATTATGATAGGCACTAACACAATACCCAAATTTCACGTGATAGACAATGGGTCTGAAGAGGCATGTACCAAGAATTTTGTTCACCCGGAGATCAGTTTGATTCCCAGTCACAGATTTCACACTCCATTTTATAGCACAGCAATAACACCTCAGCACCTCAATCTATGAGCAAAGTCATGTGTTCTCTCATAGGTACATGAGAGATTCATGACTCAGTAGAGAAATATCTTTTACATGGTTCTCACAGAGCACACCCAACCCAAATCCCTTATTTGAGTGGTGGCAAACACTAAAGAGAGAAGAAGATGGTGAGAATCATGAATGGTGTCCATGAGATCTTGTGTTTAATCCCTATTAGATGCCACATGTGTTAATTATGAAATATTTTGTGAACTCGTTCTTCTACAGTGAAATTTTTTCCAAGTCCTTATTTCTTCTATGCCGCGCGAGCGTGGCGGACCTCCAGAGTGCACCCGGCGGATGGGCGCCCCAGCCTCCACGGACTATCTAAAATGGATTGTCCACCCACCAATGGACCGGGTGGGTGGAACGGACTGTCCACAGCGGACCGTCGAGTGGCCTGTTCAGAGGACCTGATGGGCATGCTTGGGTTATGACGTAACTCCATTGGCCCGTACTGGCGGGCCCACGGTCGCATCGACCAGATGTTAGGATCATTACGTGCATTGGAAAGGGGTGACACTCTAGTCAATCTTCATTTGCAAATGGCTTGTACATTATATGTGTCTAGTTTATTGATGTTAATCAGACACCAAAAAAGAACTTGGATGGGATGATTCGAAAGTTGCAACTCTAGGACATGTAGTTGAATTGCAAAGCCCTTTGAGGAAATGTTTGCATTTTATTGACATGGCTATTGTTTGAAAATCATCGACAAACCTGGTTTCAAATTTGTGCTCTGCAATGTCAGTTCTGAACAGATGCAGCACAGACTTGATGAATACATCAAGTATGGCGTTTCATCGATAAAAAATCGAATATGTCTCATAATTCAAAATTTATTTGAGCGCGCACAGATGTGGTCAAAACACAAAATACGAAGACAATTTGATGGTTTATATGTTATAAAAAATACTTGAATAGGGTATTATTAATTGTAATGGTACTAATTTATATAGTTATTTTAGGGATTTTTATAATTTCAAAATATATATATATATATATATATATGGGTATTTTTTATTGGATGATGAACGCACGTTATATGTTAATTTATGAGCACTGCACCCCCAAGTCCTAGGATCTAACACTAGTTGCATATCATCATGGTGAATAGAGGAATCTATTTTTATCCACAATGAACATGAAAAAATTCATCTTTTTTATTTCATAAATTGTTCAATTAAAAAAAAGATGTTCCTTGAGGTAAGTTGGAGAAGACACATCAATGGAAGTAGTTTTCAGCAAAGGAGAGGAGGTGACACTTGAGGAAAGCACAACATATGCTTAGTGATTTTGACACATGCCCATAGTCTCTTCTTTAGAATGAAGATCAGGAGCCAACAAATTTAGCATGTGTACATACTAGGGTAAATGATCATATCACTACCAAGTTAACACTTTCAATGTGTAATTATACAGGTAAATGATGATTTTTGTTTTTTTTTTCATATATGGCTAGATTAGGCAATGTAGGATAGAAGACCCTGTCATGGCCAAAGACCCTATAATTGCCATGCCAAAGTACCCTATCTAGGCCATTTTTGGGCCTATATGAATTAACTTATAGACCCCATTACAGCCACAAGTACACCCATAAAAGCCACCCTCATCAAGGTCACCATGATGCTGCAACTTGTGTCTACCAAGTTAATGTCAATTAAGCACTACATATATTAGCAGACCAGTTCTGACCAAGACATATGCAAATATTGGCTTAACCAATGATTTACAATTTATCTCTAATAAAAATAAGATCTTCTAGGACTATGACAACCACCATACATTAATTACACCTGAAAGATAAGAACGAATCAATTTGAGATGGCCACCATGCATAAATGCAACCTAAAATTTGAAATTTTAATAGTTGCCTCCTCCACGAGCTTGAAGCGTTGCCGCTCAATTTGTGGTCCCTTCATCTGGGTAGGCTGAGTAGTTCTCACATCTTCTTCATTCCCTCCCTTATCTCTCTCTTCCTTGCAACACCAACCTAACTTGTCTTTTGTTTCTAGAGCAGTTCAGTCTTGGCAGAGTTTTCTGGCATTGATAAGCTGTTCTTTCTTGCTTATGGTAATTTCTATTTGGAAGAGTTTCATGTTTGTAAAATATGAATGCTTCACATTTTAGCAATGATTTAGATCTCATTATCAAGATTGTAGTAGCAATCTAGTATTTAAGTTCAATGAAAAATGGGAGAGTGGAATGCCACATGGTAATTCTAGTGAGGGTATAAGCAAACCACTCCATGCAGATTTGTTTTTTACATTCTACAAGTTGAGTATTTATCATTTCGCCATGAAAACCTGTATGTGCCTGCTTATACCCAGAATGAACACACTGAGGGCATTATTGTCTGAGATTCATTTCGCCATGAAAACCTGTATGCGACTGCTTATAATACCCGAAATGAACACACTGAGGACACTGTTGTCTGAGATTCATTTCGCCATGAAAACCTATATGCACCTGTTTATACCCAAAATGAACACATTGAGGGCACTGTTGTCTGAGATTCATTTCGCCATGAAAACCTATATGCGTCTGTTTATACCCAAAATGAACACACTGATGTCTGATACTAGAGCTTCCCGAAAACTGTATATGCCTGCACACACCCTAGATGAAAGCATTTCGAACTGTATGCACATGTGCATATACTAAATGGTCAACCCCAGTTTTCTTTGACATATTCATTCCAAACCCTATGCGCCATGTTCCACAACCTGCAGTGGCTGCACTTGATAGTTCTACTGAGGCTTCGGGACAGATTGTGGGATCCAAACACGAGGATCAAGATATCTTCCATACCAAGCCCAATAGGCGTGGTCGCGACCAATAGGCTTATGAGAACACTTGGCAGGGTTCTCGCTGATGTAATCTACGACTGTTGAAGCTGCAGTCATCTTCAATATATATGGCCACACTATTTTTGTCATATCATCCTGGTCAACCAAGCCCTTTGGTGATGGCTTGAATGAAATAGAGAAGAATCCAGTATTTGGTGGGTTTCGGAGGCCCTTTGAGGGCTCATCATCGACAATGAGTATTTGTCCTTGCGTTGCAAAGGGTGTACCAGGGTACTTCAAGGCAAGAACAGTGTAAATATCCTTCACAAGATATTTCATCCCAGGCATGATGTAACCGGTAGTGTCTTTGCAATCCTCAGCTGACCAGATGAAGCAAAACTTCTTTGCAATTTTCATGGGAACTAAGCACTCCAGCATCCTACAAAGAACAGCTCTTTCAGCACATGACCAAATTGCCACGTGAAAATGCGTCAACGCAAGGTTGAGAAACTCCAAGACTCTGGGCCGGGGAACCACAAAAGGTCTGTCGGGAACATGAACTATAACTTTCCTGAAACGAAATCTCTCCTTAAACAATTCACCGCCGGTTGGAGGTGGCTGGTAGCAGAGGAGTCCGTTGAAACTCAATATTAACAACATCCGTTTCCTCTTCCCCGGTGTGGCAGATGAAGGTTGATGGACGAAGCCATCGTGCGCAATTTAAGGAAATTCATTTCAGTGTTTACGCCGTCAGAAACAACACGATGTAGTCTTTATTAGTTTCACAGTGACATCTACGTTTGCCGAGACATAAATGTCCCGGGAACGGACTATTTTAAAGGATCTAGAGTAGACAATATATCGAAGAGGAGAAATCATGAAAAGAGGAACGTCGGCTATCAAGTAGAGGTCGGGAGGCGTATTCAAGAAGTTATGCGGCTCCATCCCCGCCTGTGTAAAAATGACGGAGTTAGTTTGGGACCGCAAAACAAACTGCAACCGAAAGTGGAGAAATGGTTTTGAAATTTACCATTGAATGTCTCGCAGAAGAACAGTGGATTCCTGCGGGCTTGGATTGACGAGGCGCCACAACATCTGAGGAAGTCCTCATGTGTTTGGAGTCCGTTTTTTTTTTCTTGTCAACTTTTTGTCCGTTGGAAAGATTTCCTGCAGAGGAAGGAAATGGCTCGGGGGTTCTTTTTCGCCTCTTTGGTGCAAAACATTGTGCCACCAGTTCAGGGTCAGGCTGTGTCGATGTAGGAGATGTTTTGCCATTGAACGACATGGGGAGTAGAGGGGCAACAACAGGCAGGCACAGGAAATTGTTGCTTGAGCACTCGACATCCTGGATGGAATGAAAATGCAACGAAGGAATAATTTACCTCGGAACTGCATTCCAATGCAGACGTCGTTTGACAGGAAGGTCATAATCTGCAGATTTTCTGACCTGGAGTGACAGATGAACATCAGACCCCAAACTAAGTAAAACTAGGAGAATGAGCAAGGAGCGAGAAATGAGTTTAAGTCACCTGACTCCTGCAGATTTGGGCTGTCCAACCCTCGTGCTGGGAAGATATGCGAGGAAGAGACGGAACAAGGTGCAGCGGAGCCGTAGCCAAGTCGTCGATGGTTTCCCTTCGGATTGGAGAGACCAGACCTTGCGTATTGAACGGAGAGGGTGAGGAATGTTGGGTAAGGTCGATTAAGTTTCCGGCATATTTTTGTTCTTCAACTGCACCTTGGGCTTTAGACCCAGGAGGACCCAAGTGGAGAAGAGTGTCGGCCGCTTCTTGAGAGGCAAATAGTATGACCAAGGATCCACCCTCAATTTGAGAACCATCCTGAACCATCGGAAATCCTTCAATACTCCGACGCACTGCTGATCCGGAGGTTTCCCTTAGGGGACCTGAGGAATGGTTGACATCGTCAACATCTCCTTGAACCTGCTAAAGAGACATAATCATCAATCCGGGAGTGCAGGAATGTGAACCTCCACTGAACAGTGGAGGTTACTAGATATAGTCATGTCCCCATATAAAGTCATGTATGCTCTGGGATTGGGATGGCCCCGAATGTGCGTCGAAAAATTCAACATCAAATGAGTGAAAATGAGAGTACCATATCTAATCCGTGTGTGATTACAAGGCAATGAAAATCAGACACCATGAAGATATTCAATAGCTCGAGAGAGAGGGGATTGCTCAATAATATCTTTATTTTGAAGCATCATATCTGAGACTCTTAAAACCGTTGTCAACTTGTCCTCAATATAATCCAAGAGTGGCCTAAACTTGGGATCACTTAAAACATTTGAAAAAAGACTCAACCCTATCCATCAGTCTCTACGGTCTGGAACGGTTTGAGAACAAGACATGAATCGGGCGGGTTCAATACACACTTCATGGCGGTGTCGTCAATGAGCAGAATGTTACTCTTGGTGTACTGTCCACCAAATCTCTGCCAGACCTTCATCAGTGGCTTCAAAAACAAATGAGGAGGGTCCAATCTGGATTTAACTTGAGGGTGAACCGAAGTAGGACAGAAAATACAATCCTCTTGAGACATAACGAAGGCCAGTTGAGGGAGACCACGAAGTAAAAAATCCAGGATGGGCTGCAAGTTCTTATACATCATAGAGCTCCAAATCCCTAACCGGAAGTGTTTCTGCACCTCTGTCCACACTTCGCGATATTTCTCCCGTCTAAAGACAAGTCGGAATCTGACAAGAGCTGGTATTCTGTAGTCTGTTTCTGAAAACCGGGGGACATTGTAGCTCTTTTGGTGCTTCAAGATTTTGCACAAGACTCCATTCATGTCAAAAATTATCAAACGCAACCCTTGCGCAGGTGGAGAAACAGGTGCTCCAATTTGCCAGAGAGTCATTCATACTTAAGATGATAAAAAGGGAACAATACAATGCATTGGAAAAACCGACCCAAGGCAAGTGAACAAGAACGTTCACTGGACAGCCGAGGTTCACCAAACTCTATTAAAATATCTTATGTCCCACTGCAGCGGCACGCAACTCATGATTGCTAAGGAACTTCTGATTTGTAAGCTGTCGGGTCTTCCTCAGCGAAAATGTCGTAAAGCCGTTTAAGTAGATGAGATTTTTGGGAGCTTTAGGCTATTTTGAGTTGAATGTCGATCTATGCATGACGGAATTGTCACTGTTGTAAGTTCTGGCCTTGTAATAGTACTTCCCGAACATGGCTTTGGCAATAGTCTCGACATTCATTTCAGGTCCCATGTTCCAAAAACAAACGGCAAACTTTTTGACGGCCCATTTAATGAATTTGTGAAGACCGTTTCACGTAGCTAACTTGAATTTCCCTGCGGAGATACAAGGCTGGGTGGTAGGAGGGGCTTTCTTTCCATCCTTTAGGTAAACCTCACGAAGGTAACCGATGTCCAGAACCAGGACGTAATATCCTGACCGACATCCATTCGGTCCCCAAGGAAGGTCATGTAGATCGTTTGGATTGATAGAAATGGAATAGTCGACTGGAGGGTAATGCATGTTGTCCTGTGGAATAACAAAAGAATTCATTATGAATTTCAACTTCAGTAAGCCCAATGTAGAGAAACGGGAAAAAGGAGTTGAAAGGATTACCGTTTTCGGGGGAGGCTGCTGGGTTCTGCTCCTCCTCTTTCCCCTCTCTCCAAGAAATGCTATCCTCCGATTCTATGGCTCCAGATGGCAACGTCGACTGTCCAGTGGAGGTTACTTGTAGGACCGGCTCAGGTGGGCGACACTGATTGTCCGATCCACCTGTCTCTTCACCGTCTCAGTCTCGATGGAGTCGGTTCGTGTGTGTGTGATCTCCTCAGATGTCGTCTCACGAATCTACAGGAAATTAGGAATCCGATGGATGAGAAGTATGGTGGGCATAGTGATCCGACAAAATTATCGAATTGAACAATACCGAAGATGAGACTAAAAGACTAAAAGACCAAAAGACTAATAAGAATAAAGCCAATGGAGTACCCGCTTCGGGGTCTGTTGTTGGATTCCGTGCTTGTGCTGCTCAATATCTTCTCCTTCCCCTCGAGTATGAGGGTTCTCTAACTCATTCCCTGCAGATGGCAACGTCGACTGGACAGTGGAGGTTAGTTCCAAAACTGGCTCAGGTGACCTGACCCTCATTGTAAGATCCACCTGTCTCTTCACTGTTTGAGTCTCGATCGAGTCAGTTCGTGTGTGTGTGATTTCCTCCGATTGGGATTCTTGGATCTACAAGAAAAGTTTCGAAACAGTTAGTGGTTGTCCTGATGGATGTACGATCGGACGAAATTCCTGGTGGAAATGTGAATTTTTTTTTTTCAAAAGTCCAGAATAAAGGAAATGGAAAAAACATTTGGATTATTCCATTCACAAGTTTGAATAATTACAATATTGTCATATTCTATTCAGAAGTATGTATGAATAAACATTCTCTATATGTCATTCGTTATCTACATCCAGAACCACTTGCTGGGTGACATTCTGGGAGTCATCCTGGGTCACCACCTCGCGAGGATTGTTAACGGGAGCCGGGGACATAATCAATGGCTCCTCACCTTCCACAAGTGTGAACCCTTGAGCTAAGTTTTCAACTAACTCTGTCGACGTTGCTTCATGGCCCCTTGGAGAAGCCGGATTTTGATTCGTGGTGTTATCGAAAGAGGAAGAGCTGTCCAGATTGTGTACACTTTCTGGCGCAACGCGTTCTTGGGTATGTGGAGTACTCCCAAGTGTCTCCAACCCGAAAATTTCCTGGCCCTCTCTTCCCCTTTCCCACATCAGTCGCATCTGCCCCTCGTCCTCGGTGACGATATCCATGTTCTCATCTTCGTCTTGATTTTTGTCTTTCTCCTCTTCCTCGTCTTGTTCTTGTTTTTCCTCCTGTTCCTCGTCCAACTCTTTGTCGTGTCCTTCCTCATCCTCTTCTTCGTCCACTTCGTCATCCTGCAGGGAGTCTCCGTCATCTCCGTCTCTGGCGATAGTTTGATTATCAATCTGAAGCGTCTTGAAATAAGCCTCCACCTTGCTTCTACAAAATTTCTTTTTCGTTATGTGGTTTATATCAAGCACCCGAATATTTCTTGCCTGCAAAGAAACCCAACAATGAAATCAAAATAAATCTGACGAACTGTAACGACCGAAAATTTTAAAAGGTAACTGGTTTCTATTGAGACAACTGGCATCGATAACAAATACCCCAAACTCCCAAAACATGAACCTCCACCGTCCAGTGGAGGTTCACTATACCAGACTCCAGACAACGGTTAAACATCGTAGAAAAAAACGGAGAGACAAATCCGACTACAGAAAAAGTGAAAAAGTAATGCGAATCCACTTACAAGCAGAACGTATGTCATTGCCACTCCGCCGAAAACGTTGTTACATGACATCCCGTCTCTGCAAAAAAAGGAGACCAGGTAATCGTAGGTGTCCCCCCTCAGCTCATGAGTGTAAGTCATGCACTCCTTCTCCTGCGAGGTCGGGTCATCATCCAGTACTGCAAATAGGGGGGGTTAGCAACGCCAGCCGCAATTCCACGCCCTGTGCGGCGCTGAGTATGCGACGCCCGCCCCACGACGCATTTTTGCGACGCCACAACGTCGCTTAACAGTGCTGGGGCAGCCCTTGCAACGCCATAGCGTCGCCCCCCTGCGCTGGGGCCAGCCGGCGACGCCGGGACGTCGCAAGGTGGCATGAAGGGCAAGAGGCAGCCCTTCTGTGCGACGCCCGGCCGTCGCAAGGTGAGGAACCCCCCGGCCGTCGCATGATGGCTTGAAGGGCGAAAAGGCCTCGGCGACGGCCGGACTCGCAATGGGGGGTGTTGCGACGGGGTTTTTTGGCTTGCGACGGTGGGGGGTCGCCAAAGGGGGGGGGGGGGGGGGGCACCTCTATGTTTTTCTTTCTTTGCCCCCCCTCTCTCTCTCCCTCTCTCCCTCTCTCCCTCTCTCTCTTGGTTGTTAATAGATTTGTTTGCAAGATGGCTGTCCCATGCAACATTTTCAAGGACTTCCACTAATGGGAAGATGCGGACTAGTATTGTGAAGTCAATGTTCAAGGTCAGCTCAAAAACACAAACATCTCCTTCCTCAAGGCACTGGTGGAGTGCAAATTGTGCCCAATCTTGAGAGTCCAGCTCCCGACAGTAAGGGTGCTCCCTTGCACATTGAGGATTCCACACTTAGCTAGTGGATGACAATCACACCACCGATGGAGTTCTCATACTCCACATCTTGTGTGGGGAAGTATCTCTCTCTCCCTTCTTAAACCTAGCAAGTGTGCTTGTATGCTTCACTTCTCCTTTGCTTTACTGGAGGTGGCTTGCTGGTGGTGATGGCGCACAGTTCTCTTCCCCAATCGCGCAAGGTGCTTTTGATGATTAGGGTTCCTTTTGTTTTATGTCTTTCTCTCTTGCTTTTGAGGTTCTTAGTTGACATCGATGACAAGTGTAGGGGTCCGTGATTCACTTGGGGTTCCACAATCCTCACTAACCTGTTGGTTTTTGTGGGGGCTTGTGATGGGACCATGTGAGGATCCCTACTTGCTTTGAATTCTCTTGAGCTTGAAGATATGGATGTGGGCAAAGGGAGCCTCTTGTGTACTTCATTCCTTCCCTAACTTCCTGATGATTAATTGTCAAAGAGCAGCACAATTTGTGCCATTGCAGAAATGCCATATAAGGGAACTTACTTTTTTGATGTCAGAGCAGAGAGATTTCACACTCTGTGAAGCTTTATAAAAGACTAAAATGAGGTGACTGTACAAGACTCACTAGCCTTGGATGTGTTGTGTGTCTGTTATTGTGCTCTCTCTCTCTCTCACTCAAAAGCTGTGGGGCCTTTCTTGCAACTCATAAAACTCCCAGATTGGCTCCACTAGACAAAGTACTCATATTTCAAAAACTGCTGCCCTGATGCAATTGAAGTCAGAAGAGCAGCAAAATTTGTACTTCCTATTTGGACATTCCATGCCTTATTGGCCTTACATGTCCTTATCTCTGTGTCGATTTTTGTAACTTCACTTCCTATGGGTTCAAGCCAACCCCGACTGAACATATAATCATTTCTTTTTCCCCTGTTGCAGCCTTTAGAGGTGTTTGATACACTTTTGTTCTGGTTGCAAAAGCTGCAAGAGAAGACCGAGGCTTGAGGCTTTGTATGCCATCGACATACAGTTTTCATTGTTATCACACAATATCCTTGCCACTTTCTGCAGTTCTTTACAACTGCATGTACTTGACATTCTGTCAATGTTCTTTAGCAGAGCCACTTCCTCACTTTCAAGTCACTAGCATTTCCAATTTTCGCAGTGAACCCTGCCTTTCACATCCTGAGGTAATGTGATGAAATGAGAAACTCTAAGACGGTATGCTACTCAAAAGGTGCCTCTTCCCTGGGTCAGGTGACGTGTCACATGGAGGCCTCTATCTAACAACTGGTTCGGAGCAACACTCACTGCGGAAGTGGCATAGTGCATTCAATCCGGATGATGCTACCAATGAAATTCTCCTTGCCCTTAATTATCTCAAACTGATTTGTGAGGAGCACCAATCTCCCAATCTACACTACCCTCTAGCCCACCATTCATGCTAGCAACTCAAGATCTACTTCTCAGTTTCAGGTTTTTCCTCATGCTGTCTTATTGGTCCAGAGCAACACGCTGTACATAGTTGCTTCATGTATGCAGGCATTCCTTTAGTCCCATCTCTCTAGTTGCTGACTACATGTGTTATTGACCCCAATGATCAGAAAGCCTTGGCAAGCAAACTATAGTGAGTCCCTTAGTCCGAACTGTGGGGTGGATAATTGCATGCATTGATGTTATCTAAGGGAGTGTTTTGGGGAAAAGCTGGAAAGCCAGATTCAAAGTACACACCTACTATGTTTTTTTTTGTGCAGGGTTCCCATCTGCCAGGCTTGTTTCTCTCTCAGACACACAGGGGGGGGATTTGGAAAGTGTGCCGCACCCAGTGGGGAGACACACAAAAGTTAACTTCACCAAATGACTATTTGATCTGCAATGTGATCTCTAAAATACTCCAAGATGGAGACGATAATTGCAGCACTTGTGTAGCAGGTTAAATCATTCCTCTTTGCAGCCACTTTGACAACATTCAGAGACATCACATGAATTATTTCATTTATTTCAGGCTAACTCATTGGGAACCTGACTCAGCCAGATTCAGTTGGGACAAACACCACATATGTTGCAAGGGTTGGAGCACACACCATGAACACATGCATCCACCAGCCCAATCCTTACATAATATTTATCCATTAAAGCTATGGTGGTGTTAATGTACCTATCCTGGAACTGCCTACCTAACTCCACTGGATTCTGTTTCAGAGCTAGCCTCCGATTTAAGAGGAAAAACCCACATACAACAAGTGCTACAATGGAGCTGACGATGTTGAAACCCAAGACAGCTGAAACCATGCGAGTGTCCCGGATACTAAGCACAATATGTCTGCTTTCCAGTTTTCTTTGATGCATGTACATATCCCGTCAGCAGCTCTCAGCATTCCTTTAATTAGGACACGAAACAGACTGCACCTTCATGAGTTAGTGTAAATTTAGGGTTTACTAGGGCATCAGAAGTGTATGATGCTCTCATGGCATGTTCATCCCAGCGGATTTTCCCTGCTATGATGGCAAACGACCTCAGCCCCAGCGTGGGGCGTATATACAAACTGGAAAGGTAGATCTAGAATTGCGAGATTACTGCTAGAAAATTCAAAGATGAGTGTGCATGTGCCTTGTTAAAGATATTCTAGTGCTTATGTGAGTATTCACCCTAACAAAAGCCACCCGTCCCAACGGGCACTACGATGAGATGGTGGAAACAAAGAAAATGGTCAATTGATCATCATAACACGAAGTGTTTGAGGTCCGAATCTGCCTAGCGTTGCTGTTTCACGATCCAAAAACTTCATGGGAAAGTTGCAAGCTAATCACCCATCAAATTGCTTGCGAGGAGGATGTCACTCGAATGCCCACTGGTTTTCTTTGCGGACCGCGTCCTCTTCCTCGGGTGTGAAATCGTTCTCAATCTTAAAGGTCTTGCGAATCTCGTCTGGCGTCTTGTCTTTGATCATGTCAGCTACAGTCTGACATGTCAAGTCCAGCAAACCCTTGATGTTAAGGTAGTTCGCAGCCAAAATCAGGTCGAAGAGAATGGCTTGGTCCACCTTGATGTACTCAACGTCCCAGTTCTTCATCTCATCGTCAGGTTTTGCCTTCTTCTCCTCCTGCTCGTTACCAGATGGCTTGCGCGCATCAACATGCGCCCGGCAGTACTCAATAACTTTGGCGAGGACTGAACCTTTCACATTCGGTACGGGGATTAAGTGTTCCATCCCTGTTTCTTCTATCAAATTCTTGATGGTCTCCGACTCAAACGCAACCTCGGGATCGACCTCGAACATCTGTTCGTCAGAGCTTCGCAGCTTCACCGTATCACCAGACATGGTGGCAGTTATTCTCACTCCCGCAATCCTCCTGCAATCCTCACTCTACACAGACACAGCAAACAGCCCAAAAGCCTGATCTCTCCTCCAAATCTCTTGATCCTTGAGATTGCACAAGGGTAGATGGACGGACAGCCTACACTTATATGCCCACCCTCTGATTGTTTAATCATCTAAGTTATACCCGCTGAAAACAACTTTTCCGCATTTAGTGAAAGCCTTTTTAGGCCCTCAAAATCTTTAAAAGAGGCATTTTGATATTCTTTTCGTTTTAGGGCACCTGGGCTAGGTTACTTTTTCCTTACTCTCTCAATGCGGGAGTTTTGCTGGCGATCTGTCGGAGAGGAGCTCTTCGTGGATCGAGAGAGTGCACACAGCAAACGCTGGCCTTATAGCCCTCATTAATATGATCTTTGCTGTGAACTGCGAAATCCGGTTGAGTGTCCAGTCTTTCCAGGTAACACTCATGAGCTCCTTTCCTTTGCTGTCTCATTTGAACATTTGAGCTCATACTATGCTGGTGGATAATGTAGGCAAGTAGATCTCCTTGCTCTGTTGAAGGCTAGAGTATGATCTTGCCAAGGCTAAGAGTTGAACTCAACTTTGTGCAGTTGAATTGATATGCTATTCACAAGAAATCATTTTAGTCATTAATTTGAACATGAACAGCTACGAATGCCGAGCATGGAGGGAACTTAGTGAACATTTGAGGCTCATACTATGCTGGTGGATAATGTAGGCAAGTAGATCTGCGTGCTCTGTTGAAGTCTAGAGTATTACCTTGCCCAAGGCTGAGAGTTGAACTCAACATCAATGTCTCACTTTCGCTAATTGCTACTTACATTCCCTTGTCTCAAACACCATCTAGTTCACTTGTTCCCTCTTCTCTCCAAAATGTCTGATCTGAAAGTTAGAGTCCGCTAATGCATTGTTTAGCAATCTACTGGTCTAGTTTCACTTCATATGGGAGTTCAAGGGTGATGAAGTCTGAATGTGGGTCTGTTGTGTTGCAGAATGTGGGAGGTGCAGGTTCCACCAAGAGGCCGACCAGTTTCCTACTGGTACTATCAGTGCCATCCAAAATGGGAGTAAGTGAGGAAGACAGTGCCAAATCCAAAGCCAGTTACAATGAAGTCATAAGGAAGTAAAGGCAGACCTTAAGGCAGACCTTTTGTCATGAAGGCATTAAGCCATTAAGGCAGACCTTTTGTGTTGTTGGTAACGGCAGTGTGAAAGAAGACAAGCCAAGGGCTCCCACGCGACTTACCATATCCGCCGCTTTGCTTCCATGTCTTAGTGGTAACTAAGCGCCTGGCAACAGGAGGTCCTTCTGAGTACAATGGGGCGGAGAAGCTGAGCAAAGGTCCAGGCCATCAGGAGGATAAGCCACTTATTACACCAACTGGTTCCAGCTCTTTTGAGCCTGACCAGTCAAGAGCTGTGGGACAAGCACTTCAGGTTTTCCACTCAAGAGTGCAAGTTTGAAAAAAAAAAAATTGGTCTTAATTTTGAACAGTTTCAACATACGGATGCTGCATGCATTGATAGCCATGAAGGATGTCTGTGATCATTGTTTTAACCTTGATAGCGACATGTTAGGATTAAACTGTTTGCACTCGTCTTAGAAAGTTCTGTAACTTCTGTTGACTTAAACAGGTAGTCAGCCACAGGTTGGACATGAAAGGGTACTTTTGGGATAACCTGGACCATGTCATTCTACTTGTTGCGGAGCTTTGTGAAGTGAGTATATATATCTGTGTATAGACTAATTCAGGTAAGTGGAATTTGGATCTTCCTTGACAGACTTGTGTGTGTCAGTTTATACTCAGTAAAAAGAACCAGTTGTTTTCTTCCTGTCCATAAACTGGCTCTGGGGACATAGATGAGAACTTGTATGAATAAGCAATGTGTTCTATTGATATATGTTGTATGCAGTGGATTGAGAAAGGACAGCCCTTTCATGCACGAGGGCTGCAGCAAGCTCTGAAGCGCTTGTGATAACTGACAACAAATTGTGACTCTTTGCAGGCTCAGTTTCTGCAATCTCGATTTTGGCGTCTGTCAACACAACCGCATTCAGTCTGCCTTGAGCTTGTACACACAAAGGCAGCTCTCTGACTTTTCATAGGGCTTAAAATTGTGGCTGCTTGAGAGTCTCAAGTTCATCATTTGTAAATGAGTTCAGTAAGTGGTGGCCCATGCCTCTTTTTAATCTGCAATTTTTCAGGATTCCACCCAGTTATGCTCTCACTCTTACCCAGAGAGAGAATTTCCTCCTAAGACGTTGTTTGCTGTAGCCTTGTGGCCATAGACCCCGCGCCGAGTTTTGGCGGAACAAAAGGGAACAGATACTACCTTTGTGAGGGGCTCACTCTGGTTGTGTGACTTAGCTTGATAAAGCCACTTAGTTCTCTATAGTCACGGCTACTTCAAAGGGATGGTTTAATTGTCGTGTATTCTATGAGAGGCAGCTCCAGTCATTTTTGTTCGTTTCTTAGATGTTTTTGTTTGGGATTGTCTCAGTAATATTCTTTGAAGGTCTTTTCGTCTGTCTGCTTTGTTGTCAGAAAGGTTCATAAATGCTTCTTGGATGAGTTTCTTTTTGCCTTCAATATGGTCTGACCGTTCTCTTTTATTTGGCTACTGTGCACTTCACATGGATGTGTGCTCATGTTTGATATTGGATGATATGACATAGGGAACCTTTTGTGACTAGGTCTTTAATCTTCGTCTGTGGCAGAGCTCTGTGCATCTTTCTTTATTTCTTTATTGGTTACTGTCTTTACGGGATTGACCTCGAACATCTGTTCGTCAGAGCTTCGCAGCTTCACCGTATCACCAGACATGGTGGCAGTTATTCTCACTCCCGCAATCCTCCCGCAATCCTCACTCTACACAGACAAAGCAAACTGCCCAAAAGCGAGCCTTCTCTCTCCTCCAAATCTCTTGAGCCCTTGAAATGAGATTGCACGAAGGTAGTGGACAGACAGGCCAGGCTTCGCTGACTTATACACACACCCTCTGCCTTTTTACTCATCTATACCTGGTAAAAACAACTATTCCCCCCTCTAGACAGCCCCTTTTTAGGCCCCCAAATTTTCTAAACAGGCAGTATGTCTTCTTCTTATTTTGGGCACCTCACTCCCAAGGCTGGGATGCCACAAGGTTATTTTTCCCTTGCTTCTTCTTTTGTTATTTTTCGAAAACCAATTTTTACCGAAGGGGAAAAAGAAAACCGAATTGTCCTTGCTTTCCTAATCTGATTTTAGGGCGTCATCTGCTTAACTAAAAAGAAAAAGATTAAGAAAAGAAAGAAAAAGGAAAAAAGATGAAAAGATAAAAAAAACCGTATGCAATGCTGTCTTTCGTATCTAAGTGTATTTGATGCAGCGTATAGTACGTGGCCGTGGGTTTTCTCGGAAGGCGAAGAGGAAGTGCGTTGGAGTGATGGGGGAGATCGGGGTGGTGGAAGATTGACAAGCAGTTGGAGGATTTTGAGGGTTTCGGTTTTTGAGCAAGTCATCAGTGAGGGCGACAGAGAGGGGATATGGATTCACTGCTGGCTAGCTATGGAAGCGACGATGAAGAAGACGAGGGGAAACAGGAGACGTCCCAGGCTTTTTCTCAATGTTCGGACAAGTTGGACGCGCCTTCAGAGCCAGTCATCAAACGCTCCATCCTGGGCGCTCTTCCTCCTCCAAGAAACCCTCAGAAGTCGATGCCTCCGAGGCATAAGTCATTAGATGCTCTAACAAGTCACAGAAGAGTCGGTGCAGCTCCCGCAGATGCTGTAGATGTGACGGGCATGGATTCTGCGGGAGGAATGAAGAGATTGGGTTCACTATTCGCCTCCCTTCCCCAACCTCAAAATTCATGTCCCACTGTCCTAAGCCCGATCCTCTCCGGAGAGTCTTGCCGGCATTTGAACAATGTACCAAAGACAGATGGCGAGTCGGATACATTGAAGGGAAGCTCCTTTGATGACAGTTCATCAGTGGTTTCAAGTGGGGGAGTTACTAACTCATTGGCCTTCGGTCAATCGCTGCCAGAGAGATCGGGCAAGGTAGGTGCCTCGCTATTCAGATCACTGCCGCCCCCAAAGACTCAATCAGGAGGCGGAATCCAGCCATCTCAGAAACAGAAGGTTACATTCAGGCCACCCATCAACATGGCCCTTCTGGAATCCAAGGATGACGATGACTGGGAGCCTTCCAAAAAGCTGGCAAAGCCTGAATCTAGTACAACCAAGGGAAAAGGCGAGATTGGACTCGCAGCTCTCCTACCCGCCCCGAAGAATAGCTTGGGCGTAGGGGTCTCTCTGGGTAGCGGGGCAAGCCAGGGAGGGCGCCGAACCACAATGGAAACATCTTCGGAATTGGTAGTAGACCGGGATCCAGAACCTATAGGAGAGGGTGAGGTTTCCAATGTAAGGGCTCCACAATCGTTTAGCACATTCATCGAGAGCGAGAGTGGGGCATCTCTAGCTACTGATGCAAGAAATCGGGAGAGCTTGTATCCACCACCTTATCAAGGATCTCCAGCTACCTTTCAGGTAAAATTGTGTTCAGTAGATTTTTTTGACATGATTTGACGTTTGATTGGATGCAGTTTAAGGGAGACAGCTCTCTTAGTTTCTTGTTCACAGGTCTTTAAATTGTGGCTGCTTGAGAGTTTAAGTTCGACATTGTAATTGACTTCAGTAAGTGATGCCCTATGCCTTTTTTTGATCTGCAATTGTTCAGGAGTCCACCCAGTTGTGTTGGTCATTCGTACCCAGAGAGATAATGTACTCATAAGACGTTGTTTGCCGTAGCATTGTGGCAATAGACCCTGCGCCCAGTTTGGGCAGAACAGATACTACCTTTGTGGGTGGGCTCACTCCGGTAGGTGACTTACCCTTTTAAGACAATTAGTTTGGGTTTTCCAGATATCCTCTAGAAAGCCCTTCACATAAGCATCACCTTACTGTGTGTGCTGTCCAGCAATTAGATCCCAACAGGGCCAGGGCTTTGGCTCAGCCTGAAGATTTTCAAAGTTGGTGAAAGCAGAGGTGCAGGGACAATGTTTACCTGACAGAGACAGAGAGGGACAGAGAGAGATTTGTGTGTTGTCCTCCATAAACCATCGTTCCCCTCCCTACATGTGTCCCACATTCACTGCACATGGATTGCTTTGTTTTCTTAGATGGGAGGATGCTATTTGAATTTGTTGTTTATATTAGAGGAATGTTTGTAAACTGTTAATGCTAAAGTGTGAGGACAACCATGCTCACTTAGAAGGATTGTGAACAGGATGCATACACAAAGGAGCAACAGTGGCCATCAGGAGGGGGCTACACCACAGATCAGGCTGACCTCACTATGTATCATGTGGGGGGGCAATATGATGCCAACAGCTGGCAGTATCAGGGAGGTGGGGTGGGTTATTCCACACAACCAACCCAAGCACTGCCAAACATGCCCACAGTCGCACATGCATTGCAAGAGCCTGATGACCCAATTGCACTAGTTTTAAAGGCGGAAAGGAGGAGAGGTCGGGAGGAGAAAATGCCACTCAATGTCATTGAGGTCAAGCAGGCAGACTTGACGGGCCCTAAACTTCGAGAGGATGAACTTCACACCACTGGAATTGCCTTCGGGCCGTCTTATCAGGTCTCCTTGCTCCCTCCTGGCCCATGTGTCTTCTCAAATGCTTTGTGGTGGTATTAATGGGCTGTTTTTGTAGGTCTCATGGTTATGGTTGAATAGATGTCCACTGGATTTCATGTATGATTCACTCCTAATAGCATCCACAATTCCATAATGTCAGGGTCCATTGTCCTTCGTACTGGTTTGCTGGTTGGTTGGGGTCCTTCCTTTGCTTGTCTTTTTGACATTTTTCTGTTTCAGGGTTTCATCTGCGTTCATTGTTGCTGTTTTGGAGTTTTTAGTCACTGCTACTTCACGGGGTGGTTTAATTGTTGTGTATTCTAAGAGAGGCAGCTCCAGTCATGTTTGTTCGTTTCTTAGATGTTTTTGCTTGGGATTGTCTCAATAATGTTTGTTTAGGGTTCTCTCTTCTGTCTGATTTGTTGTCGGAAAGGTTTACAAATGATTCTTGGATGATTTTCTTTGTGCCTTGAATATGGTCCCCAGGTTCTCTTTTATTTGTCGACTGTGCACTTCACATGGGCATCTTTCTCTAGTGTAGAGATTACCTTTGGTTACTGTCAATATTCATTAAAATCTGTCATCCATTTTATTCTTGCAGCCAGTGGCATCAAACAAAGACAAGCCCTCAAAGCTTCAGCGGCGGAAGCATCAAATTGGGTCCCTGTATTTTGACATGAGACAAAAGGAGATGGAATTAGTGGAGCGGCGCTCCAAAGGCCTAATGACCAAAGCCGAAACACAGGCGAAGTATGGGTGGTAAACTTGTTGTATAACTGCGACATTGTCCAGAGTAATTTCATTTTTACAGTTTCCTTCCCCTCTCTCTTTCCATTCACTATTATGGCTTATTTTGGTGCTCCGATATAACCTGGTTTTTTATTGCCTATGTATCCCCTTTCAACAGTGCATATCTCTTTATCCTGGCCCATGTGGAATCCAGAATGAGTGTCTCAAAACCTTGCAATTATAGATTGTGACCCTGATGATCAATAATTGAAATCCGGAAGCCAAACATTGACATTTCTCTGGGACCATTCTTCAACTGGGGGGCTTGGCAGCCAGAACCATCTATGTTCAGGCCCTCAGTGTTGACTACATTCAATTCGCCGGTGGTGAGTCCGAGAGAAGTAACAAAGTATGTTGTAGAGGCCATTTAATACCTGATCCACAATGTGGCGTCTGTTTTCTGTTAACCTCTTCATGGCAGGGGGATGGCCTCCACCCTAACAACCTGACCCAGGTGCCCTAGTGCTAAGAAAAAGATAGGAACTGAACTAGCAGGGGTTACAAATTTGAACTAGGGAAGTAAAGGAAACCACCACGGGAACCCACCGGGTTTTATCGTCTTATCCTCCTGGAGGACTACCTGTCTCATCAAGTAAAGAATACTACAAGAAAGTCTAACACCCCCGATTCTGAAGATCATTCCACATTTCTGTTTTGTCCACCCAGCATAGATTGCCTGGCACCATCTCATTTTCTGCATCCCCAAATGATTCCCTTTATTTATGTTGTTTCAACACTGGAGGCCGCTTCTTGATCATTTTAACAACACTACATAGTACAGAGTACAGGTCAGTTCATCAACTACGAAATCATTCTCACGGATGCAAGAACCGCGCTCATGGAAGTCTTTATTGTCTCTACTTAGTCAACGCAGACTGGAGCTGGACTGAACTCAGATGTCATGACATCCCACCTTCATGTCTCGGTTTTTTGTTCAGTTTAGGATGAGAGGTTCACGATTATGACTCCGACAGTGTGAGCAAGCGATTTACATGTATGTGTGTAAGACTAGAAGTCCCTCTGCAATTTTCCAAACGTTTCAGAAATCTTGTGAATCTTGGTCCCGGAAGGAGGTGGGAGGTATGGAGAATGAGAGCTGCCAGCCTGCCCTCCGCAGGTATCGATCGTTTGCGTTTTGTAGATAATGCATGGATGGATGAACGGCGTCCATGGAAGATTGGAGGCTTCCAAGGGCGCATCCGCTCGCATCTCTGCAGGGGAACTTGCAGCCTCTCTCTCTCTCTCTCTCTCTCTCTCTCTGCCTCGCAGCGACAATGTGGCCCCTGGATTCGATCAATTGAGTGTATATTGTGGAAGGCTGTTGTTGTGTTCCTCCTTCTTTGGAATTCATCTTTTCTCAAAATCTTTGGAGTGCAGGTATCCTCTTTTGCTACGGAGCTACTCGCATTGCAAGTGATCTTGATGCCGACGCTTCTTGCGGAGGTGACTGGTCGTTAATGTATTACTAATATAGTCGCTTGCAGTAGTGAAGACCAGATTCAAGGAAAGTCAGAGCTTTTGTTTGAATGCAATGATGCATCCGTTGATGCTATTAGAATGTTGCCAGGCATCGGTCAATAAAAAGCCCCAGGGGGTCGAGAAAACTTAGGATTGGTGTCCAAGCTCCTGTGCGTTGGCATGCGTACGAGTCGGGTGGAGACAACTGTTGAAGCATTCTGCTGCAATAGTGTCATTAAGCATTCTTTTGTTACATACAATGGAGCATTCCGAACTATGCAATGCTGCCAGGTATTCCTGTTGGAATTCGACAGAGAATAGAGATAAAAGATGAACTAATAACTGAGAACTCTCCACCCAACCATAGGACCACAACAAGCTGTGTCCACCCTCCGAGCTCTCCCTATTTATACTCAAAGTCTAATCCAGAAATAGCTGAGATAACTATAGCATAACTCCATGCTTTTACTTGAGTTATCTCCACCTGTTATTCTGGTACAATGACTTGAGTCACTAATAACTGAAGCTAATTTTAGCTATCTTTTAGTTAACCGAGGCTTATCTCTATTGTTAACTGTGACTTGTCAGTATGTCTGGTTGTAGATATGTTTAATTACTTCCAACACTCCCACTCAATTAAACCATATCATTGAGCTACTTCGTTTGTCTTTGGAGAAAAGACACCAAGTAAGGTTGAACACTTCATGTGTTTTATTTGTGGTAGACTCTTCATCAAAACATCCGCAACCATATCTCCTGTAGCACAATAGATCATCTTGATCTCTCCCTTGCATACAACTTCCCGTATGTAGTGATGTTGCACTTCAATGTGCTTCGTCCTTGAATGATATTTCGGATTCTGACTCAATGTAATCGCACTTTGATTGTCACAATAGAGAGTCGTAGGTAGTGATTGGAGATGATCCAAATCTCCAAGCAACTTCCGTAACCAAATACCCTCTTTTGCTACTTGTGTAATGGACATGTACTCAGCTTCTGTTGATGACAACGCTGTTGCAACTTGTCGTTTACTAGACCAAGATACAGCTCCCATCTGCTAGGAGAAAACAATGGACAATGGCCTGAAGTTGATTTTCTACTATCAACGTCTCTTGCCCAGTCAGCATCAACAAACCCCAACAAACTTGGATCTTCCACTCTCTTATAGAGTAGACCAGAGGTTGATGTTCCTCTTAGATATTGAAATATCTTCTTCACTGCTTTCCAATGGGTTTATCCGGGATTTGAAAGAAATTGTGAGACCACTCCCACTGAATGTGCAATGTCTGGCCTAGTACAAACCATGCAATACATCAAACTGCCGACTGTGCTTTGATAAGGAGTTTTCCTCATATCTTCTTGCTCTTCTTGAGTCTTAGGTGCCATATCCTTCGTAAGTTTCAAACCAACTTCGAGAGGAGTTGATGTTGGCTTACTCATCTCCAACTTAAACATTTGTAGAATTGTCTCAATGTATGATGCATGAATATTGTATGGTTCACTCGATCTCTGCTGATTTGAATACCAAGACAGAACCGAATCTCACCCATGTCCGTCATGGCAAACTCAACACTCAACAGTGCTTTGGTTTCTGGCAACAACCTTTGATGATCGTTGGTGACAATGATTGTGTTATCCACATATAGAACTATGACCACAAATTGTTTCCCATCTTTTTCACATAGATGTTTGTGTCAGCAATGCTTCGTTCAAATCTTGCCTTTAAGAGGTAAGCATCGATCATAGCATACCAGGCTCGAGGACTTTGTTTGAGTCCATACAAACTCTTTTGCAGCTTACACACAATATCACTTCCTCCTTGTGCAAACCCTTCAGGTTGTCTCATGTAGATCTCTTCTTGTAGTTCTCCATTCAGAAATGCGGTCTTAACATCCATTTGATGAACTTCGTGATCATGTTGAGCTGCAAGAGCTAACAACACTCTGATAGAAGAAATCTTCACCACTGGTGAGAAGGTTTCATTGTAATCCACTCCTTTAATTTGTGCATAGCCTTTAGCTACAAGACGAGCTTTGTACCGGTAAATAGATCCATCAGCTTTGTACTTCAACTTAAAGATCCACTTGCAACCAATGGCTTTTCGTCCTGTAGGCAACCTAGTGAGTGTCCATGCTTTGTTTTGCATCAATGAATCCAACTCTGAGTTGATTGCTTCTTCCCATTGTAGGTTGTCTGGAGAGCGCATCGCTTCCTCATATGTAGCAGGCTCAACCACTTGTGATGCTTCTTCCATAGCTTCAATGGCACTCATAGATATAATCAGCCTACTATGAGCTTTTCTTTCCCGCTGAGATCTCCTTAGAATTGGCACATCTTCAACTTCATCTCTAGAATCCATATCAACAAGTGGTTCACCAACTTCGACCCCTTGATCAACTCCATCAAGTTGAACACCTCCATCATTTGCTTCAGCCATCTCTTGTATTGGCTCCTCATAAGACTCATCTTGGAAATGGTGTAATGGCTCTAAGCTCATTCCCATATCATCTTCTCCCACTACCAAAGATGGTATGAAGCTTTCATCAAACACTACGTCCCTACTGTGTTTGACAGCCTTAGTTGTCTTATTGAACAACTTATATCCCTTTACACCTTCTGTGTAGCCAATGAAGATGCATCCTTCTGATTTGGAGTCAAGTTTTATTCGCTTCTGAATAGGGATATGGACATATGCACGACATCCAAAAATCCTACATTGAGCCACACTAGGCTTCTGACCACTCCATACCTCTTCTGGTGTTTTTCCCAACACTGATTTGGTAGGTATTCTGTTGTGAAGATATGCTGCAGTGCCAACAGCTTCTGCCCAAAAATGATTTGAAAGATTCAATTCTTTCAACATACTCCTTGCAGATTCTTGTAGTGATCTATTCATCCGCTCAGCTACACCATTCTGCTCAAGTGTATATGGAACAGTAAACTGTCGAGCTATTCCATTCTCTTGACAAAACTGATTGAAAGCCTTTGAGATGTACTCACCACCATTGTCCGATCTCAAAATCTTAAGAGGCTTTCCAGTTTGTTTTTCTGCAAGTACTTTGAACTCATTGAATTTCTCTAGCACTTGACTTTTCTGCCTTAGGAAATTCACCACAACCCTCCTTGACAAATCATCAATGAATGTCACAAAGTACCTTGCTCCTCCAAGTGATGTGGTTTGCATTGGCCCGCACACATCAGAATGTACAATCTCCAATATACGTGTGGCTCTTCGTCCACCATCCTTAGGAAATTGATCTTGATGTTGCTTCCCTTCAAAGCAACCTTTGCATAGACGCATATCGCTCATCGCTCATCTCCTTCCATAAGATGGCTTGAGAATTGCATCTGTCTCAACTTCTTAAAACTCACATGACCTAACCTTCTATGCCACAACTTTGTTTCTGACATGACAGGTGTAGATCCCAACTGTGGTGAAAATGTGGTAAGAGCACTAGAGACATGATGTTGTAATCTATACAAGCAATTATCAAGAATAGCTCTTGCTACCACAGCTCCTGAGCTATCTGTGATAATACAACTCTCATCTTGGAATACCACTATGTATCCCTTTGCAACAATTTGCCTTACAGACAGCAGGTTCTTTGTTAAAGTAGGGACATGTATGACATTTTTCATCTCTATGGTTTCCCCTTCATTGAGCATAAGAGAGACTGAGCCTTCCCCACCAATGACATGTTTGCTATCATCTCCCAAAAGAACATATTGTGTAGGTGAAAGAGATCTATAGGATAAGAAATGCTCTCTCTCTGAACTCATATGTTGAGATGCTCCTAAATCAACATACCACACATGTTTCTGTCTAGTAGTGGCTGAGAGAGACACAACAAATAGAATAGTATTCCTCTGATGAGTAGCTATGTTTCCTTGACTCTCTCTGCTGCGCTCATCTGCAATGCGCTTTCTACAATCCTTGATCATATGACCAAGTTTCTTGCAATAAAAGCACCTTACTTTGGCCTTTTTGATCTTTGAGCTAGATTGAGGTTTCTGAAACCTCTGGGACTTCTGAGACATATGTGAAGGGAGTCTTCTATTCAAGACTACTCCAGTCTTGCCTGTGAACAAAGCTTTGTCTACCTTTGTAGACGTACCTTGACCTTTTTTTCTTGTTTCTTCCTTGAGGAGAAATCCTATGACAACATCAATAGTTAAGTTGGTTTATCCTGCTAGAGACACCACAAGACCATCATAGGATTCAGGTAAGGTTGCCAATAACACCATTGCGGCGTGTTCATCAGTCACATTAGTTCCCACAGAGACTAGTTGATCTCGCAACACACAAAACAAATTCAAGTGTTGTTCAACTGAGTCTGACTCGGTCATCTTCAGACCATAGAACTTTTGCGTTGCATACACTTGCGATGTGACATCCTTCGTCTCATATATGCTTGTTAGCTTGTCCCAAACATCCTTAGCATTCTTAGCACTTATAATGAGATGCAACTGTTTGTCTCTCAAGCTTGTGAGCTCTTACTTTCCGATCTTTCCTATCCCATATGGCTTGGCCAACAATAGTGTCAGATCTTGGGAC
The DNA here is from genome assembly GCA_030704615.1 of Takakia lepidozioides. Taxonomy (NCBI): domain Eukaryota; kingdom Viridiplantae; phylum Streptophyta; class Takakiopsida; order Takakiales; family Takakiaceae; genus Takakia; species Takakia lepidozioides. The sequence continues at coordinate 28,839,248 of CM060734.1, forward strand.
TGATCCATCAACCACTCCCCATAGATCTTTGTCTAGAAGGACCATCTCCATCCTAAACTTCCAGGTTTGATAGTTAGCTCCATTGAATCGATCTTCCACTCTCACATCTAATGCACTCGTCATAGACATAGAAGGAGTATTGCTAGAAGACGACACTCCAGCCATAATCAAGTTCTCTCAATCTCAACTACCAACCCTCACCTAGAGAAGAATAGCTCTGATACCATGTTGGAATTCGACAGAGAATAGAGATAAAAGATGAACTGATTACTGAGAACTCTCCACCCAACCATAGGACCACAACAAGCTGTGTCCACCCTTCGAGCTCTCCCTATTTATACTCAAAGTCTAATCCAGAAATAGCTGAGATAACTATAGCATAACTCCATGCTTTTACTTAAGTTATCTCCACCTGCTATTCTGGTACAATGACTTGAGTCACTAATAATTGAAGCTAACTTTAGCTATCTTTTAGCTAACCGAGGCTTATCTCTATTGTTAACTGTGACTTGTCAGTATGTCTGGTTGTAGATATGTTTAATTACTTCCAACAATTCCCTATGGAACACAGTAGGGAATCAAGGAAAGTATAGGATTGGTCTGCAGGCTCATGGTTGTTGATATTTGTCTCACTGTGGTGGCCAGAGGATAACAATGTTGATTAGACGTGCACCTCGAAGAGTGATGGGATTTATTTTCCAGTAGACCTTGTTGGATGGATATTCTACTAAACAGGAGATCGTCAGTGTGTGTGTCCGATGACATATCAAGAAATCATTATGCGCCCCGAAGTGTTTATTGGTCGTCATCAACACACGAACTTGGATCTGACAGCAGAGAAGATGAAGCTTCTAAGTGACCGTTTCTTTGCACCGCATTTCAATTGGTTTCTCAGCTGTCAAATATGGGACTTTAACGTCTGCCGCTCGAATGTGCCGCACTCCGATACTGGTCATGGCATCGTCAATCTCAGCTCACATAATTAAGCCGAGCTTTTCATTCAGCTCGGCTGAGGCGTCGGGGGACTCGAATATCTTCCTACGGAGAAAATGCCAACGAAGGCAAGCGTTTCTCTCTAAGAACGTCAGTAACATGAAGTTGAAGCTGGCAACAAGGAGAATACACCCATGCCGGGGGCAGGCAGGAACATGGACACAACATCTAGGGAATGTGGACAGCATGATGAATTGCAGGACTTATCTCAATCCAACTACTGCTGATCGGGAAAAAGAGGGTGCCATGGTGTACCGGCGCACAGTATATGATCATGAGGCTTGGATGCGGCACCGTAGCAGTACAAGGCATGGCAGGCATATACTCTCAATTGCATCATCTCGTGTTGTTCTTGCTTTAGGGCCGCCAGTATTTTCACTTACAGGGATTGTTGCCGCCATTGCAGACTACAATGAGGTTGTCCTTGCTCACACTCTACCCCATTGGTTTCCTCTCCTCCATGTTTCTGCCTTACCTTTTTGGCTCACAGCACCCGCACTGGCCTTGTTGCTAGTTTTCCGCACAAACGCTTCCTATGGGAGGTTTGATGAGGAAGAAAGGCGTGAGGATCAACAGTCAACAAGCATTGACCTGGATAAAAAACCCGGGAGATGCTTACAAGTTGCAATGCTTCTTGCGTCATGTTGCAGCATTCGCATATTGTTTGAAAGACCATATAGCACGCGAGGAGGACTTGAAGGTGGAGTTAACAGGGTTGCTGGATCAGGAGGAGATGGACTCAGTGTTGGCATCAACACATCGACCGAACTATGTCTTGCAAATGATGTCAGAGATCATCCATTCATGCAATTTGTCTGAAATGGAGAAAGCAACTATGGATGGAAACATCACGCAGTTTCATGACGACCTGGGTACATGTGAGCGCATATTTAAGACGCCCATTCCCTTATCCTACACGCGCCTGACTTCAAGGTTCTTGGTCATCTGGCACCTTGCACTGCCGCCGGCTCTGTGGGATCAATGCAGCTGGATTGTGGTCCCTGCCACATTCTTGAGTGCTGCTGCCCTCTTCTGTATTGATGAGGTTGGAGTACTGATCGAGGAGCCATTCCCGATGCTGGCGCTTACATCCATTTGCTCATCCCTACCACAAAATGTGGAAGGCTTGGTTGTCTCACAAGGAAGCCACGCAGCTGCAGGGCCTACAGCAAGCACCTAAGCAGGGGGAAGGTAAGAGGCTTTCAAAAACGGACATCTCATATATTTGCAGGGGTCCTGGAGTTGACAGGTCAACATACTTGCATGATTGTTGTTGTAGATTTTTCTGAAAAGCTCAGGCATCTATCTAACTTGTAACCAATTGAATCGTTTGAACAGTTGTAATTAGAAAATGGCACATGCCAGGATGTGCCTTCTTGATCATTGAATGCTGTTTCGCCTAAAGACTCTAATGCCCCAGGTACCCAATCTGGTGAGACGGTGCACCGCCCACTTGCCAGTTGACACTGCCCTATTCTGTAGTGCATTCACTGACATTGACGTCACTGATAACTGCTGCCTCCACCAAATGGAGCTGTGCCCACAAACTCTCACGTGCCAGAGAAATGCATTTGAACTCAATAATTTGTGCACGCTATGGTGGAGACCCTGATGACGAAGAAAGTAAGGTGGGGCCGTTGGAGCTGTGGCGATAGAGGAGCCCTGCGTGGCCTAGCCCTCGAGCAGTTTCTGGAGAACCAGGTTTATCTCTTCCCATGAGAAAATCCAAGTAGACCTACTTGAACCAGAAACAAAATCATCATGGAGATGCCTCGGCAATCACAGGTAAAATGACTTGAATTCTTCCTCCACCAAACTGAAATCATCATGTGGAGCTCCACAAGATTACACACCTGCAGCAACAAAAGCAGCCAATGCAATGTATGTGGATCAGCACATCCAGTTCAATTATATATGCAAATGAACATGTTCAGAGTCAACATTTAATACCGGGCAACTTCCCACATCGCCCTAGCCCCTTCAAGGGAATCCCATTACAAAAACATGGTCTAAAGCTAAGTATTCTTGACTCATTTTCCTTTGAAAGGTATACATTGCCACCATTCCTTTACAATAGTGATCACATTCTAGAAAAACAACCAGGCCAAAAGTTCATCCAAATACCTATATATATAGATAGAAGACCAAGATCAGGACATCCAAGAACGGATTAGATTGCTGTAAGTGGGATGGAGCTTGGACTTAAATATGTCCACACACCGCACTTGAGACATGAGACAAGTTGCTCTGTCTTGCATTGGTGACCCCTCTGCCTACAGCATCCTCACAAGATAAGAGAAGGCACAATTACACGCTATGAAGTTCCTGTAAGGTCGATCTAGATTGCCAACCTGCCTTTGCCTAATTTTGAACCTTCCACAATCTGCAATTTCGTATGCCATAGTATCATTGAAATTCCGATTACCATATTACATCTAGAACCACTTGTGTTGAGCACGTATCCTGACAGCCACCCCTTAACAAAAGATCTGGACCAGTACAGCTAGGGAAATCAGGTTAGCACCGATGCAGAATGCAGGTCCTGTGGAGAACTCGACTTGAAGGCCCACTTGCAACACAGACCATGACAGCTAGATCCCTTCTCAAGGGGTCGCCAAGGGAGACTATATATCTCAGCTAAGGGTCTATGAATGCTGCTGTGTTCGTGGCCCATGTAGAAGTTTTATATTTTTTGTAGCGGGTATGCAGACAACAACATTGTCTTCCTACAGAGCTCCTTTATCAAGATGCAGAGCTGACTGAACATAGCACATATAGATAATTTCAATTAAACCCCTAGGAAGATCTTGGAATGGCTGTTGATGAGAATTTGAAAACCAACCTAATTAGAGAAGGAGAAACCAGATGAACCTCATGCTATCCTAAGCCTGGAGGCAGGGTATGCATTGAGTGGGTTCTCCAAGTGCCATACCCAAGCCCAGGTGTGGAGCTTGCTGCACTACGTTTTTACACAGGAGAAAGGCACAAATAAATATTCCAGCATAGCTTTACTCTGACCATGGTAACTCTTTGTGTGTGGTCTTGGCTGGTTGATCCATCAAGGCTACTGCGTCTATGTAGCCTCTTGTGCGAAGGCAAGGCCCACCCCACCTCTGTAGGGACCATTTAGCGCAGTCACAAACATACAAAACGAGTCTTGGCTGATTGAGATGGCAATTGATTGGTTGCAGATGTGAACCTATGGTGTGGTCAAATGGCAAATGGCTGGCCTATCTGTTGGAAGCCTCACTGAGATGGAGCTTGAATTTTGTTCACGTAGAAGGATTCGCTAGGAGAACAGTCTCTGACCACTTTTTACTTTTATGTGCACTGTAGACTAAGCGCCAATAATTTGTTTTTGTTGCACTCTTTTCTTAGTTATCGCCTGGACTAAAAAGGGAATTTGATATCCTCAACTCGACCACCCAGAAACTGCTTTCTAGTTTTTACAGATCTTTTGATCAAACAACAGTAATAGAACTAGGAGGTAAGTAGCGGGATAGTACCTATGCCAAAGTTGTCGGTGGGGAGCTGGGTAAGAGCATTGGGGGTGCTGGTGGGTAGGCCGCAAATGCGTTTGGTGAGCTGGATGAAGTGTTTGTCCATTAATTTGAGATATGGGAGAGAGAAGGGGGCTGCGTGGGAAGAGTATTGGACTTGTGGCTTGAGTACGGTTTGAATGAGGGAGAGTTTGGGACGGATGGATATCAGGGATTTGAGGAGGGCCGTACTTTTGTCAGTCAATTTAGCGATTGTAGTGGATTTTTATAGGTGCCAAGTAAGGGAGGGGACTAGTTGTATGCCTAGGTAGGTGTAGGGTTCGTCAGGGCCTTAGAAGGGGAAATTTTTGTTTTGGTAGTGGATATACAATAATTTGCAGTGTGAGGCTGTCGTGGCTTTGGTGAGTTTGCTATGATGGGTAGTTGCGGTGACATCACATTTGTGGAGGCTGAGCTCCATGCCAGACCATTGATTAAATCTAAATAGTTTGTCTGTTTGTCGGTTGATATGTTGAGGGGTGTGGGCGAGGATGGCAAGGTCGTCTGCGTAGGCCACCGCAGAGATGGTATTGTTAGAGGTTTTATAGCGGTAGCCTATCTTACCTCGGTCGATCGATCTAAGAAGGGGCTCTAGGAAGATGATGAACATGTAAGGGCTGAGGGTATCTCCTTGGAATATAGTGCCTCGCAAAATTGGGATAGGGGGAGTGGAACCGTAGTATGAGCCAGAATATTTTGTGGAGCTGTTGGTATAGATGTTGTCGATGAATTGTATAGCGTTAGTGGGATAGCCCAGGTCCGTCATAATGGCGAGAAGTCGGGCGTGGTCAAGAGATCCAAAGGCATTTTTAAAGTCAATGTACAGGAGATAGATGTCATATTTAGTGAGTTTGGCGTCTTCGAGTGCGGATAGGACATATTGTATTTGGCGAGTGGTACTATGAGTGGCACGGAAGCCTTCTTGGGGGTCACTAAGAATGTGGTGCTACTCTCCATAGCAGGAGAGCATTGTGGTTAGCGTACTAGTGAAGAGTTTGTATATGGTGTTGGTTAAAGCAATAGGGTGGTAGTTACCGAGATCTGTGGGGTCCCCTTTTTTGTAGAGAAGGATAGTACGGCTATGTTTCCAAGATGGAGGAATACGTCGTAGGTGATAACAGAGGTGGAAAATTTTGAATAAGAGGGAGTGAAAATGAGGATCTAGAGCTTGGAGTATGGCATTGGGGATGAGATCGGGACCGGGGGTTTTGGATTTGGATAGGGATTTGCAGATACATGAGTCGTAAATAGCTATGGTGAAGAACGAGAGGATGGTATCCTCAAGGGCCCACGTTTATCTAAGGAGAATCCATCGATGTCATGCCAAGGGTAGTGTTTGACGCTGCATAAGCAGTCGTTAGTATGTTTGCTGGGGTGGAGGCAGTGCTTGACTGTGGGTGTGTTGGAGGCTGAGGCTTGCGCCCAGATTTCATTCTTAATGTCGTCCGGTTGGATTACGAGGTGGCCATGTCGGTGTCTGAGGCAGTCGATGGGGGGGTTGAGGGCAGGGTTGAAGATGGCTTTGTGGGCACGCTTAGGGTGATCACGTAAAAGTTTCCCGAAGGATGAGACGTTTCTTGTGATTGGCAGTGACTTTTTGTTTGGTGATGTTATATGCGGCCTTCTTTGCATCCCTGCCGATTTTGGCTAGGGTAGCAATCCAGCTGGGTATGGCTGTGGGGTCGGATGGCGGGGGTAGAAGTGGTTGGCAAAGGGGGATAGCGTTTAAGCTCAAGATACGGCGATCGGTGAACCAGTTGTTGAGTGGGGTGGTGGTGGGTGTGCTGGGGATAATCGTGAGGGCGCGACGTATGGTTTGGTATGTGTTGAGATGGGAGGTCCACTCGCGTTCTTGAGTGCGTGTAAGGTAGCCCCCATTTTGTTGTGAACGGGGGGTTTGAGGGAGTTCTGGGGGAGCGGAGCAAGTGGCGAGCACGCTGGTGGTCATGAGTTGTAGGATGGATGTGAGGGTACGTTCAGCTGCAAGCCACGTGGTTTCCGGGTGTTGGGAAAGGTTTGAGTCGGATAGGGTGTGCGAGAGGGTGAGCATTAAGGCGGAGGCGGCTGGGTGAAAATGGGATTTGAATGCGGTTTTATTACCATAGGGTAGAGGGGAGAAGAGACGTGGTTGAAGGGGTGGTGCCTACGTGACGGTAACTGGTCAAAAGGGGATGAGTGATGGTGGGAGGGAAAGGGAGATCGGGTAGTGGTCGGAATTACATAGGCTATCAATATGTACATGGCTTTGCAAATGAGGAGGGATGGCCTCACTGGTACGTAGGTAGAATCCATCACTGAGGCTTAGTGAGGAATAATTGAGGCCACCTTGTCTAGAATAATGGTGGTCTGAGGTGATATATGCGAGGTGAATTGGGCCCAGTCTCGGTCAGCTTGGGATGGTGGTCGGTGCGTGCCATTGAAAGTGTGCCCTAGGAGTACAACATCTCTGTTGAAGTCCCCGGCCATTATGATGTGGTCATGTTGATGTGTGGGGTGAGTAAGTGTCGCGGATATGGTACTGAGAATTTCAGGGAGGGATGAGAGGTCCTCGGTGTGGGATAGCATGTAGAGATGAATGAGTAGAATAGGGCAGAGGGCCGGGGGGTGAAGGTGTAGGATTTGGAGGTGGGAGCGAAGATGGATGGGTACGGTTATCTTAGTGGTGGAGCTAGGGGAGTGGTGCGAGCGCAGGATGCCAAATGCCACCCTACCTCTTGTGGGTTTATAAGGTGCTGAGCGCCTGAGGAGGCACTGTGGCGCAGTGAGTGGGTTACTATATAACAAGTAGTAGTCCGGGAGAAGTTTTTTAATGTATGAGCTATTAGAGTTACTGGTATGCAGTTTGGTTTCTTGTAGTAGGATGATGCGGGGGCGTGAGTCAGTGATGAGGTGGATGAGGCTCTATATACTGGTAGCTAGGGAGCCTACGTTCCAGGAGGTGATATTAGGGAGCTACTGCTAGTGGTGGGGCAGAGAGGCTGTGAGGCGGAGTGGGTAGTGATAGGGGGGGGTGGGGTGGGTTAGGTGGCTGGGATGGGGAGAAGCTCGGAAGGGGGGTGGTGGCTCTTAGAGTGGCTAAGATGATGTCTTTGGAGAGGAATGGGAATTTTTGAGTGGTTGCGGTGGCGTCCGGATCTAGAAGGGTGATGGTAGTCAGGTGGGCTCCGAGGGCTTTATGAATTGTACCTGGGTGGGACTGCAGAGGATTTAGGGAGGAGTGGATGGTGTGTAGGGGGTGCGGCGGTGCTAAATAGTTATGGGGGTGCGGGGGTAGGTCTTGTAATTGTGAAAGGAAGGGATGGAGGAGGGATGAAGAGTGGGAGTGAAGAAAGCCGTTACATGTATCCGGCAAGGGAGAGATGAGTATTATGAGAGCAAATAGAAGGTGGGACTGTGGAAATGCTTGGAGGTTTTGTAGGGTTTTAGATAGCGTTGGGCAAGGATTAGTAGGGAGTCCAAAGGTTGTAACATGGGCTATTGGTGGGTGGTGTGTGGATGGGTTGTGGGGGAAGAAGGGAGCAAAGTGGTCGGTGATATGTCGATAGTTATGCATTAGTGACATGGTGTTCGGCTGGAAGTATAATGCATATCTGTATTGTGCATCGATGGGGGACTCGCTGATGATTTCGTCGAGGGTAGAAGGTCCGGGATTTGGATGTATGTCCCCACAGCGGAGAAGTAGGAGGGTCAGGCAGATGTCCGTGTATAGGTTGTTTGGTTTGGGGGGTGATGATAAAAGTGTTTTGACTTATCTAGGAGATATTAACACTCGTACACAAAGAGCTCGCGATCGTGCAGGCTCAACTCAAGAGAGATGAGCCGCACGACCGACGAGAGTAAAGATAAGATCTTCTAGATATCAAGTTTAGATCTTGACACCTGATTTAGCACTTGAACTAATTTCAAGTGTTAAATACAAATAACTAGATTTATTCTAGTTAGGTTCACACTATGTTTAATTTAACTTGACATTTGTCGTGCGCATACATATCGCTACACAACTATATTGTTGTCCAAACCACACCACACATATATGCACAACAAAGTAGTCTGCCACAATCGCCCCTCTAGCTGGTGGTTTGGTCCCTCTAACTCCAGATAGCTACAAGATGTAATAATAGTCATAGCCTCGCAGCTAAGTCCCCTACCACTGTCTCTATTGTGCCCAAACTCGATAGATCAAGAGGCCGGGTACAAGAGTAGCCCCATCGTTAGTCGCCGTCTTGCAATCTGTGAACTTGAGCCAGAGATCTCGTGTATTGGTCTCCTAGTAGCTTGGCCTTGTGGTTATTGTTAGCCTCCCATGGTTGTATCCATTACCACTATTAAATGCAGCGTGGACACAACCAATCCCCATCATGAACTATCTCAAGAGGTGGCGTCAAGCATCCCATGTGCCAACCTCTTGAGCATCGATCACACACCAACATGATGGTTGCCCCTCTGGCAGACCCACACAACATGCACCACAAACCTGTAGGTATCACTGCCAAGTTTGGGTCAATTCTGCCATCGATATTTGGAATGTGACATGGCGCACAATTACGCACATGGTCCTTCCAAGTCATGCCATCCCGACTCTCCAAGGTCATGACTCCTAAGGGCAACACCTCTCAAAATAATACGTCACATCCAGGGTCATCGGAGCAGTCTGCTGCAGATAAACATAGTCACCAGGGTGAAATCTCCGAACCCCTGGACGATAGCCCCCACCACTTATGATAGCATACCTCAATGTATCATGATGTTGGGCAATGACAAAGTTCTCGAAAGCCATGGGCATGATTATCTTGAACAACTTCGCGCGCTGATCACAGACACATGCCCACACGTCTAGATCGTCAAGGGTGAGGACTGGAGCAACCTCTCTACGAATGGCCCCACTCTAACCCTAATCCTGTTAGTCCACAACGCTTCCCACACCCATATACCTATAGACTTCTCTACCCACCTTAAACTGTTACTGTCCGACACTCACAACATGACTATCACATCCTTTCCAACGCCACCTTTACATGCTCCATCTCGATCCCCTTACAGACCAAAAACAAACAAACCATGGATTCCGACCCCTCCCCGTCCCATCCCGTTTCTCAATATCACCCATGTTGGAGCACCTCCAATTCATCTAGGCCCTACCTCTTTAAAATACCCCTCAGCACATGCACACTACACAGATGGCTCCCAAGCTGGCTCCTGCGCCGGATATGGAGTCTACCACACGGCCACTAACACTAGTACAGCCCACCGACTTCCGGGCCCCGCAACCATACTATGTGCCGAACTTATGGCTGTCTACGAAGCCCTCTCACAGCTACACGCATTCCCCTCACCATACTACATTTTTACAGACAGCTTAACTTCGCTCTTTCTCCTGCGAAACCACATAGCCAGCCCATCCTCCCACCATCACTACCTAGATCGTGATCTTATCTCAGCAATCCTCACTTTAGCCATCTCAATCAACCAACCTATTCAATTTCTTAAAGTACGCTCACATACTGGAATCAACGGGAACGAGGAGGCTGACCTCCTTGCCACGCCACCAGTACTGCCCCTACAGTAAACAGTGAGTGCGTCGTACCCCAAAATGTCTCAATTCCTCATGGGCATGCTGCACTAACTGTGCCCGCTGTGTTGGGTGAGGCACAATTCTCACTCGACCATCTTTCCACACTCGGAGCAGGTGTGTCCCCTCCCACTTGAACCTCTTGGCTCATTGCAGGATCCGATCCCTCTCCTTGGCAGTCACAGTGGCTGCCGTTTCTCCAGTGCGGAGATAGTCCAACACAGCTGAATCCTCGTGTATATCTCTGGCGCCACCTTGCTCATCGCTGGCCTCAGGGTCTTTAGACACTCAGTCTACAGTCATCCATGTTGTAGGTCCAACATAGCCTTCCACTGCCAAGATACACAGAAATACAGATGTGTGTCATCCGGGCACCATCTCCTCGTCCGTCTCACCATGCCACCGATTAGCGCCAGTGTTATCCTCCTGGCTCGTGCATGGATTGTGACTCAACCCATTCGCATCCCAATTGACTAGATCGGGTCGATGTACCATTAGAAAGTCATACTCCTGGAGTATGAGTGCCCTCTGTGCAAAGCTTTCCCGTAAGCTTGTCTGACTCCATCAACCGCTTGAGTGGTTGGTGATCCGTGACAAGGGTGAAGAGGTTGTCGTATAGATAGCACCTAAAGTGTGTCATTGCCCACACTGCAGCTAAGTACTCTCCCTCATAGGAGCTGTACTTTGTCTCTGCAGCATTGTTCGAGCGGCTAAGCAGAGGCCACTACAAACTTTCTCCCTTTATGTCATCCACATGTGTGAGCACTGCTCCAAACCCCAGCATGCTTCAATCCGTATGTAACTGAAAGGGACGCCCCCTGATAGGTCGTCTCAGGATGGGCGCCGAGGTCAACCTCGCCTTGAGCTCCTGAAAATCTCATTCTTGCTCATCTTCCCACTGCCACTCCTGGTCCACCTCGGTCAGCTTGGTTAGAGCCTTTGCAATGGCACTAAATCCCTTGACAAACCGTCGATAATAGTTTGCTAAACCCATGAAAGCCCAAACTTGGCGCACATCCGTGGGGCATGGAATTTGCGCAATGGCCTCTACCTTAGTCTACTGTACCCCCAATCCTCCAGGATATATCATGTGACCCATATATTCAATCTGGTTATGGAAAAACTTGCATTTCCCCAGATGTAACTTCCATCCGTGTGCTCTCAAGCGCTCAAATACCACTTGAAGGTGTCTCTCATGCTCCTCCACCGTAGCACTGAAAATGATGATGTCATCTATGTAGCACCGAACAAATTCCACCCCTGCCAGAATCCTGTCCATGACTCTCTAGAATTCTGCAGGAGCATTCTTGAATGGTAAAAATCGCCACTGATATAGACAATAATTGTTGTGCTCATTGATCCCCCAGAGTGTCATGTTTTGTTTGTCCGCCCCCTTGATCGCGGGCAACTGGTGATATCCGGATCGTAAAACCTTGGCATGCCCAATGGCATCAAAGATCTCATCCAACATTGGCATGGCATATCTATCGGACTTGGTCTGACAATTTACAGGTCGATAATCCCCGCACATACGTCTCTCCGTCCAATTGTCATAGACATCCTTCTTGGCTAGCATCACTGTGGCTGAAGCATACTCTCCACCAGATAACTCCAAACCAGTCTCCCAGAGGTCATGAGTCCTCATCTGAATCAAGGACCTCTCTCATTGTATCTATAGGGTCTCCAAAAGATTGGCTTGTCAGTGACCAACTCAATGCGAATTTCTTGACCATTTAATGCTTCCAAGTCCTTCAAATTGAAGACAAAGCATTCTTGTAAGCCCTCAAGAGCCGTCGTATACATCGTCTCTCTCCTCCGGTGACTATGGGTCCAACATCAAGCTCCCAGTTGTCCTCCGTGAATGCAACTTTGAGTCCAGCAGGCTTAGAGGTAGAAGACGCGTCCCGTGGTTGCTATCCTGCAACCTCTTGAGCAGTCCCGAGGGTAGCTACCGTGTGAGTAACTCATGTGAGCCTGCTCACGCTTTAAGTGGTAAACGTGAGCAGAATCCCTTAAGCGTGAGCAGATTAGTGAATGAGAGCCTACAACCGAGGGAAGAAGATGGCCTATTGCCGTGGACAAAAACTACACTACACGGACGCAATCTCCACCCCATCCGACGGAAGAATCCTTGCTGGGTGACGACCATATGGTACGAATGTGCGATTAAAAGCTGCCGGATAAATGGTTTTGAGATGAATGAAAAAAGGAATGGATGAATGTTAAATGACTTTTGGATGAAAAATGAGCGACATGAATGAACCATGGTGCATGTGCAGGTGCTCGGGATTAAAGTGTCGTCAACGACATCTTAATTCCCAATACAAGTTGGCACATGACAACTTACGGAAAAACCAAAATCCCCGGAAAAATTCTCCCAAAAACATTAACCAAAAAACTTTCAAGGCGAAGAAGCCTTGGCGGTAAGGCAGTGTGTGTGCAGGTGGTGGGGATTAAGGTGTCGTCAACGCCATCTTAATTCCCAGCAAGTTTTCCAAAAAAAAAACCGTTTTTTTTTTTTTTTTTTTTTTTTTTTTTTTTTTTTTTTTTTCCCCCCGCCCCCCCCAATGTGCCAGATTAAGGTGTCATCAACGACATCTTAATTCCCAGTACGAGTTGGCACATGACAATTCATGGAAAAACCAAAAACCCCAAAAAAATTCACCCAAAACATTTCAACCAAAAAAAATCTGATGGCGAACAGCCTTGGCGGTACGGCGGTGTGTGTGCAGGTGCTGGGGATTAAGGTGTCATCAACGACATCTTAATTCCCAGTACGAGTTGGCACATGACAATTCATGGAAAAACCAAAAACCCCAAAAAAATTCATCCAAAAAATTTCAACCCAAAAAAATATGATGGCGAACAAGCCTTGGCGGTGAGGCGGTGTGTGTGCAGGTGATGGGGGTTAAGGTGTCGTCAACGACATCTTAATTCCCAGTACGAGTTGGCATATGACAATTCATGGAAAAACCAAAAACCCCAAAAAAATTCACCCAAAAAACTTCAACCCAAAAAAATCTGATGGCAAACAAGCCTTGGTGGTAAGGCGGTGTGTGTGTAGGTGGTGGGGATTAAGGTGTCGTCAACGACATCTTAATTCCCAGTATGTGTTTTGAAATGTTTATTTATAAAGCACGAGTTCACCTCTCTGCCTTCTTCAGATTTGGGTGTGAGCCTCTTTCTCAACCTTGGATACCTGGAAAAATGACAAGTAACCCCTCCTCAATCCACAAAGCAATGTGGATTCATTGTTGGCAATATACACTGCACTTTCACAAATTGATTTGCAAACAAGACTAGCATGGTTTAAAGGATTTCGGAGTTTGGGGGATTTGGGAGCTACTACTACAAAACAACTTTGTATTATTTCATTCATCCATGTCTCATTCATCATACAGACATTCATCCGCCATTCATCCCTCATTCATCCCAGCAGCATCCATAACCGAGCTTGTAATACTAGCCACTCTGCGCAGTAATAGGTCTTCTAAGTCGAGTAGGCGCCCGCGGTTATAGGTGGGCAAATCCTGCAGCGTGAGCAAATTTCTGCTCACGGATTTTTCTGCTCGCGGGATCTGGTCACAGAATAACATCCCACAGCAGTCCCTGCCTGCTCAGTTAGTGACAAGGCCTCATCCTGCCCTATCATCCCTTCCTTGAGGACTTCCTCAGCCCGAGAAAAATCCCCAACCTCATCCATCACCCTAGCCGCCTTGGCTGCTAACTCCCTTTGAACCTCGAGCACCTCCCACATGTGTCATGGATGTCTGCACCACAAACTATGATCAAATAGACCAGCTCCTGGGGGAAGGCGGGCTCCGCCTTCCCGCCGCCAGTCTCTGCTAAATATCTTAGTCATGACTAAATCCATAGGGTTTCACCATTTTTCTACTTTCCTCAAGGGCGTTACCTCTCTTTGCAGCGGATCCACTAACTTACCCCTAGCTAAGTGTTTAGCACCGTCCAGCGGCCCTTAGCTCTGCCCTGCAGCCTCGCAACACCCCGGCTTCGCTCTACCTCGTTCATAAGACTCGCATCTTCTCTACGCGTCTTTTAAGCTATCTCTTGCTAATCTTTTTAGCGATCTATGGGCGAATATGTCTGCGACCGCTTGTTACCTCCTCTCTCGCCGGGCCCGCTGCATCCAGCCTCAGGATGCTCATTCCACCCGTCAATTCAAAGCTCACTACACCAGCACCTTCGAAGGCCACCTGACGGTGTATACGCTTATCCATGTTATGTTTACTTTCTCGATTCTTACTCTGGCGTTTTCAAGTTCCTCTTTTTGGCGTTGGAAGGTCTACCACCCACCTCCTCTCTATCAGCTATGGAATGGTTACTCTACAGTTATGTCTACAGCGGCGCTCCACTCTACTTTGGGCGGACGGATTCTTCCCCACCCCCCATCCGGTGCACAAACCGAGCATTCCCGTACGGTGCACAACTTTCAAGCAATGGCGTCTCCGACCTGGCGAATCTTATATACTACAGTATGCCCACGGGGAGGGCAGCTGCCTATCTTGTGGCATGAAGGCAAGCCTCATCATTTGGTCCCCAAAGTCCCAGCCAGTCCGCCGGCTCCGGCAACCAGCAACTCGATGTCTACTCCCCATCAGGAAGCATACTTATCCCTCACTCATAATTTATACCTCTCCTTCCTTTATTACAATCGTTTCCACACTTCCTACTTTGCGTTCTCTTCAATTCATGCCCTACAGTGCCCACACATATCACCACTAAAAGATTCTACTAAGTACTCAAGCGCTTGATCCTATTTGCCTGACTCACCCTCAAAATCCGCCCAACACCTCAGATCTTTTGCTCAAAACCCCCCCCATATATAGGTCCCAGCCATCGTCCAAGACCTTCTGCCCTACCATAACCCACCCCACTCCCACTGCAGATCCCCACACCACCTATTTCACACGCTACTGCTGCACACTGAACCTTCTCAGCATGCCTAAGCTCTCGATACCAGTGTTGCTTCCCTATTGGCACCTTGTTACACTGCCCGCCGACTCTGCTCCTGCCCGCCGACTCTGCAAACTGCACCCACGACCACAGTATTCTATTAAATAAGTCCCTCAATTGCCACATTTCCTATACTCTCTCCCTCCCACAGTTGCACTACCCTGCCCTGCTTGATTACACAGCCACTCTGGCACCTCCCCCATCTCCTTTATACTACACCTCTCCCTCAATTCGCCCCAATACCAGTTCACTTCCCCTGTCCAGCTTCTGAGTACCATCCACTCCCCCATCTCAGCCCTGCCAGTTCTCGCCCTCTGCCGAGCCATCCATCCTCACCAGCCTGGTGCTCCATCATCACCCCCCCCCCCCCCCCCCCCCCCCCCCCCCTCACTTTCCCACAGCATCAGAACTCTGGCATGCATCAGCCTCTACCCCTGGCCTTTTCGTACCCCACAGTTCATTACCTCCCAGACATGCCACCCCCCCTTACTCTTTACAATACCATCATAAAACAACCTACCAATACCAGCCTATCTCTCCTCTCCCTCTCCTGCCAATGTGCCTGATCCCTCCCTTCCCCCTTGTCACCTGGCCCCACAACTCTACCTTTGATCTATGGCCTGCTCCTGCTCACCACACTTGGTTCCCCAATTTATATTCTGCTGGCTTTTTCTCCCAGTATGTGTCCTTTACTCTCTTCCCAATTTCATGTTGCCTACTTTGCATATTCCCATAATAGGCCTTACAGTGCCCTCACTGTATGCCCCATGTTCTAACTCCCCTCTCTCTTTTACAGGATGCGTACCAAATCTCCACTCCACACATTACATATGTCCCACATATGTTCATGTTCTTCATAGTCAGCACCACCTCTTTTTACAACTTGGTGAGCCCTTTGGCTTAAGGGAAGATCTCTCTCTTCCCCTGATTCACTTGCCTACTCTAACAATTCTCTCTCCCAGGCTTGCCCACTATCACCACCTGCTCAACCCTGTCACATCGAATCAGTATTGCCTCGTATTCATACCCAGGAGCCCAAAGATGCCCCAGCTATCTCACCCTCTCTTGCTGCCAAAGCATTCTGCTATTCCACCTTACCCCACTGCCCCAAAACACTGCCATTGGCATCCCCTATGGCCTCAGCTCAATCCACGGCTCCTTCACTCTATGTACTCAGCCAGTAACCTCCCTTACCCATTCCACCCAACCCCCCCCCCCCCCAGGTGAGTGCCACGGCCTGTCTCTTCTCACCCCCCCTGCCCATCTGTTGCCCCAACCTCAGGTCCCCTTCTTCCTACCATGCTTTCCAGCTTCCCTTCAGCAACTATCTATCCAACGCAACACCCACCCAGCTACCCACAAGCCAGCTAACCTTAATCCTGTCTGCCTAGACTCCACTAGACCCCTTTTGAGCAGCCCCTCTTCCAAGTCTACTCCCTGCCCCCCCCCCCCCCCCCCCCTGGGGCTGCCACATTCATGATAGCCACCACCCTAACAGTCTACCCCCCTCTTTACAATCTTGCCACAATGCCCGTACCCCTCTCTCAGCACATATAATATGATCTCACTCTACACTACATCTCGTTCTAACCCTCACTTCCTGATTGCAGGCTATCTATACAACATTTACCGCACAACACACCCACACTTCCCCCTATGGGGCTCTCTCACACAATGGTCCTCTATATTCCACTCAATCAGTTAAATATGCCCCTTTTTGTCTCAACCCACCCTCTCTGCTCTCAGCACACTGCCCATCTCCCTCTTTTTCACAGCTCCCAACGTTGGCTTCTCTCTACGTATGTCTCTTTCCAAACTTAGTAGTACCCAGAAGAGTACAGGCAGTATCCAAAAGCACCATCGTCCCCTCTCTACTATAGTCACCCGCAGCAAACGAGCTAGCTCAGGGATGCCTCGGCGTGAGCGCAGCAGCGCTCACGCCACGTCACCTTGAGCGAATGCCACGTCACCGGGCTCACTCCACGTC
Organism: Takakia lepidozioides; assembly: GCA_030704615.1. NCBI lineage: Eukaryota > Viridiplantae > Streptophyta > Takakiopsida > Takakiales > Takakiaceae > Takakia > Takakia lepidozioides. The sequence continues at coordinate 28,856,310 of CM060734.1, forward strand.
ATCGAGCTTAAATGCCATGTCAACGCACGCCAAGTAAGAAGCAAAGTGTATTTCCGCGGAAGAGCACCTTCAACCGCGGAAACAAGTTGGACGAAATAATAAAAGGACGTGGTCATTCCCACCTGAAAGCAACAGATAAATGCAGGATGGATGAATGTAGAGTGGATGAGAAATAGATAGATGTGTTGGAACAATGCAAGCAGATGGATGAATGTGGGATGGATGTTGAATAATGGAAAACATTCTTGAATGGAGGATGCACGAATACACAGTAGATGAATGCACAATGGATATGACATGAGTGTGAGGGGTTTGTGGGATGGATTCATGAAGATTGACATTTGAATCCGAGTGGATTGTTTGTTTCATTTTCTTTTCTGTCGGAACAACTGCAGTGAGGCAAGGGAATTCAATCATTTCCGATAACAGAACATTAAAAATGCGAAGTTCAGTCTGACTCAGAGTTAGTACAATGTATCCCCGCGTCCTCTGCATCCAAGTCCAAGAATTTAAGAACTCCGGATCTACGATGGCTACTCCTGCGATCGGGCAATAAGAAGTCAGGGGATAGAGCCTCGGCCATTTGAAGTGCCATTGCTTCGGCATAGACAAGAAGCACAAAAATGGAAAGGGGACTGTCGAAAATAGTCTCGGCACAAATGGGGGTTTCTCCTGAAGATCCATCGTTGCCGTTCCTGTAAGTCACAACATGATAAAAGTTATTACTGCAAATTTGATGTCTGCGAAATTGAACAAGCACCCAAACTGGAATGACAATTCCATGGCCAACTTACTCACATGAAAAGTCGTTGTTGATCTGCTTATCCTCGGTATCCTCATCATTTCTGATTTGAATTTGTTTAGTCTGTGTGCCAGACGTAGAGCCAAACACAAGAGGGAGGAGGACACTCTTGAATAGTTCGGTGTCGCCCTCCATGCCAAAAAGGCTTCTCCCGCCAACCTTGCAAGCACGGTAAGTCGCACCTGCCAAAACAAAAAGCCTCAAGAAGGTTGTAGAGGATGCAAAATCGGATGCAAACTGGAAGACCTCGAAAATGGGAACAGTATTGAACCAACAAACCTGTGGATAGTGTGAAGTCAACCACCCTTGCAGAATGGTGGTTGCATGACTCCAAGAGCATCTGCATGAACACTGGGGTTCTCTCCCTTGCACCTCTCCATGGAAACCTATCTGGTCTTTTGGCTGTCTGACTGGAGTGCATGAAATTGTAGAGCATGTCATCCACATGCGGTTCATATGGGGGGTTGATGAAACACCCCTGGTCGGAAATTTCAAAGCTGCGAACGGAGGATGGTGTTCTGGAGGTGCGAATCTTCCTCAGGCAGATTGCCTCAAACATCCTTGTTTGGCAAAGATGCAAGGTAGGGGTGAGACATGGAAATATTAAAGGAAGTCTGGCGCAGGAAGGAACAAAACATGGACTACAAATGAAAACTACAATGGAATGTATTTGTGATGGAATGTATTTGCCGATCATCACAGATGGTGGTAGAGCAAGCCAGTAGAAACAATTGAAAAGACATTGGGAAACAGTACAGAGGAGGGCGGTGCCATACCAGCTGTCCAGGGCAACCACCTTTCAGAAGGTACAGGATGTTCACACAATTCCATGTCCTCAGAATTTCAAACCCAGACGACTTCAGGTATGATGCCAGTCCCCTATGACTATCCTTGTCACATGACTGGAAGAGCAAAAGCGTTCCTGCATCTGAAAGGAAATTATTGCAGAACCCGAATACCCAACTCCAGTAGTTCTCATCGAATCTGTTCCAGGATGGAGTCTTTCCCTTTGGAGGAACGTCAGGGAGAGGCTGGCCGTCTGGGATGTCAAGGATGACCATGTCAGCGGCAAAGGTTTTTTGAACACCGCATACGAATGAGGGACCAGTGCTCACCTGCAGCATACAGGTCCAATTTAAATACAAACAAAAATGAGGGTCCCAACAGAAACCAACATCTATATTGGCATTGATAATTTTGAAAGTCCCATGTGAAGAGAAAGATTCTTACCAGATTAAGAAATGAAATCATGTTATCCCAAGTCGGTGATGGCACCCCCGAGTAACCTTTTCTCCGAGTCTCCATCATCGCTAGCCATCCCTCATTCACAATCTTGATCTGCCCTGCCAAGTCCGCACGGGAAGGGTGTGGCTTGGCATCGAAAACGCACTCAATAGTGTGGGTGTACCTCCCAGCTGTCTCATCTTTCTTTTTGTCCTTCTCCTTGTCCTTCTCTTTCTCCTTTTCCTTCTCTTTCTTCTTCCCCTTCTCCTTCTCCTTGGACTTCTCTTTCTCCTTAGTCTTCCCAGGTGACTTGGCTACTACCTCCGGAGCCTTTGGATCTTTCACTTTGCGACCCCCCTTCCTGCCTTTCTATTGCCTGCGCGTCTGGCTCCTTGGCGGCCAATGAAGCTATGTTCCTCTGGTACTCTTTGTCGTTCAAAGGTGCCAGCATCTCCGCATGGTTGTTCAAATACTTCATTTGCTCCTCTTGAAATGTCGTGTGCTCTGGAGGGCAGTCGAGGTACCATCCACAGTCCCTGAAGTGGGCATGACTCTAGTCCCTCAAGATACCAGCTGTGTACATGGTGGGATCGTTGGCGGGGTCGGACCACATGTCCAGGTAATCTGGGATTCCACTCAGGTGTTTTCCTTCCATCAGCACATATTTAGTGTACCTGTGGAGGCTCAAACAAACACCACCCCCAAAACAAGATATCAAAAAGCATGATCGGTGGCGATCATCACTTTCACATGAGAGAGAATGCAACATGGGTTGGCAAATCCTTATGATTATGTAGACTGCACAACTGGGAAATGTGATGATCGGCACCGACCATCACTTCATTCATCAGAAACAATCTGCCTATGATAACAGAGGCAGGATTAAGAATGGAAACATGGACATGATCTGTAGTATTCATTTGTTTGACTGGAGAATATCCAGAGTAGTGGAAGTGATAATCGGTACCGACCATCACCAAACTGCTGTGTAGCAGAAAAGAAATATTAAGTTTTTCTCAATGAGGCATGACAAAATTTCAAAGATTGTGATGGATAGGCTTAAGGTACTGCACCTGTACACAACACGCATCATCGCCTACTCCCCTCCAACTTGACTGTCGAAATCGTTCGACCTCAATATGTTACCATCCTTGGAGAACTCGCGGAAGAAATAGTACCGCCATGTGAGACCTTTCCACTTTCTAATGTACGCCTCCAAGGTCATCTGTGGTGGTGAGACCATCGAAATATTCAAGTAATTCAAATTCTGCTCCAGGACAAGAATGACGCGTTTTCCAACTGCAATGGGAACATCTATCAGAATTGCGCATGACAAAGCTATAGGATAATTCATGTACAATAGGCACTTGAATCCACAAATACCTGACTCCAAAATGTGGCCTTGTGAAGCCACTGATAAAAAACAATGTCACTTATTCCCTCGACCTTTGTGCCAGGCTGGATTGTGCTTTTTGGGAACTGATTCAGATCCTTCACTGTCTGATCCGAGTTCCAAATCTCAAGCCATCTAACTTTTGTCTGGGGGTCGACCATGGAGAGAGCCAGCCTGTGCAATTTCTCCTGTTGCATCTCTGGATGTACATGCTTGTCGTAGTGGGATTTGATTTGGAGAATGAACTGCTCCCCAAGTCCGGGATCCACTATTCTCAATTGCTTCAGGAAGGCGGACATCAGCTTCGTCCTCCTTATCTCGTACTCCTTCTTTATGGCTGCTCCAACACCTTTAGCAGTCCTCAACTCCTCTGCTGTAGTGCGGTAGTACTCAGATTTCCCCCTTTCGGCGGCCTCTGCCAATTCTTGCTGCATGTAACAACAATTGGATTAGAACACATACGATTATAAATTTGTATTGAAGAGGATAGGAAGAAGTGGGTTGGGCCATACCGCATACATGTACTCCAGAAATGCATCTCGGGTCAACGAGTACCAGGTCCCTGCAGCTCTTCATGTTTCGCACTTCTTGATTACATCAGGATGTAGCACTGTGCGGAACTCATCAAGCTTCATCAAACCAATTCTCTGAATACAAAATAGTGTGTGGCAGCTCGTAGTAACATGCGATTTCTCTGTCAATCTGCAAACAGGGAATACACATTGCATAGTTATGAAAAATTTAACGATTGGACTTGAAATGCGCACAACATGCAATTTGAAAGGCAGTGGGGTTTTTAGGATGTCCTACTTGTTCACGTCATGCATAGTTGTCAGAAGTCTCGTGATGTCGTTCCCAGGATCCAGAACCATTGCCTCCACAGCACAATGCTTGTCCTTGTCTTTTGAATGGTGTTTCGCAATGTACCCCATCCAAGCTAGCAGGTGATGGTTCCCATCCCAGACATAGAACATATGGTTGCAGAACTGTTGGGTGTTATGTCCAAGTAGCAGAGAGTCCTCGAACTTGTCATTCACATCCTTCCAGCAATCATCCCAGTTGTCCGTTATCTCTGGGCTCACTTTTGTGCTGTGACCATTAGTATCCTTCAATGAGACGTAGAAAACTTGTGCACCCATTCTGTACCCATGCACAAAATCTGTTTCCAACTTGGTAATGTCATGCGAAAGTGGAGGACGAACAACAGGCATGGAGATCATCCGGCAGAGAGGGATTTCAAGACGTCCTCCAGAAACGATCATGTCCCTAATAACCTCCTGGGAATTTACCTTTTGATATGACATAAGTTCTTTCACCTTGTCAAGGTAGTGCAATTCAGGCTCGTCTGTGTCTTCGCTGTTCTCAGAACTCTTCGTGGAGTCGTCCCCTTCTCCAGAGCCCTTTGCATCTGTTTCTCCCTGCTTAGACTTTACATTTTTCTGCATACCCAAAACCCACAAGAGCAACATTCAACTGGTGTTCTGGAAACAAACATTTTTAAACAGTGATGATCGGTACCAACCATCCCTTTGTCTTCTAACAAATGAATGGAAAATTTAGTTGGTTTCCCAATGCACCTTGACTCAGTTCTCACTAGACTGCGATGATCGGTGCCGACCTTCAGGATGATGCAAGCGATGATAGGTACCGAACATCACAACAAGACAACACTGGGATGCATACACCCATGAGGTCTGAATGTGATGGTCGGCACCGATCATCACTTTCCTGAACGACCACGCCATTTCCAAACTGGTCTGAACAAGAAGGGAATGGACCTTAAAGCGATCATCGCTTCTACGTCATTGCAAGATGCGACTTTAGTTTCCTGGCACTCTTGCATCACAATGAAATTGGCATTTTATGCTTAAATAAAGCAATGGCGAAGGTGATGGTCGGCACCGATCATCACTTTCGCCTTGAAACGTATACTTTCCTGTCTGCCTGCCTTCCTGAATCTGTTGAACTACAACACCAACTACATTCTTCTGTAAAGCGATGATCGCCACCGATCATCGCTTTTCTCACATCTGGGGACCATCAGTAACGAGGGAGAAGTGCGTTTGAGACAACTTACGGATCCCTTCGCCTTCTTCGGCTTCGTGGCTGCATCGCTCGGATCGCCCTCTTCTGCTTTCTTCTTCCCTTTTTCATCGGTCTGAACACAAGATAAACCGTGTTATTGAATTCCACTTGGAATGAAGAACACCAAGTCTAATGAAAACAGTAGTATGTGGATATGGAGTGCTCACCATTTGTGTCTGATGTAGGGTTTGCAGACTTCCTCCCTGTATGGCGTCCACTGCTCCTCCCCCTGTTCTCTTGTCTTCGGGCATGAACTCGGCTGGCACTGTCTGGTTACCTACGCTCACTGCTCCAGCCGTCGCTACGACTGCGGCGACCTCACTCTCACTTCCCACATGCTCTTTTGCTTGACCTGTCTCCAAGTTCACATGCTGCCTAAGCGCTACACCATCTTGCATACGACGCCTCGTCATTTGCTGTCTTGATCTCAGTCTCTCTCTAAGCGATGTAAAATACAATGACTTCCTCCTCTTCCGAACCGAACAAGGAACCCTCTCCAGCTTGACTGCCTCTCTTCCTCTAAGTGCTGAAACAAGAAAGATGAACAAACTCGCTTTCTTGCGCGGTTCCGTCCTTTTGGGAGTGTCCCTGGAACCGTTGGATTCCCTCTTGCGTGTCCGATACTTGAATGTACGTTTTCAGTGAAAATAGCGTAACCTAATTGGGACAGTTGTTCCTTAACACGGCTGTTTTGAGTTGTTGGCGTGTGTAAACATAAAATGGACATGTGTCTTTTTTGTGACGGCTTCATTAATATCACCGTTCATCGTCATGGATGAGGATTCTCAAAGTACTTAGCATGAGGCCTACTAAGGATTTCACGGAATATGCGTACGTGGAGAGTTCTGGGCCATTTCATGCATAATCTTGAAAGCATCAACATGATCAGACATAGTGAATCTAGTCATGGCCTGACAAATGATCTAAGTACTTCAATTCTCTTCCCATCATCCCTGCATGGGATCCTCAGACTATCTTCAAGGAAGTCGGCGGGTTTTTATTGTTTTGGGGCAACCCCCAGAACTTGATGGATCATCTGTCAGCATTGCTCAGAAGACAATGCAGACTGCAGGTCACATACGTTAATTTGACGGCGGATTGTCAGGAACCGTCCCCCGTAACTTCACAGGTGATTAGATGGAATATCAGAATATGCACAATCTTCAAGGAACGGGTGCTTCCGCCTCATTTCATGTGCACCCAGTGTTGTGCAAAGCTGAATCATCTGATTTCGCGAAGGAGCAGCTCAGGAAAAAGAACCCCCCGCTCGGGGACATAACATGGCTTCCTCCGAAGCAGAGTTCTTTTCTGATGACAAACCAATGCCTTTCTCCAAAGAAGCCCTTGACAATGGATTTGCAATTGTTCTGGAACATGTCTTGGCTATCCGGTTTGAGCTTCAGAATGGTTCCATCTTCTTGGAGAAAGAGGTGTACGATTTGGACGGGAAGTTGTTGAAATACTCTTTTCAAAACCGTGATGAGACGGCTCATGTGAGCCAGTGGAGAGTGTGCCCTGGTAGATACAGAAAAGGTGATTCTGTGGGGACTAAACTTGACGGTGTAGCATTGGACGTTGTCATGGATCATTTCTCCACTTTGAGTTCACCTAACATTCGGCATCAGATCAATGCATTGAGAATGGGCTCTGGGATCAGAGGCTACATAGACAACATTTTGGAATTGAAACGACTGAGCAAGTACGATTACATCCAGGACAATGTTTTTCCAAGTCAAGATGCCATCAAAGTATTTCTTTTCAAAATGTTGACTGCTGGGGAGGGCAGTGGGGTTAGCCTCGTGAAGCGGATGCAGAAGACTGGGGATCTGCAAAATTGTTTTCTTATGTTTGATCATGTGAAACGAGTGAAAGATTGGACGACAATGGCTTGTCATGTCTACGATCCAGTGTACCAACGAGTTATGACAATTGCAGTTTGTGACATGCAATCCGAGGATACAGAATCCTAGAATCTCATGTGGAATTCCCTGATACGTGTTATGGGCTACCATGGGGTGCCATCTCCAAATTTCGCTGGTTTCATGGTAGATAGTGCTCAGGCGAATTTCAATGCTGTTCGAATTGTCTTCGGATCAGGCGACCCAAAAGTGCCAATGCCGAGAAGAGAGCGTACATGTCTATTCCATTAGACACAATCTCTGGAGAAACATACAAAGTCGGACATCAAACCAGAGATGCAGACACAACACCGTAAATTGTGCAAAGAGTACAAAGATGCTAGAACAATGAAGGAGGCGGACACTTTGTTCCAGACAATTCGTGTCTGGTGGTTCTCTTCTGGAGCTGCATCGCTTGAGAGTATGAGAGCATTGGAAGATTGGCTGGCGTTTTGGCACTTCCGGTACAGACAATGGGGAGCAGCCATGACAATGGTGCGAGGCTTCTATTGCTTGCTTTATTCATACATTTACTTTCCAAATTTTGCTCTCCTTGCTTTCTTTATGTTGTTCCCTGTGCACTGTTCTGAAGTGTGGTTCTCCACTTTGCAGAACATGTCCATTGAGGAAATGACAGATATGCCATCTTGCAATTTGGCAGAGACTGTGCACAACGCATGGTTGCAACAGTCTGGGAAACGAGGTCGGGATTTGTATGTGGCAACAACAGATGATCTGATACGTGCCTTGCAACAACAAACCAGATACCGTGATTTCTTGCGAGGTGGGGTTGGTGGCAAGGGTCCGGACAAACTGGAGTTGATGTTGCGTGCTGCAAGCAGATCTGGGGATCCAAGCAAGATAGCACGGGTGGTGAGCATGTATGCCCAGGGAATGCCATTTGTTTCTAAAGTTCCACATCTTGAAGGGGAGGAGAGATTCGGCTCCTGTAAGAGGAAATTGAACACCCCACCTGGTTCGGATTCCGATTCGCATAGGTTAAACCGTGATAACTTCTCGAAGCCTCGTGTTCCCCTGCATGACAGATCCATGTCCGGAACCTCCATTCTGGAGGAACCTCCGGTATGACGACAGGCTCCAGCATCAAACAGTGCCACTGAAAATGGTGCAGGAGAGAAACTACCCCCTTGATGTGCTGGAGTCCGCATGCCCTGACCATATTTGGCACATAGAACGCACAAGTGCAAGGTCTCGTGTGAAATGTACAGCGATCAGGGCAACTAATTTCGAAAAGTACACTTCATCTATATCCAGAGGCGGTGCCCGGACTCCTACTCCGACTTTCACGGGTTTGATGCGTCCATACGGCCAACCAGAAGCCAAGAACCACAAGTTCTGGTTCTGCGCAGACGATTGTGGTAGATGTGTGCATGGAACTGTGCGTCCTTCCGTGGTGATGAAGCCAGCTCCTCCAACCATTTGGCCCGTCAAGGTGGGAACACATCTCACAAGTCAGGAGATTGCAATGCTGGAGGAGACAGGCTTTTCCCTTGCGAGACAACCCCAACTGCATGCATGTGCTTCTACTTCTGCGTCCTCTCGGGTCCCTCCGGCAAATCCTCACTTGTGGCCAACCAAACGAGATGGAAAGCTGGTTCGGCGTTTCCCTCCAACCGCTGAACACTTCGGCAAAGTGGAGTCCGCAAGAATGCTCCAAGCTCGTGTTGCAAGCACCACGGAAGTGCCCGATCCAGGATATGGTCGGGTGAACACAATGATCACTTCGACATCTGCTGTTCATGACAGGGCCTACGATATCACGGTTTCCAATTTCCCCAATTGCACATGTCCTGATTTTGTGAATATGCTATCAACCAGTTTGGGCAAGAGAGGTAAATTCATACCCTGCAAACATTTGTATTTCATATTTTTGCGATCCCAAACGTGACAACTTCGTTTACCAGGCCACTCTGAGTTCAACGAGGTCGATACTCTATTGCAGCAGGATACAACACATAGGTAGTATCAACTATGCAATGTGGTATGTGGACGACCATGCTATGAAATGTGTAATTTACAACATTGTCATGGAAATTCAATTCAAATCAATTCGTTTGCAACATCGTCAGCGGTGCAATGATATGGCGTCCCTTATCCCTCCATTATGCTTCCAACTATATTGAGTGAGCTCTGAGTGACAACTTTTAAAGCACATGCATCATTGCACCTTTCGAAGTTTACATGTTTTCCTGTCGCTATGCACTGCAATCATCTTTTGAAGATGATCCTAACTCTCATTGTTATTTGGGGAGGGAGCAAGGTCTTCCAGTGGCAGCCTCTATGGCGCACACTTTGTGAGGATATTTTCTCGTCCTTGTAATTGTAAAAGTGAAACAAACATTTGTAATTGCACAATTTTGGATGCTACAATGTAGGCCTCATGGTAGTCTTGATTGTATTCAGCCAAGGATCCCCTGCATTAATCCCACGGTCATAGGACTATCCTCGGTTATAGGCGGCGCATGTTCATGCTGACGTGGCAGATGACGGCGCAGTGCCACATCAACATTTGTTGCCATATGAGCCTGCTGACATCACGCTCACGCCACGTCACTCCTGCGTGAGCGTACGCTCACGCGCAAGGCTCACGCCATTGCGTCGTTGGAGCTAGCTCACTCCAACTCGTGGCACTCCGCTCCGCGTCCACAGCTAGTCACATGAAGGATTATGACATGGACATCCGCCAGGAAGAAGGCATGGATGTTAATGACATGCACCCCTCCGACGAATTATTCTTTGCAACAGATAACGCTTATCAGGCCCGTTCCACACAGAGCCCTGCGAAGGTCAGCACTGAGTAGACTCCAGCAATTCAAGCCATCACCACCCCGTCGTCTGCAACAACACCCGGGAAACGGCGCGTCCCACCTCAAACTGCAAACACCTCGCCAGTACAGCTCCCAGCCACCACCCCCCACTCCAAGCGGTCAGCTAGCGAATCCAACAGCGAGGCTGGTAGTAGCCCAGCTGACTCCAAAAAATCCAAAGGCACTGGCACACCAAGCCTCTCAACACGTCGTGGCTCCCTATTTCTCTCCAACATACAGCAATACTGGATGGGTTGCCCTTGGTTGCTGAGGACCACTCCTCGTTTGAACTCCGACGCATTGGCCTCTGCAACTCGGAAATTCACGAAATGCGCCACTGCCCCAAGGCTTACCCGCACGTCCCCCAACTACACTACCCTTCAGTGAGGCACGATGGACGAGAAGGCCAGTCTCTCTCCCTCACGCAGCTCCCCAAAGGCACCCAAATTGACCCCGTATCGGGCCTCTCAGCTTCACCCCCGTATATTCTGATTCGCTTTGATAACGACACCGACATGCCCAAGGAGCAAGCGCTCTACCGGGCCCGCAAACGCCTTGAAGTCATGAACATCCCACTTGGCAAGGTCCTCTACTCTCCGATCATAGCCTACACCAAGTGCGGGAGTAAATTGTGGAACGGCTTTCTCAAGGTGGAGCTACTGCACCCAGCCACGGACGGCATCGCACTTCTCCAAGGCAACCGCGCATTCGTCATGACCATGGCGTCCGGGGAGCAGATGCAAGGTAAAATCGAAAAGGCATATGAGCTTCCCGCCTCACCCGACCACCTCTCTCTCTATTTGGCCAGTGATATCCTACTTGGCAAAACAGCCAGCAAGCTAACCATGCATTTCATCATGGAAACGCACCAACATGGAGACAAATTCGAAATCGTACAGGTTCAGAAGACAGGCCCAACATCAAAGTTTTGTTTCATCTATCTTGTTGCAGCAGACTCCAAACAATGCATGTTATAACAAGGGGTGCGAATTGAGCTTACGTTGATCAACCACAACTACGAACACGACGCTCCAGTATGACTGGTATCACTGCAACACCACAGGAGGCCATTGCGGAGCGCAATGCCCTCACCCCGGTGGCAAAAAATCTCAACCCACTTTATTCACAATCGGCCACAGAAGATGCCCTCTATGATATATTTGGCAAAGACAACGCTGAGCACATTCATTTCAACTCAATTGACAGGATGGAGAAAATTCGGCACACAGGGATGGCTCTAATCACCTGCAAGAACCCTAGTGTATATGCCCAATGGTGCAACCGTCCGCCAGTCCTAGTTATTGACAGACTCATCAAATTCGAGCCTCATGCACCACTTGGGTTCGAAAGTGTCTCCTCGTGGACTATGCGTCATTACAAAATTCGAATCGTCAAGGGTACGCCTGCCGTCCGAAAAAACAAACATCATTAACCAACGGTCAGGCTGCGCCGCCTCCTGCCACTTCAAACAGATAGAGTGCAGACATGTAAATGCGGTGCCGCAATATCGCTCTAATCAACCTGATGTTGTTACTATAATTTTGATTCGAGCTTGTCCACCATCACTCAATTCCTTATAACCCAATATCCAAAGGTGCACGAAATGTTATATGACAATTTCGGGTTGACTGCTCTTCAAGAAGTACCTCATGTGCCTTGTACACATGCCTCTAATCACGTTGTCGTTTGAGGTTATGGTGCAACTCTGGGTTGAATTTATCGTCCGTTGGGGGGGGGGGGCATTCATTGATGAACGGAATGTAACTGAGTTATAAGTCCATCTCCCTTTACTGGGAGTTTCTCTCACTCCTACTTTGAGCAATTGTAGTGTTGTTGGTAGTACACCCAGAAAGAACTCGGAAGGATGAGATGCATTGGAGTGATAGCTTGAGTTTGTCATCTCACTCAAGATTATGATGTTCTACAATCTGGACTCCCCCACCGGCTGTCTTTGGGTTGCTCAGACAGGAGGTCCTTTGTTCCGCTGTCTTTGGGTTGATCCTTTGCAGGGAACAGAGGATTACATCGTATATCTGCTTGAGTACACGAATTTGTGTACCATTCTGCATGCAAAGCAAGTTACTGTAAGTATGTTCCTTTTCATTTCTCCCAACCTTACCTCCACTCTCTGACCATATTTGAGTTCTGTGATACTCGAGCCTGATCTTGCGAGGGTGTTTTCTTGTCTGTGATTTTGTCATTTAAAAAGGATTGACCACAGGGCTCATCCGCTCAAGGCAATGGCATCTATCTAAACTTGAACTTGCACTGTAACTAGTCTATTATTATATCTATCACATGTGCAGAGGAATATAGGTCGTTGGTTAATTGGTGATAAAAGGGTGTACTCCTTTGGTAGAGAGAAAGAGAAAGAAATTTGGTTTGCAGGAGTCCTCATGTATATATGACGCCAACCGAAGCTAACGTAAATAGGAGTTTTTTCCCCTTGTGGTTACTGCCCCATTTCAGGGGTGGGCTCTATCCGCACCATAACCTGTTACATTGTGGCTAGCTGGCCACTTTCAATCTTACGTTTATTGAGGATTAGGGATGTGAGTGATGTAATAGCTATGAAGTGCAAGGCTCGCAATAGAGGTCATGTAGTGTATTTGGGTGGTAGGTTGAGATTATCTTTCAAACCTTGGATATTATGGGTATGAACACCGCTCCTGATACCCACAGTGATGACAGTCAGAGGTGTTGTGTTTCAGCCTCGCTGACGGAGGGCATGTATGATTGAGTCATATTTTTTGTGTTTGTATATAATTGATTGATCTGGATTTCGATCATGGCAGAATGTCAATTCCAAAAAATGTAGTTTGAGAGATAGAAGCAGCTTCGACGGCGGCAATGCTAGTACAGGAAGCCCCTGGACTAGCAAAATATTTGGGCATAGCTTTGCCAGGCAAAGGCAGGGTGCCCTTGGGAGCGTACACACGTTAATAGCCATGGGGGTATAGTGTGGTCCGATGGGCGACCTTGGAATGTGCCTGCATTGATGATGTCGTGCGCATACATATCGCTACACAACTACATCGCTGTCCAAACCACACCACACATATATGCACAACAAAGTAGTCTGCCACAATGATAAAGAACTAAAAAATCACTCATATTTGGTTAAGCCCGGGGCACCCCACGCTATGGGGAATCCACCCCACAACAACCTATTCTCATCAGGGGGAGTACATGGAGGGTGGGGTTTGGGATCCATGGCGGGGGTTTAAAGAGCTGTTGGATAATTAGTGTAATGGTGTGGTGGATTGGAAAGGGGGTGGAGTATTGGGAAGAGATTGAGTGGGTGGAGGAGGTATGTATAAGAGCCCAAGGTAAGCGCTTGGGGGTTGGGATCCGGGGGTGGGGAGGTGGCTGGTGGGGCGGGTGGACGGGAAAGGCCAGGGGTGTTATAGGAGGATGGTGGCTAGGGGGGGGAGGGTAGAGTAGGCGGCTGTAGGGTGGTATGGGTGGAATGAGGTGCCAGGATCTGGATGGAAGTAGGGTGAGGGTCAGGGGGGATGAGTTGCGTGGCTCGATGAGTGGGGGTAAGGATGAGTGTTGATGAGGGCATTCGTGAGTGGGGGAAATGATGGTCAAGGTACCACGGACTATCCAGGTGGAATGATTTTGAATAGGGGTTATGTGGCGCGTATGATCATCGGCCACGTGCCAGGAGCAGGGCAGGTGATAGGTTACTGTGACGGGCAAGGCTGGGTGGGCAGGGAGTGGAAAGCTACTCACTCTGGGGCGATGACGAAGGATGTGAGAGGGTGGCAGGAAGAGGCGGGGCGTGGGGGTGTAGTTGTGTATGTTAATGGGAACGAACAGTGGGGAAGCCATGCATTGCACCGGATGTTATGTAGGGAGTAGTGGCTGAGAGAGCGGGTAGTGTTGGGTGTGTTGGTAGGGACGCGGTCGTGGTACTTTGCGTCATGGATTGCACGTGGTCCAGAATGCTCATCACGCGCGCAATGGCAGCACTGAATCGCGACAGGGGGAAAGAGGGGGGTGGTGGTGGAGTAGGGGGGTGTTTGAACAAGTGTGGGCAGAGCAGGGGAGTAGAGAAGAGATCACGACAATGCATATTGGAATTGAGAATTACAAAGTGGCTGTGGCAAAACGTGAGAGAGAGAGAAGTTGTGTGAGCAAAGTGAGCACTAAGAAGGGAGAGCGAGCTGGCGCGTTCTACTGGCAGGAACTTGGCCGTGGCGATCTGTCGTAGACTTAGGCATTATCCGTGTTGGCATGCATGGTGAGAGTGCTCGTCAACTAAGCGTGGTGGGTGTGCGTGGGCGGCACAGGGTCAGGAAGCGGCTGGAGAGACGCTTTGGCAATGGTGGTCGGCCCGGATAAGAATCCCAGGGGAGTGGAGAGCGGGAGCTCGATCAGAGCCAGGGGCTTGGGGCCTCTACCTTGCACATCCGCCATGGTGCCGTGGGAGACGTGTGTAGACACCCCTGGGGGGGGGAGGCAGTTTGTCCAATACTAGCTTAGCGTGGTTGTAGAAGTTTTCCAGATTAGCTCCAAGATTTTCGTGATGGAGTCTTGGAGAGACACAAGGTAATTGTGGTGAGCTTCGTGTTGGGTTGCCATGGTGAGGGTGACCGTGTTCTCCATGCTCGCCAGATCACCCTTGAATTCGGTTTTGATAGAGATGGCGTGCGTAGCCAGTTTCTTGTCAATCTCTGACATTAGGAATTTGTGCCCATGCTTGGAAGTCAATGTTGATTTGATGGTGAGGGAGTTGATAGTGTCGGCCAGTGCTTGGTTGATGTTAGCAACTCTCAGTCGTTCCAGAATCTCGGATTGAAAGAAAGTAATCCACAGAGAGAAAACAAGAGGAAATGAAATGAAATGAACTGAAAAAGAGAGAGAGAGAGAGAGAGAAATGAAATGAAATGAAACGGTACGTTATAACATCCGCGGAAAGCTCAAAGAGCTTGTGGGACAAAATGGAAAAGACATGAGAGAGGAAACAAAACCAGAGCCAAAAAACAACCCAAAAGCAATTACTGCTCAAGGGATTGTCTAAGGGTCAAGGCCTCGTGCAGGTAAGCTGCCAAGCATTTTTCATCCTCATAGTGGAAGACTTCAGTGAGAGATTGAGTCCCTCGGAATAGATAGTGAAATCTCCACGGATCTCATAATATAGAGGGCAATAAAAGAAGTGTTCTTCAGTTTCAATTTCCTGGTTGCGCCCGGTGAGGACTGATGGAGAGGTTTTCCCATCTAGTCTCTATCCGTAGATTGTGGGAGCCCACCCTGAATTGCCCCAATGCCCTCGGAGGGGAGTTGTTTTGTTTCACCTGCCCAATCAAGCTCACATTCATACATGGATGAATGTTTTGGATAGAATATGGATAGAATAGCAAATGAATGGTAATGATAAAATAGGAAGAAAGTTTCATCTATACATCCAATCAGTCAGGGAGTAGAATTCAAAATTTGGTGGTATGGCATGGGATGGGATGGCATGAGGTGGGATGGGATGGTATGAGAGGCAGGAAGGGGACGAGGAGGCAGGCAGCCCGCCCAGCACGGTCCTCTAACGGTCCAGCTGTCGCAGTTCGGTTTTTGTCATAGCCTTGCGCACCAGCCAACCAGAGGAATCTGCTGCCCTTTCTCTCCTGGGCAAACCTCATCTTCCCTACCCGTCTCGAGGAACATGGGCACCGAGTTGCGTGCATTCAATGTGAATATGGAACTAGTAGCATGATTGTGGGGGTGTAGATTGGGGTTTTTTTTATGAATGTGGTGGAGCGAATTGCCGTTGATGGGGGACCCTGACATTGCGATGCTCTCGGCTCAGAAAGGACGGGTGCGAAGCTTTGAGGATCAGCGGATTGATGGCCTCTGTATTGCACTGTCATTTCTCTGTGGTCACAATCAAGCCGTTGCGCTCGACGGCAACGTGTATGTAAAGGTATTGTCTCTGATACCACGGGTAGTTTTTGGTTTTCTAGGGTTTGGAAAACATGGACATTGCTGGGCGGGGTTTGAATAGCTTCGACTGTTGTGTTTTGATGTTTGTGTTCTTGGATACGCAAGTCTCAAGGGGTGTGTTTCTAATGCCGTAACTGTCCCCCTTGCATTGATGAAAAATTGCCAGATCCGTGCTGCTGCCACATGCCTTGTCTGTGCTGTATGTCCTTGTAAATTTTGTGAGGTCCTCTTGCTTGCTATATCAGCCACCTTTATGATTTGAGGATTCATTAATGCTCGCTAAGGTTCAAAAGAATGTAGGCAATTTATTTCAATGTCCAGAACGGTATTCAGCTGAGCCAAGTTTTGCAGTGTAGAGCACTGTAAGCAGTTGATCTGAGCTGAAATTTACGTTTATTGGTCGTGTCTCTGTAATAAACTATATTTGGATTCCAGTGTGCTGGTTTAGACTGTGGTGCATTTCTCTGGAGAGATAATTGTAGTACGTGGTCAAATTGTTGACTGCTGAGTACCTCATATCGGTGCTGATAAATGCAGTTGTAAATGTTATTTTGTTACCACCTTACATTGTTATCATATATATTGTTCAATTCTGTTATTTAACCCTGCAGGGCCAATTTGATCCTATCTTAATACGGTAGAAATTTTGGTTGCACAGTGGAATTTTCAGGTTTTTGAGTAGACGAGGTCATGAAGTATTTTGGGCCAACTGCGTTAGGGTTAGGGCTTGAACAAGCCACAGCATGTACAAAGATCATCAGTGATTGAACACTTCGCTGTGCCAGTTGTATTTTTAGGTTGTTGTTGTCAGGGTACACTTTTGAGCTGGACTTTCTCCACCTGACTTCAACACCTGTGAGTTAGTCAACCGATTGTACTGATATAGGGTGATCAGAAATTTGGGATTTGGAAAATACTGAGCTTTGTGTTCAGCTTGTTGATAATGTTTGGGTTGAAGAATTTTTTTTTTGCTGTTACATATGTTTTTACTGAGGGTGTTTCTATTTTGCATGTATCTTTGTGCATGCATGTTACTGTGTTTTGTATGGTAAGGAATGTGAGATGAAGAGAAACTGGGTATATGTGTGTGTGGAGAGTGAGAGAATGTACTAATAAGATGTTGTTTGCTGTAGCCTTGTGGCCATTGACCCCGCGCCCAGTTTGTGTGGAACACAAAGGGACAGAAACTACCTTTGTCAGGGGCTGACGCCGGTAGTAAGACTTACCTTGAAACATGCAATTGATCCGAGTTTTCCAGATATCCTCTAGAAATCACATGGAGAGTGAGAGAGAAAGTTAGAGAGTGTTCTGGAGCCTTTGTTTGGTGTAGTCTGGTGGTCAGCCTTTATCACGACATCCCTAATTTGAAATTGTGTGTCTGTCTGCCTGCAGGAATGTGTTAGTGATGACTTTCTACCTCCTTTATGCTGTCTTGGAGACAAAGTAGATGGTGGGACATTCCAAATGAAAGCTTTTGAGGTTCACATGTGATTTGCAAGAGTGATGATGCTACGGGTTTGTTGCATCCAAATTCCTTTTTATCCAAAGATTAATGATGGTGCTTGATTCAAAGCATTGTTGTGTGCATTGTTGTTGGAAGATGAAGCACATTCAGTGGTCATTGCCAGTTTTTCCTTGTTTGATCTCAAATGCTCCTTAGAGCTGTTTCCTCATACAATTGTCCTCTCAGAGTGTTATGATTATGGTATGACGAAGTAAGTGTGGTCTAACAATCACACACTAGGAATAGTGGGCAGGTGTGGACTTGATTGCAGTGAATCAGTATGTCATTGCTGTCGCAGGTCTAGCAATCAGGACAGTTACTGCTTGAGATATGATGTCAAGTCTCTAATGAACTGGGACCCAAACCAAGTGAAGACCCTGGATCTGAGCCAGGGTCTCAGCGATAGTCAATGCAGTGCCAGGTTCCATGGATTCAGGAGCTGGTGCTGTAGCCAGCATAGACAACAACGAGCCTTCACCTCGCTGTCTTAGAATTGAAAAAGCTAATGGCTGGATTGAGATTCTAAAATCCCTGATCCAATGATCAATACAGACTGCCTAGTTTGGAAGGAGGAGAAAAATATTAAGTATTGGTGTTCTTAAAACCAGTTCTTATCTACCTTCCTCATATTAGTCGGTTCTGAAGTTCTCTCTATATGGAACCAATCCAAAAATACAAATCCATATTTCGGAAGGCTTCACTTTGTTAGCCAGGCATCTGTGTGTATTGACATCCTCCCAAGCTACGCAATACTGTGAAAGTTGCCTGGCATTTCTTGCTGCAGTTGAAAAACTCTGGAAACTACCAACTCCCAAACTCTCGATCCTCTCTTTAAGAGGATGGCTACGGATCCAATGAACTACCTTGCGCGCGTGACTCAAGCAGGATCTTGCTTTTCAAGAGGATTGGTGAAGGGGGCTACAGTTTTTGGAGAAGGTAGTTGTGTGTATCTAATTTGTTGTGTATCTTTTGAAAGATATCCTGTGTATCACAAGATGGGCCTTCCTTATTATTTCCTTCTCTACCATTTGAGGTGAAATCGGGCTATCCTACAGTCAATCATTGGATCACATGTTCTGCCTGACCTTTCTATGTCAGGCTCGGATGGTTTGAGATAGGTGCCTTCTCTTTTCCACTTTGTCATTATTCACCCCATTCAGCTATGGCAGGGATGATGAGACCGAGAAACTGAAAATGGAAACATGTTTGTACTGTACTAGAGTTATTGATATTCTGGTCTTTCTTTTCTGTATTTTTCTCTCAGTGATGATTCAGAATTTATTCCAGTAAGTAACAGTGGATTATCTGCCACAGGGCCGCCTTACCTCATCAGCAGCAAGACAGAGGAACCTCATGTGCATGAAATTTTCAGGACTCCTGGTTTATAGGAAATGCAGCAACTCACAGCGGCAGTGGAGCGAGTAGTGGGGTGTTCCTAGTAAACTTGAATGGCTTTAGAGATTATTGGGAGGTTGGGTCTCTTCCACGACACGTCTGCCTCAAGCTCACCTATCAGTACAGCAGCACAGTCGGTCTCCCCACATTTCCAGTCTGCATTGGTAAGCCCTCATTGGTCATCATGGCTATCCGGCAATCGCGTGTCTTGCAGCATCAGGGCTGTTCAGTCCTCGAAACAAAGGAGCTTGCTGTCATCCTCCAGGATGGGGAGATGTGGAATGTTTCCAAGCAGTGGTGCTGGACTTTCATCAGTTCCTGAGAGGTTTCTGGTAGTGCCCCAGACAAGACCACACACCATATGCCGCAAAGGAGAGGGAATTTCACTTTCATTGAGGACAGCAGTTGCATCTTCGACTCGTAGCTTTCCTAATGATGCCCTGTTCGGAAGAGTAAGGGTCAATGGAGAATGCAGTAATCTTCCTTTGGGATGGGAGGTTTGTAGAAGACAGAATTGTCAGTGCAGATATGGTCACAGCTGTGCAAAAGAACAAAGGTTTCGATGGCTGGCCAAGGGAAGGCCTGGCTCCGACACACCAACATATATCGGTGAGAGTATGAATTATGGAACGATAGATGTGCATCTTCGATCCTTATTGTCAAGTACAAAGCTACACAGAAGGCTGTTGCATGCCTTGCATTTTGGCCTTGGTGGATGGTGCCATGGGGAGGCTGCACATCCAAGCTCGTTGTTGCAGGTTAGGGCCTCTGGTTAGGCTAGGTATTTTGTTCTCTGTGTCCGTGGTTTAACCACTGTTTGTGGAATGTATCTAACTTGCTTCCTTTCCTCTGAGCTTTCCTATGTCATTAGTGGTTAGCAATCAGCAATATTAGATTATCCTGCAGTTAGGTTTTCATGTTCCCGCTGTGATGTTCGATTTGCTTTCATCTCAATTTCGAGTTACATGTTTCTGCAACATAATGTGACTCGTGAGCATCATCGACAGATGGTCAAGTGGTTAAGGCAGAAGGCCATTTGGGTTGTCTCTGGGTAAAGCAGTCACTTCACGTTTTGGGTACTTGGAGCAGTTATGGTGGTTGGAGGATGTCCATCTCCCACACGTGAAGCTGGTGCAGGCTTAATTGACGCTTGCTTCGGCTTGTCCTCTTTACGTAATTATCCTGATAGGTCTTTGATTGTTGGGGCACCTGATGGGGCACCTTGATGTGGTAACGCAGTCATGATGTTAATGCAGTTATGATGTTATGATGTCCACTTAATGCGCCATCCACATTGATTGCAGTTTCCCTAGCATCCAATTTGTCCATTGTCTGTGCAGCATCCAGGGAAAGGTGTTGGAGCGGCTGCAGGAAGTTTGACGGTCTATTTGAAAGGGACACGGTTGCAAAGCCTGTTGAGGGATACAGGCTGGTCTTCTCGGTCTGATGGGGTGGATGATCCAAGGTGTGGGGTTGCTGAGGTGGGTGCCGTAAAAAAATCACAGCCATGTAGGCACTATGAAGGGCTGCCCGAGGTGGATTTGTGCACAAAGATAGCTTGCTTTCGACAAAGTCGGTGTACCTGCTATTCCGCCAAGTCCCTTAGAGTAGAGCCCACGCCAGCCCACCCCTTGACATCAGCGAGGTATTGCATCCTCACTTTTCTCTCATTTTCTCTTCCTACCACACATTCCTGTGCGGTTTTCTAGGCACTGATTGGTAGTGATATATCTGTGGTCAAATTGGGGGCTATATTGGCTGCAGTGCTGGAACCACTAGCATGATGACTGCACCAGATGGGAATTTTTCCCAGGGTAATGGCAAATCGAAGATTGCAAAGCGCATATCCATTCTCTTCAGTGCGTTATCTTTACAGGCTTTTGTGGCTGTTATCTTTTGCTTAGTTCCAATAGCACCTTGTCGGGGGAGTTGGACTGATGTCAATTCACAACTAGGGCTCTCCTGCAGTTCAGGACATCATGTCTTTCTTCATTTGAAGACAACAGTTGAACAGATTCAGGGAGATGGTATCCAGGGATTGTCTCTGGGTATGTAATCGAGAGCTACTTGTTTTGGTTCTATCACAGTGTTTCTGGTCCCTCGGAGTCCAGAAGTGTATAGTGTTGATGGTTACATTGACAAAAGTAACATTATTTCTGTGAATGTTGAGGATATGCCACATGGGGGTCATTGTAGGCCAAGAAGGTCCACAGAGCAAGAGAAGCTGCTGCACCGACGGATCCAGCGTCAGTGTGTTCCACAGTCACGTGATACACCACCCAAGAGGGGTGCGTATGTACTTTGTCTTTGTTGGTTTTGCTTCACATATTTTCCCTTAGAGCACTAAGTACAAACATCACTTGCGAACAAATGTGGACCAAACAGTGTAATGGCTTCCTTGGTGGGGAGGAGGAACTGACATTCAACAAGGATTCTGTGAAATATTTTGGGCCCGTAATTCTTACCTGGCCTTAGTATGAGAGCACAAATTTAGAAACAAGCTGAGTTCAAGGAGAAGTTGTACACAGCACTATGTCCAAAAATGTTTAGAGCTGTAGTCTAAGTCCACAGCCCAAACACAAAAGAGAAATGTCAGCTGGAATGTGATTTTGGCCTACGGGAGACAGATACAGGGATTGCAAGTGAGAAGGATTGGGGGATCAACCTGAAAAACGAGAAGACAAGTGAGACTGGCTTAAATGATGATGGCAGCAGCTGGTATCGTGAGAGTGGGGAAGACCTGGGTGATAATGGATATCGTTGCCGCTGGAGTGTCATGGGTGGCCGTAGTGCTGATGGCTCCTCCGAGTGGAAAGAAGCTGTATGAGATTGTTTTCATTTTTATGACACTTAAATTTCATTATAGGGGATTCACCTTGGATCTTGAGGACAATTTCAATGTGACTGTGATTCATCAGTTCTTCGTACATAGGTTGAGCTTGTGTTTGTTGATCAAAGACTCCCTCTGTAGTCCCACTGCTGAAATCTCACATCTGTAGGACCTCAAGATGTACATTTGGCATGTCTTGAGTGAAGACGAATGAACAGTGCCCCTTGAGTGGGAGAAAGCTCATAGTTGTGCTCAGCATGGGATATTTTTGCTGTGGAATCGATCAGAGAATGCACAGGTCAGCTAAGTTGTAGTGAAGAAACACTGATGGATTTTCCAATGCTGGATCCATTGGGTTTAAAGAATGGAACTGTATCTGCATGTGATGGTGGTTGGCAGTGGTGGGAAAAGAGCGACTGGACAGGCTACAAGGAGCTTGGTAAGTTGCACTGCTGCCCTTCCTGTGATTGTATACTTGAAAGTTTTGGAACTAACTCTTATTGAACTTCAGATAATCAGCAAATTTCTGCTAGTGACATTAAATGGAGAAGTTTACTCGGTAGCCTGCAGGATCTGAATGCAATTGTGGAGGTTGATGGTCAGACAGTGAGTTTGAACAAGGCTTTATTGGTACTCAACTGAAGAGGGGAGTGTTGGCTACAGGTGCCGAGAAGTCAGGTAAGAATGCACAAGGAGATACCTGGTGGGAAACGTGGCAGGAGGTTCTCCGTCAGGATGATTGGAGGTCTTCCTCTGTCTTTGTCTCGCTTCCCTGCACTTCAAAATTTATCCACAATATTGTATAACTATAGATTGATCGATGGGCATACTTTCTCCTTTTTACCAAGTTAATTTGGGATTTTCCCCTCTTTCCCCTTTATCTCCTTCCCTCCTGAGGCATTGGGGCGGTTCAGGTTGGGCTCCCACAATCTACGGATAGATTGTACTTATAAGACGTTGTTTGCCGTAGCCTTGTGGCCATTGACCCCGCGCCCAGTTTGAGCGGGAACAAAAGGGACAGAACCTACCTCTGTCAGGGGCTGACGTTGCTAGTAAGACTTACCTCCATATAAAGAATTAATCCGGGTTTTCCAGATATCCTCTAGAAATCCCTTCACACAAGCATCAATCTGCTGTGTGTGATTTGCCCAAAAACTAGGCCTCAGGAGGGCCTGGGCTTTTGGCTCAGCCTCGAGACTTTCATAGTTGGTAAACAGGGGTACAGGCAATCTACGGATAGAGACTGGTAGATGGGAAACCTGTATCGGGAGGACAGCCTATGCCCAGCTTTGCCCCGGGCGCAACCAGGAAATTGAAACTGAAGAACACTTCTTCTTTTATTGCCCTCTATATTTTGACATCTGTAGGAGATTCCACTGTCTATTCCCTGGAACTCAATCTCTCACTGAAGTCTTCCACTATGAGGATCAGAAATGCTTGGCAGCTTACCTGCACGAGGCCCCGACCCGTAGACAATCCCTTGAGCAGTAGTTGCTTTTGGGCTGTTGTTTTGCTCTGGTTTTGTTTCCTCTCTCTTGTTTTTCCCATTTTGTCCCATAAGCTCTTTGAGCTTTCCGTGGACGTTATAAAGTACCATTTCATTTCATTTCATTTCCTTTGCATAGGTTGAGTAATGGGTGGATACCTTCTACCCATGCTGGCTGCTTTGGGTTATACCCATTTTCTTCTCTGAATTTTTGGTCACCAAATTTCCTGACCCTTGTATGCTTAAAGGACAGAAAGTTATTTAAGAACTCAGAAAGGTGATTATGTGTGTGGTTTTGGGATGACATTGAAGTAATTTGGCGAGGATAGAGAAGAGTGCGCAAAAGCAGGCCAAGTCAGGAAGTGGGACAGCTGGCTGGTATGAGAAATGGTAAGATTCAATAGTTGTCATAGGCCTGTTCATAAACTTTGGTCTTTTCGTGTAGACATCATACTGTTTCATCGTGTTTTAAGTGTTCACCTCGCTTTTTTGTCGGAGCATGCTTGAAATATTTGACTGGAAATGGCTTTGCAGGTGGGAGAAGTATAATGCAAAAGGGTGGTCAGAGAAAGGTGCGCAGAAATATGGGCGCTTGAATGATCAAGGCTGGTGGGAGAAGTGGGGGGAGCAGTTCGACGGTCATGGGGCTGTTCTCAAATGGTTCCTGTCTATTTCCCACACTGTTAACTGAAAGCTCAAGTAGTTCTTGAAGACTTCAATTCACCTACAATAAGTACATCACTTCGCTTCATTCTTCACAAAAATACAGATTTTACCATCAGGAGAAATGAAGCAACCAAAAAGAAGCCGAGTGTGTGTGAATAGATGTCTATGTAGGCAACTGAACAGGGGAAGGATGCAATGCCCATGATTATGATTGCTGCAGGACGGACAAATGGGCGGAGGCAGACATGGGGACAAAGTGGGGGGACAAATGGGAAGAGAAGTTTGATCATGGGATTGGCACTCGTCAGGGGGAAACCTGGCACCATTCTGCCAACAGCGAACGTGCGTCACTGCCTTTCCACTCCATTCTGGAAGCTACAGGCAGATAATCTGAGTTGGTATTGGTGATGTTTTGGTGTACCTGTGTCCATGAGTGAAGTGTGACGAAACAGTGACTGTTCTTTAGGTTTTCAAGAAGAAAGAGGTAACAAATTGTGCACTCATCAAAACGTAATTTGGTATGCAAAAATGAGTTCTACGGGGGAGGCAGGAGTCAGAATGGGCTAGCTCAGAGGAAATTGTTTTGATTGTGTAATCTTTTTGCTGCCTTCCATGCCTCCCTGTGTCCATTCATGTATGTGGTGACGCTGGTACTCACAAGCCCGTGCTTGATTCACTGTTCCACTTGATGGTACAGTCATGGAAGTTTTTTTGAAGCTGACAAGGTTGACATGACTTGCAGGGTGGTCAAGGACATGGGGAGAAGAGCACTTTGGAAATGGGTATTAAATTGTATCCTTGTCACATTGCTCAGTTGTGAAGTTGTTTAATGGAAATCAATGTTAGGGCCCTGTTGGTACACCACATGGACCACGGTCTCACAACCTCAGAGGCGTATTTTGGAGGTCCATTCAGCTGGAAAGGGGACAAGGACTGTGTAAACAAGGACTCTACCAGGGTTATGTGTACGATGGTCAACAGGTCTGAGGGAAAGCCACTCTATTGTTAGCAGAATTTGCAAGCTGCTGAGAAATAGCACCACCTCTACCATGGTCCTAGCAAAGCCGAACTCCTTTGAGTTACCTTTTGTTGTCGTCATTTTTGTTTCTCAGGCTGTTACAACGAGGCTTATTGCAGAGGGACAGAAGTTAGACTCTGATTTCTACTCAATGGCTTAATGGAGTCGACATTACCAGTCATTTGCACCTCAAAAGTATCTAAGAGTTGGGCGCGCATTGCATTGCAGGAAGGTCCACAAGTATGGCAAAAGCACTAGCGGGGAAAGTTGGGATAACATTGTTGAGGAGGGAACCTTTTACCAGTAATATTCTCTGTCCCTCAAACTTTCTGAACTCCTCTCCACTTGTTCCGTGGCTTCTTCCAGGATTTGAATCTAGTTGAGTGGATTGCAATCTGTTTTGATGGTTTCTTTCTGCTTGTCTATGCCCGTCTCTTCTTCTCCTCTCCCTCACTCTTCCAGAGAATCCAGAGAATCCAGAGAATCCAGAAGGGGTGGAAATCACATCCAAACAGGATCGCAACAGACTCATTAGAAGGGAGCTTATGGAACTACATGTCAGGAGAACTTGGAAGCTACCCAATCTCACCACAAAGCTCCATTTCTATCGAGAGAGATTCTTGGTTCTCCGAGATGATAGAACCAATTACCTTTCGGCGCCTTTACTCCTTCCCTCCTGAGGGCATTGGGGCGGTTCAGAGTGGGCTCCCACAATCTACGGATAGAGACTGGCAGATGGGAAAACCTGCATCGGGAGGACCACCTATGCCCAGCTTGCACAGGGCAAATTGAAACTGAAGAACACTTCTTCTTTTATTGCCCTCTATATTACGAGATCCCTGGGAGATTCCACTGTCTATTCCGCGGAACTCAATCTCTCACTGTCTTCCACTATGAGGATCAGAAATGCTTGGCAGCTTACCTGCACGAGGCCTTCACCCTTAAACAATCCCTCAAGCAGTAGTTTTTTGTTTGGCTCTGGTTTTGTTTCCTCTCATGTTTTTTCCATTTTATCCAACTCTTTCAGCTTTCCCGGATGTTATAAAGTACCATTTCATTTCATTTCATTTCTTCCCTCCCTCCTCTTTCTCTCTTGACAGCTGCACATCTGTGGCCAAGAGTGCTAAGGGCATTTTAGGATATTTCTCGTGTACCCTCTTGGCTGAGACAGTTGACAGGCTCTGCGAAGATTAGTATCCCGCAGGAACCATTTGCTCAAGGGCATGTCATTGCCAACAAGGATCGGTCACTCTCATATTTCTCTCTTCCTAGTATGATGTCAAATTTCAGTGCATTAATCTGCCCTCAATTCCAATGGTTGTCGATGTGCAAGTCCATGTCAGACGGGGTAATGAGTACATTCTCTTTCTCACGTAGAGATTCTGAGCACCAAAAATGCTTAGGGGGCTGGCATGCATGAGTCTCCAGCAGCATTTAGGGTTTCTCTTTGGTTTCAGTGTTACTGCTGTCTTTTTACTGTCTCATAGGCCCTTGAGCCTCCAGTGAATGTCCCAGAGTTCTTCCTTTCTTTCTCTCTCCAACACGAACTTAATTTATGCAGTGCACTGGGGAGCACAGGGAGTGGATTCAATTCTACTCTTGAGAGCCCTCCCTTTTACATATCTCCTGCTCGATCAAGTGTGTGTTCTTCATGTTCTAATTACTTCATTCTCATTGTGGACAGGGCGGAGCCCCATTATGGTTGGGCAGATGCAGTGGGTAACTCGGTGCAGCTCTTGGCAATTGAAGCCTTGGAAAGGCCTCCAGGCATCTATCCAGACATTGATCTGGGAATGAGCTAATAAAAGCCTTTTACTAAATTGATTCTATTGAGTACATCTAATTTAGACATTGAGGATACACTTTTTGTCGTAGGGCTCTAAGGGTTGGATTTTGGAAGAGAAGCAGATACTGAGAGATTTGACTGCTATTTTTGGTGCTCCCTTCCAGCATTGCCTGCCGGGTTGCAATTGCCACATGGCATAGCCTCTGATCTGCTTCCCCGGATGATGATGTTCATGTATGAAATTTAGCACATCTTGTTTTCTTACTGTACATTTGTTCCCACTATTTCTGCAGCTGTGCAGTGTTGTGTGGAGCGCTTTGTATCCACTTGTGTTATAAATACTGTTCACCATT
This sequence comes from Takakia lepidozioides, assembly GCA_030704615.1. Classification (NCBI taxonomy): domain Eukaryota; kingdom Viridiplantae; phylum Streptophyta; class Takakiopsida; order Takakiales; family Takakiaceae; genus Takakia; species Takakia lepidozioides. The sequence goes on from CM060734.1 coordinate 28,883,518, forward strand.
TCCTTTGACTCAACTTCCTTCTCTCACAACATCTACTTGCTAGTGAAGGTTGGTGCATTCATTCATATTTTATATCTTCTTCCCTGTCCGCATAAGCATGCACTCTGTGTGTCCCATTGCGTTATACTTGTCAGTGAAGGCTTCTAGCCTACAGATTATAGCATATGAGAATAGAAGATGGATAAGCAATTGTCTTTCACCTTTCTAGTTAGAGTGATAAGAATGAAAGGACAGACAAGGAGTATATAAGGAGTATATAGGGGTACTCTATAAAGCTCTGGTGGTCAGAAATTCTAAGAAGAACCAATAATAGCTGCAGCTAATTCTGAAATGTCAAAATTTGAGGATGTGTAGAGGTGGCAATAAATATCCTGACCCGTCCAAGAAATACACCCCAACAATGAGGAACCACCTTTAGTGTCGCAGAAACGCAAGTGTATTTCCAGTGATTTTTTTAAAAAATTTAAGGAAAGGGAACAAAGGCCCTTAATTAAAAGATGTCACAAAGGTGGGAAAAATAACCACCAAGAAGGCTGTGAAGGCTTACTGAGGGGGAACATCCCCGTGACCCTAGCCAACTTGCTAACAAGAGAGAAGGAGGGAGTGAATAGTGGTGAAGCAGAGATTGCAAAAGGGATAAGGGGAGGTGCTATGCGATGGTAGAAACCAGGAGTACTAAGAAGGATCTATGAAAGGGTGTAAGATACTAAGTGGTCCCGAAAAAGGTAGGTGTGAAGAGCCAGCAAATTGCATTTAGAATAACAGTCCGAAGGTCATCTGAAGATGGAGAGCGCAGCTCTGAGGCAGTGAGCTGAGAAGGTAAGGAGCCGGACGAGCTGTAGTGATATTGTCAAGACAGGTGAAGTATTCAGAACTTGAGCTGAGTTCTAAATTTGGGGTCTTGACTTTTCTTATGTCTCTAGTTGAAATCTGCTTCGTCTCCATCACTAGGGAACCTCCCATTGAGGGGGGGATGGATTGATGCCAGGTAAAGCGCATGTTGGGAAGACTGGAGCCGAGCAAGTCGCCTTTGCCCCAAGACTTACGGAAATCTTGAAGCAACTTCTCCCCTCGATGCTCCGAAGTTCTGGGAAGAGCTGCACAAACAGTGTCCCACGCTTTCAGCCCCTCAGTTAACATATCATAATAAATATGAAACAAGATTGATCTGTCCCTGGGGGGTTTTCCCTCATAAACCCAATTACATCTGGCTTTCCAGATTCCACAGAGTGTGGGCTCTAAGAGTAGCCCATACTAGGCATGCACTCATTGGCAGACCAGGCAAGAAATACAAAAGCAGGAGAGAAGGAGGGGAAGGAGTTGGGAATGAAGCCAAGTGAGAGCAGAATGAGAGAACCAGCCTCCATATTATCCTAGATAGATTGCGGAACAGCAGACAATGCTCTATGGAGTCCACTTGTGCAGGGCAAAGAGTATAGGTAGGGTTATCCTCGTGTGTTCACTGTCTGAATGGAATGATTCTATGTGTGAGCTTCCAAAGGAAGCCTGAAATCTTTGTTGGCCTATGCTTTCTCCACACATCTTTCCAGATTTTGTCCTAGATTCCTTGGGCGAGTTGGATGTTCCCCCACTTAGTTGACCATTTGCCAAAGAGCGGGGTGGGTTGGCAAGGGAGTACCCCTTTTTCACCGAGTCACAGCTCGACACAGGGTGTTGTTATCACTGGCAAGGAACGGGAATGCGGGAACGTCACCATCATAAGGAACGACAGTACAGTACGTACTGTCCTGGATGATAGTTAGTTTTAGACGGTTAGAACAGCTTGCGGGTAGATTATGCAGAGTAGCTATGGTGAGGGGATCACTTCTTGGGGATGACTTGGAGTACACAGAGGCGAGTATGTAGAGGAGGAGAGAGATGACGGAGTGTAGCTTGATGCTTGCAAGCTGTAGAAATCATCGTAGTGTAGACTTAGTGATACGAAAGGCGGGGTCTTTTTCTTATCCATCCACTTCCACTCACCTGGGTCAAACTGTAGATCTTCCAAAGGACACATGAGGAACCAGGTGAGGGTTTCATGACGGGCCCATTGAGCTTCCATCCCTTGTGGTGGTAAGGGGTTAGTGTGCTGTTTTCATAGACAGAAACTGCCTCTATTGAGGCTTGCGTTAACGCAAGCCTGCCGACCCTGCTCATCATGGCTTGCAATCTCCGTTTACCTTGGGGCAAGGATCAGGCTTGCGTTGATGGAAGCCTGATTTTGGGTGGAATGGAGCTTGGTGTATCCAGCCGAGTGTGTTATAGGGTCTGTTGTGAGGCTGCGGAGTTCATAGTTGGTGGGTTCAGGGTCCCTCTAGACTGTGAGGGATGGGTCTATTTTCGGGTCTGCAGCAGGCTTGCGTTAACGCAAGCCTGGTTCATGACAGCCATCAGTTTTGTTGAAGTGACAAGGAAAACAACTTCTTGGGTGTCTACAAAACATTCATACAGTCATTCTTGCGTCAACGAAAGCCTGATCCCGGTTCAGGAACATGAGCCTTAAATTGTTACGGCGAAGGTTTTGTAACTGCTTCATTGACAATTGGGCAAAGACAAATCCGGACACAACTATGTACACAGCGGGAATTCTGGAGGACTGGAGCAAGTCCCATTTGAAATACTGTGGCTGGTACCTGGACTGCCCCAAACAATCCACACCCTGGGAGGAGAACGTCCTTCGGAACTGGAATGACAATGCCGAAGCTCTTGCTCCACTTACGGATAGGCAGCTGCAGTTGAAAGATCTCTGGCTTTTGAGAACAAAGGAACCGGTTGTGAATCCGAGCCCGAAAAAGAAGGGTGGAAAGAAGAAGGATAAAAAGAAAGAGGGCGAACAAAGCCAAGCAGCGGCTGTTGTGGCAGGAGGGGCTCAGAGGGGGTCACATCTCACTCTGTCAGATCGGCCATACGAGGCCCTACCTGGCAGAGGTGTGGCCACGGGATTTCAACACAAGACTGTGAACGAAAAGCTTCTTGGACATGATGGAATCAAGGAGGAAAGGCGGCACAGTCAAGGAGAAGTCCCCGACTTGGGAGACATTGTCTTCATTCCTCACTCTGGTAAATTCCCTCTACATTCCACCCTCCTTGTCATTTTGTTTTTGCAGTGTGTTCACAAGTCCTGTAAGTGGGATTGATTTTTTTTTGTGTGAAGGCTGGGAAAGGTCCATCCTGGGTGAACGGAGAGAAGAAACCCTTTGCATGCGAGCTCATTGTTCTGGACATTCCAGATGGGCCTCCAGTCCCAGATCTCCCTCCGAAAGGTGTCACTCCATCCTAGAATGAATGGGACGAGCGCTATTGGCCTTGGGTCTTCAAATTTTGTGGGAACATGTTTCACGTGTTTGGATTGCTCTATTTTTCTCTTGCGCTGTCAATCTCCTCTTCCATCCTTGCATTGACGCAAGCATGGTTCAATGGTGTCCTCTGCTCATTCCCTTGGTCTTCCCTCGGTGCTCTCTCCACTGACTCCTGCGTTTTGATTTTGTAGACATGAGCTTTTGACGCGCACTGTCTCGTAAGAGAACGTCACCCATCGACACCGTCATCCGTGAAGGAGTTTGAGGTCTTGAAAGGGGGAACGCATGTTGACTCGTCTTGCGATCCGGTAGATGATTATTTCATCTACAACTACGTGGACGCCTCACTTACTGTGCTGCGGACTTCCGGAGAGCCATGGAGAGGTGCACGGGAGAAGAGTCCTGCCTTCATGCAGACAATCTTGAGTCTTGCAGCATTGAAGGGTCCCGAGTTGTTGACCTCACTCTTGGAACAGGTTCGTGCCTTCACACTCTCGCAATATTCTGCCTACATTGTTGTTGACAGAGATTGCAGGTGCGCCTATCTTTGCTCATTTTCTGGATTCTGGATGCAGGGGCATCGTTCCATGTCTGCAAGGCAGCGGGAAGGCATCTGTTTGCCTTTGAGGGGGATGCCGAGCTGTACAAAGAGGTGATAGCTCCCCTCCATGAGGGCTCAACCTCAGGCACGTAGACAGATGCGGCGGTCGCAGCAGTGCCGTTGGAACACAAAGACATGGAAATTGACGACTATTTGATTGTGAGTAAGTCGTCTGCTTTTTCTTCTTTACATGGAACTCCTTTATGGCGTCGGAGTTGGGGCAGCTCATGAATGTTTGCAATGTTTTTTGCAGGAACCCTACAACGCCAAGGTTCCTCCCTTTCTTTGCGAACCCGGACTTCTTCCCAAGTCCACCCCCCATGCTTGAATTGCCATGTTATGCTGAGGCTGCAGCAAGATCATTTGCTCTCGAAGCATCTCCCCCTCGTCTGGTTTGTGGCATGAAGGGACACACATAGAGGGGCTATGGTGTTTATTGATAGTTGTGCTTTGGTTTCGAATGCAATGTCCTCTGACAGTGGATCTCCGGAATCGAAATAACCCATATGTTTTCAGACTTTGTATGGATAATGCAATACCGAGTTCTATGATTTCAATCATGCGTGTGCCTCTCCACCTGTTCTTATATTCAAAACTTTCTTCATGTATGTTCATTAATCCATCCGATAGACGTCAACAATGGAAGCACTCAGCATCCATATGCGAAACATTCATCCAATGCTGTGAGCATTCATTAATCCATCGGTGTGCCGGATTACATCCAAAAAACATCCAAAATTCATCCCATAATCATCCATCAATCTTACACCATCCACAATACTTTCATCCACCTTTCATTCATTTATCATCCAACTGCCATCCAATTTTCATCCAACATTCATCCAGCATCCATCCAGCATTCATCCTCGTTCCATCCACATGCACCCAATGTCTCCTCTACATTGTTGCATAATACTGCCTCGTTGTATGCAGCCTTTCCCGCGGATACAGGTCCCGCATGGTATTCTCATCCGCGGTTGTAGGCCCTTACGGTGACATTCATCCACATCCATGAGAATCTTTCCGCTCACAGATTGGCATCTTCTAACTCACGAATCTTTCCGCTCACGTGAGCCGCTCACAGTTTAGCATCCCCCCCTCATTTCTGTGTAATGTGCATCTTGAGTTTGATAGTATTTTATGCACTAGTCTTTTCTGGCCCACGCAGGAGAATCTGTGATGTGAATTGTCCAATGTCTCTCTCTCTCTCCATATCAATCAACAAAAGAGCGTCGAGTTCAAAATGCCTCTTAACAGAAACGGAAAGTTGTGAGAGTTTCAATCGCTTATGTGTTAATCTAGACTGTTGGAAATAACAGGAGCGTACGTCTCTACAAGACTGTTTAAACCACATCAATTTGCTGATGTTTAAAATACACCGTCGAAAACGAGTCAGAGAAACCTTGGGTTTACAAGCACACGAACACCTGGCCCCGAAATGGAAATGCGGCACCGCATTTCCCTTATTCCCCTGCATATGTCCGCAAGCTTCACCTCTACTGTGCAGGTCGACTGGAAAGGTGGCGCCGCATTCCGGCTCAGAACAAAACGGTGTCACCTCCATAGAAAATGGCATGCATTTTGGGAATGCGGCACCACATTTCCCTCCGCGCCAATCAAACATGTAAATGTGGTGCCGCATTTCCATGTTCAACATGGAAAGCTTGCGCCGCATTTCCGACTGTCCAATATGGAAATGTGGTGCCGAATCTCCATGTCCAATGTGGACATGCGGTGCCGCATTTGCATGTCCTAAATACAAATGTGGTGCCGCATTTCTGTTTTTGTTTATCCGGAACCTCATTTCTTGCTTGGGGGTGGAAATGCGGCACCACATTTCTGTTGTCGTTACCGGAAATGTGTTATCTGCCGTCCACAAATCGGAGGAGGTTTAAAAAAGGAGAATAGATGGGCCACATGCCCTCTTACAGTCATCACCGCCGGCACCAGAAGGGGCATCCATAATGCCAGCATCTCGGACCTTCAAAATAACTTTAATCTCCCCATCACTTCTATCCATAAATGCTTCAAAGCCATTCACCTCATGGCACTGCGATCTCTCACTGCTATCATTACCAACAAACGACAACTCGAATCTAATCCTTCTCTTGCCTCCTAGGCACCCTGGGCGTCTTTGGGTACCCATGGGGTACCCCATGGGTCTACATGGGTACCATACGGAACCCTTAGTTGTCGGGTACCACCCCTCAGCTGGTCACTTGGTGTCCCTTGGACACCGGTTATTTTTACATAGGGCCCACCCCTGAAAACGGGCAGTAGCCGCAAGGCGAAGTGGCTCTTAGTTACGCCGGCCTCGGTCGGAGTCTTCTCTCTTAATTAAGCCCCTTGTACTCCAAGAACACCCCATACTGTACCTAATCCAAAGTAGTAATTAACCTTGAACTACCTCCATTGCAAAAGTGCACAATACTAGGATGAAAAGGGTGACTTCATTCATAAAAAATAGGGGACAGAAAAAGACAACGCACACTTTTAGATGCCACTACCTTAGAAAGGGCGTGAAGCACAAGGGAGCGTAGGGTGAGGATTTGACTACGGGCCACGAGGGGCTTCTCCGACGATCGTACCGGCAAGGCTCGCACGCGCGCATTCAACTCTCATCCTATGTCTAGTGCAAACCGAGAGATTGGGGTTTTTTTTTTTTTTGGGAGATGTTGTTGCCTCCATTCCTTCTCATTATTATTGAATAGCTAAAATGGGTTCATCCCTGTAGCTACAAAATGTGAGAGGTCGCACTTGTCATCGCCAGCACGCACAACATACAAGTACCTCCTCTCTATATGGGTTACATGATACTACCTAGCAATTTTACGTATTAGATAATGTCAATGTGGAGGAGCATTATCGAGAATAGTCCGAGCTGCAGGCAAGCTGCGGGAGCAGCGAGTCTGCTGCGAGGATTATTTGAGATTGCTTCGACGGAGTGACATTATCTTACTTAATATGTCGGTATGGCTATTTGTCATCCAACATTTCATCCAAAACGGGTTTTCATCCGACGTATATGGAGACACCTACATATAGAGACAATTATCGCTAATAATATCATACCCAGGCAGCTCCAATCCGGGTTCCCTTGGTTGCTCCTCTCTCTCCCCGGCTGAGTCAATCGCCAGTTTCGGATCCCACCACGCATGTGAGCCCACCCCAGTATACCGGGGCTCCCTCATCACCTCCCCATGCAGTCGACCCCCAGCAGGATGCAGCCGACCCTCAGCAGGATCTGATGGAGGATATTTCGGATCTCTAGAGATCGATGAGTAAATCAGAGCTCAATATCCACAATCCACGACAGTGTCACAGACTTTTCGGAGAAAGGGGTGCTTCTTCATTTCCCAGGTAGAAAAGTTGACAGGGATCATGCAAGGGATTGGGCCATCTGTTACTTGGGGGGGTCTGGCGACCTTAATCATCATTTTTGCCACTCCAGAGGCCAAGGATTCTTCTCGGTTCTTTTGGATTCAAAGGAAGCTGCAGATAGGGCACTTTCCTTCAATCCCCACCTGGCTTAACATTTTTCCTTGGTCGAGTGCTATGGGCAACAAAAATGGAAAGGTGTGGAGTCCCAGGATCATTGCCTTGCCATATATCCCGGACCAGTATCTCTTCAGTTTGCCCGAGATATGGAACTTCTTGGGGGAGTATTTGGAATGTTTGGCGGTGTTCGACCCCCACAACTGTCCGGAAGCCCTTAAAAATAATCTTGCTTGGAGGGGGGCCTCGATTTCATCAAAGGCACATGAGAATGGGTTTCCTAACATTGTTATAATGATGCCTGATGATGCAATCATCCCTGAATTTATTCGTCTCCCCATTGATGACAAAGGCAACTTCTTCTCGGTTAAATTATTTGAGGACACTACCTCTACTGTCTGCTACTACTGTGGACGTACAGGGCACCTCAAAGATGTTTGCCCAAAGGCCCAAAAGAAGAGAACTAGGTCCCCGCTGGGGGCAGAACGGCAACCTGCCGCCCCCCCTAAAAGGCACTTCTACGATCCGAAGGGGAAGTCCCCAGTCTTCTCCCAGGACTCGCACCATGCAAAGAGGGCGGCACCGAATGCAGGCGAAGGAGACTTGCCAGATTGGGTTCCTCAAGCCTCTACTCATGCTCAGCCACTGAATCTCAACAGGCGGTCTGCCTCGCAAGACCCCATGCTTTTGGAGGCCATTGGCAGTGTTTCCTTGGTGTTTCGCAATAGGGAAGGACTTGACCCACCGACAAGAAACATTAGGCAAGACGATCCGGGCAACTTCCCCCCCACGCCCCCAGCACCCCTCTTTGGTAATGATCCAGCACTGCCCAAAAGCTCCCTTCATCTCTCCGCATCCTCCTCAATTGCCTACAATCCAGTCATAGCCAGAATTTGCACCAGTCTTCACTCCTTCCCCACTCTGTCCCTTCCGGGCTCCTCAACCTTGTTTTCTCAGTCCTACCCCAAAGCTACTGGTGTGACTCCATTGATTTTCCGTAGATCCCCAGCTCCTGCCTTCCTTGCCACGGAGGGCTACGGGGACAGCTTTGAATCCATCTGGATTTCCAATTACGATGTTTCTATTTTCATGGCAAAATCTCCCATTGACTGCAGTCCAATCCCCACTCTCAGAAACAAGATTAACTCCTTCCTTCATTCAAAGTTTCCTCACTATGTGCTCCCAGCCACTGCTCAGGTTACTTGGGGCACTTACATTGAGGACCATCCTGCTCTAGGGGTTAACCTTTGGCCTTCTACCCAAATTCTAGCCCTCTTGTAGGAGTCGGACCTGCTACTTACCCAAAAGTTGCAGAATGGGAGATGGATCCAGCCTGCCCCATCCTGCCCCATCCTGCCGGGCTCTCATCAGAGCCAGAGAAATTATGCGCAATGGCTTTGCCCTGCTCTAGGCCCTTATGGAATCGGAAGAGGTGCAAGGGATTGAGGAACTTCAGGATCAGCAAGTACAAGAATACCAGGGACCTGTCCAGGGCATTGTTCGTGCTGATCCGGGAAGCCCCACAGCATATCAGCAGCATCAGGCTCGGCCCCAGCCCCCCTACTCATCACCTGGACCGGATGCGAGTGCAAGGGCTCAGTCGAACTTGTCCCCCCCCCCCCCCCCCCGACCACCACACTCCTGCCTTCTCCAACTCTGGCTCCATTGGTCTGCCCCCTGTCGCCCCCCAGTACCCGGTGAGTGGCCTCCCTATTGTCATTCCCTTCATTATTTTCTACCCATCTCCGTTATGCCCCAACAAAGGTAACGTGTTGTACCTCAGAACCAGGTCACCCCTGCCATGTGCCTGGAAAATTCTACCCTCAATTTCCTACTCTCTATCAGATGGAGACTTTTCGATGTATTTTGGTGCAGGGTCAGGACCTCTTCCCCTCGCCACACCGGATCCTCTCAAACTCATTCTTATCTCAGAATTTTTCATGCAACTTTCGGGTAGACCTAGGGTGGTGCACACTTCGTGGATGCCCTACTCAAAGATTCAACCTCTCCCGGGGGATGATTCTTTCTACCATCATAGCCAGAGCACCCTTATCATGGCCATAGAATTGGATAAGCCAGTAGATGCAGCCCCATTCAATCACTTTTGGAAGACAACCCTATTGCCTTCTGGTAAAAGAACTAAGTTCCATTTCCATTCTGACAGGCCATCATTTGAGTCATTCCCGCTCAGCCTGACATACCCACAAGATGTTGGTTAGTTTCTCCTCTTGGAATATAAGGGGTATTGGCTCCGACCACTCAGCCCTCAAGAAAATTAGGCTGAGAGCATGGCTGCCCCCCCCTTATCCCAACTGATGCCATTGTCTTTTTGCAGGAACATAAGCTAGATGATCTCAAAATTAGGAATCTTTCTGATAACCTGTGGCCTCTTGCCTACGCTCTCTGGAAGCCTTCATCCGAAGGTTCAAAGGGAGGAACATCCATCCTCCTTTCCCCTTCCATAAGACAATTTTTGGTGAAAGATGAAACTTGGGAGCTGGGTAGAGTCCAATTCTGCTCCCTGTTGCTCCCGTCAGACCCAGAACCCTTAGGCCTAGTTAACATTTATGCCCCTAATAATGTTATGGATCGTTCTGCCCTGTGGGAGTTGATTAACTTAAACATTTGCAGCCATAAGGAAATCAACAATTGGGTTCTAGGGGGGGACTTTAATATGGTGGAGAATGACTCGGACAGAAGAGGATCTGCGACAGCACCCCTCAACCCGGAGGAAGAGGCAGTTTGGCAATCTCTCCTCCAAACTCACAGCCTGGTGAAAATCCTCCCCGACACCCATCTCAATCTAGGCTCCTCCCCTCACTTCACCTGGTCCAACAATAGGGCACTGGAACACCTCAGTATGGCCTGCCTGGATAGGTTTTACCTCTCGCTGCCTTTATCCATCAATGCTACTAGAAAGCCGCAAGAACCCATTACCCAAGGTTTTGATCACGCCCTCATTGAAGCTTCGCTGTCTTTCCCTAACGCTCATCGTAGAGGTAGGGGTATCTACAGGCTAAACTCCTCCCTTCTCAATATTCCATCCTTTAAGCATGCATTAAAGGATGATTGGCATAATTCAGGCAACCATTTAAACTACCCCATAGAGAGATTTTCCTCTAAGTTGGCGTCTACCTGCAGATGCAGCCAGATCCTTAGTAAAGGCATTGTTGTAGCCAGAACCAGGAAGGTTAGGGCCCTTAAAAAATGTCTTGGGGTATGCCAAACAAAAATCGAATCTCGCGCATGCGATGATCACACGTTTCAGACTTACCTTGAGGCCAGATTCAATCTGGGGATCTTTCAGGAACAACAACAGGAAAAAATGCGTATGCAAGCAGGGGTCAATTGGTCTGCCAAAGGAGAGAAAATGTCTAAGTATTTCTTTCAGAAAACCAAGCTTAGAAGGGCAATGCAAACCATTCCTGAATTGTATATTGACAGTCAAGGCAACAAGTCTTCCAAACCAAAGGAGCTCTGTGGGTTGGCTTTCAAGCACTTCAGCTCCCTGTTCCAAGCAGATCCGGTGGGGGTGGACAACGCCCAATTGCTTCAAGCATGCCTGCAATCTACCCCATGTCAATACAGGGAAGGGGATGACCAAGCCTTGTCCAAAGACTTCACCCCTATGGAGCTGGAGGATGCTCTAGACCAGATGTGCAAGGGTAAAACTCCCGGTCTTGACGGAATGCCAATGGAGTTTTACAAGGCCTTCTAGCCTCGCAAGAGTTCTGTGACATGGCAAATGAAATCCACAGGAAAGGTGCTATGCCAGATTCCATGTCTCAAGGGGTAATTACTCTCCTTTTTTAAAAAGGGGATAGAACCGACATTAATAACTATAGGCCCATAATGCTGCTTAACGTGGCCTAGAAAATTATTGCCAAGGCCCTGGCACTCAGGCTCCATCCCCTTCTCCCTTCGTTGATTAGAACAGGTCAATCCGGGTTTGTTAAAGGGAGGTATATCTTGGATAACGTCCTTCTGGCCCCAGAGGCGGATACATATGCCAAGGCATCAAATTAGGCGCTGGCACTCTGGCTGCTTGACTTTGAGAAGGCATTCGACAAAGTGGGTTGGGATTTTTTTTCTGGCGGTTCTGCAAAAATGTGGGCTGCCACCCTCGTTCTGCAAGTGGGTTAACATCCTTATCCGCAACAACTCCAGCAGGGTTATTATAAATGGCCATTTGTCAAAACCATTTGCCCTATAGAGATCAGTGCGACAGGGATGCCCTCTCTCGCCTTTCCTCTTTCTATTTGTGGCAGACACTTTGGGTTACATGTTGGAGGTTAACCCTGTAGTGAGGGGCCTTCAAATGCATGGCTTCGGAGCTGATGCTGCCTTTCAGATCAAAGATTCTATGTTTGTTGATGACACCTTTCTCCTGCTTCAAGCTGAGCCAGCGGCCCTGCAAGCAGCCCAATGCACGATTGACACCTTTTGCAAGGTATTGGGTTTCAGGGTGAATTGGTCGAAAACCAAGGCTCTTCAGGTGGGGGATATTTCAAAGTCTAGTTTGGGGGTCTCCCCCGTATGGGGGGCAAACTTGGGTTTGATTTGGCTCAAGGATGGAGAGTCCACCACCCTCTTGGGCCACGTCTTCGGGATTAATCTCTCGAAAGACCAACGTCTGGGGCCCACTATAGCCAGGCTGAAGGGGCAACTAACCTTTTGGGGCTCTCGGTTCCTCTCCATTACTGGGAGGGCTCTGGTGGCTAACTAGATCCTTTTGGCCGGTATTTGGTATTTCGCCTCTACTTGGAGTAAAAAGTGTATTAGGAACTTTATTTGGGGGGCCCATTCGTTGGACTCTAACAAACGCCCCCAAGTTTCTTGGATTCAAATCATAATGCCCAAGAATATGGGTGGCCTCGGTGTCTTGGATCCTGAAACCCAGATCAAAGCCCTGTTGGGAAAATGGCTCCCCAGGTTCCTGAGTCCAGAAGGAGGTTGGTGGAAAGTTATGGTGATAGATTCTATTTCCCTCAGTTCACCCCTGAATTCCACTCAATGGTCTCCATCTCTGAGATGGATCACTCAAGGTGATCGTCATAAATCCCCTGGCTCCTCCCTTTGGACCTCTATTTGGTTGGCTTGGGGGAAGTGCCGACCCTTCCTGCGTAAAAGAGAGCCTGCTTCCTTCTGTGAGGTGCTGAGGCAACACCTGTTCCTCAACAAGCCAGTCCCATCAGCTATGGAGAGGAGCCACAAGGTGGGCAGGATGGGATGCAAGGGGGCTCTCACAGGTCAGCCATCTATGGTTCAGTACCCCTGTTTCTCTTTCCAGAACTCTTGGCACCCAAAGACTCTCCACCGGCATTGCCTCAGTTCTGCAATCAGTTCCAGACTCGTGGAGAGACATGATCAGGCAGGGCCCATCCTCTCCGTCTATTTATCAGTGGGTGACCACACCTTATCATCATTTTCAGGTCATGTTCATAACGGAAGCCTCACGTGTTAACCTAGTGGGTTTTGCATTCAGGGCCCATCCGTATACAGGTGCTCTCTCGCTGCACTCATCCGACTCTATCTCAATCCCAAATGCAAACACCCCACCAGCCAGAATCTGCCACTGGAACTCCAAGCTCAAAGATTTTAATCCATCCCTTCCATCCAACACGCGGGTTCTACCTTGGTTACGATCAGGAACCTTCATTTGGATTGGAGGCCAGGCCATCCAGGACCTGCAAATCGATCCGGTAGAATGGCACTGGGAATTCGGGGACAAGATTTGCTCCTTCTTCAATTACACGGCCAAGGGTGCCTACAGAGCGATGCTGAAGGCCAAGCCTCTAACCAAAAAATGGGACGACAGATGGGGCTTATTCCAATTTAGAGAGGAAAACTGGAAGTGCATTTGGGCTCTGATTTGGGAGAAATCCAAACCAGCCAAACTCAGGTGCCTTTCTTTGGCAGATTGCAAATAGGGTTTTGAAGGTTGGGCAATTTCTAAACTTTCAAGAGGCCCTACTCTGCAGATGCTGCCCCATTGGGATTATTGAATCTTTGGAACACTGCCTTCTTTTCTGTAAAGGGCCGTCAACAATCTGGCCCTTGGTTTGGTCACTTTACAGGGTTTGATCAAACACTGCTCAGGACCCCATAGCCCTCATGCTAAATTACAACCAAACAACCAAGTCCAAGGTGTCCACATGCCCTGTTTTCGAGGCCCTCCGCTCGGCAACACTGTGGCAAATCTGGAAGGCTCAGTGCAGATGGACATTAAACAATGCTTCCTCCTCCTGTACATAAATCCTTACATGTGTTTTCTATGATGTTACAATTGCAACTAAGTTGGCCTAGCAAAAACTATGTGCAGAAGCAGACAAGAAACCAGAACGAAAAGACTCCCTCCTCGCCTCCTTCAGATCATCTTGGGGAAGAGGAGGAATCATTTGTTGCATCATTGATACAGACTCCTGTTCATGGGCAGACTCCTTACCTGAACTCTGGAAACACCGATGGGGCACCGTCTTCGGCCTCCCTTGATCTGGACTCGAGAGATATTAACTGGAAGCACATAAAGAGGGGATCTAAATCTAAGTTGATCTTCCTCAGATAGACATCTTCAAAGTTTCGCTCCTTGGCCGTTTTGGCCTGTGTTCTTACTGTTCAACGTTCCGTCCGGTTCCATCTACACTGGGCCACCTCTCTCTTGGAGTCCTTTCGAAGCTATAAACTAATCGCACATTAGCTCTCTGCGCTATGACAAATCTTGCAACCAATAATAGATGGCTCTACCAGGCATGCATGCGTAGCCAGGTCTATTTTCTACCCTGTTATCTGATCGTTGGAATCTCCAACACGGCCTCCGTGTGTTAAGCCTCATGGCACATGTAAGGGTTTAATTTTTTCCCTTTTTAATAAATTTTCAGGGCCTCTCATCCCTTTAAATAAATAAAATAAAATATATCACACCTGATTCAAGGAAAAAAACAGCCATATGACTATTAAGGGTTTATATATATCCTAAATCAGCTCCGGCCCTACCTTTAACCCCTAAGCGCCGGGAGTGTTTTTGGGGGTCCACCTCAAAAATGGGACCCATTGACACCTCCCAGGCCATATCTGCCAGCAGGAGTTCATCCACGGAAATGAACCTTACTAAGTGGCAATTACCTACTAGATGCAAGTACTGTGAAAATTTGGGAAGAATTGACCGTTCCATTTGGGAGATTATAATAATTTACCAGGGGTTTTTTTTTCAACTCCAAGGAAGTTTTCAGGGGAAAATTCTGTTTGACCAAGCAAATTTGCCCTGACAGAGATTTTTTCTGGGGACCGGACCAACTCAGTCACAATCTTTGCAGGGTTAACACATGTCCTCAAGAAATTTGAGGGCCAAATTCCCCAAAAAAAATATGGCACCTTTGTATGTGCAATCAGGGGGGGTTCAATGGAAGAAAAACTACATTGGAAAATGAAGATCCACATAGCTCCCGGGGTTTCTTACAAAATCAAGTTTCCTCTGGTGCTATCCTGCAGGGCCCACAGGGCAAGAAGAATGCCCAATTTTTTTTTTCCAAAAACCAAAAACTGCTTTGTAGATGGTTTTTTTGGTGACTTTTCCAGTCACTTCCATCTGAGGATTGTCCGCAAGCCACGTCGGCAGGTCAACTGCAGTGGCGGCCTCAAATCCATCTATCTGGGGGTACCCCTGATCTTTGAAAAATCATGGGGGGCAGAGTTTTGGGTTTTTGGGGGCGCAGTAAAGTGGAGTGTGTGGCATTAATTCTAGCGCTCACTTTTCATTCAGATATTTTTTTCATCCGCTTTCATCCACGGAAGTTATTCCGTGGATGAAAACGGCTGCGACCCGATTCAGGTCACGCCGGCTTTTAGGGGTTAAGAATACAATGAAAAAATGATGCAAGAATATGAAGATCAGAAATGTAATGCACTAGAGAACGGGCCGTGCTTGGCCGATTCTGCCCTGTAAGCGGCCTTTGGGTGAGCCCTATGGCCGCGCACAGGGCAGAGTCGGCCCAACGCGGCCCGTTCACTGGCATTAAAAGCAGGTTGTGGCCTATTCTCGTCGCCACCTGGTGCAATATGATTGGGGTTCAATTATCCCATATCGATTGCCCAGATTCAGAGCCCCGGAGAGGATATAAAGGGGGCGAGCCTGAAAGGGTTGGCGTGCGGGTTGATGGCTACTGGTTGATCACATGGGCCTGGGTGGTTGCTCTGCCATCCTCCGTGCATGATCGGCCATCCCTGCCTGTTCTGCCTGCCGAATCGGCAGTAGACCCTGGGTGGCCTATTCGGCCTGAGAATTAGTCTCAAAAGTGGGCAGAATACGCCACACCTGTCTTTAACGTATCATGAGTGGGTGGCAGAGGTTTGATAGGGATACATCAGTTGCCTGCGTGTAAAGTGGGGCTATAACTGTCACAACAGAACAGCGAAGATGTCTGAAGAAGGAATAGCTGCAGTTGCATGTCACCAGTGATATGACAGCGTCGACAACCAGCATGTAGCCCAGCCTCGGTACTATGTCCCAGACACTATCAGGGATAGTGCCAGGGATGCCCGGGCTGCCACGTCCTCCGCGCCACCTGAGCGCCCAACCCTCGCGCTCTCACCGTTGACTCCCCGCTCCTGAGCGCCACGCAGGCACGTGGGGCCCGCCTTCCCCAAGCCTTCAGCTCCCACGCTTAGGCCCAGGCCTTGCCACGTGAGGCCCTACCTGCCACGTCGCGACGCCCCAACCCCCTACACGAGAGGCTGCTCTCCTATGAACTCTCCCATACCCTGGCTAAAAGGAGTATGGCTAAACCAGATTGAGCAAAACCTTTTAGACATGGCATGGAAAAGTATAGAAAATACACTAACTCCTAGGAGGGTATGGAAGTGTTGATGATGGTTGATGGTGACATACATTATTTAAAAAAACAATGATAAAATATATTTAAAATAAACTATGGATGGATTGCACTACATTCTTCCATTTCAAAATATCATTCGTACATTGTATTGGGATGAACTTAATATATATGTACTTTTGTATTGTTTTCAAATAATCTCTAACTTAGTGATATTGAGGAGACATTGTCTTATGAGGAAACATTGTGTAACATATGTATTCTTGCATATTGTTACAACAATGTACATTTAACATAAGATATACACTTATACAAGTATGTATCCATTATGAACTTATAGATGTACACTTAACACCCACTAGACTATGTCATATATATTTTTGATATATGTATGGAATTTTGAGATCCAATGCAACATTAATCACACTTAGATGACATTCTTAAAGCAAATTTTGCCTACTTCCACATAAGTGTACGGCTGAATGTGTGCAAATGTGTTGTACACTTGTGACATTATGTATGAAATATCAACATGTTGTGTACTACTAGCCTACTTAAATGACACTTCTAAGACAATTTTTGCACATTGTCTTAAATGTATATGGCTCAATGCTTGACAATGTGCTATATACTTTTGTCAATGTGCATGAAATATCATCATGCGATACAACACTTTGCATACTTAAATTACACTCCCCAATCATATTTTTACATATATTTGCATACGTGTATGGATTAAGATTTGAGATGTTGAAATATGGGGATTTCCTATATGACAGTAAGTGACACTTACATAACACTTCTAAACCCACTATGCACAATTAGATATACCAAAATATATCATTGATTTTTATAAATATGTGAGATGAAATTTGGATATCCACACCAATACTAACCCACTTAAACGACATTCGTAGACATATTACTTGTACATTATGCATATAAATATTCGTCAATGAAACTATGACGATGTATATACTAATATAAATTTGTATAAGCCTACAATTAATTTATTTCAACTACGATTCATACATTGATACATATGATCAATTGTATCTTCAATTCACACATTTATACCATTAATGTTTAGAGCATCGTGCTCTCTTACAATTGTATACCAAGCCACCGTTCAGTTACACGAATAGATTAAGCTAAAATAATTCATCTATCGGCATACATAGAGAGTATGACACACATTCGTAAGTTCATCTGCCGACTTACCTCTTTCACAAGGATACATATGTTACACAATGTTTCATCATAAGACACAATGTCTCCTCAATATAACTAAGTTAGAGATTATTTGAAAACAATATAAAAATACATACACATTAAATTCATCCCAATACAATGTATGAATGATATTTTGAAATAGAAGAACGTAGTGCAATCCATCCATATTTTATTTTAAATATATTTTATCATTAAAATAATGTATGTCACCATACTTAAACCCAACCATCATCAACACTTCCATACCCTCCTAGGAGTTAGTGTATTTCCTATACTTTTCCATGCCATGTCTAAAGGCTTGGCTCAATCTGGTTTAACCATACTCCTTTTAGCCAGGGTATAGGAGAGAGGAGAGCCTCTCGTGCAGGAGCGGGGTGGGGCCTCACGACGTGGCAGGTAGGGCGGGTCTCACGTGGCAAGGCCTTGGGGAAGGCGGGCCCCACGCGCCTGCGTGGCGCTGAGGAGCGGGGAGTCAACGGTGAGAGCGCGAGGGCTGGGCGCTCAGGTGGCGCGGAGGACGTGGCAGCCCGGGCAGTTTTAGCCCGGGCATCCCCGGCACTATCCCTGATAGTGTCTGGGACATAGTGCCGAGGGTTACGCTCCCTTCGGGAGGCGTCATACTTTTTTTTTTGACAGCGTCGTGCTTACCCCAGTCTTCACTCGTGTGAAGGCTGCGATGCCCGTGCGAACCCATCACTGCCTGTACTCCACTAATGCGGCTAGTGGCTGTGCTGCCTTGAACCTACCCACTCTTTCGATGTGTCTATGACTCGGTAACTTGCTCTAGGTTTATGTGTTCAGACATTGTCAAACTGTCTCCCCCAGTTTCTGTAGCTTGGTGACAAGGTTGATTATCTTTTGCAGACATTGTCAAACTGTCTCCCCCAGTTTCTGCAGCTTGGTGACGAGGTTGATTATGTGTTGTTGAACACTACTGCATCTGCGTTCCACTCTCTCTCGCTTCTTAACTGTGTCGGGGGAACTAGATTGTGTAGTTTTTTCGAGGAGGTGGGTTTCTCTTCGCTATCTTTCCTCCAATATCTGCGGGAAGATGTTGATAGCTCTCCGGGCTTACGGGGGCTGGCCAGGGACTATTGGAATTGAACCTCAGACTGTCCGTCATTAGTCCCTCGTCTGCTGACATTTCCCACTTGTACCTGCCAGTTCCTCACATGTAGTAAGGGAAGACACGATGGAGATTTGTCGGTAGCATCGGCGTGGGAGAGGAAAGGAGGGAAGGAGTTGGGGGAAGAGGGGCGAAGATGACGGGGAGGTGGCAGTTGCTACCCTTGACCGTTCTGATACTCGCAGCTGCACTGCTAGCCAGCTTTTGTTCCGCTGTCACCCTGGCGGACGAGGGTGGGTGACACTACTATTTTTCTCCTTGTGGATGTTGGTAGTTGAACTATTCCTTCACTGTTTCACAATGTGCAGTAGTCGGTGTATACTTCATTATTCTTGGTTCTTCGTCTAGTGAGAGTGCCCTAGGAATGACATGCATGAGCTTGCGAAACTCTTACAATCAGGATATACTCCCCACCTTTTGGGACACAGGGTTGTGACCTCTCTCTGGTCTCTGAAGATTCTGTTCTACTTCAATTGTACACGATTCTGCGTCTGTTATTTCCTTGTTTACTGGTGATCTTTGGTCACTGCGTTTCTCTACCACCTTGAAGCTACGGGCTGTCGACTTGGGCCAGTGTTGAACTTGAAAACTTGAGGACGTTGTCTGGCTCTTCCATGCCATATGGTCTTCGAAATATCAAGAGTGTGCCTTTCCCGAAATGAATCTGCGTCTAGTTCAAACTTGGGAGGTCTGCATTCTGTTCTCTGCATGATTAAAACTTGCTCATTTGAGATCATGGCCCCAGTTAGTGGTCTCTGAGCTGGGAGGACTCAGCTGGGTAACTTATTTACAACCGCCGCATCAGTTTGCTAGTTATGGAGTTAGGAAGGATGGAAGAACTGATAATTAACACAGAGGAGATTGGGGCTGAAATGTTAGGAATGGTGCACTGGGGTCATCTCACGTCCAACAGACTCGCATAGTGTATTGTAATACTCAAGATTTGCAGATGCATTGTTATGTGCTGCTGTTCTTGGCACTCCTTGGAGTGCTGTGTTACAAATCCTGCAGAGGTTGTCGTGATCAGCAGTGAGTACGTTACTGGATGTGAAGAAATCATTTCTGAATGGGCACATTGAGCTGAACGATTGGAACGAGGGCAGCCAGACCCCTTGTCAGTGGAGAGGTGTGACATATAATAATGTTACCTTCCAAGTTACAGGCCTGTAAGTCTCACACAAGGTCCCTCTGGCTATTTTCTTAACTTCCCTGTTGGGCATCAACATCCCCCCAGGTCTGCAAAGGAATGATAGAAGACATAGCATGCATTCTGAAACTGTTCATTGTCAGGTTTGTCGTCAACTTATCTAGGTGGCAAATGTTCTTGCATGATAATTTGGTGGAGAGCTTTCTTTCATTGTGGAAGACGGATGTGATTGTCCTCCTCTTACATCAGCATGTGCCCATGCTAATTTAGTGCTATTGTTTGTGGCAGTAATCTATCACTGTTGACTCTCACTGGAGAGATCTCTCCATCAATTGGCAACTTGCTTAGCCTCCAAGTTTTGTAAGCACCTAACTCCCAGTTTGTAACCAGCCAAACAAAGCTGCAAATAATGTCAAAGCATGAGATTTCATCCGAATCACATGTCCTCTTTGTTCATCTCCCTTGATCATGTAGACAATCTTTTCCAGCTTACCTGCCAAAAGAACTTGCAAACCTGTTCCCAGTTCCTTGTCTTACGTACAGCATCTAATTTTGCTAAGGATAGAACGTGACATTGCTTATTATGAAACTGGCCTGCAGTGATCTGAGTGAGAACAATTGATCGGGGCAGATTCCGGCAGAGATCAGTAACTGCACAAGCTTGACAACATTGTGAATTCCAAAACTTGGTCTTCCAGTGCTCGAGTTTTTGCAATTTTTTTATTTGTTCTGCTCTTCCATTGGATTGAAAAAGTCCATACTTGTTTTGTGCCAGTCCTGCAATGCATGTTTACCTTGTGCCACTGTTAGTTACATTCAATGTTCAAACAGCAAGGGAGGCACTCATATGAGGCTCTTAGCCAAGTATGCCCATTGTTACTAGTCTCCATAACATGGGCTGTAGAAGTTTTAAAGATATGTGGACATCAGGTGCCTGTCAGGCATTACTTATAGACACCTGTTGGATCTGCAGGGATCTTTCCTGGAATGATCTGGTTGGAGAGATTCCATACCTCCTCGCACAACTCCAACTGTTGGAGATTCTGTAAGTTTTGCCCAACCTGTCCCATGTGTACTCAGGGTATCACCTCTCCTCTCGTCCAATTCAGAAGCTGACCTAACGTGTTGGCTCATCTTGCTCATTTGGGGGTGATAATTGTAGCATGTGTACTCTAGTGAAGTTGCTACATTTTGATATCATGCTGGCACATTTGTGTGATGGCAGGAAGCTGGGTTTCAACCAGCTCACAGGTCCCATACCATCCACATTTACTGGTCTTTCCAACCTGAAACATTTGTAAGTGTAAACACTGTCCCTGAGCCCTGCCACAATGACACTCCTTGATTACCACCATTTGTTGAGATGATGTCCATGTATGTAAAGGGAAAGTAGCCAGGACTGTATTTCTACTCACATCCTGTTCTTCATGCAGGGACTTGCAATATAATCAGCTGTCAGGGCCCATACCCTTCCTTGATCTACTGGAATGAGGCACTTCAATATCTGTAAGATTGTTTTGCTCATGACATGATTGTCTTATTGCTTTTACCAGATAGTTATGGATAGGGATGGGTCATTCCGTCCACTATCTTCTTTGGAAGGAAGAATAAGTGTGTGATTGCAACCCCCTGTCCGTATATTCCCTCATTGCAGTCCCTGATTTCATGTCCTTGAGAGGATAGTCTAATGAAGCTACCTTGCACCTTCCTGCAGCATGTTGAAGGGAAACTCTTTGTCAGGAGGGTTATCTAAAGACATGTGTCAACTTACCGACCTCTCCTACTTGTAAGTCAGATTGACATTTATTAGAGTCTTTCAGCTTACAGAGGAATTTCAGTTTCTATACCCCATGGTTGATGTTAGTTAATCTGAAGACATTGGCTTTTTCTCTTGATGGGAAGAGTCTCTTTCTTTCATTTTCTTGTGCAACTATCTACCTTGCTGTGCGTCATATCTTCACCACCTTGCATACGAAAACCTTTAAATTCAGAATATATGCCTTCTAATGGGGTAGTTGGGACTAATGTGAATTTATTGGGGGTGCCAACAGCAATGTGCGAAACAACAATCTAACAGGGCCCATTCCAGACAGTATTGGCAACTGCACGTCTTTCCAAATCATGTATCCAGCCTTTCCCCACAGATGTAGGCGATAACTTTGAAGTCAGCAACCTTGATTGAGTGAATTTTACCACTGCATGTCACCAAAGTTGCTGCAGTGTCTCCGTGCTTCTGCATTTATGCAAGTAGTAGTGCACTGAGGCTTTTGAAGCTACTACTTTTGGCAGGGATCTGAGCTACAATGACTTGACTGGAGAGATTCCCTACAATATAGGCTATCTTCAAGTGAGCACATTGTAAGTGTGTCCTGTACTTAAAAGGTATTCAATATTGCTTGTGGCCAAAGTGTCGAGAGTATGGGGATGTGGAGAACCCTGGGGTGGTTTTGGTAATACATACTAAGGCAGGCGAATGTGTTTTGTCAGGTCCCTTGAAGGCAATAGGTTTACTGGAAGAATACCCGATGTGCTTGGACTGATGCAAGCCCTGGTGATTTTGTAAGTTGTTCCATGTCGATGCTTACATCTATCACTGTATTATGTTGCTTCCTTCTAGTAACTTAGCTGTGCCTCTGCTATTCATGTGCAGTTGGTTTAGCACAGGATGTGGGTGATCTAAGTCCTCAGTTAGACAGTTTTCTTCAATGAACCAAATCAATGTAGCTTTTCCATTGGTCCCATGTTAGGACATGATTTAAGTGCTGGTCAGATAAAGTTTCCACTCCTGTACCTGATCTTTCTTTGTGTTCTGCAGAGACCTTAGTGGAAATCGGTTCGAGGGGGCTATCCCTCCAATACTTGGAATTCTCACGTCTCTAACCAAATTGTAAGAAGCTAACACTTGGAGGTTTCAGCCAGATACGAACTAGATGTATCAAAAGATGGTGGGTTAGAACCTGTTGGCCATTCTCTCGAGTTGGATGCTCCTTTTACTATTAATATCTTTGTGCATTGCTCTGACCAATTCTGGAATATTCTTTGCAGGTACTTGTATGACAACCTTCTGAAGGGATCCATTCCCCCTGAGCTTGGAGACATGTCAAGGCTGAATTACTTGTAAGACCCACATGGCTATCTCTAGGTATTTTGGGTTTTGTAAAGTAGTGATTGAAGTTTAACCTGCGTTGCTGAGACACTCTCTATTTGTGTGCTGTGCAGAGAACTTGACAGAAATCAACTCAGTGGCGAGATCCCTCCCGAGTTTAGCAGTCTCACTGATCTCTTTGAACTGTGAGACAAACAACTTTTCCTTGGGTTTGTTAGGCACCTTCTGTTCCTCTATGCTTCCTTAAGTTTTTCCTTGGTAAAAATGAACCTAGTAGCCAGTGTTCAGAGCTGTACTATCCCTTGTCTCCTCATTCATCACTTGCCGGTTCTTCATTTACAGTAAGGCTGAGGGTATAGAACACTCACCTCACAGGATCCCTTTTCTATATGGGATCCTCGTTAATAACTGCATTAGACATGTTCAGTGCTACTAGGATCTAAAAATGCTTTGAAACCAGAGCCTCTCTTCAAGAAATAACTGACCAAAGGGTTCTGGATGGCTTGGCCAGGAAGCTTTCAGACAATAATCTAACCGGACCAATCCCAGAGAACATCAGCTCCCTGGCAGCATTAAATGTCATGTAAGATTGTCTCTCAATCTCCTCATGCCTTTGCACATCGAATGCAACTATTGCATGTATGAAATCCGTTGCTTTACCATTTTTCTTTTTGTATGGCTTCACTTGCTGGGTCTGATTTCTTCTTTGTGTTGTCTGTTGAATTAAAGGCTAAATATGTTATCTCCATGTCTCATCCCTTGGGTACTTTCCTGTGCTGGCTCAGGTCCCTTGGAAGGCCTAACAACCATTTCACATCAAGTTGTGGGTTTAAGGGGTGTCAATAAAATTTATTTTTCATTGGTTTTAAAATCATTAAACCAATTTGGACGCTCCGCTTAGACTTGAGATATGTGACATCCACAGGTGTAATTGTTCACCTGGTATTATCTAATTTGTCAGGGATTTGCATGGGAACTTCCTGAATGGGACCATCCTACCTCAGCTTGCAAGACTTGACAATCTCACCTACCTGTAAGTGATCATGTGGCCCCAGTTATTGAGTGCTCTCTTAACCTTGTACTCAAACCCCTTTTGATCTATATGCACACATTATGTGTTGTCAACTTGGTTGTTATTGAATTTGTGTTACATTCTCAATATACCCACCCTCTTCATACCACGCTTCTGTAGCCTAACAGTCTGCTTTGATGTTAGAAATTTATCTTCCAATCTCTTCACGGGGAGCATTCCGGAGGAGATAGGGAATATCCTGAACCTTGACAAATTGTAAGTGCACCTTACCAGCTCCTTTCATTTGTTGGGATTTCTCAAAGATTTCACGGATGCATTCCCTGTCTAGTATAGAAAGTCCAGCAAACAGATGAAGGTAGGTCTCTTTTAGGCTGAATCAATTTTGTTCAGCTTTTTGAGCTGAGGTGGAAGTCTTAACAGCAGGTGGGGTTGTTTTTTCCACCCAGACCATATAAGGCCATGTGTAGCGCTGTGTAACATTTAAGGATGTGTTGCATGCTTTGAGAGTCTGTTCTAACCGAAATCCGGTGACATTGTTTGTGCAGGGATTTGTCACCCCTGACGTTAACCCTAACACCAGATTGTTGTAATTCAGAGCTCTAGGTATTTAGCATTTGTCGATTCTGTATATGAACCTAAGCTTTCCATCGTCACCATCATGAAGGTCTCAGTAAGTTGTTAGCCATGCTTGGTTGGAGATTCTTGGATTGTTCTATTTCTGGAGAAGTCTGGATAGAGTTCAAGGCTGAATTTTCTGGATAGCATGGTTATAGGTCTTGACAGGACACTAAAATGTAAAGAAGATGCGATCTGAAATCAACACGACAGCTGCATCGTTCCTGCTGCCTGAACTGGATGTTCTAAAGAGTATAGCTAGGAAATCATGTGTGATTGAGGCTATTTTATTGCTTTCAAGCTGTCAAATTTGTAGCATGTCATGAATTGGCTGTGTAGGTCTCATTTGCGAGTGCGCCTTGAAATAATCCAGATTTGACATTGATCAACCGTTGGGATGCTTGGAGTCACAAGCATTGGCTTTGATTATCATACCGTTAGATGAGAACTGCAATGAGCCCACATTCCTTAGGTAAGGTTATTCATGAAGGGTATGTTTTTTGCACGAGCTCTGGCGGGTTTTGAATACTGATGTGTATTGGTGAACAAATGCTTATACCATTAGGTGTGTTCTTTCTCTCTCTCTCTCTCTCTCTCAGTATCCTTGGCAGAACTTCTAGGTCTAACAGTGAGGGGTCCTCTGATGAATGGAAGGACACAGTTGGTAAAACTGTTCCTATGATTCAAAACAGCCCTGATGAACTGGAGTATATTTCAAAAGCCTACAACGCTCCCATTAGTTCTTCTGAGATTGTGGAAGTAATTGAACATCTAAATGGATATAAAGCAGGTGGTCCTGATGGCATAGTCAACGAGCTTATCAAGCACGGTGGCGATCCCATGATAGAGGCCCTAGTTCTCCTCTTTAACCTTATCTGGAAGACTGAAATGAACCCCTTTCGCTGGCGACAGGGGGTCATTGTCAATCTATATAAGAAGGGTGACAGAGAAGACCCGGGGAACTATTGTGGCATCACGCTTCTCAATGCTGTTGGCAAGATATTTTGCAGAGTTATAAGTACTCGACTCGAGGTTGATCTGGAATCTAGAGGCTGTTTTCACGAAGGCCAAGCTGGCTTTCGGCGAAACGGACATACCTTCATCAATTGGCAGCCTCGAGCACTTGCGTATCATGTAATGTTTGTGTACCATGTCTCACTCGACCTTTCAGAGGATAGTTCAATTTACTTCATCAATGTCTTTTGGTACAACACATCAACAGGAATGAAAACAATGCAGTTGGAGTAAGTGGCCCATGAGCCTGTGCTTGAACCAGGTTTTGGTTCTTTTTCAGAAATTTGCATGGCAACAAGCTGAGAGGGCAGGTTCCAAAATTTCTCGGCAACTTGACAAGCCTTAACTCACTGTGAGTCTACTGGAGGATTACACTTCTGTGAATCATCTGTTCAGACATCATCAGGGAGTTGAATGATCTGTCACTAAGATACTTTGGGGACTGCAGGGATTTGTCACACAACAATTTTCAGGGAGTAATACCACCAGAGCTAGGCCAACTTCAGGAATTGGACTCCTTGTGAGATAATTACTGTCCCTTTCTCTTTGGTTGAGTACACATTCAAGGTGTTTTGGACTGATTTCCTGGATTTGCTGAATGGATTACTTGGGCAACTGGACCTGGTGCAATAGGTGGCAAGATATATGTGGAGATGTAGTTAAGTCAGTAAGGCAGCGTACAAATGATCATTGAAATTTTCCAGGAGCTTGGCCTACAATAATCTATCAGGTGCCATTCCAGTGCAGCTTGTGGACTGCTTCAGCCTCAAGTCCATGTAAATTCTACTTTCCAGTGGATCCTTTGGATTGATGTGCTCTGCTATTCAGGTTTAACCTTGTGTCTCTCTTATCTGTTTTCCCGATGCATATGCCACAGATGGCACTCATCAACATCCATCTCTGCTTGTTTTACACCTTAGACTAACGAAGGGCGAATAAAGCTCTTGTTTCATGATCTCTCTTGTACTATAACCTCTTCAAGCTTTCCGTGGATGTTATAAAGTATCACTCCTTTATTTCTTTCTTTCTGGTTCTGGCTGTAAGACTATGGGGTGCTCTGCATCAGGGCATGGTATGTATTGATGGCTTGGTGGTGTCCTGGGTGCTTTTTGTGCTATTTTGCAGGAATCTATCATACAATTATCTTTCCGGCTCAGTTCCTCTTGCTCAAAACTTCTCAAGATTCCCCCCTAGTAAGTGTGTTTTCTGTGTCTCACGTGAAACCCTTCACCATCTGTTGTTGAAGAAGGAAGTTCGTGAGTATTGCCTCATGTAAGTACTATAGCATGATGTACACCCCTGCTCCTTGGTAAGGCAACTAACATCCTGCTGGTGCGAGGCAGTTATTATGGGAATCCAGGACTGTGTGGATTGAGCAATACCTATTGTGGATTGGATTCATCGGTTATCCCCCAAGGTTCTGGTATGTATGCCAAACTTTGCATCGTGAAATGTGGCATCACATACATTTATAAGTGGCACTGACTTTGTGAAATTTTATATCAAGGTGACAAGGCAATAGATTGAATAGATCCATCCATCCAGTCGCATGTTCTGATCATGGCTGGCAGTGAACTGGCGTCTGATCTCGAGGTTGATGATGGTGTTGATTGCCACATAACCAGGTACATTGGGACCATCTGCCACATGGGGCATTGCAATGTCTGCATCGTGCTTGCTTGCCCTTGCCATATTTGGAATCCTGTGGTGGATGCAGCCCAAGCAGTTCCTGAAAGGCTCCTACAAAAATGGGCAAGGTACCAGATGTCTGACGGCCTAACTAAATACTATGAGCGATCGGTTGGCACTATGCAGTTTTGAATGCAAAGATGTCTGCTGGTATACCAACAATTTGGGGACCAACCAACTGTTTAAACTACGACCATTAAGCACATTTAGACTGTTATCCATGAGAACATGTAGTGAGAAAAGTCTCTGTCACTTGGCATGCTGCAGTTTTACATGCACATACTGTAGATGCCATACTTGCTGTGAAGAATTGTGGATTGCCAAGTGCTTTAGACAATGAATGCACACAATAGACACAGTCATGCATGAGAACACATTTAGTCGGATGGTATGGTTTCAAACTTTATTGAGCAGGTTGATGAGTGGGACAAAAGCATCTTCAGTGTTTCAAAGTCTCAAGGTTGTGTAGCCAATATACTGACTGAGTGACAACTGTGGTCAGGGCCCCCTAGTGTGGTAATATTCCATTTGGGCATGGCTCCGCAATCGTATGAGGAGATGATGTGGCTCACAGAAAATTTGAGCGACAAGTATTTGGTGGGGCGAGGTGCCTCCAGTACAGTTTACAAATGCACTCTCAGAAATGGCCACTCTATTGCTATCAAAAAGCTCTTCAATCTCTTTCCGCAAAACATTCACGCAATCGAGACAGAGCTACAGACTTTAGCCAACATAAAGCATCGAAATGTTGTCAGTCTACGTGGCTACTCCATGTCTTCTGCAGGCAGCTTTCTTTTCTATGATTTCATGGAAAACGGCAGCTTGTATGATCTTCTCCATGGTAAGTATGTATAATGTGTTTATTCAAGTGTTTCTTTTTAAACAGTCTATCTTATACAACTAGTGGTACAAGTGTTGGAGATAGAAAGAAGCATACATTTCATTCACTGTCGTTTGATCTGCTTACTGACCTTGTTTGGGTCCTGCCTTGACCTGACAGGACCAGTGAAGAGGGTGAAGCTGGACTGGAACTCACGTCTGCACATTGCTCTTGGGGCAGCTCAGGGGCTGGCATATCTGCACCAGGACTGCAGTCCTCTTGTGGTACATCGTGATATCAAGTCATGCAACGTACTGCTGGATGGCCAATTGGAGGCACGTTTGGCAGACTTTGGAATTGCCAGAAATTTGCACTCAAGCAGGACGCATACTTCCACGTATGTGCTGGGCACCATCGGCTACATCGATCCTGAGTATGCACAGACCTCTCGGTTGAATGAGAAGTCAGATGTGTTCAGCTTTGGGGTAGTTCTGCTGGAGTTACTCACGGGAAAGAAAGCTCTGGATGATGAAGTCAACCTCCTCAATTGGGTACGTGTGCATTTGTACTCTGCCCCTTGTCCTAGTTTTCCCTCTTCTGTGAGTCATTGTGCATCGGAAACTGTTGGGTCGAGATCCGCATGTTGGAGGGTGGACATTCACTTCTATCTGAATCTTTCTGCTAATTTCCCTGAAACTTCAAGCAGGTCGTTGTACGCCAGTGCAATGCTCTTAGAGACATACGTCTGACTTACTACATGTGAGCAAGCCAACAGAACGTGTATTAGGCTTGTCAGAACAAATGTCATTGCCCACAGTTCATTGGGTATGGATGCAGGTCAAGTCAAAGGTCGAGAACAGGACAGTTATTGATGCAGTTGATGCTCACGTGAGAGCCACATGTGCAGATGTTGAGGCCCTAGTGAAGGCACTGAAGCTAGCATTGCTGTGCACAAGGCTGTCCCCAGTTCAGCGACCCTCCATGTATGATGTGTCCCAAGTGCTGCTGTCAGTTATCCCTGCCTCACCCCCAAGACAAATCGCATCAACCCAAGGTTACCCTGGCACCAAGCAACAGTGTTACATTGATACCTATAGCAAACAGGCCAAGAATATATCTGCCACTAGCACTACATCCGGGGTAAATTTGTTAGACCAGTTTGAAGATGTCATTTCACAGAATGTATGAAGTATCTGTGCAAGAGCATGAGGAAGTTGCATGTGGCTCTCAGCATTCCAGATCCAGAACTTATTGTACAGTTTAAGTGGTAGTCCATGTGGGATTCCCTATATAGGTAACTTTCAAAGATGGCTTGGCTGGGGAGTAAGATTTCAGTAACCATGAGAACAAATCCCATTTTTAAGTAGACTCAGTCCTACTCTGGTGATACTGGAACCTGTGTTCCACATCCCAATGGCACTTACATAGCTGTTGGCTACTATTGCCTTCATTGATTGGTTGAGAGACTAACTTGTTTACATCATTGGACATGAGGATCGTGAAGATCTTCCCTGCGAATCCAAGTCTCGAAAGACTCGTCCGGCGTAGTGACCACGATCTTGAAGTCAGTAAGAGATTTCTCCAAAAGCTCTAGAGCCCTTTCCTCTAGTTGCCACGATACAATACTGTGTTAGAATGTGTAGAGGGGCAGGAACATTTCCAATCCAAGTTTTGCGGGGACAGACATTTCAGGGCAGTTGCAGGATTGGGTGGATCAAAAGCGGCACATGTTGAGTCCATTGGAAGTTCATGGATTTTTTTTTTTTGAGTCTATTGCTTTCAATTTATTCTTAAAAAATAAGATAGTAGTATACATAACATTTTTAGTACACCCTCCTCTAATATTGATAATATTTTTTACTAGATATTTTAAGCGTTAATGTGAAAAAATATTTAGACTTCAAAATCTAGAGTTTCCAACCACTTGTCCATATACCAGCTGGCACCTCTAGATTATAGGCTCGTATGTCTTTTTAGTAAAAGACGATACCTCAAAAACCCAAAACAGAAGATGCTAAGGACTAGAGCAAATCAACCTGTTTTTAGGTGTAAAATAGTTCATAGCTCTCAATCCCTAAGATAACTAGTTCATATAAAAATGGATTTGGGTTGGATTTCAAAAAGGCACCCCTAGTGTGTTTTCCTTTGTGCCATTGTATAAGTGTACATGATGTTTTTTCAGTCCATAAGATTTTATGTGTAACATCTGCACTCCACAGTAATCAATTTTAAAAGTCCATGACTCTCTGGTACATGATTGTTTTTGCATCTAACAATTGGTACACATATCTATTGTAGTTAGAAACCCCACACTACATAAATTTAAATGAAATATTGAGTTGTTGGACAAATATGGGTAAAATCATGGAGGGAGGTCACTGCAGAAACTACCATGTTACGCAAAAACTGAGACACCCAGTCCTACAAATACCCCTGAAGGCAGACGCACATGTGCCCAAAATGTGGCTTTGTGGAGCCACAAGTCCCAAACTTGGTCACTAAAAGGGGTCACGACTCCGGTGTTGTTGTTCTTCTCTCCAAATGGGAAATTGTTTGCCTTGCTTAGAGTTCCAAATCTCAAGCCACCGCACCTTTGCAGGTGAGAAGAATGATGAAGGTCAAAGGGGTTAGAAACGAGCCAGATCGCTGCTACATTGAGGTTGGCAACAGGGTGCACACCTTCATTGTAGATGACAAGTTGTATCCCTGAATTAAGGAAATCCATGCTGAGTTGAGAAGATTGTCTGGGAAGATGAAGGAGGCGGGGTATGTGCCTGACAGGTGCTTTGTATTGCATGATGTGGGGGAGGAGGAAAAGGAATTTTCTCTTTGTCACCACAGTGAGAAGCTGGCCATTGGTTTTGGCATATCCACGGGAAATGATAGTGGGGTCTACCCAGCATAGGTGGGAAGTCAGCCCATAATTGCACTTGACTGAAGGGGTGATATTGGACTGACTTTGGTGACAGTAGATGGAATCAGAGTGCTATCCTAATTCTGGGTTTGGGTGGTATGGCTGAACGAGATATGGTGTCGTGTTTGCTGCATGAATTCTAGGCTGTCATTGTCAGTTGCTAGCAACAAGGCAAGGATGTAATTTGTGCAGAGGTATGGAGAGCTGAAGGAGCACGGATGGAGTGTGGGTCCAGATTCATCCAAGAGGGCCGGATTTCAAGCTTCAGATCACCTATGACTCCCTGTGGAAGGATAGCTATAAGAAACCTGCATGGGTAGATGGTCAACTGGAAGTTGCAGCAACATCGGCACGATTGATAAAATCAGGCACAACTCATGAAGGCACCTTCTTCAACACGTTTCACCCTGTTTTTCCCTCTTACCAGAATCGGCCCTAAATGTTGTATTCTGCAAGTTAGCTGGTTGAATGAACCTTAAATAGTTTGGAGTGACTTTGACATGATACTGCCAATGTGACAACATGATAAGTATCCAGAAACAGGTAACAGAGACGAGGAGAAGCTGTGGAATGAATACTTTTCTGACCCAGTCAACAGTGGGACAATCGAGCAAAAAGGTGAATGCCTGTTGGATTACAAAGAGTAGCAGATGCAATTGAGCATAGGAACTAGAGTGATAAGTTGAGTTGGGTGTTTCCTAGAACAGATGTAGGCTGTCATTGTCAGCTGCTAGCAGCAAGGGAATGATGTATGCATGATTTGTGTGGAGGCATGGATAGCTGAAGGAGCAGGGACAGAGTGTGGGTCCAGATTCATCCAAGAAGGCCGCATTTCAAGCTCCACATTACCTACGATTCCTTGTGGAAGGATAGCTACAAGACCTGCATGGGTAGATGGTCAACTGGAAGCCACAGCAACATCGGCGCCACACTTGATAAAATCAGACACTGCTAATGACCTTCTTCAACACATTTCACCCTATTTTTTCCTCTTATCAAGGACAATGTGGTGATGGCACCTTCTTCTTTGACCTATTTCAGCCTATTTTGCCCTCTCATCAGACTCGGCCCTGAGATGCATATTGAATTCAGTAAGTTAGCTCGTTGGGTGGATCTGTGGTGGTTTGGGGTGACTTTGACAAGTAGGGTTGGGTTGTTTGCTGGAAGAACTTCATGCCGTCAGTGTCAGCTGCTAGCAGCAAGGCTGAGGATGTATTCATGATTGTACACCGGCAGGGATAGCTGAAGGACCAGGGATAGAGGTCCAGATTTATCCAAGAGGGCCGGATTTCAAACAAGTTTAGGGTCTGATTCCCTATGGATCAGTAGCTACAAGTGGGTAGATGGTCAACTGGAAACAGCAGTGGCAGCAGCACAATTGGTAGAACAAGGCACTGCTAATGAAGGTACCTTCTTCAACACATCTCCCCTTGTTTTTCCCTGCTATTAGAGTCGTCCCTACATTTGCATGTTGAATTCTGCAAGTTAGCTTGTTGGTGGATCCATGGTGGGAGAGTTAGCTTGGTCTTAGCAGGCCGTGTTTCAATCTCTGCCTGTTTTGCCGCAACAACATCGGTACAATTGATAAAATCAGGCACTGCTAATGAAGACACCTTCTTCAACACATTTCACCCTGTTTTTCCCTCTTATCAGAATCGGTTAGCTGGTTGAGTGAACCTTTGATAGTTTGAAGTGACTTTGACATGATACTGCCAATGTGACAACAGGAAAGTATCAAAAAACAGGTAACAAAGATGAGGACAAGCTGTGGAATGAATACTTTTCTGACCCCAGTCAACGGTGGGACAACCGAGGCAAAAAGGTGTATGTCGTCAATTACCAGATGTCATTATGAATACTTCCCTGGTGGACATGTATGCCAAATGTGGGTGCATCGAGGATGTAAAGGAGTGTTCAACACTATGGCTGAATGAGATGTGGTGTCGTGGAGTGCGATGCTTGTAGCCACCGCGCTACTGTCACAAGACAACTCCCAAACCTCCAGTCCTTGACTGTCAGAATGGGGTAAGGGTTCCCTACCTGCAATTTTCCATTTTGCATGTCACATCAAGTTTGTGTAATGGTACTTAGACATTCTTAGCGATGTTAGTTTGTTTCACATATGTCAATGTTGCTGTTGCTATATTGCCTGAAAGCTTGCTCATGTATCTTTTGTCGTTTTTGGGCTGGATGGCAGTTGAAGGTGGGTGACCAAGTCCGGCCAAGCCAGTGTATGCTTCTTCTACTCAGGGATTTGGAAGTCTACTAAGACTTTGCAGCTTTGTGCATTTTTGTAGCAGAGGGTTAGATTATGGAACGGATCTCTGAACATTAAGTCACGTTGTATTTGAATCGATGTTCCAATTTCATATGTGCTTTCATGTTTCAATGGTGTTTTTGTATGTTTTCAATGGTGCTTTCGTGTTTCAATGCTACGATCGTGTACACAACTACTTCCCATCCACAAAGCCTCCGCCACGTGCCACTTTCACCCCTCATGTTTGCCCATACTCGTGCCACGTGCAGTATCCAGAGTGCGCCGTGGAAGTCATATGTTCCAGTCATAACGACCACCCCACCCCCATCCTGCATAATTTGACTCCACGTGCGGACCTGAGATTAAACGTCTGAAGTCATATATGCCAGTCACGAAAGACCCTCCCGCTCCATATTGTCATGCCACGTGTCATGTCCAGTCTAATCCACGTGTTGTCCTGGGGTTAATCTGCGGAAGTCACCCTGTCATGCCACGTGTCGTTCTTGGTATTCTCCACGTGCTGTCCTGGGGTTAATCTGCGGAAGTCGTATATGCCAGTCGTGAAGACCCTGTCGCCTTTCCTTTGACGTGACACGTGGCATATCCCTTCCATTCCACGTGAAGCTGACATGGATTCACAGTCATTTACTATGGTCCTATCAATGACTATGATTAGGCGTCCTTGTTGCCACGTCAACAGTGAGCTCCACGACTGGCAGAAACGACTCTATGGCACTTACGACTCATTTGTCACAACTGACTGGGTTTATTTGACTGGGCAGTCATGCAGTCATAAAAGGCTGATACGACTGGAAAATAGCAGATGTAAAAGCCGGATTTTGTTATAGTGCATCCTGTACAAATAGCTGCTAATATAAAAGCTTGGGCGGCTTACCACATCCATTGTTGGGGTGGGGTTGATCTTCAATTTCCTCACTGCCCACATGTAAGCTACCAGCTCCTTGTACTCTAGGGGAGCTTGGCGCCAGAATTCGACCGATTCCGCCCTTGACCATGTCTCCTCTCTGGCCAATGGCCTCATCCTGTATCTCAAAGGTATGAGCGTTTCTTGGGGGGTCCACTTCCAAAAATTACCACCTAACGTGCAAAAAAATATAGGGTGCTATTTATTCTCTACAAGTAAAAATTAGAACATTTTTCAAAGGTATGAGAAATATAGGCGGGAGCATTTAAATGAATATAGGGTAGAGGTTAAAGGCTCCAATTACATTTTATTTAGAATTACTCATAGGGTGAAGGTATTTTTGAATGACACGTGTCAAGCAGTGTATGGATATGTAGTGTGAAAAGAAAGAGGCAAAAACCCCTTTGTAGTTAGTTAGCTGATTGTTCATTGACCAGAGAATAACCCTGCCTACATTGTAAAGTGTGGGCAGAGCTAGGGTTAAGCTGTTTGATTACTTAGATCCATGATGAACATGTGTAATTGCATATGCCACGATGTTTTCCCCTTCCATTCTGTTTCTTTTCTCTCTGACTACTGGCCTTCCTATGCAACTATCAGTGCATCCTTTGCTATATGCCAATGCAAAATTTCATAAACAGATATCAGATGGTTCTTCCCTGCAGCTGCAATAATTGGAAGCAGAGTGTGTCCCTTGTTAATTCTCATTTAGAAATAGACCCCACTTCAGCATTGTGTGGTGCAACAATACCCTTGATATCTGTTCATGGTCTGTGTGTAGTCACAATAAGATATGACATAATGTTATCCCCCCACTACCTTAGCAGCTTAGTAACTCTGACTTATGATAGAGGTCAGAATGTATACACCCTCGCTGATGTCGATAGTGATACTTTAGGTGAGTTTGTTTCTAGCAAGTAATGAAATGTAAAATGCAAGTTTGCATGGGAATGTAAAACACAAGTTTTTGCTTTGTAATTATATATATATATATATATATATATATATATATATATATATATATATTAATATAGCATATCAAATATTCATGGTTGCTGCTGAATTTTAAAAAAAAAATAGCCTAATAAAAAATGTTGTATATTTAAAAATTATATAATTATAGGGTGTAGAAAAAACCAAAAAATTAAATTAATACCCCATAGGAAAATACCTTTTTATCGCACGTGTCTACCAAACTGATAAGGAGTGCCCCCCCCCCGAGGAGCGTTTGATTGAGCAAATGCAATTGGCCTAATGATTTGCAGGGGGTTAAGGCCTTGAATATCTTTTCTACCATTTCTGGGATTTGGTGGGCTTGGACTACCATCATCTTAAAGTATTCCTCTGAATACTTTAGTCACTCCCCATCCTGCTTGCATGGCATGATTTGGAAATCATCCACTGCTACTGAAGTTGATGCCACCAGAATACTCGGTAATGGCACAGGGTTTACCTCCTGAGTAGATGGCCCTGCTGTGGTCTGTACCAGTGCCTGTTGAAGCTGTGGTGATTGTGTTGCTGGTGGTGTTTGTGCTGGTGTTGTTGTTGTTGATTGTATTGGTGCTTCTTGTTCATGATCTTGCTCCTCTTGTTCGTCCTCGTCCATGAGCTCTTCTTGTTCTAGAATTGGTGGCAGG
This sequence comes from Takakia lepidozioides, assembly GCA_030704615.1. NCBI lineage: Eukaryota > Viridiplantae > Streptophyta > Takakiopsida > Takakiales > Takakiaceae > Takakia > Takakia lepidozioides. The sequence goes on from CM060734.1 coordinate 28,919,257, forward strand.
AATTCCTCGTGAATGTCTGTCACCAATTTTGCCAACTGACTTTTCATTTGTTGTAACATTGCCCTGTTGAGTTTCTTCATTTCCAGGGCACTCCCTTCATTCAACCATGCTCGAGCCAAGGCTGCATCTAGCCATGCTTGAAGTGTCAGCTTCTCTAGCTGCTGCTTCCATTCTTGTTCATTGCATATGGCAATGTCTCTCTCCGTGGTGGCTGTGAATAGCCTACTCTTAGCATTTTCCCTCTCCCTCAACAGTACAGTGTTGCTTGATAGCAATTTGTATCCATGATTTTTAGCAGCCTGTAGCTGCTCCTTGAGTGTCTCCACCTCTGCCTCTGTGGTTTGGGATCGTTCTCTTTCTGCATCGAGGTCGGCTTGGACATGCCGTGTTTCGTCCCTCTGCCTTTGCCACTTCTGTTCCCATTTGTCTCGGCGTTCTATCAAGGTGTTGTACTGGCGAAGCATAGTAGTTTGTTGATCCTCCAAGGCCGCAATTATAGCCTCGTTGTTACATACGGTTCGTGCTGCTGCCAGTTCCCTCCGGTATTTTTCTTTGAGGTGGTCCATGATCATGGTAAGGTTCTCCGGACTTATATAATCCTTGGCTCTGTCCAAGTAGGCTGTCACTTGGCCCAACGCTTGTATTGCCTGAAGAATTGCATTCGGTGGCGTTTCCTCCAAACCCGTGTCCCATGCTGTTGTATCTAGGACCTGCTATGAGAATAATAATTCCAAGTTGGAGTTATTATCTTGCTGGCGAATTTGCTGCTGACTTTGTGTCACCTGTAGTGCTTGCTGTGGCTGTGCGATTATGGCTTGTACCTCGTTTGCCTACTGTGCGAGTTCTGCAGGTGTTGATGGCTGTACCTCCATGTCGGCAGGTGTAGTGTCCATCGGGGCTGCTTCATGGGCCTGCTGCTCGTTTCCTTCACCTTGTAGTATCGAGTTGTCCTGCTGTTGATCATCTTCTTTACTCTGCAGTGGAGTTAAGTAATTGTTTCGCCATTGCGCTCGTCGTACCTTCGGCTATCCGGGCCCTCTTTGCAAGTCCGCCCTCCTCCTGCAATGTTTGTTCTTCTTTCTGCTGCTCTGCAGCTGTCTCGCTTCCATCTTCCTCCAATGTTTCTGTTTGCTGCATGATTCCCATAGTGTTCTGCTCTTCTGGTGTCAAGTGCACCTTGTGTCGAATCATTTGGAGCAGCAGGGGAGTCACCATGGTTACTGTTGGCTCCTTCTTCTTCTTTGTCAGCCGGGTCAATTCTTGGATCTTCTTCAACAAGAAGCCTGCCCAATTCACGAGTTGCCCGTTGAGGCAAGTCAATACTTGGTCTATTAGCTCCTTGGTAGCTGTGGTTTTGCCTAAGGCAAAGCAACGTGCTAAGCACCGGGGCTATCTTCTTAAAACCTGGGTTTTTGCTGTGACTGCATGTGTAGCCCTGATCGGCTTGGTTGAGATTCTCGAACAGGTCCACAATTACAAACCTTGGTGGTTTGCTGCTGTGCGCTGGGACCTCATGACTGGGAAGATGAAACACTTCTGCCAAGTACTTCTCCATCAATAGAATTTGTGTGTCGCGGACGTTTGTGCATCGAGCGCTGGTGTTATAGTTTTCCAAGAACTCCCTGCACAGATCGTCGTGTTTGAGGTTCCAATCCAGAGTGTTGATGAAGTAACGCAGGCCAAGACTGTCCAACGTCTCCTGCATTTCTGTGTCTTGCTCGATTTTCCTCAACGCCGGGCTGATTTTGAAATTCACCTGCGCATAAGGACCTGATGTTTTCCGCTTGGTGCCTGCCATTTCCCTTGGTTTTGCTGTTGTTGTAAGGAATTGGAGCACCAATTCCTGTATCAAGAGCAGTATGAAGCACACTGGAATTTGTGTAAACAACAATTTCCAGTTTGCGGAAGAGGAAGTGTGGGGCTCCTTTCTGGGTTAAGTAGGGGTTCTGCCTTCTGGGCTTCCACTCTTGCTTCTCTCAAGGTTCTCATGGAGGTAATTATGTCGTGTTGTCCTCATGGGTTTCAAGCGCAATTAGCTTTAATTGCTGGGCCCGCACTTACCAAGAAGCACTTGGCTTCCGGTAACGGTTTTGGATGGATCTCATCCTTTTTTTGGATGTGCTTGATTTTCTTTAGTTGGTGTTTTCTTCGTGGTTCATCCTTGGATTGGGATGATAGTCGTTGATGATAGTCTTGGTTCGTTTGGATTGCGTTCATCCATCTTGGATGAACTAGTCTTGGAAAGTGGTCTGTTTTTAGATGTCCTTCGCGCCTCTCGGCTAACCTCTCAGCTTCTGCCAATTTAGTGCTCTTGCTAAACCTTCTTCTTATCTCTACTATTTCTCATTCCCCCATTAGCGGTTTCGCCACCCTAGTCAAGGCTACCGAGGTTAGCGAGGTTCGCCGCCATAGCTCTCATGCCTGCTTCTCCTCCTTGTCACACATTCTGTATCACCACGTCTAGGTTTGCCTCACCCCCCTCCTCTTCCCCACCCTATTACGCACGTTTCAAGCTATTACCGCAGGTTTACCGCCCGCATTGGGCCCATGAGATCTTCGCGGCAATGGCCATTCTAAGCAGTATTCCGTCGGGTTTGACAAGCAGCAGCCCTACCACTTTACGAAGTCTGCAAACCGATTTGCCTCTTTCTATGTGACGCGACACTCTAACAATACGTACACAAGCAGCAGAGTAGTGTACAGCTACCACTGGATCCCCTTCTGGGCAGTTTGCGAGACCAAACAATTACAAGGTGGCAAGCACGGTTCCCGCAGGATGCTGGTGTTTTCCCATGGAACTTGCAATGATCCGTGCTCCCCCAACCTTTATGTGACAGGACTGTTTCAAGTCCAGATCGAAGGTACTAGGCCCCCGAATGATCAACATGCGGCGACCTTGGTCTGCCGAAGAAGCTCGCCTGGCGATTTTGGCAAAAACCAGACCTATTTCAACGCTTGGTTTCTTAGTCTTTCGGGTCCTAACTACTCATCTTCTCTGCAACGGCTTCAGCCTCCGAGATGGTCTTATCAGGCTTAGTTCGGTTTGGCTGCAAACCGAAAGTTTCACCACCCCATTCATGGACCTTGCGGCTACGCGAAGCCCCTCAGATCGCTGATCTACGCAAGCCAACCTATGTATGAAGCCACATCCACGCAGATACGCTCATTCAGACCCTACAAAGACCCTCTCAGCATGTTGATGACACCACCTGCATCCACTGTCTACCTGCGGAATACAGTATGCCCACCAGTGGGGGTTTTGCGCCCCCTCCCTCGCAGCAACAGCAGACCAACCATCTGGAGGCGTCGAGATATAGGATTTCAAGCTACAGTTTTGGACGATGGCGTCCCGCGCATTCCCATTCCTCACGCTTTTGGACCTCTTTCCAGTCTCACCGCCACTCATCCTCACCACCATGGCTTTATGGACTGGCCCCTCCATACTCTCGTCTTATGTGCCACCTTTACAACACTGCAAGACCCAGCTTGTGCAGACTACAGGTTGCCCCATCTGCCACCACACAGGCCTGTCACCCTAAGTATGCTGCTGCAGAGGCGCTACCACCTCCATTTCTACCTATGCCCATAATTCTGACTTCCTACCTGTAAGTCTCCTCCCACCCCTCATTCCGTTACTTCCATGTAATTTGTTCATCTGGAAGATGCTCTCAACTAATACGCATTTAGGCCTGCTTCATTATGCACCCTTCACCGCCCTAGCCAACACACCTTCCTCTGCACACTGGTTTGCCGATTTTCACAATGCGAATACCCAAACTCCCATGCATTTCCACATACTGCTCCTTAGTACCCGGTACTGGCCAGACTCTCTTATTACTACATTCTTATCAATGCCGCTGTATCATTTATCTTTGTTCACTAATGTGGATACTCCTGCAATGAGATCTCTCCACCCATACAACCAAGACCAAGCAGCTGCTCTGACACATGCCTTCCCTTTGGACCCATGGATATACCATGTTTCTGGGCTTGATCAAAATTGCATCTGTCTTATGTCCAAGGGTACTTCACTTCAAGGTAACCCTTTCCTAGCCCCGCAATTTACTCACCACATTCTGTACTGGATCAATATGCACTGGCTCACGCTTAAAAACCTGCTACATATCTGCAGCTATCCTCACAACAACCCTCTAGCTATCCCTCACACTTATTACCCTCTGCTCTCTCCAATTGTTGCAACTCGGATTTACCTCTCAATCCCAAATCTATCTACCTCCCTCTACACTAATAAGGCTACCCCCTGGGGGGGCTTCTGTTGTAGATGGGATGACAGGTACATAATTGCCCATGCTCAGCACCAGCCAGGCGCATTACCCGCGTCTTCAGCTCTTCCCTGGCTCAATGGTCTCAAAAGTCCCCCTGCCAATGGCCCACATACAATGCCAGTAGATTCACTCTCAACCCACATGGCTATTCACAGCGACATTCTAACATTCAATAGGATCCATTCAGCTCGGATGCTCCACTCTGCATGGTCAGCCCCATCTCTACTGAATCCGCCTCATGGTATGTTCTCCTCTCAACTTACAATACTCAATCTCCATCTGCTTCCAATTTATGTTACTCATCTTACATCTTCTTCCACCCCCTCATGTACCCATGCTGCTGCTCAGATATGGCCTCCAATTACCACCAATTCTCATTGCCATCATTGTTCCCATTGTTCTCCTCATGCTCACCTCTTACTGCAGACCACCAAGACACTGCCACTGTTTCCTTGACATTACATACCCTTTACATTAAACATTACACTGACTTACATTGAATTACTCATGATGAGGTGTTTCTCTATGACATGAAAATGACGGTTCACATCCCTTACGATATACCCTCCGCAGATAGGCCTCCGAATACTAATGTTGTAAATTCTAACCGGGTGGAACTCTATGGTGGGAGCACTACTGCTGCTAAGCTGCGTTTCAGGTTTCCCATGGGACTGGTCATCTCTAAGTATGTGCGCTGGCCATATCAGCCAACACCGACCAGCCGGCAAACAACCATTTCTGCTCCAACCCAACAAGCTGCGCCATCTAAAGAAGGGACGGTACATGCTTTAGGTGCTGTACTCTAATCTATCCCTTACTTTGTTTGTCAGATCTGGAACCGCCACGATATCCAAGCTTTCCACGACCTGTCTCTATCCACATATCAGCTTCCTCATCCCTGTGTTTTTCAACATGGCCGCATGGCATCCCACTATGCTATTTCCTTCAGCAACTCCAGGTACCTGGCAGGTCTGGGCAGTGCCCCAATTGCTACGCTCTGGCTTTTGATAGATTTCGGCAAAGCTCCAATCGTTACACTATTATCCCTGAACACAGAACAACTCCCTTGCATGCAGCGTATGCCTAGTTTCTAGCATTGGCCCTCTTCACAATTCCAGGGCAGACTTTTTATCACTGAAACTGGTTTTGATTACATTGGGGACATAGAGCTATCTATTTTGGTGCAGGCTGCTGTGTGGACACAGATCTGGGCCCATGCTTGCAACGTAAAGCAAACAATGACGCAAGTTACAAGCAACAAAACACAATGTGAGCACAACATACAGCAGTGCAGGCCCACTATCCGGGATGCCCATCACAATTTCTTGAACGCTGGCATAAAGGATTCTGCTACGATTGCTACACCACTAGCATATCCTGCTATGCCATTACCTTCACAAATCTGGTACCGTGTTCCCACCCTCACTATTGCATATAGCATAAATGCTTACCATGCCACACTAAATCCGTATTTGACAGGTACACCTGCTATTTCTTTTTCCTACAACCCTCTGGAGCTGACCAATGCCTGCAGCTCTAGGCTTCCACATTGTTGTCTCCACAGACCCAGCCTTGGACATGCCAAACTCAACCCGACTGCTGGCTTGATGAGGTATACTATGGTTGGCAAACCATTGAAGTCTTCTGCCCCTCCACTCTCTTAGCCACATAGGTACTGTATCCTCATCCTTATTGCTGCACACACTACACGAAAAGGGGGGGGGGGTAGTGACGTCGTGGAAACGGCGCAGCCACGCCGCGACGTCACTAAACGCCGCTTTTGAGCAGGGGTGCAGGCACCCTTTTGCCACACTCGGGCGTGGCACGACCGTCCCAGGGCGTCACTAATCGGACGTCGCATAAATGCGACGGATGGGGGTTGCAAGCCGCTATCCCCCTCCAGTGAAGCCCTGCCGTCGTTTCTTGGCCATCCAGGGCTCTAGGGGGGTCTCTTGTAGCCACGCTCGCCGTCGCTACCATCCCTGCTACGGCGTTGGTTAGGGCGACGGCTCGGCGTGGCAACCAATATATTTTTTTTTCCATGCCCGGACTAAAAAACACCATGTGGCGGAGGGGGGGTTAGACTCAGCCACCCAGTGACGTCGCTGCTAGACACGCCACGGCGTCGTATGGGGAGACCCCGTTGCCTCAGTGCAGTCGCCCAGTGACTCCAAGGCGTGGTTACTTGCGACGCCCGGGGCGGCTGTGTGTTTTTTTTCACAAAAAACAAACAGGTGGGGGAGGCCTTGTGTTGGACTCAGGGATGCCGGGGCGTCGTAGCTAGCCACCCCCCGAACGTTGCACAGAAGAAAAACCCGTCGCACGGGGGTCCGGCTTTGCCACTGCATTGCTGCTAGCCACGCCCCAGTCGTGCTAGTTTGCAACCCCATCCGTGGCAAGCCTAAAGAACCTGTCGCAAGGGCGCTGGCCCAAGTGACACCCTGGGGTGGCAATGCGGGTGGTTGGGGGGGGGTGTGTTTCATTTTTGGGGAGGTTAGCTATTTCATGAGCATGAGCGACATGAGCGGAGTAGTAAGACAATCGGTTTTCAATGAGCAGAAGTATAAATTCTGGAAATAAAAACATTAAATATTATTTTAATGGGAATATGTCAGAAAAGCAATATAATATTCATTGTTTGAAGTAGAAATTGCAGTTTTGAGAGCAATGCTCATGATATTTCGTCTTCTGCTCATACGAATTCCGAGCGACATCTGCGAAAATGGCGTTGAATTTCGCGATAATAGGTTCCGCAAGCGGAGAAATCGGCAACGTATTGCGCGGTAATTAGTTCTCGGGCGAAAAATGTTATCGAATTTTGCGGTTATAGGTTCCAACTTGATTGAAGTGTAAGCCCAAAATTTGGAAATGTGGCGTCGAATTTCGGTACATGGTGTCGGGCATTGCACAAACGTTGGGCAGTTTTGGGCCATGTAATTGGAAATTCGACGTCATTTTCCAGACATCGTTCCCGTACATGTTGGGATTTAGCCAGTTTTCGGCCCAAAATAGGGAAATTCGGCGCCATTCTCCCAGAAATAGCCCCCTCAACTACAACTGTTGGAACTCAGTTTTTTGGAAGATTTGCAAATTTTTCGTGCCGCCATCTTTGTATTGATTCTGTTTCGACATTGAATTGCCATTGGGCGTTAACGGATATCCAGCAGCCTATAGTGTTTAAAAGACATCACTTTAATATTGACTGTCTCATTTCAGAAGTTTTGGGATGCAATTCGTTACACTGCAAAACAAAGTCTAATGCATCAAAATGCAATTGCAAATATCCATATGATGGATTCATTTTGCCCCATCAATGATTTCTGGAATCCCGACGGAGGAGTTTGTGCAGTTCGTTCACGCTCAACGCTGGTGCATGAATAAAATCATCAATAGTCAAGTTCATCTTCAATCTCTTCAGGTAAATGTAATACAGATGCTTGCACGGATAATACTTTGATCTCTTCTTTGCTTCCATCAACGAGAAATCCATACAATTGTAAGTCGGCTCCACTCCAATCGTAATTGTGTATACATCGTCACGTACAGCTGGGCCGGCCGTTGCCATCCGATAAACACGCCCAATGCTGGGTGGGGTACGTCCACGGAGCTCTGAATAATGCAAGCCATCCCAAGAGCATTGACAATCCGAATCTCATTGAACTTGTTAGGAGGGTGTTGTCTCTTCACTCTTCCGAATCGCATTGTGGGATGTGAAGAATTGTCCAATCCGTCTCTACTGGACCGAGCAGTCTGCAATGGCTGGGTCTGAGGAACTGGAAACAAGTGGGTCGGGACGTCTGTACGTTGCACCATTCGAAATCCTGCTGCAGAAAGAGCATCCGCCTCATTCTGAGAGGTTGCAACCCGGTGCAACAGGCCAGACGTCAGGAGGTTCCGGCATTTCTTGAATCCCGTACTTGGGCTTGTCAAATATACAAGTCATTATGTCGTCCCTACAGAACCAAAACGTCTGCGTTGTGGCGTGAGAGAATGTGGGAGTCAAAAATCTGTCGCTGAAACAAGGTGCAGGTACAACACCGTGTGGATTCTTCTGAATCATCTCACCACAGCATGCTCTCGTATCCATCCCGGATGGTGCAACACTTCCCTCGAAATGCCGGCAATGTCCTTGCAATTCTCCACTGTGACTCCGACACTCTTGTCTTCACAATGGGTATGTTGTACTACGTAACTACAGATAGCTCGTTATGTTTCTCGGGTACGTGCCCTGTGCTCAAAGGAGATGACGATCTCGTGCAAGACTTGTGGTGCTCGACGAGACCTCCTCGGGCAACATCACAGAACCACGAGGGAGCGTGCGAATATTCTTGTCAGCTCGCCATGAATCCTCTTCTCCGTCAGGTGTCTCGTCAAGTCTTCGTTTCACTGGACGGGTGTGAACATCTCCTTCTAAGTGTTGGTCTCTTCGAAGTAATGGCGTGTCCCGAAAGCCCTCTCGCAAGGCTGTCACCCACTTGCGATGATTTTTCGATCTGGAGGCAGTCCGCATCAGCATTTCCTGCCTGTTCGGCCCCAAGCCCACTGTTTCCATTTCAAGAACTCGTTGTACCTGCATTGCTCCATAATTGTCCTCACAATGTCCTCCGTTGTGTCAGTGAGGATATCCACCAGATGCGCCGCAGAGGAGACACGCCAGGAATAATGTACTGATTCGGCCATGTTTATTGTCGGCATGTCGGTGTCGGAGTCCAGACACATTCCTGCACGTGCATATGTTGAGGTTACAAGCAAGTTACAAATAATGACTAGCATAATATTGAACGGGACGTGAATTCTCTCCCTCTCCTTTGTACAGCTCCCAAAAAACAAAGGTAAATCTCTCCCTCTCTTTCTCTCTCTCCCTCTCTCTCCATGAAATTGAGACTGAAGAACACTTCTTCTATTGTCCTATATACTATGAGATCCGTGGGGATTCCACTATTTAGTCCGTTGAACCCAACCTCTCACTGAAATCTCTCACTATGAAGATCAGAAATGCATGGCTGTTTACCAGCAGTTGGGCGCCTCACGTAGCAGCTCCTTCACACTGGCGGTCCCTCCCGCGCGCTGGCGCTCCGCCACCAGGTCGCGTGGCGCGCTCCCTCGCTCAAACAGCCCAAAAAAAAAAGAGGGAGAGAGAGATTAGGGCGAGAGGGAAAGTGAGAGCTGAGAGGGAGAATGAGAGAGAGAGAGAGAAGGAGAGGGAAGGCAGCTACTTCACGCTGGCGCTCCGCCACCAGGTCGCGTGGGCGCGCTCCCTCGCAGCCCAAAAAAAAAAAAAATGAGAGAGAGATTAGGGCGAGAGGGAGAGTGAGAGCTGAGAGGGAGAATGAGAGAGAGAGAGAGAGAGAAGGAGAGGGAGGGCAGCTCCTTCATGCTGGCGCTCCGCCCACCAGGTCGCGTGGGCGCGCCCTCCGCCAACAGCCCAAAAAAAAAAAAAAAAAAAAAAAAAAGAGGAAGAGAGAGATTAGGGCGAGAGGGAGGGCAGCTCCTTCACGCTGGCGCTCCGCCACAGGTCGCGTGGGCGCGCTCCTTGCTCAAACAGCCCAAAAAAAAAGGAAGAGAGATTAGGGCGAGAGGGAGAATGAGAGCTGAGAGAGAATGAGAGGGAGGGCAGCTCCTTCAGCTGGCGGTCCTCCCGCGGCGTTGGCGCTCCACCAGCAGGTCGCGGGGGCGCATTCCCAGCTCTCTCAAACAACAAAAAAAAAACAAAAAGAGAAGAAGAGGGAGAGAGAGAGCGAGAGAGAGAGTGGGCGAGAGGGATTAGGGCGAGAGGGAGAATGAGAGAGAGAGAGAGAGAGAAGAATGGACGGAAGAGAGGGCGCGCGTGGTTTTGATCGTCGTGGCGCATCAGTGCTGCGTCACCGCCACCGAAAAATGCTCCGGCGTGCGGGGTAGTTGCGTCCGGAGAGCTCGAGAGCAAAAAAAAACAAAGTAGGGATGGAGGGAGGGGAGGGAGGAAGAGTGAGAGGAGAAGGGTGAGGAAGAGAGAGATCAGATAGAGGGATTGAGAGGGGGAGTGAGAGGCGGTCGGTGCAGCCGCGCGGCGCGCCTGTGTGGCGACCCCGCCGGAAATCCTCGGCGGCGATCAGGCGCCTTCGCGAAGGGGGGAGAGAAGGGAGAGAAGGGCGGCAGGAGGAGGATCCGTTGCGACGTCGGGGAATCGCACGGGCGTCGCTGCCTCAGGGGGACGTCGTACGGCAGTCGCAGTGGCGTCGCAGCTCTGGCGCCTAGGTGAGTTGAAGAAGCCTCTCACTTTTGTTTTTGTTTTTTTTGGTTTTTTGGGTTATGTGGTTTTACAGGGATTATTTGGGTTTTTGGGTCTTTGGTTCTTAGGGTTTTAAGAGTTACATAGTTTAGTTTAGGATTTAGTTTCATAATTTAGTTTAGGATTAGTTATAATATAGTAAGTTTAGGATTAGCTGCAATATAGTTTTGTTTAGGGTTTTGTTTTTTTGCGGGATTGGGACATATGGCTTTACATTTGTAGGGTTTTTTTTTTCAAGTTTTTCCAAGGGTTGGGAGTGTAACTCCTCCGGAGGTTACAGTGCGTCACAATACGGTACTCTACCTCTCTCTCATGCTAGGTCATGCCGCGTGTCTATCGATGTGTCACGCTTGAGGATTCGTTGCCGGCTGTGCCACAACCACCTGCTGAGTGCGAGACAACATGTTTGCCTCGTCTAGGCGGCATCGCCATGCCCGCACAACTTTGCCCCCACAGCCACCACCCCGAGGTCGTAGGCCGCCGAGTCCAGAGGCACAAGCCCCGGGGAGACCCCGCCGGGACCGCCTCCCCAAGATTGAGTGTTGGTGCAGTTGGTGTTGGGCACGACTACCGGTTGGGAGGACCACGCCGATGATGCGACGACCCCATGTTGTGCAAAAACTACGCCAAGTACGAGATTGCTGATGGAGCAAAGGTAAGTCGTCCTCATATCTTCTCACGTATTCCTCAATTAAAAGTACTACATCTACTGAAACCTCGCGTTTGTGAATTGAGTATTGATGCATTTCATATCATGCATCTTGCAGCCCCGTCTTGATGTCCAAGCTCACAATTTATTTGCTGAAGAGGCATACCGATGCGGGTTTCTTCCTTCTTACGAGCCCCACCCCATTCCGGATATGAACATTTTTTTCTCGCAACATGACGTAGATGCAGTTTGTGAGGTAGCGGGGTACGATGCGCGTTTATCTATTTTTGGGCACCGGGCCAGGCGTTTGCCACCTACACACACACATTCGTCATCCTCGACATCGGCACCCCCATCATCACCATCATCCGCATCGTCCGTTCCTCCTATTGTACATGGTCTTTCTTCATCACCATTGCCATCTGAGGTCCCTCATACCGACCGGCTACGTGTCCCTTCCCCTCCATTGCCGAGACCACAGCCGCCACCGAGTCCGAGTTCGTCATCCTCGACATCGGCACCCCCATCCTCACCATCATCCGCATCGTCCGTTCCTCCTATTGTACATGTTCTTTCCTCATCACCATCGCCATCCCGGCCATCTCGGCCGGTACTTCCTCCACGCGAGATCCCTTATACCAACCTACGTGTCCCTTCCCCTCCATTGCCGAGTCCGTATCCGGGTCCTCTGGCAGAACCCGGATGGATCCCACCATCTTTGGGGACTGTGTATGACTGGAACCAATGGATCACTAGGTTCCCACTCCAAGAGGAGGGCCCCCGAAGTGATGGACGGGCGCCGCCCCCTAGGAGAGGTGAACCGAAGGTGTTTTGCACGGTTGGTTCGCGCCTTTGCCGGCCTGATGACAGCACCATACGTCATTGTGGTGCTAGGTAGCTATTCACGATGGGAGTCCAATCCCATTTCTACCAATGTCTTGTGCCTTGTCTAGTTCCAATTCCCGAGGGTGAGCCTTGTTGAAAAACAAGCCTAGGACCTGTGAACAATGCTTTGTTTATAGAAGCTCACCACCCAACCTTAGAACCACCACAATCAAGAGTGTGTCATAAAACAACTTCTCTGTGGTTCACCCCCAAGAGGTTAGCTATTTCATGAGCATGAGCGGCATGAGCGGCATGAGCGGAGTAGTAAGACAATCGGTTTTCATGAGTAGAAGTACAAATTTCGAAAATAAAAAACAATAAAAAATATTAATTTAATGCAATGTGTCAGGAAAAACAAATATATTATTCGGCCCCTTGAAGGGAAATTTGTAGTTTTGACAGTTGTGCTCATGATATTTCGTCTTCCGCTCATGCCAATTCCCAGCGACATGTGCAAATATGGCACTGAATTTCGCGGTAATAGGGTCCGTAACCTGAAAAAACGGCGACGTATTTCGCGGTAATAGGTCTCTCTGGCGAAAAATGGTGCCGAATTCCGCGGCTATAGGTCCCCTCATGACAGGTAATTCGGCGCCATTTTTCCAGTGCATGTTCGGACTTAGCCAGCTTTTGGCGCAAAATAGGGAAATTCGGCGCCATTTTTCCAGACACTGTACCAGTGCATGTTGGGACTTAGCCAGTTTTCGGCCCAAAAAAGAGAAATTCGACGTCATTTTTCCAGACACGGTACCAGTGCGTGTTGGGACTTAGCCAGTTTTCGGCCATGTTTGTCGTGGGCATGTCGGTGTCGGAGTCGAGACACATTTCCTGCACAAGCACATGTTGAGGTTACAAGCAAGTTACAAATATGGCCAAGAATAATATTCAACGGGACGCGAATTTGTGCAACTCACCTCCCGCATATAGTCGCCAAACTGGAGGAAACGATAATGCCACCATGCTAGCCACTGACCATTGCTCCCTCGTCTGATTTCCTTACAGCACCTGACGATGTCCACAAGCCCGTATACATGCAAACTGTGTCTCTGCATCATCCAAGGTGGGAGCGCGCTTCCACACAAGGCACATGGAACGGTGCTCCTCTCTGAAATCTGGCGCCACGAGCCTGGTTGTGTACTGCGAAAGGCTCTGCAGAAAATGGAACCCACAAGATCTCTCCTTGCCTTCCATGAGAACATTGGGGTCTTGCCCGTACACCCTTCGGATGGCAGCCCAATTTGCTTGTGCGTTGTCTGCCATGAAACCACGGAAATTGGGAGGGGGCAATCCCGCCTTGGCTATCTGTTCGTTTATTCCCTGCCAAAGAAGCATCTCCGATTGTGTGTCCTCTCCTTTCATCTCACAAATAGCAATTGTCATTAGCATCCTGCAGTGGGTGAAGTAGACATGTGCACCCATTGTCACCCACTAGTGATTTGTAATTCGCTTGATATGGTCGAACATGACCCAACTGTTTGACAAGTCCCCACTCGTCATCCTGTCGTCCAGTTCGACGCCGCTGCCAGGTCCACACGTGGACATTTTGAATACGAAACAACGATCTGCCTCAGTCCCTTGTCCTGGAAACCTACTTCCATGAATGTAGTCATATCCACATCGTCGCTTCACCTCCAGAATGGAGTGCATATCCGAGCCACGCCCAATTTTCTGTTTGCATGAGACAATGTGGTTTCGGACATTCGGTGAACATACGTGGACACCGACTCCAGCAATGCCTCCATTTCCTTCTCGTCGAGAGGAACTCTATCGGAGCCGTCTTCCGACATAATTCTGGCCAATGCCATCTTATGGGCGGCTTGGAGCTGTATCTGTTTGGGTTTGGCACCCGGTCTCAACTTAACCTCCTCCTGAACGAGCTGCTCTGCTTCGTGGGCAGCCTCCCGCGAGTTCCCCCTCGCCAATTTGTGACAATGGGAACCAACGTGCATGCAAGCTCGGGTGAGGTCAGGGAAACGGTGCAACACATATAACTGCTTGGCATTACAAACAGACATGCAGTGTGGTGGTTCTTTGCAATGCGCACACTTAAATGTGGAGTTCGGAACCTTCTCCTGAGCTCGAAATGGTTGATGAGCTGTGCCTGTCCAATCGGTCTCGTTCCTGTGACCTCTGGATTTAAAGTGGACGCAAGTTGGGGAGAAACACCACAACGCGCCCGCACAAACAACGTAGCGCACCCGCACACCATCGAGCATCTTCATGCTGGTGATTTTGGTAACGCACCAAGGATGACCGTCATGTTTTCTATCCATATCTGTCAACATTCCGGACGCCCTCGAGTAGTCCGCCCGAGGAGGGAACTCAAAGAAGATATTACCATCGACGTCGGCGGGAAGGCATGTAACCGATTTAATTGCAAACTTGTTGTAGTCCAGCCCGGCCAGCTCCGACCGGTGTCCCTCCAGGTGAAGCCCTCGCAGAATTTCAAGAATAGATCGAACTGCGGTGCTCGTGCTGGGAATATGACTCCCTCCTCCACTGACGTCCATTGAGGACTTGCCTGATCTCCAGGACGACCTCGGAACTTCCATGACCTCGTCTGAGTCGGACAGGTTGTGAACAACCCGGTTCTCGCTCGTCTTCATGGATGGGTTCGGCTCTGGATTTACTTCGTTGCGGACTTCTCTCTTTGAGGTAGCCACTCTCTGATTCGCGGATTGTTTCGTGGAAGGCGCCAGGATAGAAGGTGCATTTGGCGGGCAAATGAAGTCCCCAACAGCCCTGTATATGACGTTGTCCGATGGTGGAACTCGCCATTCCCTGCCATCGCCGAAATCATCGTGGAGCACAACAATACTCTCGACAACAAGGCCGTTTGAGTCCTTCATTTCCTCCTCCAAAAAAACCGACCCCGGTTTCAGGTGGTATCGAACGCACAAATATTTCTCCATCACCTGGCAGATGTCCCCTCTGCACGGAAATGAAGCTCTATGCTCGTGAAGAGGGCAGTACACTGTAGCGCTCGGGTTTTCCGCCATGAGAGATGTGCACACAAGACTGCCAGGATGGCGTGCGGGGAAGCTCCCTGGTAGAAGGGGGATGCAGCGATGGGAAGGAATGCGGTGCCGATTTGTCCGAGCGACGAAGCCTGATCCAAATCCAAGGAGCCAACTATCTCAAAAATCCAGAGTCAGAGTGTTAATGAACCTTGTCTCCGGAATGCGGCCCCTGGGCTTTGCGCAATAACTGCCAACGGTATGCAGTCAGAAAGTGGGGGCCGTCCGGATGATGTCGGCTAAAGGGGAGAAGCCGGCACCGTGCCGTCACATTACTACACCCGAATGGAAATTCGGCACCCAATACCCAACAGGGGCCGCACGGATGAAGTCGTCTGGGGCAGAGATGCCGGCACCTGTCCGACAGAAAACATCCCCCGGATGGAAATTCAGCGCCGAATTTCCATTCGGATCCACCCAAAGGAAGTCCTGTCGGGGGTCAGGCCGAAAACTGACCGACCTAAAAACCTCCGCGGATGGAAAAACGGCGCCGAATTTCCATCCGAGGCCTTTCGGATGCAGTCGGCTCGGGGGAAAGGCCGCCATCTGGCCCTCACATTACAACCCCCGGACGGAAATTCGGCACCGAATATACAACAGGGGAAGCCCGGATGAAGTCGCCTCGGGCGCAGAGGCCGGCGCGTGTGCGACAGAGAACATCCCCTGGATGGACATTCGGCGCCGAATTTCCATCCGGGCCCCCCCAAAGGAAGTCGTGTCGGGGGGTCAGGCCGAAAACTGGCCGGCATAAAAACATCCCCAGATGGAAAAAAACGGCGCCGAATTTCCATCTGGGGCGGTTCGGATGCAGTCGGGGAGGGGGGAGAGGCCGGCACCTGGCCGTCACATTTCAACCCCCGGACGGAAATTCGGCACCGAATATCCAATAGGGGACGCCCGGATGAAGTCGCCTCGGGCGTAGAGGCCGGCACCGTGTTCGACAGAGAGCATCCCCTATATGGAGATTCGGCGCCGAATTTCCATCCGGGCCCCCCAAAGAAAGTCGTGTCGGGGGGTCAGGCCGAAAACTGGCCGACATAAAAACCTCCCCAGATGGAAAAACGGCGCCGAATTTCCATCCGGGGCCGTTCCAATGCAGTCAGGGAGGGGGGGAGAGGCCGGCACCTGGCCGTCATATTTCAACCCCCGGACGGAAATTCGGCACCGAATATCCAACAGAGCGGCGGAGAGGCCGACACCTCTCCGACAGAGACCATCCCCCGGATGGAAATTCGGCGCCGAATTTCCATCGGGACCCCCTCAAAGGAAGTCATAAAAACCTCCCAGAATGGAAAAACGGCGCCGAATTTCCGTCCGAGGCTGTTCCGATTTGCCTCTAGCAGTCAAGGATTCCAAGAAAAACGTGTCTACAAGTGCACTTCAGCCACAAAACAAACAGTTAGGTTGGACACGCTCAGAATTACCTGCAGGAAGGTAATTCAGCGCTTCGAAATACTGGCGAATGGAAATTCGGCGCTGAATATCCATACGCCAGCGATCCGACTTACCTGCTGGATGGAAATTCGGCGCCGGATTTCCATCCATCCGCGATTCGAGTTACCTGCAGGATGGAAATTCGGCGCCGAATATCCATACGCCAGCGATCTGACTTACCTGCTGGATGGAAATTCGGCGCCGGATTTCCATCCATCCGCGATTCGAGTTACCTGCAAGATGGAAATTCGGCGCCGAATATCCATACGCCAACGATCCGACTTACCTGCTGGATGGAAATTCGGCGCCGGATTTCCATCCATCTGGGATTCGAATTATCTGCAGGATGGAAATTCGGCGCCGAATATCCATACGCCAGCGATCCGACTTACCTGCTGGATGGAAATTCGGCGCAGGATTTCCATCCATCCGCGATTCGAGTTACCTGCAGGATGGAAATTCGGCGCCGGATCTCCATCCATCCGGGATTCGAATTACCTGTAGGATGGAAATTTGGCGCCGGATCTCCATCCATCCGCTCTCCGACCAACCTTGCGGATGGAAATCCGGCACCGGATCTCCATCCATCCGCTCTCCGACCAACCTTGCGGATGGAAATCCGGCACCGGATCTCCATCCATCCGCCTCCGAATTACCTGCTTGAAGGAAATTTTGCACGCCGCCCTACCTGCGCGGATGGAAATCCGGCGCCGGATTTCCATCCATCTGCCTCCGAATTACCTGCGTGAGGGAAATTTGGCGCGCCACCCGACCTGCGCGGATGGAAATCCGGCGCCAGATTTCCATCCATCCGCTTCCGAATCACCTGCGTGAGGGAAATTTGGCGCGCCGCCCTACCGAATTTGCAGCGCCGACTTACCTGGAGGATGGAAATCCGGCGCCGGATTTCCATCCATCCGCGCTCCGAATTACCTGCATGATGGAAATTTTGCGCGCCGACCTACCTTGTGGATGGAAATCCGGCGCCGGATTTCTATCCATCCGCTCTTCGAATTAGCTGCATGAAGAGAGTGCGGGGATTGCACCAGGTCTACCTCAGTTGTCACCATCGGATACCACACCGATTCTGTGGCAGTATCCGGATGAAGGCATTTGCCTTCTGGACTTGTTTGGTGGGCTCAGCACCGGATTGGCTGTTGTTCTACAGGCAAGTGTACAAGTTCGGCGTTACTTGTATGTGGAGAGGGATGAGACTGCACGACGCGTCTCACTCCGTCATGTTGCTTAGTTAGTGCAGCAGTACCTTGAGTTGTTGCCGGTGTCTGCAGTTCGTGGATATCAGCAGGCCTTGCCAGCAGACATTTTGTTGCTGGGGGCGCAGGATTTGGGGCGGGTTGGCTCCATTGATCTGGTAGTGGCAGGTTGGCCCTCCCAAGGGCATTCATCAGCCGGGCATAGCAATGGATTGCGAGACTCGAGGTCGGGTCTGTTTTGGGAGATGGTGCGGGTTTTGCGCCACTTACAGCTTCATCAAGCTGTATTTCCAGCATACATATTAGAGAATGTGCCACTGTTGGGTGATTCTCGGGCCAGGGCGATGACCAGTGTGCATCAAGTCTGGTCGTGGCTTGGGTCAGCAGTGTTGCTGGATGCAGCTGCAGTGGGGTCACGGGCTCATCGTCCACGGTTATGGTGGACTAACTTGATACCACTCGCACTGCTCAAGCGTGCATTTGATGGGGTGCAGCGGCTAGCACACCTCACAGTGGATAGCATTTTGGACACAGGGAGATAGTCTCAACGTGTGAGACACGATGACCGTTTGCCTTTGGCAATGGTCAACAAGGTGAAGCACGAGCAGCACTACCTACACTGCTCAGTTTCCCAGAATCGCATGCTTTCGGGGATAGTGGATCTCGCCTCCTGTGGGATGCTCCGTTGCAGCAGTTAGTGGAGCCTAATGCCGACAAGCAAGAGCGGGCTATGGGTTTTTCCACTGGGACCATGGCGGTGCCTTCTCTTTCTGAGGCATCACGTCGTCAGGTGTTGGGGCAAGCGATGGATCTCAATTGCTTGATCTGGATTATTAGCTTGGCTATGGCTGAGCAACGTAGAGTGCGGAGTGCACTTCCCTTGACGGTCTCTCTGCCTACCGAGACGGTACAGGCAGTGAGTGGGGGCGAGCCGGTAAGGACCACGGGGTGTAGACATCCATGGCACACGTGGGAGGTGCTCGAGGTTCAGAGGGAGTTGGCAGCCAAGGCTGCTGTGATGGATGAGGTTGGGGATTCTTCTCGGGTCGAGGAGGTCCTCAAGGATAAGATGATGGGGCAGGATGAGGCATTGTCATTGACTGAGCAAGCACGGAATACTGCTCATGAGGTTGCGGCATAGCAACCACGGGACGCGTCTCCTACCTCTAAGTCTGCTGGACTTAAGGTTGCAGTTACGGAGGACAATTAGGAGCCTGACATTGGACCCATTGTCACTGGAGGAGAGAGACGACGTATACGGCGGTTCCTAGGCTTACAAGAATTGTTTTGCTTCTTGTGCTACGGTGGAGGAGCATGAGAGACATGTTCAGGTGTGCATCGACCGGGTTTGGACAATAGGGATGCGGATGCATTGAGTCGCAATCCATGCACGAGCCAGCAGGATGACACTGGAGCTCGGTGGCATAGTGAGACGGATGAGGAGATGGTGTCGGGATGGAATGCATTTGCCTTTTTGTGTATCTTGGCATCGAGAGGTCAGGTTGGACCTACAACAGGGATGACTGTAGACGGAGTGTCTGAGGACCCTGAGGCTAGTGATGAGTCAGGTGGTGCCAGAGATATACATGAGGATTCGGTTGTGTTGGACTACCTCCGCACTGGAGACACGACAGCTAGTGTGACTGCCAAGGCGAGGGATCGGATCCTGTAACGAGCCAAGAGGTTCAAGTGGGAGGGGATATACATGCTTCGAGTGTGGGAGGATGGTCGGGTGGATCGTGCCTCACCCAACACAGCGTGCATGGTTAGTGCGGCATGCCCATGAGGAGTTGGGGCATTTTGGAGTGCGACGCACTCATAGTCTACTGCAGGGGCAGTATTGGTGGCGTGTTATGCACACAGAGGTGCAACAGTTTGTGGCTAGGTGCATGGTGTGTGACAGGGTGCGTGCTTCATTCAACGCCCCTACACCACAGTTGCATCCTTTATCCATCATGGGATTGGGCTACAGGTGGAGTCTTGACTTCGTAGGGCCGTTGCCACTGACGATGCGCCACCACAGATATGTGTTGGTGATGGTGGAGCACTTCTCCAAGTGGATTGAGTTGGTTCCATTTCCTGACAAGGCTAGTGAGGGGGCTGCGTATGCATTCCTGGATCGTGTGCTTAGCCGATTCGGTGCTCCAGCTGAGGTACTCACGGACCAAGGGAGAGAGTTCTTGGGGGAGTTTCAGGCTTTGTGTGATAAAGCCTTGATAGACCACCGTACCACTTCTCGGGATCATCCTGAGGCCGATGGCTTGGCAAAGAGAGTGGTGCAGACGGTATTGCGCAAGTATGGCTTGCAAAAGGGACACCTAGGAAATTGGGATCTTCAGGTACCTTGGTTAGCCATGGGCTACAGGTTTAGTAAACAAGCATCACTTGCCTCCTTCTCACCATATTTCCTTGTCTTTGGCCGAGAGCCAGATTTGCCTACCTCTATTCGCATGGAGGCTGCAGTAGTCCTCAACCTTGATGATCCGGATGTGTGGACATAAGCATGTGCCCAGCGGGCAGAGTTGTTCAAAAGAGTCATGCCTATGGCTTTTGAGAACCTTGCTATTGCCCAACATCGAGACACATTGAGGTATGCCACTATACGTGGAGGGGGATATCGGCCAGGTGTTTGGCGTTTCCACCCTGGGGACTATGTGTATCTGCAGCAGACATCGCCTACGACCTTGGATGTCACAGCAGGACGTGTGATTCTAATGATCAGGGAGGTGTTGCCTTCAGGAGTGTTGATTCTGGAGGGTCGAAATGACATGGTATGGAAGGACCATGTGCGCAATTGTGCGCCATGTCACCTTCCACATGTGGATGGGAGGATAGATCCCAACCTTGCAGTGGTACCTGCAGGATTGCGTTGCATGCTATGTGGGCATGCTCGTGGTGCCGCCACTATGCTGGTGTGTGATCGATGCTCAAGAGGTTGGCACATGGGATGTTTGACACCACCTCTTGAGAGGGTTCCTGATGGAGATTGGTTATGTCCACACTGCTTGGGATAGTGGCAGTGGATATGACCAGTGGCAGCTAACAAGACATGGGAGGCCAAGCTCATATGAGTCAAATACCCGAGATCTCAGGCTCAAGTTCACAGGTTGCAAGACGGCGACTAACGATGGGGCAACTCTTGTACCCGGCCTCTTGATCTATTGAGTTTGAGTGTAGTAGGAACAGTGGTGGAGGACTTAGGGAGGCTATGGCCACTATCACATCTTGTGGCTATCTGGATTTAGAGGGA
This sequence comes from Takakia lepidozioides, assembly GCA_030704615.1. NCBI lineage: Eukaryota > Viridiplantae > Streptophyta > Takakiopsida > Takakiales > Takakiaceae > Takakia > Takakia lepidozioides. The sequence goes on from CM060734.1 coordinate 28,940,260, forward strand.
CCGAAGCGCCAGCTAGGGGGGCGATTGTGATGGACTAGTGGCAGCCTAGTGATGGACTAGTGGCTGCACTAGTGGTGGCTAATGACAGCCTAGTGGTGGACTAGTGGTTGCACTAGTGGCATGACTAGCGGTGCACTAGTGGTGGACTAGTGATAGACTAGTGTTTGGTATGCACATGTGTTGTGTGGTTTTGGACAGCGATGTAGTTGTGTAGCGATATGTATGCGCACGACAGCTGTCAAGTTATTTTATCACTAATGTGAAGTTAACTAGGAAATAGCTAGTTTTTATATATTGACATTTGGGATTGACCCAAGTGTCAATACAGGGACCAATATATGTTTGGGCACCTGGCGTTGTTATCTTCACGGCAGATCGCGATGGGCTCATCTTTCTCCAGTTGAGCCTCACCGCGTCTAGCTATGGCGCCGTAGTGTGGATTCCCCATGGCGTGGGGTGCACTTGGCTCGACTTAATATATGAATGATGTTTTCATGTGCAAGTATATGAGTTTGAGAGAGCTTGTGTGCTTGTATCATTATTTCTTTATCATTGTGATGGACTAGTGGCTGCACTAGTGGTGGCTAGTGGCAGCCTAGTGGTGGACTAGTGGTTGCACTAGTGGCAGGACTAGCGGTGCACTAGTGGTGGACTAGTGATAGACTAGTGTTTAGTGTGCACATGTGTTGTGTGGTTTTGGACAACGATGTAGTTGTGTAGCGATATGTATGCGCACGACATGTAGAACAATATATCATTGTCAGATGAGCCAGAGTGCCGTGACCAGTGTGAGTGTGTGAGTGGGTGTATGTAGGAAATAGAAGATAGAGTTATTTTCACTAGTAGATTAGTTATGTGATTCTGCAATATGATGTCTATGGAGAAATAGAAGGAAAAGAGGAAAGGAAAGAAGTTTAATTTGATGTGCTCTGTGTGAAGAAATAGAATGATGGAATGTGAATCCGAATCTGAATGTAATAATTGAAGAATTATGATTGTGTGAGATGGTGAGAATGTGCATCATTGGAAGAGATGAAGATTATGTGCGAGAATTAATCGCTGGACTACCAAGAGATGTATCGATTATGATATTTAAGAGTCTATCCTGTAATGATGCAGAATTAGTGCAAATAGAGAGTGTAAGTAAAACCTGGTACAGGGAGTTATCAATTCCATATAGACATTGTCATCTAAGACGTAAGTGAATCTAGATGTGGTGCTATCATTTAGATGGATACCCAGAATATATGAAGGCACGAATCAAAGACTTTGGAGTAGGAAGTCCTCGATTGAATTAAACGAGAAAGATTAATAGTGAAGAAAAGGGCATCTGAATGGAAGAGTCAAATGATGAGGAAGTAAAAGAATTGTCATAATTGATTACTAATTTACCAAACAATCTGTCGACAAATATTTTTAAGAAGCTTTGTTAAAGCTGCCCTGCCCTCGTGGCACTGTCACTTAGCCGTTATCATTTATTCCCCCCCCCCTCTTTTGAAATTGTGTCCGTACAATTTTGTTAGTTTCGGTGTTTGTTGTGTCTCCTCGGGGGCATGTAGGGTGGTGGCATGCCTGTCTGCTGGTTGAGAAGTGTCTCCTACGTTGGTGATGGTTTTGGTGGCATCTTCTTGTTCCTGTTCTTCACTGTCTGGTGCCTCCCTTGGCTCCTGTATGGGCCAGCTCTTGTCATCCGGATGTTCTGATTTCCCTTCGTTGCGTACCATGTCTATCTTGGTGGAGAGAATCTCGTGGTAAGTGAGCGGCTCCTCCCTGGTCCAAGGCACAATGTTTTTGGTTGTCTTGCGGCCCATTAACCAGTTAAGTGTTTGCGTCCCTGTCTCCCTGCAGGGGTGGTCTCTATCCAGTACCAACGGTGAGAAGTGGTCCTTCGCCTGGCGCCATGCTTCAGCGTATCGTGGTCTGTTTACATATGCTGAGGTGCCCGAGACTCTCTCTGCTGGCTGGAACTTGGATAATTCCCAGTGCGTATCCTTGTCAATGCTTTCATAACGCTGCCAGCTTGCCCGCATTGTGATGAACATCCTGTACAAGTAACTGCCAATATAAAAGCTTGGGCAGACCATTACCACATCTACTGCTGGGGTCTTCAACTACCTCATTGCCCACATGTAAACCACCAGCTCTTTGTACTCCAGGGGAGCTTGGCGCCAGAATTCGACCCCTAACCATGTCTCCTCCTTGCCTAGTGGCCTCATCCTGTATCTCAAAGGTATGAGCATTTGATTGAGTAGATGTAGTTGGCCTAATGATTTGCAGGGGGTTAAGGCCTTGAATACCTTTTCCAACATCTCTGGGATTTGTTGGGCTGGCATGATCATCATCTTAAAGTATTCTTTTGAATACTTGAGCCATTCCCCATCCTGTTTGCATGGCATGATTTGAAAATCATCCACTGCTATCGAAGCTGATGCCACGCAGTCCTTTTATCGGCTAACGCCATATGCATATTACAAGTCCTATCCTCCTCAAAGTCCTGCACCGTCACCCAATTTACAACTCGATTGGTATTACTATTACCAAAAGAATGTGATGGTCCTGCAGCGGATGGAGCTGTACTCGATACTGTTGGCATAGGCGCCGATTGAGATTGCTGATGCAAGGGAGCTTGTGGGTATGGACTCTCGCACTATACCGCAGTATGTCCCTGGCCACCACAGCGGCCACACAATGGTATATAATCGACAGGGGCCTAAGGGTTAGAACACTCATTGGTGATATGGCCTGGCATCTCATGACATTGATAGCAGACAGGGTATTGCCCGTTCCTCAATCGCCTTGCAGGTGGTCGAAAAGATTGATTAGGCTGTTGTGAGTACATCTGTTGTTGTTGATTGCCTCCATAGGATTGTCCATAAGCTCCTTGGGTGGTATTCCCTTTGTGGCCTGGCAGGCTGATTGGCTGCCTGATACCAGCTCTGTGGTCCACGGGTTGGTCGCCAAGGTTGCTGATTTCTAGGAGACGACTCCGGCCATTGTGCAGGCATAGTCTGCATTGCGGGTGCTATTGATAACCCAACCTGATTGACGTCCCATCTTGTTTTGCGGTTATTATTGGCTGGCGTTAGACCCATAGCTGATTGCAAATGCCAACACTGCAATATTACATGGCCTGTCTTGCCACAATAACCACATTTAACACAAGTTCCATTAATAGGATTGGTCACTGGGTTTAAGGGACACTCATTAGCAAGGTGACCTTGGACTTGACAAGTAGAGCACCACATATTGGCCCTCTGATTGTTTGGCTTAGGCCTTCCTTCCCTCTTAGAGGCCAATTGCACGGAGAGCTCTTCCATTCGTTTAGTTAATGCGGCAATCTGTCCTTCCTGCGGATCAATTACTACACCAGCTGGTAACTGATTATGTAAGGACGTGGGGGAATTATCTACTTCTAGTTAATTATGACATTTTGGATATTTATATTTTATATTTTGTGTGTTGAAACTTCATTTGGTCTCATATGTCATGTGAGGTGTCAAGCCTCACATGAGACATGGGGATATGTTTCCTCTTGTGAGGGTTGAGGAGGCTCATCTTCTTGTAGTTGAGCCTCCATGAATCTCTCTGCATAGCTCTAGGTATTGTGAGGGAGTGTGTTGAGGGCTTTGTAGGGTGGATTCCCTTAGCAATGATGCCCTTGGCTTGACTTAGTTTATGTGATAGTGTGGATTTTCACTTGGAAGGACTAGGGTTTGCTCTCAATGTGATTGCTTTTATGCTTGGAGTGTTTTCATTGTCTTCCACTTCTCTCATTTCTCATCTCATATCACGATTGTGGCATAGCTTGTTAGGCTCGTGTGCTTAGAATGTGTGGTGGACAACGATGCATGTTGCGGCACGATGCTTATGTGCATGACAAGGGGCGGATTGCATTTCCTTAAAAAATGTCCTCAAGAGACCAGTCATTGCTAGCTAGTAACAGGTTTATGTAAAGTGCAGCAGACATGCACAACTGATGGAGAGAAATCTAGTTTTATTCTAGACATTGAGTCGCGCTCTTTGAATCTGTTTTTGAGGTTGCCGAATGCTCTTTCAATACTCATTCTTGTCGCACTGTGCTTCATATTGAACCATGTTTCTTCTAGTGTGAGAGGGGTCCCAACCGTGTCTTGCTTGAATGGTGTGATGCACCATTTCAACAACGGGTAGCCACGGTCTCCTACGATATATGGAGGAAGGAATACCCGAAAGGCAAAGTTGCGGGGTCAACATTCAAGCCTCCCATGATGCCCTACTCAGTCTTCTTGTACAACTGATAAGAGTCATATATGGAGCCCGGGACTCCGGTGTTTACTGAGGTGAAGTAGTAGTTGTTGTCCACCACCCCCTGTAGCAGAATACAGAAAGACTTCATTCTATTCCTATGGTCCGACGCGATCGTTGTGTTGCTGGGAGCCTTGATAATAAGGTGGCTGCCATCAATGGCTCCTATACAGTTAGGGAGCCACTGTTTTTTCTCAAAGTCACGAGTTATTTTTGTGTAAGCGTGCACCACGGGGCCCACTAATGAGGTTTCCTAGTGTCAAGCATATTGCTGGCACAACCTCCCTCAATATATCGCAGACAGTGGCCTTGCCAATCCCAGCCTTGTCGGCAACCAACGCATTTGTATGCCCATGCATGAGTTTGTATTGACAATGTTCTTCTCGACGGAGATAGACTGCCTCCAATTTGTAGGTTGTCATGTTATGAAAGGGCGAAGGTCGACGACTCATTGCAGAGTCGGTAAAAGGTACGTTTGCGTATACGAAGGATTTCATACCACTGGTCGGGGGTGTAAATGTCGAAAATGAAATGGTCGAACCAATATAATGAGAGAGGTTTGACATACCACCTGCTTGAGAGGGTTTCTGCGTGCCACAGGATAATGTCAAATATGGTTTTCGCGTGTGGAAGTGGCTCTATGTCAAGAGCTTTTCATCCCACTTCATCAACACATCTTTGCTCGATAATTCGCGAGCCTCGTATGACTGTCTTTTTCTCTTCCTACTTTTCTTCACATGGCCTTTGGCATGGTCTGAATAGATGAGAATGATGTTTGTTGCACACATGACAAGCTGCAAACTTGAGAGGAGCATGGACATTATGACTCCGAATGAAGTTTGTTCATGTATGTGATTGTACATGACTGGGGCAGGGGCCTCCTCTTCAGCTGGTGGGTCGGGGTACGGTGGGTTCGAGGGTGGCATGAATGTAGGTCTTGGAGGCTCAGGAGGATACCAAGGGGTCGGGAAAGTTGGGCCCGGAGGTTCAAGCGGGTTCCAGGGAGGCGTCAACGTCAGTCGTGAAGGCTCGAGGTGGATTCCAGGGCTGTGCCTGGGCGGCGCAGGGTCAGGAAGCGGCTGAAGAGACGCTTTGGCAACGGTGGTCGGCCGGTGTAGAAGGATCCTCAGGCCAGCCACCCACTAGTCCAGTCAGCAGCAAAATCTACCAAAATTTTTACTGCGCCAAAAGATGAAGAGGAGCGCCAAAAACATTTAAAATTATTTTTTACGCTCAATAAAGAGCTGGAGCGCGGGCTTTTCACCTGTTTGTTTGCAGCCCCTACAGAGACTCCCTATAGAGACTCGGGCTCCGCCCGTCTCTATAGGGGCCTTAAACAGGTGAACGCCCTTGCTCAAGCTCTTTACCCTATACAGAAACGTAGAACAGGTTCCAGCAACACGTACATAGAACACACGACATCTACAAACTAATAACATCCTGCCATTATCAGGTGTTTACATTTAGATTAGTTTCTGCCGACTTGAATAGAACAGAAATATAGCACCAGATATGCAGTCTGAACTTGCACAAGATACAAAGTATTCCTTCAATGGCTCCAAGCACCCAAAAAAATGGTCGGCAGTAAGAGAAATAGTGTGTTTCAAAGTACCAAACCAACCTTATTTGCCAGGGCGTTATTGAAGTGGCAGTTTCTGTGAGCGATTATTAGCATTTGCTTCAGTTCCTTGCAGAGAGGATTGCAGTTATTCAAGTTGTCTCCTCGAGGAATCCATCTTCCTGCCTATTTTCTGCCTACTATACAAGAGTATCCGGCCAAAAGAACTGCTGAATTCTTGGGTACCCCTGCACATCCCCGTGGTGCCGAGTAACTTTCACCGTCCTAAGTGTACTTGGTAAGTCCAGTTAGCAGATCACCGCATAGAAAATACCCTATCGACACTAGAAACCTGATATCCACGTCCATAGTCTAACCACCCGCCCACCCTCCCTCCAAACAGAATGCACACAACTTGCCTAAGGAACTGCCCACCAGATGATGTTCCTTCCACAGGCGCTGCCGAGACATTCATGGAGATCCTTGTTAATAGGTCCACTCTGATGGAAGGCTGAACTCAGGGGATGCAGCCTGCTGCAAGATGGATGGTTGGAACTTTCGATGCAATGCAGGCCAAGCATCTTCAGATGCCAGTTTGGGGGACCCAGCCACCCGAGTATTCATCATGGATGGAGATGACGGAGATGAAGGCAACAATGTAGAATAATCTGGCAGCAAGGGGTTGGTGAGTTTGAAATCTTTGGGGCAACTAGAGCAATCACAAATGAAGCTATCAATGCTCAATATGTGTTAAGACCACATCGAGAACAATTATACAAAACCACCCACCAAGACGCACTGCTACCAAACTAGTGACAACCCAGATGCACTGTTCCCAGGCACGTGACCCAAGACAACAATTTACAGAAGGCCCACCTGCACGAGAAGAAGGGTTGGAAAGCATGTCTTCAATGTCGAGGTTCAGCACTTGGACTATTCGTGAGGGCAAAAGCACTGTGGAACACACTGATCCCCAACCATACCAGATAATGACAACGCATTTTTATAAATGCTTCATGGTAGTCCTATATCCTTCACACAAACCATACATTGAGGCCTACATCTGCAAATGTACAAGTAATGAACCTCTGCAGAATGCCATCTCCTGGCTGGTCCTCTTCAGTTCCAATGCAGACCAGTACTGCGTGAAAAGGAGACTCACCAGGCTTTCTCCTGTAGTCACAGCCACCTCCCGCTCGAGGAAGGAAAACACCAGTCCCACCAGATTCATGGCCAGAACCCCCTGATCCAAGGAAAACTGCACGCATGCCTGACCCACCACTGGCAGATGGGGTGCTCTGCCACTGAGGGGAGTTGCTGTCTATCGCCCTTCCTAGCTGATCTGTGGCCACCCTTGTGTCGGCCAGGACGGTAAACTTGCTGCTGCTGAGATAGCTCGAGTCTGCTTTTTCGGGTCCACCCCGATGCTGTCCCAAGTTTGGCTGTCCGATACTGCTCAAAGGAAAGGCTCGCCCTCAGTAGCCATACAACAATATGCGATATTGACAGTAAGGGATCCAACGAAATAATAGCAAGACCACTTTTACAACAGTTTGCAGCAGTGACTTAAATCACTACACGCATCAACACTTTCACTGCGTGCTTCCACTAATACAGGAGTACATTCAAACATGTCTTCAAACAAACGAAGGCTTTCTAGCGAGGTTTCAAGTTACCAATACTCATGCCAGGTTATAGACAACGCAAAGGGGTTCAGGAAGTAAGCCATCTGAGGACAGCTAGAGAAGGCTAGATTTATGCAAAGAATCACTACCTGGTTATTAGAACACTTGCGTTCCTCGTCTCTCCTGCGTGCACTCCAGCTGCGTTGCAATGTAGGTCCCAGAGTGGCAACTTTCTCCCTGGGGATAATCATGCTCGGCAGACTTGACGGAGCCATGGTACAAACGGGGTATGAAGAAAGCGAAGTCTTTCCTTCTACACAACCAAGCTCTGCAAGCTGCGCTTGAGAAGGCAGAGGCTGATGCTTCCAGTGTGGCGGTCTTTGCCATATCTGGTGCTCTGCAGTATGCGTGATGAGAGAGACGATGGAAGAGACATAGCGCTTCTCTCCTCGTTCATCTTTAATCTCACAACTTCACCTGCTGCAGCATACAGTAGGTCCCAAGAATCATTTTGGATAGCCAAGGGCGTTGATGGTGGAGATGAGACCTGGGATGATACCTGGAAGAGCCCTTTGAACTGACCGTGCTCCTACTCGCCCAGCTTCTAGGCGACCAGCTGGACGGAGGAGAAGTGATCACCTGTGCCCAATATCGTCAAGAATCGTCATCCCTACATTGTTTTAGAACTTTGTAACAAGGACGTAGCTAATTGGGAGAGGGGGAGCAAGGAGTTACACACACTACTCGATCTACGATGAAAGAGTCATCACGAACAGTCTACCAGACTGAAAAGCAAAGGACAAGTGCTTCCGAGAAAGATTTTGAACTCACAAATACTACTGAAGTACGTTTGACGAGACAGGTAGCTGGTTGTAAAAAAAATGAAACACATTCTCAACTTCCAAAGGAATGATCCGGGGAAACACATAGGGACCACATACGAGTTTACTTGTTACGACTGAGCCGACATGAATGCAGCACATGCTAGCTTACAGGATTGAATAGAAGATAGGCAGCAGACTCTGACAAACGTTCACACCAGACGCCAAAGAGAAGAGTACCTTGTTTAAACCTAAACTTGACGTGCATCCGATATCCGCGGACCATTTCCCGCTGAAAACTTCGGGCTTGTCATGATCATCCTCATCGAGCATTGAGTGTGCTATCTGCTCGGCCAGTCCCGCTAAAAGCTCGTCATCCTCGTCACTTTCAGTTTCAGTAGAGCAAGAAGAAGACTCCATGGAGGAACCAGAAACTTCTGGCCACTGTCCACAAGCAGCAGAGTCGTAGGGGAAATCGAGAGGGAAGTGCGTTCGCCCTCCAATTCGTTTCACGTCTTCAGAAGCATGAACTACACCGCCTTTGCTGATTGTGGCCATCAGCATTGTCAAGGAAGTTTCATCGTCTCTTATATTGGAGCAAATGAGGCCATGAACTCTGGCTACTTCGAAAGCCATCTTTAATCGTCACCTTGTCTCACTTCTAGTCTGGAATCGGAAGAACTTCCAATCTTACTCCCCAGCGGAGACCTTGAGTACACTTTTGCGAACTCTTGGCTTCACAATCTGTAATTTTGAGAGAAAATTCTACGTAGGACCACCTCCATCACAAGACCACTTCTACGCTGCGCTTCATCACGTATCCCCGTTCCCAGTATAAACTTTGCAATCCATCAGACCTCTCCTTACAATTTCCAACCAGTCTTTGCACGACCCTGGTTCCTGAGCTACACAGCAAAGCCACTTTCAGCCATGATGTAGTGGCCCCTATCGATCTGGGCCTGACGCTTCTCTTCAGACCATCCTCTACACGACGATACCAGGTTTAGGCAAGATTTCCTAGCAATGTGTACTATCGCGAGAATGGGGATAGCCTAACGCAAGAGAAAATGACCGCATTAACAGCTGTCACCCTAATACGAGCTCCAACTCAAGAGCTACGGAAGCTCTCAGTCCTTCGATATGTGGTTAGACGAGGGTGCAAGCTTTTGCTACACAGCAGGACCTCTCGTGCAGTCACCTTATTGTTCCGGGTGGCATCGTGGTGGAGTACATCTTCCAAGAAGGACTTTGTGAACCGGGTGGTGCAAAGGGGGACTCCCAAGATTCTGATGCCATTGGGCGAAGCAATGAAGTGAGGGGGGGACCAAAATCTGCAGGTAGACCGGACGGAGACCACACTGCACATTTGCTAGGTTGCTTCTCGTTTTGTGTTTTGTTTTGAAAAGGCCCAGCATGATACCCTTTTCTTTTTGTTTCCCCACAAAAGAGAAAACCGAGGCCCTCACACATTTTATTCATGGGGGGAGGGGGGCGGGGGGAAGGGAATGAAAACAGCAATCGCATCGAGCATACACACCAAGGTGGTGATGGACCAACCCCGGGACTCGTCAAAAGAAACTAATTTGGCAAGCCAAGCAAAGTCGGAAAGAAGCAAAGAGCATCCATGTGGGAGGAAAAAAGAAGAGTCGGGGGCTTCCAAAACGCCTCTCGTTAGCGTCTTGAATGCATCGCGGGGCCCACACATGGTGGGGCCCGCAAAAAGGAGAGGGTCACCCCATGGGTCTCCAGGTATGGCCTGCAGCATGGAGGGTCTCCTCATGCCCCACTTGGCAAACCTGCAGACCTGTAGACCCGCAGACTTGCCGGAGGGCCTCTCCTTAGGCGCATACGCTAATCCATGTCGAAATATAGACTAAACTAATTAAAATTTGAAGGCTGGTGAGAGAGTGACATGTATCAAAGTGGTTACATGTAATCCTTGCAAGTATGGTGGTCGTGGTTTCAAATCTTGCATGATAGGATGGTATGTTGAGATACTTCTGAACAATTTTTTTGAAGTTGGGAAAACTCGAAATAAGACTCCGCGATGTAGCTCCGCGTTTCGCGGTGAGAGAGGGAGAGAAGGTGAGAGAAGCCCAACGGATCCTTCCCCACCATCGTCTCTACGGTGCGAAGCCAGCATCCTTAGACCCTCAAGTTCTCGGTGCCTTGCCCCCGAGACGCCTGCCTTTCTCAGTTAAGGAAAAGATTTCAAAACCCCATATAATGAATGCTCTTCATCCCAGCTCGGTTCAAAGCTCAGACCCAAACGTCGTCCTTTCATTCCATCCATTTCCAGGCTTGACACAACCTTGCTTCTAATCATCGCGCACCTCACGAAGTACTACTTACATTTGTGCCATATCCTGTGAGACTAAGTTGTACTATGATGAAACGAAGTTGGTTTGACAGCTTGATGAACTTCCTCCCTTCATTCCACCCCGACCACATCTGATGCTTTCATTCAAGACTTGCATATTATCACCTTCATAACTCTAGCCGCCAAGCACCTGTACACACAGGATTCCCTCTCCCCCACAAGCTCAAGCCTCCCCTCATTCATCTCTCACTAATAGGCAGCCGACAACCTCTGCAAACTCCAGCAGCTCCTCCCCCATTCACGCGCTCTTGAATCCCCTCTTCAGCGCCGCTCCTTCTCTTCTTTCTTCACCTCCTCACTTTCCCCTCTCGACCCGTACCATTCGGTGCCCCACAATCATTTGTCTCTCCCCGCTAGCTTCAATCACCCTCATCCTTCTAGTGTTCCCATAGCCTACTTCTTGGTTGTGGTTCTGCCTCTTGTAGTGATTCTGCCTCTTGTTGTGATTTCAGTCAGCGCTGTGTTGCTATCTCCCCTCCTCGCCATCCTTCTCCATGGGTCCTTACCCAAGTAGTGGCCTTAAGGGAGCAGCTAAAGGCCGTCGGCAACACAACTACATTTGCCTTCCAGTCTCTCGCAAATCGCAGCCCTCTTCGGGAACGGGCTTCTTCATGGCGCACCAGGCGCAAACCAAAATTGCAGTGACAGCGGAGCTCCCTCCCCAGCTCCACCTCCCCGGACCTTCCTCATCGCACATCCCAGTCCCTGTTCCAGGCTCTTTGCAACAGCGCAATGGCACTTCTCACAGTGCTGAGGTAGCTTCAATGGAATCATGGAAGGTACTGCAGACACTATGCCGGAGTGATCGGAGGCCCCCTCGGCTCTGCAGCTAGCAATGTCCGAGGATGATCCACTGGTCAATGTAGACCTTGAATTCCCTGATGACATGGTCTCCGAAATATGGGGAATGGGGGTGCTCCTGCACTTCCCGGGGAAAAAAGTGGACAGAGATTTTTCCAGGGAATGGGCAATTAAGCACTTGGGGGGATCAGGGGATATAAGGCAGCAGTTCTGCCACTCCAGGGGCAAAGGCTTCTATTCCATCCTGTTGGATACAAAAGAAGCGGCGGATAGAGCCCTTTCATTTAACCCACACCTCCAGGGATTCAACGGAAATATTTTTCCCTGGTCTACGACATTGGGTAACCGAAATGGGAAAGTTTGGGCCCCCAGGATTATAGCTCTTCCATACATCCCATATCAGTACCTCTTTTGCCTACCGGACATAGGCAATCACTTTGGAGTTTTCTTGGGTTGCCTTTCGGTTTTTGATCCGGAAATGTGCACAAAGGCTCTCAAAAAACATCTAGCTTGGAGGGGGGTAACTATTGCATCGAAAGTTCATGAACAGGATTTGCAAAGATTGTGGTCTCAATGCCAGCTGATGCAACGCTGCCTGAGTTTATTCATCTGCCCATTGACAGGGACGGTAATTATTTCTCAGTAAAAATCACTGAAGACACTTCATCTACCGCTTGCTACACCTGTGGTCAAACAGGCCATTTGAGGGTTAACTGCCCAAAAGCCAAGCGCAAGATAACCTCCATGCATGGCTCCCCTAGTTCACAGGCACATGCTCAGGCTCACAATCACAATTCCGAACACTTCCCAACTAATGCCAATCGAAATGGCCCTGATGCTGCAGTCCCGAAAGCTGCAGGCCTATACAACGACTCTCTTTTTCCCAACCAAGGAAATTGGGACTCTTTCCTGCCTCAATCTTCTACCTCTCCACCCGGGAAGAGGCTCAAAGACCACGTGGATCCCATGATGGCAGAAGCGGCAGCTACAGTGTTGGCACCAGCACCCCACATGGTTGGAGTTGCCCCGCCACTCCGCCCCAGATCCGATCATATTCACAATTCTATCCCAAGGGCAGGCTCCTCCAAGCCTCCGGCACACTTCCAGACAAGGCAAAAATCAACAGTGACTACATCAAATGCAGGCAAAACTACAATTGCAATCAACCCTGTCATTGCTAGGAACTGTGCAAGGCTCCGGTCGTTTCCTAGTTTGGCTCTGAGGGGTTGCTTGCAACTGCTACATGGGACTGCCCCAAAAGCAACTTGCATCACTCCACTCATTTTTTGAAGGACGCCACAACCAGCTCTGCTTGCCACGGTCCCACAAGGGATCGCTATGGAGTTACACTGGATCACCACTGCGGACGTGCAGTACTTCATGGCTACCTGCCCTATCGATGGGGACCCCATCCCCACTCTTAGGGAGAAAATTCAGTCCATTCTGCTGAAGTATTCATCCAACTATTCATTGCAACGACACAATGGCGTGAGCCTTGCGCGTGAGCGTATGCTCACGCAGGAGTGACATGGCGTGAGCGTGCACCCACGCTGACGTGGCATGAGCGTGATGTCAGCAGGCTGATATGGCGACAAATGCTGACGTGGCACTGCGCCGTCATCCGCCACGTCAGCATGAACATGCGCCGCCTATAACCGAGGATGGTCCTATGACCGTGGGATTAATGCAAGGAATCCTTGGCTGAATACAATCAAGACTACCATGAGGCCTACAATTGTAGCATCCAACATTGTGCAATTACAAATGTTTGTTTCACTTTTACAATTACAAGGACGAGAAAATATCCTCACAAAGTGTGCGCCATAGAGGGTGCCACGGGAAGACCTTGTTCCCTCCCCAAATAACAATGAGAGTTAGGATCATCTTCAAAAGATGATTGCAGTGCACAGCGACAGGAAAACATGTAGAAACCCTAAGGTGCAATGATGCATGTGATTTTAAAAGTTGCCACTCAGAGCTCACTTAGTATAGTTGGAAGCATAATGGAGGGATAAGGGACGCCATATCATTGCACCGCCGACGATGTTGCAAACGAATTGATTTGAATTGAATTTCCATGACAATGTTGCAAATTGCACATTTCATAGCATGGTCGTCCACATACCACATTGCATAGTTGATGCTACCTATGTATTGTATCCCGCTGCAATAGAGTATCGACCTCGTTGAAACTCAAAGTGGCCTGGTGAACGAAGTTGTCACGTTTGGGATCGCAAACCATCGTCTTCAAAAATATGAAATACAAATGTTTGCAGGGTATGAATTTACCTCTCTTGCCCAAACTGGTTGATAGCATATTCACAAAATCAGGACATGTGCAATTGGGGAAATTGGATACCGTGATGCCCTGTCATGAACAGCAGATGTCGAAGTGATCATTGTGTACACCCGACCATATCCTGGATCGGGCACTTCCGTGGTGCTTGCAACACGAGCTTGGAGCATTCTTGCGGACTCCACTTTGCCGAAGTGTTCAGTGGTTGGAGGGAAACGCCGAACCAGTTTTTCATCTCGTTTGGTTGGCCACAAGTGAGGATTTGTCGGAGGGACCCGAGAGGACGCAGAAGTAGAAGCACATGCATGCAGTTGGGGTTGTCTCGAAAAAGAAAAGCCTGCCTCCTCCAGTATTGCAATCTCCTGACTTGTGAGATGTGTTCCCACCTTGACGGGCCAAACGGTTAGAGGAGCTGGCTTCATCACCACGGAAGGACGCATAGTTCCATGCACACATCTACCACAATCGTCTGCACAGAACCAGAACTTGTGGTTCTTGGCTTCTGGTTGGCCGTGTGGACGCATCAAACCCGTGAAAGTCGGAGCAGGAGACCGGGCATCGCCTCTGGATATAGATGAAGTGCACTTTTCGAAATTAGTTGCCCTGATCGCTGTACATTTCACACGAGACCCTGCACTTGTGCGTTCTATGTGCCAAACGTGGTCGGGGCATGCGGACTCCAGCACATCAAGGGGGTAGTTTCTCTCCTGCACCATTTCAGTGGCACTGTTTGATGCTGGAGTCTGCCGTCGTGTCGGAGGTTCCTCCAGAATGGAGGTTCCGGACAGGATCTGTCATGCAGGGGAACACGAGGCTTTGAGAAGTTATCACGGTCTGCCCTGTGCGAATCGGAATCCGAACCAGGTGGGGTGTTCAATTTCCTCTTACAGGAGCCGAATCTCTCCTCCCCTTCAAGATGTGGAACTCTAGAAACAAGTGGCGTTCCCTGGGCATACATGCTCACCGCCCGTGCTATCTTGCTTGGATCCCCAGATCTGCTTGCAGCACGCAACATCAACTCCAGTTTGTTCGGACCCTTGCCACCAACCCCACCTCGCAAGAAATCACGGTATCTGGTTTGTTGTTGTAAGGCACATATCAGATCATCTATTGTTGCCACATACAAATCCCGACCTCGTTTCCCAGACTATTGCAACCATGCGTTGTGCACAGTCTCTGCCAAATTGCAAGATGGCATGTCCGTCATTTCCTCAATGGACATGTTCTGCAAAGTGGAGAACCACACTTCAGAACAGTGCACAAGGAACAACATAAAGAAAGCAAGGAGAGCAAAATTTGGAAAGTAAATATATGAATAAAGCAAGCAATAGAAGCCTCGTACCATTGTCATGGCTGATCCTCACTGTCTGTACCGGAAGTGCCAAAACGCCAGCCAATCTTCCAATGCTCTCATACTCTCAAGCTATGCAGCTCCAGAAGAGAACCACCAGGCATGAATTGTCTGGAACAAAGTGTCCGCCTCCTTCATTGTTCTAGCATCTTTGTACTCTTTGCACAATTTACAGTGTTGTGTCTGCATCTCTGGTTTGATGTCCAACTTTGTATGTTTCTCCAGAGATTGTGTCCAATGGAATAGACATGTACGCTCTCTTCCCAACATTGGCACTTTTGGGTTGCCTGATCCGAAGACAATTCGAACAGCATTGAAATTCGCCTAAGCACTATAACCAGTGAAATTTGGAGATGGCACCCCATGGCAGCCCATAACACGTATCAGGGAATTCCACATGAGTTTATGGGATTCCGTATCCTCGGATTGCATGTCACAAACTACAATTGTCATAACTCATTGGTACACTGGATCATAAACATGGCAAGCCATTGTCGTCCAATCTTTCACTCGTTTCACATGATCAAACATAAGAAAACAATTTTGCAGGTCCCCACTCTTCTGCATCCGCTTCACGAGGCTAACCTCACTGCCCTCCCCAGCAGTCGACGTTTTGAAAAGAAATACTTTGATGGCACCTTGACCTGGAAAAACATTGTCTTGGATGTAGTCATACTTGCTCAGTCGTTTCAATTCCAAAATGTTGTCTATGTAGCCTCTGATCCCAGAGCCCATTCTCAATGCATTGATCTGATGCCGAATATTAGGTGAACTCAAAGTGGAGAAATGATCCATGACAATGTCCAATGCTGGACCGTCAAGTTTAGTCCCCACAGAATCCCCTTCATTCAAAATATGGCTTTCCAAGAAGGACTTGCTTGCGCCAAGAGCAATTGCAGATGTTGTTGCGAATGGGTTTATCTCGTACTCCTGTTTAATCAACCTCGATACTGTCTCAACACTCTCCCTGTAATCCCCCTTCGAGACAGGATGGTTATGGAAACCGAAATGCACACAAGCTCTTGTCATTGTTTTCAAACAGTGGACAACATAGTACATTCTTGCTCCACACAGCGCCAGGCAGGATGGTACAAGTTTGCAGAATTTGCAAACGAAAGTGATTGCCGGTGGAGGAGCAGTCCCAGGCTTAAATGGTTTTTCCGCGAGACCCTCCCACTCGCTTTGATTATGAACCCCAGACTGAAGAAAACGTCTACAATTCAAATTATCACACCTAAGGTGTCCATTGCAAACTGTTCTCCTGAAAACAAGCTTGTCATCATTTTGAATATTGGATGTTTTTGTTCTGCACCATGGGTGCCCATCGTGTTTCTTGTCCATTCCGTGCATCATGCTTGTTATACCTCCAACTCATGGAGGAGGAGGCAGCTCAAATAGGATATCCCCATCAAAAGTCTCTGGTAGGAACTTCACAGGCACCTGCTTCAAAGATTCCCAATCAATTCCCCGCAACTCACTTTTGAAACCTGCCATTTCTCCCATCGCTCGTAGTTTTGGAATGACACTACAAATCTCTTCTTCATCCGCTTCCACAACTATAATACAAAGGACTGGAGTTGGAATTTCACTTATGTCATCATCAGACGAATCCGAAAGCTCAACGATTGGAATGGAGGACGTATGTTCTTTTTTCACCACCACCTCCCTTTTGTCTTCAACGACTGAAGCAGCAGTCCCGGGGGTCACATATGATCCAAGGGACTTTCGCCGAGGCTCTCCAAGTACTATGTATCTACCAGGGCGCACTCTCCACTGGCTGACATGAGCCGTCTCATCACGGTTTTGGAAAGAGTATTTCAACAACTTCCCGTCCAAATCGTACACCTCTTTCTCCAAGAAGATGGAGCCATTCTGAAGCTCAAACCGGGTAGCCAAGACATGTTTCAGAACAATTGCGAATCCATTGTCAAGGGCTTCATTGGAGAACGGCACTAGTTTCTCATCAGAGAAGAACTCCGCTTCAGAGGAAGCCATCTTGCCTCCTCTCGTACGAAGATCCCTTGCTATCGCAGCTCTTCAGTGAAATCTATTGACTGAGTCTCCAAAACACTGGTGAAGAATGAGCAGAGAATATCGCGGAGGAAGTACACACGATGATTGTGCACATTTTGTTATTCCTTGCATCTGGCAAACTCTTCCAGACATGCAGCCGTCCATTTTAATTACTTTTTTTGTGGGCGTTGTGGACAGAGTATCCCTAGGAGCAATTTCGGTAGCTGTTAAACCTTTATTCAGAACGTCATCAATTAACATAATAACCAGCCGATCATGCGCACCTGGAAAGTCCAAACTTTGAAACGAACGTGGGGTGGGCTTACAAGGATGAATGTGTATGATATCCAGAAATTTGTCATCAAATACTCGTTCATTTACATATATTTGTCTGAGATTGTGCGCCTGATGGCCCCATATTTTTTATTCCATGGTGCCATGGTTATGATGGCATAGGCATTGTCTGAGTTTGAGCAGTCAGACCAACTAATTTTTTATTTGCAATGTTATATTCATTTATAATATTTGTCGCTGTTATATTCAATTATTGAAACCCTTCAAATAAACGACACGCCGTTCATTTTGGGCGACACACGTCAGACTTCGATAACTACATTGCAGATGAACAGCTGTCCACTAATGGCTAGCAAGTGCACTAATAAGGGAATGACATTTGTGTAACGGTCACGCGAGAGGGAATCCGATGCTTCTAGAGACAATCCCTAACGCACGCAACTCCGCAAGAAATCGAGAGTCAGTTTGTCTTTCTTGTTTCCGCACTTAGAGGGAGAGAGGTAGTCAAGTTGGAGAGGGTTCCTTCTACGATACGAAAGAGAAGGAAGTCACTTTATTTTACTTCCCTTAGAGAGAGACTCAGAGCAAGAGAGCAAATGACGAGGCGTCGTTTGATGGAGAACACAGGGCCACGGCAGCAGGTGAACGCGGAGACTGCAACACAAGTGCAGACCGAGAATGAGGCTGCAGCTGTCACACAACCAGAGGGAACAGTGAGCGTTGGAAACCAGACTGTGGAAGCAGAGATGATTCGCAAGGAAACTGAAGGAGGTGGAAGTCCGGGGAACGCAAAACCGGGAGAAGGTCTACAAACCCTAGACCAGACAGGAATTATGTGAAGGGGAAGAGGAAAGCTGCAGAAGGGGATCCGAACTCAAAACCGAAGAAGGCGCCAGTAAGTGTTCTCCACCCTTCCATTTCCTGTTTACAGATGTACGAAGTGAGTGAGTGAAATGTCCTAGAAAGTGATGGTAGGTACCGACCATCACTATGAAGTCATGTTGATTTGCTTTGTATTCCTCTATTTCTGGTTTTTCATACCAGTTGTTTGTGACTGGCGGTACTGCCATTCACTGTTCTTCAGATGATAGAGTCAGTCTGATTGCTTTTCCAGCACTCTTTCTCTTTCTTTCTGTAGCAGGAACCTGTGATTGTCGGCAACGTCATGATTCTCTTTCATTTCAAAACTCTCATTATGATACAACAGAAAGTGAGTGTCGGTGCCGACAGTAACTATGATCCAGTATTGACTTACACCAAACGCAATGTTTTCCATTCTAGTGTAGTGTGAGTGTCGTTAACGCCATTCGATTCTCCTCGTGAGCTTCCTATACCTGCATGCGTGGAGAGAGAGTGATGGTCGGAGCTTCTTGTAGGGCCCACCCCCGAAAGGGGGCAGTAGCCGCAAGGTGAAGTGACTCTTAGTTACGCCGGTCCACATAGGAGTCTTCTCTCTCTCTGGAAGCTTCTTTGAACTTGACTATTTCAAAAAAATATTTGGACATTTTTTCTCCCTGTGTAAACCAATTGATACCAGCCTGCAACTTGTATTTCTGTCCCCTCATTGTGGCAAAGGCCCCCAGGTTGTGACAGGCCTCCAAGTAAGTCTGAAATGTGGCGGGGTCATAATTGCCCCTTCCGATAGACTTTTGACAAATACCAGCACTGTCTTGTACCACTGGCGGTCTCCTCACATTAATTAATTTTTTAAATTATGCGACCGTCGCTTCTAATTTATTTGTTTTTAAATGAAGCGACCGCCATTAAAAAACAAAATTGTTTTTTCTTAAATGAGGAGACCGCCACTGACGGTCTCCTCATATTAATTTATTTTTTAAATGAAGCGACCGCGTCTAATTTTTTTTAAAAAAAATGAAGCGACCGCCATTAAAAAATAAAATGGTTTTCTTAAATGACGGTCTCCTCATATTAATTTATTTTTTAAATGAAGCGACTGCCATTGGCGGTCGTTTATTTATTTATTTTAATAATTTAATTTAATTTAATTTAATGAAACGACCTCGCTTCTAATTTTTCTTTTTAAATGAAAAGACCGCCACTGGCGGTCTCCTCATATTAATTAATTTTTTTTAAATGAAGCGACCGCCATTGGCGGTCGTTTTTAATTGTTTTTTTTTAATGAGGACGGTCTCTTCTAATTAATTTGTTTTTTTAAATTAAGCCACTGGTGGTCTTTTATAATTAGTTTTTTCTTAATTAAGCGACCGCCAATGGCGGTCGCTTCTAATTAGATTTTTTTTTAATGAAGCGATCGCCATTATTGGCGGTTGTTTAAAAAATAATAAAAAATTGGAGCGACCGCCAATATGGCGGTCGCTTCGAGAAGGTTGCCCCTGTCATTATGACAACGTGCCCTGAAGAATGAGGGGGGGGGAAGAGGAGCATATAAGCCAATGGAGGTTCATTCTCCCCTCACTCCCTCTCCACACAACTTCAGTGTTCGTGGTATGTAACTATTCCACAACACGTAGTTACGTGGAGAATGAGGCCATTGGCTAAGTGGGGGCCGGTATTTTTTGCCACGATTTTTGTGAAGTCGTTGCAGAGAGTACTCCCATAGGCCCTCCTTTGGCTTGCATGATATTTTGATTCTAGAAAATTAGCTTTTGCTAACTATTCTGACATTTATTCGGGTGGAGGCACTACCTAGGCATGGTACCATTGTAGTTGGTAGGGCCAATAGTATTCTCTCTCCATATCGCCATGTGTTTAGCTGTCATTTAGTTCTTAGCCATTTCCACATTTGCTTAAGTGGTGTTTAACTTTCGTTTACTTGTTAGTAAATCTCGTTTAGGGTTGCTCCGATTGTTATAAAATGGCAGAGGGCCACGACGATGAGCGTCATGGAAGAGATGACCCCAATGAACATGGACTGCCCGCTAATAAAATGAAATGGTCAAGGCAGGACTTGAATTGGGGAGTATATGATGACCGTAGCACACTAGCAGAAGAGGGTTGGGAGGATTTTTCGTCCGAGTTAAGGTGGCCGATGTTGAGATGCAAAAAAATTGTGAAATGGTATCATATCAACCGTTTCTGGCCTAAACATAGGCATGTCGTGCAAACCAAAAACAATTACGCAGAGTTCAAGTCTCGCACGAACTTGCATTTCCAGCATAGGGCGGATGAGGTGCATCACACATTGTGAGGTGAACCGCTTTTAAAGGGCCAAATCCCATACAGCTTGGTAGCCATGTTGTACGTGGAGGTTATACTGTTGCGTCCAGTGGATTGGCAAATTGATAGCAGGATGAACGCCGTGATGCAATACATGTTCGTTGATATCCCGGACACGTTTGTGCCACCCCAGGCTATGATACTGGGCGTGTCCGAGGCATAGGTGCAACAAGTATCTCGAACGTTTGAAGAACAACCAGCGGAAAGAGACCAACGAATTGTGAGGACCTTGTCAAATGACAAAGAAAGCGCATAGCCAAGTTGGAGTGTAGATTTGAGAACACGCCTCCAAACAATGAAGGCACTATCTAGAAGGAGGGTTGTCCGAACAACGTGGACATGGTGGTGGAGTTTACAATACCTGATCTCAATCTTGACTGCATCATTAACAGAATTATGGATGTCCCTTTGCCTATCGCCGATGAAACCATGGTTGAGGAACAAGACTTGCGGATGAAAGAAGGAGAAAAGGAAAAGAACCAGTAATGGAGCTCGAAGAATATTCCAGGGTCGCAATTCAATCCGATATGGTGTCTGATGTCGATTGCGTTGCAAGGGAGCAAGACATTGCTATGGCAACTGCATGGCGCTTGTCAAAAGCCTTGGAGATTCGGGCATGGGTGCCATTGAATGGCGATTGGGATAATTGGGTACAATGGGCGACCCACCTGGCCTCCAAAGAAACGTAGGTAGAGCAGGCACTGTCTTGCCCCCTGAAATGGCCCAAGGACTCATAGTTCTCCTATACAAGAAATGAGACAAACAATTGATTTCCAACTATAGACCTATTACACTGCTAAATGTCTCTTACAAGATCATTGCTAAGACTCTGGCCCTCAGACTCCAACCACTATTACCATCCATCATCAGGCAGAACCAGACTGGTTTCATAAAAGGCAGGTACATTTTGGACAATATTTTCCTAGCCCAGGATGCCCCAGTCTTTGCTTCGGCCTCCAATCAAGCAATAGCCCTCCTTCTCCTTGATTTTGAGAAGGCATTTGATAAGGTTGAATGGCCCTTCCTATTAGATGTGTTTAAAATAAATAATAATAATAAAATGCCTCACTGATCATGACTACTGCCAATGGGTCTCCATCCTGCTCAACAATGCAATCAACAGGGTCTCCATCAATGGATTTATCTCTAAACCATTTCCTCTTCAGGCAAGGCTGCCCACTGACGCCCTTCTTTTTTTTGCTGGCAGCAGACTCCCTAGGCTATTTACTTGAGGCAAATGAGGAAGTTGTGTGTCGCGGCCCTTTGCCTTGAGGGCAGGGGGGTCGGGACACAAGAGGGGCTGCCCCTGTGGTGGGCGTAGTGGCAACAATAGGTACGGGGGCTGAAGCACCCTTGAGTGCCCAATGCACTCAAGGAGGCGAATGCGCTCACTAGGTGGAGCCCCGCACACCGGGTTGCGGTGGGGGTGGTTCCACGAGGGGTGGTGGTAGCTTAGTGGGTCTTAGTGGGGTGGCATAGGACTCACCATGGGGCGGAGACCTTGTGGTGGGAGTCGTGGGGAGTCTTGGGACTCATCACGGTCCATTGGGGCCGTGGTGGGTGGGCCAAGACTCACCGCGACTCATCACCGGGAGTCAAGGGTCTTCGTGGTGGTTTGCCATAAAAGGACGGTGTTGTTTGTGAAACCCCCGCTGAGAGTCACAGGAATATATGTAGGGGAGTAGTAACCCCGAGAACGGTGTAAGCCCATTGGTGACCAAAAACTAGTGAGTAAGCGTGCGAGCCGGAAAGCGACCAAGATGTGGGGAGCTGTTCCGGACTGCCAACAACGAAAGGGAATTTCCACTAGGCCCAGAGTGAGCGAGGGTCTTGTGGAGGAGCAAAGGGGGACCGTTATGTCCCGGTGAGCGGCCGAAGCTCCGAGTTGGCCCGGCGGCCAGTTTGGGAGTGAGGCGCGCGCATCAAAACGAGTAACTATGACGTGAAATGGAGCTTACCGAAGTGAGGTGCGCGACACTTGATATCAGAGCTTAGAGTTCAGTACGCGATCGTCCTTGAGATCGGCCTCATCATGGGGTCGGGCAAGACAAAGCGAAAGCGGAACGGCTCGAAAGATGATGATCCTGGTGAGCCCGGTGGGGGCGACGTGTCACCGAAGCGGCAATTGGAAGAGGCGATTCATGCTTATGAAAGCAAGGCCGCTCAAGAACGGGAGGAATTTTGGGAGTCGGAGCCCTAGGACTTCCCAGAGGCTCCGCCAGACCAACAGATGCCTCCCATGCCAGCAACCTTTTGGGAAGGGTTGTTGGTGCAGTTTGGCGGGACGTTGAAAAACGTGTTGAGGGCGGCTAATGCCACTTCCACTAAGGCAAAGTTTAAGGTGAAGCCTAAGGAACCCCGCACCTTCGAGGGCATCCAAAATCGGAAGGCACTCAACACCTGGCTCTTGGAGCTAGAGCAGTACTTCCGGGCGGCCAAGTTGAGTGATGAGGATCGGGTGGAAGTGGCTCCCACCTATTTGAGGGGCTATGCTCAACAATGGTGGCAGAAACACCTTTTGACCAAGGTCCAAACCCAGAAACCTTGAGCTGGAGTGGGTTCAAGGAACTTATGAAAAGACAGTTTGTGTCCTTCAACACGTCCTGGCTTCCCCAAGATAAGGAATTTGAAGCAAACGGATGACATTCGGGGATATGTTCAGGCTTTCAATGTGCTGTTGCTCGAAGTCACGGATATGGCAGAACCAGAACTGGTCATCAACTTTGTGGCGGGACTGGCCCCATGGGCCGGGCAAAAGTTGGAGGAGAAGCCACCTAAGACATCGATGGAGTGGATCTCATTTTGGGGATGACATTTTTTAGCAAATCTGGAGCGGTCATAGATGGCCGCAAGAGAGTAGTCACGCTACCATGTGGGGATGGTGACAAAGTTTTACGGATGTCAGAAACGCCCAACCGAGTGGGAGGGCGAATAAACCTACTGACAACAAAGGAGTGGGCCGTGGAGGAGCCACACGAACCCCAGTTTTTGCTTTATGTAAGACAAGTGGAGGGAGAAGTCGATAGGGAGCCGAGCCCGGATTGGATCAAGGGGATCCTGGAGAAATACCAGGATGTGATGCCGGAGAATTTACCAAGCCGCTTGCCACCGCGAAAAGGAGTTGATCACAAGATAGAGGTGATACCGGGATCAGAGCCGCCTGCCAAGGCACTCTACCGGTTGAGCCACAGAGAGTTGGTTGAGCTGAAGGCCCAGCTCAAGGATCTAATGTCAAAGGGGTACATCTGGCCGAGTAAGTCATTTTACGGAGCCCCGGTGCTATTCGCAGACAAGAAGGATGGGACGCTGCGGATGTGTGTCGATTACAGGGCTCTGAATAAGGTGACTATAAAAAACCGGTACCCTTTGCCAAGGATCGACGACCTCTTCGATCGGTTGGCAGGAGCAAAGTATTTCAGCCGGATCGATTTGCGTTGAGGTTACCATCAAATCCGAGTGGCGGAAGGAGATGAGGAGAAGACCGTGTGCAGGACAAGATATGGTTCATATGAGTTCTTGGTGATGCCTTTTGGGCTCACCAACGCACCCGCGACCGTTAGCACGCTAATGAACAGCCTTTTCCAGGAGTGGTTGGATGACTTTGTGATCATGTACATCAATGACATCTTGGTGTACTCGAAAACAAAGGAAGAGCACCTGGAGCACCTCAAAAGGTGTTCCAGAAATTGCGGGAAGGGAAGCTGTATGCCAAAGCTTCAAAGTGCAAATTCGGGGTCACAAAAGTGGAGTTCCTATGGCATGTGATTACACAGGATGGGATCAAAATGGATGACAGAAAAGTGAGGGCGATCTTGGACTGGGAGCCTCCGACTTCGGTCCCGGGAGTGCGATCCTTCTTAGGACTCGCCTCCTATTACCGAAAGTATGTGAGAAATTTCGCCAAGATCGCGGGGCCGATGTCACCTTCTGTGTAAGTCCAAGGTATGGGTATGGAACACCTTTTGTAGCCAAGCTTTTGCCGAGTTGAAGCAGCGGATGGCGGAAGCTCCAGTCCTGAAAATCCCGGAGTTCGACTATCCATTTGAGATTCATACAGATGCGTCGAACTTCGCAATTGGGGGTGTGCTCATGCAGGATGGACGTCCAGTGGCTTACGAAAGTAAGAAACTGAATGAAGTGGAGCGACAATGGCCTACGCACGAGAAAGAAATGAAGGCGGTGGTACATTGCCTTGAGCTTTGGTGCCACTATGTTGGTTCCAACCCGGTGAAGGTGTTTACGAACAATGTCACGGTGAAGTATTTTGCCACACAGCCTAAGTTGTCCCCAAAACAACTTAGGTGGCAAGACACTTTGGCAGTGTTCGACGTGGATATCCAGTACAAACCGGGACGGGACAACGTGGTGGCTGATGCTTTAAGTAGAAAGCAGCAGTTCATGTTGGTGTACAGGGGCGAGACGACGCTCCAAAGGAAGATCCGGAAGGCTTACCGGAAGGATGAGATGGCGAAGTCCGTGATGCAGGATTTGAGGTTGGGGGTTAAATCGCAGTTCCACTTGCACAATGGACTGCTCCGGTACAAGCAAAAGCGTCTCTACGTGTCAAAGGGAGGGATCAGAGATAGTCTCTTGAGAGAATGCCATGATGGCCCGCTTGCGGGCCACGGCGGAGCCAAGCGCACCGCGGCACTCTTAAAGAAAGAGTATTTCTGGCCCAACTGAGGGAGGAGGCCGAGGAGTATGTCAAGACATGCACCACATGCCAACAAAACCGGAGCGAGTACAAAAAGCAAGCGGGGCTGTTACAACCCTTGCCGATTCCAGAGGGGTCTTGGGAAAGTGTCTCGATGGATTTCATGACTGCTTTGCCGCTGTCAAAAGGATTCGATGCAATCATGGTGGTGGTGGATAGGTTCAGTAAAATGGGTCATTTCATCCCCACCAAGGAGACAACAACAGCGCGGGAGACATGACGACTTTACTTCGCCCACGTCTTCAAGCGAAGGCAAGCCCAAATAACACATTTGGACCAGATCTGCCTCTGGTGGATGTTAAGGAGGGATATGGGGTTGTGGGTAAAAGGGGGGGGGGGGGGGATGGATGGATGAAAGTAGGTGATGAGGAGAGTATGGGTGACTGTGGATGGATGTCAAAATGACGGTTGGATATTATGTTTGGTATTTTGAATAGTTTTATAGGGCAATGAAGGGTACTGGATGAGACTGGGGGGTGGATGCGTGTGTGGTTTGGATTTGGATGGATGAAATTAGTTGTAAGGGCGTGGGTTAGAAAAGGGTAATGGATATAATGACAGTCGGACGGATGTACCGTGGAACTGGTCGGAGCCGGATGGATAAGTTGGTGGTGTGTGGCATAAGAAAGTATGGGGTGGTACGTGTTGCGCTGGGACTGGCAGAGAATGATGGGTGCGTGTCAGGTATTTTGTATTCAAAGTGAAGATGATGGGGGCCGTTCTGATGTATGAGTGTGTGGGAGACGTCTCGAGTGCTGTGGAGTAGTACAGATCGACAATTGTGTAGCTGGCTGTGGTGAAGGTGGAGTCCCTGCATGTTGCCACAGGGGGCTCTGTAGCGTACTGAAAAGGACCTGCAGGGGTAGCTTTGAGGGGAGTGTTCTTGCGCGGTGGGTGAGGAACCTGGGAGGGAGACAAAGTGGGAAGGTGAGGTGTTGTGGTGTGGGTTGTTGTGGTGGTTGTTGGGGGTGGGTGGCGAGGTAGAAAAAAATGCGTGATGGAGCAGCGCTGGTTGTCTCGAGTGTGGATGATAATGCTGGATAATGTATGTGTTGATCGTGTCTGTGGAGGACTAGCAGTGCAGGGGGTTGGTTCCTTTGCGGGAGCGGCTGTTGCGCTTCCTCTGTGGATATGATGAACTTCGATTCTGTGCAGGTGTTATATGCGCATATCATGGGGCACACGGTTAGTTCAAGGTTATCGTCATAGTCAAAGGGGTTCAAGGCGAACCCTTGCTCAAGGTGATGCCAAAAAGCGGCATCATGAGCGGTCGCAAGCAATATTGTTGCAGTAAGGCGATTCGATCCTCGGGGAGGATCGTACCTTGGCCATGAAGTGGGCTAAGAAGAGTGCACTGGGTGAGGCTTGGGAAGCTCCACCCTTGGCCGTGACTTAGGGGAGTCGGACGAACTAGCTAGTGGGGGGTAGGAAGTTTGGTTCTTTGCCATGGGACGCCATGGCACGGGAACAAACTCCTTGGATGTTAGTTTCCACAAGTTGAAGGGACAAGTCGATGAGGACATTGACTCCTTGTTGCTAGGGGTGTGTGTCGCGGCCCTTTGCCTTGAGGGCAGGGGGCCAAGACACAAGAGGGGCTGCCCCTATGGTGGGGGCAGCGGCAGCAAGTAGGAAAGGGGGCTGAAGCACCCTTGAGTGCTGAAGGCACTCAAGGAGGCGAAGGCGCTCACTAGGTGGAGCCCTGCAAAACCGGGTTGCGGTGGGGGGGGGCCTCCACGTGGGGTGGTGGTAGCTTAGGGAATCGTAGTGGGGGTGGCATAGGACTCACCACGGGGCTGTGGCCTTGTGGTGGGAGTCGTGGGGAGTCTTGGGGCTCACCACGGTCCATTGGGGCCGTGGTGGGTGAGCCAAGACTCACCGTGACTCATCACAGGGAGTCGAGGGTCTTGGTGGTGGTTCACCAGAAAAGGACTTGGCTGTTTGTGAGACCCCCGCCGACACCTACAGAAGCATATATAGGGAGTAGTAACTCCGAGAACGGTGAAAGCCCGTTGAGCGACCAAAAGCTAGTGAGCAAGCAAGCGAGCCGGAAAGCGACCAAGGTGTGGGGAGCTATTCCGGACTGCCTACAACTAAAGGGAATTTCCAATGGGCCCAATTGTTCGAGGGTCCAGTGGGGGAACAAGGGGGACCATTATGCCCAGGTGAGCAGCCGAAGCTCCGAGTTGGCCTGGCGGCCAGTTTGGGAGTTAGGTACGCGCATCAAAGCGAGCAACTATGACTTGAAGGGGAGTTTACCAACTGAGGTGCGCGACAGTTTGGCTTGCCTTCCTTGAACTCCCGACGAGATGAATTCAAGGTCAGATGGTGGGGTCAGCTCCAACATACGTCGAATATCAGATGTCCTAAGTTAATGGACTTTATGTCTTGGAATCGGCATGGCCCTGTCAAACATGCTAAGTCTTAGCAGAAGAGAGTATAAGAGATTCTCAAGGATCAAAATCTTCTACATCCTCTGTTTGTTGCCAGGAAATTGTCCAATGGAAATGAAGTTAGGCAGAAAACTTCCCTGAGCTTGTTCCCAGTCTGTGGCATGGGGGAGGACATCAGGGTAACCTCAAGGGTCCTAGAGGAAAGGGAGAGTGCACATGCCCGTTGTGTGGGCAACCTGAAGACAATATTCATTTTCTGATTCGGTGTCCAGGGTCCTGTCAGCAGAGAGACCTTCTCCTCAAATCTATCAAGGGAATTGTGCCTGTAAGAATGAATGTACTCATAAGACGTTGTTTTCCGTAGCTTTGTGGCCATTGACCCTGTGCCCAGTTTGTTTGGTAAACAGAGGTATAGGCACAATTCCCTTGATAGATTTGAGGAGAGCGTCTCTCTGGTGAGAGAACCCCGGACAATTTAAATTTGTAAGAGAGGGGGGGAGACAGATGCAAAAACAAGCTTGTTCATGCTAATGCCTTCATCTATGGCAAAGTGTGCTATGCTAATTGCATTGAATATACCTGTGACAAATGTGCAGCGATTGACCTTTCATGCATTTACAGCTGCAGACCTTGCCCAATTTTTGGTAATCCTTGAGAACTTGCTCATGCTTGAAAAATGCCTCATCATAGTTAGCCTTTGTAAAATTTGTTGTCTCTGGGGCTGTATAAAGGCCGTGCTACAGGCACGTGCTGTGCCACAAACATATGGGCATCCACCTCAACCCCCAACATATAATGTGGGGACCTCCGGGAGGGTCATGGCAATGGCATGCGAACCAAGGAATGCACACTCTGCAGCAATGGCCGCACACACCAAACCTGTTGCATGCATGAAAATGTGTGCAGTCTCTCTTTTCTTTTGACTGTTGGAATGACCTCCTGGGTCTTCCCATGAACGATCCACCATCTATGTAGCTGGAGTTTCAACCAAGGCTTATACTTCTGCATATGGGCTCAGTGTCTCTCTGGCCAAAGGGGGTGGGGGGAAAACGACACCCAAGCTTGTTTTTTCTCATTTGTCACCTGAAGCTAACACCTTAACCAGACATCACACAACTGCCATACATCACATATCATCACCTAAGGACAGGCTTTCACGCCCATAACATCATCGACAAATCGATATAGCAGTAGCAACCAAGTATTTTCATTGGTTTGAGCTGATGGCACCAATGAGTTGAAGGGGATAAAACCAATCATAATGAATAACAAATCATTTGACTCTTAAAGCTTCTACCAGTTCAAGCCAAGGCAATCTCGCATCAGCTCAGGTTATGGGATTCAACCACTAACAACTTTGATCTTTTGAATTGTCAAGTGTCCATGCTGGCAACAAAAAACTTCAAGTGACTTCAAGCCATGGGGCTGGAGTTCAAGTTTCCGGTCTGTGGCACATTTTCTTAAACACACCCGGAGAAGTGTTGAACCAGGAGCTCCATCAGAAGGCTGTGATTATGTGTACAACTCACCATGTCACAGAAGGCTCCGTTGCTTGAAAACTGCATGCATAGCTGCGCCAATCTGAGCAGGGGATTCAACCACTGTCACACCAGCAGCTTTGAGAGTCTTGATCTTATCTTGGGCAGTCCCCTTCCCTCCAGATATGATGGCTCCGGCATGACCCATGCGTCTGCCTGGAGGCGCAGTCAAACCTGCAATGAAGGATACTACAGGCTTGTCCGTTCCACTGTCTTTGATGAATTGCGCCGCATCTTCTTCTGCCGACCCCCCAATTTCTCCGATCAAAACTATACCCTCAGTTTGCGGATCTAAAACGAATTTCTCAAGACAATCCAAAAAGTTGGTCCCATTAAAAGGGTCGCCACCAATTCCTACACACGTTGACTGCCCGAGTCCCACAGCTGTAGTCTGGAAAACAGCTTCGTAAGTGAGAGTTCCGGATCGAGACACAATACCAATGCGGCCAGGCTTGTGGATATAACCAGGCATGATCCCAATCTTGCATTCTCCAGGCTTTATGATGCCTGGACAATTTGGCCCTATCAAACGTGTTCTCGATTGCGAGATCAACGCCGCTTTCACACGAACCATGTCGTGCTGTGGAATGCCCTCCGTAATGCACACTACCAGATCCAACTCAGTATCCAGAGCTTCCAGGATCGCAGACGCTGCCATCTTTGGCGGCACATAGATCACTGAAGCATTTGCTTTTGTCTCTGCCTTTGCCTCCGCCACCGAGTTGAAAACCGGAAGACCCAAATGCTCAGTGCCCCCTTTATTTGGCGTCACCCCACCCACCATCTTGGTTCCATAGTCAATGGCCTGCTCCGTATGAAACGTTCCATTTTTCCCAGTAATGCCTTGGCAAATCACGCGCGTGTTCTTGTCCACGAACACTGCTGGTGCCGCAGACATGTGGCGAACGGCCTGCCCACTGGAAACCCACTCTGCCTCGCCCACACATCTTTGCGTAACGCGCACCAGGCTGCGCACCCCTCTCATCATTCTTTCCAATTCCTCTCCTCTCCACCAAAACACTCCAACCAAGCTCCGCAGCGCAGATCAGAATGCCAAAAAAGACGGGTCTCACTCACTTGTGAACCTGTCAGTCGATCTTGTCAGATGCTCACGCAGCTGATTAGCTGCTTGTCCGAATCCAGTGACAATCGATGAGAGAGAGAGTGTCTGTCTGTCTACGTTTGACGCAACACTCACTCTCCTTTTAGGGTTCTAAACCCTAGACCCTGTAGACCTTCTTATACGGATGGTTACAGAGTAACCAGGGTTAACTGATAACGGACCGATTATGCCAGAGCGGCAAAAGACTCTATCGGCCGATTTCAAAGGCTGAAGGAGGGACGATAAACGGCGCGCGTCTTCTTACAAGACATCCGTTCACATGCAAAGAAAATACCTATGTCGGTAAACAGACATCCATCTGCCGGCCGACGCCGAGCCGGCATTGGTTACTCTGTCAGAGCATCTGCTGAAAATATTCCTATACTGCCAGGTTTTTTTTTTTTTTCCAAGAGGGGTCAAAACTTTATTTATAGGGGAAAAAATAAAACCCCGATAGAGCCATGAAGCAAACACGCTCCAAGCAGTGCTCGGGCGAACCCAAGAGAGGCAGAAATACCAGCCAAAGCTGCGAGAGGAAGCCATCGAGGCCCTTCTCCCAAGCAAAGCCTATCACGAGAAATGAAGGGCAAGCATATCTAAGAGCAATTAACATAGTGCAGGAAACACGCTGCAAGCAATGAGGGCGAACCCATGAGAGACAGAAATACCAGCCAAAGCTTACGGGATCAAGGGGAAGCCATCGAGGCCCTTCTCCTCAACGAAGCCTATCATGAGAAATGAAGGGCAAGCAAACCTAAGAGCTATTAACATAGTGGAGAAAACACGCTGCAAGCAGTGAGGCGAACCCAAGAGACAGAAATACCAGCCAAAGCTGCAGGGGTCAAAAGGAAGCCATCGAGGCCCTTCTCCAGAGCGAAGCCTATCACAAGCTAAGAGCGACTACCATAGTGGAAAAGGCCTGTGAGTTCCATAAATGCGTGGGATGAGCCACCCCGAGAGCAAGTGGCCAACGCCTAAACGATCGAAGCTAAGTCTTGTGACCGATTTGGGGTTGACATGGCGACTTTACCTCCTTGTCATAATCCGGGGAGAGAAAGTAAGATGGAGTTGAGACCCTGCCAGGCAGGGGGCGGGTGGGCAGACCAAATGCAGATGGCTGGCGAAGAACTTGAGCATAAGATTCCATCCCTTTCCCATGATGTTTGGAAATGTTCGTGGAGCTTATACTCATTCTCCAGAGATTTTCTGATGTCTGCAACCAATTTCAACTGGTCTTTCTCCCCTCAGTTTGCACATCATAGAATATGAGAGAAAGCAGCATGGATAGAGTGGAGTGAGTATTTGAAAGAGTCCACTGACAATGAGCTTTCCATATATTCCAGAGTGTAGCACCCCTGAGGGTCTCAAAGACAAGACATTGACAGAAGATGTCTTTGGATAAGGTACAGTAATTAAGCAGTTGATGGATCGGTGTGACTAGTAGGGGGTTCCAAGTTTGTGTGATGTGAAGAACACACCAAGCTTGGAATTGAGCATTGCAGGAGGCAGTGTTCGATGTATTCAGCTAAGCCCAAATGGCAGCACTTGCATAGAAGTGCATCATGGAATTGGAGCCATGCTCCTACCTTAAGTACTTTGTTGGCGATTTGTACTTCTGTGACTGTCCGCGGGGGTTTCACAAACAACACCGTCTTTTTATGGCGAACCACCACGAAGACCCTTGACTCCTGGTGATGAGTCGCGGTGAGTCTTGGCCCACCCACCACGGCCCCAATGGACCGTGATGAGTCCCAAGACTCCCCACGACTCCCACCACAAGGTCTCCGCCCCATGGTGAGTCCTATGCCACCCCCACTAAGACCTCCTAAGCTACCACCACCCCTCGTGGAACCACCCCCACCGCAACCCCATGTGCGGGGCTCCACCTAGTAAGCGCCTTCGCCTCCTTGAGTGCCTTGGGCACTCAAGGGTGCTTCAGCCCCCGTACCTATTGTTGCCACTGCCCCCACCACAGGGGCAGCCCCTCTTGTGTCCCGACCCCCCTGCCTTCAAGGCAAAGGGCCGCGACACACACCCCTACCAACAGGGAGTCGATGTCCTCATCGACTTGTCAATTTTGTAGAAACTAACATCCAAGTTGTGGCGTCCCACATCAAAGAGTTTGTTTCCGTACCATGGCGTCCCATGGCAAAGAACCAAACCCCCACTTGACTCTACTCTCCACTAGCTAGTTCGGCCGACTTCCTCCAAGTCTCGGCCAAGGGTGGAGCCTCTCCAGCTCCACCCAGTGCACTCTTCTTGGCCCACTTCAAGGCCAAGGAACGATCCTCCCCGAGAATCGAATCGCCTTACTGCAACAACATTGCTTGCGATCGCTCATGATGCCGCTTTTTGGCATCACCTTGAGCAAGGGTTCACCTTGAACCAACCATGCGCCCCAACCACTACAATTGGGTCCGCCTTGGAATGTTGGCCTGAGGTACGGGAACACGCCGAAGCCGCACTACGACTTCGTCCCGAGGTTACACGATTCCACCCTAAGAACCCCCCCAAAAATACAACCCCTAACTGCTATAATGTTATGGTATGCCCATAAACCTAGACCTAATAACCTCCAATATATACCCTCCATCCACTCACTTGCCATCAGCTCTACAACTCCTCATACCCACCCCCAAACCACCAATCCTATATCCCACCCACACTATTCAAACCCTAACCTACTCATATCATTTAACCTAATATATTACAACTTAAAACGCCATCCACACCTCAATAAGTCTAAACACTATTATCATCACCCCCCTTTGCAAGAAAATGCATACCTAAACACCTTCACAACACTTATATTACTACGTTGTGGCGACATACACCCAAACCCAGGACCTCCCACCATCGCTGATATCACGAAACAACTAGTACCCCGGGACCCCAGAGAACGATATATTCTCTACTTTCAGCCAGGCTCTATATCGCTCACGCATAACTAGCAACATATCTACGACCACTTCACTCATTTTCTTCCCAATACACAACCCACCAACCCCCCACCCACACAACATATCTCCACTTTGGTCTTCCGACTTGTAAACATCCCGCACTCTCTCAGGCTACCCAAAAACTTGCTGCCTTTCCCACACAATATATCCTCTTCTCCCTCGTGATTCTCATCTCCCCCATCCTGGAGACATGTAACCAATACTTCTAATCCCACTCTGATTCCCACATCTTCTCCCTCCTACACAAACTCCAAGAACTACCTCCACACCCCCACAATTACTTAGCTCCCCCCCCCACTATCTATCCACACTCCACTCATCTCTTAATCTGTTGCAATCCAACTCCGGTGTAGTACACAAAATCCTAGGAGACCACCTGGCCTCCGTAACCACCTCTGCCACGACCTTCATCCTATCACTAATAAATTCCCTTTTCTCTCCAAAGACATCCTCTCTGCCACCCTTCTGGCTGTCAACCCCATCCCTGGGTATCAACCCCCACTCATACTTCCACCACCCCTATCAACTACACCGATTCCTACCCAGACCGACACAAACGCGTCAGTTCTCTCTCCCAGCCATACTTCCATAAACTGCACTTACTCACTCAACATCACTTCTTGGAAGTCGGATCCCTGGCCACCAGTATTCAAAGCCTTATCCACCTCCTGGCGGACTCCACCCCCCCACACATTATTCTATTACAAGAAACCAAGTTACACACCCACGATACTAATAGCTCCTACATAAATAGACTATTACTAGATTACTACCTACTCTATGGTACTCCTTTTACTGCCACACAATGCCTTATACGGCGTTCTGCGCCATACAAACCCACCAGAGGCGGGGTTGCTTTAGGCATTCTACGTTCACACCACTCCCCTAGCACCACCACTAAAATCTCTATCCCCATTCCTCTCCGATCTCATCTCCAAATTATCCAGCTACACCCACTAGATCTATGCCCCATTATCCTTATCCACATGTACATGCCATCTCACACAGATGACCTACAGCTTATACCGGAAATATTAAACACAATTTCCAGCACAATCACCAACCCCGAACACCAGCATTACCATGTCATACTAGCAGGGGACTTTGATAGAGACATCGCCCTCCTGGGCCACACATTCAACGATACACGCAAACCCCCTACCCCAATAGATCACGAACGGGGCTAAATTCACTTCACAACGTCAACTCAAATACATCCCTACTCATCAACACTACTCCAGACAAGGCGGACTTAATTACTCTTCATTAAGCCTCGTAGACAGCTTCTATCTCAAAATCCGCGGGGAGATCCCCACATATCTTATGAGTCACATACACATTGACAGTTTATGTAACTCAAACCACTACCCCATATCCCTCTCTCTCCCCCCCTCACTCGTCCCCTTTTGACCCATCCCCGACGTACACACCCCACCCCCCCCCCCAGCCCAGAGTTCTCTCACCACTACCCTTACGCTGTATCGCCGCATTCCAAACTCACTTCCAGTCCACCGCCCCCACCCTAATACAAAAACTATCCCACGTCCTCTCCGACTCAAACCTCTCCCAGCACCTTGAATCTACCTGGCTCGAAGCAAGACTCCTCCTCACATCCAAATTACAATTGATGACAAAAAGTGTTGTAGCCACGTGCTGATCGGCCCCTCCCAACCTACCTCAAACCACACACTCAAAGCAGAACGGTGGCTACCTCACCCGAACTCAAAAGAGAGAATGGACCTCCCACCTTGACATTTATCACACCATACGCCGCACTCTCACTACCATCCCAAACCCACCCACGACTTACCGTCACGATAACTGGAGAACTGACCCCCGCATCGTGTGCTTAAACGCCTTACCTGCATGTCAACCACTATTACCCCCCCAGATGACCCCTCCACTCTTCCCACTTGGATTGCCTCCCTATCCAAGCTAGGTAGGGATGCCAAAAAAAGCCGCCCACACTATCACTAAACAAAAAGCCACAGCCAAGAAATTTGTTTCTTCTTTTGGGCAACTATTACATGACCATCCCAAAAGAGCCCACAGAGCCATCTTTAACCCAGCTGTAAACCCCACCATAGACTGCCTCAATCACCAACTTCGACAAAGGTGATGTCAGCTAAGAAGGATATCTATGGCAATTGGACAAAAAGAACGATGTGTGGGGACTATCGTCCTGTGAACTGTCAGACTAAGTCCGATAGATATGACATGCCAACTCCAAGTGAGATCTTTGATGCCATTAGGCATGCAAAGGTGTTTAGCACATTGGACTTGCGATCCAGTTACCACCAGTTGCCAATCAAAGAGGCTGACAAGCAAAAGACGGCATTCTGGGGGATTGACAATATGGGAAAGATTGTTTGTACCAATGGCAGTTCTTACCGTTTGGGTTGAAGAATGCTCCTGCAGAGTTTCAGAGGGTCATGGATAAGATTCTCGCATGGCTAGACTTCGTCCGGTGCTAGATTGATGACATCATCATCTTTAGTGTTACGGGTGAGGAGCATGAGAGACACCTTCAGGTGGTGGTTGAGCGCTTGAGATCGCACGGGTCGAAACTGCACCTCGGAAAGTACAAGTTCTTCCACAACCAGATTGAGTATCTGGACCACATGATATATCCTGGAGGATTGGGTGTTCAACAGACAAAGGTGGAGGCCATTGCATGCATTCCACGCCCTATGGATGTGAACAGAGTTTGTGCTTTCATGGGATTGGCAAACTACTACCGCCGGTTTGTCAAGGGATTTTGCAACATTGCAAAGACTCTTACCAAGTTGACTAAGGTGGGTCAAGAGTGGCAGTGGGAGGAGGAGGAGGAGGAAGCCTTTGAGGAACTCAAGGCTCGATTGACTTTTGTACCTATTCTGAGGTGGTCTATTCGGGGGCGGCCTTTCCAACTACATACGGATTGGAGTATGCTGGGGTTTAGAGTAGTGCTCACACAGCTGGATAATGAGGGAAGAGAGTTTGTAGTGGCATATGCTAGCCGCTCAAACAATGATGTCGAGGCGAAGTATAGCTCATATGAAGGAGAGTGTCTAGCTGCAGTATGGACAGTGGCACATTTCAGATGCTACCTCTATGACAATCTCTTCACCCTTGTCACGGATCACTAACCATTGAAGTGGTTGATGGAGTCAGACAAGCTTACAGGGAAGCTTGCACGGTGGGCACTTATGCTTCAAGAGTACGACTTCCAGGTGGTGCATCGAGCCGATATTGTCAATCGGGATGCGGATGGGTTGAGTCGTAATCCATGCACGAGTGAGCATGATGATACTGGGGCTCGGTGGCATGGTGACACAGATGAAGAGATGGTGCCAGGATGGCATGCATATATCTTTTTGTGCATTCTAGCAATGGGAGCTCAAGCTGGTCTATTCCATGCGATTGGTCATGTAGATTGGGTGCATGATGATCCAGAGATCAGTGAAGAGCTTGGTGGTGCTAAGGATGTGCATGAAGATGCAGCAGTGTTGGCCTACCTTCGTACCGGAGAGACAGCAGCTAGTGTGACTGCTAAGGAGAGAGATCGGATCCTACAACGAGCCAAGAGGTTAAAGTGGGAGGGGACTCACCTGCTCCGAGTATGGGAGGATGGACGAATGAGGATTGTGCCTCATCCAACACAACGAGCGCGATCGGTACGCCATTCCCATGAGGAGTTGGGACATTTTGGGGTGCGGTGCACTCATAGTTTGCTGCAGGGACAGTATTGGTGGCGGGGCATGCACACGGATGTGCAACAATTAGTGGCAAGGTGCATGGTGTGTGATAGAGTGCGGGCTTCTTTCAACGCACCTACTCCACAATTGCATCATTTACCCATTATGGGTTTGGGCTATCATTGGAGTCTTGACTTCGCTCGCCATAACAAGTATGTGCTGGTGATGGTGGAACACTTCTCCAAATGGATTGAACTGGTGGCATTGCCTGACAAGGCAAGTGAGAAGGCTGCGTATGCATTTTTAGATCGAGTGCTTAGCCAATTTGGTGCTCCAGCCGAGGTACTCACGGACCAGGGGAGAGAGTTCTTGGGGGAGTTTCAGGCTTTGTGTGAGCAAGCCGTGATAGATCACCACACTACTATGTAGCCTTGGGTAGCTATGGGCTATAGGTTCAGCAAACAAGCTTCACTTGCCTCATTTTCACTTTACTTTCTTCTCTTCGGCCGAGAGCCAGAATTGCCTGCATCTATTTACATGGAGGCTGCAGTAGTCCTCAACCTTGATGATCCAGATGTGTGGACACAAGCATGTGCCCAACAGGCAGAGTTGTTCAAGAGAGTCATGCCTATGGCTTTTGAAAACCTTAATATTGCCCAACACTGAGACACATTGAGGTACGCCACTATACGTGGAGGGGGATATCGGCCAAGTGTTCGGTGTTTCCACCGTGGCGACTATGTGTATCTGCAGCAGACAGCGCCTACGACCTTGGATGTCACAGCATGACGTGTGATTCTAAGGATCAGGGAGGTGTTGTCTTCAAGAGTATTGATTCTCGAGGGTCAAGATGGCCTGGTATGGAAGAACCATGTGCGCAATTGTGCACCCTGTCACCTTCCACATGTGGATGGGAGAATAGATCCCAACTTGCAATGGTATCTGCAGGGTTGCGTTACATGCTATGTGGGCATGCTGGTGGTGCCGCAACCATGTTAGTGTGTGACAAATGCTCAAGGGGGTGGCACATGGGATGCTTGACACAACAACTTGAGGAGGTTCTTAGCGGAGAATGGTTGTGTCCACGATGCCTTGGACAGAGGTAGTGGGCATAACAATGGTGAGGTTGACAAGTGATCCAAGGTCTTGCTAGTGGGGCTTCAATGCCATAGATACTCGACTGAAGATCATGGATTGCATGAAGGCGACTAACGATGGGGCTACTTTTGCACCCGACCTCTTGATCTATCGACTTCAGACATTGGGACTTGTGCGATTGAAGACCAAGCGATGATCTTATTAGGGAGGATACTTGGGTGTTAGAGGGACCTAATCACCAGCTAGGGGGGCGTTTGTGGCATAGCTTTCTAGGACTATATGCTAGGAAGTGTGGTTGGACAGCGATGTATGTTGTGGCACGATGCTTAGGTGCACGACAGCTGTCATGGTTTTGTTTGTGATTAGTTAGAAATAGTTATTTCTAGCTAATTAGGACTTTATACATTTATATTTATATTTCGTAGGCATTGGGACTTCATTTGGTTCCATGTGCCAAGTGAGGTGGCGAACCTCACTTAGGATGTGGAGATGTTTATCTCCACATGATGTGCAGGAAAGATCGTCTTCTTCTAGTCAAGCCTTCCAAGGCCTCTCTCGCCGCCATAGCTCTAGTATTTGAGATGGAGAGTGGGTGAGATCTGTATGGTGGAGTCCTTTAGCAAAGGTGCCATTGGCTTGACTTATATAACGTGGGGTTTCACCTCTTTTCACCATTTCCGTATCATTGTAGCATAGCTTTCTAGGACTATATGCTAGGAAGTGTCATTTTTCCAAAATCGCTAGAGGGGCCACATGTGAATTCTACCCAGCGCCCATGTGGCGGGAATGACGAGGTGACAAGGTTAGAGAAGTGGCTACATAACAGGTGACACAGTTTAACGGATCCACATAGGCGAAATCAGGCTCATGATTCTCAACTACTGGCGCTTTTCCGGCGAATTCTCATTTTTTTACCCCCCATAATTCCTTTGTACAAGTAGCTGACCCATTTCCAGGTCGAAATCTGACCGGAAGAAAAAACAATATCATGGGTTCAACTATTCTCCTCAATAATTTGGGTTTTGAAGACTAACGTTGGATCCAGCCAGATCAACGGCCAGACATAGGATCATCATGAAAATCACGGGGACAGAAAGAGAACAATCTAACCCGGAATTCAGATCCGGGTTTGACACCACTTTCCTTCACTCTGGATAACAATCCCTCATCCGAGCACATCCATCCCTGCCAAGCTTAACTTAATGCTGCATCAAAACACTCATATTGCAGTCAGCTTCATCATGTGTATGTTGCCAATCCTTTCTTTTTTGGCATCCTGCCAAGGAAGCTCCCACACATATCTACCCACCCTAAATATTTGGGTCCTTGGCCCATCCTCTGACACCTTCACACTCAGGTCCTCACTGCACACATAACTTAGCCTTCTTTAGCAGGATTGTTATTAGGGTTCGTGTGTCCTAGGGTGTGCTGCCTCAGATCTACAGTGGTGGACTCCCAAGCTCCAGTAGGCCTTGAAATTAGTGCATTCGTGTATTATGGGAGTGACTGACTGGATTGAGAGCAATTGTTTTTATGTTCTTTATGCATGGCATAGAAAAGGCTGTCGTACACCATCTCTGAGGACTCACTGCACCACACCCAACAGCGGCTTCCTATTTTTAAGGAAGATAATAGAAATGAGGTAAGAACTTAATGCACACGTGGCAACCTCTGATAGGATGGGTACACCGGTTTTTGGCATGTCAAATCTCCCCCACCCTCTCTTGAGAGTGACATGGAACAGAAGGAGTGTAAACTCCAGTCAGGGCTACACTAGGTTATACGACGGGGTGTGTAACTCCACTTGGGGTTACACTACAAGGTATATAACTCCACTCAGGGTTACGCAGAATGGAGTGTAACTCCACTCGGTGTAACTCACACTTGGTCTCGAAATTTGACTAAGTCCAAATTTGACCAAGTCCAAATTTGGTTAAGTATAAAAATATGAGAGACCGGGGTTATAGAGGGTTACACCAATTGGGGTACCCGAATTACACTACAATACTTAGTGGCTTCATATTTTTATGAAAAATAATAGAAATGAGATAAGAACTTAATGCACACGTGCAACCTCTAACAGGATGGTTTGCCGGTTTTTGGCATGTCAAATCTTCCCCACCCTCTCTTGAGAGTGACATCGATCTGAAGGAGTATAAACTCCACTCGGGGTTACGCTGGGTTACATTGTTACACTTGGGGTTACACTAGGGGGTGTGTAACTCCACTACGCTATCCACCATAGCATAATGCACTCTTAGATTCTTAAGTATTTAATAGTGGAACTGAGGTAAGAGGGGCTGAGGAGGATTTGACAAGCCCAGCCGGAGGAGCCCAAGCTCCCGGAATCCGGTGAAAGTACCGTAGATAGCACTGAGTGCATTAAGTTCTTACCTCATTCCTAGTGTCTTTCATTAAGGAAGTTAATATGGCATGAGGTTACCTAAAGACTTCCATGTTTACAAATTCCAGTGGACAACTATATGCACTATATGGAAGAGTAAGGTGAATTGATGATATTTACTTGATTAATCTTCTTCTTTTTGGCTATAGGATTTTTTTATTTTATTTTATTTTACCACAAAGGGTATAGTATTGCACTTTCCAATATTGTACTTTCAATATCAATTACATATTTTCCAACTTTTATTTTTAAAACATTTTTAAGAAAAATGGATGATTCACATGGGTGGAGATACTTGGTGAGGCCACGATTCATGTGGATCCCATGTTTCCTCATCTGAGATTCATCAGAGGTTAAGTATATGAACCTCTCTAATCATGATCTGTGAGCTTCTCCAATTAGTTAACTCGTGTGTGAGGCTGCATCATGACATGAACTATAAACAAACTTCAAACTTAAAAAAATGGGAGCAGTGCAAAATCCAGCACCACTCACGTGTGTGTCGCCTACAAGCACGACCTATAGTATTCAAATTTTTCCAACAAAAATAGAACTTTCAAAATTGAACGGAAATCGCGGTTTTGAAGGCCTCTCATTTTAGATTAATAGCGTCTTCAATGCACACACGTGAGGCCTATGGGCCCCGCCACGTCCAAACAAGGGGTCACCATGGCCGGGTCCACGCCCCAGGGTCTACCGCTACAGCCCTAGGGTCTGCCGCTACTTATCAGGGCAGACCCAGAGAGGGTCTGCTGCCTTTATCTCGGACTTAGAAATTTTTTAGAGATTTTATGAGTTTTTTTATTTGAGGGGAAAAAAATTAAAACCCTTTGATGCCCGAAGGCTGCCATAAGGCTTAACACACGGCAAGGCATGACGGATATCTCGATGAACTATGACTGTGCTGCAGAAATACAGTAGGAAACGGACTACGAACCGGCGACTGAAACCAGTTCCGAGAAAACAGAAATAACGTGGGCCTAGCCCAATGCGCCTAGCCTTGAAGAGGCTCTGATGGTACGTTGTGCGAAATAGACAAGCAAGGAGGGCCATCCACTCCTTGAAGAAGATTTTCCCTGCATAGAACCGTTGTAGAGAGCAAAGAAAAATCTAACTGCAGAGGAGGAGAGGAGGAGAGATCTATCTGTAGAGAAGCTTGGTCCTTGTATTAGTCTTCACATGCTTCCAGTTGACATCCGATTTGTCGAACTCAGGGGAAGCGGAAGAGGAGGGCTCTGTGGTGTTGCCATTGAGGGGGGATATCCCGAGGCCAGACACAATCTCCAGCTCCCGTGCATGTGCAGATGATGTCGTTTCTGCCCCAAGTGGCCTTGAAGGAACTGACGAGGGCATGCTGCCGATCTGGAAATTTGGCGATGCCTGCACGCACTTTTTCCCAAGCAAGTTTAGCTGCTATGGTAAGATCAAAAAATATCTTTGTGAGTATAGCAGTGGCAGTGGAGTTAACATTGTCCAAGGACCAGGAACATCTGGCTTTCCAGAGGTGCCAGAGGGTGTATCCTCTCAAGGCTTCATAGATCGGGCAATCAATGGCTATGGATTTTGTAGTCTTGTCATAGTTGAGGAGCAATACCACCTGGTTGGAGGGGAAAGCCTTCCATGATGCACTGTAGAATGATTCAACAAATGGCCATATCAGACGGGGTGCTTGACAATGTATGAGGCAGTGTTCTAGTGTTTCAATGGTCCCTGATTGACAGCAGGAGCAGAGCAGGGCCTCAGGGAAATTCAGAAAGTGCCCGACCTTCAGCACCGTATTTGCTACCTGCCAGAGGAAGGCACTAATTTTTGCAGGCTTAGTTTTTTCCCATATCAGTTTCCAGATGTCCCCCCAATTTTCCTCATGGAAGTTTTCATGCTGCCATCTTGCATTCCATTTGCTCGGAAGGGATTTGGTGTTTGCAAGGGCCCTGTATGCCCTCTTGGCTGAGTAGGAGAAGAATCCAAATTTGGTGTCACCAAATTTCCACCTCCACTCTCCAGGGTCTATCTGCAGGTCCTGAAGAGGCATGCCTCCAATCCAGGCAAAGGAGGCAGAGAGAAGCCACGAAAAAGGGGGTGTTCCCTCTGGGGCAGATGGGTTGAAATCTTTGGTAGGGGAGGACCACTGGCAGATTCTTGCCGGCAAGGCATCCATGCAGCAGAGATTTTGGGTTGTGTGTCAGGAACCCGGAAAAAGTATCCACTTTGAATGCATAGCCGGTTAGTATGCCATGTTTCACCTTTGTAGTATACATTACTGAGTAGGGTTTGCCTGAAGTAACAACCCAGCAGTGAGGGGAATGCAGGGGTCGGCCGTTTCGGAGGATTAGTTTCCAGGAGTCTGGGATACTTCTAACAATGGAATCGATGCCGGATGTTAGCCTTCTTGTACCCAGGGCTGCTTGAATGGAGTTAGAGGAGCTTGCCCACAGGTGGGCAATCTGAGAGTATCCTGCTTCCCTCCGACAAAAGAACAAAGTTCCACTACTCTCAAACCAGGCCATCAATTGAGAAATACCCTCTCAGCCTGTCCCTACCTCAAGATGCAGGTTAGTATTCACTCGTGGAACATTAGGGGGATTGGCTCCAACCAGGCAAACTCCAAAAAAATCAAACTACGCACCTGGTTGGCACCACTCCAGTGAACAGAGGGCATCGTGTTCATCCAAGAACACAAGCTCTGCCTGCG
This sequence comes from Takakia lepidozioides, assembly GCA_030704615.1. NCBI lineage: Eukaryota > Viridiplantae > Streptophyta > Takakiopsida > Takakiales > Takakiaceae > Takakia > Takakia lepidozioides. The sequence goes on from CM060734.1 coordinate 28,983,456, forward strand.
AAAAATCTGTAACCTCTCCGATCAACTCTGGCCAACATCTGCTGCCCTCTGGAAACCTTCCCATGCCGGTTCAAGGGGGGGTACCGCCATCCTCCTAGCACCCTCCCTAGTTCAATTCATCCTCCAGGAAGAAGTTTGGGAGCCAGGCCGGGTCCATTTCTGCTCTCTCAAACTTCCCAGCCAATCTGACCCTCTAGGTTTTGTTAACATATACGCTCCGAATTCTTACTTAGAATGCGCCGACCTCTGGGCCCTCATCAACCAAAAAATGTCCTCACAACCAAATGCCCACTCTTGGATTCTAACCGAAGATTTCAATATGGTGGAAAACAACCAAGATAGGCGGGGTTTGGCATCACCCCATCTTAACCCTGATGAGGAGGCCCCTTGGCTCTCTCTTCTCCAAACTCATAGCCTGTCAGAGATTGACTCAAACTCTAGCTACCCAGGAAGGAATAACCCTTTCTTCACTTGGACAAACAACCGCACCCTCCAGGACCTCTGCATGGCCAGATTAGACAGAATATACATTTCAATCTCAATCTCTAATGGAGCAAGTCATCACCCGCAAGAACCCATAGCTCAAGGGTTCGATCATGCCATCGTTTCAGCCTCTCTCTCCATGCCCTATGAAAGTAGGAGAGATAGAGGTATCTACAAGCTCAATACTTCACATCTCCTCATCCCCTCTTTCAAGTTAGGCCTGGAACTAGCATGGAAACAAACAGCCAACGATATAGCTTGCCCTGTTCTCAAATTTACCCTCAAACTTCAAGCTGCTAGTAAGGCGAGCCAGGACATAAGTAGAGACATATCTGCAGCCCAAAAGAAACGCATTCTGGCTCTCAAGAAATGCCTGGCAGTATGTCAGAAACAAATAGAAAACAACACCTGCGATGACCATACCTTCCATACTTACCTGGAAGCCCGTCAAAACCTCGACAAGTTCCAGCTCATGCAAGAGCAGAAAATGCGAATGTAAGCTGGCATCAACTGGTCGGCTAAAGGTGAGAAGATGTCTAAATACTTCTTCGAGAGGGTTCACGAGCTATACTTGGACAACTAGGGCACTAAATCCTCTGACCCTAGGATTATGAGTGGGGCAGCATTCTCCCACTTTGCCAAGCTCTTCCAAGCAGATCCAAAGGAACCCCAGCATCGTGCTTATTTGGATGAAGTTCTCTCGCCGGTACCCCTCAAACTTCAGCCTCATCTTTCTCAAGATCTAGAAGCAGAGTTCACTCTTCTTGAGCTCGGGAAGGCCCTAGACAGAATGAATAACAAAAAAGCTCCGGGTATTGACGGCATGCCAATAGAGTTCTACAAGGCAATGTGGCCACACATTTCCCAAGACTTCTGTGCTATGGCCCATAGGATCAAATCTGAAGGGAGCATGCCCCCCTCCATGGCCCAAGGGTAATAACTCTCTTGTTCAAAAAGGGGGACAAGGCTGACATCAACAACTATAGACCAATTACTCTCTTGAACATGGCCTATAAAATTATAGCCAAGGCTCTGGCTCTCCGTCTGCAACCTCTCCTTCCAACTCTAATTAGAACGGGCCAGACAGGTTTCATAAAGGGGAGATACATCTTAGACAATGTACTGCTGGCTCATGAAGCCGCCTACTTTGCCACGGCGTTCGGACAGACCCTGGCGCTCTGGCTGTTGGACTTTGAAAAGGCCTTCGATAAAGTAGACTGGACCTTTCTTCTAGAGATTCTGGCTAGGGTCGGGCTGCCCCAAGCATTCCGTTGGGTCATGATCCTACTCCAACACTCAACCAGTAGGGTCATAGTTAACGGTCATCTCTCCAAGCCTTTTCAGCTTCACCGATCGGTAAGACAAGGATGCCCACTTGCCCCATTTCTGTTCCTCTTCGTGGCCAACGGGCCCTGGGTTACCTATTTGATAGAAACTTAGCCATTCAAGGACTGCACATACGGAACCCCATGGCGCAAATTTCAATCCAAGTCAAGGACTCTATGTTTATTGACGACACCTTCTTGCTGTTGGATGCCACTCCATCTACACTTTAGGCAGCGGAAGAAACGATAGGGCAATTCTGCAAAGTATCCAGCTTTAGGGTGAATTGGTCTAAAACCAAAGCCCTTCTGGTGGGGGATACATCCAAATCCACCATAAGCTCAATCCCCACGTAGGGGAATGACACTGGCCTAGTATGGCTGAAGGAGAGAGAACCCACTACTCTCCTGGGCCACACTTTCGGAATCAACCTCACAAACAAGCAGAGAATGGGCCCAACGTTGGCAGCTCTTAAAAGGCAGCTGGCTTACTGGGGCTCCCATTTTCTAACCATTACAGGCAAGGCTCTCATTGCAAATCAGATCCTCCAGGCAGGGATATGGTATTTCGCAGCCATTTAGAGGCCTGGCTCTGAATTTCTGGAGGAGGTTAAGAGATGCATCAGAAACTTCATTTGGGGTGCCCAATCGACCACCTAGAATAAGAGGCCACAGGTCTCTTGGCAACAAATTTGTCTTCCTAAGAAAAAAGGACGCATGGGAGTGCTTGATCCAGCAACTCAAATACAGGCACTCTTGGGGAAATGGTTACCAAGGTTCCTGGGGCCGGAGGGTGGCTAGTGGAAGCTACTGGTAGGGCAAGCCATCTCCCTCAACTCCCCACTACGACACACCCAATGGAGACCGTCTATGAGATGGATAACTCAAGGGTTTCGGCACAAATCCATAAGTTCACCCCTTTGGGTTTCAATCTAGTCAGCATGGAATAAATTTAGACCCTTCCTGGTCAAATCAGAACCTCCCTCTTTCTAGGAGACAATGAGGCAACACCCCTTTCTCAATGCAGCCACCTTATCTCCCTTAGAGCGCACTCAGGCCAAGAGGTGGGCAGAGTGGGAAACCATCTGTAGTTGACAGGGGCTTTGGGTGCGGGGTTATGAAGCTGTATGAACAAGACCTGAGTGAAAGGGTTGATTGGGTGGTGGTTGTCGCGGGGAAGGGGCAAGAAACGAGCAGAGGATACTAAGTCTGTGTGGATATTTGTGGGGGCCTCAGAGAGAGCTGGAAGAAGAACTCAGAGAGGAGGATAAGGCTGAGGGAGGTTGGAGTTTCTGGAGGAAGGGACCCTACAGTCATTGACAAAGATAAATCATAGAGATTGCCAGGGACCGTGATAGATGGCAAGACTTTGCTTGTAGAGCTGGCATCAGATTTAAGACAGAATTTTACACCTATCTGCTAGGTAGAGCAGGGAGAGAAGACTAAGAAGGGAATGGGGTGAAGGTAGATGCTTACATGAAGAGGGAATGACTGAGTGGGGAGGGGCGTGGGCGAGGGCAGTGGTAGCACATGCTGGACGAGGTGGCTTCTCAGCTGACGGGTGCTGCGATTCCGAGAGAGTGGATTTGATTGGCTCTCGGGGGAGTCACTCCCTATCACTTGTATAGGGCACCTGAGATAAATGGGTATTTTGTAGGGGGGTATTACTTTACTTTGGGTATTTTTTAGTACCCTATAATTACATAATTTTGTAATATGCTGATTTTTTGGCATGCTATTTTAATTATAATTTTTTGTTTCAAACAAATATTAGGCACCCTATATTAATAATACAATAAAAGATTTTTTTTTTTACAAGACAAATGATTTTATTATTTGGTTGAAATAAATTCATTTAAAACATTCGCATCATCCGTATTCAAAGTATAAACGTTTTGCGCTCTATCGAAAGTCATAGTGACTGAACTAATAATTGAATCTACATCTACCCACTTGTTGTCGGTATGATCATTTGAATTTAAATTGTCCTCTAGATTTTGAGAAGTAGTTTAATAACACCATAACTGGTATGGTTGGTCTATTTAGGAGATCAATAGGCTGTCGTGATATCCCCCACCTGCTCCCTGCCCTCCTTCTCATTTTTTGAATCCTACCTAGCCACTATTTTTTTGTAAGTATTAAGTTTTCCCCTAAGAGCATGTATATATTTTTGGATTTTTTCATAGATATTTATCTCAACCCTATATTAGTTTTAAGAAAAAATTAAAATCAGTCGTTATTTTAGACCCTATATTAATTTAAATTCACCGATCACAATATAATGTACCCGCGAACCAAATGTCGGGAAACATGTTACAGGGAGTCATCTCTTTGATTTAAAAAAAAGGAGACATGACATACTTGAGCAACTACAGGCCCATAACTCTCCTCAATGTTGCATATAATATTATAGCCAAAAGCCTGGCTCTACGTCTTCAGCCTCTCCTTCCTTCAATCATTAGACCTAGCCAATCGGGCTTTATTAAGGGGAGATACATCATGGATAACCTTCTTCTTGCACAAGAGCTTCCCCAGTACGCCCTTCAAACCCAGCAGGCTATTGCCCTAATCCTTCTAGACTTCGAGAAAGCGTTTGACAGAGTAGAATGGCCTTTCTTGATGGGCACCCTGGCCAAGATTGGTTTGCCTCCCTCCTTTTGTCAATGGGTGCGCATTTTGCTGAATGGGTCAACCAGCAGGGTAATCATCAACGGTTCAGTGTCAAAGCCATTCAACCTGTATCAATCTGTCCGTCAAGGCTGCCCCTGGCTCCTTTCCTCTTCATTATTGCCGCCGACACGTTTGGATACATGCTACAAGCAGACAGACAGATTATGGGTCTTAGAATCACAAACTACATAACTAACCAGCCTGCCTACATCAGGGAATCCATGTATGTAGATGACACTTTCCTTATGCTTCAAGCAAGCCAAACCAACCTGGACAGAACTGCAGCAACTTTGGAGGCCTTCTGTGAAGCCTCTGGTTTCAAGGTCAACTGGAACAAAACTTGTGCCATCCTCGCTGGAGACACATCAAAATCCCTTCTGGGACATGTGCCCTCTTGGGGCCAAGCCTTGGGCTCTCATGGCTGCAACCTAGCCAGACGACAACGTTGTTGGGGTTGGCTTGATATCACCGATGAGCAACGATTTGCACCCATTCTATCCAAGATCAAAATAAACCTCACTTTTTGGGGCTCTAAGTTCTTCTCAATCACAGGTCGGGCACTTGTGGCCAACCAGATTCTCTCAGCTGGCCTATGGTTCTACGCAGCATCCCAGCGCCCTTCCAAAAGGCAAATCTGTGAATACAAAGCTTTATTGCGAAATTTTGTATGGGGAGCTAACAAAGCAGGCCAAAAGGTCAGGCCACAGGTCTCCTGGAGACAGATCTGCCAGCCAAAAAAACTGGGAGGCCTGGGGGTTCTGGACCCGGAGATCCAAATCACAACACTCCTCGGGAAATGGCTGCCAAGATTCTTAGGCCCAGAAGGAGGCTGGTGGAAGTTTTTGGTGGTAGGAAATCTGATGATGGCAAGCCCCCTTAAGACCTCTAAATGGCACCCCTCCATTTGCTGGATCACACAGGGATTCAAGCACAAAATGGTGGGATCGTCCCTATGGAATGTCATCTGGAAAGCTTGGGCTGCACTGAGACCATTTCTCCGCAAAAAAAAACCAGAAACTTACGAGGAAACCCTCTGCCAGCACCTATTTTTGAACCAACGTGCCCACACCAACTGAAAAATCGTTGGCAAAAAAGTGGTCTGCCTAGGACAGCACGGGCATCAGTCAACTAAAAACACTTGTGGTCGCCTGCAGGCTTCCTGCATATTGACACAATTAGCCCTATACTGGGGTCAATCAGAGCCAAAGCCGGGCTTCAGACGGTCATAAATTCTATACCTCAAACCTGGACCCTGTCTCTGCAGGCGGGACCAATGACCCCCTCCACGAACTTCTGGACATTAGGAGTCATAAGCAACAGACTCACCATCCTACTGGTGATTTTTGCCACAGACACCCACTTCTCAGAGTTCGTGTCGAACGGCTTTTACTCACCCATCCCTTCACTATCCGAGGTGGAAACTCCAAGATAGAAGAGTTGGATATCTCTAAGCACTCAGCCTGCTCAGTACTATCAGTCATGACCTGCAGCTAGTGAATCATGGTTGTGCTTCCCATTTGTATTCCTTCTTGCCTTCATGTTATCAATTTACCTTATATGATACTGAAGCATCAGATTGCTTCAGTATCTACTTAGTTCCAGTTAATCATGCATTCATTTACAACTTCACTCATGTCTCTCTACACAATGTGATTGTATCGAATAAGTATCAGATTATGATTTATCAGGTATCAGGCCAATGCCATAGTGACTCTAATCTGCCCTACAGTATCACTACAGCTCTGCATGTAATAAGCATCTATTGTTCATCTTTCCTCCTTCTCTGCGCTCTCCTTCTTGCTCTCCGCCCGATCTCCTCTTTTCATGACCAAGAAGCGCTCCCCGTGAAGTCTCCTTCTTTCCGTTGCCGCACTCCTTATCTGCCCGCAAGCTGTTCTAACCACCTAACTAACTAACCGTCATCCCTGAAGTAACACGTTCCCTCTGCAGATGTCGTTCCCTCACTATCGTTCCCTGTCAATGATAACTGTTCCCCATGTACTGTGACAGGCTGTGTCAAGCTGTGCCGAGCTGTGACTGGCTGTGTAAAGCTGTGCCGGGCTGTGACTGGTTGTGTCAGGTCGGGCTGTGCGAAGCTGTAGCGACTGTGACTGGCTGTGTAAAGCTGTGTCGAACTGTATAACCCCCCTAAAGCCTGCTACTGCCACCCCTAAAGCTCCTGTTGGTCTCAGTCTGCGCAAAAATTAAGGGTACCCCACAGATTTCGTAAAAGCGTCTAAGTCCCAAGCAGCCCTCTAATATTTACCCCTCCCCCTCTCAAAAAGCCGTGTCCTCACGGTTTACTGTTTGGGATTAACAAACCTTTGTGAGCGAGCACCCTTCTGACGGTGAGAGTCTCGTGAAGGACTCTGTGTGCGAGCCCAAGTCCTGTCACTGGTTGACGGAGATGATTGAGCACTACCTGGAAATGTCTGACCCTCCTTTGGCTGATAACGAGGTAACCTCTCAGGCATAGGAGATCCCCGTCGTTTCTTCTCTGCCATCTGAAGTGCATAGTCCTCTGCCATGTCAAAAGAGTCCGCTGAAGAAACAGTAGTATCAGAATCCTCGTCTCCCCTTAGGTGTTTTAACGGCCAAACTTTAAGTGGAATCCTGTGTGGTATACAATGTGGTTCGACCATATCTGGAAGTTTAAATTGTACAACTTGTTGTAAGCGCTGGCAAGCAAAATTAGTGAACGTCCTCAACTCCTTATCTGTATAGGTAAGAGATGTGCCAATGACTTTGGAACAGTGTAAGTATTTCCATGCCTCATGTCCCTCAAAGAAAATATCCTCAGGGCCGAATTTCTGTGTTGTCAAATTGTTCCAAGCCGAATGAAACCATGAACGAAGTTGGGAATCCTTCTGCATCATAACTTTTGCATCATATAGGTACATATGAGGTGGCACTGAAGGTAAGACCCAATGATCCCCACTGGAATAACTCAGAAATCGGGATTGCATCCTCTGCTGCTCAATGTGATAACGTGCCAGAAAACAAGCAGCATAGTATAATCCACAGCCCATGACAATACTTGATACCTCCTTGGTCTTGGTATAAATGTACCCATGTACAACTTGGAAGGCAATTAATTCCTTCAACATGGTACCTGCTTCAGACCAGTACCTCACAAAGTGATGATCCTCAATGGGTCGATTGTTCGGAAGAACCTTAGTCCTAGTTGCCACTGGCAGCCAAATGTGCATGATCTGGTAGTAATGTGCCAACGACTGCGGAGGACTAAATTCCTTCCAAGCCAAATCCAACACAATGGGAATTTGGTTGAAGGGCACAATCATAGCCCGACTGTACTCCCGTGCAGTAGGAATCTTAGGTGGGTTAAAAACAGCATCCCCCCATACCTTAGGCTATGATGTGGCTGTAGTAACAACAGGGTCAGCTACCTGCACAGTCAATTGTTGTGGTATTGGTACCACTGGCCCTTCTACCACTGGCATCTCCTGCACCCCTTGCGAAGAAGACTGAAAAATTAGAGTCCTGGCATGTAAATAAGTAGCCATCAGCTGCTCTTCAGGTACAAATACTCTCTTGTCAATATTTGAACTCAGGTCATCCATCTGAGTCTGCAGGCCTTCTACATCCTCCTGTAGCTCCGCTATTCTACTATAGACATTGTCTATAGTAGTTGTGGCAATGTTCTGCACCTGCAGTCTGAGCTCATTCATCTCGCCCTGGGTGAGCTTCCGTGGTGCTTTGCCTTCCACCGGCCCTTGTGCTAACCAGACCTGCATAAGGTGGTTATCCACCAAGTCGTGTGTGGCACCCCTGAGAGTCTGCTCCTCCGCGAGTCTGTACACATCTAACTGCTGCTGTAAAGCCTCCATGCGCTTTGCATGAGGTTCAACCAGACTCGCATAGGCAGCAGCCAGATTATTGGCTTCCTTCCAAGCCTTGTTAGCCACAGAGAGTTCATTTCTATTGACCATGACTGTTTGTTGCAACTCCAGGATGTACCTCTCCTGGTCAGCCTCAACCTGTCTATATTGTTTGAAAGTATTCTCATTGCGACAGATTGTATTCTTCATATCAACAATGAGTTTCGTTTGCTCTATTATCTTTGCTTCTGCCTTCATACATCTCTCCCCTTGTCTGTTAACTTCTAATGCAGTTTGCTCAAGAGTAGTTGTGAGTGTAGCACATTGTATGGTCATCTTCTCATGTACTATCTGCAACTCTGTATGTAGTACATTCACTTCTTGCAACTTGCCCTCATGCTTCACCTGCATTTGGTATAACTGTTGCTTATGTGCTTCATGCAACTGGTCCTGCTTGAGGCCTGCTTCAATCAAATGTCCCTTGGCCAACTGCAAAGCAGCCTTTGTGTCCTCCAACTCTTGCTGTAACTTGAGATTGACCTCCTCATCTACCTTATTAGCACACTCAGTGGCAATTCGAGCCTCAAACTGAGTTCCTCCCTCAAAGCTGCCAATTGGGTAGATGGAACATGGGATTTCACATAAGTGCCCAACAAATTAAGTGTTCTGCTTATGGAACTCTTAAGCATGGCCTGCTGAGGGTCATCATGGTGAACTTGTTGCTATTCTCCCTGATCCTCCACAGTGTGATGCCTCACCAACCATTCAGGCCATTGCCCCACCAGATTCTCTTCCTGAACCACCTCATCCTCCACAGGTGCTGCAGTGTCTTGATATTCTACCCCTGGTACCTCCATCACAGGTGTGGGTATTACATGCATAGCAGGGTTTTCCCTGGACAACCGCTGCATCTCTAGAACCACTGATTCCCTTACCAAGCCAGAGTTTTCATAGAGAAGGTCACCCTTCTCAATTTCGGCCACGACCTGCTCTGTAGTAGGAATGTCCAACCTTTCTCCTTCCAGAGCAATTGGGGGTGATGTCACAGCATGTACTAACTGTGGAACCTCCAAAACAACTGAGTCAATTGGTTGTGGTGGCTGTGGTATCGAATTGACTTCCTCTTCCCTCTCCGAAGGCCGTGCTTCCAATAATAACAGCCTTCGGTGCTGCTGTGCCCCATCCTGCACAAGAGCTTGGGAAACATCATCGTGCAGTTTCCGTGAAGCCAGTGGATCCGCCACTACAGTCATACCCCGCCTCTGTCTCTTAGACTGGTGTTGCCCTGCCAGTCCACCCTCAGTATGTGAAGAGCCATGTTCTTCAATTGCAGTGGTTTCTGCCTCAAACACTCCCATCTCCTTACATTCCCGAGTATCAAGTATGCAAGAATCGAGAATTATTTGGGCAATGACTGGACCAGACACAATGATCGGAGACTTAGCAGCAGTGCCCTGTAACCTCTTCATCTTGTCCACCAGTCCATTGTACATTAACTCCGCCCAAGCGACATCCTCTCCCCTCAAAGCTTTCAGGATCTCCTCTGTGAATGACCTGCTCAAATACTGTTGGTTCTGTTTCATGGCAAACAGAACGTTCAATATTTGGCCAATTTCCCTAAGCCTTGGGTACTCGGCTTTGGTACAAGCGTAACCTTGAGTTTTAAAGAAACTCCCTTCTTGGAACAAATTCCCTATCTGCAATCTTGCCCTGTGCTCATCCACATCCACATGACCTGATGGCAAATCAAATTGCTGCAGGTACTGGGGAGTAATTTCTATATCTACTCCCCTCACCTGAGTAACTCCCGTCCGAGGCTCAAAGTTATGAAGAAATTGAATCATATACTGCCGATGATGCAAGGACCAGTCCTTGCGTAGCAGCCCCTCCAATCGCAACTCCCTTAGCAGCTGTACTGCTGCGGTGCTGCAATTGTTTGCTTCTGCAGAATCGTGGTGCTCTTCACCTTGATATCCTCCATTCCCCTCACTCTCTTCATTCTAGACAAACAAAAAGGCTTTGTTTGAAACAGCTGAAGAAAAGCTTGCAGGGCACAGAGCATGAAGGTATGGTTGGCACAGAATGGAACAGGTAAGTGCGTGTAAGCCTATGGGGCTTGCAAGTATCGAGTGAGAGAAAATGTACTCTCAATGCTTCCGTCCTTGCGCCACTGCGTGAGAAGTAAAGCGAGTGTGTAATCCGTTACATCTGCCATAGCTACAAAACTAGTGCTTTGATTGCCCCTTCCGTCGAGACCTTGGCTATTCAGAGCCACCCGACTCTTCCGCTCATAACACTTCATATTTCTTGTTCTTGTTTCTTGGAGGGAACCACCTGCATGTAATTCGCACTCCTGATTGGCTGTGGACTGCTTAGGTAATTTCTTAATTCCACCCCCCTCCATGGACATTCCTGGCTGGAATGTCCAGTAGGATAGCACATGTGGCATAGGTTTCCATTTTCTATACTCGGAAAGGGTTCCGTTACCCTTACACTGAATGCATTAATGGGCCCACAATTAGTATTAGCTGCTGTACCGGGTAGGTATTTTGACGGCCCGATTTGTCCGTTTGCATGATGAAACCTTTTTTTGCAATTGATGCAGTGCGGTGTGCCACGCCTTAGTGGCCACGTGTCCGTTTCTAAACATGCCCCCGACTTCCCCTCTCCGCGTGGCATATTCTCCAAGTTTGACTTCCAAACTTCCTCTTCACTCGATGGCCACTTTTCTAACGTTAATTCGCGTCCACCTGTCACTGACCCTATGGACTGTGTAATCTGTATGGGCTGTGTTGGGCTGTGACAGGCTGTGTGGCACTGTGGTGGGCTGTGATAGGCTATGTGACACTGTGATAGGCTGTGTCACGTTGTGATGGGCTGTGATAGGCTGTGTGACACTTGTACTTCCCGCCTTGGTCATACACGCTCGGCTTAACGACAAGTGCTCCATACTCCGTTGGTATCACTGGCGCAGCCCGTGACTGCTTTTGCGTTTCAACATGCAAATCGTGCTGCAATGGTTTGTCATGGATACCACTGTACCCCTTCAACTTACTGGCATTGACTCTTCCCAGCATCTCTTTGTTAATGGTTTGTAACATGGCGGTGTTGTTATCATACATCTTCTGTATGACATAAGGTCCTTTCCATGGTGATTTAAGCTTAGAAGCTTTAATCTTCCCCTTCTTCTGCAACCAGAAAACCAAATCTCCCGTCTTAAAAGTCTTTAATTTGCCTTCATCAAACTGTTCCTTCCTCTTCATCTGAATTCTGGTCATGTTATCAGCTGCATCAGCACGTACTTCTTCCACATGGTATAATTCATGTTTCCTGACCTTAATTGAATCTTCCAATTCCATTCTCCTTCCCCATTCAGTTCTCATGGTAGGTAACAAGAATTCCACTGGAAGTAAAGCTTCCATACCATAAACTAATTGGAATGGTGTATACTTAGTGGTGACTTTATATGAAGTCTTGTATGACCACAAAGCTGTCAGCAACTTTGTATCCCAATCCGTTCTGTTTGCATTGACTATCTTAGCCAAGATAGTACATAGTATTTTGTTGGTAGCCTCTGCCTGCCCATTACCCTGTGGGTAATATGTTGTACTCTTCCTATGCACAATCATGAACTCTTTAGTCAATAGTTCAATGGTCTCATTAATGAAGTGACTTCCCTGGTCACTGATAAATTCCAGGGGACAGCCAAATCGTGTAAGTATGTTCTCATACAGGAACCTTGCTGTGGACTTGGCTGTGTTGTCCCTCAGAGCTTTAGCTTCCACCCACCGTAGTATAATCAGTGGTTGTAATTATGTACTTGTTTTGTGTATTCCTGGCAGGTGGTCCAACAAAGTCTAGTCCTCATTTCTGAAATGGTTCAGTAGGCATCGTAGGATGCAAAGCCATCTTCCCAGATCTCTGCAAAGGTCCTAGCCTCTGACATTCATCACAACTCTGACAATACTTGTGTACATCTTTGAACAAAGTAGGCCACCAGTAACCTGCAAGTAGTATCTTCCTACTGGTAGTCTCTTCTCCAAAATGACCTCCAGCCACTCCTTTATGAACTTCCTCCAAAACTTTATTTACTTCATGGTGGTACAAGCATCGTTTAAGTACTTCCATCAGATCCTAACGCTTATACATTGTCTGCCCCTACCATAATATAAGGTAAAAGCCTTGATAGCGATTCTCTTTTCTCTCTCTGCTCTTTAATCATAACTAGGTGGGCACTGACCATGATAAGGTATTATCTGATTGGCCACTGCCAATCTAACCATTCATCTGCACTTCCCTGCACCTCCATTGCAAATAAACTCGCATCAGTAATTGGTCGTCTACTCTGTGGCGGGCTCACCTGTTGTTTAGGCGTGACAAATGATCTGCCACAATATGCAAACGGCAGGCTTGTAAACCAACTTCGAACTCAAACTCGTGCAAGATTATTAACCACCTTGCTATCCTTCCACTTATCAAAGGTTTGTTCACCAGATACATCAAAGCCTGGTGATCCACATAAAACATAAACTTTCTCTTCCCAATAGGTAATGCCTGAATTTTTTTGACTGCATAAATCATTGCCAGTGCTTCTCTTTCAGTTGTGCTATAGTTCCTTTCAGCATTGTTCATCAACCTGCTAGCATAGTACACATGTGAATCTATATTTCCTGTAATATTTTGGGCTAAACACGCTCCCAACGCTTCCCCTGAGGCAATCACAGTGAACATGAATATCTACATGCCAGTGAGGGTTAATCAGCACAGGTGTAGTTGTTACCTGACAATGTAAGTTCCTCAAAAAGTCTGTTGACATTCAGCTGTCCATAGCAAACACTGCATCTTTCTTCAGAAGCTTGCTCAATGGTGCTGCTATCTGTGCATACCTTTTGACAATCTTCTGTAATAACTGGTTTGTCCAGGAATCTCCTTAGACTCTTAACATTACTGGTGGTGGAGAGGCTTTAATGGCCTCTGTCTTCCTGGGATCCACAAGAAGTCCCCTCTTACACACAATGTGTCCCAAAAGCACCCTCTGAGTTCACACAAAAAGTACACACTTCTCTGGATTCAGGCCCAGACCTCATCTCCTGCATCTGGCCAAACATAACTCCAATTTATGCAAGTGCTCATTCTTAGAGCTGTACACACTGAAATCATCCAGAACACGTGCATGAAATCATCCAGATACTCATGAAAATTCACTTATCACTCTCTGAAAGGTTGCTGGTGCATTACAAAGTCCAAAAGGCATGACTTTGTATGCATAAGCACCCCAGTCTGTGATGAAAGCTGTCTTTCCCTGGTCTTCTTTTGCCACTTGCACTTGATTATAACCACTGAAGCCATCCATGAATGACATCTCATGGCCTGCCACAGTGTCCAATACCGCTTTTTGTGAATTGCAAGGGAAAAGGATCTTTCTTCGTGCAAGCATTCAACTTCTTATAGTTCACACACAACTCTCAGTTTACCATTCTTCTCGGGAACTATCACAATGGGTGACAACCAAGTTGTATACTCTATCGGTATATAAACTTAGCGCCTCAGCCAACTTCTTTGATCTCTTCTCCAACCTTCTGTGCATAGTTGGGATTCATTCTGTACCTTGCATGTTTGATTGGTACTGACCCTGGTTCCAGTTCAATCTTATGCTGACAGATCTCAGGTGGTATCCCTTTAGATCCTCTGTAGCTCCAAGCAAATACATCTCTGTATTTAATGAACAAACTCCTAGCTTCCTCAAAGAATTCTGGCTCCAAATCGCCCCTACCTTCACCCATCCTCGGTTCCTCTCAGTTCCCACATTCACTTCTCTCACTGCTCATCAGCTGTGATTGTCCAAAAAGTCACCACTTCATCCTGTAAACTCATAGTGGCCGGTTCCTCTAGGATTTCCATTTCTCCCTCTCTTTCTTCATGAAATGTGGTGGGTAACTGCTTGTTTTCACACCTTCAATTGGTTTTGCGTCACTACACCACAGTAGATACATTTTAAACAACTTAGGCCTTCCAGCTGCATCTCTGCAACCTGCTCCCACTCTAGGTGTGCAGAGAACAGGGTAGCTTCTTGCTCCTCATCAAGTCCTCCCCTCCAGTCATACTCCCTAACCCCTCGAGGTCTTCTCGTAGCAGGTAATCTACTAGATTTCTTAGTGGTGTCGTGCGCATACATATCGCTACACAACTACATCGCTGTCCAAAACCACACAACACATGTGCACACCACACACTAGTATACCACTAGTCTACCACTAGTCCAGCCACTAGTCCAACCACTAGGCTACAACTAGTCAGTCACTAGGCTGCCACTACGCTGCCCACTATGGCAGTCACTAGTCCACACAATGATAAAGAAGAAGAATACAAGCACAAGCTCATGCGAGCTCACAAAGCTGAAGCATAAACTCATGCATATATAACCTCATCACTCAAATACAAGTCAAGCCAAGTGCACCCCACGCCATGGGGAATCCACACTACGGCGCCATAGCTAGGCGCGGTGAGGCTCAACTCGAGAAAGATGAGCCTCCCGCGCTTGCCGTGAAGATAACCACTCCAGGGCCTAAATCTGCCTTGACCCCTGGATTGACACTTGGGCCAATCCCAAATGTCAATATGTAAAAGCTAGCTATTTCCTAGCTAGTTTCACACTAGTGGTAAAATAACTTGACAGCTGTCGTGCGCATATATCGCTACACAACTACATCGCTGTCCAAAACCACACAACACATGTGCACACACACACTAGTATACCACTAGTCTACCACTAGTCCAGCCACTAGTCCAACCACTAGGCTACAACTAGTCAGTCACTAGGCTGCCACTATGCTGCCCACTATGGCAGTCACTAGTCCACACAATCGCCCCCCTAGCTGGTGCTTAGGTCCCTCTAAGTCCAGGTAGCCACAAGATGTGATAGTGACCATAGCCTCACTAAGTCCTCCACCACTATCCCTACTACACTCAAACTCGATAGATCAAGAGGCCGGGTGCAAGAGTTGCCCCATCGTTAGTCGCCGTCTTGCAACCTGTGAACTTGAGCTTGGGATCTCATGTATTGACTCCTATGAGCTTGGCCTCCCATGTCTTGTTAGCTGCCTCCAGTCATGTCCACTGCCACTATCCCAAGCAGTGTGGACACAACCAATCTCCGTCAGGAACCTTCTCAAGAGGTGGTGTCAAGCATCCCATATGCCAACCCCTTGAGCATCGATCACACACCAGCATGGTGGCTGCCCCTTTGGCAGACCCACAGAGCATGCACCTCAAACCTGCAGGTTACCACTGCCAAGTTTGGGTCAACTCTGCCATCGACATTGGGAAGGTGACATGGCGCACAATTACGCACATGGTCTTTCCAAGTCATGCCATCCCGACCCTCTAAGATCAGGACCCCTGAGGGCAACACCTCTCGAACCCTCAGAATAACACGCCCTGCAGTAACATCCAGAGTCGTAGGAGCAGTCTGCTGCAAATAAACATAGTCACCAGGGCTAAACCTCCGAACCCCAGGACGATATCCTCCACCACGTATAGTGGCATACCTCAACGTATCACGGTGCTGTGCAATGGCAAGGTTCTCAAAAGCCATGGGCATGACTTTCTTGAACAACTCTGCACGCTGATCACATGCACGTACCCACACGTCCGGATCGTCAAGGTTAAGGACTTGAGCAGTGTCCCTACGAATGGCTGCAGGCAAATCCGGCTCTCGGCCAAAGAGAAGGAAATATGGTGAGAAGGAGGCAAGTGATGCTTGTTTGCTGAACCTGTAGCCCATGGCTAACCAAGGAACCTGAAGATCCCAATCTCCTAGGTGTCCCTTCTGCAAGCCATACTTGCGCAAACCCCTCTTCACCGTCTGAACAACTCTCTCTGCTAAGCCATCGGCCTCAGGATGATCCCGAGAAGTGGTGCGGTGGTCTATCAAGGCTTTATCACACAAAGCCTGAAACTCCCCCAAGAACTCTCTCCCTTGTCCGTGAGTACCTCAGCTGGAGCACCAAATCGGCTAAGCACACGATCCAAATGCATACGCAGCCCCCTCACTAGCCTTGTCAGGCAATGGAACCAACTCAATCCACTTGGAGAAGTGCTCCACCATCACCAACACATATCTGTGGTGGCGCATAGTCAGTGGCAACGGTCCTGCGAAGTCAAGACTCCACCTGTAGCCCAATCCCATGATAGGTAAAGGATGCAACTGTGGTGTAGGGGCGTTGAATGAAGCACGCACCCTGTCACACACCATGCACCTAGCCACAAACTGTTGCACCTCTGTATGCATACCACGCCACCAATACTGCCCCTGCAGTAAACTGTGAGTGCGTCGCACTCCAAAATGCCCCAACTCCTCATGGGCATGCCGCACTAACCGTGCACGCTGTGTGGGGTGAGGCACAATCCTCACCCGACCATCCTCCCACACTCGAAGTAGGTGTATCCCCTCCCACTTGAACCTCTTGGCTCGTTGCAGGATCCGATCCCTCTCCCTGGCAGTCACAATGGCTGCCGTGTCTCCCGTGCGGAGGTAGTCCAACACAGCCGAATCCTCATGTATATCTCTGGCACCACCTAGCTCATCACTAGCCTCAGGGTCCTCAGACACTCCGTCTACAGTCATCCCTGTTGTAGGTCCAATCTGACCTCCCGATGCCAAGATACACAAAAATGCAGATGCGTGCCATCCCGGCACCATCTCCTCGTCCGTCTCACCATGCCACCGAGCTCCAGTGTCATCCTGCTGGCTCATGCATGGATTGCGACTCAATCCATCCGCATCCCGATTGACCAAACCCGGTCGATGCACAACCTGAAAGTCATACTCCTGGAGTATAAGTGCCCACCGTGCAAGCTTCCCCGTAAGCTTGTCTGACTCCATCAACCACTTGAGTGGCTGGTGATCCGTGACAAGGGTGAAAAGATTGCCGTATAGATAGCACCTGAAGTGTGCCACGGCCCACACTGCAGCTAAGCACTCTCCCTCATATGAGCTGTACTTAGCCTCTGCAGCGTTGTTCGAGCGGCTAGCGTAAGCCACTACGAACTCTCTTCCCTCATCATCCACCTGTGTGAGCACCGCTCCAAGCCCCAGCATGCTCCAATCCGTATGCAGCTGAAAGGGACGCCCCCTGATAGGTCGTCTCAAGATAGGCGCCGAGGTCAACCTCGCCTTGAGCTCTTGAAAAGCTCGTTCCTGCTCATCTTCCCACTGCCACTCCTGGTCCACCTTGGTCAGCTTGGTTAGAGCCTTTGCAATGGTACTAAATCCCTTGACAAACCGTCTATAATAGTTTGCCAACCCCATGAAAGCTCGAACTCGGCTCACATCCGTGGGGCGTGGAATTTGTGCAATGGCCTCTACCTTAGTCTGCTGTACCCCCAATCCTCCAGGATATATCATGTGACCCAGATACTCAATCTGGTTGTGGAAAAACTTGCACTTCCCCGGATGCAACTTCAATCCGTGCGCTCTCAAGCGCTCCAATACCACCTGAAGGTGTCTCTCATGCTCCTCCATCGTAACACTAAAGATGATGATGTCATCTATGTAGCACCGAGCAAAGTCCACCCCTGCTAGAATCCTATCCATGACTCTCTGAAACTCTGCAGGAGCATTCTTAAGCCCAAATGGTAAGAACCGCCACTGATATAGGCAATCCTTGCCGTGCTCATTGATCCCCCAGAATGCCGTCTTCTGCTTGTCCGCCTCCTTGATTGGCAACTGGTGATATCCGGATCGTAAATCCAAAGTGCTAAAGGCCTTAGCATGCCCGATGGCATCAAAGATCTCCTCTGGTGTTGGCATGGCATACTTATCGGACTTGGTCTGACGATTTACAGGCCGGTAATCACCGCACATACGTCTCTCCGTCCAATTGCCATAGACATCCTTCTTGGCTGGCATCACTGTGGCTGAAGCATACTCTCCACCAGAGAGCTCCACCAAACCTGCCTCCCAGAGATCTTGAGTCCTCATCTGAATCAAAGACCTCTCCATGTCACTGTATCTATAGGGTCTCCGAAAGATTGGCGTGTCAGTGGCCAACTCAATACGGATCTCTTGACCCTTCAGTGCTCCCAAGTCCTTCAAACTGAAGGCAAAGCAATTCCTGTAAGCCCTCAGGAACCGCCGTATACGTCGTCTCTCTCCTCCGGTGACAATGGGTCCAATGTCAGGCTCCCAATTGTCCTCCGTAACTACAACCTTAAGTCCAGTGGGCTTAGAGGTAGAGGACGCGTCCCGTGGTTGCTATGCTGCAACCTCTTGAGCAGTACTCCCTACCTGCTCAGTCAATGACAAGGCATCATCCTGCCCCATCATCTCATCCTTGAGGACCTCCTCAACCGAGAAGAATCCCCAACCTCATCCATCACAGCCGCCTTGGCTGCCAACTCCCTCTGAACCTCGAGCACCTCCCACGTGTGCCATGGATGCATGCACCCCGTGGTCCTCACATGCTCGCCCCCACTCTGCCTGTACCGTCTCGGTAGGCAGAGAGACCATTGAGGGAAGTGTATTCCGCACTCTGCGTTGCTCAGCTAGAGCCAAGCTGATAATCCAGGTCAAGCAATTGAGATCCATTGCTTGCCCCAACACTTGACGACGTGATGCCTCAGAAAGAGACGACACCGCCGTGGTACCAGTGGTAAAACCCATTGCCCGCTCACGCTCGTCAGCATTAGGCTCCACTAACTGCTGCAACTGAGCATCCCACAGGAGGCCAGGTCCACTATCCCGGAAAGCATGCGATCCTGGGAAGCTGAGCAGTGTAGGTAATGCTGCTCGTGGTTGACCCACCTTGTTGACCACTGCCAAAGGCGAACGGTCATCGTGTCTCACACGTTGAGACTGCCTCCCTGTGTCCAGAATGTTATCCACTGTGAGATGTGCTGGCCGCTGCACCCCATCAAATGCACGCTTGAGCAGTGCGGGTGCATCATGTTAGTCCACCATAGCCGTGGACGATGAGCCCGTGACCCCACTGTAGCTGCATCTAGCAACACTGCTGACCCAAGCCACGACCGGACTTGATGCACACTGGCCATCACCCTGGCCCGAGAATCGCCCATCAGTGGCACATTCTCCAAGATGTATGCTGGAGATACAGCTTGATGAAGCTGCAAGTGGCGCAAAACCCGCACCATCTCCCAAAACAGACCCGACCTCGAGTCTCGCAATCCATTGCCATGCCCGGCTGATGAATGCCCTTGGCAGGGCCAACCTGCCACTACCAGATCAATGGAGCCAACCCGCTCCAAATCCTGCGCCCCCAGCAACGAAATGTCTGCTGGCAAGGCCTGCTGATATCCACGAATTGCAGACACCGACAACAACTCAGGGTACCGCTGCACAAACTGAGCAACATGGCGAAGTGAAACGCGTCGTGCAGTCTCATCCCTCTCCACATACAGGTAACGCCGAACTCGTACACCTGCCTGTAACACAGCAGCCAATCCGGTGCTGATCCCGCCAAACAAGTCCAGAAGACAAATGCCTTCATCCGGAGACTGCCACACAATAGGTGTGGTGTCCAATGGAGACAATTGAGGTGGTCCTGGTGCAATCCCCACACTCTCCTCCTCTCCTGACGGTACAAAAGCCTCCACCCAGGCTTGTTGCACCCGTCGATCAGCATCCCGCTGCAAATCCTTGCTCGTGCCCCACAATGGAGTCTGAGCAACCATGGTAGGCAACTCCGCCATACCATACATGTCATCCTGCTCTCCCGAGGTGGTACATCCTCTGAATGAGCATTGCCCTCAAGCAACTCTCTAGGCCAACTCACTGCCGCTGTGAATGCTGCTAGTGTCGGCATCTTGCCTCGCTGGGCAACCGCAACTCCTCCTATGAACGTCACAGGGAGCTGCACACGCCGGCCCTCCCCTGACTGCCATGCAGGCCTATAGGAAGCTGACTCCTCCCAAAAATCCAGGGTGAAGCCCATGGGGTACAACACTGCCCCACCAACCAGGACATCGTATGAGACTGCGTCTGTCACAATGGCCTTGGCTCGCATCACTGAGCCATCTGTAGGGTGATCCGGCCGTAGTCTGATAGCCAACTCATGCCGTGTCATGCCCCGAGCCTGCTCCGATCCTCCCAGAGACGTCTGTATCTGGAAAGGACAAGGCTCCATATCCGCCTCCGTGAGGCCCAAGCCTGCAATAGCAGCTCTGCCCAGCATCAGTGGCTGAGCTCCCGAGTCCAACAAGACTCGCAGTGGCCGGTACCTCTTGCCTGCCGGTCCACTCAAACAGAAAATGCCATCCTGGTTGTCTAACATGACAACTCCAGGTGTCACCATGGCGCGCTCAATGGCTGGCCTAGCTGGCAGCTCCATCAACCTGGCAGCTGCAGCTTGCCATGGCGCCGCCGTGGCAGTCTTGACCCTCAAATCCGAGGATCCCTCCGGCACTACACCTCCCACTATCTCCGCAGAAGATGAAGTAACCTCCCCACTCTCACAGAGTGTAGCTGCCAGCCTGAACACCTCAGCTGGTCTTACCCCCGGCGTCGCAATCATGGTAGCCGAGAACAATGGAGCCTGGCACACAGATGTGGCCGCTCCTAGCAGCACACTAGCTGCCGTAGCCTTGGCAACACTAGGTAGTGGTGCTACCCGTGTAGCTCTCCCCAATGGCATAGTAACCTCCGCCTCGGTAACAGTCGGGCGAGAACTAGGTGCCATGGATGGCGTCGACACTGTCTCCGCCAATGTGAATGACTGAGGAAGCCTAGCCTGACGGCTTGCCTCCCCACGCTGTGGATCCAACTCCACCTCTGCACCTCGTGGCTCAGGAAACTCGTGCTGCTCCTCGAGTCACGGCTGCAGCAGACTCCACCTGCACTAGTGGTAGTGCTGCTCCACACATGAATCCCATGCCTCCCATATCTCCTCCCTCAGGAGCAGGAGGTGGACCATCCGGCCTTAGAGCCGGTACCACCTGAGCTGTAGCCATGGCAGCAGCGAGCCTCTGCTCTAGCTGCTGAAGCCGGTTGGCCATGCCTTGGTCAACACCCTGACCTCCGCGTCCTTGGCCACGTTGAGCTTGCCCTTGGCCTGCACCTCGTGGCTGGCCACCTCGTCCTCTCTGGGCTGCTCCACCTCGCCCCCGGCCACCATTGTTCCCTTGGAACTGGCCTGGGCGCAACTCAGGATGCAAACCATAACACTGGCCTCTCCATGCCCGTGTTTTGCCACAATGCCCACACTGTAACTGTGCAGGCTGTGCATGTGCCGACCCTTTGCCTCCCTCTGGACAATCCTTCTTGACATGGGGTCCTCCACATGTCCAGCACACCACATCCGCCCGTTGTTGGCCAGCAAATGAAGGGAGAGACCCCTGCATTGAGGTCCTCTCTGCCCTTCCCTGCTTCACCTGAGCCCCCTTGTTGCCTTGAGCACGTTGAGGTAGTGGTTGGCTAGGAGCACCACTACCCCGTGGTGTCTCCTTAGCAAATCCCACCATGACCACTTCGTTCCTCCACCATGTTGAGCTCTATCCGCTCTGCCAGCAAAAACACATTTGCTAAGGTGGGTTGGGCCGCTTGTAGGAGAGTTGCATCCCGCACCCTTCTCCTCAGCTCCTTGTCCAATATCCCATACCAGAATTGGACTGCCTGAGCTTCCGTAACCCCTTGGGTTACATTTATCAAGCGCCTCATGCGAGTGAAGCCTCCCTCAAGCTCGGTCGGCTTCCGTTGGAACTCTTGCAAGCTCCGCAACTTCTCTGTCCTCACCCCTTGGTAGTTCCCTCTCAACTCTTCGAAGAACTCCACAACAGGGTTGAAGGCAGGCACGGGTGCTAGTGCTGGTGCGGTAGTGGCTTGGGTGGACGTCGTAGCTACTGTACCACCAGTCCCACTGCTGCTTGCTGAAGCTGCCGGTGCAGCGGCAGGTGTAGCCACTGCCCTCGTGGCTCTAGTGCCCCTAGTGATGGAGACATAGTCGGGTGACCAGTACATCCTCCACTCCTCGATCTCAACCTCATGCCCCCGCCTGAACTCATGGTAATCATCCATAGGCGGCCCCTCAAGGTGCTGAAACAGCCCCTTCCATGCCATGAAAGGCGTAAATAGTTGTGGATTGCGCATTTGCTGCAAATCACACCAACTATCAAACTCTTGGATAAAATCATCCAACTCGATGGTGCCCACCGCCCCAGAGTACCTTCGTGGCCCCTTGGTAGCTCCATACATCTCCTCCATTGTGTCCCACAACAATGGCAAAGAAAACAACTTGCACCCGGTATGAGTCCTCCTGATTCAATCCGAATCAGAACCTTCCGTGGAAGACACAGGAGGTGAAGGTGGCCTAAACCGCACACCTCGTCTCGTGTACCCACTAGTATCGCTAGTGCTCGAACCGGCACTGTCCCCAGCAACTAGTGGCACCTCCGTGTTGACACTCAACCGGTCATGAACATGTCCCTAACCCCCTCTCACAAGGTAACCGGGTAGAGAACCTGTTGCGGCTTATGGTTTGGAATACTAAGTTCCTAACATAGCCTACACCTGTACCTGCATCCACCGCAAGCACTCCTATGGTTGGCTGGTCATCACCTCCAACCTCACCACAGGAGAAACAATGATGGTCTGGCTGGTCATCACCCCAGCCTCACCATCGACAGCATGCTCTAGGACTGGCCGGTGATCAAATCCGGACCAATCACCTATAAAAACAAGCGCCCACACAAAACTAGCATGGCGCACAGTCAAGCATGCAGGTATGGAGGGGATCCAAACACAAGAAATCAGAACGACAACTCCCCCACACCAAAAACAACTCCACGGTGTTGCTCCTGCAAGGACACCCAGCCCAAACCCGGACTGACTCTTGCCTCCACCTACGGAAAGGTCTTGGCCTAATGAGAGGGTGGAAACTACGAGGAAGAGAAGCTAAAGCAATGCCTAACCCCAGCATGCTCTCATCCCAACACTCTGCCTCTCCTCTCTATCCTCACTTGCATGACCATGGGAATATCATGAAGATACTCCTCAAACCGCCCTCCACGAGCTTCAAAATTCGGCCTTCCAGACCACATGCCAGTCCTTAGGCAGTCCACCAGTGCCTCCACGAGTCAGCACAGGCCGTCCACAGGTCAACACGGGCCACCACAGACCAGCACAGGCCCACACAGCTCACTGGTCACAGCCCGTCACAGCCCCATAGGCCTCAGGGCACAGCCTGTCACAGCCCCGCACAGCCCGTCACAGCCCCAAAGGCCACTGGACACAGCCTGTCACAGCCTGACACAGCCCGTCACAGCCCCACAGGGCACAGGGCACACCCTGTCACAGCCCATCACAGCCCATCACAGCCGGTCACAGCTTGCCACAGCCTGTCACAGCCTGTCACAGCCCCACAGGCCACTGGGCACAGCCTGTCACAGCCCGTCACAGCCCGTCACAGCTCGCCACAGCCTGACACAGCCCGTCACAGCCCCACAGGGCACAGGGCACAGCCTGTCACAGCCCCTCACAGCCCGTCACAGCCCCAAAGGCCTCAGGCACGGCCTGTCACAGCCCGTCACAGCCCCAAAGGCCACTGGGCACAGCCTGTCACAGCCTCGCACAGCCCGTCACAGCCCAAAGGCCACTGGGCACAGCCTGTCACAGCCTGACACAGCCCGTCACAGCCCCACAGGGCACAGGGCACACCCTGTCACAGCCCATCACAGCCGGTCACAGCTTGCCACAGCCTGTCACAGCCCGTCACAGCCCGTCACAGCTCGCCACAGCCTGACACAGCCCGTCACAGCCCCACAGGGCACAGGGCACAGCCTGTCACAGCCCCTCACAGCCCGTCACAGCCCCAAAGGCCTCAGGCACGGCCTGTCATAGCCCATCACAGCCCCAAAGGCCACTGGGCACAGCCTGTCACAGCCTGACACAGCCCGTCACAGCCCCACAGGGCACAGGGCACAGCCTGTCACAGCCCATCACAGCCCATCACAGCCTGTCACAGCTTGCCACAGCCTGTCACAGCCCGTCACAGCCCCACAGGCCACTGGGCACAGCCTGTCACAGCTCGCCACAGCCCGTCACAGCCCCACAGCCTCAGGGCACAGCCTGTCACAGCCCCGCACAGCCCGTCACAGCTCGCCACAGCCTGACACAGCCCGTCACAGCCCCACAGGGCACAGGGCACAGCATGTCACAGCCCCTCACCAGCCCGTCACAGCCCCAAAGGCCTCAGGCACAGCCTGTCACAGCCGTCACAGCCCCACAGGGCACAGGGCACAGCCTGTCACAGCCCATCACAGCCCATCACAGCTTGTCACAGCCCGTCACAGCCCACAGGCCACTGGGCACAGCCTGTCACAGCCCGTCACAGCCCCACAGGCCTCAGGGCACAGCCCGTCACAGCCCGTCACAGCCCCAAAGGCCACTGGCACAGCCCGTCACAGCCTGACACAGCTCATCACAGCCTGTCACAGCTTGCCACAGCCCGTCACAGCTTGCCACAGCCTGTCACAGCCCCACACATGGCCGCTCTGGCAGTTTAGCCATTTCTCCAAGGGGTTTAGCCACGCCAAGCTAGGGTTTGTGTCTCTTGGACTCTAGGCTTCTTTCCACCGAGCTATGGTGGCTGTGAGGAAATCAGCAAGGTATCCTTGCTCTTTCGGCTCCCACACACCACCATAGTAGCCCTAAGCCATGAGGTGGTTGCCACAAACCAAGCCTTCTTTCTCACTTAGCCTCCCCAAACACGCCACTAAACTCAATGGCAAACAACCAAGCCCTGCTGGTTCCCAGCCCTTGTGAGCACTCATTCAAGCACTCCCCTCATTGGCCATAGCATCTGTCTTAGAGCCTATTCCAGCCCTCTACAACCTGTTGCTTCAAGAGTTGCGCTCCTTCAAGCTTGAAGTTGAAACCCCAACTCACATAGGCCCTACAAGTGCTGTTCTTTCACTCCAAGTGGAAACCAGCCCTAGACCTTCCGTTCTAGCTCTCTAAGGCTTGAAAACAAGAGCCTCAATGGGCTGAAGGCATGCTCCACACATGCCCCACTCTCACCATAAGAGAATCAGCTCCTTTGCTTCATTTCTTGCACCCACAAACCTGAAAAATACAAGCTTCAGCAGGCTGAAAGCATGCTCTACATGCCCTACAGGGAAACCAGCCCCTTCCTTCATTCCTTGCACTCCCACACCTAAAAGTGCAAGCCTTCACCAGGCTGATAGCATGCTCCACACATGCATTGCCCTCACATAAGGGAAGTTAGCCCTTCCCACTTCCTTGCTTGCCCTCCAAGCTTGAAGATGGAAGCTTCAATGAGTTGAATACATGCTCCACACATGCAACCTCTTCACACAAGAGATATCAGCCCCCTATCTTGGCTCCTTGGCTCCTTGATGCTCTCTAAGACAAGACTAAGCACTCCATAGCCTTTGCCAAGCTCCTGAAACCCTAAGGCTTACATTTCCAGCCACAAGACACTTCTCTTGTGGTGCAAGAGCTCTTCTTCCAAGCTCTGAAACCCTAGGTGCACATTCCATGGCCTTGCCGCACCTCTTAGCTCCTGTTCCAGCCCTGCTCTTGCCATGACAAGAGCCCTCTCAATGCTGAAGCTCGAGATTGAAACCCAATCTCACCATACTCCACAAAGTGCACTGATTTGCCCCAAGCCAAATCAGCCCTTTCGCTTGGTCTTGCAATCCTTCACACAATGACAGCTCGCATTCCCAAGTCCAGTTCTCAGCTTTGCCACCAAAGCCACTATAACCTGCTCTTGACTGGTCCTCTTCCCAATCGTGCTTGCTCATGCATGTACACAATCTGGAACCATCAAGGTGCTCTGGAATTACCTGCAGCATGGTGCTTTCATCTCTGAAGCTGAAGATCGAATGCCAAGGTCTACCACCTCGTAACCCACATCGCCTCCGCTTCTAACAACTAAGAGCTCCACGGTGCTCCTTGCATAACAACTTGGTTTCTCTCATTCTCAAGCAAAAACCACAAGTGCTACAACTAACTCGTATCTGGCACTCACAGATACGAGCTGATCTTTCTCGAGTGATAAAGAAGAAGAATACAAGCACAAGCTCATGCGAGCTCACAAAGCTGAAGCATAAACTCATGCATATATAACCTCATCACTCAAATACAAGTCAAGCCAAGTGCACCCCACGCCATGGGGAATCCACACTACGGCGCCATAGCTAGGCGCGGTGAGGCTCAACTCGAGAAAGATGAGCCTCCCGCGCTTGCCGTGAAGATAACCACTCCAGGGCCTAAATCTGCCTTGACCCCTGGATTGACACTTGGGCCAATCCCAAATGTCAATATGTAAAAGATAGCTATTTCCTAGCTAGTTTCACACTAGTGGTAAAATAACTTGACAGTGGTAATTTGTATCTTGTGCATCCCATCATGCACAGTTAGTAACTGGGAATTCCAGTCATGGAATACCTTGGCCTATTTCAGCCACGGACGTCCCAACAATAAGGAGTAAGCTTCCATGACTTCATCCATTTTCAACACAGTTACTGTGATCATAAAGATCATTTTTTGAATCTGTATCTTAACTCCTCTTATCAATCCCAATGGCTGTACACTTCTTTGATCTGCCATTGTTACTGTAAATGGGGCTGGTTTCATGATACTTAGACCAAGCTTCTGCCTTAATTGGTCTGTCATGATATTCACTCCAGAGCCTCCATCTATCAGTACATCAGTTAGTTCTGTGCTTCCAATTCTCAATTGGATTACTGGCATAGAATCATCAAAGTCTATGACTGTTTCTCGCCCTTCCGGCTTCACATTATAACTGGTCACCTTGATGTTCAGGTCTGTATTCCATGTCACATGGGCAATTCGATTGATTGCTTGATACAGCCTGTGTCTACAATAAGGTGCCACAGCCAATAGCTGTCCAATGGTAATCTCCGCTTTGGACTGGCATATTACTTCAGCCAAAGTTCCTTCATTACTCTGCATGTCTGCAACTTCTTTCTTCCCTTCATCCTCACTCCCTTCCTCTTCTCTTTCAGAATCAGAGGAATCTGCCATAGGAATATCAGTACTCTTCTGCATTTCCCTTATGGTATCTGCCACTTCCTTGTGCAGTTCCTTCTCATCTCTCCAAGCCTCATCATCTTCAAGCACATCACTCCCATCTCCATTATCATCACCTTCCTCATCTACTGGAGGTATTATTTTGGCTTTGCTTCTCGTTACTATCATTGTACTTACTTCTGGTACAACACATGGCCTAACCATGTGAGCTGCCACCACTGGCCCCTCATCCACAGGAGCTCTCATCTCATTCTGGTGTCTGATCCAGAATGGACAGGCTGCCTTGCGATATCCTGCCTGATTACAATAGTAACACAGTTCTTCCCCACTAGGTCCTCGCCCCTCGTCTGTTCTGGGATTGTTTCTGTAGTCCTGATTCCCTGGCTGGTAATTCCCCCTTGGATTACCCTGATAGTTACCTCTGGAATTTCCTCGGTAATTCCCTCTTGGATTACCTCTCCCTTCCATGCCATTGTTATAACCACCAGGCCTACCATAGTGGTCCTGATCACTGTTTCTTCTTGGCTGGGGCTGCACTTGATGCACCCTTACTTGCCTAGGTTCTCTAGCTGCTGTCCTTCTGTTGTAGTAACAATTCTCAGTAGAATGATTATCCATTTTACAGATAGTACAGTGTTTCTCCTTCATGTGGCATTCAGTGGTGGTATGGCCTTCATTCTGGCATTTTGCACACCAAACACCCTTCCTCCAATGTGTTGCAGCCTCTGTGGCATACTTCTTCAAGATTTCTTCTAATCTTTTCTCATAGTTATTCCTCTTTAACTTCTCCTTCCTCTTACTTTTCCTTTTCAGCTCTTGCTCTTCTTCCTCATCTGACTCATCCTCAGAGTCCTCATCATCCATTTTCTCTCTTCTGAGCATTCCCAATTGCTCAATTATGTTCGCTGTTTCAAATGCCTTCTCCACTGTATTATGGGGTAACATATCCACTTTCTTTTGCAACTCTGGTCTTAGTCCACTCACAAACCAAGTCTTCTGTAAACCTGGTGCTGGTACAACAACCAGCTTTTTCATCATCAATTCCATCTTTTCCATATACTCCTCAACAGTTTCATGCTTCTTTTGCTTTAACTGTTGTAAACTTCCATACACTTCATCCTCAGTTTTACTTGTCCTGAACCTATTTCGGAATGTTGTATTCAAGCCATTCCAGGTTAGGAAATGATTATCAGGGAATCTTGCATACCATTCACTTGCTTTCTTTATAAGTGAACAAGGAAACAGTCTCATCTTGGCATCATCGTCATTCTCATTGTTCACAATACACATGTGCTCAAATTGGCTAATGTGTACATCAGGATCCCATTTTCCTGAATATATTGGAAAAGGTGGTTTTGCCCGTGTTGGTTGTAACGCCATCTGTGGCCCTACCTTCTGCCCATTGACAAATTTTGGCCCCCTTGCTGGTGCTGGTCCTTGAGGACCTGTTGTAGTTGTGGTGGAACTTCCACCAAGTGCTGGCCCCTGAGCACTCCCTGCTACTGGCCCCACTATATTCACAGTATTCCCAGCTCCAGTTGCACTACTTCCCACACTCCATGTCCCCCCAGAGCCAGATCCAGGCTGCCCGCCTGATCCCCCTTCGTTGGCTTGTGATCCAAGTGCTCCACTTGATCCAGGTCCAACGGGTTGGGATGTCCTGGTTGTAGTCTCAACCTCAGCTGTTGGGTCTACTTCTTCATACTCTTCCTCTTCCAATTTCTTCTCTCTGTTTTCATCCTCCAAGTTCTGCCCTTGGGTTTCTTCTTCACTCATATAACTCAACTGCAATGGTGTTGGAGAGTCTGAACTCTCCGTTGGCTCTGCCACATCCTCTCCTCCTTCTTCATCTTCCGTCTCAGAAACTGGAGTTCCTGCTTTTGGTGTTCCATGCCAACTCTTATCAAATCTTTCTGTCAAATCTTTTATCCAAGGATGTACCTTAGATCTTTCATCTCGTGGTTGATCTTCTTCCTGTACCAATTCCCTTAATCTTTCTTGCAAAGAAAAAGAAGGAGTGGCATCCAACTCTAGTTCTTCCGGTATGGGTGATGTACTCTCTGATCTTAATGGTGTGAGAGGTCCAGATGATTCCCCTATGTCTATTCCTCTCTCCCAAAGATATGGATAATTAGCTTTCAGATAACTTTCTCTTTTTGCTGAATATCTCTGGAGTCTAGCTTCTCTTTCATCACTCATGTCCCATGTCTTTCATTTCTTTAATGTGGCAATAACCAAAACTCTCTTCTGTAGTATCTCTCGTATATGCCTAAGTTTCTTTCAAGCTTCAATGCACCCTTGGCTATACTAGAAGTCTCCGTTACCATATAACCATATGGCAAACAAGTCTGGAAAGCTGTTCTTGGTGTGAGTTTGATCCACATAATATCCTTTGGAATCCAATTCTTTACCAATACAAGCTCCTCATGCATATGAGTATAAACATTCACCTTCCTTTCCTCCCAGCCTTCAAACTCTACTCGCTTAATGGATAGCAATGCTATCACATAAACCAGTGTTGGTACCAACGTGCTCTTCCGCTACAGGCCACCTGATAAATCTTTATCACTCCTTTCTCCAGACCCCACTCAGGGTCAGCATCATGCACCCTCTTAAGAATGTTTTCTTTACAACCGTCTGGCAATTCCAAGAACCTCTGAAAGAATTGTTTGGACAATCTTTCCTTCTCAGTTTCACAGGGAATTTGATTCACATCAAATTCTTTAATTCTCCAACCACCATGATCCCACCAGATGCCTGTCACATCTGGTTGTTCATGACCAAGGTCCCCAGTATGGTCACCAAATGTCGAACGGCTTTTACTCACCCATCCCTTCGCTATCCGAGGTGGAAACGCCAAGATAGAAGAGTTGGATATCTCTAAGCACTCAGCCCGCTCAGTACTATCAGTCATGACCTGCAGCTAGTGAATCATGGTTGTGCTTCCCATTTGTATTCCTTCTTGCCTTCATGTTATCAATTTACCTTATCTGATACTGAAGCATCAGATTGCTTCAGTATCTACTTAGTTCCAGTTAATCATGCATTCATTTCACAGCTTCACTCATGTCTCTCTACACAGTGTGATTGTATCGAATAAATATCAGATTATGATTTATCAGGTATCAGGCCAATGCCATGGTAACTCTAATCTACCCTACAGTATCACTACAGCTCTGCATGTAATAAGCATCTACTGTTCATCTTTCCTCCTTCTCTGCGCTCTCCTTCTTGCTCTCCGCCTGATCTCCTCTTTTCATGACCAAGAAGCGCTCCCCGTGAAGTCCCCTTCTTTCCGTTGCCGCTCTCCTTATCTACCCGCAAGCTGTTCTAACCACCTAACTAACTAACTGTCATCCCTGAAGTAACACGTTCCCTCTGCAGATGTCGTTCCCTCACAGTCGTTCCCTGTCAATGATAACTGTTCCCCATGTACTGTGACAGGCTGTGTCAAGCTGTGCCGAGCTGTGACTGGCTGTGTAAAGCTGTGTCGGGCTGTGATTGGCTGTGCGAAGCTGTGGCGGGCTGTGACTGGCTGTGTAAAGCTGTGTCGGGCTGTGACTGACTGTGTTAGGCTGTGTCGGGCTGTGCAAAGCTGTAGCGGCTGTGACTGGCTGTGTAAAACTGTGTCGGGCTATATAACCCCCCTAAAGCCTGCTGCTGCCACCCCTAAAGCTCCTGTTGGTCTCAGTCTGCGCAAAAATTAAGGGTACCCCACAGATTTCGTAAAAGCTTCTAAGTCCCAAGCAGCCCTCTAACAGTTCGCTTACCATATCAACCCCAAAACTCTAGTTCTGATCTTGGTTTCTCAATCCCAAACCCTCTTCCCTCGTTTCAATCATACCCCGGTGAGAATATGCAATTGGTTATCTAAGTTCAAAGAGTTTGATCCCCAACCACCTCTTACCGTACCTGTCTTGTCCTGGGTTAATGCCTCCACATTCGTGTGGATCCTGGGAAGACCTCTGGCGGACCTCCAGCTGGACCCCAAAGAATGGGAATGGGCCTTTGGCCGCACTGCAACACTACACCCCCAAGAAGGCTTATAGGGCTCTTAACATCCAGCCATCCCTCTCCACTAAGTGCAATAGCAAATGGAGTCACTTTGGATTCTTGAATGAGAACTGGTCAGCAATCTGGTCTTCTATCTGGCTAAAAATTAGGCCTGCCAAGATCTCGGCGTTTTTATGGCAAGTAGTGAACAGAGCCCTAAAAGAGGGAGAATGGTTGCAATTCCTTGAAGCTTTACTGTGTCGATGCTGCTCCTCGGGTATCATTGAAACTCATGAGCACTGCCTTCTTGCCTGTATAGCTCTAGCCAAAATCTGGCCCTTCATCAAGGTCTTCTACAGACATTGGAGCCTCTCGGCCATTGGCCCTCTGGATCTGCTACTTAATTACAACAAAACAGCCAGGGCCCGATCCTTTCCATGTCCGGTCTTCGAGACTCTTTGCGTATCTACGCTATAGCACTTATGGCGTGCTAGGTGTAAAAAGACCTTTAGCAAGGAGACAATCAGTACCTCCGCTTTGTTGGCAATGGTGTACAAAGACCTTTTAACGGAGTCGAAAAAAACTTGGGCAAAATGTGTTGCAGATTGTCACATAACCCCCAGGCATGCGCCAACAATCCATGCAACATTCAAAGCGACATGGGCCTGCCATGGCATCATTTATCAAAGCGACGAGCAAGAACACTGTGTTTGGAACGCTCTCCCCCCTCAGCGCTGGAGAGACCTTAGAGCTCCACTCCACGGCCTCGCCGGAATTTGAGAGAGACGTGAACTGGAAACACGTCAAGCACCCCGCCACTACTTCCAGGCTAAATTTCCATTAAAGCGTAGCTATAGATTAGCTCCTCAGTAATCTCAGCTGTAAGCTTAGACATTTTTTGGAAGTCTCTCAGACAGGGCTAAGCTGTTTCGAGAGGTCCTCTCTCTATGAGCACACTGCTGCACTTTAGCAGCAGGTATTTGATCACCCTTCACTGACTACAGTGTGTAGCCCTCATGGCGCAAAAAGGGGTTTTATTACTTTCCCCATAATTTTGGAATAAATGCAATATTTCTTTTTTTAATTAAAAAATGTACCCTTTATTACTTTTAAATGTTTTCTAATTTTTATCTTTTGTGAATAAATTGCACCCTATATTTTTTTGCACGTCGGTTGGAAATTTTTGGAAGTGACCTCCCTGGGGATTGGCTTGCTGAGGACAGGTGTGCCCGAGTGGGGAGCAGTCGCGCTTCCGGAGAAGATGAGGGAGGGTCGGGGCCGATGGGGTTGTAAGAAGGCTGGTGCTGATCTGTGAGCCTTCAGAGCTCGATGGCCTCGTTCTGTTCATGTACCTCGGCTTCCAGTGTCGCATGGAGGAGAGTAAATGAAGAATGAATAGTGTCCCTTGCCCAAATGGTTGCCAAGTTGGTGGTGGGGGGCTGGTCGTAGTGGGGAAGATGAATCCAGAGGCCCTTGCCTTCAGGGTGATTTCCGAGCAACGCTTTTTCCTCGATTAGTGCTAGAATCTGGGTAGATGGAGTAAGATCCGAAACCAGGCCTGGATACTGTTCAATGTAGGCTCCCCAGGTGATGACTGTGTGGGCCTGCAATGTATAGCAGGGATGCCTTGGCGTGAGCCTGGTCGCGTGAGCGCAGCTGCGCTCACGCCATGTCACCTTGTGCCCACGCCACATCACCAATCTCACTCCACGTCATCACGCTTAAACGCCACGTCACCGCGCGCCAAGGAAGAAGTGGAGTGTATTTCCGTGGAAGAGCACCCTTAACCGTGGTAACAAGTTGGACGACATAATAAAAGGATGTGGTCATTCCCACATGAAAGCAACAGATGAATGCGGTATGGATGCATGTAGCGTGGATGAAACATTGATGGATGGGTGCGAACAATGCATATAGATGGATGAGATTTCAATGGATGAATGTATGATTGATGAATGTACAATGGATGTTGAACAATGGAAAACATTCATGAATGGAGGATGCATTCATACACAGTACATGAATGCACAATGTATATGACATGAGTGTGTGGGGTTTGTAAGATGGATTCGAGAGTGCAGTGGATGAATGTACAATGGATGTTGAATAATGGAAAACATTTATGAATGGAGGATGCATGAATACAGTGTACATGAATGCACAATGGATTTGACATGAGGTTGTGGTGTTTTTGGGATGGATTCATGAAGATTGCCATTTCATTCTGAGTGGATTCTTTGCTCCTTTTTCTTTCTGCCGGAACATCTGCAATAAAGTAGGGGAATTCAATCTTTTACGGAGAGGATGAGAACTGAACACTAAAAATGCGTAGTTCAGAGTCAGTACAATGTATCCCCGCGTCCTCTGCATCCAAGTCCAAGTATTTTAGAACTCCGGATCTACGATGGCTACACCTGCGGTCGGGCAATAAAAAGTCAGGGGAGAGAGCCTCGGCCATTTGAAGTGCCATTGCTTTGGCATACACAGGAAGCACAAAAGTGGAAAGGGGGCTGTCGAAAACAGTCTCGCCACAAATGGGGGTGTCTCCTGAAGATCCACCGCTGCCTTTCCTGCATGTCACAACAAGAAATAAGTTATTACTGCAAATTTGATGTCTGCGATTGAAAAGGGCACCCAAAGTGGAATGACAATTCCATTGCAGACTTACTCACATGAAAAATCGTTGTGGGCCTGCTTATCCTCGTGATCCTCATCATTTCGGATTTGAATCGTTTCAGTTTGTGTGCCTTTTGTAGAGCCAGACAAAAGGGGGAGGAGCACAGTCTTGTATAGGTCAGAGTCACCCTCCATGCCAAAAAGGGATCTTCCGCCTGCCTTGCACACATGGTAAGCTCCTCCTGCAACAGACAGGAGGACATGAACAGCTTGTAGGGGGGGGATTAACGAAGATGAAAATGGTGAAAGAAAACCAAATCTGAAGGGAGAAAACGAACCTGTGGATACCGAGAGGTCGACCACCCGTGCAGAATGGTGGCTGCATGACTCCAGCAGTGTCTGCATGAACGCTGGGGTTTTCTCCTTTGCACCTCTCCAGGGAGTGCCATCTGGTCTTTTGAGAGTTTGACTGGGCTGCATGAAGTTGTACAAAATGTCATCAATATGCGGCTCATACGGGGGATTGATGAAACACCCTTGATCAGAAATCTTGAAGCTGCGGACGGAGGATGGTGTCTTTGAGGTGCGAATCCTCCGCAGGCAGATCACCTCAAACATCCTCGTCTGCGAAAGACAGAAGGTTAGGGTGCGAAACATAAACAACAGTGGAATTTTGTAGATTGACACTTCAAAACATAGGCATGCAACAAACTGATCAGTCAAGTATTTTTGATGATCGGTGCCGATCATCACAGATTATTGTAGAGTTACGCTGTAGAATACATTGAAATAAAGCAACAAAGCACACCTAAGAGGGAGGCGTCATACCAGTTGACCAGGACAACCCCCTTTCACAAGGTAGAGGATGTTCACACAATTCCATGTGTGCAGAATTGCAAACCCCGAGGACTTCAGGTACGATGCCAATGCCCGACGACTATCCTTGTCACATGACTGAAAGAGTAGAAGTATCCCTGCATCAAAAAGGAAATAGTTGCAGAACCCGAACACCCAACTCCAGTAGTTGTCATCGAATTTGTTCCAGCTTGGCGTCTTGCCCTTCGGAAGAACTTCTGGCACAGCCTGGCCGTCCGGGATGTCAAGAATGACCATGTTTGCAGCACACGTTTTCTGCACACCGCACGCAAAGGAGGGACCGGTGCTCACCTGCGATAGACATGTTCAATTTGAGAACAAAGAGAAGAATGATTGCAAAGAAACAAATACCAATACTGCCAATGTCACCTACGAATGCAAAGGAAAGAAAGTTAAATTCCCACTAGATTGAGGAATGAGATCATGTTATCCCAAGTAGGCGAAGGCACCCCAGTGTATCCTTTCTTCCGACTCTCCATCATCGCCAGCCATCCCTCATTGACAATCTTAATCTCTCCTGCCAAATCAGCACGGGAAGGGTGTGGCCTGGCATCGAACACGCACTGAATTGTGCGGGTATACCTTTCGGCGGTGAAGTCCTTCTCACTCTCCTTTTCTTTCTCCTTCTCCTTTTCTTTCTCCTTCCCCTTCTCTTTTTCCTTCTCCTTCTCCTTTGACTTGTCTCTGTCCTTTGTCTTTGCTGGTGACTTGGCTGTCCATCTGGAGCCTTGTCTTTGGGTTTGCGCCCACCCTTCTTGCCCTTCTGGGTTATTTCCTGCGCGTCAGGCTCCTTGGCAGTCAGTGCTGCTATGTTTCTTTGGTACTCCTCATCGTTCAGAGGTGCCAACATCTCAGCATGATCGTTCAAATATTTCATTTGCTACTCCTGAAAATTCGTGTGCTCAGGAGGGCAGTCCAAGTACCAACCACAGTCCCTGAAGTGTGCAGGACTCTAGTCCTTCAATATCCCTGCAGTATACATGGTTGGATCCTTTCCCGGGTCCGACCACATGTCAAGATAATCTGGGACACCACTGAGGTGATTTCCATCCATCAGCACATATTTTGTGTACCTGCGAACCACGAGACAAATTGGAAATCAATCTCTCTATGCAGAAGCCCATTGTTCTCAAAGTGAATGTCGGCACCGACATTTAGAAATTTGTGAGAGCAACACTGCATATAAATATTGGGCACCCTAGAAAACATACAAGAAATCTCTCGGTATAGAAGCTCACAATAGCTTTGGATGTGATGGTCGTCAACGACATTCACAAAATTCCAGTCAAGAACACTGCCAACACACCCTAAGTTCCCTAATCCATGTGAATGAAATCTCTGTCCATAAGAGCTCACAGCCATGGAAGTGAATGTCGGTACCGACATTCACTTCCTATCAGTGAAGAGCCCTTCTAACAACGCCTAAGCATTTCTCGCAAGATGCAACATAGTTTCTAGTTGGAAATGCACCTGTACACAACTCGCATCATGGCCCACTCCCCCCCCAACCTGACTGTCAAAGTCGTTGGACTGCAAAATGTTACCATCCTTTGAAAATTCCCGGAAAAAACAGTATCGCCAAGTGATACCTCTCCACTTCCTGATGTATGCTTCCAATGTCATTTGAGGCGGGGAAACAATAGAAATATTCAAGTCCTTCAAATTCTGTGCAAGGACAAGGATGTCGCGCTTCTCCAGCTGCAAAGGGTACATTTGTCAGTTTTACAAATAAGGTAGTCATTACATTCATGAAGTCAACAAAGATGAAACTTCAATGAATACACACCTGACTCCAAAATGTAGCCTTGTGAAGCCAGTTGTCAAACACAATGTCACTGATTCCCTCCACCTTTGTGCCAGGCTGTATAGTACTCTTAGGGAACTGATTCAAGTCCTTCACTGTCTGATCTGAGTTCCAAATCTCCAGCCATCTAATTTGGGTTTGGGGGTCAACCATGGAGATAGCCAGCCGGTGCAATTTCTCCTGCTGCATCTCCGGGTGCACATGCTTGTCATAGTGAGATTTGATCTGCAGAAGGAACTCCTCTCCAAGGCCAGGATCTACTATTCTAAGCTGCTTAGAGAAGGCGGACATCAGTTTGGTTCTCCGGATTTCATACTCCTTCTTTATTGCTGCCTCCACACCCTTTGATGTCCTAAGTTCCTCTGTTGTAGTTCGGTATTATTTGGATTTTCCCTTCTCGCTGCCTCTGCCAGTTCTTGCTGCATTGATCAAAGTGGGGATGAGTAAAAACGAATTACAAACATGTATTCAAAAAGAGAAGTGAGTACAGGCTCGGCCTTACCGCATACATATACTCCAGAAACGCCTCTCGAGTCAAAGAATACCAAGTGCCTGCAGCTCTTCCTGTTTCACACTTCTTGATTATATCGGGGTGGAGTACTGTGCGAAAATCATTCAGCTTCATCAGACCAATCCTCTGAATTCGGAAAAGTGTGTGGACCAAGCTTGTTGTCACATGCGATTTCTCTGTCGATCTGCAAAAAGAGTGGAAACAATGCATTGGTAAACATCGTCTTTTGGTGGGATGAACAAGACATTGAAGAGGCAATGGAGTCTCTAGGATGACTTACTTGTTCACGTCATGCATAGCTGTAAGAAGCCTAGCGATGTCGTTTCCAGGATCCAGAACCATTGCCTCTACAACAACATGCTTGTCTTTGTCTTTTGAATGATGTTTCTGAATGTATCCCATCCATGCCAGCAATCGGTGGTTGCCGTCCCAGACGTAAAACATGTGGTTGCAGAATTGTTGGGTGTTTCTTCCCATCATGAGGCCCAGCTCGAACTCCTCATTAACATCTTTCCAGCACTCATCCCAGGTATCGGTGATCTCAGGAGACACTAATGTGCTTTTCCCATTCGTATCCGTCAGTGACACATAAAAAACTTGTGCACCAAGTCTGTATCCATGCACGAAATCAGTTTCCAATTTTGTAAAGTCATGGGAAAGAGGAGGATGCACAACAGGCATAGATATCATCCGGCATAGTGGGATGTCAAGACGCCCTCCAGAGACGAGCATGTCCCTAATAACCTCCTGAGAGTTTATCTTCTGGAATGACATGAGTTCTTTCACCTTGTCAAGGTAGTGCACTTCAGGTTCATCTATTTCATCGCTATTCTCCAAGCTCTTGGCAGACTCGTCCCCATCTCCAGACCCTTTTGCCTCTGTTCCTATCTACTTGGACTTCACAGTTTTCTGCACGATGCCATGCCAATCAGACATTGAGTTATGTGCAAATAGTGAATGTCGGTACCGACCATCAGTCTGTCTTGTCTCAAATCACAGTGAATGGCGGCATCGACATTCACAACCATCTACACTAACAAAGCTGATACAGACGAATGCAAACCAAAACACTATGATTGCATAGTGACTCACTTTAGTTTGTAACAAAAAGTGAGTGCAAAGAAGTCTATGTTTTCAAAGGAATGCGATTGACATTAATCAGAGAAACTCCATTGTGATGGTCGTTAAAGACAATCACTATTTCTTGTCTATTTGGAATGTACCTTGCAATCGTTTTTAGACATGAAGCTACAGTATGGTCTCAAGAAAAGTGATTGGCGGTACCGCCATTCCTCTTCCCTAGTCTGTTCAACCTGAAACAGAGAAAATGCAATGCAAAACAATATGACTGAATAGTGATGGTCGGTGCCCAGGGAGCTCAGGGACCCGCAGGGCTTGATCCACTCTCAATCCAAAGCGATGGTTAAAATTGCAGGTCTTCATTTCTCGTACCTTTTCAAGCGAAGAGACCCTTCAAATAGTAGGCCTCGTTGCTGATTTGCATGCGGCTTCAAGCATCCCACCGCTACTCCCCCGCCAAAATTTGGACCAATCAAAAATGTCCAAAAAAAAAAGTGTTATCTTCGCTCACTATTGCAGAACTCTCTATGAAGAGTGCATGAAGTAGAACACAAATCAAGTTTGGAGTGCAAAACAGGGAAGAAACTGTGGTTTTGGATCCAAATGAATTTTGTTCGCTCCCAAATTTGGCATGCACTATTGTGCATCCATCGTTCTCCCAATGCATAATTCGTCAATTCGTTTCGGATTGGGAGTGGGGGTGGATTATTGAAGTGGCTGGTAGGCTGTAATGGGCGCCCATTGTACTGAGCAGTACCACCCTACCATTCGCAAAACATTGCTTGGGTGACAGCTGTGCTTCTCTCCCCCCGAGAAGGTTTCATCCAACTCCCACCAAATGGAAATACGGCGCCGCATTTCCATCTGGGGGGGTTGCTATTGCCTATCATCCTCCCCCCGAACTGTATATAGTTCGTTCCTAGTATGCGACTTTTCTTCACAATCCTCATTTCCCCTTCCGCCGCTTATTTGTTCATTCCTTCCGTTGTTTCTATGGCGTGTGCTTTAGAAGGTTGCCCTGGGCTTGAACAAGACGGAGGTTACTCTGCCCAGGTTGGCGACATTGTCGTCTTGCTATGTCCAAGTCCACTTTTCGGCGATGAGCCGCATGAACACCAAGTGTCCATACATGTCCACGAATGGACTCGGGATCTGCTGGACAGGTGGGGAGACCAGCTGCGTAGTGGTATTTGGCGACTCTGGAACGTGCGTGTTGGTGCAAGTCAACGCGTCCTCGTCTGCCAATCATGCCTCCCCCTATGCCACATTGATCTCGTACTTGTCGAAGACTCCCCTAGGCCCATAGGCCACATGAAACGGTTGATGTCATACATTTTCATAAATGTATCACAATCACGTTTGTGAAAAGGTATCACATCAACCGTTTCATGTGGCCAATGCACCTCTTCCGCACTATGGCGGAAATGTAGCCACTTGAAGCATTTCTGATTGATCTCGTACTTGTTTGCGACCCGCCATTTAGATTGGCAACCATCCGTCCGCCCATTGAGGAACCATTTGTTCATCGTTAGACGAATCACCATTCTGACCGCCTAGCCATGCGTCCCCCCTTGGTGAGGTCATGGGTTCAACCCCCCCCCCCCCGCCTCCTTGTTATTTTATTTTTCACCACCAGTGGCGCCTCGCCACGTGGCGAGGCGCCGCTTCATGTTTTTTAAAAACACACATCCCCCTTCGAAAGGTCACGGGTTAACCCCCCCCACCTTGTTATTTCTTTTTTCACCAATAGTGGTGCCCCCCACGTGGCGAGGCACCGCTTCATATTTTTAAAAAAACAAAAGAAACGACAAAATAAAAAAATACCGACCGCGGGATGGCGGTCGCTAGATTTAAAAAAAAAACAAAAGGCACGACCGCCATTTGGCGGTTGCTTCATTTTTTTTTTAAACTAAAAAGAACGATCGCCATCCGGCGGTCGCTTTATTTAAGAAAACATAAAATGAAGAGACCGCCAAACGGCGGTCGCAAAATATTTGTAATAAACAAAAAAAGCGACCGCCACACGGCGGTCGCTGCAATTCTTTAAGAAAAACATTACGGAAAAAAAAACAACCGCCAGTAATGGCGGTCGCTTAATTAAGAAAAAACTAATTATAAGAGACCGCCAGTGGTTTAAGTTTAAAAACAATTTTTATTATTATTATTATTATAAGGAAACCTGGGAGTGATTGCTCACAATTCAGGCCCTTAAGGAGGGGGAAAAATTAACCCCCTTTCCGATAAGCCAATAGGCACACAGGAGGGAAACATCACCACCAGACCACCCGGTCACGACCAATCCACACACTGCACAGGGCAGCGGGTTCGAACCCTAAACCACCAGGGCGACACATTATGCACTTACCGGCTGAGCTACTAGCCGATGTGCAAAACAAATTAATTAGAAGAGACCGTCAGTGGCGGTCTCCTAACTTAAAAAAAACAATTAAAAACGACTGCCATTGGCGGTCGCATAATTTAATAAATTAATTAATATGAGGAGACCAGACTGGCGGTCTCATCATTAGAAAATTAAAAAATTAAAAAAAAAGTGAACGCCGATGGCGGTCGCTTCATTTAAAAAACAAAATAAATCAGAAACGACCGCCAATGGTGGTCGCATAATTTAAAAATAAATTAATTAAAAAAAACTAAATAAATAATACCGCCAATGGTGGGCGCTTCATTTAAACAACAAAATAAACTAGAAACGACAACCAGTGGCGGTCTCCTCATTAAAACATTAAATTTTTTTAAAAGCGACCGCCAATGGTGGTCACTTCATTTGAAAAACAAAATAAATTAGAAGCGACTGCTCCTCATTTAAAAATAACAATTAGAAGCGATGTTGCTTCATTATAAATAAAAATAAAAATAAAAATAGAAGTGACCGCCAATGGCAGTCGCTTCATTTTAAAAATAAATTAATACGAGGAGACCGCCAGTGGCACTTCATTTTTAAAAACAAAATAATTCGGTCTCCTCATTTAAATAAAACAATTAGAAGCGAGGTCGCTTCATTAAAAAAAAACAATTAAAAGCGACCGCCAATGGCGGTCGCTTCATTTAAAAAAACAAAATAAATTAGAAGCCACCGCCAATGATTGGCGGTCGTATTTTTTTTTAAGAATTAAAAAACTTTATCATTTTCCACGTGTTATTTACACCGTGGCTACCATGTCATTAGATAGGGTAGGAGTAGATCGTAAAAGTTAAATGTAAAAATAAATTACATCAGTAAACGTCCGGTTTGGACGTGACGTGACGCACGTCACAACCTGACGTCTGGAGATGACGTGGCACGTCAGCACCACGTCACGTCAGGAATGATAACTAGGGTGTGCAACCGGCAATGCTGATGTCACAAAGAGACATGAAAATGCTGCGGCGAGGATGCTGGAACAGACGCACAACAACATTGGCCGGATTCTGGGATCCATGGTGTATCCTGGACTCTTAAAAATTCCATTGCGCCGCATGGTCAGCCTTCCAGTTGTGAGACCAGTATTGGCTAGGGACATCGACAGACTCAAGCACGCATTCAGAGCGGGGTACAGGCGTGGGTCAGTGGCTTTCTATGTTTCAATTGAGTCCGACTAGGGTCTCATCAGGGGCCCTTCAGCAAACGAGGTTGCAAGCTGGGGCCCCCACTGGATGGCTCGCAATGAAGAGTTTGAAGCCTCTCTGAAGTCGAATCCCACATTTGTTCACCTGGCAGGGAAGATGTTCTTCGTGTGGGACGACAATCACAGATTGTTGGCATGGACAGAGTACATCAAAGAATTGCATCCTGACGAATTGGATTGGCATTGCATGGTGGATTGCATTGTCCTGAAAGTGGACGTTTCAGACAGAGGGCTACTGAAAAATGCCATGGCCGATGTGAACATGTAAGTATATTGTCAATTGTGGCGCCCTTATTGCTTGGTGTTTATTTGCCAACAGTATGATGCATGGAGTGCAGGCGATTGTTGTGTCGTAAAATATTTTCTTTGCATTATGACAACCAGCATGTAGCCCAGTGGTAATGGGCACATACCACGTTGGATGTGGTTGTGGGTTCAAACCACCATCTGGTGTGTCATGAAGATGTCCACCTTCCTGCTGGAAGGCAGTAGCCCTTCGGGGTCAAGTGACTCCATTCGGGAGGCGTCATACCTTTTTTCTTTTTTCTTTTTTCTTTGCATTATTCCTTCTCTGCTGCAGGTCCAATTGCGGTGCCTTTATTCCTTCTGGTGTAACTGAGCACAGTATGATGTATGTTGTGCATCTGATTGCGGTGCCTTTGCCCTGTTCCTGCGATAGAGCCAATTGAGGTGTTTTATTCAATTGTCTGTTTTGTGTGACAGGGTGATAGAGAAGGCGTTCATAGAAACCCACATGGCACATTGACTTTTTAGAGTGCAGGATGTGGGACGCACGAAACTGGAAGACTTCAGAGGTGCCATTGACCCCAAGTTGTTCAAGAAGGCCGAAGCAAAAGCAGACCGCACTTGGTACCAGCTCATACTGGACGGCATGGTCAATTACATGTATAAGGTGAGGTTAAACGCTCTGTGCTTTCACTGGTCATGGATTTTTCAGTTAACGACTAGCTAAATGTCATGACATGGTGGCAACAGGTTTGATGCTTGCTTATGCCCGTAGTCAGGAGTCCCTGCCACATACGTGAACAGTAACAGAGTCAAAGACTTATTTGGATTCAAGAATGCTGCAGGTCTTGAACAACGCCCATGAGCAATTGGATGTGCAGATAGGGATTTTCAAGCTGCAGATCGATTGGACGAAGCCAGATACCATGGACAACTATGTGCTTTCATGGCGGGGCAGGTTCGCAAACTTGTGCTACAGAGAAGTAGCAAAGGCACGATGCAACGTGTACTTCGACGAGCAGGAGGGAGCCTCTAAAGCTGCAATGCGCATCATGTTCAGGTACTCCCTTCCACTATGACTCAGAATAATTGGTAGTGCAATGAATTCTTCCTTATGCTGCTTCCTTCCTGAATTCCGGCGCCGCAATACCCCAATGATGTGGCGAGGGGGAATTGCGGTGCCGCAATTCCGATGTACAAAGTCCATGGCTGTGCAGCCATGGTCTGAGGGCAATTGCGGCACCGTAATACCCCATTGTTGTGGCATGGGCAAATTTCCTTAATTCCAATGTTAAGTCTAGGCTGATGCATCCATGGTCTGATGGCAATTGCGGCACCGTAATACCTGAAGCCTCATTGCAGGTACATTAATTCTGAGCTCATTCCCAGTGGTGCCATTCAAAGGGAGCTCACCTTCTTCCTTGCGTGTAGGACACCG
Source organism: Takakia lepidozioides (assembly GCA_030704615.1). NCBI lineage: Eukaryota > Viridiplantae > Streptophyta > Takakiopsida > Takakiales > Takakiaceae > Takakia > Takakia lepidozioides. The sequence continues at coordinate 29,026,990 of CM060734.1, forward strand.
GGGGGTCAAGCCTCCATGTACACCGAAGTAATGGCGAAGGAGTGGCATGCCGAGCATTTGCGGAATTGCCCCTGGTATGTCGACCTTCCAAGTGGAATTGTGGACCTGAAGGAGGCGGAAATGAAGAAACAAACCAATGTGAGGGCTCGGGGGACGCAGCCGGACACCAATCCAGCAGAGGACCGTGAAAAGCAAAGAGCAATGCGGAAGTCGGCAAAGGCAGCTCAGTTGGCCCAGGAGCAGATGGAGAAACAAGCGGCAGAGCAGACGAAGGTTCAACGGAAAAGAAGAGGATACAGCTTTGTTCGACTCCCATCTGTCAGGACTGCAACAATTGCCACCACAAGAAGGGGAGGAGTTGGAGGAGGAGGCAGAGGAGGAGTAGGAAGGGGAGGAAGACAACGACGAGGAGGAGCAGGAGGAGGAGCTTCCCGAATGCTTGTGTTCTACTGAGTTGCACCATCGTAAGTGCATTGGTTTGAGTTGTAGGCACGTCCATGATTCTACATTGTAAACCCTGCAGCTTGTTGACATGTGCCATGTTGTAGCCTTTCATACTCGTCTGATGAGGAGAGGGTTGTTGAGACAGAGACACAGCTGCGTCGGCCATTCTTTGCCCGACCATCGTTTCTTGCCAGTCCTGAGAAGCCATTTCAACTCCCATCGGATGCAGACTGGGCTGCTAGAGAATCCATCAGGAGGGTGGAAAGGCCTAATTCGTTCGAGCAGATGCTTCTTCAGAAGGAGGAGAGAATTCAGTGCAAGAAGGAGGCCAATGTGGGAATGGTAAAGGCCAGAGTTTGCAAGTACATCGCCATGTCCACTTTTGAAAGTGAGGGGGAGGAGGACGACAAGGGGGGACCGAGGTGGATGGTCCCAAATGGGGAGGATGGTATATTTGAGGGTAGGGCTGGTGAGAGTTATGAGGGTATCATTGCGGGAGGGTCGGATGTAGGTGAAGGACAGGCATAAGGAGTCCTTCAGTTAGATGTTAGTTTGGAGAGTGACCGTGGATCCTCGCCGTAGAGCAGGGTGTGTCTGGCATTCCGACCAAACAGTAGTTGTTCCCATGATGAATAAAAAAAATGCCAAATTTTGACAAATATCTACTCAGCTTCTCAATGCCAAATTCATAGCCTCTCTCCTGTCATTCTGAATGTTTATGTCTTTCTCGGAAAAAGCAAGTTGTGCTTCCCCATTGCTTGCAGATCTTATATTTAGCACACAAACGCCAGAACAATAGCATACTAGAATTTGCTCCTCGCAGCAAGCACCGTTGGTAATGATATAAAGTTGTCGCAATAGGCTGGCCACAGGCCTAGAGTACGAGAGCAAATTTTTTGGAAGGTACCTGGTGGTATTGCGGGGCCGCAATACACCGGTCAAAAGTCTCCCACATGGTCGTGACTGTCACAAAGCCGTTGTGGGTCACAAAAGGGCACTTCTACTACAAACCTGAATGCGAGAGTATTCATGGGACCTTGTTCGTCCACAGTGCGCTTCCTCGTACACTTGCAAAATGCAGCCCTGTGATGGTGCCACCTGCATTCGACGGAGTGGCATTCGACCATCGCAATTGTGAGTACTGGAGATGGGAGATATTATGGTGGAGTTGGAGTTCAGTGAACCTACACACAAGGTGACGACTTTTCGGGCAGTTCTGTGGGATTCTCTTTGGGTTAGACCCACAACTGGACAACAGTGGATACTTGTTGTGCGAGATAGACATGGAAGGCAAAATGTTCGTCTGTTCATCATGAGATGTTGTTGTGGGGAGATCTTGAGGTCTTACTACCATTCTTACACCGCACCTCCACAGTATTGTCTACCGGATCGGGCTCTTGAGATGCTGACTCACTTTTCCGGGCCCGGGAATACCTTGCTGATACTGAGGGAGAATCGTAACAGGTTTGTGTTGGATGTATGCGAATATCAGGATGATGTAGAGGAGCTCCCACAAGGCCTGGAGTATCTGCATGTTTTCACGAACCTCATGAATATAGACGTGTTGTATGTTCATGTGCGCCATCTCCATCCAGATATCGATAATGGTCAATGGACGAATACTTTGCCACTCCTCATTCTGGACCTGTTTTTTGTTGAGTCTGTCGTTCATGTTGTCGATATCAACACAGCAGGATAGGCAAATGAATGGAACATTATCGTCAGAAGCTTATTCTTACGGGTGTTTAAAGGGTACATGTCGGGGTGCTCCTGTAGTTGGAGCTTTCTTGTGGAATCCATTCGGGGAGAATGGTACTTTTGAGAGGAGAGCTGCGAAGACTTGTTCCCTTGGAGAATGATTTATAAATGAATTTGGTGACGTATGGATTCGTCCTGTGAATGGCAATTTCCTGGACTATTTTTAGTACTCGATGTGGGATTCATGTGTTGTTCAATGAGGACGGGCAAGTTCAGCCGTCTTCTGTCATGGGACTTCTTCTCTTTGGCACCAAAATGGCATGTAATAGTAGGCTAGTATCTCCTAGCGTTTGTACTCCTTTGTGTCCGTTTCCTGACATTCTCTTTGATTTCCAGTCAAAATGGTGAATAACCGCGCCGCAATAGGCCCAGTCGCGTCCCAACACCTCATAAACAAACCCTATTACCGCGGATGTAGGACTTGTTACCATCAATAACGGCAGATAAATTCTAATTCTGTGGATGCACGCTCATGAAATAGTAAACCTCCTCTGACCCTAGTGGCTCCCTGACTGGCATAACGCCAACAACGGCAGATCCCATATCATTGGCAACTTCAAGTCCATCCAGTGCTCCGAACCAGAGCGCAGGTGCACCACTCAAGATGATCTCAACAACTATGCCGACTGCATACCCAACTCACATGCTATAATATACTACCAAGTCAATCCCGATCTCTTCACCCCTTCCTGCGAATATACAATATACGTCATCCCTACTGCTCATACAAACCTCAAGCTCTCCGCTCTGCATCCATACAGTCATACCATCCTATACCAGTACACTACACCACTTCACTATTATCTCACAACCCTGAATATACTTGGTACTCTCCACATGACCACTACACTTAACCAGAGGCACACTCAAGCCAGACTATGTACTGTTTGTGGGACTGGATTGCTTAACCTATGTTTACAGCTGACCAATTTCCTGCCCAGCCCCCTTACAATGGACTGGCAAGACAGCCAAAGGCGTCGAAAGTCTACCGGAATATAAACAGTAAGGTAATTTGTTGACATGAAGGCAAGAAGGAATACAAACAGGAAGCACTTCCATGATACACTAGTTGTAGGTCACGACTGATTGTTCTGAGCGGGCTGAGTGCTTAGAGATATCCAACTCTTCTATCTTGGTTTCTCTCTTCTTCTCCATCGATGGCTCATAGGAAGAAACTTGCGGTAGTTGGGATACACCATCTTGCGAAGATGGCGGGAGCTATGTGCATCAAGATCATCGCCACAATGCAAGCACGCATGGTACCCTTTGGTGCTTAGCCACAAGCAAACAGTTAGTCCTATACACATCCCGCCACATTAGCCAAGACAAGAAGTTCTCATGTGCATGGCCCATAGTGCCATCTACCCCACTACGGTGCACAAGACTGTCGTCTTGACAAGACTATCCGGCCTTTGACAAATAAATGTACGCGGGTTCTTCATGGGGAACATAATATACCTGGATAATCATGCATTGTCCAAACCAATATGCCTCTTATCTGAAAAGATTGTCCGGCCATAGGGTCAAGTGAAGCATCCAATGCCGGGACCCCCCTCCATAGCTCCTTAAGTTCATCAACTAGAGGTCGCAAGTACATGTCCATGTTTGCCACTTGTTTTTTCCCTATGAGACATTCACATCATTGTTTCAATACTCCACCAATATGCAAATTATACTACATAATGAATTACACGTTTTACTCTATGATTATGTCACTCATCAATCTTGCATCCGAATTGCGCCAGAGATCATAAGATCCAAGGGAATAATAAGCATGAAATGGGAACACTCACCTGGTACAATGGCAGCCAACATGATATGGCATTTTTTTATTGAAAGATATGGAGGGATGTTGTAATTCACCAAGGTCACCGGCCAAGTGGAATGACTACATGACTGGACAGAGTATGGGTTGACCCCATCCGAGGAGAAGCCGAGGCGGACATGTCGTGGGTCCTCCAAGAGAAAATGCCACATCTCTTCAGTATGCCTCCATGCTTGTGAATTTTGTGGCCCGCACACCTTTCCCGGGGGACTCCGATGCGAGGCGTGCCATCTCATCAGTGTTGCCAACTCCGGGCTTCAGTAGTGTGCCTTCAATCGTGGGATGAGCGGAAAGTAATGCATTTTCTAGGATGAAATATCCCACGTCCCCCACATATAATCATCCCATTATGACACATAATACAACACCCTTATGTCTTTCCCTTTATACGGCCTCTCCCTCATTTGGGCGTGAATGGTCAAAACCGAACGTCACTAGTATTACTCACTCCTTCCAAAGCCACAATCAGATCTTGCATGAGTACTACTCTCTAAACCCCAAGGAATATACTTGACATGCATTGACAAGATTAAAAAAGAAAATTTCCATGCGAGGGGGAATGGCGCTTATACCTTGCGTGGTACTTTTTTCCCTTAGACTTCATCCCGATATCGGTCTTCCTTGCACTTTGGGCACTTGGTGAGACGCGAATCCTCTCCGTAGTATAGGGTTTTATCACATGGACATGCATGAAAAATCTTATAGCCCATCCCCACAGAGTCCAACACTTCGCGCGCCTCTTTCCGCGACCGTGGCATCTTGGGTTTCAAGTGTGGAGCAAGGATATAGTCTGCAATAGTTCGCATTATGGCAGACATCCCAACATTATTTATGCTAAATCGAACTTGAAGATTGAGCAATAGTAAGATTGTTGAAAGTCGACTCATTTTCACCCCTTCGTACAAGGGAGTTCTCGCCTCCCTCTCCATGTCATTTGAGGGGCCCATTTCAGGATCAGCGATTGGCCTGGTTTCTTCTCCATGGGTTGCATCAGCGCCTATATGATGCATTAAAAGATCCTCTATAGCTTACACATCCTCCTGGTTAATTCCATCCTCACTGCTGCTATCAATGTCACTGTCATTGTCATCATCGTTTGGTACTTGATCGCCAGTGGGGGCGACGTCTCGCCCACGGCTCCCACCTAATGTACTTGGGTTGTTTTCGGATGGGGTCCCCCAAGAAAGCACCGGGAAGGGATGGACAAAGTCCTGATACGAACAAATGAACATACGGGCATATATTATAATGTGTCCTTGCAACCATACAACTTATTATAAGCGAAATGCAAACAACAACCTTCAATGTGTGCATGCATCAAACATGTCATTCAATAATTACATGTATGTGCGCAACGTCACACATGCAAAGTTTCAAACCCAAACAAGATCATTTTCCCCCCCAAGGACGCGTTCACCCTATCAACCAGTTTTTAATGTGAAAGAAAATCCTCTCATGCCATTGCACCCATCAGACGGATGTGGCTCAAGCTTCATTTTTCCCCACATGTGCTTAAATATGTGTGCAACACATGTGCCTATCCAGCCAAAAAAAAAACATTTGCCTCCCCAACGACGCACTCACCCTTGAACCAATTTTGAATTAAATCGAATTTAAAATATTTTTAAATGAATATTTGCATTTAGAAAATATGTGATTTCGGTTTTGAGGGGCGTAATGATTTTATTTTTTGCTCTATTTTGTTCTGTGACATCAAAGTTTGCACCACTACATCCATGCAAAAAATTGAACAAAAACAAAATGGAAAAAAAATAAGTGTGTTTCTAGGGTCACTTTTGCAGAACTCTCTATAAAGAATGCATGAAGTTGAAGATAACTCAACTTTGGAGTACAAATGAGAGAACAAAATATGGTTCTGGATCCAAATAACTTTTGTTTACTCCCAAATTTTTCACACACATTGCATATGCTGTCATTAAGCATATGGCTTGAAAATGGAATAAAAAAAAATCATGTGCAGGCGAAACGCAATTTTCCGTCTCTACGACACGTAGCTGCGTTCAACACTAGAATGACCCATTGAATGAACTTGGTTCAAGCTCATATTTGGTCCACATGTGCATAAGTATGTTCAAATCATATATGCAAAGTTGCAACCCGCACGAGCAACAAGAATAATATTTACATCAATCGATTAATCGGATGTATACAAAGTACATCATGAGAATATCTACAATGCCCCTCTACGCGATCCCTCTCTCAAAGGAACCCTATTTCTATCATACACATCTCACTCATGCTGTAACCGGAGGTCCCAATCATCCCGGGAGAACTCGTATGAGGCAAATAGCTCGCTGCCAGCCCTAATAGTCATACTAGCACATGTCATGACAAACATGTGCATCCCCTCACAATATACCGACCTCTCCATTTTTTTTAAAAACTTTTCTGCCCCCTCTCACCCTTTCTTGTTTTTTCTTTTCTTTTAAGCAGCACAAAAGAGAGGGAGGGAAAGAGAGGGAGAGAGAGGGAGAGATCAGGAAAAACAAAAACAAAATAAAAAAATAAAAAATGAGGGGGGTGACTGAGCAGCTGCTGCTCAGTCACTCCCCCCCCCCCCACCCTTTTTTATTTTCTTTGTTGCCCCCTCTGTCTCCCTCTCTCCTGGGAACCGGCTAGTTGTTAGCAGTGTTGATTTCTTGTTTTTTCACCCATATCGGATGAAGTTTTGACAGAGTTTCATCCACCCTCTATCGGTTTTTCATCCATACCGGATGAGCCACCAGGATGGACACTGAATTACCGTTAGGATGGTTTTTTGGTTTTTTCATTTCTCTTTTATTGACTCTCATCCATACCAGATGAGTCACCAAGGAATGAAAAATTACCTCTATGAAGGTTGCCAACAACATCCTGTTTTTCATCCATACCAGTTGAAAAGCTACCATGATTATAATTTTTCATTCCTCTTTTATTGACTCTTTTATCCATACCGGGTGGTATGATAACGAATGATGAATTACCTAGGTGGAGGTAAACTGCTGCCACAGATGATATTCCCTACTTTTCATCATGACAAGTGATCTGTTTATGGATGACGAGTACAGATGATTATGGTCTGGAATTGATCTTAACTACCTCTAATTATGATTAATTATGGGGTGAAACCCTAATCCCTACCCTAAAATCTATTTTTAACTCTGCTACGGATGAAATCCGTCAGGGTAGAAAGATGTTTTTTACTGTTTTTCATCCACGGATGAAAAATCGGGCCAAAAAACCCTATGTTGTCTCTCCCGCTGTCAAAAGCACGCGATGTGCTTCTGAGCTCGCGGGGAGAGTATTATGGCAGACGTGCTTTGGTGGCTGCCCCGTTTTTGGTGTCGTACCCGTGCTGGGCGAGCGCCTACGGATGCGCGAAGGCGGCGCCTTGTCTCTCTAGCAGCGGGAAACACTGCTGTGAATGCAGTGGCATCTTCCCTCCTCTGGCTTTTAATTTTAGCAGTGGCATTTGTGCTGGGAAATCTCTCTCTCTCCCTTATATTGCCTTGCGAGTTTGCCTGCTTTGCTTGATTGCTCATGTGCTTTGTGGGGGCGGCTTGCTGCGGGTGGTGATGGCGCATAACCCTCTTCCCCAATCGCTTAAGGTGCCTTTGGAGTTTAGGGATCCTTGTGTTCTTATCTTCTTCTCTTGCTTTTGAGATTCTTAGTTGACATCGATGACAAGTGTGAGGGTCTGTGATTCACCTGGGGTTCCACAATCCTCACTAATCCGTTGATTTTGTGGGGGCTTGTGATGGGACCAGGTGAGGATCCTCACTTGCTTTGAAATTTCTTGAGCATGCAGTTGGGGATATGGGCTGAGGAGACCTATAAGTTATCGCGCCTTGAAGTTGCTGCTGCCTGTAGCCCCGAATTCAACCCGACTGCTCCTGGTTTGGCATGCTACAGCCTATGTTTTGGCTTTTGTTGTTCTGCCGTCAATGTGGCAGCTCGACTTGTCTGGCCTGTCTCCTGAGGCCTGCATACAGACCATACCATATCTTTTGATCCTTGACAACAGGGCCTGTGGATTAATGAGCTAGGTTGTAATTTCTTTGGGCCATAGAGGATCTGGTTTTAAGGGGGCTGCCTTGGCGGGTTTGGGACTCTAAGGACGTGATGGCCTTGAATGTTATGGCAGCAGCCTGATAAGGCACCGACCTGCTCTTTTTCGGGCTTGTTTATGGTGTGTGATGGATCATAGTGAGGTGTTCTTTGCAAGCTATAGCATGGACCTCTTGGAAGGATGAGGATGGTAAGCTGTAATGGAATCCTACCTATAGTTTTGGCCTTGTCATAACATCAGGCCTATGACCTGCAATCTGAGTTTTTTATGAGCCAAAGAGGCTGGATCTCGGTTGTTCAAGTTGCTTGTGTGTACAAGTCTTGAAGTTGCAATTTGACAGGCTGAATTCACATTCCTTTGACACCTTGTATGATTACATGTCTCGGGGTGAGTACAAATGGTATGGAATCTATTTCATCATGCCCAAGTAGGATTGCTTGGAGGCATGTTTTGATTCTGAAAAATTCCAGGCTAGTCCTTAGGCCTTGCTTGATGGATGATAAGGTAGGCTGCTGCTAATTATTTTGTCATACCCAAGATGTTTGTTTGAAGGGATGTCTTGAATCTTTAATATTGCAGGTTGGTTTCACATACCCAAGATGTTTTGCTCTATGCATGTCTTGTTGTAATTGTGATGCCAAGAAAGGGTATGATAGGCTGCAGCAATTTGTTTTTTCAGAACACAAGATGCTTGCTTATATGCTTGTCTTGTTGTCATGACCTGTACATGAACAAACCCCGCCCTCCCACCCTGTTTTATCAAGAATGATTGGGTGATGTCAATTCATGGGAAGCTATGACAAGAATGAAAATGTTACATGGTGCCCTGTTTTGGGCTGTTTATGTCTTTAATTGACAGTGACCCTAGTAGGGTCTTGTCCATGTCTTGACATGACATGAATATCTTCCTACTCTCTCCCTCTCTTTTGTCTCTATCCTTCTCGCTCTCTCTTTTTAACTTTTCTGCCCCGTCTCTCCCTCTCTGGTTTGTTTTGTTTTGTGAACAGAACAAAAGAGAGGGAGAGAGAGGGAGAGATTAGGAAACCAAAAAATAAATAAATGTGGGGGGGGGGGAGGGGGGAGTGACTGAGCAGGTGCTGCTGCTGCTCAATCAGTCCCCCACCTTTTTTTTTTCTTTTCTTTGTTGCCCCCTCCCTCTCTCTCCCTCTGTCCCTCTCCCTCACAAACAATATCTGAGAGGTCAGGGACTCATGCAATTTCCCATCGTGTGGACAACCCGCAAATTATATTCATTTCCTGTTTTGTTTTTTAAGCAGCACAAAAGATAGGGAGAGAGAGGGAAGATACTTTTTGTCATGTCAAGACAAGGACAGGACCCCTAGGGTCGTTGCATGAAAGAATAATCAGACATATCAGCCACTTAACAGTGGCACCATCCATCAATCATCAAGCTTAGAAAATCCAGAATTACATCCATGCACAATAATGTGTTCATGTCAGTATTATTCATAACCCAAAGAGTATGCCACTGATGCTGATTGACCACCAGTCATGATCAAGATACACATTCAGAGGTCTGGGAGGGATGGCAGGGACTTGGCCATATTTTGGCCTTGATGTGTTGCAGGTCAAATGGTCATACAGATTTACTGTCCGCAAGCTGTAATCCAAGCATACTTACTCAAACCCCATGGGTGTCATGGAGGGTTTTTTTTCCAAAACAAAAAGAACAAGAAGAACACTTGGACATCACAGATTTAAATATCTTGCCCTGCCAGTATTTGTTTAGACTGGTCTGCAGCACAGCTTGCCCCCACAGGGGAGGTGGATTTGTTTGGTAAGTTTTCCAGAATACCCCGATACCTTTATTTCTTGCTACAGCTGAAAATCAAAGTTCGTGACCCAACAAGGTAAAGATAAAAGACTGCATACACATCATGTGACAGTATATAATACTGTCAGTACATCCTATTCACATCATTCCACATTTGACCATGTCATTACACCATGTCCAGGGGGTATTTCCACTTGACCACCCTGGCTACCTCAAAAACCAGTTACCAGTTATATATTGCTGCCATATTTCATTGTCAGCCGAATATCCACAGGCAGAATCTTCACCATACCCTGGCCTAAGCATCTAGCTAACAAAGCCATCCGGGTTGGAACATAACAGGGGCCAACATGGGTACCCGAATAGTTGCAACGAACAGTTCCTTGCAGCCTCTCAAATTGTTTCCAACTACCGTAAGGTAAGCAAAGCAAACTAGGGCCTGGAAAACAGATGTGTGTCTCTCACACAAGCCATCATAAACCCGGCTGTCACAACAAAGCAGATGTCTTCCATTGGCTGGGCCGAAAATAGCCCATCGTAGAAAACATTACACTTGTTCTTCAAAAATAAAGGAAGGAAAGAGGTAGGATCAAGAAAAACCATAGAGTAGTTTAGTTTTTCAACATTTTAAGATGAGTCCCTGGCAAGCGATTCCTTCCCCTGCTTTGCAATCCCACTTGGCATCCAGCAGCACCTAGACATCAGAATATTAAGTAGAAGCCCTCACCTGCCTAGTTGCAAATTTGGACGTGACGTGGCGTTGACGCGTCAGCGTCATGTCCGACGTCAGCGACGGACGTGCGTCACGTCACGTCCTAAACCGACGTTACTATACATAAATATGTTTATTTTTTTACTTTACTATTGACTATTTACTATGAGAACCGACGTGGCAACCGATGTGGCCTTATTACGTGGACTTCATTAGTTATCTGTAAAATTCATATATTATGATTTATATTGTCAATCGTGCGACCGTCAGCAAAGGTTGGTCGGACAAATTTTTATTTATTTTTAAATAGGTGCGACCACCAGAAGGGGGTGGTCGCACAATTTTTCTTATTTTTTAAATGGGTGCGACCACCAGCAGGTGGTGGCCGCAACATTTTATTTATTTTTTAATAGGTGCGACCACAAGCAGAGGGTGGTCGCACATTTTTATTATTTATTAATTGGGTGCGACCACCAGCAGGTGTTGGTCGTAATTTTTTCTTTTTAAAAAAATAGGTGCGACCACCAGCAGGTGGTGGTCCCAATTTTTTAAATTTTTTTAAATAGGTGCGACCACCAGTCGAGGATGGTCGCACATTTTTAATTATTTTTTAAATGGGTGTGACCAGCAGCAGGGAATTGTCGCACCTTTTTAATTATTTTTTAAATAGGTGCGACCAGCAGCAGGGGATGGTCGCACAAATTTAATTATTTTTTAAATGGGTACGACCACCAGCCGGTGGTGGTCGCAGACTTTTTCTTTTTTGTTATTAGGTACGACCGTTCATGGGGGGTCGCACATTTTTTTTTTTTTATTAGGTGCGACCACTCTTTGAATACGTGGCGAGGCGTGAATAGGCAGCAGAGGCGGTCGCACGTCAGGCCTCTCCAGGCAGTATATAAGGGCCTACCCCTCATTCGCAACCCACTTTTTTCCCTCTCTGTGAGTGCGGTTCTGGGGCTTCTTGGAGTTTGAACTTCGGTGGCCAGGACTGAGCGTGGGGGGGAGAGAAAGTGGATTTGTGTGGGGGAGGAGTTTTTGTCTTTTTTTCCTGGGACTGCGGGAGAGTTTGCTTTGGGTACTATATCAATAGAGGGTGAGGAAATTGGTCTGCCAGTATATAAGGTTATCAATAGTTTGGGTTTAGTTTTCCGTTACGAAGCCGCGTCTATTCCGCAAAGTACTTTCATCATGTCCGGAAACGTTGTTTCGAACGCAGTGTCAGGGGGTTCCTCGGGAAGTGGGCGTAAAGGTAGGAAGCGTAAACATGCACATGAACTGGATAGTCAGGTCAACAAGAAAAACTATCCAAGCGCAGAGGCCGCGAAGGTGGTGAAGCAAGTAGTGCTGGATTATTTGAAGGACAATGACATAATGCGTTTGAATCTTTTGTATGTCCGACATGGGAATGATGGGTTCCTTAGATTCCAGCACAATATGGAGATGAAAATGAGGGAGGCTTTGGCCGGGGATGAATGGGAAGAGGACAGGGCGAAGTTCCAGTTCACGAAATGGATGGAGGACCGGGCCCATGATGCCACATGGAATCTGAGGCAAACCATGGACAAGTTTGTTACGAGAACACTTGTAGTTGAAGGTCGCATGCCAACTTCGGAGGAGGAATTGTTTGTGCTTGTGGATTAGTGGTCTGACATGGCAAAGGCCCACGCCAAACGACGTACAAAACCACTCCCATGGAAGGCAGGGTCCTCGTCCGCGGATGCGGCATTGAACGTGAGATACATATCCACAAACGCACAAGTACAAAAACTCGACGCGCCCAAACAGGGAGGGTATGGTACAATTCGGAGGTTTAGAATTGTTGGGGATCAATTCATTCCTCCATCTTGGGAGCTAGCAAGGAAAACGCCCAGGGAAACAAATGCTGAGCTTGCCAAAGTCCAACATAACAATGAGGCGTTGGCTGTAAAGTTCCATCATTTCGGCATCATAAAGTATTTTGCGTTGCATCCACGTCGAAATGAAGGTTACACACATTGGTGGAATGGGAGGACCATACGATCATGGTTGAGTATTGACAGGAAATGGGGGAATGATCGGGATAACATGGAGTTAATGGAACGACGGGGGACGGAGAAGGAAATGCAGGAGGTCAACCGACTGGTTCGATTCCGACAAAATCGCACCCAATTGGCATGGGCGCTTTTGCACATCATGCTCAACGTCCATAATCACCACCTCTTGCACAACGACATGTCCCCCGACAACATCTTGTTGCATTTTCCACAAGGGTCTGAAGATGTGTACATCGGGGTATGCGATTGGGGGATGGCCTCCACGACGGATGACCCAAAAACCACGTTGTACATTTTCGAGAGCAGAGACAAGATGATAAAGACTCTCGCACATAGATGGTGGATTGCACCTGCCACCCCTCAAATTGTAATTTGAGCCCTTAAAATTGTCAATTCCAACCCCTCAAATTGTAATTGAAGCCCCTGAAATTTAATTCCAACCCCTCAATGACTCCATATGCAACGTGCGTGCCAAATTTGGGAGCGAACAGAGAAGGCATCATGTTCAGAACCCACCACTCATCTCTAAACACTATTTTAATTAATTTTTGACTAAACTTAATATATATTTGTATTAAAATTAATTGAAATATTAATAATATCATGGTGTAATGTGTGATTGAACTTTGTGAAATTTCAGATGATGTCATACTTGTTTCAAAATGTGTCATATAAGAGGTCCATTTGACATTGAAGTGCTCAATGTGAATTAGCAGTATTGAACAATTCATTGAACGTCCACTTGGAAGTCGAATAAAGTAAAATTCCATTGCAGGATCATGATAAACAAATGGGTCGCATCGAACATGGGCCAAACTCGTACTCTACCATACTCGATACAACTTGCTAGTAATTTTATTGATTCAAGAATCTTCATATGAAGCACAATGTTCACATACCACGCCATTGGAATGAATCATGTTTTGGATCTAACAAGGCAGTAAAATATTAGAATAGCATGAAACATTCGGAAGAGGTACAAGAGGAGTACAATAAGGTTTGGGGTGTAATTAGAGAGAAGTGTAATAAGGTTTGGGTTTACAGTAAGGGTAAGGGTTTAGGGTTTGGATTTAGGGTACAAAAAGACAAACAAATATGATGGACTCACACTCGGTAGAATTAAGAAATGGTTGAGGAATTTGCTATCCCTGTAATCATTCTATCATACCTTATCCAACAAAAGAAAATATTAAAATAGCATGAAACATTGAGAAGCGGTAACATGGTAGTACAATAAGGTTTGGAGTGTAACTAGGGTAGTACACTAAAGTTATTGGTTTATGGTAAGATTAATGGTTTAGGGGTGATGGTAAAGGTAGGGTTTTCGGTTTGGGTTTAAGAACACTATTGGACAAAATTCATTTGGACCCAAAACCACAGTTTCTTCCCTGTTTTGCACTCCAAACTTGATTTGTGTTCTACTTCATGCACTCTTTCATAGAGAGTTCTGCAATAGTGAGCGAAGAGAACACTTTTTTTTTGGGGCATTTTTTATTGGTCCAAATTTTGGTGGGGGAGTAGTGGTGGGATGTTGGAAGCCGCAGAACAAAATTGAGCCAAAAACAAAATCGATACGTGCCAGAAACCCCCAATGAAAGGCAGTGCAAACCTATTTATTGGCTTAAAATTAATTTAAATTCAATTACATTATGGAATGGCTTAGTGTCGATGGGGAGGCAAATGATTTATTCGTCTGTTGTGTCTCCGCACATGTGTTGCACACATGTTCAAGCACGTGCGGGCAAAAGAGGGGCTTCAACCACATCCGTTCAATGGGTGCAATAGCCGTGCACGCATTGCAGGATTTCTTTTTCGCAATAAGCAAAAACTAGATGACAATTGAACGCCTCATTGGCCCATCGAACGAATTTCGATTGATCTCATATTACACTGGGACCTATCAGAGGGTACATTGAACACACTGGCCAAGTCTCAAAGCGAACGAAAATCATTTGGATGGGCAACCATCCGTCGGCCCATTGAACGAATTTCGGTTGATCTCATATTACTCTGGGGCCACTTCCATGGCACATTGAACATACTGGCCAAGTCTCAAAGCGAACCAAAATCATCTGGATGGCCAACCATCCGTTGCGCCATCGAATGAATTTCGATTGATCTGATATTAGTCCGGGACCTGTGAGAGGGTGTCTCAAACGTACTGGCAAAGTTTGGAAGCAAACAAAAATGATTTGGATGGGCAACCATCCGTTCACCCGTTGAATGTATTCCGCTGGATCTGCTATTGCTTGGGGACCTGTTGGACTGTGTTTCGCGTGCTCACGATTTTGTTTTTATTCGGTTTTTGAATGGGGCGTGTAATGTAGCCATATGCAACATGCGTGCCAAATTTGGGAGCGAACAAAATTCATTTGGACCCAAAACCACAGTTTCTTCCCTGTTTTGCACTCCAAACTTGATTTGTGCTTAACTTCATGCACTCTTCATAGAGAGTTCGAAGAGAACACTTTTTTTTTGGGGCATTTTTTATTGGTCCAAATTTTGGCGGGGGAGTAGTGGTGGGATGTTGGAAGCCGCAGAACAAAATTGAGCCAAAAACAAAATCGATACGTGCCAGAAACCCCCAATGAAAGGCAGTGCAATCCTATTTATTGGCTTAAAATTAATTTAAATTCAATTACATTATGGAATGGCTTGGTGTCGATGGGGGAGGCAAATGATTTATTCATCTGTTGTGTCTCCACACATGTGTCGCACATATGTTCAAGCACATGCGGGCAAAAAAGGGGCTTCAACCACATCCGTTCAATTGGTGCAATAGCCGTGCACGCATTGCAGGATTTCTTTTTCGCAATGAACAAAAACCAGATGACAACTGAACGCCTCATTGGCCCATCGAACGAATTTCGATTGATCTCATATTACATTGGGACCTATCAGAGGGTACATTGAACACACTGGCCAAGTCTCAAAGCGAACGAAAATCATTTGGATGGGCAACCATCCGTTGGCCCATTGAACAAATTTCGATTGATCTCATATTACTCTGGGGCTTCTTCCATGGTACATTGAAGATACAGGCCAAGTCTCAAAGCGAACCAAAATCATTTGGAGGCCAATGATTTATGCGTATGTTCATTTATTTGTGATTAATCGTTAATGGTGAAAAGAATAAACCAAAGGTTCATTGATCAAAAAAAATTTGAATGATTTGAAATTTTGCCAGTATGTTCTACATGCCTCTTACATGGACCGGAGAAGTATGAGATCAATAAAAAATGGTTCACAGGAGGAACCAATGGTTACTTGATGTGCCAATTTCTGAATGCTTTCAAACTTTGTCATTGCATTGTACATGCCCTCTTAAAGGTACCGAACAAGTATGAGTTCGATTTAAAATATTACAATGGGTGAAGCAATGGTATCTTCATTCAGCAATTTTTGATTGTTTTGAAACTTTGCCAGTATATTGTACATGCCGTCAAACAGGTACCGAACAAATATGAGGTCATTCAAAAATGGTTCAAATGATGAACCTCGTATTTCCAAAAATTACGTAGACTATACAGTGGGTTGCACATTTAAGTTTTCGCAACCTGAGACCTTTGGCCTACTCCCTACGTTTCTAGCCTTTCTAGTCATCTTCATCTAGATTTATTACTTCGTTGTCGTCATCTCCAGATGTTGATGAAGATGCTCCGGGTGTAGAGGACGTGCCTCCACCAGTACGGAGAGCTCGAGCCTGGGCTCGAGTGGTCAAAGAAGGACCCAGTGTTGTGTGGTCCACCCTTGCCATCATGCGTAGCGTTCTAGGTGAGTGCTGACTCTCTTCCACATTTGCCAGAGCCGGGTGTGTCGCTCTTGCTACGGCGGCATGCAATTTTTCAATTAAATCCGATATGTTTGGAAGTGACAAGAACACCCCTGGAATAGGGGCAACTTGGTCACGCCATGTGTTCTGCCAATACTTTTCCACAGTCGTGATGACAGAAATTGTCCAACACCTCCTCCTGCTAGGGGTCTCTGCGCAACTCTTGAAGAAATGGCCCATCATCCCGACGAGGCACCCAGTACGTCTCATTCATATCCTCCCAACGGATGCTAGCGGCCTCCAACTCCCTCAGAAATAGGTCTCTCCCAATCGGTTCGCGATTGTATGGGTCGTTTTCCGCTGGAACCCACGGATCCTCAGGCAGTCGGAAGAATCTTTGTCTGGTACAGCTCCAATGCCCTCCCAAATTCCGGCAAAAAAGCTCCATTTGGACTGGGTCCCGTATGCCTCTAGCACACACGGTTATTTCCCAGTTGGATGTCACCCAAAAGGTCACCGGATCTTTAACCCTAGTTAACGTCTTTGCATCCAAGGCATGCATCTCTCTTGGAGCATCCCATGTCATTGTCTCCCCCCAGTGCTGCCAATTTAAAAAATCATAAGGCGATACATCCAATGGCATGTTGTACCAGTTGTACTCGTATCCCGTGGGTATATTGTCTTGCAACCCAAACAACTCGTAGAAATGTCGATGGATTGGTCCACGGCAGCCAGGGCATTGGCTGGCTCGCATGGCTGCCGATATGAGACATGTGGGATGGAACAAATGGCCACATGAGCCAAGCATATAGCCTCCCTCCGGTCCATAAGGGTTTATGCACATTGTGCACACCGTACCATCTGTTACCCATGACGCTGGATTGCTCTGTGGTATCCACGTCCGTTTATCCTCATTAATGTAGGATGACATCCTCGGCCTGGTATCCCACTCCTCCTCTACTTCCAAATCCCAGTTTATGCTGTTATTGGTATCGAAAATTGTATGCACACAGTGTTCAAACATGGCATGCACATCACCCCATGTGGTGAATCCAGTGTACTTCGACGTGAATACATCACGCACAGTGTCGTGCCTTTGCAAATTAACATAGATGTTATCTACGCTTCGATTCGAAAAACGTGCTGCACGTTGGAGGGAGGACAACGCTTCTTCTATCCGTGTTTCCCGCGATGCTAGATGGCCCGCCCATGTCACCCAATTCCGCCAATTCCCCTTCAACCATGGCCACGATCGGATTTGCATGACACTTGAGTACCGATATGCAACAGCCCTAGCTTGCTCGCGTTCCCCCATAAGCTGCTCTAATTCCTGTTCTTGGGCCAATGTAATTTGCACGGCTGAACATTCCCCAGTTTCCACTATGGGGTCCTTCCCTTTTCTTGCCCTCTCCGCCGCAAGTCTTTCTTCCTCAACCCTCGCCGGGTCCAGTTCAGACGTTTGCACTTCATTCCCATGCCCGATTGAGTCAACCCCGTCGATGACGCGGTCAATGTCCATTGGTGGCATATTCAAACGCGCCAATATGTCTTGCTCATTGGTGATTGGCCTCGGGTCCTAAAGCACACCGCGTACGCTGTCGAGAGTCCCCAACCCCATTCTTTCCAGCAACTTCGCTAGTTGCCACCGTTACAAATGAACAATGTCCTGCAGGTCTTTGATGTGTTGTTCATGTGCGGCCAACTGTTCCTCCAACAGAGAGCGTACCTCGCCCCCCTCCACCTCAGACGTTGAAGGCCCGGCTGCGGAGACCTGTTGCGGCGTATAATCTGGAGGTTGGTCTGCATTTCCTCCTCCTTCCATATCGTCGTTTCCATCCGCATTTCCTCTTTCTTCCACCTCGTCGTTTCCATCGAACCGTATGATGTCCTGCCCCTGACGTATATACAAGTCTGGGATATCAGAGAACATGTATAGTCTAGTACGCTGTCTCGCAGTAGCAGTTTGCCAATCCACTGGTTGCAATAAAATCAACTCTGTGTACAACATGGCCGCAAATAAATATGGGACCTTGTTGTTGACGAGCGGTTGACCCCACAATGTTGTATGTACCTCCTCTGCCCTGTGGCGGAAATGCGGGTTGGCGCAGGAATGCAAGCTAGCTTGATTTTGTTTGGTTTGTGGATCATGCCTATCTCTGGGCCACAAACGATTTATGTGACACCAGTCCACAAATTTCCTGCAGTCACCAAGCGACCACCGCTGCCCCAACTTCCAAACTTCCCAACCTGGTTCTGCAAGAATGTTGGGGTCATTGTATATGTCCCAACGAAGTTCGCGCCTGGCCTTTTTTGGTTTTTTTTTGGGAGGTCCAGGTTCATTATCGTCATCCCTGGGATGACCTCCTTTATCTTCCTCCTCCGCCATTTATGGCTTTGGCTTACCCCTACTCGACAGGTGTTTGCTAAGAAAAATGCTCTCCCAATTCTCCTAAATTGTACCTAATCCTACTCCCTAATGAATCCTCCCCAAGTACTAGAGGCACGTGTCACTCCCTCGGCAGTTCTAAGTGATATGACGCAATGTGCAATGAAAAAAACGTGGGTGCTAGAGGAGGGCTTCCCGGGAGGTACTCAGCATCGATTTCGTAGAATCCAACGGCCCAGAATACCCCCACCCAACCAATAGCACCCCTCTCCACTTGGACTCAATGACAAGGAATGCAACATCCCATCGCCCACCAAGTCCTGGTGTGGAGAAAAGTGAGGGAGAGAATGGCCTCCAAGGCCTTATAAGCCCCCCCTCCACACTCGGGGCGCGCGCTGTCATCATGATTGTGCACGCTATTAATAGCTGCGACCGCCAGCAGGGGTGGTCACATCTTTTTTTCTTTTTTTTATTACGTGCGACCACCAGCAGGGGGGTGGTCGCAGATTTGTTTATGTTTTTTAATGGGTGCGACCACCAGCAGGGGGGTGGTCACAGATTTTTTTATTTTTTTTAATGGGTGCGACCACCAGCATGGGGGTGGTCGCAGATTTTTTTTTTATAAAATCAGTAGGGAGGTGGTCGCATAATTTATTTATTTTTAATAGGCGCGACCACCAGCAGAGGGGTGGTCGCAGAAATTTTGTTTAAAACAAATAGGTGCGACCACCATCTGCTGGTGGTCGCACTATTTTCCTTTTCTTTAATGGATGCGACCACCAGCAGGGGGGTGGTCGCATAATTTTTCGATTTTTCAATATCTACCAACAGTCAGTAGCTTAGTTGGTTAAGTGCACTGAGTGCGACCCGGACGATTCTGGGGTCAAATCTTGCTATTTGATGGGTGTAGTATGGTTCGTGTGTGGTGCCCCATTCCTACGCCTCTTGGCGCATAAATGAAAGAGGTTATTTTCTCCTCTCACTACTAAGGGGCCTGATTTGTGAGCTGTCGCTTCCAGGTGTTTCCCAAAATAAAATAAAATAAAATCTGCGACCACCAGCAGGGGTAATCAGTAAATCAGTAAATAGGTGCGACTACCAGCAGGGGGGTGGTCGCAACATTTTTCTTTTATTCTAACAGTTGCGACGACCGTTACTGGTGGTCACACAATTGTTTTTTTAAAAATAGGTGCGACCACCAAGAGGTTGGTCCCCTTGCACCTGTATGTATGTTTGGAGGAGCAGAAGAAAAACACATGTATCGACTCCCCATGGATTTGTGAAGGGGAAGATGAATGTTGGGAGCTGCACCTGGCTTGTGTGGCTTTCGAAACCATAATAGGAAATCAACAATGTAAAGGTAATGACGAAACATAAACACACGCACAACCACCAAACCCTTTCTTGGATACACATATTCCACAATTTTTATTTCCGTACACGTATGCATGTACCTAAACTGAAACATGGATATCCATGGAAACATACTATACATCATGTGACAGGTCACAGAAGTTATAGCTGTACCTAATTCCGTCTGGCACGACGATGATGGTATGATCTCACGTCTAGTACAAAATCTTCGTCCCCACTTACTTCACCCCCGTTCCCATGATCAGTGCTAGAATTATGATCTCCATCTGTTCTTTCGTTTCCAGAGGCAACTGGCCGTTGGACCTGTAGTCATCCTCGGAGTACGTTCAGTTGTCTCTCTGGTCGATTTCCACTCCTATCATGAATACCATCTAGGGTATCAGGCCCGTTCACAGGTCGGTCACCAACAAAAGGTTGCACAATTCTTTGCCGTTTCTGGGCTTGTCCCGGATTTCGTGGTGGCCTTGGAGCAGGTCTCGTATGAGGAAGGCTACTCGCACGTACATCAGAGGGGCCGACATGAGAGGAAGGGGCATGAGATGGACCAGCGAGGGTCGAGGGAGCACGGTTCACATGCGGACGTCGTCGGGCCAGATGAAACGACAATGGCCAGTCGTCGTCATCATCCGATGGTTCGACTTGCAGAAGTCCTGCAGCAGAAGAACCATCTCCCAGGATCGGAGTAGCGATGGAAGGAATTACATGAGGGGGAGAGAGACTAGATGGACCAGTATGGGATGGACCGACTTGAGAAAGAGAAACATGAGATGGAGCGGGGTGAGATGAAGTACGGTTCACAGGGGCACGATGTCGGTGAAAGAATGACAACGGCCGGTTGTCATCATCCGACTATTCGACCTGCACATCTCCCGCAGTCCGTGGAACTCGTGGTGGGGGAGAGTTGACCTCAACTTCATTGTTGAGAGTGTGCTCCATTGGGGGAAAGGGGTCCGCAATTGAGATGACACCTTGTCGCAGTTCATCAACAACAAGGTCATCGAATGATAAATGCATTGCAGCATCATCGTCATTAAATTCATATGGGTCATGTGGAGGATTGCCCACATCATCAGACCCATCCCAACCGTCGGAGTCGGAGTCCCTCGCGGCGTCAGTGTCATCATTGCTGCTAGATTGGACCTCTGAGGTAGATTCTTCAGACAACAGATTCTTCTCGTACCATGCAGATGCGTCACTTGCTTTCATCTCTCGTAGTAGCCTACAATTCGTGTAGACATAAACCAATTTGTCAGCCCTGGCAGGATTCAACCTGTTGCGAATCTTGTTGTGAACAAACGAGTAACTGCTCCAGTTCCGCTCATAGGATGAGGCAGAGCACACTTGAGCAAGAATACGCTTTGCAATGGGAGCTAACGTTCTTGCTCCAGCTCCAATCAGATCCCACCATTCATGTGACAACATGTTCATTGTTTTTGGATCCGGCATTCTGCCGATCCGAGAAGCACTGGTACTCGGACAACGCTCGCTCTGTCATGTTCAAGGGCGCAAGTTGCATGATGACCCGTACAAGCCCGGCTTTGGCATCCACATCGTCTCTCAAATCCGTATTGTCCAACAAGAATGGATTCAGCAAGGCCCCTGCATAATGCAAGTCCGTGCGAACCATCCGTTTGCGGTCGTAAAATGAATCCTCGGTCCTTGCCGCCAAATCATCGTCCATAGAAAATGGAGGACGCCTCAAGGATTGCACGTGCTTCTCAAGGTTTTCCAATATCAACCATGCTTTACCCATTATTGGTTATTTTCCATCAAACTCCCGCAAAGCAATCAACACCGGCTCCACCATGTACACAAAATTTGCACATTTCGCCCGGAAATCGTCGGAGCGAATGATTGCGCGGACCCTCCGACTTTTGTTCAAAGACTTGGACTTACGAGAGTCGCGTAAGGTGCCCACACATGCATCCCATTGAGGGTCAATGATCACCTGCTCCAGACCCAGTCACCAGTCGATCCACCATCAAAAAGTTTGTGGCAAAGCGGGTTTCACCACCCGGGTTCCTAAGGCTGTATTTGGGTTCATGCTTTCTAAACAATGCCAGAGGGATGTGATGTGTACGAATGGACGTCACAACCGACTTTGCCTTTTTTACTAGTTGTTTCATCCATGATTTTTTTCCCCAATCCTCCAAAAGAAGATCAAAGATATGAGCAGCACACCCTTGGTAATATAGATGGGGATATCGTACAATCAAAATATCGGCCATATAAACCATGTTAGATGCATTGTCCGTGCACACTTGGACAATTTTATTAGCTCCAATTTTATCGATGTAACTCGTCAACAACCCTGCTTGATAACGTGCATCTTTTCTCTCCCCGCTTGTGTCAACGGATCCCAAAAATTGTTCCCCCGCAGGACAGACCAACATGACATTGAACAGTGGTTGATTAGTAACAGAACTCCAACCGCCCTCACATATAGTGCTTTCATATTTCCGGAGAGAATCACCTGTCTTTTCATTTACCTTTTGGGTGAGGTCAGACATAGCCTCTTCTAGCAATCCTGTGCGGATATCGCGATAACTCGGAGGCGTGTATGTGGACTTGGAATCAGACGTGGCTTTGACAGCAGCCACAAACGCATGAAGCCTCGAGACATTGAACGGAACATTGGCCTCGTAGAAAAATTGGGCCCACTTCTTATCCAGAGTCCTCTTGTGCAACAAATTTAAGCCTTCTTGCATTGATTGTTGCCTCAATGGTCTGGTCCGTACAAGTGCTGGCGTACAATCGGGTGTTGCTCCTGACCCACCGGCTTCTCCACGAACAGTAGACGCCTCGCAAGAATCCCTTGGGTACAACTCTGAGGGACAGTTTGATTCGAACCTGGAGTGTTTAGCTCAGAAGCCGCGGCCACATCAAGAGACGGTGGGATATTGCCTCCACATTGGGCAAAGTGGGCTTTCACTCGCATGGAGGCTTTTGGGCACAAACTAACCCCTGCATTCTTTCCATCTCTGTAGCCGAGGTGATATAACATGCGATCTTTGCGACCCGCCAGCTTCAATGCACAAAGATTGCATTGAACACCATCCTTTTTGTGCGGGTCTATGGTGAACCAAGGGATCCACTCCTTCCTCATCCTTATACCCAAAACCCTAACCACAGACTTAAGGTTGAACGAAGAACACTAGTGTACTTGGTAGATTTGTCAAGAGCAATAGAAGTTAGAACAGAATGTGATGGCCCAACACTACGGCGTCAATCCAAGTGGATCAATGCACCATGTAGTATTGTGCTTTTCGACAATTTGCTACAATGACTCTGGTGGAAGCCACAACAGCAAAAAGTCCGCACCCTCCTCTTGGGCTTACACTTGCTCAAGGAATAGAGAACATTCACTCGCCACAAAACAATTGAGGGGCATTGGGACCACCTTATATACCCTCCAGCCTCCAAGTCCCGCTCGACGAATCACATCCAATGCTGCGACCGCTCCAAGTCGCACGAGGAAGTCGCATGTTTTTTTTAAAAAAAAACTGCTGCGACCACCCTCATGCTCGTGGTTGCACCTATTAAAAAAAAGAAAAATGTTGCGACCACCCCCATGCTCGTGGTCACAGAGATTTTTTTAAAATATAAATATAAATATATATAAATTCTGCGACCACCCCCGCCGGTGGTCGCACCTATTAAAAAAATGAAAATGCTGCAACCACCCCCATGCTCGTGGTCACAGAGAATATTTTTTAAAAACAAAAAATAAATAAAAATAAAAATAAAAATCTGCGACCACCTCCTTGCTAGTGATCGCAGATATTAAAAAATAGAAAAATGTTGCGACCACCCCCCTGATGGTGGTCGCACCTATTACAAATAAAATAAAAATTGTGCGACCACCAGTAGCGGTGGTCGCAACTGTTTAAGAAAAGAAAAAAATGCGACCACCCCTGCTGGTGGTCGCATCTATTTTTAAAAAACAAAAAATGCTGGACAACCCTTTTGCTGGTGGTCACAACCATTAAAAAATAAGATAAATTCTGCAACCACCACCATTTGGAGGTCGCACCAATTTAACAATAATGATTTAAAAATGACCTCAACTATTGGCGGATGAAGTAATTTATAAAACAATTCATTCACTTGCCAAGGTGTAGCTTGGAATACAACATGCCCACCTACGTGCCATATTTTTCACCTAACTCATGTTTTACTGATTTTTCGGCAAAACTGACGTGATGTTGGTCGCATCAGCGTCAGATCCGACGTGACGTCACTGACGTGTGCAACCCTGCTCACCTGTGCCCGTCCCAAAAATAACCACAACGCATTGTGAGTTAGTGAGGATGCACGAGGTGAGTAGCAGGCTTCCACACTTGCTATCGAGGTCAAATACACTTCAATCTAAGCGCAGAGAATGCCAAAGAAAGCAAGGAAGAAAAAAAAAAACAGAATTTTATTTTATTTTTTTTACTGTTTGGGGGAGAGTCGTCATCTCTCCACTAGCCTAACCGTGCAGGGAGGACTCCGCTAGCACCACAACACTGCTACCTTAACCAAAGCAAAGTCTTGTCAAGCACAAGAAAAAAGAGCTTGGTCTCAAAAGGTAGGGTTTATATAGGGACGGACGTTGTCCGTTTCTTATTCGCGGAAGATGAAAGACATGCGTTCACCCTGTCTTGAACTCGACGGATACAGTCCGCTTTTCATCTAGGTTAGATGAAAAACATTGGGGGATTTTGTTTTTTAAAAACTTTTTTATACCTGTCTTGCCCCATATTGAGGTCCTGTCAGACGAAGTCTTTTTTTCATCCAGGTTGGATTGAAAAAACTGACGGGAGTTTTGTAATCAGTATATTCCGGTTTGATGTTCGGATGAAGCAAAAAACCTCACAGGTATTTAGTGAAGAAATGTGTCACTAGGCAAAAAATGTATTTTGGATGAAAAACATCCAAAATTCCTTGCAACCCAATTTTTTCAATTTTTTCAAAAATAGAAGTCGGGACAACAATTCCATAAACCCAGTTTCCAGAGGGAGAGAGAGGGAGAGAGAGGGAAAGGGGGGGGGGGGGAGTGACTGAGCAGCAGCTGCTCAGTCACTCCACCCCCCCACATTTTCTTTTTTTTCTTGCACCTCTCTCCCTCTCTCTTTCCTTCTCTCTCCATCTCTCTCCCTCTCTTCTGCCCCCTCTTTGATTTTATTTTTTTTGTGGGGAGTGACAGAAGAGAGAGAGAGAGAGAGAGAGAGAGAGAGAGAGAGAGAGAGAGAGAGAGAGAGAGAGAGAGAGAGAGAGAGAGAGAGAGAGAGAGACAGAGGGGCGAGACGAGCAAACAAAAACAAAAATGGTGGGGGGGGAGGGGGGGGGGGGTTGTGACTGAGGAGCTGCTGCTGCTCAGTCAGCCCCCCCACCTTTTTTTAATTTTTCTTACACCCTCTCTGGTGGGGCGGAGCTGAGAGCAGCACCACTTGCTACTCTCAGCCCCCCAACATGTTTTTTTTTTTTTTTTTGGATCTGGAATGTAGAGATTGTTTCGTGGTGAGGCCAACTTTTGGGTTTGCATGACAGGTGCCAGGCTTATGGGGAAAGAGAAGAAGTCCCCTGCCCCAAAGAAAGGGGCGAAGAACCCGTTTGCTCTGCCGGCACGTGTGACGCAAGCTGGCGTCTCACGGTTAACCAGCCCCGTCGATAGCCGCAACCGGAGGGCTCCTCTGCCCCCTGAGGCTAGCCCCCCCCTCTTGTCCCCGTCTTGGATTCGCCAAGGGCCGGCTCAGCCATCTCTCCTATTTGGGAGGTTGTTGCTGGGCCGGATGCTCAGTTGAGCACACAACCGGCCACCAAGACGGGTGAGATGTACCTTGGCAAGCGCATCACCCGTTCGGGGCCCGGTTCGGGCAACTTTTGGATGTCACCCCTATATAGACCCCTTCCTCCGCAGCGAAGGCCGCACTTGTCGCGGCCCTTTGCCTTGAGGGCAGGGGGTCGGGACACATGAGGGGCTGCCCCTGTGGTGGGGGCAGCGGTAGCGATAGGTATGGGGGCTGAAGCACCCTTGAGTGCCCAAGGCACTCAAGGAAGCGGAGGCGCTCACTAGGTGGAGCCCCGCACACCGGGTTGCGGTGGGGGTGGCTCCACAAGGGGTGGTGGTAGCTTAGCGGGACTTAGTGGGGGTGGCATAGGACTCACCATGGGGGCAGAGACCTCGTGGTGGGAGTCGTGGGGAGTCTTGGGACTCATCACGGTCCATAGGGGCCGTGGGAGAGGGCCAAGACTCACCGCGACTCATCACCGGGAGTCGAGGATTTTCGTGGTGGTTCGCCATAAAATGGCATGGCTGGTTGTAAAACCCCCGCGGACAGCTACAGAAGTATATATAGGGAGTAGGAACCCCGAGAACGGTGCAAGCCCGTTGGTGACCAAAAACTAGTGAGTAAGCGAGCGAGCCGGAAAGCGACCAAAGAGTGGGGAGCTGTTCCGGACTGCCATCTACCAAAGGGAATTCTCCTAGTCCCAAATAGGTGGAGGGTTTAGTGGGGAGCGAAGGGGGACCGTTATGTCCCGGTGAGCAGCCGAAGCTCCAAGTTGGCCCGGGCGGCCAGGTTGGGAGTTAGGCGCGCGCATCAAGCGAGTAACTATGACTTGAAGGGGAGCTTACCGAAGTG